>OU015431.1:16402732-18902732 GCA_907164795.1 Hemaris fuciformis | reverse complement strand
ATATGTTCTTGTATTTCTCGGTTACAAAACAATATGCTATATGCTTTTGTTTCAACAAAATAACATTTATTGTAGGGCTATTATTTGTTATAATACGTATATATAATATCATCATCATCGGTCCATGTACATATGTACACGTCCCACTGCTGGGCACGGGAGTCCTCTACAACCGAGACCGGGTTTAGGCTTTAGTTCACCACGCTGGCCTTGTGCGAGTTGGCGGAATACACACCTAAGAAATTTTAGGTAAAGCAAGTCATAATTGAATACACACATAAAATATGTATGTGCCTGGGCGTGAACGCGCTACCGCCGAAATTTAACTGGACCGCGCGTCTAAACCTCAGGCTGTCACTGCTTTTTTAAATATAATCATCAATATAAATAAATACCAATAAACGGTTCGTTTGAATTAGACAATACCACCTGTATAAATTATTTTAGCAACGTTTTCCTCCAGACAGGTACGAATAATTCTATATCCAGAAAGTTGGCTTGCGAATTCATGAGCATCCCGGGTGTAACCAAAATGTTCAGAAGATATTTCTTCGCCGCACCACAAAGCTGTGTAGTAATTGCCATCCCACGTGCTCCTTCGTTCCTATTGTCCTGGGTCCTTGAAGCGTATCTTGGCAGGGCGGCATGAGGGTATCCACCCCATTGGATCTAGACCAATGTGGCCATGGCGTGATCAATGACTCCTCCAGTCCCGGCGATCAGGGTATGACGATACCTTAATATTGTTAGTGTTAACACCATAAAACATTATCCATAGTAGTTGTAATGTTATCTTTAAGTTATTATTATTATAAAAATAACATTAAGTTAATTAAACACAAATTGGTCTTGTAATTTTTATCCTTCGGCGATCGGATTTCTATGGTTAAATGTCTGCTATATATACATATATGTATATCTATATAGATAGCTGGGTCAATTCCCTCGAGAATAAATAATTTTGTTTGACGTGCAGATGCATGTGTTAACTCCGAGCACTTATTTTTGTTTTACTTTTAAATCTTAAACTATTAATCTAAATTCTAAACTTTTAATCTAAATTCTAACACATCAGCCATATAGCGTCAACTTCAATATAGGGCGAACCATAGTACTGACTACCTAAATATCTCTTTTTTATAGTATAATTGTTAAAAATCCATAACCCAACTGGTACAAAGCAATATTTTGTATTTTTTATTGATTTCTTTCATTAATCCCGTGTGTGTTCTTGCAGAAAGAATTATTTAATTCATATTTGCTTAAAAGCCGCCTCTGCGACATAGATTATTTTTATGAAATAAAATGTTGCGGCAAATTCATCTCAAGTCATACTTTACAACTAGTTCAAGTCACCAAGATACCAAAAAACTGGCATGCCAAAGTATTAAAAAAATACAATTCAAATTTTTGAACAGTAAAATTACTTATGACGGCTCGGCAGGTTGACTCAGTGATCTGCCCTGTGGCAAGGGGGCATTAGAATCCCACCACGGTATCCCCTGCCTGTCGTAAAAGGCGACTCAAAGGGGCCCTTGGGGTCGCTGGACGCGCTGCGGGGGCGGCGCGTCCTCACTGAAAGTGACCCCGAGAGGGGCGGCGGCCCTGTGGCCTGTGTACGTCGCGGGCGCTCATCCTCAACCGGGGCGCCCGAACCAACATAGTGGGGTTACTACTGCGCCCCCTACAACTCCGAGACAGCGGAGACGTTTACGCCTCGGACGGGCGGCTGCGGCATTACGGTGGGCGCTTCTCGCTCACGTACCGTGGTCGCCCCACTCGGCGCGGAGATGGCCACCGGCGGGTTTTGGTCGGTATGCCGGTTTAGGGATTTTATTAGGGACCCAGCCCGGCATACCGACCAAAACCCCCTCCCTGTGGCCATCTCCGCGACAAGTGGGACGACCACGGTACGTTGGCGAGAAGCGCCCACCGTAAATCCACAGCCGCCCGTTGCGCCTCTGAGACGTAATTGTCTCGGCCGTCTCGGAGTTTTAGGGGGCGCAGTTGCACCCCCACTAGCTTGGTTCGAGCGCCCCGGTTATGGATAGGAGCCCGCGACGGACACAGGCCACAGTGCCGCCGCCCCTCGGGCTGGCGGAAAGTAGAGCCATAAACAGCTTTCCCCTCGAGAACAAAAAAAAAGGTGGACTCAGTGATGGCTGCCTTATATTTTATTATATTTTCTTTCAAATACCCCAGGGAAGTCGGTTTATTGGAGTAAACTTTATATTTAAGATAAAGCCAAAGGACAAAATCTATTGGGGTAAAATCAGGACTGCGTGGAAGCCAATTTATATCACCCCTCCTAGAGATTAATAGGCCTGAGAAAATTTCACAAACTCGTGGCAGAGACGTATTGGACGTGTGTGACGTTGCTCCGTCCTCCGAACCATGTTCTTTGGTTATGGCCAGGAAAGGTTTATAGTTTAGGCTTCAAATAGTCCTCTAATATCTCCACATAACGCTTTGAATGTGAGTAACAGCACGCCCCCTTTCGTCTTCAAAACAGTAAGGGTCAATAATTCCTAAAATCAGCAGTGTCGGAGACGAAACCTTTACATAAACGAGTGATTTGCTTTCAAACGGGCGATGTGACACTATCTATACTATGCAATCAAGTCGAATTACCATACATTACTTTTTACCTTGAGCTCTATCAGAGAACATATCATTTTGTTACAATAACTGTAGTAATAATGTAAACAAAACATATTTTTACATTGTAAAGGTCGTTTAGATCAAAATAACATTACAGGAAATAACCAATTTATACCACAATAATTTTATTAATGATACCATATGTTACATAAGGTTTAATATAACATGAAGATATCTTATCGATAAACCTAAATGTCGAGAGCGGATATCAATAAATCAATGGGCTCGGAAACACGTAGCCTACATTTTAAAATTTCCCTATCTGTCTTGGCATACCTACCCTATTGACAAAGGCAAATGATGCAATCATCAAATTATTAGTCCATAATATGATACAGTCCTAAACATGTTTCCTTTAACCCCTGAATTCTCAACAATTAAAAGAGGGCACACCACACAGATACTATATCTATGTTAAAATGTGAAGGTGGTGTGTGCACCATTCATCATCATCAGCCCATATTCATCCCACTGTTGAGCACGGACCTCCTTTACCATTCAGAGATGTTGAGGCCTTAGGATACCACGCCGGCCTAGTGCGGGTTGGCGGACCTTAAAAATTCCTAATAACTTTGAGGTGTGCAAGTTTTATCACGATGTTTACTTTCATCGTTAAAATAAGTGATAATTCATTGTGAATACACACATAACTTCGAAAAGTCAGAGGTGTATGCTTGGGGTATGAACCCGCGACCGCCGAGATTCTCGACCACTCGCCTAAACCTTGAGGTCATCACTACTTGAACTGTGCACCATTGGTAACTCCAAAAATTCTGCACCGATTAAGATCTAGATTTACCAAAAATGCATTGGAAGGGTCAAAGATATTTTTTATCTATTTTTCGTATCAGTAACATACCAACAATAAGACATTTTGGATATATTGTAAAATCTACAACTGAGAGGGTTTAACCTTGGTCCGCCAAACTGGCCTAGTGCGGGTTGGCGGACTACACGCCTATGAAATTCCTAAGAACTTTTTAGGTGTGCAGGATTCCTCACTATGTTTTCCTTCACCGTTAAAGTACGCAATAATTAATTGTGACTCCACTCATAACTTCGAAAAGTCGATCGATCGAGTGTTAGATCGACAATTGATTATAACGCCTTAATGGTTAGTGATATGAATTAATAATAAAACATTTGCGTCATATTAAAAAAGTCGTAAATTCCAGATTATGCAAATGCAAAGTCTCACTTGTGCGAAAATTGATCATTATTAATTGTTAGATAAGTAATAAAAAGATTTTAATTGCACATTGATTATGGAAACAAAATCATACGTTAACATAAAACAAGCAATACGTTCGTAATAATTTTACCTCGACCGACCCGAGTGACGACGGAGCTACCGATGTGATGTAAAATTATGAAACAACAAAATATGTGACTCGAATTCCATTTTATATTCCATTGAATAAAGGATTTCCTAAATAAGTAAAAGTATAGTTGGCGCAAAACCAGACCGAAAAAGCAGTGTGACGCCCAAATAACAACGACCTTCACAAGGTCAATTACACAACTTTTATAGAGTGGGTGTTAGTGTACTAATACTAACAACAGCTATTTGCATTGTAGTTATTTCTGAGTAGCACCGCATACCACAAAGTACTAGTTTAGACGTTTTTGGATAATACTATCAGGTTGGAAGGAAAATTTACCAAGATATTATCAAAATCAAAACGAATAGCCAATGCATTAGTCAACATTTCATGACGATTTCTTCTTATGGATGGTTGCAAAATTCAGGATACTTCTAATTGGAAGCAATGTATTTTTTGGCCTATATCCAGCAGAAGACGTCATAATGATGATGGTAATAAACGTTCGATCCATTCGTTTCGGCGTCGATGTATTTTATGATTTTCATTACACATTTGTGGATACAACCAAACAAATTGTTAACAAAAACCTTTACACTTTTATACCGGTACCAAATGGAACCCAATGGTAAGCTTTGCTGGTGGTAGGATTTTCGTATCCGCCCGGATAGCGACCACCGTGCACAGGGCGTAAAACCCGCCATAGTGACACATGCAAGTGTGTCGCGTTCCGGGATCAGTCAGTGTACATCCGGTTTTTCGGGGGACTTTAGTCGTGGTAGGGGGATGACCGTGCGGGTATTTTTGCCTCGACTGATTGGAGGTGTATTGACCCATCGGCCAGGGAGACCCGTAGAAACGGTTGTCCCGCTGGCCGCCCGCGGTATAGTACAGGAGCCCAATCGTTGCTAACCACCACGAGAGGCTGCCCCACCATGCCGCGCATAATCTTGGAGTAGGTCGTCGTGCCGGTTGGTGACCGGATATGGGGTCCCGGCGGCCTATTCCGGGAGGGTACGGGGGCCCTTCCGTCCGATGGATCAGTCTGCCTCCATTCAGCACTAATGTGGCTAATTTCCCGTCGCGATCTTCTTACTACCATGACATAAGTCCCCCTAGCTTCTTCACAACTTCCTTCCTTCAACCATGACAGTGCAACACATCAGAGCAGGTTCTACAGCGGTGCACAACCCCACCACCGCGTTCACGATGGAGTTCGCCAACATCCGCGGGCTCCATTCGAACATCAATGCCGTCCACCACCATCTAGAGACGGCCCGGCCTGCTTTGCTCTTCCTGACGGAGACGCAGATTCGTTGTCCGGCCGATCTATCGTACTTGCACTACCCCGGCTATTCGCTTGAAGAGAACTTCAAGCCTAAAGCCGGGGTGTGTTTGTATGCTCGGTCGGATGTCTGTTGTCGCCGTCTGCGCTGCATGGAGGATCCTTCCTTCTCCACTCTGTGGGTACACGTTGACCTCGGCTGTCAAAGTCGTGTCTACGTGTGCCTCTACAGATCTCATAACGGGGATGATGAGACAACCCGGTTATTTGACTACCTTGGCCAGGCGACAGACACCGCGCAGGAGCAGTTCCCCACAGCGGAATTGGTAGTTTTGGGGGACTTCAACGCACATCATGAGTTGTGGTTGGGTTCCTCCAAGACTGACCATGCTGGAAGGGCTGCCCACGCGTTCGCTCTTACTCATGATTTGGCGCAACTGGTGAACCAGCCTACCAGGATCCCAGATGTGTCGAGTCATGTGCCTTCTCTGCTGGACCTTCTGTTGACGAGTCACCCAGCCGGGTATCAGGTGACGGTTGGTGCCCCTCTGGGTTCCTCCGACCATTGCCTGGTTGGGACGTCAGTTCCGCGCGCTGCACCTCCACTACCCGTGAAGGTTAAGCGCAAAGTCTGGCACTACTCGTCAGCAGATTGGGATGGTATGCGAGAATACTTCGCATCCATCCCTTGGCGGCAGCGCTGCTTTGAGGGCTTGGATCCTTCAGCGAGTGCCGACGCCATTGCCGACGAGATCAGATTAGGAATGGAATACTATATTCCTTCCTCTGAGATCGCCGGCAAAGGACGCGGACGCTCCTGGTTCAATCGCGAGTGCGCCGACGCTGTTGGTAATAAACAGGCGGCGTACCGCGTTTGGATCAGGGGTCGCGCAATAAAGGATCCCAATTTAAGCTTACTCAAGGCAGCTTATAACCGTGCCGTCAAGGCCTGCAAGAAGGCTTATGTGAGAGCGGATGCTCAGCGCGTCTCCAGGATTGGACGTGCCTTGGCAGACCATCCGACGAGCAGCCGTGCTTATTGGAGTCTTGCTAAGGCTGTCCAATCCAATTTCTGTCGTCCTTCGCTGCCCCCGCTGAGATATCCGGATGGATCACTGGCCCATGGGCCGGAGGAGAAAGCCAGTCTACTGGCGCGCCTCTTTGCGGCCAATTCTCGGCTCGATGACTGCGGTTCTCAGCCACCTACGCTGCCTAGCTGTGGCCACACAATGCCTGATATCCGTATCAGGCATTGTGATGTGAGGCGTGAACTGCAGTCACTCGACGTCCGAAAAGCCAGTGGTCCTGATGGTATCCCGGCGGTTGTCCTTAAAAAGTGCGCAGCCGAGTTGTCTCCTGCACTAACACGCTTGTACCGCGCGTCTTATCTTTCAGGTGTGGTGCCTCAATCTTGGAGAGAGGCTAATGTGCAACCGATTCCTAAGAAGGGTGATCGGTCAGACCCTGTCAATTATCGCCCAATCGCCATAACCTCAGTGATTTGCAAGGTGATGGAGCGGATCATTAACATCCAATTGGTCCGCTACCTGGAGGATCACTCGTTGATCAGTGATAGGCAATACGGCTTCCGCCGTAACCGGTCAACGGGTGATCTTCTAGCGTTTGCCTTGCATCACTGGGGGGAGGCGATTGATCGGCATGGCGAGGCTCTTGCCGTGAGTCTCGACATAGCCAAGGCATTTGATAGGGTCTGGCACCGTGGCCTTCTCTCCAAGCTTCCGGCATACGGTCTTCCCGGCAACTTGTGTTTGTGGATTTCGAGCTTTCTGCATGGGCGTAGAATGCGTGTCCTCATCGACGGGCACGCTTCACAGCTCATGTCAGTTAGTGCCGGGGTTCCACAAGGCTCTGTGCTATCGCCCACCCTGTTTCTTCTGCATATCAATGATATGTTGCCGCTTGGCAACATTCATTGCTATGCAGATGACAGCACGGTCCATGGGCGGTACTGCAGTAAGCCACCAGGTTGCCGGGCGGATACTGAGAGTAGACGCGAGGAGCTTGTCTTTGAGCTCAATCGGACCCTGGAGCTCATTTCCACATGGGGTACCCGGAATCTGGTTGAGTTCAATGCCAAGAAAACTCAGGTCTGTGCGTTTTCGTGCAAAAAATCCCCGTTTTCTCCTCTCCCCAATTTTCAGGGCATTTCACTCGCAATGCGGAACGGCCTTAATATCCTAGGTGTGGATATCCGCTGCGATCTTAATCCAAGGACTCACATCGAGGGCATTATATCCGCCACTTCACGCAGGGTCGGAATCCTGAACAGGGTGCGCCGGTTTTTCACGCCCGGTCAGCTTTTCCGCTTATACAAAGCGCAGGTTCGGCCGGGCATGGAATACTGCTCGCACCTCTGGGACGGTTCCGCCAAATACCTTCTCGATGCCTTGGATGGATTGCAGCGGCGTGCCATCCGCATTGTGGATGATGCAGACGTCACAGCCAACTTGGAGCCGCTACAGTTGCGCAGGGACATTGCCGCACTTAGCGTGTTCTACCGTCTGTATCATTGTGAATGCTCTGAAGAATTGTTTAAGCTTGTCCCATCCTCTCCTTTCCTCACCAGAACCACGCGTGCTGGCATGCGAAGCCACAGCTTTGTGGTCACAACATCCGCGGCTCGAACCAAAAAGTTCGCCAACTCTTACCTTTGCCGCACCATCAAGCTGTGGAATAGTTTGCCGGCTCACGTGTTCCCTCCTTCCTATGATCCTGGATCCTTTAAGCGAAGCGTGAAGAAGCATTTGTGCAGGCCGGCATGATTGTGTCGACCAGCGGGTGACCTTCGTTTCTCGCTGGTCGGTATTAATTTTTTTTTTGGACTCCACTGTGCTTACCATCAGGTACAGTGGAGTCACTTTGCCGTGCCAGTTTAAAAAAAAAAAAAAAAAAAAGCACAATGGGGCTCACATAAACACCACTGGCGTGGAATGATTTCACAACTTTTTACAACTATTGACACAAATATCTTGTCGTCCTTTTTGAACCGTAACTGATCACGCTGATCTTGTAACTCCACATACTAGGCTGAGACGCCATGAAAGATGTAGGTACGGCCCTCTGTATACTAACGTCATATCCGGTCGGACCAAATCTGGAGTGCTCCTAAGTATATGGTTAGAGATAAATCCGAGAGATTTTGGGTGCGATCCTGGCCCCGAGACAATCAGTTACTCGGTCCAAAATAATTTATATCTTCAAATGGGTATTTTTTACTATATTTATCAACTAACTTGTGAATATAAAATACTACTTTAATTACTACAAAAATAAATATTAAACATCAAACGCAACGCGAGTAGCAAATTCATCGGGTAATTAAGACGAAAAAAGATTGCGCCATTTTGCATCAGACGCGTGGCGCTAAAGTGCGACGTGTGCGACGTCATGTGTACACCATACGCGCCGAGCCACGACAACCATCCGCTGACTCATTCGGTCAAACTAGGTTGAAATATACGTGATTGAAAGACCGTTTTACTGTTTACGTTACGTATTCGCGAATGGCTTCGGGATAAACAATTCCAGCGAAGACGCTTTCTAGATATCTATGTATAATAAATATTATAACTAACCGACGCAGCCGCAACAATATGAGGAAAGTTTAAATTTACAGTTTTTGTTTTTACTCATAATACGTTACTTTTTTATTGTTATCATTACACGCCTTCCTTCTCGTCTTAATACTTATTAATTAAGTAATTAAGTTTCATAAAATAGGTCACTTTCAAAATGCATTTATAGTATAAAATAATTGTGAAAAATTATTGATATTTACTTAGCGTTCAACATAATATCTCTTCTAACTTATTTAAGCCGTTTAGGCTTTAAACTAATGAAAATTCTGAATGTAATTGATGATGAAACTATCGATTTATATTAGTAACCTACAAGTTTTTTTAAACGACACTGAGCTAGTGCTATTAATAAAACCTAATTAATGACAAATCAGACAAGGAAAAGATAAATTATTTCGATGCAGACACACCTACTGCTAACAAGTAATATGTTATTGTACTGCCTATTACGATAATGATTCTACGTATGTATTTTGAATACGTGATAAGATTGATTTAAATTATAATTCAAAAGATAATAATTTAAATTTATGTTGAAATTTTGTCAGTGTCCTAAAATTATAATGAGACGAGATTAAATCTAACGGAATATTTATTTCTTGGTTTTGGGTGAAAAGACTCAAATTTATTTCAAATTTGAATGTAAAGGTTCCTCTGTTTGAAAAATGGAATCAATCCTTATATTAATACTCTCTTGACATGAGTAAGTATTGCACAAAACTGTTGGAGTTTTACGCCTCGTCGGCAACGGGGTTTAATGCGTTCAATGAAATAAATTCTTCACTATGAAACAAATGTACCTACATCAACCAATAGAGAGCACTAAAACTACTACATTATTACTATATAAATGCATGAAGTGCTGCAATTTTGCAGGTACATCCAAATACACACAACAGACACATAAGTAATTTCTAACCCCACACTAAGATACAAGCCTTGCATCGTGTGTACGAGTGACTTTTCGGTCTAACACACAGATCCGAAACAAATATTTGTGGATTACACAAACATTATAGTCTAGGTGGATTCGCAAACTGGAGTCTATCTCGTGTGAAGTTTTCTCATAAATATGATTTCATGTAAAAGACTTATTTTGAAATGTACTAAAAAAAATGAAGTTGTAATAAAGAAATAAAATTTATATATTCAATATCGCTCTACTAGGTAAAAACTAGAATGGCATATACTTAGCTGGGGTGTGTGTTTACTGTGCACAGAAATTTATACCGTGCTAGATTGTAGGAAAATAATATAATCAGACCTTTTCGGACAACAGCCAACTATGTTCTTCTTGCCAACGTCATAATTGTCAGAAAAATGGTAGATAAATTTACCCAGATTCTTCACACATGGTAGATATAAGCATATCAATAATTACAAATACAATCGCTTGATTGCAGGGACGTGTCTTGGCAAATCTTATTCCGAAGTACCAGAGTTTCAAACAGCCGTAGTTATGCCACCAAATTTTCCGAAAAATCAACAATTTATAAGTTACTATTAATAAGAAGTGCAAGTAAAGAGTCTAGTCGTTGAATAAATTTGGAATAAATAATGTATTTAATTTACCATCAAAGGTAATGTAGAACTCCTGTAATCAGAATTTATGTATTTAGTGAAATACTGAACCTGACGAATCTGTGACTGAATATACACAAATACATTTGTGATACTGATTACAATCAGTTATATGTAATAAAAATATCCAGATATTTGTCAAAAACTTGAGGTTTAGTCATTAATGAAAATGAGAAAGAAATCAATGTCTAATCAAAAGTTACCTGAATTTTGTTTTATATTTATCCCTTTGTATAGCCGTGTTTATGTTACTTATTATGTTATGTCAACTAATACTTTAATTTCCATACAGACTATCACATCTAAAGCTAATACACACAATTGTGTCGAAGCATACGTCACTATGGAGACAAGTGGAAATTTCCCAACAATTGGTGTTATTTCGAAATGCCTCTTCCCGAACTACAGAATGTACGTGTTATTTATTTAATATCAATAATTTACTTGAAGTTCACGTTAAAATGACCACGTAACTAAAACGTAGCAAATCTGCACCAGGCTGGCGTGGTGGACCTTGGTCTTAGCCCCCTCAGTATATAATGATAACGTTGATGATGATGAACTATAACGTAAAGTGTTAATGGATCAAAATAAGTGAATATTTTTGTATAGTTGCTCTGTTGTCAGAGAGAGTTTTCTTTCAACGACAGATCCATGCAGCAATGAGCCTTCAGACGGAAAAGAAACAACGAGAACCGGAACTGCAGATATCGAAACCTATACAATGCCACAGGTCAAATTATTATTTTATATCGTTAGTTGTTATTGAAATAAACAAAAAATATTACAATGAAACTAAAAACGTCACCAGCCTACAGACCTTTGATATAGTCCAACAAACGAGTGAGATGCTAACTCGATTATAAGCATCGTCAGTTATGTGGGAAAGGGAAGGATAATGGAATTATACGCTACTATATAAACTATTGATAACGATTCAGCTAATTGAAATACGACGACATAACTAAGCTATAGTACGGCTTGTGAAAGAGTAGTTCCCCGTTCGAGACGGCTTACTCATACATGAATCCATTGCGTTCGATCAATTAGTATCATAAATACTGTTTACTGCTCATAGATAACGATCTTTTATACTTCATATTACTTTTGAAACCATTTTATCGATGTCAATTACAGCCATTCCTTTGGCTGTCTTCTCTATACCAGTATTTTTAAAGCAGGTCGCCGTTCATAAGACGCGGTCACTAAAGGTGTTCGACATATGCAACGGAAACCATAAATATCGTGTTGCACGAAGTTTCATGTGAGCACTGTGTGTGCTTACATTACATTCTAAGGAATCTAGCAACCGATACACTGTATTATATGGGTCAATCCACTTCATTTTTGGTATAATTACACCCTTGATAACTCCCAGCTACGTAGTCCGATGGCCTATATAAATCGTCTTTAACAATGACCACGGGTAACTGTGGCTGTAAACAGGCAAAAAACCTGCCAAAATTAATACTTAATATTCCTACCTGAATGAATCTAAGAGCACTTAATCTATATGAAACACGACGAGCCATGAGCGCGTGGCTAAACAAACTATTTCTGCCGTAATGGATTGGCAATAATATCATATCTGGTATTGATTTTTTATAGTTGACGTATGAAAAGTTAAAACTGTTCTTTACCTAAAAATAGCAGCATTTAAAATAAATAGCGTAGGAACTAGCGCTATTATAAACAATTGCAACATGTCGATA
This sequence comes from Hemaris fuciformis, assembly GCA_907164795.1. NCBI lineage: Eukaryota > Metazoa > Arthropoda > Insecta > Lepidoptera > Sphingidae > Hemaris > Hemaris fuciformis. Next base: position 18,890,572 of record OU015431.1, on the reverse strand, counting down.
GCTACTAAAATTATACCTCTAATTATGTTTTTTTTTAAATCTTAGCACGACATACTGGCCACCCCTGCAACTGATGGGGAGTACGGTACATACTGAGTTTGACTGAAAAGATATAACTACAAATTAACCCTCATCAATCTACAGTATTTAGTCGGCCTGATTGGAACCTTATTGTTTTATGAGATTCCTGTAGCAAATTTGCCATTACATGGAATATAAATTATTTTATCACTATAAATTAAAAGGTACACATGTGCATGCGAACTAGCCATTAGTGTGTGAATAGCACTACTATATCATGAGCGCATGATGAACAGTAAATGACTAATTTATAAAAGTTTTAACTTTGTTTTTACTTTTTTATGGAATTTTGCCTCAATCTTTAGTTCGCCAAATGCGCTGCTGATTTATTCTTAATTCCAAAAAAGCACGACAAACTCATGGACAGCCGGAATGAAAGCATATGTAAAAAAATCAGATCAAGTTATTTGACAAGTGCTCGGAATCATTCAGGGATCTCAAGAAAATTGCCCACCAACAAGTCTAGTGTTCCGAACGCACAGTTACAACGTATGAGTGAAGAACTAGATAAATGCTGTGGTAACTATATAATATCTGTTAATTTATGAATCAATAAATTATAAAAAATAGCTTCGTTGTTGTGTATGTGGAATGTTTCGTACAACATTGTAGTTTGTATGGGGAAGGGGGTCTGACGTATTTGGTTTTCGGTGGATATTTCCAACGTTATAGGTCCAGAACCCTCAGTCATCACTTCGCTTATGTGGATAATACGCTTTAACGTAAACGAGCGATATTGTGTTGGTAATAGCTATGTAAAGCATTATATAAACATTATTTTGAGACTGTGATTCCAATCTAGCAAAAATAGTAAGTGATAATCCTTCTATTTTCAAAAGTTAGAAATCAAGGATTTATAACAAAAAAAAAAATGGCGTAATTATTAACGTAATTTCATTGACTAGCATTTTTGTTAAACAATTTAAATTAAAAAAACATGGTAAAGATAAAATAGTAATTGTCATTTTACACACTTGACAATCAAGCTATTAAAATATTAATCCCAATAATATCATTGTCGTATTAAGACGTACATTAACAAGTGCAGTATTTTTTCCAGTCCATGAGCACCCATCAGCAGGATTTTTCGGATTTGTCCAAGAAACACGGTACGCGATTGATGACCGTTGGAGAAATTTGAGAGAGGAGGTCGTTGCGGACAATCGGTTTTATAACATCAAAGGATACGACTATTGCAGAACACAATGGTCTGTAGGACATCTCTATGAAGCCCTCGTTACAAGATTTATTGCTTATTTTCTTTCTTCTACTAATGCAAAGGTTGGTGCTATGCTCAATGGCGAAATTAAGTATTTATTCATTGTCACTATTGTTATTGTGTGATTTCACTAAGATTTATCATGGCCTTTACCTTAGTACCATAGAAATCGTCTACGGGATTAAGTAACAACCATTAATAGTTTTACAATTGATGTTTTTAGAACTGGCAGCATGCGGGGTCTTTTCTTAATGCTAATAATAAGCCCGCATAACTTTATAATAATATAAGGTATATACTAAATATGTATTTCCTATTCTTGTGATTTATAATGAATTTTATCAACTTTGTATGACTATATTGTATATATTTTTCAAAGTATGCATTTTAAAAGGATTCTAAAACTAATTTTAAAAATGACAATTTCTATGTATAGTTCAACGCAATATAAATTAGTTCATTTAAAATCAATTCGTTCTTTTCAACCGCCTGAACTAACAGTGCAGTTGATGATTGGCCGTTGGAAATAAAAATTGAAACTTTGGTCTTCGTGACGAATGCCTGCTGCACGTAGCTATATATAACAAATTTTGGAGTAGACAAAATAAAGTACAATATTTTTATAAAGATTTCTATCCCTATCTTTTGAAGGTGACGCTTTTTTTCTACATTAAATATCACTTAATGTGTTAATGTCATGTAATGAATGACATACAGGTTTCTAAAATTTAGGTATATACGAATAATGCAATAAGATGAAATGAAAACAGCTTCCATATAATCCGTAAAAATTACACAAGTTTAACCTCATTGAAAGATATTCTTTTTTGTTAATAAGTTCGGTGTTATTTTATACATAGCTAATTGAATCATTAATCATTAGCTAACGGGTAGTTATCCCATTCGGTAGTATCTATAATAACATTGTATATAATCATCATCATTGCCTTGCCCTGCTCCCAATTTCATTTGGGGTCGGCGCAGTATGTTTTATCCTTCCAAACATCCCTATCAGCCGTCATGTCTTCATTCACCCCTTTTTCTTTCATATCTTCAGTCACGCACTCACACAACATTGTATATAATATGTATCAAATTATTACTGAGATAGGTAAGAAACGTCTTTAGTTTGTGTAGCCAACCCGTGACAGAACTAGTTTAAATTCTAGACATAACAATAATAGTTAATACTCGCAATTCTGAAATCCAGTACAACATAATAATATATATATTAACACATTTAGTACTAGTTCTCATCCAAAGCTCAGACGGTCTAAATATCACAAATTTTATGTACGCGGCCGTTGAATAGATTGAAGTCCTGTATCAGTTCTATAGCCAGCTAATTAAAAATGTGCTCTATGACTGTAGTGCATAAAGCGCAAATTTTTGTGGTGATGCTATTTAATTCGGGCATGCGCGATGTTGTGGTGTCCAAAACGAACTGTTGAAGGTCACCTTGAGTGCGATCTGCGGAGCCGCCGGATCCGTGACGTGCAGACGAGCGGCCACCTTAAAACAATCGGTACGTGAGCGCACGCACGGTCGACCATCCTGTGGATGTGGAAAACGAGGTAAGCCTACCACCCGATTTTCAAGTACTAGCACCCTAATTTGTGTTGTACCTATAGAGTTACTGAAGAAGGTCGATCTTTTCATGAGCAAAAGTATCAAATTTTATTTTAAGTACATGCCTGTAGTCTTATTTAAAACTTTTTATTCTATTGCAAACAAACACTAATGTTATTATTGACAAGCTGCAATGATTACTTAGTAAGCTTTGTATACTTTCAAAGTAATATGATAAGAGCACTATTCAGGAACTTATGATATCTGATTCCTCTTTTAAATATTTTTATTCCTACCATTATGGTCTGGACTCTGGACTATCTTTTAAAAATATTTAAAAGTTTAACATTAGTCGAAAAAAGTAAGCAGAAAGGCGGGCTTTTAATTATGCTAAGTACTAGAAAGCCTTTATTATTATTATTGTGAAACTCTGAAATTGTTACCTAAATTGCATCTATTACTGGTCGATCAGTTTACTATTAAATATTTTATTATTGTGTTAAAGTCAAATATTAAATTATTATAATTTGAATAACGAATCACTCTCATAACAAATAAAAGTAAAAAGGTGCACGTTGAATGATTTGAATTATTTTATTTTTATATCAAATATTTTAATGATATATATTTGTGGAATAAAAATATCTATATAGATTAATAAATTGTCGCTTGTGCCTACCTTATGTCATTACTATTTTGACTAGGGGATTTGATTTAAAAAAATTCAACTCTGTTTTTCGTGCGTCTTACATCTTTCATTCGTTCAATACCAGTTATGCTTGTCGGTCCCGAACCCTCTGCTATATTAATCGCGTCGGCGTTTGATCCATTCAGTCTTTTCTCAAAGCTTGAGCAGTGAAGACGTCACTGTGTGCTGATACGCAAATTATTAAATTATCGATATATAAATCGCGACCGCGTTTTCGTGTAATATTTTATTAATAATGGCAGAAAACAATCATAGCAACGGACATAATGGGAATGAAAGTGAGTCATAAAATATTTTTTTGGAAAGCTTCAAAAACATTCAGTGTTGCAGTGCCATGTTTCATGCGCTTCGGGCTTTTTTTATTGTTTCTAAAATATTTTCGGTGCGAATATGCATTTTGCGCGTGGTATTTAGCCGGTCGGACATGATTGCAATTTTTTAAGAAATATTTAACAAGCGTGTCGCCTTTGAATTTGTTTTAAAGCGTAGAAACATTATATTTCGTGACATTCCTTAAGCCGCATACTGTCTTTGGGTAGTCCTCGTGTGAGTAACAGTTGCTTACATTTTATAGTAAATATTAACTTCTGAGTGATAAACTACGTACTTAAATTAACTAATAAATTTCTACGCAGTCCGGTCAGTTTTTTATTCAGGAAAAGGCGCGTCACGTTGTCTGCAACAGTTAAATAACCTTGCGCTGCAGCTGTATAAAATTGAAGCGTTTGAAAGCGCTTTTAGGTTGTTGTCCTCGGTCAAGGACAAACAATTAGAAGCGCTGTTTCAGCTGATCTGAATTGATTCTATCAATTTGCTTTTGCCTTTTGATTATTTATTCTTTGAAAGCTTCTAGATAATATGTTGATTGTAGAAATTAAAATATAGGTAGGTACCTGTTTTTAATTTATTTGAACAAGAGCATCTTCATGAAAGCAATCAATGTTTTCGTCAAATAAACGTATGACATTACCCAACAATAATTACGCCTATAATAAATAACTTATATTTGAATGTATGTTGTAATTTTTTGTATTTGTATTTTTACATTAGAAAATCCACTCGTGCTTTATCACTTATTGTTTTATCAAGAATAGAATATAAGCATGTTTCCGTAACCAAAGCCCAGGTGCTAACGAATCTCAACAATCAAGACACATGCGTCTCTATACATATGCATATATCGTGTACATTCGCATGAAGTCATTCAAATTGACCTTGAAAATGTGTTGTTATAAAAACGAGAAACTTATTCAGTCTCATCAAAGTCATGGGTCGCATAGTGCGCGGCTTCGCCCGTGGTGCGAAGAATGTAAATTCTCTATCTAAGCTCGCTTGTCTGTTGCTAGGCAAAATGGAGACGTTGAAGAAGTTGTTCCAGCCGATGCAAAACAAGACGGACGATAGCGGCAACAAGGTGACGGTGGTCGGCGTTGGCCAGGTCGGCATGGCCGCAGTCTTCGCTATGCTTACACAGGTATGTGTGGTTTCCGCCCGGCACCCGCTGCAGAGGGCAGACAAGGTGTCTCCACTGACTCGCCTTCATCGCTTTAGTGGTAGGGGTATGATGTAATTCTAAAAGTTATGTTATAACCCATTGAAAATCCCGTATAAAAGGCAATGCAGTTAAATTCAGAACTATTTGAAGATTGATTTTTATTTTATATAGATTTATTTGATTAAATGTTTACAAATCTATAAATTGAAAGGCTCGAATAGTTGTGCATACCTATTTTAACCTATTTTCGGAAAGAGTTAGAAACCGACTTCAATCAACACGGTTTTATAAAAAGTAAACCATCAATTGCCTGTACCATCTTTGGTAATTAGTCATCAAGGTTTTATAGCATGTAACACTAAATGTTTGAATGGCATCGCCATCGATTTTTATTTATCGCTATGCAAACTTAATATCAATACAAACATTAACAGATTAATCTACTTCTTTTTATTATTCTTACTTTGCGCTTTGCGTTTTGTTACTAAATGAAATTGTATAAAAATTAACGGGGGCTTTGAAATAACCACAAACATAAATTTTATATACCTACGTAGAATGCCATGCAGCTGTCTTTATATTTGGTTTTGTAAAATCTGATTGACACAGATTTTGTACGTTCAGAGAGTCACGTTTGCAAATACTGCGAGTGTCACCGAAGAAAATCATTAGGTAATTGCCAACTCAAATTATTTTCTCTCTTTGTCCAAAATGCAAATTTAAGCAATTTAAACGTGAAATTAGTCACGGCATTATTTGTTTTCCTACTCCATATTATAATCCTACACAAAATGTATGTTGTGTGTTACAAGGAAATTTTATAGGATTGCGTCATTCTGTATATTTAACTATGGCATGGGACTTCCCTGATCTCACTGTGCGAATTAAAACTACAGGTCATTTTTGCAAGTTTTCCTCACAGTCTATAAAAAGTAATAACCTACCCTCACATCCTAAATCTGTATAAGATACTTTAACTTTTTGAGCGTGTTTCCGAAACGTGTTAATGATGAGCTATCTTGAGTAAGGCAAACATATTTTCTGCGTTTCCGTATTTTTTGTTTGATTTAAATTTCTGTTGTATGAAATATTTAGGTAGATACGTATTAATAAGGACATTTTAATAAGGTTATTTTAGAGAATATATTTTATTTAGTCGACTAAAAATTCAAATAAATATTCCAATATAAACCAAGATAAGCAGTGTACCTATTATTTATTTATCGATTATTCCAATATAATATTTGTCTTGCAAAGATTTTATACTGTAATTGAATTACAAGGCGGACACGTTGTTACATAATGTAAATAAAAATTGTCGTTTTGTGGGTGCATGACTAGACACAAACTGTAATAAAATATTGTCGCCATTGCTTTAATGTAATGAAGACAAACGGCACTTAGTAGCAGTCTGTTAATAGTCTAATCACGCAAATAGCTTGCTATTTATAATGCGTTGTTAGTGAAGTTTATTCCACGGGCCAATGCGGGTACCCTAAGGAATATCGTGGTATTTTTTTTTAACTTACCCCAATGTTTTATTTCGATGCATCTACCTGCAGCAGTTTCATTGTCCTGAGCAAACACAGAGGGAAACAGTCAAGTTATTTTTGTGACAAAGTAAACATTTGACATACTTATTTGCTATTGACATCGGTCGTATGGTTGTACAAAAGCTTAGATTTTTAGAATAACTTATAATTTCCAACACAGCGGAGCTTTCAGTAATAATATTAGTAGTTAGTCCCTTTAATGTTGTCAAAATAAAAATCGATATGGAAATTATTGCACCATAAATCTAATTACTGTTATAAAACAAAATGTGCATGTTGAGCAATATTTCGATTGTCATTTGTTGCTGCGCTTTTATTCTATACTAGGCGGTAAAATCAGATAACGTACAGTACGGTACAGTACGTACATCAAATCTGTTGTGCAGATAAGATTATTCTATGCATGGTTCACGTGACCGACGAGTGTCATCGTCGCGCCGAGCGTGTGGTGGGTCGGGAGTTTTTATGAGTTTTTCTCATGAAAACTATTCGTACACAACGATGACCCATACTTTTATCACTCGCCTCATCGCAACTCGGCGGATATTGATATCATTTACACATCATACCAACACAAACAACAGAAGGGCGTTAGGATTGTCACAAAACTTTTTCCCACAATGCAAGATTTTGAATGCATTATCAGATTCAAAATATGTAGACGGAGCTTATTTATTGAAAAAAAAATATAAGAAATAACTTTCAACGCCTTAAAATATGTGGTTGTGGATAAAAATTTGTCGGCCGAATTCCTCTCGAGACTGGAAGAACTGCGGGTTCGAACCCACATGGACCAACATTATTATAGTCGTTAAATATTGGTTGCGGGACAAATTCTATTTACTTAACTGTTAGTATTTCATTGGTAGGTTGGTCGGTCATTGACGTCTAAGTTCTATTTCATTGTAAATTGTATTTATATGCCAGTACTTACCCTAAAGTGAGCTTATAAGGTGAAACGCCTATGCGTGTACGTAGTACCTATGTACCTACTTAATCTACGCGTGTTAATTTATTAACACGTTAAGTTATTTTCGTGGTATTTAATAGTATAGCGATACAGTATTAATAAGGGGTTTAGATTAAATAGAAACAGTTAATCATTTAAAAAGTTACAACTGTTTCGATAACAAGTAGATCAATTATAGTGATAGTCACATTAATCACGAATTCTTCATTCTTATTCAAACTCTGAAATAGGGAGAAAGATAAATCTTTTCTTATTATCAACAAGTAATAATATTATTACTACATTTTTATAATGAGCGTCTGGCACGCAACAGCTCGCAGACAGACCGTTGCCACGAACAATGACCAGGTGTTTCCGTGGCTAACGTGAACAATAGTCACGCGCATCGCGTCTCTTCCCTTGCGGAATGTATGGAATACGAACCAAGCGAACGTGTTTATTACTTGTGTAGTAAAATATCATTTACAAACCATACTTACCTTGGAGTTAGCTAAAGGAATATGTTATCTCTTCGGGATATATTGCGATAAAAAAACCTTTTACAAAGAAAATGGTTTAAGTTAAGTGATGTGAATATTTCGTTAGATGAATGTTTCATAGCCTGATTAACAACGGATGATGTTTACAATTCCATTCAATAATGATCATCATAGAAATATTTTACATGACATCAAGACGAGTCCACTACCTATATGTCTTTTAGATTCAATTTTAACAGTAACTATTTCTGACGCATTGAAAACAGTAATAGTCCTGTTAGTTTTAGTATTCATTTATTATGCTGAGTATACAATTTGTATAAAGGCGGACCTAGTGCGTAATACATTTTCTAACAGTCGACCTCAGTCAGAGTCAAGGTGATGCAGAGATAAAAAAGTAGGTGCATAATTAATGTTATGGTGAACACAATATTAAGTAGAACACTAACAAAATACACATACACTTACATATTTACACAGGCAAATAAATATATACACATAAATGTACAAATACATATGTATATATAATTTATTTATTTATTTACACTTTTTATACATTAAGTATAGAGGCGGACTTAATGCCAAAGGCATTCTCTAACAGTCAACCTCTTGATGAATGAAGGTCTACAACTAATAACATATACCTACATAGGTACATACACAAAAAATATACTTTATTATTTACTTTTTTCGTGCAATTTATGTGTGTGTAATAAAATGTTGCATGTTATATACATTATGATTGTTTTTGTCCGTTGATAGGGTGTGACCACGAACATCGCCTTGGTGGACGTTTCCGCGGAGAAAGTGAAGGGCGAGATGATGGACTTGCAGCACGGCTCTTCGTTCATGAGGAACGCTAAGATCACCGGTAGCACGGGTCAGTACCGAAACTATATTGTTAAAGCAATGATTGTGTGTTTTTTTATATTCATACACCTATCCCCGAAAGGAACACTGCAGAAGTTTTCAACGCGCATATTTGAGCTGTTTTTTTTAAAGTTCTAGTTAATAGGTAGGATTCTATTGTAGTTTGCCTAGCACATTTTAAGACTCCTCCCTGTTTCTTAGAAATTCGAAACATTGTCGCGGTACTTACAGATGCGCGTATGTAAGGTACGCCAATCACTTACAGTGCAATATGATAATGATACAATGTTGCTAATTGTCTAGTAGCTACGTTTTTTGTAATGAATGTTACAATGTAGCAATAAAGTAATACTTGCGTGTGCTGATTGTTTGTTTTTTGTTGCAGACTACGCGGTGACAGCCGGCTCCAGAGTTTGCATCGTGACTGCCGGTGTGAGACAGCGCGAGGGAGAAACTCGCCTCGATTTAGTTCAAAGGAACACTGATGTTCTCAAGCATATCATTCCTCAGGTATTAATTTTCATCTTAAAATCGCAACTTTTGGTATTTACAATCGTAAGGTATGGAACTATTGACTTTTAGAAGCTGTGTTTGCCCGTTAGATGCAACCGTGAAGTCGTAATACTTCTTAGCTGTGGTTGTTAGTAATGTAATAAATGTAATCATTTATAATGTATAAATAGGTGCCATGTTAAGTGACATTTGCGTCCCGCAGCTTGTGAAGTACAGTCCGGACGCGATCCTGCTGCTCGCGAGCAACCCGGTGGACATCCTGACGTACGTGTCGTGGAAGCTGAGCGGGCTGCCCAAGCACCGCGTCATCGGCTCCGGCACCAACCTGGACTCGGCGCGCTTCCGCTACCTGCTGTCCGAGAGACTCGGCATCGCGCCCACTTCCTGCCACGGATACATCATCGGCGAGCACGGGGACAGCAGTGGTGAGTACACATCGTGCTCTACAGTGTTTGTTCTCTTGGTTGCAATTGTGTAACTGTTTGCTTTTCACGTTAGGATTTCAATTTAATTCATACGGATTTGTATTAAACATGTGAAATTTGATGGCAAACCTTTTATAAAATTAAATGCATTTATCGGAGTTAATGAGGGTCGGTGAAGGAGATCGTTTTGTATAAAAACGTTTGGGAATAGTTTAAAAAGTTCAATCGTAAAGTGCTGCGCCATCACAAAATGTGAATGAAGACATTTTATGAAATTTCCTTTGAGTATACCTATAGATACCTAAAAAAAGGGGACTGTTATAAAATGGAAGTTTTTTTCTTGTCCTGGAAATATCTGTAACGTAAACTCATATCTACTCGTATTCATTTATTACTTGAGATTCCCCTTAAATTAACGGTTTTAGCTACGTTTAAAGAAGGCATAATCGACACATAATAAATTATTATTATTAATTATGAGTTTGTAAATACCAACTATGTATGTATAAGTTAGCACAACTAATCCTATATCAGTGGGTTAAGTATAGTTTCTGCCATAAAAACTCATTTTTAATATAATTTATCATTTGATCAGCTTATTTGCTGCTACACAATTACATTGGGTTTTAGCATTCCAATTTTGTTATTATAAAATTTCCAGTGCATTGCAGTATTGTCAATAGTTGTATAAGTTATAAAAGTATGAGCGTTGGTGACAGTACCGGTGTGGTCCGGAGTGAACATAGCCGGCGTGCGGCTGAACGACCTCAACAAGAACATCGGCTGCGACTGCGACACCGAGAACTGGAAGGAGGTTCACGAGGAGGTGGTGAAGAGCGCTTACGAGGTGATCAAGATGAAGGGCTACACGTCGTGGGCCATCGGGCTGTCGCTGTCGCAACTTGTCCGCGCCATACTCACCAACGCGAACAGCGTGCACGCCGTCACCACTTACCTCAAGGTGATTCATTCTCTATATCAGTGGTCGGTAACCTTTTGGCAGGCAAGGGCCGCAATGTGGCAAAATAACCTAAAGGCGGGCCCGTACTTGTGATATATACCCTAGATTTTACGTAATGCCTATGTATAATTAATTGGTCATATCCCATAGAAAAAATGAAAATGCTAACTAATGCTAACATACACGGGCCGCGCGTTGCCGACCACTGCACTATATGAATACATTTAATTAAAAACAATCAAGTTGCAGCATGCTATAATGTACAAGTAGAAATTGACTCGTTGGTTCGAAAAGGAATTCTGTTCTACAATCCTCTGTACGTAAATGAGCCAATCCAACTCATTTCTTATAGAATATGACTAATTGTAAGTTGATAAGAACGACCATTTACATTAGTTTATGCTCGTAAGAACAAATTAACTGTGAGGAAAGCCAAATCATAAACACCGAGCTGTGAACCCCTTTATCAGAAATGAAAGCTGTCTAAAAATTTGAGGGGCCTTTCTTATAAACAAACGTTACTTACATTTTTCTCATCTGAAGCACGTTTTAATTTAATCTGTGACGTCAAGAGAGAGACATATTTTTTTGTTAAATTTATCAGTAAAGCGACGTATTCAAAATTGCGTTTGCAAATATTGGTGTACAAATATACCTAAGTGAGAAATGTATTTTGTAGGGCGAGCACAAAATCGAGGACGAGGTGTTTCTGTCGCTGCCGTGCGTGCTGGGCGCGTGCGGCGTGTATGACATCGTCAAGCAGCCGCTCACTGGGAAGGAGCTGGAGGAGCTGCGCAAGTCCGCCAAGCTCATGGCCAAAGTGCAGGCTGGCATCAAGTTCTAGACGACGCACCGCCGCCCTCCCACTGAATACAACCAAATTGTCTAGTGTCTGTATTTTGCTTAAGTGTCACAATAACGGTGACGATGTCACCAATACTATTTAGTTTTATAGGAGATATGATGTCTATTGATTGTTAAGAACGGTGAGAAAACAAAAAGACTTGAAGCATATAAAATCTGTTGTTAGAACGAATTGCTCGCAATGTCTGCTTTAAGTGGTGTCCAGTGTTAATGTACGCGCATTTTTAAAAATCTCTACTTACATATTGTAACTTATTTTTTAGATATATTTCTATACATATTTTAAAATTCTCAGTGTTAGTCAATGTTCTGTATTTTCTCAGTATTATCCATAAGTGATTATTATTTTAATAGTTATTTATTGGTGTAATCGTTTTTGCGTTTAGTTTTAGTATAAAATCATAGGTACAATTACACCAATATTTATTATTGTAATGGTCCTGCTAACATATTTATTGGAACCATTGAAAGTTCCCGAAAATTACAGGTGATAAAGGTTTACACAGAATTTCACTCAACTGACCTCTTTGTTAAGTTTTATTTGTTTGTGACTAACATAATAGCCAAATACTCAAACATGGTATGTTAAATTATTTGTGAAACGTTTACTATTTTGTAAAATCTATATTTGATACCATTGTATTCAGTAAAACAATATAACTACTAATAAATATACTTTCTAGCACATGACAATGAAAACACATTGTAATGTTTGTTTGTAACAATTAAATTTACTTCGTGGGTACAAGCATTTCAATGTAACTGATTTATTATTTTATTTTAAATAAATTTCGTAAAGATATATTGTGTTTTATTTACGCAAAGGCTTATTGCCGACCGACATTATATTGTTGGTTGGGGAGAGGCATGCATACATATATCCGAGAGGTCGGGATGCTGTTGGACTAGTGAGTAGTGACACTGGGCGGCCACAGAATAATGTGGGCGTTTTTCGTACACACATCGTGGTCGTCCTTGGGGCAGTTTTGGTCGGTATGCCGGCGTACGCAATATTGTTGAGATTCAGCCCAGCCATAATGTCAGTACGGACGTGACTTTGCAGCATGCTGGGGTACACCTGACACGCTTTCCGCCCCCATTTTCCGAGGGATGGCGGGAAGTAGCACCATAATCAGCTTTTCCCTCGAAAAGGCCTCTTGCTGGAAAGTAAGAATTTTACTCGTTGCCCCAGACTAAGACGCACTTATCTTTATTTGTTTCTATGGTAATATAAGCAGGATTTTTGAATAAAAAACATCAATATTTTTCACAAAATTTATGAGTTTTATACAGTTATACCAGTACTAATACAAATTGATACCTATAAGTGACACTGGCAGATAGCTCGCTGCGAACCAATGAGAATTTATATGTTGTAAGAATAATAGTTACAGTTATATGGACAGAGATTATTATTATTAAAACTTAAGTCTTAAAAATCGTTGCGAAGCATTAAAAGGATCGATAGCTCTAAAAGCCTCAGTGCAATTTCAAATAGCTTCTCCATAAAAGTACTGCCCTCTTCTTTCGAAAATTAAATAAGAACAATTATTGATTGGATAACCATGATTCATTCATATTTGTAGTGATTTATAAAACCTATATAATTTAAATATTAATTCATGTGATGTCCCGCTTAGTTTAATATAAACAAAGAAAATGTAAAAACCACGAAACTAGATTCAACACATATGCCGCGAATTAGATGAGCTTAAAAAAATAAAACTATTTATTGTGGCCGCACAACCGCCATTCAAATCTCGACCCTATGGTAAGGAGGATCGTTATCAAACGTTTTTTTTTTTGCAATACACAATATGCGATGGCGAGTTGCTAAGTGATATCGTTTAATAAAAGGTATTAAAACTAATTGTGTAGTTATGGTTATTAAAATACGCGGCGTAAAAACGTCTGCGAGCGGCAGTTTTAGGTCGCTACACTTTACATCTAGTGCATGCACATTAATAACTCACTAATCTGGGTATACCGATATCATGTTACAATTTACTTACACAATTAATATATTCCATTTTGGTCACATACTAGGATAAAATTACCATCTAAAACTTAGATTCTATATACAGTTCAATAGATTTTAATTATATTAGGAATAAGCATGAAATATTTTTATTTTAGCATAAATCACAGACACTTCCCTTATAATCGGCCACTCTGGGAATTAAAAAAAATCACACATCGCTTAAGATTTTAAAAGATATCCTATCCAATTAGGGAAAATATTTTTTTAAAATAATACATGGCCTGAGGATTAGTCCAACATCTGTGACGGCGTGCTCGCGATCGCGCAAGCGATCACGAGTAAATGAAAATTTAAAACAATTAAAATATAAAAATGAGCCATATCTCACTAGTAATGAAGTCATGTCACAAATAAAATATAAAATTTTCACGTAACTAAATACCGAACTCGACAGGTGGGCACATTGACTACAGAATGATTAACAGTTAAAACTACAGCTTAAAGTCGAAATAAAACAAACCTACACTACATTGAGTGTCCGACTGAATGTTTCGAAGGTGAACGTTTGGCTAGCGCCATTGTTTGTCAATTGCACGCGCAATGCGCATACAGTCACGTGGATCGTCGTTAACTTACCATCGAAAATGTAAACACGGCGCACCTGATCCAAGAGTCTAAATTATAAAACCTAACATCAATACACATGATACGATATTGTTTCGCACTTCGCGTATGAGAATATACAACGTCACCCGAGCGCGTTAGCGTTAAAGCGCGGAATCATTAAAATCAACTGTGATTACTAAAATACGACAGTTGTGGTGGACTAATTATCCCCACATAATCATTGTATGTTTAAAACAACTTGTTGTCATTGGAGACCATTTAAAAAGTAATGAATATCGTCGGCGAAGATGTTATAATATCCCAAAACAGGAAGGAGTAGGGATGTGTTGTGTGGTTGGTAGAGTCGTTGCAAGCAGTGTAGTGCGGCGTGCGCGCTGCGTGCGGAGCGTTGTGTTGTTGTCGCGTGGTGACGTGTCCGCGCGGCGAGCGGTTACAGTGGTGGCGGCGGCGCGCGCTCCTCGCGTCAGGTGTCGTTGGGCGAGCGCAGTGAGTGCAGCGCGTTGCCGTGCCCCGAGGGTCTTCGCCGGTCCAGGAACGTCTTCAACTGCGTGGCCGACAACGGTGTGGCTGGAGCCTGGACACAGTTATACCATTATTCGTAACAAAATTGTACATAGTTAAGCATTAACAACAGATTCATGCTTCACGGAGCACACCTCATCGAACCACGCATGCGCGAGAGCGTCGCGCGGCGTGAGCCTGGTAGCGGGCGCGGCGTCTAGCAGGCCGCGGATGATCTGCTGCGCGCTCTCGTCCACGCCGGCCCAGTGCTCCGACGGGAAGCAGTAATCACACTTTATTATGTTGGCCGTCGTCTCCTCTATAGATTCGTCCAGGAATGGTGACAACTGAAAAAAAATACATATTTATATTTCACTAAAATACATGCATGTATGTAGTAACAATACTCATTCAATTTACTTCAGTTTTGAAGCAACTTATATTGTTTTGTCGACGAGCCGAGCTTCTTATGATGTATTACACGCGTCTGCGAGCTCGACATTTTAATGTTAATGATGATTTTGATTCAGTTATCTTACAAATATCTTAACTGATAAACAAATATACTGGACTTATGTCAGTAAATATTCATTAGAATAAAAATTAATTAGTTAGCTTACCCCAGTAAGGAACACATATAGGAAGACGCCGGCCGCCCAAGCATCCCAGGCGGGCGCCGGTGGGCGGCCGAGCACGCACTCCGGCGGAGCGAACTCGAGCTGCGCCGGCGCCGGCGGCAACACCTCACGACCAGATGCGCCCACGCCTCCTTCCGCTGTCTCTATGGCAGAGCCCAGGTCCACCAGCTTTAGTTGCGGTTGGGCGCCACTTAGTTCCACCAATATATTTTCCGGCTGTTAAAAAATATTAAACAAGTTGACGTTTGTTTTTTTTTTTTTTTTTTTTTTTTCCTGGCACGGCAGAGTGACTCCACTGTACCTGATGGTAAGCACAGTGGAGTCCAAAAAGGAAGGAGGGTACACGTGAGCCGGTAAACCATTCCACAGCTTGATGGTGCGGAATTCCACAGCGTATTTTCGTATTACGTAAAAACTTTTAAAATGTTTATCTATCTATAAAAATGTAACCAGACTGACCGATTTAATTATATTCTTGAATGATACTACTCGTAGCTGTGGGGACCAACCTATGTCTTTTTCTGATTAGAATATCTCCATACCAAAAATCATACAAATCGGTCAAGCGGTTTAAACGTGAAGCATAACAGACAGAGTTTCATAAAATCGTAGATTGTGGGTTAAAATCCTAGGCCCATACACTTTCGATGTTATGTGTGTTTTTACTGTGAATTATGATGCTTTTCATAATGTAATTAAGCCTGAACTGGGTGCGCCGGTATTTTATTCCCGTTTAGCTGTGCCGCCTATAAGCCGCAGCCGGGAATGGAATATTTTGCGCATCTCAGAGACGGTGCCGCAAAATTAATTAATTCATTTTTTGCCGCACCACGAGCTTGGGGAATTTGAATAGTTTTCCAGTCTACAACTTCCTTCCTTCTTCCTTCATCCTGAGTTTTTTCGGCATAGCGTAGAAAAGCATCTCAACAGTCGGACATGAGGGTATCGAGAGTATCTCTCGCCACTTGAGTATCTTTATTGGATAACATCTTACTTACCACCAGGTTGTCACTTTATCGTGCCAAAAAAAACTCAGGGGTATAAAGGCGATCTGCGTTGCGTTGGTAATAAAGAGGTGGTATGTCGTACCCTGACGTCTAGATGTGCCACGTTGATGGTGTGCAGCCAGTCGAGCGCGGAGAGCAGTTGCCTGGTGTGGTGCGCGACGGTGCGCTGCGTGTAGTGCGGCGGGCAGCCGGCCGCGTAGTCGAGCAGCGGCCCGCCGCCCACCAGCTCCAGCACCAGCGTGTGCGCGCCCGCGCGCGGCACCTCCGCGAACAGCGCCAGCGCGCGCACCACCGCGCCGTGCGCCGACCGCGACAGGATGCGGTACTCGCGCATCGCGTCCGCGCCGCGCCCCGCCAGCACCTGCACACGCGAGCCTTGTACTTCAACTCAATATCAAGCACATCCTATACACTTACTGTACGGTTTTTCAGTACCATCAATAAAATTTTAATAATTTAGCAATTAAAGTAAACATTCTTTTTTTTTCTATATTTCACTTTACAAAAAATAATATGAAATGCTAACGACACCTGTAAGATAAGTACCTGTTTCAAGGCAACACGTTGTCCTGTGCCGGTGTCTCGAGCGGCGAGCACGCGGGCCGTTCTGCCTCGCCCGATCTCCTCTTCCACGCTGTACCTGCGCGCGAACTGTTCTCGTTGCCACGCCCCTCCGCCACCGCACGCCGCGGGACCGGATGCAGGACCTGGAGCTCCACTTCGCGCACAAATCAGCCGAAAGCTATACTGGCCGGCGGGTAATTCTTCTAGCGCCAAAGTATTAGCCGCTGCGGGGATTTCGGTCGCTCGTCGCCACTCTCCCTCGCCAACACGGCAATACTCAAGATGTGTCGGAGTCGGTTCGTCCCATTGCACAACTAGTCCTCCGCCGGGATGCGCACGCACCGCAGGCACTCCTGGCGTACCGCCCGTGCCCACTGTGAGTCTTGCCGAACTTTGTACACCGCCGAGCTCATTGCTAACCAAACAACAGTATACTCCTGCGTCAGAGGCGCGGCACGCATGTATGGTCAAGGTGGAGAGTCCGTCTGGCGCGAGGTTGATGGCGAATCGTCCGCCGTGGCGAAGGGCGCGCGTCTCCGGCGCCGTCTTCCTCCAAGAAGCGGTGGCTCGCGTGGCGACGGCGCGGCATGCGAGCGTGGCGGTGGCGCCGGGCGCGACCGTCACGTCGGCCACGGGCTCGGAGAGCTCCGGCGGTCGCAGCTCGGTGACCACGCCTTCGGCGCCGGGCTCCGTGCCGCCGCCGCCCGCGCCGCTCGCCCCGCTGCCGCCGCGCCGCAGTTTCAACCCCCACGGGCGCTTCGAAAGGCCCTGTCCGCGGACATACACGCTCATCACATGGCGAGGGCTGTGGCGCACAAGCGGTGCGTTCGCAAGCGGTGCATGCATGCTCACCCGTGTTCCGTCACCGGCGGCCCCGTTCATTCACATTCATTAAAACTATACTATATACAATCAATAAATATACTTATTTATACAGTCATAGGCGGCTAATCCGAATCACTAAGCACAACAAGTACGTCTTGCGCGTGAGTCTAATCGATTCGTTATCACAGTCTATGTTAAAAATGCATTCCCGTGTATATCATACCTACAACAAAAGAAATATAGATAAGCGTTAAAAAAGTAGTCATGCAAAAGAAAGAAAAGCTTTTATGGTTCACAGCACGATTGTAAAATTATATCTAAAATTACCAAAACAAGCGATTACATTATTCACAGAAATACACATTATTTCATGCAAACTACAACTTTCAATTATGAACAAGGTGTTGTTTTTTTTTTATATTTAGACCCTGGAAATTAAAGGGTTAGCAGATAGTCAGGTAAAAACATCCTCAAATAAATAAATATAAAATGCACCGATATAGAAATTACGCGAACTTGAATAAATAGTACAAATGAAGTTGCCATTTTAGAAAAAATATCTTTGTGGATCAATCATACTGATATTCTGATTCGTTCTGATGTTATTGAAATTTCTAGTGCGCATTTTAATAAACATAACGAGAAATCGTGGTGAAAATCATCAATATATCTTTGGTATTTTTGGTAAATAATTACATACATTCTTTTAAATGTTTTTGAAAACGTAGACTTTTATTAAAGCAGAACACTGAGTTTAGCATTAGTATACGAGATTAATAGAATATCGTGTTCATGTATTTTTTAAAAAGCTTTAGTTGAAAGCATATTATAACCTTCTTCACTTAACGATATCGTAGTATTTACCAATCATATAGCCGTTACAAGTCCTGATCATTTCCGTAAAAAATATCGGTGGCGGTACTTCCATAGAAACCCAAAAGCCCAGTTTGCCTTACCAAAATTCCGAATAATAATCTTAAAGCTTTAAATATTTATTTAACAAAAGCAATTTGACATATAAATAAGAATGTACTGACCCCACAATAAACAATCATAAACTAGAGTTTACACAATTAACCTGTAACGCTTTTGGGTTTCTATGGAAGTACCGCCACTGGTTTGGCTATGAATTCTAATTTCAAATGAATTCGTGCTATCCCATTCAAAGCAAATATTTATTTTTTAAATAGATTAGTGTCCTATTTTTAACTTTTTCCATATTATGAATGTATTAAGAAATCGCGTGATTACAGAATAGTTTTAAAACTATTGCGTAGGTGCTAAACTCAATAGATTAGTTGCTATAAAAAGCTAATGTCACTGTATGATTTGGAGCAGGTGTGATTTTGGTAAGTGTTTAACAAAATGCTGCATTCAGTACTATATGTATTCAGCACGACGATGGGGACACTCGATCATCTGCAATCAGCTTTGGTCATTTGACCATCCTCGCCGCCCTTGCGACCACGGCAGATCCCATACTACACAACGGCGTCCCTAAGATTTTGTTGCTGGGGATTGGTAACTCTCTATTATTTACCGTACGCGTTAGTATTTGCGCTTAGAGCCTTCTATTTTTACCAAAATTTAAACTTTATTCGAGAACAAATTTTTAATATTTACTAAAGGTAGTCAAGTAGAAAAGTTTAGTTATTGTATGCATCAAAGTTTTTATGCGCCGTATGTTTATAGTATTGTAAAGGGTCTGCGTGTATTTGTTATTGAAAATTTGAGGACTGGGTAGGTACGAAAACAAATATTTGTATATCAGGTTAGTCAAAATTTTTGCCCATTGTAAGATTTCCTAAAATTAATGATTTCCTTTATTTTTACATCCACTGCTCCATTATAAATTAACATTCGTTTTCTCCTCTTTATTACTTCGCCAAGATTATTTTAAGATGCTTTTTTTAATGTAGTTTATAATTTTATAATGACACACAAAATACGTTAGATTTTTTTGACAGACATCTTTTGTTCTGATATAATAGAATGTATTCCTCATAATGATAGAAGTGACGTAGTTTGTATATCGGTATAAAGATTTTTGTTTTGTTAAGAAAACATTATGAAATGTAAATGTTTATAATATGTATTAGGTTAGTATTATGGTGGCTCAATTTTTTGCAAACAGTAACGTATGCTAAGAGTTCACTAGAATATTGATACACGTACGTGTGACTATGTGATCATCCCCTAAATTATATTATACATGAAACCATTTTTTTATAATGTGTTTACAAAGCAAACATTACTACGAGTAATAGGTTTTTAGCGATAAATAATTTAGATGTCATGTTTAAAAATAAATATATATGATTATTTTATGGCCATATGTTATTTTATTTTACTATACAGAGGTTCTTTAGAGTGATACTATTGCATTATTAAGTGGTAATTAAAAGTTTTTTAAGTGTTTAGGAAGTTTCATCGCATTTTGTTTTTAAATTTATTCAGATTGTAAACGTAATAAAATGTACACAAAGAACATGTGCATGGTTGTTGAAGCATTTCGATTATAAAGTTCTTAAACTTAAAGGATAGATTTTTTTATAGATTTCTTGAGTTATATGTAATATTGTGGAAGGACCACAAATAGTTACAGAACGTAATAAATATGTCATAGTAGGTTAGCATTTTACGTATATGTAATAGGTTTATATATAAGCAGATTAGGTTGTTAGTCATATAGCGTTCCATCAGTTAAATTTTTTATAGCAGATCGAAGTGGGGTCACACTGCACATATGTATGTGCGAGTGTGCGGGCGCACCGTGGCTCCGAGTCGGTCAGCTGATACGTACATTGGCGTGCGGCGGCGAGGTAGGGCTGAGGGCGTTGTTAGCCTTCTTGCGTTCATCGACTCGCGCGGTGCTCGTGGGCAGGTTGATGGTGTTGGCCTTGGCGTGAGGTCTCTGCGTGCGGTGGCGCAGCTCGGGCGCCAGTCGCCCGCCCAGCGACGGCGGAACACTCTCTGTCTTACGCAGCCCGCACCAACCCTCCCCTAAACTATCGGGACATGGGAATAGGTACAGTTAACTAAAACAAACAAACAAAAATAAAAAACGGGTGCACCAGCTTTTCGGTCACTCCCCCACATAGACTGTGTAAAATAAAATAATAAAACGCATTCATCGTGTTTTCCTAACCTGTGTTTCAGTCAACACTAATTAATGTCGATGCACTTATAAAGTCAAGTCCTTTCTGTTCACAGTGTCGATGATAAAGGCCTTACGCAGTAACTACGTCAACAAATTCAATGTCATTATTGACTTGGGTGCTTCAAAATGTCATCTCTCTGATATATATGTATTCAAAAACGAAACTAGTGATACGAGTTAGGAATCAACAAATGTTATGTTAGCTTTAGATGATCTCTGGACTTCCATAACGTTAGTCAGCTAAGCTGGGCCCCAAATAAAAAATAAAAAAATAAACCAACAAAACCAAGCATGCGGGACTAAAAGCAGAAAACCACAAGCCATTTTTATCCACATTTATTGGTTACTCATGTAACATAATATCAAGAATTACAGTGATTGTTAGATGTTAATATTATATACATAATTAATTTAGGATTTAATCAGGCGAATATATACATACCAAAGTTATAAAACTATAAAAGAGACGGTTTGAAAATAAATTTATTATTTTGGTCGAAATTGAATCGCTTCAAACGTCATTACGAATATTTTAAGATATACGAGGGCAGTCCGATAAGTACTTAGCCTACAAAAGAAAAACGAAAATTTTGGAAAAGTGGCGATTTATTTCTCATCACAGTCTTCTTTCAACTCGATTCACTTGACCCAGCGATGCTCCAACTTCTTTAAGCTGTCTGAAAAGAACGTTTTCTGGAGGTCTACAAAGTAGGCCTCCGTGGCGGCGATAACCTCCTCATTCGACTCAAATTTCTGTCCGGCGACGGACTTTTTCAAGTTTGGAAACAAAAAGAAGTCACACGGGGCCTAATCTGGAGAATACGGTAGATGGAGCAGCTGTTCGTAGCCTAATGTGACCAATTTGGCCGTTGCGACGGCGGAGGTGTGAGCCGGTGCGTTGTCATGGTGGAAGAGCACTTTTTTCTTCGCCAAATGGAGCCGTTTTTTCTACAATTCAGCGTTGAATCGGCCCAATAGTTCGGCATAGTAGAGCCCTGTGACCGTTTTGCCCTTCTCCAGGTAGTCGATGTAAATCACACCTTGTGAAACCTAGAAAACGGTGGCCATCACCTTTTCGGCCGATGGGACAGTGTTCGCCTTCTTCGGAGCACATTCGCCGGGTAAAGTCCACTGTTTCGACTGTTTATTGGTCTCTGGTGTGTACCAGTGAATCCATGTTTCGTCGACGGTCACGAAACGACGCAGAAACCCCTTCGGATTGCACCTAAACAGTGTCAAACACTGCTCTGAAGTTGTGTCACTGATGCGCTTGTCGTCCGAAGTGAGCAAACGCGGCAGCCATCGAGCCGACAGCTTTCTCATGCCCAATATTTCATGCAGGATATGACCCACGCGGTCTTTTAAGATGCCTACTGTCTCAGCTATCTCGCGCACCTTCAATCGGCGGTCTGCCAATACAAGATCGGGACTTTTCTCACGTTATCCTCCGTGGTAGCCGTTTTTGGGGCACCTGGGCGTGGCTCATCAAAAACTGACGTGCGACCACGTTGAAACTCGTTAAACCAATTTTTGACGGTCGCCATTGAAGGAGAAGAGTCACCGTAAACAGCATCCAAGCGCTTTTTGATATCGCTGCGCGATTTCCCTTCCAAAAACAAGAATCAAATCACCGGCCGATATTGCTCTTTTTCCATTTTTCGAAAATCCGCGGACACGTCCGCTTACACACGCGGTCAAAACAAAACTACAAATCCAATTCGGCTGAAATTTTGACAATAGCCGTCTACGAAGATGTGCTACATGATGGTAAATTTATCTTACGATAGTGGTGCCATCGGGCGGTGAGGCTAAGTACTTATCGGACTGCCCTCGTATATAATATGCAATATATAAAATGAGTACAGATCGATATGAGTCCCACGCCAGTATGAAGCGGTCGCGGGACCAACTAAATCTAGTTGAAGGCTTATAGATTACAGTGTAGCAAATACATAATGGTGGGTGCGCTCCTCGCTGTACGCCGTGTGCTGCCCGCTGCAGGAACCTAATCCGATGGCCGAATATACATATTATCCTAGTCTATCAACTAATAATATAATACAAAACAACTCAATATCCACTATTAGCCACAAGCATGTACTTCTTCACACTAAAAGCCAACCTAATCTGATAATCTTATCAAATAAAATTCGTCCGAGAAAGGCAAATGCTTACAAATATTTTTGGCTAGACAACATATTTCTTTTATTTGAAGAACGAGTTTTCCAAATTCGATAATGATTATACCTACTAATCTTAAAATGTGATCTTGTTTTGTACAGGTATATATTACGTTTTTATTCCAAAGATTCCATTAAATGCATGTTGGGAAGCCCCAGCAATGATTATTTGAAGAATATATTTTTCGTGTAGCTTGTAATAGATCACAAGTGTCGTCCTCACACTTGCCTCCCCCATAGATAAAGCATTGCGTTGCGGTGCTAGTACACAAATTATCATATGCTTCATACACAATTGAAAACAAACAATATTTGCGTTTCTGCTCAGCGATAAAATCACACTGCAACCAAGAAATATATAATCGGAAGTTGTGATAAACCTTACTAACTTACGACATCGAAAGCTGACTCCATTAAGCATTTAAATGTTGCGTATCCTAACACTATTTCTACTAACGTTATCGTAAAAGTCGGGAGCCGTCAAAGCTAAAACATTACGAGAAATCAAATAAATATAGTTATCAGAAAGCCCAAACACATTTGGATCCTCTATGAAAACAATAATAATAAGATGTTTTAAAACATAATCCATAATTCTTAGGGAAAATAACTAGAAACATGAGAAATAAATTAACTTATTACTAATTAGTTAAAACACTGTCCGTCTCAGAATTTTTTCATGTGACTTTCGAAACATAACCGTTTAGTTATGAGAGAGATGTATGTATGGTAACGCGACAGTCAGTCACTTGTGATATGTATGCTCGTATGATATATTTTCACATTATATTCAGACGGCAGGTAGTTAGAAGGATGTTAATGCAATTGGAATATTTTTGAGACAATATCACGTGAACTAATTCTCTAAAATTTGTGCGTACAATACGCGCCAGTGAAACTCTCCTTATGCAAAGTTTACAGTGGAGCTGGTCGGTGGATGTTGGGGCTCATGTTTTCGTATTGTGTTACGTGGCGAGTATAGCACATGGGGAATATAATGCTTAACCTAGCATGCAATATACGAGTACTTATATCCATCCTTTGCAAACGATGCCTGTACGTTCATTCCTTTAGAACCAGTCTTATTCGATTCCTACTTAAACACTAAAGCGATTAAATACGGTAGAGATGAGATCTCCGTTTGAAGTGCGGAAATTTATAAGTTCAGATAAGGGAAGTAGGAAGGTATCGTCAGAATTTAATATCAAATAAAATAGCTTACTAAACACAACATTAGCGACACATTCATCACCTACCAATACGTAGCACAAAACGTCTACAAAATAATATTGTCTTTCAAGTATAATATTACCATTAAGTTCCGATACGTCACCGTTACAAATACACCTTAATTACGGGTGTGCGACTAACACGCGGTACTGACGATCATAACGTTTTACCACATTTTAATGTCACTCTTCGTACAAATACAAATTATCAACACTATAACACATTGATGACAGACACAATTAAACTTCAACTCACAGAGACAGGCATACAATTGATTAAAAGCAAAGGTAAATAAAAATATACTGAAGGTACAATTAGCGCAGCGCATACTCTTTCATGTTCTGATATTGCAACTTGGCAGTGATATTTTGTTCCAGTCTTATACCAACCAGACCGACCAGTGGACAGCTTGGGTACTTTCTAGCTCGTGCGAAATTGTCCACTTCACATACTGAACGGTTCAAAGCGCGCAGGTGATGTGAGAGCGCTTAATCAACCAGTCGACGAACAAATTCGCCTACTTTGTATGAAATTGACTCCGTTTGTATAATATTGAGACAAAAATACTATGCGCTGCGCCTACATTTTATTATTTACAACACAATTATTGCGGTAGCACATCTACTGAACGGTGTTAAAACCCATGTACATACACTCCATGGTATCCAGGAACTCAATTGTGCTTCATTGCCCCGTCAGTGGGTTTATTACTAAACCTAAATGTATAAATCTAAAATATTACTAGTAAATGAATATGGATTATAATAAAAGTCCATTAATACAATAAAAGTGCAAGCAGAGCATTCGTGAGCGACTAAAACAATATGAGAGCATCGCACACGTATGCCATGGCTCGCTGTCCATCTGACCACTTTCAGTCTGTTTGCATTACATTGTCCGTTTATGAGTAGCCGCGTATGCTTTGTTTTGCAAATCTCCGCAATGTATCAGTATAAGTGAACATTTATTATTTAATTACGTCCACACAAAGGAACAGACAATGTATGCAATTAGTCTACAAGGTTGAAATACTAGGTTCAATTATTGCTTTTATTGTAGGTTGCGTTGACTGGCACAAATATTTTTTATGAAATTTTCGGACGTGGCCGGTGACAATGTTGTTTTGCTCGTTATAACATCGAATTGCTGATGGACATATCAGTTAGCGAACGCAACGCAACCGTAGTAACAGCTAATCTCACTAGACACGGCTCGAATGGCACACCAGTACTCTGGCAGTGCTCACGTGGTGTTATCGATCTCGTTGGCAGTACTTATCATCGACGGGTTCCAGATATCATTGAGACAGCGTCGGGCGGATAACTCTACTAAGTTACAATACTCGTTATACGTATCCGATAAAAATTTCGAAATAAATTTTTCTAAATATCAATTCCAATGTTATGTATAACTAACGTGGGCGTTTACTACACACTAGTTACTTATTAATTTTGAATCTACGTAGTCGCAAGGTCACCTCGCGTGAAACGCTTTTGTTACGCATTAAATATGATTAATAAAATTAACTACAACATTATTATCGTGACCATCACCGTTTGTTAGTAAGAAATTAAAATTAAATTAATTATTAAATAAGGGCAAGCACTACCGTTACCATGTTAATCATTCCAAAAACATTAGTATTAGTTTGTTGAAAATTTATATCTCAGGTAAAGTCAAAACACGCACTAAAAACTTGGCAGCATGCCACTGTAAAATGTACTATGTTAGATGCAGCGGCGATGAGATTACATTGAGACGTATTATCTAAACAAGCCCTCGTTAGTGGTGAGGTTTAATATTCCGAAAGGATCGTAGAAGTGGGGGGTGGAGGTGCTTGCCCGAAACAATAGATTAGAGGGAGGGGGCCGGTGGCGCCGCCTGTGGTTGCGGAGTACTTACGCGGCGAGGTCGCGCGCCGGGTCGCGGTGCAGCTCGCGCAGGTAGGCGCCCGGGTTCTCCAGCGCCTCGCCGAATATGCGCTGAGACTGCAGGATGCGCGACAGCGTCGACACCCACTCCTGGCGCTTCGCCTCGGCCGCGCGGCACAAGTACGACTGCCTCGGCTTGAACGGGTCCACCGAGTGAATTATGAATGTGCAGTTCCCTTCCATCTCCTCGAGCTCCATTTTGTTCACCTGAAATGTACGGGTTCGCTGATATTAATTTATATACTTATTAAAAACGAAGAAAAAATTGCAAAAAGATATGACTAGGCGTCCGTAAACAAGAAATTTCATTTATATTTCCACTTTTGGCACATCTGAGCGAGAGAATTCCAGACCGGTATTACTGGAACTACCCTAAAGGTAATATTTATAGTAGTGCGTTAGGTAAAGATAATATGTTCCCCCCTCTATTATTTGGGATGCAAAGAATAGCTGGCACAACGTGGATGTAGAAATAAACATCAACCTACCTCTTCAAGGATGTACCTAAGAGTATGTGTTTGTATGTATGAATTACAATCACTAATTTCAATTTTATTTATTGGTACAGACTTCTCAGAAACATCTGACATGAGGCACAATTACAAGCACAAATGCATACCAAGAGCAAATCGGCTTCTTAATACCTTGTGTTAATAAACAATAACATAATTAAAATTTAAGTAGTAATGGCCTCGAGGTTTAGGCGCGCGATCGAAATTTTCGACGGTTGCGGTTACACACCCCCGACACAAACCTCTGAGTTTTCGTATGTGTGTATTCACAATGAATAATCACGTACCTACCTTAACGAAGAAGACATCGTGAGGAAACCTGCCTACAATTTTTTTGGGAATTTCTTAGGTGGGTAGTCCGTCCACCCGTACTAGGCCAGTGTGGTGGACTAAGGCATAAACCTTCTCAGTTGTAGAGGAGGTCCGTGCCCAGCAGTGAGATGTATATGCCTTGATGATAAACATTATTATCGTATAAACAACTGTACAAAAAGAAGTGAACGTGAGTGTCACCTGCACATGGCCCTTGTAGTTGTAGGTTGGGCTGGTGAACTGCGACTTCTTGCCGACTGCCTCGCTGAATATGACGCACTGCTCGAAGAGGAACACGTGCAGCTCCTTGGCCTTGTCGTTGCTGCCGAACGTCACGTCCGACACGAACATCGTCTCCTGTAGCAGCAGCTTCCCTTGGGCCGTTATGTTGCCCTGTAAACAAACGGAACTACCGATGTATTTTGTGTAGCGTTATGAACGTGTTTTCACTATACTAACAAACGCATTTTTTGGCAAGAAATCATATTAAAAATCGCATTATTGTATGTTTATAAAAAGTGTTTTTCTTACTTTACAAAACTTTGTGCACAATAGTTTGGCATACGTTAAGTTTTCTCTTTTATAAAGAAAACAAAAGGTTTAATTTCATACGTTTTTTCGTTTATATTGATGCCCAAAATTTTATTATCAGATCGTGGTGGAAGTTTTTTATATATTAAATAAACTATGCCATCAATTGATAAGCTCAGCGCATCATTCGCGATTTTGATAATATTGAGTGATCATAATTAAGGTTCAGAATTTATTTTGTTGCTTGGTATTTTTATTCATTTTATTCACACTGCAGATATCGTATTTTATATTCTGCACAGGAAAAGCAAAAGCCACGCTGGTAGTATGTCACATTCGCTTATTTCTACAGTTCGCATGAGCAAGGACTTAATGACTACTTAAATGAAATTGACTTATTATAATAAAAAGGCATTACCGCAAAGCCTTGCAGGCGGCCCACATCCATCATCATGTTGGCGTTCTTTGGTATGATGTCGGTGCACAGCATGGCGTCGCGCAGGGAAGCCAGCACGTTCGGCGGGGCATTGGCTTGCTCAGAATAAGCGAGGATCTTCTTCACTAGCAGGTGATACTTTTGGATACGCTGAATCGGCTTGATCAACAGATCTCCGAGCTGAAAACAATCATAACATCCTTGTTATTACGCCAAAGGGCAAATAGAAGCGGAACATCTATGAGATATCGGGCATGCTCACACCAAAAGCCTTATAGTATTCATATGACATCGATGCGTTGTTATGTTTGTTTAAAAAATTAAAATAATTCCCCAGAAATAAATATAACGTTGGTGTAGTGTTGAGTGTTGTGAACATCGAAGAGCCAAGGAGCACGATGTGGAGTGAATCCTCAATACGATTTTAAATCGCATATAAAACAGCGCAACTATGAAACGCAGTGAGGACTCAACCCGCACAGTGTGCTCCAAAACATGCGAGCGTACAATCATTGCGCTACAATATTCGTCGCAAATGCACGAATATGCAGTGAGGGTCAGAGCACAGCTGCTGCCATACATCTTGTGTATTAAAGTCTATGCCAATTGATTTTACATCAGGGATTAAGGCAATTGCTTTAAATGTGAAATGGTAGATATTTTAAGTAGTTTCCAAATAAAATTGTAATTTTGATTTAAGATTCCGATGGCCAGCGTTGTTCTGTTCGTATACCGACTATCTTTTGTACCTGGCTGAGAGTGCCGCGAGCGCCAGGAAGGTGCGATCGTTGCCTAAGGCATACCTAAAATCCCATTAACGTGTCACCAAAGCAAAAGTGCAGTATTACAGCTGAGCGCATTAACATAAAGGCTTAATCTTCGCGTTTACACTTTCATCATCTAATGTAAAACAAAAATATATGTGATTTTATATATTTCCCTTTACATGTAAAGCAATGCGATTATTATGCCAGCAGTGAAATGTCCTGAACTCAAGCCTTTGGTATCAAACAGTTTCTGTGTTATTACGATGTTGGGGCACACAAGGAATCAAAACGGGCACACAACGCCTATAATTGCCGTCATTAAAATTGTTATTGCAAATGGGAAGCTAGTGAAAAAGTGCGATTAAAGCATTATCTCTCGGCGTCTTCAGCGCAAGGCTATGTAGTCATTGTGAGTTAGCACATGCGCAATTAGAGTTCCTAACGTGGTACTAATGCACTATGCAAAAAAGAACACTAAAATGTTAAATTTTTGATTGGTTTTATCAAATATCAATTTAAAGCTTGTAATTGAACTGCATTGTTTAACAAAGTGTTTGAAAAGTTAATAAAAACATTCTATGATTATGTCAAGCATTCCATCGGAGGAATATTGTACGCGTCTGGTATGCGCTTGACTATTTTTATGAAAATTCTTATGACGCTGAGACGAAGCAAAGATAAAGGATATTCTCTCTTGGAATTGAGCTCAGCTTGGTATTTGGAATTTTTTTATTCATTGATCAGTATTAGCTCTCTTGAAGAATGTTCTAACGAACTTTAAGGTATAAATTTGTTATTTGACATATTTTTTTGCAGAATAGATAGTCGTGTGACGTGACAAAGTATTGTGTTGTTTGAGATGGTGAGGTGGTGCAATGTATATAAATAAAGGAGACTATACCTGCAGTTTATGGCCAAGTTTGTGGCGGAGCTCCTGGAAGTAATGTTCGTGCTCGGAGACGATGTACTCGGAGACGGGCTTGTTGCGGCAGTACGCCTCGTACATGAACATGCGCTTCTCGAGGAAGCGGCGGAACAAGGGGCCCAGCAGCTCGGGCTCCTCCAGGCACGCGTGCAGCTCGCCCACGAACTTGCTGCACAGACCACGCTCGTGTCAACCATGTCGCGGCGCATTCCTTAGCGCGCCTCAGGCACATACCATCGCAACCCCACTGTCATCCTCAATTGTTTCGCGTGTGTACAAATCAATTTCTTTAAAAACTTGCACTATTTTTAAAGCAATTGATTAATGCCGAATAGCTTCAGCAACATTTTTCGTACCGCATAGAATAAGTAGTATTTATGCAGCGTGTATGGAATAAGCATAGTTTACAACTGAATTAGAATCGCATAGCGCTGCAGCGCATTCATTCGCTTAGCATTTTTAGATTGCATGTATATACATAAATAATACAGGAACAAAATCAAGGATGACACAAACGAAAGTCGTATTGAAGAAATAGACCTCTGCGGCGGTTACTGTAATAACGTAAATTCAGATGTTTTTCATATGTTCATTTGCATGAACCATTTAAAATTTCTGACCAATGATCATAGACCGTTGAAATTACAAACGAATGAAACTCTTCGCCGCCACAGACTGTATGTGATCGCCTACTGTGTTTTTTTTGTGACATGTTATCACGATAACAGAAATAATAAAGAAAAATTAAGCGACATATTCTAATGTGACCCAATACTTCTTGTAATGAATACACAGCTAATGAGATAGTGATGGGCAACAATGTTACTTACTCTCGGTGCCACTCGTAGATGGCTTCAAGATTTCCGAAAATCATTCGGTGGCGGCGGTCGCGCAGACCTTCGGGTAGAGGAGGATCAGCATTGGGATTCTGGAACGTCATTGTCGAATAAGTTTCGGGAACTACAATACTTGTGATGTATTAACATCAACATATTAAATAACGGATATTAATATTAAATATTATTAAATAACGGAAAAAACTTTGAAATCTAAATAACAATATTACGCGGTTTTTATAGTAGTGTCGTCTTTAGTATTTGAGAGAGGATTTAGAAAATTTTCTTTTTTCAAGATGGCAATTATAACAAGCGTTTTATGTGTCGATGATCTTTCAATTTGCCACTTTGAATATACAAACCTAAAAAAGTTGAACTTAATAGCTTACAATAAATAACTACTTCAAATGTAACTACGAATAAAATAAACTTTCCTTCCCATAAAATATATAACAACCTGCATAAATCTTCAAAAGTCATATCATTAAGCGTACTTATTCATATGGCTCTTTGCCCCTTCAATTAGAAATAATTAGAGGAGAAGAGGGAAAACGTGAATATTATAACTCCAGGTATAAAATCATCAGCAATAATATCTATTTAGCGAAGATCTGTTTCAATAAACTGAGCAATAAAATCACACGTGTGAGACAACGCTCAATTTATCAGTCTAGAAGCTATCACGTTGGACTATAAATTATACTATAACAAAGTTTTAACAGAACTGAACTCGTTTACGACAACATCATTCGTATTAAATATGCTATGGATTTCTAATTCTTAGCAAGACGTGTTCAAACTAAAATTTTAATCGATTTTCAAAAACTAATATATTTATTCGCGCCAGTATCGGGATGCCACTTGTATATAACGTGGACAGTTTTATTCCCATATTTAAAATTATTGCTTCTCGAAATGGCAGAAGTGGTATTCATACCCGCTCGTGCAGCAACAACTACACTCAAGATAAATAACATAAAAAAGTTTAGAGCAATACACGCAAGTGTGTTACGTTCGTTATATGCCACAACTTATGGCGTTTACATTGCCGTAGCAGAGAAAGAAAATAAGTAATTTAAAACGTACAACGAAATTCGGATAAAGCATAGTAGATCATGAAATTACTTAAAGTAAATGTATCGCGAGCTGTGTATTCTACAGATAAAGACAACCCTCTCTTGAGCTCCCTGGCTGGGAATCACACAGGTTGTTCGTCCACAAGACTGCGAGGTTTATAAGCAACTTCAGATCTCTACTCCGTACACTAACACAAAATTCGCATTGACGTCAAATTGTGTAATTGGATATTATATTGGAGCGCGGCGCACTTTGCCGTTGTTCCTCTTTGTTTACTTTCGCGAGTGTCCTTGCTCGGCTTGTGGTAATAGCGACCCAGTTACTGCGTTGCGTGTTTGGGAGTTTCGGAGCTTTTCTAACGGCTTATATACATAATTTAGATTTGAATAATTAATTTAATATATTTTTAAGTGCTCAATGTGGTCTATATTTATAAAAAAGCGTTTGGCAACGTAGAATGAAGATAAACACATATAAGGCACCGTGGCTACTTCACATAGCGTGAAAGTTTGAATTTCTATTTTTTTAAGCTAACTTGTAATGGTCAATTGACGTACCTGCATATGGCGCATGTATCCTTCGCAGATGAGGCTTAGATCAGACACATAGATTTCCTCAGTGTCAACCAGTTCTCGCAGAACGTATTCGCGCTTCTTTAAGATGGCTTCAACAGAATTGGGTCCCGGTTGATCTTCATCGTTGCTGTCCCCAGCGCGGCCGGAAGCACTAGCACCACCTCCGTGCTGCTCCTGCGCACCGCCAAATCGGTTACAATTACATATGCACTCAACAACATTATGTTACTTTGCTAATAAGTAATAAATAGGATGCACTTGCAAAACAAATCTGTTGAAAAAAACGTGCAAGCAACATTTCAAATCTAAGTGAAGTTGATTCGTAAAAAAACAGTTTCTTAATCCTAACAGGTATATGGAGAATGATAAATGAGACGCCGGAATAATATTGAGTAATTCGTATGGCAGAAAAATATTCGGATATCAACGATACGAATGTAAACTAGGCCATCAACCCTTAATTCGACATATTTTTTTTATTTTATTTGTTCGATCATCACAATTTTTGTGACTTAGCTTGTGAGGGGTCCTAGCAAAAATCATTGAAAAATTTTCTTATTTCTATATTATAATAGACGTTTTGAAGTAAAATTGATACCCTTACGAGGACTATACTGCACGTTGTGTAATTAAGGGTTAAAACTAGATTCAGAAATAATTTAAGTGAAAGGAATAAATGTGACGAAACAAATTATTTGTCAAAAAAGTATCGTTAAACACCATAAAAATTGTTTTCAGTTTTGACGCGGGCTCACGACTAAAACGATTGGATATCGGGCCAGTTTTTGTCATCTGATTCCAAACATGGCCAAATGGGATAACGGTAAAGTGTATGTCGGTCTATCAGAGTTACATTTTCATATTGTCGATGATTTAAATATTTCATTCTGTACACAATCTAATCTAATAAAAACGGTACTCTGACATCGGAATAAATAAAGAAACATAGAACCAATAGTAATGAGAATTTGTTAGTATGAAATAAACACGTTGGTAAAAGGATGACATCAAGATTCTAGATATTTTATTTGGTAAATAATGGTACCGACTAAAATCATTTAGTTAATTTAGTCACAAATTTTCCAACAAACTAATACAACATGGTCAATCAACCATATAGTTAACAAGTAACATGTAGTTTCAGCTATGAAAAAGATCTATACTGAAGTCTAAAAGCCAAAACACGACAACTCAGACGGACACACACACAATTAAAAAGAACATGCAAACTAAGCTCACACACTAAATTACATAATAATAAATTTGGCAAAAAAAATGGGATGTACAAAGCGGCAAGTTCATAAAATGCAAGATAAAGCAGACGACGTGAAAGTTTTTGATTTATGACTTTGATTAATACAGAAGTGGTATACCATTAAATGCATCGCAATTATGTTGAACTCACAAAATCAAAAAGAAAAAACATATACAAAGTGGCATAATAAAGAATACACAAATTCGTTTAATAATTTCGCTATCCACAATGATGCCTGAAATGATTTCATATTATAAAAGCACTAACCAAAAACGTATTAGAAGTAAATAAATTACTATGTTATCTAGAGACCAATATTAACTGTCGAAATATTTGAATTTCATTCAATTGTCTCACTAAAATCATAATAAAATAATGATTCTCCTTCAAGTATTTTAATTACATTTGCATAATACAGAGTTTTAAATTTATCCATAAATTCCAATTAAAAATAAAGAGATGTTTAATTGAGTATCGATGATGCATGATTGAATGAAGACAAAGAAATAGTTAATTGAAAAAATCTTTTAACAATATGACGGAAAAAATACTGAATAATAATAGAAACCATTCAAAACACTAAGTAGATAGCGAAAGCCGAGAAAATCATGCACACTACATGCTTTAATATAGGACCGAACCATTTTTTCTTTAACGATGCGCTCTATTTCTGCAATATCGGCTGGACCTCCGTTACTATCCATGGAATCCAAACTCATTGGGTTCTGAAAATATCACCAATATTGTATACCTTATTTTCAGAAGCACCTACAATATACCCATCGGTTAAATTGTTAGATGTACATTGTATTTCTGTGTGAATGGTGCTTATATCTCAATTATAAAATTAAAAAATGAAACTATCACGTGAATCGTAAAGTTAAAAAGGTAAAACGTAAAAAAGGACATTGTTATGCAAATCACAAGTTATTGGTAAGGAGCACCCAGTGAACAGGACGTTATTTTTAACTGGCCTGACTAACTGCACCGAACACACAGAAAATCGTGTTAGATCATCGAAACATGAAAGTTATTCATACTGAAATTAGAAATGTATTGTAAGCGGAAGTAATAACTGTCAGTGAATATATATGAATCCATGAATGTATTCGGATAACTTACACCAGTAGTGGGAGCCGACGAAACTGCTGCAGGCGTGGGCGCTTGTTGCAGCACGCTTTGAGGATCCTAGACACAAATAATTAATATCAAGTATATGCATTGAAAATAGAAAAAATAACTTCGTGGAAGTCTTAAATTATCCATTAGCAAAAATATCCTAAATATGACATTCGTAGATGTTTCTCGGATTAAGATGGAAACTTTAACGCTGATTACTAATATTGTAACCCTACAGCATATAACAATTAAAAACGTGTTACAAAAGTGCAGACTTTCAATAGCCGAAGTAATTTATATTTTCCATAAAGAAAAATAAGTAACAGAACAAAAGAAACAGCTCCAGTCGGTTAATGGTCTTAAAATAAAGTCAGTACATTAAAATTTTATCACGAACGAATACAAAACTCAATTCTGATTTATTTAATCAAAATCGACCCACAGAATGGAAAAATGTTTCGGACGTCATTTTTTTAATTTTAGAATGAAATTTCATCTACCCACGGCGCTGAATTACAAAGGTGCGCTCTGGACTTCAGCTTTTATTAACAGTTCTTTATTAATCCTAGAATTTTTGTCTCTTTGACTGGATGCAGATCTAGTCCACGCAGATGAAAGGACTAGCCGATATTTGTCAAATCAGAAAATGTAAATACCAAAAGAATACCGTATTTTTAGGTACCTATTCATACAATAAAAACGTGCTCCATAAAATCAACGTTCATTTTATGTTCTTTTTTTTCTGATGTTTTCAAAAAATCTGCGCTGTCAGCGGTCTGTACCGCTGTCTGTATCTGTATACAGAGTTGTAATTTAATCTTTGCACTCCCTTTCATGTTGTAAAGCAAAAAATCTTTGGATCGACATAAATTACTTTAAATAATTATAAATGTAAATCTGAAGTATGAAGACGATAATTATATCATACCAATCAAATGGAGACACATAAGTTATTAACTAGTTTAGTATGTTATTTTTAAGTAATTGTTAGTCGGTATGAAAAAAAAAAATTACGCATACCGAAGTATTATTGTTTAGATATTGTATTTTATAGATTTAACACAATTGGTAATGTAAATACGATCAAAATGACTCATTTGCATTTTTATTACTCTTACTCAGTTATACTATCAAAATCAATTAAATGTAAGAAGTTCCTTTTATATTTATGCTGAACTTTCCATGAACTTAACAAAAAAACTTATCTTAACCACTAATCTGTTGAATCTTATTACGATAGAAATCTACTTCCACAGCGGTAAAAAATAAATAAAATAATTTAATAAGCATATTAAGACATTAAGTCAAAAACATACATGTTTTGTTTGTTTGGATAGATTACTAGTAAGATTGGTAATAGGTCCGCGCATAAAATGAATGAAGTGGGAAAACAAACCGTTTTAATAGACTAAACACGATCTTATTTTGGGTGGCGTTACGTCATCATGCCCGCTCCTACAATCGAGATGTGCCGGTGCCAGTTCGGACGACCGATCGATCGGTTTCGTTATTTGTAATCTCGTCGAGCTTTACTAGTCTGACTCATTCGAACCTTTTTTTGACTATTTTACTTATAAATGTTCACTATAGGAATCAACAACTACTTTTAGCTCTGTTTAAAAAAAATCGTCTTTACTAACTAACTTTATATTCAATTTAATCATAATTAAATTTGCAAGTTTTGGCTGATACTATACCATTCTTTTTCAAATTAGAGCCTCAGGCTAAACTAGAAATTACGCTTTCAACGAAGAAAATATTGCGGCGAGCAATCCCATCATCACAAATTCTGTTATATTTCCCGGCAACAGCCGCAAAGACTACTATATGTTCCTTATTGAAGATGTATAATAGTTATATTTTAGAATAATATTCATGCAAATAAAAAATACAATAACATAATAACGGATAGAAATCGGTTCAAAATGTGCGTATTCGGCACATTGACAGACAAATTACGAAGGTCACGGATGATGCGGGTGTAGTAAATTGTTTATTTTTAGAACGAGACGCGTATCCGAGTATATTAGCCCTATAAACTTAACCAAGTTGTTACTAGTATGCACATGTTAGTACAGAAACAAAACTGTATGACATAAACTAATATGCGGATTGTAATGTCTTACATTCAGCAAAGGATTTGTTGATCCCGACATCATGACATTTATTTAAACCACGTCACCTAACAATGCCTACCCACCTAGCAAAAACACCAAGTCAGTTTTACCTAAAATCGCGGTTTAAGATTTAATTATCGTTGCTTGGCTGTTAACATAGCGGGACGTTTTGTAAGTATGTTATATACTTCGCACCAAAGTATTCCGGATATTATTTAACAAGAGATATTAATTTTGAAGTTATGCTTCTTTCTTTCTTTCTTCTTTTGGCGCGTTAGGGAAAAATGATAAAAGTATTTTTTTAAGATGCGCGCGCACATCGTCACGAAAAAGTCATACAAAAAAGTTTATATTTTTTAGATTTTAAAAATGTAGACTAGTGACAGTAATAAAAAGGGATTGCCATATTTATTAGTTATCAAATATGTTTTCTACAAACGTAGAATAAGGAGAAAGATATATTTTTTTAAATACGTTAACACACGAATAAACTTAAACGAATAATGAAATTAATCACAGTGAGAAATAATTAAAAAATATTTATGAGTGCGTTCAGAAATGTAATATGTTGTGTAAACTAAGAACTATGTATGTGACTGTTGGGCGTATTTATAAGTTTTACTTAAGTCGTGTGGTCTAAAGCACACTCGTACTTTTTAAAATATTATTTTATAATATCATTTGAGAAAATATATATTTATGTATGAAGTATAACTTCTAATGCGTGTATATTCATTTATTTATTTATACACGTGGTTTAATTTAATAGCATAATAATATCGTGATCACCCGGTCTAAAGTTAACTATCTATGGTTTAACGCATTATTCTTCCTTCTTATTTTTTATTATGAAACTTTTTTATTAATCTGTGTTGTGATGAAGCGAGCTATTTCAATGTCAGCTGTCATTATGTACAATAAGTGCGACTCAGCTAGGGGCCATAAACATCAATTTGCGTGTTTAATGTGACAATTTGCACGGGGACGACGCTGGCTTGAGATTATTTTGCAGACGGTGACGTCACGTGTCGCCCCACAATGTCTTAGCTCCCGGGAAATAAACCGGTACATTTAACCAAGGGATCAGTGCCATTACTGCTAGTGATGTACGCTGTTTAGAAAATGTGTCTATTTTTTATTAACGCTCTGGTGTAATGATCGGCCTGGTTTCAGTTGCTACGATTACCTTTGTGCGAGTTTGTGAAAACACATTTCAAAATTGTGTAAGTAAAATCATTTCTCCTTTATATCATTTAGAAAGATAAAAAAATCTTGAAAATTCACACAGTTATTTATATTCTCGTCATTAATTTACGCCAACTGTCCGTGTCGCGACTATTATTTTGAACATTTACTTGTAATCGTCGGTTAAAAATGCTCATGGCGTTGTTAACACCGCCGACACTTATGAGATATATTGGCGGTATCAGTCAAAGAGCAATGTAATTCAGCAGATGAAATTTTTATAGCAGAGTGCACTGTAAGGATGGTGCGCGAGACCTTTTTAATGCCGAGCTGTGAAGTGAATACCGCATTGAAATCCGTCAGGATATCCTATATTTTTGTTTACGCATTCCATTCCATCCAACGCTCTATTACACACATTTTTTGGTGAAAATTTAATTTGGATTCCAATAATTAGGTTCGAACTCACAAATTACGAATTCATAATCGTTTTTAATATCTACTAAAATAAGTTTTTAATTCTATAATTAATAGTTAATTTAAATTAGTTATATTAACTAATTTATTTTGATTACAAAAGTAAGTTCAAAATCTGCCCCATTGTTGGTCCCGTGGCCATGAGCGGCGTGCAATAGTGGAGTCCCCGGTTTAACACAGATCAGGTGAAGTGTTACTGAATTGTCTATTAGCGCAGACGAAGCCGTGAGCAACGGCTAACTGGAAAAGTGCCCGATATTGACTGGGGATTTTTGCCATTGGGCAAAAATATTGTTTCTTATTTATTTTTATTTTTTATTACTTAATACGTGGAAGATAATAACTGTCGAAACGTGATTGCAGAGAATAATCCTGTGTATGTAAATATCTAGGTAACTTGAAAAACCCTCAAATTCTTTCTATAGATACGAGAGATTTATGCATTCACGCTTGTGTCCCATAGAGGCAGGTCAGATCACCACTTTGCTAGATCCTGATATATTACTTTCTCTTTATCCACTTTCATCGAATGCTTCATGAATTTAACGTTGTTAAATGTAATTGCCCTGATTTTACTCTCACGCTTGTTCTGCCATAATCAATTTTCCCTACGTAAGGGTTGACACCAATACTCCTCCGTGAATAAGTCAATCGATATCAAGCCGCTCACGCTCTCTTAAGGTAATTAATTAATCACTCTTATTTTGCTAGTTCATTTTTAATGTGGCGTTCATACGTGTGCACTGTAATTTTTATTTTTAGTTTATGCAGTTACATAGGCCTGTCCTTTACTTTTCATACGTTTTGGTGGGTCTTTGAAATTCAACTATGTACAATGTTATTCTCAATGCCTCTACTTAAAGTCAACCTGCTTGACTACGAGCCTCTTTAATGTAAGTCAGTGCGACGTGGACGTCGCCCTGCCACAGTTAACGATTTATTTGCTAACATTTAACGATTGCCAAGAAACGTAGTATGGGCATGAAACACATGGGACAACAATATAGATACATATATATCAAGTTCTGTATGACTGATATTGAAAATATTTTAAAGAACAAGTTTGATTTATTATCGGATACGCGATTGCGAAGTGATAAGAATACCTAATACTTTTGTTTTCATCGCAGGATAACAATGGTCGATTCGCTAGCGTCAGCACGAACGTAGAAACTTAAACATGTTTTATAACTAGTACAGATGACATAGTCGTGATGGCCTCGAGGTTTGGGCACGCGGTCGAGAATCTTGACGGTCGCGGGTTCAAACCCCAGGCACACACCTCTGACTTTTCGAAGTTATGTGTGTATTCACAATGAATTATCACGTACTTTAACGGTGAAGGAAAACATCGTGATGAAACCTGCACACCTAAAAGTTCTTAGGAATTTCTTAGGTGTGTAGTCCGCCAACCCGCACTAGGCCAGCGTGGTGGACTAAGGCCTAAACCCTCTAAATTGTAGAGGAGGCTCGTGCCCAGCAGTGGGACGTATATGGGCTGATGATGATGATGAATGAACGGATGACAAAAATGACGGATGGCTTAGACGGATGGAATCGAAAATAAAATATTTTTCATATTTTAATGAAATGTATGTTATGTACCGAAGTTATAATAATAATTCAATAATTTAATTTTGATTACTTACATTAATTTACTTAACGATGTTTATTTCTTCACTAGTGATTTGAGGGCACAACAATACCCAGATGATATTTACGTGACATCAAAATGGGAACGCCGGGCACGGAGACATGAATGAGCTTGATCTACGCGCTAACAAATGACTCATGAGCAATTTTGCTTTCGCTATCGCCAAGTGTATTTCCGTAATCTACTATTATTGTTTGCTCCAATCAATGACTAATGTATTGTAACCATGTTTAATGATACGAACACACACATTCTCGCCTGTATCCGCAAGGAGGAGGCAGAGATGCATTTCTGCATTCGAGTTTCTCAAATTACATTATAAATGCCTCTTACTAGGAAGCGTGCCTATTGACGTTTTCCAGGCACATTTCCAGACATCGTGGTGGACTAAAAATCTTTAATGGAAAAACACAATGACATTTTGTCTGACTGGAACGCGGAACCCGGAACTTGAACGCGGGGTGGGATCGCATGGCACATTCTCTTCTGTGTCTCCTGTCTCGCGAGTGCACGAGGTAGGTAATTAGGACTACGCGTTTTTACTTGAAACTAATATTTTTTATTCTTTCATTACTTAAAGGTGTTATATAAGTTATATGGATTTTTACTGCCAGGCTTACCTACCAGGAAATTTTACTAAGTCTCCTGTCATAATAATAGGTGAACGTCCAGCGGTACAAGTCATCTCTACAGCCACGCAGTAGTCACTTTACACTTATACCATTGAATCACCGAGTTGTGGAATAATAAAATAAAATACATATACATACACCCAACAGTCACATACATAGTTCTGACCCCACACTAGGATACAAGTCCTGTGTCGTGAGTATCAGAAACTACAAGAGACTTTTCGGTCTCACATACACCCAGACCCGAAACAAATATTTGTGGATCACACAAACATTTGTCTCGGTGCGGGGATACGTTAATATAAAATACGTTACAGTTAACGCTGCGCGACTGTGGCTCTCATTTAAAGTCAGAATAAAATACTCCAGGTAGTTTAAAATTAACTTTTTACTACTTATATTATAATATAAGATATATAATTAGTCTGGTCTGATCCGAACAAAACTTTGAGAAAGGTAAACGCAATTGTTTGTGTAAGTTGGTTTATTCAAAGGAACTTACTTGGATCGGTTTCATTGGCGGCGGCAGTTCCACGTCGGCGGCGTCGTCCTCCGCTTCGTCGAGTGCTCCGGCTACACCGTGCCCACCCTCAGCGCTGTCGTCGTTGCGACCGTGCTCATTGGCGTACGGCAGCTATTATAAAACGTACATGTGTGTCAGTAGAGCATACCGTGAGTGCTTACACTATTTACTTCAATATATTTGTGTTTTTCATAAGAAATATATTTAGAAGAGTAAAGGTTGTCCAAAAATAACGATGTCGAAGATAAATTGGTCGATTGACATATTAATAATTATGTCTGAAGATCTGCTTCGATACGTTAAGCTAGAACTCTACATTAAGTACTGATTAATTCGCATTGAACCAACAGAAAGAACAAAAACTTACAGCCTATTCGTTATGACAAAATAGCACAAGCTCGTAGATTGAACTTAACCATGAATTCAAAATTTCATTTCGTTGGCTTTATAAATTGACAAAATGCATAAATGTGAATTTTTGTAAGACAGAAAACTATGAAAATCTCGTTATATTTCACTCTTGGCATAATACGAGTATAAACAGCGCTCACCTTAAGTTTTTTGTCAGATGGAACCTTTTTGAAAGGCGCCGGTTTATCCGTTGTTGCAGGAGATTGAGCGCCGCTGGGGGCCTTTTCGGTTTTTCCTTGAGACGTCTTGCGGAGGCCGAGCCATCGTCTTCTTCAACAGAACCGGGCAAAACACGCAAGTTAGTTAAAGCGTACATGATTATTCAAAATGCTGATATCAGTTGCATGCAATTTATATCGTATCTAAACAGCTTGTTTACAATAAACGAAATTGCGAGAGACAAATTACGAGTACATATATATACAAGCTTGTTATATCAAGTTGTCAATTTGAGATTTTAGTGTATTTTTATATAATACAAAATATCTATTGGCAAGACACTAGTAAATTCACTGCACTGGCAAAATAATACATCAAATGATTTTGAGATGACATTTTTTTATAGATGAGCTAGTTTAAAATGAAAAAGATTTTTATACAATAAAAAAATTTAATGCCACAAACATCTGAAGACTAAATTATTATTGCATCGTCCGTAGCGCAATTGGTAAAGCACCAGTCTGTGAATTGAGAGGTCACAGGGTCGCGACAAATATATCTGCGATGTCTTGTAGTCTCTGATACAAATATCACTTGTATCTTACTATTGGGTCAGAACTACGTACATAGTCAAATATTATGTGATTGCTGAGTGTTGATTTATTAAAATTAAAATACCCGTCACTTAGTACTAGTAATAATAACATAAAATATATTTTTTCCCCCTCATAAATATTCCACGAATGAAGTTACAGCGGTTATTGAAAAGCTAACGTCGTGCATCTCCAATGAAACGACATAGTTTAATGATAAACAAGTATTTGTAACGTTAGATGCACGGAGCAGTTGAATAAGACTAGAAAGGCAATGTCAGCCTACGTGTAATGTACGTGCACCTAAATATTTTTTTAAGAAATAAAGAGGATGAAGTTCGCAGAAACTAATCTTACAATACTTTTAATATATTTCTACTGCACAACTTATTTCGCGTATCAATTAAATAATTTTAATGTTTTATAAACGTTTCATATGTTTTCATAACTCTATTGAATATTGCAAGCTTTAACATTTGAGAGTATGTGGATTGCGTAAAATAACCTATAATAACAAGACTTTTGAAAGTGTGCGAGAATCAATTTTTTTTATTTATTTGGTCGTGTGTTTGTAAAATAATAAATAGGTGACAGACAAGCGGCAATACTCGTCCCGATACTAAATACTGGCTAATACCGTACCAATCTTATTCAGCTGTTCTGTGGACAATTGATTTGAAGCAGTGTGAGAAACGTGCGGTCGCCGCAGGTTCGATTCTCATACCGAGATGATTTGATGTGTGGGACAAAAAAGTCCAACATAATCTAATCGGATGCAATAGAAAATCATAACCTTTTTATGGGGGGCCAAAAAGTGATTAATTTTTGTGGTGTGGATTCCGATTATTTTTCTTTTGACATCTATGTTACTTCTAATATGTACATGTTCATTATTATGAATAGCTTGTACCTACATACATACATAAACTCACGCCTGTATTCCCCGAAGGGGTAGACAGAGGTGCATTTCTGCACCCACATTTCGCCAGGTCAGTCCCACGTAATAGGGGGCGAGCCTATTGCCGTTTTTCGGGCTTGTACCTACTAAGAAACA
Source organism: Hemaris fuciformis (assembly GCA_907164795.1). Classification (NCBI taxonomy): domain Eukaryota; kingdom Metazoa; phylum Arthropoda; class Insecta; order Lepidoptera; family Sphingidae; genus Hemaris; species Hemaris fuciformis. The sequence goes on along the minus strand of OU015431.1, from coordinate 18,847,070 downwards.
AAATCAAGGGGAACGTTTATCATATAACAAAAATGCTAATGCAGGGACGATTATCCCTAAAAGAAATGTAGTAGTGTAATAACAACAAGAATGTTTCTAGAAGTTCAAGACGACAGAAATGAAATTAGTGAAAAATTCATTTGAATTTTAAAGTGAAGTCCATCAACCACATTATAAATATTCTGTAGACAAATCGCGAATGCAAAACACAATAAGACCAACACACGATAAATGTTAATTAATGGGCGGTAATGGTCCAATTACGGCGTACTTATGCATTTGCATTCACGTGAGGGAATAACAATGGTCAACTTGTACGGGAGGAAACAAAGCAAGTTGATTACGATGACAGATGTTGGGAGATGTAATGTGGCGCACCGGATATCGATGGGGATATCCCCGGCTGGCTACGTGGATATTAGCAGACACTATTAGGAACTACAAGTAGTTTTAACGATATTTGTATAATAGTTGTTTGCAAATACGTAACGCCCGGAATACTCACAGTATAAGTGTGTATATAATTTGTAACCGCGTTAAAAATAGTATGATTATATTCTGTATTGCACTCTAATGTTAATTACCATAAAAAATCTTTGTTAACAATGTATTCAAAAACTTTTCATATTATAAAAGTTCTGATTGAATGTAAATTTTTTGAACTAGTCATATGTACCTAATATACGTAGTTATGTTGCCAATTATTGTGAATAACGTTAGAAGTGTCGCAATACTATTCTCCTTTACATTTGTTTTGGGAGTCATAGAGGCTATGTCCACTCGTAGACGCAGAGCGGACCGCACAACGCCAAATGTAATAAGATACAGAAACCGCACTGCTTGGATTATATACCGCGCCTCGCTATATTTTATTTGTTTTCCTATCGCTCAATCGAAAACAAGATCTCAATGTATTATTTCGTAATGTAGTCTGCAGCTTCCGTATGGCTGTCGGGAGCCAGCGGACTATAACAGAAACGACGGAATTTGGCATACAAATGTCTACTACTAACCGCACATAACGTGCTCTCCAATCAGATTAATGTAAATCACTGTCAATCAATAAATCTATAGATACTTTTTTGATTATCGTTATAGGATTTCATGTAATGCTACAATTAATTAAATGGCGTTTACGTTTAATTACATTGTGTCGAACAATAATTTCACAAACAAAATTGTGTTAGTTTTAGACACAGCCAACTATCGGCCTGGAAATTTTGTACCGAGCGGCCATTTTGGGATACATTGTGGACCATAAAATACAAAATCAGGTAACTTTGATATATACATGTACTCGTTATAGACGGAACAACATGACCACGTTGCTAATAAAATAATTTTAAGACATTTGATATTCTCGTTACCATACCTACGTGTTAATTATTATAATTGTTATTCTTGACAAAAGGTCTTTAATGTATTTCCATATGACATGTAATCTGAATAGTTATTACATACAACATAATGACAACGAAATGGTATCTGAGTTCGTTTAACAAGACACTCGGTATATGCAAAATAAAAAATGCGAAGATATTTACGCTATAATAAATATGAGACTAAACACACACAGCATTAACTTTGACTCAGATTTTTTTCATACACAATATTATTTGAATGTTAACTAATACTACAAGAAACCAACGCAGTGTGTGGGTAGTGGGCAGATTAATAAACGTACTGTTATGTTATAATCAATTTAATGTACCGAGTTAAGAAATCTGATACACAAGCCCTTACACTATATTACAGCTGATTAAATTCTTCAGGGAAGTGTATACCTATGTATATACAATTAATTAGGAACTCTGAATTAAGATAACGAAGAAGAAAAACGGTAACTATGTATAATTTGTTCACATGATTGTATAATCAATAACATATAATCAAAAACAAATCTGTATAGATTTGTTAATAAATAGCTTTTTAAAATCTTCTTCGAAAATATTTCTATTGAAAAAAAGAATTTCGATGAATTGTACATATTTCTTTTCTTTTCTATTGGCCTATAAGTGATGCATTGTGCATTTAAACGGTACAGAGACTAAACATTTCGGACTTCTCGCAAAATCTTTCAATTGGTTATGTTCAAAATGAACTCTTGATCAAGTTACATTACGTGCAACTTAGTCAGTTATAATATTGAAATCAATATCACACTATATGCACTTTATAAATAAATATACACTTTATAAAACTTGGACTCGATTACCTATATAAATATAAGTATCTACTATATTTTTTTAAAACTTAATAACACTGTCGGCATGATTTTTTTTTCAATAATCTAATACTGAAATTAATTTTAACCTAACTTTATCTTCATAATGTAATGTACTGCTGCGTGCTATCATATAATAATGGAACCAAATTAACTGATTAGGATAATTGTAACGACATAGCAAAATAATGTAAGTTCACATTATTTATCAATAGATTTTTCATGGGCAAAAGAGTGTTCATATGTTTTACTTATAGCGTACATATAGTCGAATACATAGAGCTTTACATTTATATGACTGGTTTTATAAAGCATGAGTGGCATATTTCAATATTATATTCATATTTCTACATACCAATATTATTTAGTCAAATATTTTTAATACCTTGAATCCAAATGAAAAAAATAATCACAAAAGACGAAAGTGATATAATTATTTAAAAAAAAACAGAACGCGGGAAAACACCCGCTCGTCCGTGAAATAAATAAATATTAGGATTTTATTATTGCTTTTATTATAATAAGATTATTAGTGCACAGTTAACACTGTGGTATTAAGACCGCTATTCAAAATTTCGTTTACAACGGGCGTTTGCACAGTCCAAGGGCTCTTCACCGCAATGCGGTCATCGGGCGATGAAAAAAAACACCGAAAGTTGAAACATACTCGAAGCGAAATGAAACATTGATTAATAAAGAGAACTCACTTCACATGCACTACTTGATTCCACATGGAGATTGTGCGGCGCACACCGCATCGCCTCACCGCAGAGCTCACGTGCCCGCTCCGTACTAACGTGCAAACACTTATGCACAAACATTGTTATCTCAATCCTGCAAGGAGCCAATAATAATCGGTTCGAACAAGGAGCTCTATCTTGATAAGGGGACGCACCTCAACATAACTGCTGATCAACATCACGTCTTTATGTTTAATGTTTTTATTTTTATATGTTTCACATACGTAAGTACGAACCTTTAGTTAATACAATGTAATAAATACGAACATGTTAATGTTCTTTTCACTCGACTGTACTCTGTACCTATTTTTATTTAAAAGAGTTTTTTCAGGCCATATACTAAATACATAATTTATAATTGACTGCCTCGTGGTCTCGCGGCGCAATATGTGCCGTGCGATTTAGAGGTCTTGGGTTTGAATCCCGGGTCGGGCTAAGTGTTATTGGGTTTTTCCACGAGGAAATTCTCAGTAGCAGCACGGAGTCTGGAATTGTGCCCGAAAAACGGCCGTAGGCTCGCCCCCTATTACGTGGGACTGATAATACCTGGCGAAATGTGGGTGCAGAAATACACCTCTGCCTACCCCTTCGGGTAATATAGGCGTGAGGTTATGTATGTATGTATGTATAATTTATAATTATAAATAAAACATAACTTCTACCTTCCTCTTTATAAACAGGCATCTTTATTTCTACTGACTTTTAAAGCATATTATTAATTTTAGTTTTCAATTAAATTACGATGTGTACCAGATAGGTGTGGCCTCACTGAAGAGACGTCTATCTACAAACTATTTCATCACTTTAACATTACAAAGTCAACTGAAATACCCAAAATTTACACACACATTTAAGACAGTCGTTTATTAAACGATTCAAACCAATCTGTTTCTACCACTTCACCTCATTCTTAGTGCATAAACACTAAAGTTGTTTTCTACACAACTTTTGATCCTACACAAATTTTATTTTATCTTTAAATAGATACAACTGTTAATGTTACTAATTACAAAAAAAAAACATAGTTTTTCGCCATTTTTCATAAGTTTTATTTTAGTGATGGGCAAGGTTTAAGGATTTATGACGTGATATTTTATGTTATACCATGGGAATCGATACATCTTCATCGTTTTAGAAAAAAATAATACAAAGAGATGACAATGAGATTGACTTTGATTTTTTAAATCAATTTAATGTAATCGTAATCGTAACTGCAATTGCAATTCAAACGTATTTTTCGAATCGTACTTATTCAAATACGTTTGTACGAAAATCGAATCGATCGTAGTAATTAACTAAGTGCTCTCCATGCCTAGTCAAGTTAAAGTGAATTCATGAAATTGGGGCATCTATAATGGGACTGCGATATTTATATACTACACCATACGCCGATTAATTATGACCACACCATTTCGTTATATATTATGTTCGATTATGATTTCAACATAATTAAAATATATGTGTAATGCCCTTTCGCTATATTTATTGAATCAAAAATTGCTCTAGAAATGACAATTAATCGTGGTCTCGCGGTACATTTAGGTCCTGGGTTCGATTTCCGGGTCGGGAAAAGTGTTATTGGGTTTTGTCCATTAGGAAACTCTCAATAGCAGCACGGAGTCTGGAACTGTGCCCGAAAAAAGGCAATAGGCTGGCCCCCCATCACGTGGGACTCATACATACCTGGCGAAATGTGGGTGTAGCAAAATGCACCTCTGCCTACCCCATCAGAGAATACAGGCGTGAGTTTATGTATGTATGTACTCATTGTATAGAAGTAGAGGTGTATTTTGCATGCTGGATCATTGACACCACACAAGTCAATTAGTACATACGTCGCGCTATGTAGGTAAAGGGTTTACGTTTCACTATATTTCACTACAACATACAAACTATTTATACAGTATATAGCTTATTTATATTGCACGACTGCCTCATCGGTCCTGCGGCGTATACATATACATATATGGGTGCGCGCGATCGAGATGTCCCAGTTTCCGTTTTCCATCTGTTATTTGGCTTTTCCGTAAATTTCTCTGTATCAAATTCTGAACATATCTCTAATACTCTCGTCCCTACTGTGGACTGTGTGAAATATAATGTATATAATAAGTTTAATGGTAGTTTCGATTGACATATTATGTGCAATTAACCATAATCAGGATTGCTCATCGATTTTTCTTATTAAACATTTTTCGTTTCGTCCGCAAGAAATACATTACGAATTATGTGTAATCTGATGTTTAGCATCAAAAGCGATGATAAGATAAAGTAGTAAAATAAGCATATGACGTTTTATTATCATGTTGAAATGCTTGGATTTTATTTTGTAATTAAATTCAACATGTCTCATACACAAGAGGTATACATGTTATAAGAAATTTTAAAATACTTTAATAACAATATAGTTGGTTGTCATTATTCTTATATAATTATGTTTTGCGTTTTTTATATGTTTTAACGTAAATGCATTAGCAGTATGCACAGCAAAGTGACCAAATATCGAGAGCGGCGTGTCGATGTTTCAATTGTTTCGTTCGGTCAATACGAAACAAAGCGGCGAGTGGGAGCCGAACTGTAAATCGCAAATCAACTCCTGCACGAGGAAGTTGTAAGGTACTATATAGCCCTTAGCTTTGTTGAGATCGTTCCTTTTCTGGCCGAATCCGTTGTCGCTCTGAGTCGCTTTGTTCCTTATTCCTAACACCATTTGTTGTTTGATTGTTTATTGTCAACGTCCACTCTTTATAACGAAACAGACGGCACACATTATTATAATGCTTTACAAACATTTAAAAACACTTGAGTAATTTAAATTTCCCTCTATGGATAAACCGAAACGCCAACTTGAAACATATTATCCACGCCAAATAAGCAGTTGCGGTACTTCCATAGAAGCCCAAAAGCGTTACACGTTAATTGTGTAATGTCCAGTTTATAATTGCTTATTGCAGGGTCAGAATATTCTCATTTACATGTCAAATTGCTTTTGTTAAATAAAGTTTTTAAGCTTGAAGGTTATTATTTAGAACTTGAAATCAAGGGCTAAGAAGAAAACATAAATTTTTAAGTAGCGTTTTATGGGCATTTAATAATGATTAATTATTGGAAAGCGTTAACATCTCTGCGGTATCTATTCCATTTAAAAAGTGTTCCTTTATAAGAGTAATATATTGAAATATAAATACCTCGCGAACATCACATGTAAACAATTTTGTTCTTTAAATAACACTCCACAACACTTTAAAACTCATGTTAATGCGAGGTACGCTACAATAATTTAATTATCACGTAACAACTTCATGACTAGTAACCAACCGTGCCCTATTATCAAAATAATTAACGTCCGATACAAAAAAAACGATAGTAGAGGTGAATCTTGTGAAAACAATTAAATTAATGGAGGACGAGAGACACTGTGACAACAACCTGATCCCATGGCAACAGCACGAGGAGCAATGCCAGCGCACAAGGCTCACTTCTTCACCGGCCATTGTAATCATCGGCGCACAAACCACAAGTGACTGGCCGACCTGAACGCTATCTTCGGAGGTATTAGATAAAGCGGTGCAAAAGATAAAAGATGACTAATAAAAAGTGATGACGATTCGTTTGCAGCGATATGACAACGGCACGTAGCGTAATTGTTTAAAAAGGAAATTCTCGTATATACAAGTGAATTTTTTTTGGTAACAAATTATCGCTTAATTTTTATTTTCTGTTATAGCCATATTTTTTGTTAATTTATTGTGAATTGTACTAAAGGTAAGGTTAACTTTTTGAAAATGCCTAGGGTATTAGATCCGCCTAATCTAGTCTTACATAATTTATAAAAAAAAATAAGTATAGATACGTACTCGTATGTAGTGGGACATGGAGATAGATATAATTGAAAAACAGTATGAAATAATACTAATTGACCAGAAATTATTCCATAAGCGCCAAAGATTAGAAGGGAAGCAGCACGTTTCTTTTACATAGCTTCAGATATTTTTAGTGTTTAAAATCATTAGTTTTAAAATCTCGGTTCAAGGTGCGTAAAATCATTAATATCAAGACGGATATGAATCAAGTCATCACAAATATTTAAAATTAACAGTCTATGTCTAAGTCCAAAAATCGAAAGAGAAAGCATGGTAAAACGGTAAACGCTAAAGTTTGTTAAAGAGAAGTATTGTTGCTAGTGCAGCGAATTCACAGATGTCAACAAGCAATAAATAACTCTTGCACGTAGAAGAATATAAGGCGGTTTACTCACCCGCTGAATCCCCGCCGTTGCTTTCCAGGACTAGCTGCGCTTACCGTGCTGCCGGGATCAGAATTACTCGCCTCTGCGGAAGAAAACACACTTGTAAATATGTACGTATAAATCTGGGCATTTTTAGGATATTCTATTATTAATCACTGGCTATGTCCGCGGTTGCACCCGCGTTTATGGTTACAGTGTCGTAGCGGATGTTTTATAAGACCAGTGGTTACTAAGATAATTCATCATCATCATCACCAGCCCATACGTATACGTCTCACTGCTGGGCACGGGCCTCCTCTACAACTGAGAGGGGTTTAGGCAACGCTGGCCTAGTGCGGGTTGGCGGACTACACACCTAAGAAATTCCAAAGAACTTTTAGGTGTGAAGGTTTCATCACGATGTTTTCCTTCACCGTTGAAGTACGTGATAATTCTTTGTGAATACACACATAACTCCGGAGAGTCATAGTTGTGTGCCTGAGGTTTGAACCCGCGACCGTCGAGATTCTTGACCGCGTGCCCATACCTCGAGGCCATCACGACAAGATAATTCATCAACTTTTATAGTATAAATAATTGATGACTTATTCTAACCTTTCTTCTACAAAGTCTTATTCTACATTATGGCGGAGCAGAATGATTTTAGGTATGTCAGAAATTAATTTGCATTTTGGCCGCCAATCTCTTATCACGAAAAAGACTAATTCGTCAGCCCCGTGGCGCAGTTGGCTAGACACCAGCTTGCGAAACGAGAGGCCGCGGGTTCGATCCCCGCACCGAGACAAATGTTTGTGAGATCCACAAATATTTGTTTCGGGTCTGGGTGTTTGTGAGACCGAAAAGTCTCTCGTAGTTTCTGATACCCACGACACAGGACTTGTATCCTAGTGTGGGGTCAGAACTATGTATGTGACTGTTGGGTGTATTTATTTATTTATTATTTAAACTCTACCAAAATGGCATCCAAAGTTTGAAGTTAAACTTTGTCGTACACAATTTCCGCAAGATGTATGTAATTATTTGCTGTTAACCTGAACAAATATTAAATGTGGAAACACAAGTTAAATGGAAATGTCAGATGTGCGCGCGCTAGGCTCGCGCCCCGAACTGCTTCGGGACATAAATTTCCATTCACAATCATGCAATCGCTGACTGAATTTTGATATTCACTTTTCGACATTTTATATTGACACAACGAATATTTTTTTTAAAGCGTATAATGTTATTCCATTTAAAATAAGCAAGTAAAAATAAAATCAGTTTCATATGAAAACAGCTTTTGAGTTTCTCTTTGTGTAGTATATTGATACAAGCGAAATGTAAATATAAGCTATGTGTGGGAAAAAACAAATAAAAATACAGCACGAGAAGCCGCAGAATATGCATGGCCAGCATTGCGACTTGTGAGCATAATATTAACGAACAATTTGGTTGTCATGTCAATTAATACAATTATGAAAAACTGCGGAAGATCTTGAAAGAGGCGGAAAAGTTTAACGAGTGATAGCACTGCAATGATTTTGGTAGTTATACCGACTAACAATACTCATACATTTAAAATGCTTAACAAGCAACAACTATTGAAGCCGTGAGGATTTGAGGCAGTTATATGCGTTTAAAATTAAATATTTGTTACAGTTTATTGTAATCTAATTCTAAAAACTGCGCAATCATTTTGGCGATTTATTACTTAACTAAGACAAATGCCAACAATTAGATAGTTATATAAAAAATACTCGGGACTGGCAAATTCAACGTGTATTTTTTATTTACTCTTATGCTCAGAAAATCACCGAAGCAACATAGAGCCCATTTTAAAACGAAATAATAAATACTCCAGCCATGTTAATGAATATTCAATCAAACGTCCAGTGGATAATACAAGCACTCTTCAAACTCCACGATACGAACCATACAATAAAAAGTAAGAGCTGGTTCAACAGCAATATTTTAATTACACTGCCAATCAGACGAACAAATTTAATGCAATAAAAAAATCCAACATATATCGGATGTTTGTAGATAGATTTCAATAGAGTGCAATGTAATCCACGGCTGAGTGAGCTAATTCTACTCGGGCTTTCTAGTGTTATGTGCTCGGAGCGGAGCATTAGACAATGAGACATGTAGATTTTTTTAATACCAATACTCGTATTTAGAGTTTATTACTTTTTCTACTCTATTTTTACTCATATCATTACAGAACCACGCGTACATCGGCTAATACCAAAAGGCTAGCTGAGTCGTATATCCATCGTACCAGGTATTTGTGCCCCCTTCTTTTTATCGCCCTGAGTCCTTTAAGTGTATGCGATTGTTTATTTTAACAGTAATGTATTTTTACTAGTGTCCAGCCGAAACAAAGTTTTTAGACGAAACATAATCTTTAACATCATTATCAATGTGAGCCAGAAGCCAAACTTTTTTTAATTATAACCCATTGTATAACGAAATCTCGTGTCTATCTTTTTTACACAAACACACAGTATTAAAAACATTTTCGGGATCACAATTCAATGATGCTGCACGCCGACCGGCGAATGTAGTAGTAGTAGCTGCCAAACACACATGAATACCGAACTCATCGTCTGACGCAAAGTAAACCGAAGAACGCGCAGAGAATTGATAAGATAGTAAATTTTTTTTTTTAAAAATCGCAAAATAGTCTATTTGTTTATAAACAATTTCTTAATAAATGACGTAACATTTTTTTTACAATGTTAATTAATACCTATATTAGATGCAAAAACAGCAATAATAAGATATTACCAAAAAAAAATGTTTTGATAACATTTTTTAGAAATTTCATTTTTAGTTAATTTAAAAAAATTATAATTAACAAAATAATAAACTTTAATATTATTTTTCTGCATAACTTTATTAAGTACCTAATTAAGAAGATCTCCACGAAGCGAAATATTTTTAGACTAATTTTTAAACTTTTATGCCGTAATTTATAAAAACAGAGATTGGAAAAACATTAGTTAATTAACAACGGCGTAACTTTTTGAAAAGTTGTCAAAAAAAATATTTTTCACCGAGGTTATTTTCGTTCAAGTGTCTAGATTACACCATAATTTATTCAAATTTTTAAATTGTTATTTAATATTAGAAATAAATTATTTTAGGTGGTATCGGTATACCAAAGCCGGTGCTTTTTAGACGACGCGCCTATGCCGTAACGCCCTCGCGGAGCGCTATTTCCAGCGTTAAATAAAAGTTATAAATAATATAGATAGAGTTCCGGGAGTAAGGACTTTTTATTGGAAATTTCCTCCTCTTTCAGGATCTCTTTTCATAATTCCTTAAATATCATTATTTTAAAAGTTATTAACGAAAAACTAAATACCTTTTTTTTTTTCTTATTTTGTTAATAACAATTGCAATTTTTTATGTGCTAATATGCCCTTAAAAAACATTTTTCTAGACGTCATTCCGAATCGAATGAGGTATGGCACATATTTTTAGGAGCTTTATTTCTATTTAACACGTTTTTGAACTTGTTGACTAGACTATAACGTCTGTTAAAGCTTTTGTGGCGCAATCGGCTAAACGCAGACTGTCAAACGAGATGCCGTGGTATGATCTCCGAAACAAAAGTGTGACGAATATTTGATGATCTGAGGCATGTTAGTATATTGAGTTTATAGAAAACGACTAGCATAAGGACAATTTATTTAATAGATTACGTGCATAAACACGGACAAAAAATACAATGTATTTCAATGCCATTGTACTTCAAAGTCCCAAACGGTTTTTTATCACATACCTCGTCACTAGCGGCAGTCCAATACCTTTGTGCTTCGTATTTTTTTCACTGCCATACATTGTTCAACAATTTCCAATGTCGGGATTTTTTGTCACTCTGTCAATAGTGATTGAGCTTTCACAGATCCGAGAGCAATTTATATCAAAGCCTAATAAATAGAATATAACGGCGTAAAACCATATATCGAGCGCAAAGTCATCGCTCTTGGATAAACAAGAATGACTCACGGGCGGTCGCTCCACTGCGGTGTCGAGCGCCCCACTACAGTGTCTATAAAAAGCCGCCTGCTCAGCATTCGTCCGTCTGTGCGCGGATACAAAGTTGATTGTTGAAAATCACTTCTCAAAATTAATCCTCCAATAATAACGATGTCACTGCTATTCTTAAAAATACTGAGCTATCAGGCTTGTCAGTTGTGAAGTTGTCGTAAGGAAAACCCAAATATGAATAATCATCATGAAACCAACAATGTTTTCCTAAGAAAAACCCAAAATATGCATAAAAATCATAAAACCAACAATTGTGACGTCAGAGTTGCTGACGTCACACATTTCAAAAACATTTCAAAGACCCTCCTCCGACAAATATAACTTTAAAGAATTCCTTAGTTTATCATTGTGCGAGGCATAAATAACACCTCATCATTTAGGTCGATAACAATTTTCGTAAATTTTTGTATCCTTTTCTCTCGACCCATGATTAAATATATTTAAATTTAGGAACTCATTCTAATGAATTTCTAAACATATTAAATTTATGAATGCATATAGTATATTATCTTTAATTAAATTGAAAAATATAGTGCGAAATTTACAACTTGAACACGTTACTGATAAGAAAGAGTCTTAGCTCTGATCTTAGATAGCTTAAATATCTTATAATGCTCGCCAATCATATTACTATACGAAGGGTTTGTTTGATCTTGAAAATGTACTTCTTAAAGAGGAAGTGGAACTATGGACTTTGCATATAAAAACCTTTGACTGCCATCACCGGTAAAAACATATACACATGTATGTACACAAAACAAGCATTAATTTTGATAAATCTGTGATGAACTATAAAATTTAAGATACAAATAGGGTTTTTTGCAAATGTGACATTTCTCTTTTTACCGCACTGGCTCATTTCTGTAATAATTAATAATGTTACAATACTAATGCGAATCTTATTTATTTAATCTTACTTAATTAAAAGTCCGGCATCGTTATGAAAGCAATTCGAGGCAGCTAATTTATACTCCATTAGGAATACGAATCGTTCGCATCGAATATTTAATCTCCATTGTATTATAATCCACTTGTAGTAATGATGGTCAGTAAACCTATTAAATTTAACAATAGTAGAAATTATAACATATTAACCGGTGTAAAACAATTTTTTTTTCGAAACTTGAAAAGACAATAAGTGTAAGTACAGAAATAATTCTGATCAACCAGAGTTAGTCCTAATTGATGACATGTTATCATACGGTCACATACAAACATGACCAGGGACGAAGCCCTTCTTTTGTGGGCTCTGAGTGATCCATGAAAACAGTGTAGATCGTTGGGTTTGTCCTCGTAAGTGGATAGAAGGAAGCGGGAAGGACCACCCTCGCCGTGTGACTAGACGCAGAGCGTGCGCGGTCACTAAGAGACGGAATATTCTGTTTCTGCTCTTATATAGCGCTTATCGCACCCCCTCTCAATCACCCCACCGGACTCCTTGTCATTAGCAATACTGTACTTATAAAAACCGTCAAATCAGCAACTCATTATTTAAGTCCATTTTATTCATTGAATGAGGGTAGTTATAATTGTTTGGATAACACCAATATATTTTGGTACCACTCCGACATATAATTCTAAATAAAATGCTCTAAACACTAAAAAGTAACGTCTCCGAGTCGCCAGACCGTCTACATGTTTAATATTTTGGAAACAACGAAAAATGCGATTTAGGTTTCCTAAAGTTATAAATTTGAACAAACAAGGTTTTACGTATATTCAATTTATTCGCCCGCGTTCGTGGTTTATCAATGAAAAATGTTTTTATGCCATTGTGAATTCACCGAATTGACAATGCAACTGAAACAACAATATTTACTTTTGTGCTGTGTATGTGAACGATATGTTGTCGAAGCGTATATGTAAACGTAGACACTGGAAAGCTTTGTCGGTTTGTAAATCGCAGTAATTTCGATGCTTTCGTTTTATGTTTAAATAAAATAGAGGAATACGGTGGTAACAGGTGAAGTTAATGTTTGATCAGTACGACGGCGCGCATTACTTGTAGTCAATGGACACTATTGTAGAGTGCACTCTTTCCCTCCGTTAAGCCCTAAAACGCGCTATCGGTGAGCACGGTCCAATCCTATTTAAATCCTATCCAATCATCACTGAAGCACATTCACAAATAAACCGGCTATGCCTACTATTAAGGGTTGATAACGCTTTGTACGTTTATAATGACAATATGCCATAGAGCAAAAGCAATTAGCGCACGTTGTGGGCGTGCGTGCCAGCGACCCATTCACCAGCTTGTTAATGTTGTTGATATACAGTAAATGGCAAGACGACCACCCTCGGAAGGTCGCTGGTCGGTCACCTATAAAGCAATTAGTGGTAAAAGGACCTGCCGAGCAGCCCTGTAAAATAGCCGATGTATACGCGATCGAAGACTAGATACGACCAGTAATGGAAATTAGTGACGATGTGTGTTCCGAGGAAGAATGTTATCCCTGTACGTGGTAGGTTCGTTCACATGGTAACTTAATTTGATGAATATCCGTTTGTTAATGGATTTTAAATCATGTAAATTATGGAGGCGATGGGCAGAACTAAAGAGCTCTTTGTGATCCTACTAACTTTACAAATCATTACATCAATACTTCGCATCAGCTTTCGGTTATATCAACACGGTCGAACTAGCTGCTTAATTTCGTAGCTTAAGCTGAGTATATTGTCTACACGTCAGTCATTTATAGTTCGTCAGATATGCCCGAAAAATATACAGAATCAAAAAATATGTAATAATGGCATGGCAAGTCCTGGTGGTCACGAACAGATTTCTAAATCAGCATAATAATACAAAAAAAAAACAAACTCGGAAGGTCACAAGTATGCACTGACAAAAATCAAGTGGATAACAAGAATTCAGGGAATGAATTTTTAAGATACAATACTGCTGACATTGCCACTATCAGCTATCACTTGGTTCAACAATTATAATTATTGTTTATACTCATAAAGTACTGCAATGGCCGTACTGTTTGTTATACAGACTACATAGAGGTATTAGTTTAATACATGATCAGAATATTAGTGTAATTTATTTCATTCACCATAAATCAAATATACACAATAACGGTAGAACACGTGACCATTGCGGTACGAAAGGTATAATATTGCAATAAAAAGTGTCCAGAAGGCCCGCAAGACAGTACCTGCTAGTAACAGCAATGTCCTATAGCACCACGAGCACAGGAACATGTGGACACCGGACGTCTCGGAAATGTCGACTGCCTGAAGCAACACGCGTCCCAGCCGTACGAACTAGTGATGTCCAGTCACCATTCAAACTAATATAGTCAGTCAATAGTCACACGATTCAACTGTGAAGTGGGCGGACTTTCGTGTTCGAAATCATATTCAATAAATTAACAAGCTTAGGCATATTTAACAAGCTTATTACTCGTATAACGCGTTTAGGTAACACAATTTAGTGCCGCCAGCATTTATATAAATAGATATAGGTATTTTATAGAAAATGTCTTTAAATAAATACGTAATAAATTGAAAAAAAAAAAAAACATTTATCTATATATTTTTTTACATAATCATAAATGTTTGATAATTAGGTCTTATCAGGGCTTGCTTTTTAAAATATAGTTACATTTTAAATTCATTTCTTTTTTATTTAATTTTTGTTATATGGACATTTTCTTATGTAGATTACTAAATTTAATAAAACATTATAAATGACCTTAGTCACACTGACGGCAAACACTCGTGCCTATAGTGCACGAGAGCGATGAAGCCGAAACCAGTGTTCCGTGAGATCGGTTTCGGAATCGTTTGGTGGGCTACAACGCGACCTATCTATCGATTGATTCGCGAACACTATGCCTACGTAGTTGTCACTATATTTTTGCTTCTGCAGTAAAAAGAAAGCCCAAAGACAATCCGAAAATATGTGGTGATGGTCGTGGTGCGTTAATTGCGTCTAATTTCACTAATTGTAATTGTCTTTTTTATGTGACGGTGAAACCTCATAATTAAATATTTTATCTCCCGCTTTCTTGTGGAGGGAAGTGGACAACTCTTTGTGTCCAACTCCTTTGTATGTTTGTAATGTAATGTATGCAATAAATGTTTTATACGAGACATAATACTCGTTGCAAACTATTTATGGCAAAGAGCTGAATTGACCAAACCTACATCATCATCATTCTCTTGCCCTATTCCCAATTTTATTTGGGGTCGGCGCAGTATGTTTTATCCTTCCAAACATCCCTATCAGCCGTCATTTCTTCAGTCACCCCTTTTTCTTTCATATTTTCTGTCACGCACTCCATCCATCTTTTCTTCGGCTTTCCTCTGTTTGTCCATCCTTGGACTTTCATACTCATTACTTTTTACCAACATTATGTTTCGTCCCTTCTCATAATATGACCATACCACGACAGACTGTTTCCATTCCATTGACCAAACCTACATATAACGACAAATAGGTAGTTTTTATTTAGGTTTATCAAATCATACTAATACAAAAAATTATACTCACATTTACGAAGCGTACTTTAGAGGTTTCGTAAACCACTGGTTGTTACAGACTTCAAACAAGTTAATTTAATACCAAGAAGAAAAGAAATGAGACCTTAATAATTTTGCTAATATAACCTCAAGTTAATGGTGAGGGATTTATTTAAACAATTCTTAGTAGACGAAATTGCTAATATTCCTTGAATATTATTCCAAATACCCAATTTTTTCTATGGAACGGGAAAAAGCTAGTTTAATATAAAAGAATTTAAAACACTGCAACAAATAGCAAACTTTTCACTTTAAATAAATACTGTACCGAAACCGCCAGAATTGCCGCTATTTAAGAAAATGATCATAACAAAAATGGACGTAGTGTCCATTTTAAATATTCACTCAGGCAAAAGACTTTACATATCTTGGTGTTTTATGCAGTTATTGCAAGTGTGGCGTAACGTATTCTGGCGGCGAAGGTATGAAGCATAATGATCCCTAATCTATTTCTAACCTGATAGAAATCTACGTATGAGAAGTCTGCTGGCGTCCAGCCCAATCGCAGTTTTTCACACCACGATATTGGCATTGTGATTTTAACTGTCTCATTGTCATGGCTGGAGATGATTTTCGATTGTGTTATGTTTGTTTTCTTTCAAGAATAGTATCTTCTTGCACGGTATAAGCAGTTATGATTTCTTTAATCTTGTAAATACAATATAAGGCAATTGTTAATTAATAAAAATATGCTTATCATACTAACATTCCGCGTATATTTACGTGGTAAAAGTGCCAATAATTTAGACAATAATATAAGTGTTTATAAATCAATGGACCAATCAGATTGAAGTTTGTAAGTGACGCTCTCAAAAAAATATATCCATCGGTAAATTTTTGAAATCATACGGATATAGATATCAGGATTGTTTATTGAAATTGGCCGTTAGTCGAGCAGCGTCAACCAAATATTGGATCTGTCTCTAGACTCTGCAAGTCTCTCATCATATTGAATACGGAAGTGTAGCTTCGTATTAACATTCAACCATGAATCTAACGTTTCTTTGTTGAAGGCTCACTCATATATCGAAAGATACTCATATATTCTATGTTATAATTAATGCTAAAAATATTGACGATATATAAAGAACGTAAAGAAAGTAATTGGTCAACATATTCGGTTAGCCAGTATATTCTAAATAATTACGAAGGATTATTATTAATGCAATGAATAAAAGAAAAAGCGTGCAAAAACGAAACAAATATTGAAATCTCGTCTGCCAAAGTAATAATCCAGAGTCAATTTGTGATTGAGTAATCAATAATGTTTACGCGGAACATTCGACACAAAGGGATAATGAAAGCGGGACCATTCACAAGCCGATTTTAATATCGTTCACTAACATGATTGCAATACCCGAAAAGACAAATACATATTGATATAATTAGTTAGTAGGTTATATTCGCTGAATTTAATTTACAAGATGTAGGTATTTCTGTGTCAAGATTTAACCAGTTTCGAATGTTACTACTTGTCAGTGCCAAACAATGAAACCATTTGAAAATTATATTTTTTGTTGCGGGGCCTGGTAATTTTCGGATATATAATATATTCTAAATACATATAATACTGAGTATCTTGGCTTCATAGGCTTTATGTGTCACGGCTTCGCTCGTGTTACAGAATTTGTCAACCAAAGGTAAAAGGAGTAACCATTCAGATGATAACATTTACCTGGGATTAAAAGTAGCCTATATACCGGCACATATTTCTATATATCCCTGTACTCAAAACAAGTATAAACAGTTAAAGATGATATAATCAGTTACGAATAAACAATTCAACTTGAAATTTATAATGTGAATAATGTAGAATAAAAGCGTTTATTTGGAGATCACATATTTGGACGTTAGTCCATCGTGCTATGCATTGCCTTTGTTAGATGGCCATGTGCCTGATACATCCTTAGTAATCGTAATAGGTTGACAGAGTGGGCGGTTCAACTGTCGGACAGAAACAATGACTATTTAATCGCATCGTAGTGGCTGGTATAGTGCTTCTATATCCTAACCGCAATTGTTCATATACAATATACATAACACACACTTATAGATATTATTATATCCCCCACATAAGTCTCCTCTAGATGCGCAATTTTTCGTTGAAATTTGCGGTTTCTCAGACCCCATAGTAACTCCATTAGTTCTCTAGCATTATTCATTTAGAAGCAATGTGGCTTGATTAACTTGGCGTAAGGCACGATTTCAGTGGGAACCTCACATTGTATAATTAATTATTATCAACGTCTATTGTTGCGTGCACTTGTGTGCTATGTTATACATTATGTTATACGCGGCTAAATCAGGATTTTTCATGGTCCTTAACACTGCAATTAGTATGGACCACCACCTCTGGATCGATTTGTATGATTTTTAATATAGATGACACAATGGGAAATGACAGGTTACTTATTAAAAAATAAAGTAAATAATATCTCTAAAGATGTTACAAAAAACTCATTTCTCCTTAACGTACACACTATACCTACATATTTAGACTAGTTTTCATTTAACATAAGCACCAGCAAAAACTATATAAATTTAAAAAAGTTATAATGCGCGCGACCCCGGTGTCTCATGGCATTCTGGGTAGTGAGATACTTTTGCGTAGAACAGTACAGTCGAGGACGCAGCGCGGCCAGCGTATTTTCACCGTAAGCATCTTGGAAAGTTATTGTAGGTCAGACTTGATTCGTGACTATTTGTACATCTCTCTTATTGTGAACTAGCTGTTCCCCACAATACCGCATGCGAGACTTTAAAAGGAATATTTTCACACTTCAAAAGGTATATTTTTCCCGTTTTTGCTACATACATATTTCATTGCTGCTCCGAATTTATTAGTCGTGGCGTAATTATATGAATATCCTGTAAGGAACACTGGACTTTTCAACCCTAAAAGATTTATTTAATACAACCCTGTAGTTACTGAGATTAGCTTGTAAAACCAACCAAACGAACTCTGCAGCTTTACATTATTAGTTTGGACATATGTAGGTATATTTTAAGGAAGAGTTGATTTTTCTATCCGTATTTGATGACGCACAGTTCAGGTGCAATAAGCAAATCAGATTGCCTATCAGATCTCATTTGGCATCCCCGTCCAGAGATTTACTACCATGGACTAGTGTTTTAAGGAATATTAATATGTCATACGTTTCCGCTCTGCATATTCCTATACGCAACAGTGACTACTTTATGTTTAAAAATTCTTAAATTCAATATTTTCCTAAATTTAATTACCTGCAAAACAACCGGATATTGCATTAAAACTCTATGGTACAATTACGGTTTCAATTGTCTTGTTATCTCTATAGCATGCTTGTATGTAAGAGATTACCTTGAGTGATAACCATTTGTACTTTTTTACATAAACTGTTTAGCATATTACACTGTTTTCTTAATCTATGATAAACAGTACAGTTAGCTTCATATTAGATTTTAGCATGCAGATTAGTCAATTTGATCTGATAAACAAATTTTCATGTTTATCTTGTCGTACAAAGTCCATATTAATTATTCATATTGTTGTTAACAACAGCACCCAGAGTGTTCGCATCGATCTTAGCATCTAGTCATCTTATAAGATATTAGCGTACAGAGTGGTCAAAATGTTCTTGGTAAACTAGATAATTCAACATTACCACCCCCTTAACTTAAGAGTCTGCTTTTAGTTTTTCGTTTTGTCTGTCCGCTCTTTTATTGAGACTACCTTTTTAATTTCGTGCATATACGTTATCATCTGTCCTATATGTACATAGCTCTGATCATTTTAACCACTCGGTACGCTAAGATCTTTTTGAATGAAAAGATACTAAGATCAATCTATATTGATAATTCCGACACTCTGGATGCTAACAACAATATGGACTAAGGCATAAACCCTCTCACTTGTTGAGGAGACCCGTACACAGCAGTGGGACGTATATTGGCTGATGATGATGTGGGACACGATAAATATGAAATTTTGTTTGTCAGATCATATGATAATGACTGTACACAGAATGATGCACAACTCTAAAGCAAACTTCAAACCGCCCTAAATGCGCGAGATGGTCACCGAGAGGTTTTAGTCGGTATGCTGGCGTATGATTTTGGTTAGGGACCCAACTCAGCTAAGCGGACAATTATTGTTCTGCGCGCCGAGTTGGAAGGCCAGAGACCCCGACATACCCCTTTCGGCCTCCCCCGAGGTACCGAACAGGGGAGCTTAAAGCGCTTTCCTCTCGTAAAAAAAAAAGAAAAAAAAGTGCAACGTCACGTGTAACGGACATTACAGTGAGCAATTCAAGACGATACACAATGTAATTCGATGTAAAAGGTCGCGTATAATTACCACAGCTTACTTAAATACATCATACAAAAGGGCCTTTTATTTGAGAAACATTTACTCGCAAAGATCGATGCAATTCTTCACGTAATTGGTATGAACGGGTCGTTGTGGTACAAGAGAGCATTACATCAAGTTGGAAAGTTGTCCGCGAGGGCTACTGCCAAATAAATATAATTTTAATTATTGATTGCCGTGCAATTCCGCTGTATATGGAGTGGGTAACCCAGTGGCAGAGTGGTTGCGTACACGGCCCTGCGTATGCCGCCGCCAGCTTAACAGTTCGGCCGCGGAAAAATTACTAGAACGCGAACTCGGTACGCGTAGTATTGTAACAACAGCAACAATAACTTTGTACTTGTGTACAGATGCGAAGTTATATTTAAATCGCGGCGCTCATCCGCAATGTTAAGGTTGAATTCCGGAACGTTTGCGTCACGTCGACACGTCCGTGTATGGGATTGTACTATCAAGCGCTGAAAATGATATTGCCAATTTTAGTCTCAATATCTGCAAATCCCTCATATACCACAGACCATGACTTTAATCGTTTATGAATATGTTAATGTATATGTTGCTTCTTTTTGTCAACTGCCTCGTGGTCTCGCGACACAAGTATGTGCAGTGCGATCTAGAGGTCCTGGGTTCGATTCCCGGGTCAGGCCAAGTGTTACTGGGTTTTTGCATTAGGAAATTCTCAGTAGCAGCACGGAGTCTGGAATTGTGCCCGAAAAACGGCAATAGGCTCGCCCCCTATTACGTGGGACTGATACATATCTGGCGAAATGTGGGTGCAGAATTGCACCTCTGCCTACCCTTTCGGGGAATACAGGCGTGAGGTTATGTATGTATGTATGTTTTTGTCAATTTTAAAACTAATACCACGTGCTTCTATTACATTTTTAAGTTTATAATTATCTTTATCGATTCTCGATAGACAATTGTTTGAATAAATAAATGAATTTTCTTGATATTATAATCGTTGGCAATAAAATTTAACATACGGTTTTATATTGTTTTTATAGTTTATTATAGTTTATTGAGCATTGTTATTATAGTACTTATTGAAAATGCGTTCAAACACAAATACCATGACAACAGGAAAATTAGTAACAGGATGAATTTAATTATTAAGCGTGGTACATTGAGTGGCAAGCTTCTAGGAAAACAGTAAGAAAAATATTGTTCCTTCGTGGCAACTGTAAAGGTACGGTTGTAGCAGTGGCGGTACTTCCATAGAAGCTCAAAAGCCCAACTTGCGTTACAAAATCACGAATATTAATCTTTAAGCTCTTAATCTGTATTTAACGAAAGCAATTTGACAATAAATAAGAATATAATAACCTTACGATAAACAATTATAAACTGGGCATTGCAGAATTAACGTGTAACGCTTTTGGGCTTCTATGGAAGTACCGCCACTGGGTTGTAGTAGATCCTAAATCACTATTTATTTCCATGGAGTTTCTTAACCATCAATAGCGAACAGGAAAAAAGTTGATCTCGACCAATCCGCTCTATAAAGTCGACATTAAAAAAAGTTAAGTATTCTTACGTACATACCTACATTTGTCTCATATTAATAGTGCGCAAATTGCATTTCAAACGCATTTGCTCAACTACTCTTTACCTACGCGATGTCAACTAGACATTAAACAGCGGTATAGAAGTCGAGGGAGCGATGAAATTAACGTCCCAGGCACCTTAGCAATCTCAGAGTGTAATTAAACTGAGTGACTAATCCGGTGCAGCGATGCAAAGTAATTCTGCATTTCAGACACAAACAGACGCAATGGAACTTTTACCTGTATAACTACTAACGAAGAAAATCACGAATCGACTTTAATAATTTTAATTCAGTAACGGCCAAAATTATTTTATATCAGCGGTTTATTCTAAGTAAACCAATTACAAAAACATATTATATAGCGTATATTTTACTTACCAAATAACTGACTGACTGCTTTCCTTAAAAGCGTCAATAAAAGTAAACTCGCATCTTGTTCAATCCATACGTTATTTATTACTTTTACTTGGCATAACACTTTTAATACTCTTTTTCTGAATTCCGTTATTTTAATATAAATCTGATTGTTTTATGTGCCATTATTTCCGTTTACCTTCATTTGTTTTGGTTATTACATTTTAATACCTTAATAGAGTGCACAAAACTCTCAATTGATAAAGATGTCAATTTATTGCATTTATTTTTCATAGAAATAACATGTTTTTTTTAAAATTTTGACTACTTTTCCTCGTACTCTTAATATCACCATCGAATCGCCATGCCTCAAGGCCTTACTATTATTTACTTACTCTTAATTTATTGATGTACATAAACTTTTTTGTTTATTTTCTGGTTTGTATAGGCTTTACCTTAATTGTTTTTTCGAAGTCAATTTATCAAATACTGCATTGAACACGCGGCATAAGAGCGTGAGGGACAATGGGTTTGGTTCTGGGTCGGGCAGTATGATATTGAGGTTTTCTATTAGGGTGTAGGATTACACATCTGCCTATGCCTACAGTTATACCGGCGTTAGACGGCGTTGTTTCATAACTGAACTACACTTAAAAGCCTTAATTTAAATTTTGTTGACGCACGACGATAATATCCATTAACATTTATTAAAAGTGTTTATTTAGAACTGTCTCGTAGATCTATATATAGCTCAGTTTATCTATGGCCGTTGATAAGTGCACGACTCTGGACTTATAATGCAGTGCGTGCGGAATGTGCGCAAGTCTCTATTTAAAATGACAAGGAGTTTTTAAATTATATCCGGCACGGAATATTGTTTTTTTTTTTAACTAATATTTCAATAATATCTAGGAACTCAAAGTAAAAATATTATCATTGCAATACTGAGTTAGAAACACCATTTTACACATTTCTAGACTGCCTGCTGCTACTGAGAATTTCCTAACGCAAAAACCCAATAATACTTTGCCAAACCAGGACCTATAGATCGCACGGCACATAATTGTTTCGCAAGATATAGAGGTAGTCAGGCAGTTACATAAAATATTGCATAAAAATGACGTGAATTGCAATACGACTTAAGTGAAGTGCTCAAGTGATTAGCATAAGTAGGTCAGCAGACTTATTAACAGGTTCTACGTTCTTATAAAAATATATAAAATGTTAAATTAAACGCACCTGCAAATGGAATAAAATTCACGACAATTGTCAATTATTTTTGATTGTTCGAATTTGATGATTTTTTAATTGGGCATCACAAAATGTTTAAGTGTAAACTTGTCAAAATATTAGTTTAAAGAAAAAATCTATTTTCATAAGATGCAGAAAGACCTTTGAAAATACAAAATTTATCACTGATTAACGTCGTGCGTTGTGTTGCGAATAAATATGTACTATCACGCACACATATATTTCATTGTAAGATCCACACAATAAGATTGAATTGATATAAATGATTAAGATTTAATAATTTTGAGATACTAGCTTTTGCCCGCGATTAGACTGCAGGGTTCGGTTCAGAAATAAAATAAGTTGTAGTCTATTTTACTCCACAGAGCCCCATTTATGTCAATACAAAAAATCATTTAAATCGGTCAAATGATTTAGGTGTTAAAACGAAAAACACATACTATAAAGTTATTCTTGCGTTTATAACTATACCCATTCCCACATGAACACAAAATTTTATCAGGATAAACAGTATCCTATGTTACTTTGCTGGGTCCTGTCTATCCCCATACCAAAAATATTTCAATCCTTTTTCCAATCTTTGTCCAATTTTTTTACCCTCCGTATTATTATTTTTTAATAAAAAGTATCTTATGTTACTTCTAATACCTCCAAGAATATGTGTACAAAGTTTCATGACGATCGGTTGAGTACATAGTATTTGCGTGAAAGCGTATCAAACATCCTTACATTCACATTTATAATATTAGTAAGGATTCTAATAAAACAAAGACATATTGTGAGTTTCGTAATTTAAACACAACCCGAAAATAGTATAGTAGCGGTGATACAAAAAAATATGACACACTTCTGAGTAGATTAAAATAATATAAAATCTAAATAAAGCCGCGCCGGATCGTATCTCTATGGGAATCACCAGTCATCACAGCTAAATCGTTGGCGCCACTACACACTACACATCGGGAGCGCGAGCGCACCACAAATACAAAACTTACCCCACCGACTCCCGATCTAAAACACAGTATGAAAGTTGTGACGGGCGTCTAATTAACATTATTTTACTTGGCCTAAAATTGCTGCGACTCGCTTTATAGTGTAACGTCCTCCCTTAACTGTTTCATTCGTAAATCAGACGAGGCAACATGCACAGATATTATTATATTACTGTCGCCGCGATAAAACACACTCTCGACATGTTACCGTGGAAGCAATGGTGGATTATAAATAGTTCGTATCTTTGCTTTCTTGTTGTGCCATTGTTTCATTATTACAACCGATTTGTTTGTATTTGCCTTGCTCTTTGGAGACACCGAACATCGTTTTCACTGGAAAAATTGTTGATATTATCCAGTTTTTTCAACTTTGTGAAATAATAACAATAACTCAATTCCTCCTAGAGATTTAAGTACAGTAAGTCTTTTATAATTCAGTAAGGTTTAAACTGTATTCCATATACATTTTGAGGGTTGTGAATATTAATGTGAAAAATATGTTACTACTTATAAAGTATAAAGTGGTGTATCTTCAAAAAATGTCGTACCTATAATTTTAAATTTTAACTTAAGATTGTATTTTGTGTTGGCGATCTTAATGGAATAAATAAATATTAAGTTTTTGGGTTCGATAAAGTGGCCGTATAAATTTTGGTATTGATTTATAAAATTAAAAGCAGCTCTTAAAAAGGTGACGACGATGACATTTCTAACCACATGTGTTATTTTACGTAACAGGATTACATCTAAAAAGCAGTAGCTTTATTACAACCCTGATGCGTATTCGCCTTTCATTTCGCTCTCATGCTCACAGTACAACTTAGACGAAACGCACTAAAGATTTCATTTTGTTCGATTTAATTTTTATTTAGCCCACTAACTAATATTATTGCAAGCGTACGTTTGTCACCGCAAAATATACAACTATCGTTAACGAACGCTGTTATTTAGCACAAACCGCCTAATCTATAAAGTAAATTTATTTACATCTAGTCGTATTACACGTTAAATTTGCACGAGCATTGCGCGGCGACGGCGCAACTGGTTCGCGTGCGTTTATAAACCGAAGTAACACATCCGACGAGGCCGTATTGGCGACAGGAAATACGACACAACTGTCAATGCGTTTTCGCGATACCAAACGACAAATAAATATTTACGACAGCGATAACGTGTGACTTCTCCGGCAAAAACGTATCTTTGCACTAAACTAAATACACCGTACCATTTTAAACACTAGAATTCGAAAAAACCAAACCTCAATTATCCATTGGTGTCGATGAACAGACGATGGGTAATATTAAACAAGTACACGGGACACTGCACGAAATTGCTCACACAGACGAAGTGCGCCGCATTATGCACTGGGGCATGTGCGCGGTGCGACAGGACTTGGACTTGGTGAGCGTGCGTCGTAATGGCAACTCTTACCGACGTGTTTGTCCATTTATCGAGACGCAGCGATGCGTAGCGCTATGGTGATCATGGACGAGACTGGCGACGCGCGGCGATGAAACGGCGGAGCGATGACGCGGCGGACCGGCGGAGCGGAGCGCGACTCCTGCGCGCGCCACGGGCCCACTAGCCGCCGCGCATTATTGTGCAGGCCCCGTGCGGGCTCCTATTCAATTTCATATATGGCATCAGCCGTGCGCGCACCTACCATTGGACGGTTATAGAACGAAATGCTCCCAAATACTATTGTAATAAATCACTGCTAGTGGCTACTGGCGCTATACGAGATTTATTAATTTTAAAGAATGCAGAGAATTCACCACCACTTTAGGTAAATTGAGCTAAAGAATTTACAATTCCTTCACCGAAATGGCCCTTTCCTTGTTGGTAAATACTAGTTACAAACGACGCAACCGCAGCAAACGTTAAAAAAATATATAAATTAAATTGCATCACTATAACAAATGAGAAATATTTTGAACAAATGGAATCTAAGTTTGTTGAGTTACACGTGCTCACAGGAACTACTTATTTGAATTGAAAAAATATTTTTGTTTTGTTTAGTCCGTTAATCGAGGAAGGCTCTAGACTATAATATCATCACGCAACAAGCAGAAATAAAATCGTTTTAAAGTCTAACATTCGCAATATTATGGTGTTTGCGCAACCGCTAGTTTCAATCTAAGAAAAAAACACAAGTATTCGGTTAATGGAAACAGTACGTACTACGAATACCTATACGCTTGGATCATATGTACTGATATATTGCCGTGATAGTGGCCACCGTTTACTATGCGCACTAGCATGACTCATACATCTCTGTTTTGTGTTAACTTCTAGTATTTTTACGTAGATATAACGCATCGACGTTCGTTCGACAACATCGCGCAAGCAATGAACACTTGCTAGCAAACTTGCAAGGATTCGCTGATCATTTGTATAAAACATAACGTCGTTTAAATTATATAATTGCAGCGTTGGCTATTAACATCCTTTGAAAATGATAATATTTTTTAACTTCGCTAGTCAATTTGGGTGCTTTGATTTATCCGGATAAAATAAAAAAATAAAAAACAACTCTGTTCACAGCGTTGAGGATTTATTTACATAGGCTACAATTAGCCTTGCCTTTTAGGCAGTACATATCGACGGCAGAAAGCGAAAACGTAGTAATCCACAAAAGTGAAAATGTTCACCAGAGCCAAAAAACTTGCATGATTTTTCATAACTAGCGTGTTTTTAAACTCAGACTCACGATTTTTGGATAGTAGACTTGTTATTTTTTATTAAATGTAATTCTAACTCTTAAATATCATTTTTAAAAATATTTGCCAAAAATTTGCTAATTACGACATTTTGAACTATTTTTACAGAACGTAAAAAAGCTGTAATTGCAGTATTGATTTGTATGGAGTTGAGTCAAATGCAATGCTTGAACTAGGATTGTTCAACTGTACTTTATAAACGTGGTTATTCAATGAATCCCATCTCTTAGATATGCTGTAAACCAAAATTATTCCTGGTTTGGGGCAATACAAATTGTGTTACACGAATTGCGACTTAAATTCGACAGAAAATTAAAAAGTATAAAAACACGAGCAACAAAAACGTAGTAGGTACTGTTTTTTCTGTAACTTACAGCGTTTTTGTATGCAGGAATTAAGGTAAATCTTGATTTTTCAAAATGTTAATTTATAAACTATTCATCGTAGATTTACGTGACCTGGACCATTTAACGCAGTTTTTTTTCTGATTCGAAGAGTGCAATAAAGAAAAAAATCATACTTTGTGGACTACGACGTTTTCGCTTTCCTCCGTCGATATAAGAAGTATAAAAGACATTTTAGTAGCACAGCATATTTATAGTAGGAATTGAGTAGTCGCTGAAAGTTTCTGCTAGAACAAAGCACGTCATGATTTCGCCAACCCAGTACCTATACCATTAAATAAATTTCTGTATGATAATATTCATTTACTACCTCGTGGTCTCGCGGTTTAAGAATGTGCAATCAGATCTAGAGTCGTGGGTCCGTTTCCTGGTGTAGATGTAGGTATCAGTCATTTGACGTTATTCGTACATTAGAGATAGTTTGTAGTTTTACTACAAAGTTATTAAAAACTCGCATACAAATTAATTCTATTGAAAACTTATTCACTTTCAGTGACCCGTGGTTAGGTCAATATTTGTCTTAACTAGGAAGCAAAACCTACAGACTTGCTGAGAAGTTGAGATAAGCAAGTTGATGAATTGGTTATTGTAAATATGTTCTTTAAACTTATAGCCTCTATTTATCTATCTCTCTCATACTTCTAAATTTAATTGTAAACACATATCCGATACAAATTCCTAACATTTACAGCGAAATGTATTTTATGCACTTACGTGATTACTATAAAGCAACAACGGTTTATAAATTTCGATTTTTGTTTAGAAATTTTACTTCTAATCATTTTTATGGCTAGTTTTTTAAAAGTATTATACCATAATTAAATCTTAAACAGTTGCGTCAAATTAAAAAAAAACTTGCTGCAGTAGTGATCTTTTTTTTAATACCACGATACAAAATATAAAAATTTACGAAAACAAACAACTTTCATTGAATATTATTAGGGGTGTGCGAATATCATTAAAATCGAATTCGATTCGAAATTCGAATCGAATAATTCAAACAAATCGCGAATTATCGAATAATCACTGGATTTTCTATTGTTTCCAATTGGAATTCCATTACATCGCGTATCAAAATACTCTACTTACGAATAATATACTTTTTGATTGAAAATCAATTACCCGGAGAAAACAATTGCTCAATTTCAATATATGTTCATCTCTGTCAGTGACATAAAAATCTAGATACTAATATTGGCAAGAGATCTTTTCCACATGATGTTTGTGGACCCCTCTCAAGACCTCATACGAGTATACCGGTGTCAACTCAAAAAATATAACGGACTATACTTCTACACTTTTAATAACAAACTCTAATTTCAAAATACTCGAAAATTTGCAAATAATAAATATAATTCGAATCATTCGATTCGAGTTTCGAATCGAATATTAATTTTCGATTCGGAACGAATAATTCGTAATTTCAAATTATTCTCACACCCCTAAATATTTTTAAACATACATAGGCACTATTGAATTTTTATCAGTTGTTTTCGATAGAAGTAATATATACAGGAGGTGAATATTTGCTAAGTGTTTCAGATTGTCCTTCTACAATTTAATAGTTGGTACAATTTCTTTTTTTTCCGAACAGCCAATACCAGGTCTCTACCCACTAGTACCCGTATGTCATCGAATTATTGGACACGTTGTATAATTGCATCATTCATGGATACTGTTCTCTTATAAGTTATAAAAGATCTCTTTATTGTTAGCTATATTCAGAGTTTCTCTTTTAAATTCTCTCAATGTGTATCATTGGTAATGTAATCGTATAGTTAGGTTAGGCGGTTCAGGCGTGAGCCATGCTAACCAACAATGACATGTTGCACGACTAACTGATCATAGATGGACCAAAAAAGTAACATTCTGGAACGGTCCACTAGGCAAAAGAACAAGAGGTAGACCTATAACAAGATGGGAAGACGATATAAAAGCAATAGCTGGTCCAAACTGGGGTAAAGTAGCTAAAGATAGAAACAAATGGGCATCACTGGAGGAGGCCTTCACCCATTCTGGGGTTCCGGTAGATTAAATAATATATATATACCTATATATATGTGTGTGTGTATAATATGTATACATATATGTATATGTGTGTGTATGTATAATGTATATATATGTATATATTGTGTATATATTTATAATATAAAATACAAAAGATACGAAATAAAAATTATTTTTTAGGTAAGAAACAAATAAATAACATAGAATTAAATTAAATAAAACTAACACATATGTACATAGATTTTAAGAAATGTAAATTTACTGGAAATAAAAGGTTTTATTATTATTATTCTTTGTATATTTTTTTCCTCGGAAAAATTCCGGTTTAATCTGAGGCACACGAGCCTAGGCCAAGTGTGTATCAGGTTGATTTTCTGTAATGGTTCTTGAATTGAAGGTGGATTCACATGGGTCAGTTTGTAGAAATTTTCTAACAATACGGCAAGTATTTAGAATCGCGGCTTTTTGCAATAAGAAGTAAGTACTGGATGGTAAATTAAGTGTTTTCAAGGATTGGTGCAACTGCTTGGGTATAACCCCTGTGGAAGACAGAACTATAGGTACAATAGTTACTTTACTAAGATGCCAGAGACGAGTAATTTCATCCTTTAGTTCTACATACTTGGTTAGTTTTTCTGCTATTGTTGTCTGTAAGTTGTGTGTGTTTGGAACAGCTATGTCTATAAGGTATCCGGTTTTATTGATTTTATTTATTAGTGTTATATCTGGTCTATTGTATGGAACTGTTCGATCTGTAAGTATTGCTCTGTCAAAGTATAATTTGGTTGTGGCGTTTTCAAGTACCGTTTCGGGGCTGTATTTGTAGTATGGTTGGGTTTTCTGAATCATCTTGTAATTAAAAGCTAGTTTCTGGTGGATAATATTGGCAACTTGATCATGTCTATGCTTATAATCTGTTTGGGTTATTGCTTTACAAGCCCCGGTTATATGTTGGATCGTTTCTGGGGAGCTGTTACACTTTCTGCACGCATCGGATTTTAGATTTTTTATTATGTGTTTCTGATAATTTCTTGTTTCTATAACCTGATCCTGTATGGCTTGTAAGAATCCTTCAGTCTCTGGGAACAGTTCACCGTGGCTGAGCCAAGCGTTCGATGCCTCTTTATCGACGTTGGGTTGGCTCAGATCCTGCCGGTGTCTGCCATGCAGAGACTTTTGGATCCATTCAGATATTTTAGTCTGGTCATCTGTCAGTTGTTCGTTTTTTTGTACTGTCGTATCCTTCATGTTAAGTGGAGTGAAATTACTGTCGTTGTCAACTATTGACTTGTGAAGTGTGGAAGAATTTATTTTGTCAAAGAAGTACTGTCTTAATGTTTTAATTTGTGTGTTATGGAGATTAGTTATGTCAATAAGTCCCCTTCCTCCTTCTTTTCTGGGTAGTGTAAGGCGTTGGATGCACGATCTCGGGTGATGTTTACGGAACCTAGTCATAGAGGTGTTTATTAAGCGCTGCAGATTTTTCAGATCAGATTTAGTCCATTTAATTATACCGAACGAGTACGTTAGTATGGGTATTGCAAACGTATTAATTGCTTTAATGGTATTCCGGGCATGAAGCTGTGTTTTTAATATAGTATTAATTCGGTGCTGGAATTGCTGTTTTAATTTATGTTTTATTTCTTTATGATGTATTTGAGTCGATTGGTGGTAGCCTAAGTACTTATAGGTTTCGTTTTCGTTGAGCGCGTTAATAATCTCTCCTGTTTCTAATTTGTAGTTATGTTCAAAGGGCCGTCCTGATTTAATAGAGTTAATTTTACATTTATCTATACCGAATTCCATTTTTATATCTTTACTAAATTGTTCCGTTAAACTAGCTAATTCCTGCAGTTGATATTCATTTTCAGCATAGAGTTTAATATCATCCATATACAGTAAATGGTTTAATTTATGGGTTACAAGACTTTGAGTTTCTGATTCTAAATTCTGATGCCTTAGAGGATATCCAAATGATGTTGAATTTAATATGTTAGAGAGAGGGTTCAGGGCAAGGCAAAACCAAAGAGGGCTCAGTGCATCGCCTTGGAATATACCTCTTTGGATCGCAATTGGGTCTGTTTCTATGGTTTTAATGGGAGTACTGACTTTAAGTCGGGTGGTCCAGTTTTTCATTATTGTTTCCAGGAATACTATGATTTTGGGATGGATTTTGTAGATCTGCAGAGATTGGAGTAGCCATGAATGTGGGACTGAATCATACGCTTTTTTATAATCTATATACATCGTGAATAGGTCGGTTTTATTTTTCTGAGCATGTCTATGTACGACAGAATCTATAATCAATTGTTCCTTACAGCCTTGAGAAAACCTTCGGCATCCTTTTTGCTGTTCAGCTAAAATATTGTTCGAATCTATGTGATGATAAATTAATTCAGATAAACAAGATGTAATAATTTTATAAAATGTTTGCAGGCATGTGATTGGTCTATAGTTTGCAGGGTTCATGAGATCGTTTGGGTTTTTAGGTATCATGTAAGTGATTCCTGAAGTTATATAAGATGGCATTTTAGAAGGTTCAAGCAAGAAGTCGTTAATATAATTGTGCAAATATGGGTGTAAATACGTAAACTTTTTGTACCAGTAACTGTGAATGTAATCTGATCCTGGTGCTTTCCAATTATGAAGCTTACGCAGAACTGTATTAAAAATATCTAAGGGAATGTGCTGGAAATCCATTTGAGTGTAATTAGAATTATTTACGGTCTCATTCCCTATCCAATCAGACTGTGAATTGTGTTTTTCGGTTGTTCCCCATATGCCAGTCCAAAACTTTTTTAAATCTTCTAGGTCAGGGCTATTATTTAAGTTATTTATGGGATCGTTTATTTGAATGTTAGCT
Organism: Hemaris fuciformis; assembly: GCA_907164795.1. NCBI lineage: Eukaryota > Metazoa > Arthropoda > Insecta > Lepidoptera > Sphingidae > Hemaris > Hemaris fuciformis. The sequence goes on along the minus strand of OU015431.1, from coordinate 18,814,804 downwards.
GTTTTTTGCCTAATGAAACGGTAGAATTGTTTTTCGTTATTATTGAACCTACTGTTTTGTTGCTTCCTTAGCGTACAATTTTTATATCTGCGTAGTCGGCCTGTAACAACTGAAAGTTTTTGTTTGAGAGTATCTAGGGTATGCGTGAGGCGCGTGTTAGGTTCTTCGTGTAAGGTGTGAGTTTTATATTCTTCTATTATTTTATTTACATGTCCGGTTAATTTTTTATTTCTGTTACCATTAATATATTGTGTTAATCTTCCTATTTTTACTCGTAAGTTATCTAATTTGCGCTCTAATCGAATTTGCCACTGTGGTTTAAACTCTTTTCGACTATTGTTACTTTTATTATTATTATTATTATAATCAATAAATGTTCAGGAATATTTCATTAATAGTGAAGATATAAACAATGATTTTTAAATTTATGATTTTGTGACTAAATTAAATGAGTATTTTAGAAACTTAATAAATATGTAATCGGTAGCAGCTGAGTTTTTATAAATAAATAATTTACAAACTGTATTAAATAATAGAACGAGGAGTACCGTTTTACATGAATACTGAAAACGGACGCGCGACTGCGCCGGACAATCGCACCGTGAGAATTTCTCACGTCTCCGTGAAAACTTTAGTGAGCTAAGAGCTCGAGACGTTGACAAGTAGGTAGGTAATATGGTATATTTTGTTCATTCTTTCACTGTGAATTTTTTACTTTAATTAATATCGGCTTAGCGAAAATTTTATCTCTAGTCGGCCGAGTTCGATGTTCCAAGTCATATGTACATGAATCACCCGATGCACTAACACAACGCACTTCGTTATGGATTATACGGCAGGTGCATCTTAGCGGATAAAAATTGTAACAAGAATAAATTTATCGTTTAAATTATTTAACAGTTTTCAAAACCATGTTTCTTCTCTGTAAGGATTTAACTAAATCGAGAAAATTTAGTCAAATTTTCAATGTTTGAGACGGAGATAAATGTAATCAAACCATTAAAATAAATTAAAATAATTGTGTTTATCTTTAGATATAAGATTATAAATATGACATTAAATCATTGATACAGGTAAAGGTTCTAATAAAACTACCTCATGCGATCTGCACTTAAGTACCCGGTGGCGAACAGATTCACGAGCGGCATTATTATCGCCCGCCGTGACCTGTCTTTCTTATTAGTACTTAATTAATCCGCCACTGACACTGCTTTGGAAATATTTTCTCATGCGCACGTCCACCGGAATTTTTATAGTTTCTAAATTAAAAGAGAATTGCAAAACACACCTAAACACACGAGAATAATAAACGAAAAACTCTAAATACAAAGCATTTTGTCGTTTAAAGTTTGCAGTATAAAGCCCACATTGCTTGTGCCACAGGCCCGGGTCTCGCATTGATGCTCGCTGTTGTCTGTTTAGTATTTACGATAATTTTGAATTGTTGGATTATCGAAAGGAAAAATCGACATTTGTTTAATAGCTTCAATGAAGTTAATGTTTATTTTTTTTAAAGACTTGAAAAGTTATAATATAGGATTTCAAATAGGTACTACACATTTTTTCACTGTAAGAATTTAGGTTCGACTCATTTATGATGAGAAGTTTTATTCACGTACTTACCTCCGTTCCCGTTAGGACTCGCAGAATTCGATGATAAATATTTCGTCATTTTTTGGTATGCAGATCGTAATGAAAGCCTTCCCGTCCCGTTATTTGAAGATGAGGACGGCATACAAAAAGACTCTCCATTGAAATGATCACAATCGTTATAGTTTTTGGACTCCGACATCTTAGACCTCCCGAATCCGCCACAATTCATAATCGCACTGGTAAGTGGTGTTCGTAACGACAATAATTGCAATGCGTGCAATCGTACCGGAAGTTGAGCCAACTATGAACGCATCCGGCGTCAAGTGAACCCCGAGTGGCGGGCTCCGGGAGGCGGGCCCTCGGTGCACGGGGATGCAACGCCGCCCGTGCCGCGAGCCGCGGTACACGCAACAGGAGGTGCGCGGGAAGCGCACCGGCGCGCCGCGACGCCCGGCCGCGCTCTCTCTCACCGCCCGCCCGACTGACCGACTAGCCAAAACAAAAAGCACGCCCATACTATTGTTCCTAACTATTTTTCTTCGACCAAAATACGCCCCAATACACTTCATAACATTTCTATTAGCCAAACGGAAATACATACCTTGGACCACCTTCATGTGGGCGCACGGGGTCATAGCACTGGTGGTGGCTCCACATATATTTTCCGGGAAATTTTCCTATTTACGCGAGATATTGCTGAATAAATTTCATGAGAAAATAATATAATAATTTTCTTGACGTATCTAAGATAATGGAAGCAAAAATGTGTTATTAATTACGTATGACATTATTATTATATTATTTCTATAACACAAGCACAGGTATACCCTAAAAAGAAGTTTTAAACTATTTATTATCGCGAAATTTCTGTTTTGTTTTCTGATTATAATGGTCTCAGTTGTAAATCACACCGTTTTACTATAACTAAATATACGAGGTGTGAGCGGCGCCAAAAAAGCCGCACACAACGTGCATCGCGCACGACTCGTTACACCAAACAATCTTGAATTCTTTCGTCGAACGTAACGCGTACGGCGTTTAATACATTTAATACATTTATCGGAGTTGTATGCATTTCAGCGGCTTTATAGATTGCGCAGACCTGCATGTCATCTGTCGAATTTCAATATGTCTCAAGGTTCTTTGCGTTTTGCGTTTATTTGGATTTAGTTAACAGACCTCCGTTATTACATTAGCCCCAATTGATTAATTTATCAATTATTTGATGAATGATTAATAACAGGATAGTTTTATATTTTATCTTAATTAACTATATATATATATAATATATATATTATAACTATATATATACAAAGACTGCTTCGTGGTCTCGCTGCACAAGTTTATATGTGAGGTCCCGGTTCGGGCCAAGTGTTATTGGATTTTTCCGTCAGGAAACTCTCAGTAGTAGCACGGAGTCAAGAAATGTGCCCCATAAATGGCAATAGGTCCGCTTGTATTAGGTGGGGTTGAAACATACCTGACGAAATATAAGCTATATTTCAGAAATGTACTTCTGCCTACCCCTTCGGGGAAGGAGAAAAAAATCTTTATGGATTATTGAGAGATTAACAAGCTACAATATATATTTTGAAGCCATCTAAGCGTTATTAATAACAATTCCAAATTATTTTGCAAAGCGATATGTTTTTTATTTATTTAAACGGAAGTAAACGGAAATGGAAGTAGGCGGCGCGAAAAACTCAGATGGGGCGGCCAAATCCTGCAACGGTAACCATGCGCTGTTTTGTCCCAGATATCAGGATGACCTATGAAAGGACACGACAATCAGGCAGATGCACGCGACGAAGATGAAAAAATAAAAATTGAACGTTTCGAGATAACTACAAAACAAGTAATATAGAAAAATATTTCGATATGGTTACTAAATTATGAATATTGTTTGTATCGTAGGCAGAAAGACCTGTTGAGCTTAAAATAACCAACAAAATACAATATTTGCATTACAATCATTTACTAATACTGCTCATAGCATTTGTTCATTAAACATGGTTTTGACATGTTATGTAACAAGATCAATGTATTAATGAAATACCTAATACATTCTCCTGGAATACATAACCGCATTGTGCAAAATCATATCGTCTGGCTAATTACTATTCTCTCTATTAGTATATTGGTATCGGACTTAATTGGAATCTGAATTAAATTATTGGTGTGGTTAACAGGTTGGCATATTGACAGCCACATAATGTTATTGTAGCCATGACTGGATCGTAATTGGTTCGCTCGACCAAGGCGCCATCATTATAGCAAACAAAGCCGACGTGAAGCAACCGCTTTAGGTTCAGCCTGTGAGTCTGTCACAACTCTACAGAACCGGATAATTTCATCCGTTATCTCAAAGAAAAAAATGATAGGTATTATGTTTCTCGTAGTGGTAACTTTTCCCCACCTAAGGATCTTAGAGAGTTGTTAAGGAACCAGTATATAGACTTAATAAATAAACTGTAATATGCAAAAATAAATTTTAAATCCGTGTGGCATTTTTTGGTGAAACTCAACATATCATTAAAAATCAATACAAAGTTTATTGTAAATTTCCCAGACCACATTGGCTGATGTTATTTTTCCTCCCAAGTAACAAATAATGGCGTTTGAATTTGTCAGCGTAACAATATAAAATACAATTAGTTTTTCTTCAAATTCAATTATCCTAAATATTACACTATTCCTCTATTAGCGTATTGATATATAGCATTTTTTTATAATCTAGTTATTTGAAATTTAACGTATTTTGAGTTCCAACACTATTGAATTATTAGTGTGACATTTCATAATGCTTTATTAGTTTATTTTTAAATTCTTTTGTTCATTAATTGATAAAAAAGCCTCGTGCAAACATTGATTAATTTATTTGCGCTCTTTGTGGGCAAGTCCATTTTAAAACTTTAGCGCGCAAACGTCAACGGCACGTTTAGCGTTACGAAAGTACAACAAAGCAAAATTACGCTCCACTTGTGAGGCTTCCTTTTTATGTTTTAAAAAGTTGTAGATGTTTTACCACACCGACGATATTTTCATTAAACTTACTTGATGGTCAAGAGTACCTACAGATAGATAACGCAGATAGTTTATCACGTGCAAGTTTGAAGCCATCGGTATATTTATCTATAGTCAGTCACTATGCATGAATTTGTACGAGTACTTTCGATTATCGTTGTTTTATTTGTTATGTTGGTACACTCTCGATACGAACATTGTATTTACAGTTTCAGCTATATATTATGTTTAGTTTGTTGGTGATAGGCATAACGGTTAGAAGTATTGAGTGTGCTAGACGATTTTTTTGCTATCGAAAAAAATGAATCAAAGAATTTGCATTTTTTTTGTAAAAAAATGATATTACCTAAGTGATAAGTAGCATACGGTGAAACTGTTCTAATTAAAAAAAAAACAAGTGGTACTTACTAACTATTCCAAGATGGCCGGGAAGATGCCAATGACGAGCCTTGCTCTGGACGCTTAAGCACGTCAACAACCGATGAAAACGTTCATTTAAGCAGTGAAGATAATTGTTTTGGAAAACCGTCGAATCACTATAAGAGAAGATGCTGGGGATGTCGGTATATCGATTGGCTCGTGCCATGATTTTTTTAACGTTTTGGGCATGAGACCTGTGTCAGCGAAATCTGCTGCTCAGCGAAATCAGCTTTTTTTTCCAGGAAAAAGCCATGTCACTGTACATAATAATACGAATAAAACGATACAATAGATCTCAAACTAGATTAAAATAGCTAAAAACGAACTGTTGATGCACACAAATGTACATGCACACGCGACCGCAGTCCGAATTTCAACTAATAAAAAAGAGACCACCGATGCGGTTTCGGTAAGAGTGGCACATGTAAGTTTGCGGCAAAAGGAAATCGCAAAAGCACGGCAAAAGAGTTCCGACAAGTACGGCGCGTTTAAAACGGCGGCAAAAGAGCTCAAGGACATAGCGGCCTCGTGTTTTCGCTTCGAATTCTTTAGAAAGACAGGATCGACTTTGTCAATTAAAATGGGCATCATATATTCTAGTCATGAGCAGTGTGTTGCGAAACTTGTCACAATAGTTTTTTAAACTTATGTTATTTATTAGTAATAATTTAATTTGATAATAATTCTGCATAATTCGCTGATCTAATTAATTATATTTTTTTACTTTACTATTCTATTTTGTGATTTCATGTCCTCTTACCGTGTTATGAAGTGAGATCAAAACTAAAATAATTGTATAGGTAAATAGTAAAATGCTACATTTTTTTTAAATTTTCAAATTTCATTTTGCTCGAATTCTTGATACCATTCTTTATTTGGTATATAGGTTTCATATACCAAATCACCAAAATCGGTAAATATTTAGAAGTTGCGATACACCAATAAAGTTTTCTCATACAGCTAGTACGTAATCAGTGTAAGATAAACTTTAAATGATATTTTTTTACAGTTGAGTAATTAAGTGTTACTAGTGTGGTGCAGTGAATCAGTTAAGGATATTAAGTAAGGCTCAGAAATGAGTAAAAAGAAGAATTTGTCTACTTGATATGTTACCTTATGAGGAATTTTTCAGAGCTAGGCTTCTTTCCATTATACAAATGTAATTAGTCTTTATTTATCATCACCAAAAAGATATAATACCATTCAACCCGTTTATAGCATTTAATATAATTTAATATGTATGACCTATATAATTTACTCAAATTCGTTTTAATACGTTAAGAAGCAAAAAGTTAAATAAATGCGGTACCAGTGAGTGCCGTGCGATCGGAAGGTTCTGGGTTCTATTTCCGGGTTAGTCAGTCATTGGATTTGACCATTAGGTAATAACTAATACGGCGATGGACTCATTCGCAATAACGCGAAACGAAAACTATTGGCAAAATATGGTTACAGAAATGCACCTCTACCACCTTCCTTGTACGATACAGGCGACAGTGCGTGCGTGTGAGGATTTTTTTTATAGAAAATGTACAATGACTATACTGGTTTACAGACGAATTTGTAAAATAAATAAATTTAGTAGTTGCGTATTTAAAAATAGACACGAGTCAGTTTCGCATATACATAAATGGTATATATGATGAATATACGCAGGTCATATGACGAATGCACCTGGGTTTTGACTCGGTAAAACTGAGTATGCTATCAGTACGAGTACCGTGCCGTGAGATGTAACGTAAGGTCAATTGAGCGCATATTGCAAATATCCTCGGCCTTGGCAGTAGATGAAACATATCCTGTGTCGTCTTGACCATTCAAACTATCCAAGTGCATGATAGTTATTACTAGTCCAAGCGCCGCAGCAAAAAAAGTAGGTAAGTAATGCAACGTTCGGGACCTGGTATTTTTTTGGAATATGTTCAAGGATGTCCCCTGAATGTAAATCCAAGTTGGCGCGGCGGGGGGGGGGGGGGGGGTCACTTCAGCCGCCATCTTGGAAAACACGTTTCATCGAATATCTCGCGAACCGCGCATCGTACGACAAAACTTGTAGAAATCATTATTGTAGATAATAATATTTGCCATCTTTTTTAATTGAAACTTTTTTTTGTATAACCCATAGGTTTTTAATTATCAAACTTTTTACAATATGGTTTTTACTAAATATTTAGTTAATGGTTAAAAAAAATTGTTAAAAATTAAAAATAATGGTAACTGAATTGTAGAGCATAAAATTACCTATAAATTTTATCAGAAACTTTTTCCCGTAGCATTTATAGTTTAGGAGCTATAACGCTGTAAATGAGATTATTTCTACAATTTTTGTCGTACGATGCGCGGTTCGCGAGATATTCGATAAAACGTGTTTTCCAAGATGGCGGCTGAAGTGAAACAAATTATAAATTTGGCAATTATAAATAATTCAATCGTATGGTTACATAAAGAGTCGACCAGCTCTGTGTGCGAACTTTTCAGTCGTATTTGGGTAAATCATTTTATCATGGTTAATTAAGTGGGTCAATCAAATTACACTTCATTGACATTGTTTAACAATATACTTTTTTATTTACTGCCGCACGTTACTGTGAAAAGTTTAAGATAAAAATATCTATCATTAAATTTTCGGAAAAAAGATAGAGAAACGGCAACTATTCTTTAGAATATTGAGCTGTATGTTATAACAGTTTCATTTTACGAGTAAGTAATTGAACAAGCGTTAAAACAACTTTGAATAATGAACAAATAAATCACGGAGAAGTATTTGTTTAAATGTTGCTTGTTTAATTCATTCGCATCACATTCATCAATGTCAAAAGCTATAAGTTAAAAAGTGGTTAATAAGACTAATAAAGTTAAACTAAACAACTAACTTAACCACAAAGTTAATTTATGCACTAATTTGATGTGAAACATCTACATAATATAACCGCGGGTAAAACTGATTGTTTGATATTGGGTGAAACGTGGCGACGCATCGCCACGCTATACGATGGTATTTATATGTGTATACTGTTTATGCGGATTGTGGCGACGCTTATAATATATAAAGTATTATTATTTATTAGTTATGGTTTCGATTTTAATTATAATAATGTATAGGTACCTTATATTATAAATATATTATCTTATATTATAATTATATTATAAAGTAACTTATATAAAATTCATATAATAAGTTATAATATTTTTAAAATATGCAACATCTATATGTGTTTAGTGTTAATTATCATCAAAATAAACGAAATACACTTATGTAATATAATAGTGACATTCATTATATATGAATAAATTCTTCTTGGTGGAACGTAATTTATGCCGTGTGTGTAAAACATCTATAGCCAAACAAAATTACTAATGCCTCTGTTAGTCGTTGTAAATTATATTTTAAAAATTATTATTTTACATATACATATATCATCATCATTATCACCCTAAGGAAGTCCACTGCTGAACATAGGCCTCCCCCAATGACCTCCACAGTGACCTGTTGGAGGCAGCCTGCATCCAGCGACGACCCGCGACCTTCAGAAACTATATGAATTATACATATAGTTAACGAGGCGACGCACGGGCATGAAAGGGCGAGTGCGGGGTGGGGTGCGGGAACAGAGCGCTGTTTGTAAACAGCTGATGCTATACTTAGAATTTTTTTGGATAAATTATGTAAAAAATAAGGTACCAATTTTTTTTACAAATTCGGGGTCAGAATTGAGTGCCTTTGTATTTGACTTCAGTATGTACGGTCATTTACCTAACACATTGTATATAATTTATATAGTTTCTTTAACAACGTGTTACAAAATACCGCGTTAAAACTATAGTTAATTGTCAAAGCCAAAAATATTGTCAACCCTAGTAAGCTGTCATGTCATGGAACCAGATTATATAACAGAAAGGCCTACGTACCTATTTTATCTAATAATTGTTTACTTTAATAGTTTTTCTATTTTTCATTCATAAATGTGTGCTACCTCAATACAAGGACTCAAGTACTGGCTTCAAAAAATGTCAAGTTGGAAATAAAAATATCGTCAATTTCAAAACTTTTAAATTAAAATTTAATTAATTTTAAATGTTTGTCGATCCGCGAATTAGGCAGAAATAGTAGTTTTGTAAAAGCCTGTATAATTCATATAATATAATAGTTATACACTGAGTAAAAGAATTGTCGCAACTTGAAATAAAAATTATTTGTTAATTTTTTGTATTTTAAGAAAATATTTTTTGAGCTTTGACAGATACGATAAAAGTGATACTGTCTTTTTTTAAAGGATATAAAAAGATCATCTATAGATTTTTTATTTTTAATAGAAGCAGTGATGGCCTCGAGGTTTAGGCGCGCGGTCGAGAATTTCGGCGGTCGCAGGTTCAAACCCCAGGCACACACCTCTGACTTTTCGAAGTTATGTGTGTATTCACAATGAATTATCACTTGCTTTAACGGTGAAGGAAAACATCGTGATAGAACCTGCACACCTAAAAAGTTCTTAGGAATTTCTTAGGTGCGTAGTCTGCAAACTCGCACTAGGCCAGCGTGGTGGACTAATGCCTAAAACCCTCTCAGTTGTAGAGGAGGCCCGTACCCAGCAGTGGGACGTATTTGGGCTGATGATGATGATGATGAGAATTTTTATGTTATATAGCATACATAATATGCAAATGATTATAAAATAATTAAATTAAAGTTAAATTCCTGTTCCGTAAATCATAAATGGATAATATTTAGTTGGATATTTTAAAGCAACCATAACTGTATTCACCCACATTCTCATTCCGAAATGTTAAACATTTCAATAGCAAGCTTCGTGTCGCATCTAGTCAAGTGTAAGAGTGCGCATATTTAATGTCAGTAAGTCGCGGCGGATATGCACATGATATATCGTGGGAGTAGGTATATTACAACATATCAGGAAATAACGCAACAGAAATAGATTTCAACGAATATTCTATGTTACGTGTTCAAATGTCTACAAAAGAGTTAAAAACGAGTACATTGGGATGTATCCACAATTCGTAATCCACGGTTCAAATTTAATTGGACTCTTAGCTGGCATACTCACAATAAGTCTTTGCATCAATTTTACTGCAAAAATGCATTGTTCATATTCCTATATTCATAAGGCATTTCATCATATTGCCTTTACTCTAGACTCCGGTTATAATATGATTAGCTCCTGCAGACTAGCGTCGTGGCGAGGTAAAATTAAATTGCAGACGGCATCCTATGGTAATGTAAAGAACAAAAAGGACGTCAAAGATTTTACTTCGGAGAAGGAGATCGAGAAATTGATTTATTTCATCTCAAGAATCTTTTAAAACTACGGGTGCATCTGTCGCCACCGATAAGAGAAAGAATAAATTAAAAAGTAATAGTCGTACGTATATGATAAGTTACATCATTTTATACTTTGGTATAGAAATGCATCACTAACTAATTAGAGAGCTTTAAATAAATATAATACGCAAAAGATTTTCAGTACCGTTGAACAGTCGTTTCTGTCAGGATACGAAACTTTAATTAATAAAATAAGGCTATGGCGCAGCAAAAATGTAAAAATATTTTCTTACTAATTTTGTAACAGAAATCTTTTAAAATTCAAGCCAGCGGAGTAACAGTAGTTAATAGGATTTAGGGTGGAGTTAAGGAATCGTTGCGGCTTTTAGAACATTTCATTGCTTTGTTTTAAATGCAATACCAATCACCATTTAAATGAAAATACAGTCAATTTAGCGAATTGCAAGTAAGTTTCTGATAATAAAATCAAACATTTGGTTATATTGATACATTCCTTAACTTGCTTCCACTTCCCTTTCCTCCGACCATAAAAAAATGTCAAAATGAATAAAATATGTTTTAAAGGTTACCTTAACTATGTGAGAAAATAGATAAATCTGAAAACCCAAGCGCAATCATCCGGGAGTAATTTCTAATATCCCTGTAGTTTATACATAACCCTCGCTCCGGCTTACCGCCTATCACATCCCGGATACAAAGTGGATCACAGTCGTTGGCGACATTCACACTTATTAATTCATAGCTGCTCTTGATTCATCGTTGCGCACACCAACTTATGTTAATTGCCGTATTCCTCGCTATAAAATTATATTCTGTGAATTCACTCACACACATTCACATTCAATGCACTTTGTGAATTTGGATGACAAAGCGGTTATAATACAGAAAAGAGCTTACGAAATCCAGGGAAACGAGAGGTGAACTTTGGTGGTAATTACCGAGTCAAAAATGTTATACACGTCCAGGCAAAATGTTTTGCGTGGTATTGAATTGTATTCCGAATGCCAATACTGGAATGTACCGTTGCAAATATGCACGGGGATACCTTTGCTATGATTTGGGTGCAATAATTAAATTCCATTTCATGTATACTGACTAGAGATTGCAAACCGGGCCCGGCCGGGCCGGGCCCGTCCGGGCCCGGTGCCCTTTTACGTACCCACCGGGCCCGGCCATTCTTACCGGGCCCGGTCAGCGGACCCGATAAGTAAATCGCGGCACGGGAGCGCCTACTCGTAGTAGTTACTGTTGTAAAATACTGGTATCAATCATTCTTTCAGACTGAAAAATAATTGTTACTTTTTGTTTTGTTATATTATACTTGTGAAGCCTATGTATCGTAACCAATTTTACGTTACATTTTGTTAGTTAAGACTAAACAAGTTTGGTTGTTTGTAGTTACAGTACAGCCTAGCCAATAAGATTTCGCTATTTGCTCAATTAGTAATAATAACATTAATAGCCAAAGTTTAAGAAAAAACATAATACATACTTTACTTTTAGCAAATAAGAATTTGTTTTGTTTATACCAAAGCTACCATACTTTATTTATCTATCTAATTTAAGTTGTTATGACACGTTTAGTACTTTAAGCTGCGTTATTAGTTGTTATTATAATACAATGTTTTCAATTAGACACGATAAGGAGTAAAGAGAAATACCTGCTTGTTTAAACTTATAAAAATGAATAATTACTAATACTAATTTAACTTTTCCGTTCATAAGTCAAAGTAATCATTTTTTTTGAGATTATTTATTGTGATAATTGTCCATAAGCCAGTTTGAAATTAATATTAGGCTTGCATCATTGTCTTTTCCATTTAAATATAGAAAATTTTCATAAAATACTTTAAAGGTTTCATCGCTAACAAACCCGGCCGGGCCCGGCGGACCCGGCCGGGTTGGCGTCGGATGCAACCGGGCCCGGCCGGGTTGGGACTCATACCGGGTTGCAATCTCTAATACTGACGCGATGGACTGTATGTCGTAACAATGTACGTTTGCATTTAATTAAACCTGCGAGTTTGCAGAAAATTATTTCAGGCAAGTCTATTTGTAGTCGTTAGAAAAGGCTTACTGAAAGGTATTAATTCTAATCAAAGTGGATTTAAATTGGAATGGGTTTTTTTTGTTGTTTAATCCTGTTGATTTTAATTTAGCCGTTGGAAAGGAATTTATTGAATCATGTTGGTAATGCGCTTTAATGAAACTTTTAGAAGACATCATGTAAAATTAATATGGGTTACAATAATTATGAACATGGTAATAACGTTTTATTTATCTTTTTTATATGTTGTTTTAATAGGATATCTTCCTTTTTTCTAATTAAGAAGAACATTTTAAAGTTTATGCAATATTGTGTACATATATATTGAGCACCTTGATCACCAATAGTTTAAACTTTAACTTCTACGTTCCCGATACAATAACCACGATACTTATGTTTTACTAACCTCCACATATTTAACAAAACGCCGCCATTACGGCGTACAAGTTACACAGAGAATTTACGCAATTTAAATTCGTAAAGAACATACGCTAATTAAAAATAAGATATAGTAAAGAGGTTGTTGCCGCTTTTAATATTCCGCAGCGTTAATGAACAACTTGGATTTTTTTCTGTAAGCCAACACGAGTGATTTTAATGATTTTCATATAAATAACTTGCTGTTGCGCGCAACCCAGTATGCGAAATTTTATACTTCAAAAGGAATATTATTTTTAAGTTTTCGCAACTTTTTTATTTATATTCCCTGTATAAACAAACTGTTCAGCTTTATAATACTAGCATCGATCATAATCAGTTTATACTTAAATAAAGTTTATTTTCTAATATTACTTCGCTCAACGCGTCATTGTATGCTAGCCCGATGGTCTAACATTCCCATTGTTGTTCCGCTAGAAACCAACATTAATGTGGCTCGTAAAAAAATAACGCTCCATCAAATAATTTCACACGCGGTCGCGCACTTGCTAGCTTTTGTGTAGGTATGCTGTCTATTTAATGCGGAAATAAAGGCTCGCGCAGCTTCAAAATGCTTTGATTGCTGATTACCAAGAATAAATAGAATGTCTGTGTTACAACAAGTGCTACTAACGAGGAAATTTATATTTTGCCATAAATCGCTATAGGCTACATAGGTATTAGTAATGGAAAAATGAATCAGTCAGTTCCTGTCTTTAGAATACTGAAGACGCTTTATCATTTTTACATCGTACAAAAGCCGTAATATCAATGATGTCTATCAAATCATTCTGCTTCCATAATAATTAATCAACGGGTGATCTATTCGTGTTGCAAATGTACGTGCAATATCATCTAGATTAATAACAAAGAAAGCGGAAAAAAACAATACATATCAAACGATAAGTATAATAAATACAAATAATAAGTCGAATTGGTTATACTCCGGCCAGGCCGGCCGAAATAGACTCACCCAATTTTCGATCTTTCAAATGTACAATATGCACGTGTGCGGAGGATTGTGTGATGTGAAGTTGATTTGAAAGTAATAGTCCTCCATAGTTCGCATTTCTCGAATAATTCGTAAATTCGAATTATTCGATTCGAATTTCCAATCGAATGATACTATTCGATTCGAACGATATTCGCACACCCCTACTTGTCACCTTTGAATAGACGATACAATAATACTATTTGACCAATCTGAAAACATTATTTTGTTTTCGAATTCTAAATTAAAAAAGATGAAAGTTCCATATATATGTACCTATATATTTTTTTTATAATCGCGGGAGGTTGGCAAACGACACGGCTTAAAAGGCAGCCCTAGTAACCTGCACACCTAAAAGTTTTTAGAAATTTCCTAAAGTGTGTAGTCCGCTAACCCGCACTAAGCCAGCGTGGTGATCTAAAGCCTACAACTGAGAGCAGTTGTAGAGGATGCTCGTGCTCAGCAGTGGGACGTATATGGGCTGATGATGATGATAACATATAGAAATTGTTCATTCTCAATTCATTCCCTCATTTCGTATTTGTTTTAATATATTTTTTAAATAAATATGGAGGACTATTACTTCCAAATCAACTTCACATTATTTAACTTAGATAAATAAACAAAGACAAGAAATCCTCCGCACACGTGCATATTGTACATTTGAACGATCGAAAATAGGGTGAGTCTATTTCGTATCTGGCCGGAGTATAACAAATTCGACTTATTATTTGCGATATGTATTGTTGTTTGTAAATGTGTTTCATTAATCCTCTATGTAAATAGAACGGACCGCCGACCGTCAAAGGGCTGCAAACCTAACTAAAGTGTACTCTCTGTAGTGGCGCTCATAAAATGAAGCAAACAGTGTCCGCAAACTACTCTAATATGAGTTTGGTAAAGCGAAGTGATTGCATATGTGTCCATTTTCAGTATTTCGCGGTAGGGAGACACCACCCCGCCCTAACCTGCCAAACGTCATACAAGCACTGAATGCTACATGGTTTAGACATATCAAGTGACTAATTGAAAATCCAGCGACCTGAAATAATAAGCTGCCTTACAACAAAGTTGCAAACGACTACCGCGCACAAGTGCTTTTTATTTTTAAATTATTTTATTAAAAAGCAATATTCGTCAAGTTTTTGATACTATTTGACACTGATGTTAGTGTGGGGTCGTCAGATATATACGTGTCACTGTCGAGTAGCTCTGGTTGTTATCATGTCATTCTTCTTCCTCTTTGCAATTATAATTACTATTCTTAGCTGTTCTAGAAAGTTAGCGTAGTCAGCGACTTAATAAGACGGCCGGTGGTATGTTATTTTATTGAGTAAATGTAACAATTTTATTATTAATTGTATATTCCTTTAGTTAACGACCACAGTTTGATTTGTTAAAAAAAAATACAAATAACTTTAGTATGCAAAAAAATTGTCACGGTCACACTGAATGAAATTGCGACACGGATGAATGATGTAAAATAATTTTCCGGTCACATACAAATAGAACCGCTAGAAAGACGTATATTAAAAAGAAATTGAGTGAAAATTCCAAACTGCGAAGCAGAGCGTGCGTAACAATGACCTAATCAAACGTGAAAAATCGAAGGCAACAGACAAAGCTATGCGAGTTGTGCCGTATTTATTGCTTTCATAGCAATACCGTCACGTGAAATACCAACCAATACCACTACCATCACACAATATTCGAAAACCGTACTTGGTCACCTCGTTTGCTTTTATATGGAACACGAGGCTCAGCACGCTTTCTTTTGGAATTATTCGGTAGCTATTTCGGTATTTATTTTTATTATTCTTTATTTACATAAAACTTACCAATCTAAATGTTTTCATGTGAAACATTCCACTTACCTGAAAATAAAAAACACAAGGTAAAAACACAATGTTTACATGATAAGTTAAAATACCGCTAAGGACAAGTTGATGAGTGTTGACTATTAAAACGATTGCATGGCCTACTAATATTTGTTTAAGTCGTGAGTCGTGGGCATAAAATAAAATTGTTAACCCTCTCGGTCACCTGAGTAACCAATGTATGAGTATTATCCATGATTCACAAAAAAACATTAAATCTTTGCAAGTAATAATTCTGAAGAAATTAATCCATATTAAGATGCTCTTGAGTCGTGAGTAGAGTCGTCTAGAGGCCCCAGGTACTCCCGACTCAAGAGATATTTATAAGACGTATGGATCCAAAATGTGTAAAATCTCCAAGTTTTGCACATTTTCGAACTTTATACAACAGTAGGTATATTATTGCATGGATTCCCATGCAATACAATACTAGGTCTAGGAAAGATCTGCCCTGTGGCAAGGGGGCGTTAGAATTCCACCACGGTATTCCCTGCCTATCGTAAAAGGCGACTCATTGGGGCCCTTGGGGTCGCTGGACGCGCTTTGGGGGCAAAGCGTCCACCCAGAACGTAACCCCGAGAGGGGCGGCGGCACGGTGGCCTGTATCCGTCGCGGGCGCCTACAATAGAGGCGCCCGAATCGAGTTAGTGGAGGTGCAACTGCGCCCCTAAAAGTTCCGAGGCGGCCGAGACGTTTTCGTCTCGGAGGCGCACCGGGCGGCTGCGGCACTATTGTGGGCGCTTCTCGCCCACGCACCGTGGTCGCCCCACTTGGCGCGGCGATGGCCACCGGGGGGTTTTAGTCGGTATGCCGGTGTAGGTTAGGGACCCAGCCCGGCACTAGCATCTGTGCGGACATAACGCCACCGCTCGCCGGGCTGGAAGGCCGACATACGCTTCCTTCCTCCCCTCCCCCAGGGTTGGCGGGAAGTAGAGCCATAAATAGCTTTCCCCTCGAAAAAAAAGGTACAAACATAATTTTCCACGCTGGCATGGCGGGTAAGCAGGCTACTTTACAGTTTTCTTTTATCTTTAATAATAATTGTTGTCTAACCCGCGATGCCAACGAGCCTCGAACATATTATTTGATTACAGTGATTTATCGTTATGAAATATTTATCATACTCAATAAATAAACACCAAAACGGTGCTAACATTCGATAAAACTTTAGTAACAGAAATATAACATTTATGCCATGAAATTAATAGCACACAATTCATTACGAAAGCGTTTTGCTTTGTCAATGTACCCGTGATTATTTATTAATTTGATATATCGAGCATTAACAACAGTATAAATTTGATTAAGATGAACAAGAGCCGGCTCTATCACGTACACTTAAAACTATTTACGTTCGATTAAATTAACATCTGAGTGTAATATACAATTCAAAAGCTGCAGTTGAGTCTTTCTGAAAGGGCCCTTCTTTATATATGTGTGTCAAAAACTAATTGTTCTTGAAAGTGATTAATCCCAATAAAACTCATACAATCATACAATTCAGATGATTTCTTAAATGTAATATAATGGTTAATATTTACATCATTTATGACACATTTTAATTCTAAAGCTGCGCGCGATAACTCAGTTATATCTAACATGTTTTCCTCCCGCAATCTGTCGTGAAGGTGCGTAGTAATAGTTGTAGTTATAATATTATGGTTAGACACGAGTTAATAAACTTAATCTGAGCCGTGGCTTACTGAGTATTTATCACAAGTTGCTATTTCCAATAAGTGGGAAAACGTTTCGCCTTGTCTCATTAATGTTATTAACAACGCCACCCAACTGTGCTCGAACAGATCCAATGTTCGCCGATAGTTCAAACAGGTGTTAGCAAATAAGCCGAACTTCCATCACGCAACTGCAATCAAATGATTCGTATCCTACTTGCTTGTAGCTCTGTCAACTGGAGGATCCTTTGTGAGATCCAGCAAACTTAGCCATGTTCTTGATGACAAACAATTCCACCAGCGTCGAACACACGTGTAACAAACAAACAGCTCGGTATCGAAACGCGATTTCTCATTAATTAGTTAACATTTGAAATGTGACAACACACACAACTACTGAGGGCGCGCTCGGTAGTCATCATTGTTCGAAATCTAAAACACCCGAAACTACACTACTGGAAAAAATTAAGGGATCAAAAAATAAATCCCAATTTTTGGACGATTTTCAACACGCCGTAACTTCGAGAGAAATGGTCGTATAGGAAATTTAAAAAAAGTAAATTGTAACTTCAAGTGTCTAGTTTCTGGATTAGAACATTAAAATTTTGTTACGCCAGCGGGTTTTGAGTAATCTTAGAAAAACCAGCAACCAAAAAATATTTCATTTATTTTTGTTTTTCTTTTAGGTCTGGTCAGGTCAGGGATGCTCCTATCTAGTGGTCATGGCCTACCCTAGAATAGGTGCTTCGAGTACGCGACCTCGACCTCCCCGAGCTACTGCAGTCACTACCAACCTCCCCTTCCGTGACTGCAGTATCCA
Organism: Hemaris fuciformis; assembly: GCA_907164795.1. Lineage (NCBI taxonomy): Eukaryota > Metazoa > Arthropoda > Insecta > Lepidoptera > Sphingidae > Hemaris > Hemaris fuciformis. The sequence goes on along the minus strand of OU015431.1, from coordinate 18,796,643 downwards.
CTCCTACAGGCCATACTTTCCTTTCCCATATCATCCTCTACCCACACACCCTATTCCCTTTCCCCGGTTGATGACGGGCAGCAGCGTCATCAACGCGAGTCCCCTCCTGCGCTCGCCAACCCGCCTGCCAAGCGTGGCGAGTATTGGCAATCACCTCTCAATGAGTACAACCAGGACCAGGCCCCCAGTCCCCGGCAGCCCCGCTATTCCTGGCTACGGTAGCGGCCATGGTTACGGCGGGGCAGGGGGTGCTAAGAATCCCCGGGTTGGCCCCGGCTACCACCCCCGACGACGACTGGCCCTGGTAACACACAACATACGCACGTTGAGGACAGACGAGAAGATTGTCGAACTGGAAGAAGAATTGAGCGGGTTACACTGGGACATTCTGGGGTTGTCGGAAGTCCGAAGAATCGGGGAGGATACGATAACCCTGAAGTCCGGTAACCTGCTCTTCTACCGGGGGGACGACCAACAGTCCCGTGGAGGTGTCGGATTTCTCGTCCACAGGTCTCTCATCAACAACATCGTATCCATCGAAAGTGTGTCGAGCAGGGTAGTGTACCTTATACTCAGAATATCGAAAAGATATTCGTTGAAGGTCATACAGGTATACGCGCCGACCTCGACACACCCAGATGAAGAAGTAGAGGAGATGTATGAGGACATAAGTCGGGCCATACATACTTCCAAAACCTACTTCAATGTTGTTATGGGGGACTTCAACGCAAAGTTGGGCAAGAGACGCGATGCAGAGTTGAAAGTGGGGCAATTTGGACATGGGCAACGGAACCTCAGGGGTCAGAGGCTGGCCGACTTTCTGGAGAAAGAGGGACTCTTCGCGATGAACTCTTTTTTCCAGAAGCCGCCTCACAGGAAATGGACCTGGCTGAGTCCTGACGGTTCTACGAGAAATGAGATAGATTTCATCTTGACGACGAATAGACGGATATTCAATGATGTCTCTGTGATCAACAGGGTGAAAACCGGCAGTGATCACCGAATGGTTAGAGGCTCATTGAATATCAACGTCCAGCTAGAAAGGCGTCGCATGATGAAGTCTACGCTCCGACCTACTCGCGCTCATATCCAAAACCCCGAGAGCTTTCAACTCGAGCTTCGAAATCGCTTTGATTGTCTAGAAGAAAACCTTGCAGTGGACGAGTTAAACAGTGGTTTGGTAGAAGCTGTCCATACGGTGGGATCTAAGCATTTTAGACCTCGCCGTAGAGATAGACCTCAAAAACTCTCGATCCACACTCTTGACCTTATGGCCGAACGTCGATCTATGGCGCTGCAGTCTTCCGAGGACGCCGAAGCATATCGTCAGCTCAATAGACGGATCTGGAAGTCCTTGCGACACGATGTCCGTGCTCACAATACGGTGAGCATTAAAGAGACAATTGAGCGGAACGGAGGCTCCAAAGTGTTTGCAAGAGACTTGTCTATTGGGCAAAGACAGTTGTCTAGGCTGAAGACGGAGGGCGGCAGCGTAGTGTCGACGAGGGCAGAGGTGTTAAGGGAGATCGAGAGGTTCTACGGACAGCTTTACACCTCGGTTGCCGAACCGACTGTTAGCTCGGCCGAAGACCCGAGAGCCGAGTTGATCCGCCACTTCAGTGATGATATCCCGGACATCAGCCTGTGTGAGATTGAGATGGCCCTGAAGCAACTTAAGAACAACAAGGCGCCGGGTGAGGACGGAATCACTTCAGAGCTTCTGAAAGCGGGCGGAACGCCGGTACTTAAAGTCCTTCAGAGGCTCTTCAATTCCGTTCTCCTCGAGGGCTCAACGCCAGAGGCATGGAGCAGGAGCGTGGTGGTACTGTTCTTCAAAAAAGGTGACAACACTTTGCTGAAGAATTACAGGCCCATCTCGCTCCTGAGTCATGTCTATAAGTTGTTTTCGAGGGTCATCACCAATCGTCTCGAACGCAGGTTTGATGACTTCCAGCCTCCCGAACAAGCCGGTTTCCGAAAAGGCTTTAGCACCATAGACCACATCCATACGCTTCGGCAAGTTATACAAAAAACCGAGGAATATAACTTGCCGCTTTGTTTAGCGTTTGTGGACTATGAGAAAGCCTTTGATTCGATCGAGACCTGGGCTGTGCTAGAGTCTCTCCAGCGGTGCCACATTGACTGTCGGTACATCGAGGTGTTGAAAAGCATATACAGCAACGCCACCATGTCGGTCCGAGTACAAGATCAGAGCACGAAGGCTATTCCACTACAGAGAGGCGTGAGACAGGGAGATGTCATATCTCCGAAACTGTTCACTGCCGCGCTGGAAAACGCCTTCAAGCTCTTGCAGTGGAAAGGATTCGGCATCAACATCAACGGCGAGTATATCACACACCTTCGGTTTGCCGACGATATTGTCGTCTTGGCAGAATCGCTGGAAGACCTTAGCACTATGCTCGAAGACCTCAATCGAGTCTCTCAACAGGTGGGTCTTAAAATGAACATGGACAAGACGAAGATCATGTCGAATGTCCATGTTGTGCCCACCCCGATCGCAGTTGGGGGCTCGACTCTCGAAGTTGTAGACGAATATGTCTATTTGGGACAAGTGGTCCGGTTAGGCAGGTCCAACTTCGAGAGAGAGGTCAATCGTCGAATCCAACTCGGTTGGGCAGCGTTCGGGAAACTGCGCGACGTCTTCTCGTCCAAAATACCTCAGTGCCTGAAGACGAAAGTCTTCGATAGTTGTGTGTTACCAGTGATGACATACGGCACTGAGACGTGGCCTCTCACTATGGGCCTCATTAGACGGCTCAGAGTCACTCAACGAGCTATGGAGAGGGCTATGCTCGGGGTTTCCCTACGAGATCGAATCAGAAATGAGGAGATCCGTAGGAGAACTAAAGTAACCGACATAGCCCAGCGGATTAGCAAGTTGAAGTGGCAATGGGCCGGGCACATAGCGCGGAGAACTGATGGCCGATGGGGCCAAAAAGTTCTCGAGTGGAGGCCACGTACCGGAAAGCGCAGCGTGGGACGTCCTCCGACAAGATGGTCAGACGACCTGGTGAAGGTCGCGGGACGTCGCTGGATGCAGGCTGCTTCCAACAGGTCCCTGTGGAAGTCATTGGGAGAGGCCTATGTCCAGCAGTGGACTTCGATTGGCTGATGGATTGGATTGGATTTTAGGTCTACGGGCGTGGAAAAAAATGTTTTCGCTTAACCACTATAAGGATCGGATATTATGTTTATTTAGCTTTAATTTCTTGTTTTTAACACCTTGATACGTTCACTTCTCGCCGAGATATCGGTCTTCAAATGGAAAAGGATCCTTTTGTCTTTAATTATCGATTTCTCGGAAACCAATGATTGCACAGCATGTTAGAGGTAGGTTTCAAGAACTTGAATGAATATCCTTTAACGACTAGCTTTTGCTTTTTGGAAAAAACAAATGTTCTTTTTGTCACATGAATTTGAAAATGCAAAAAGAGGCTTTTGGCGGTTTTTTGGAAAATTAAGTGCTAGATCGAAAATATTGAGGAAACCAATAAAAAAACTCTACCAAGTGCCAAATTAATCCAGCCAGCCGTTTTTTTGTTTCACTCGAACGAATTTTTGAAAAAAATAAAGGATCACGTTTCTGTGATTTTGTCAAAATTTAGAATTTCTTTCTTTTTGATTTTTAGTCATGGTTAAAAGACTTTTATCGGAGGTGGAATTTGTTCCATTTCAAATTGGACCCGATAAGTGGCGTTGTGATCGAGGGCTGGGATTTTAACTTTTCGCATATCAGAACTTAACTCCAAAATCTTAAACAATTCATTTTCTTTGTTCAAATGAAGGCAGATGAATTTTTTTGTGTGTCTTCAGGTTGATTTGAGAATGGTTTAGATTGGAAAAAAAAATTGAATTTAAAATTGTGCACAGGACAACGTCTGTCGGGTCCACTAGTGATACAATAAGATACTTCTTACATGTAATTATCTACTTGATTGTTTTCCTCTAGAAATTGCAAATACGAAACATCCACTTGCTCCATACATCATATTAAAAACCAGTTTCTTCACTTTACTTTTATTTTATTTTTTAACTTTCTATGTTCATGCATATCAATTTTGTGAAACGGAAATGACTAAATGTCTTACTGTCGTGACGCAATTCAACGGAGAACTATTGCTTGGGGCTCACTGTACGTGTAAACCTCAAATGAATACTTAAACAAGGAATGCGCCATTAATATTAATTACGTTCTACCGACATATTACTAATGAGTGTTTTGGAAATTACTGTAGCGATGGATACATAATTTGCCGATTTAGACGTAGAATTTAATTGCGATAATATAGGTGTATAATTTTACAACATACGCGTTATTAAAATTGTGTGTAAACTGTAATATATAAATTACTTAACCACAAAACCAAACTAATAAACCATTCAGACTACAGTATGAGTAGGATGGTTTAATTGATATCGTAACATTATCACGCATAAAGCAGTCTTACACTGTGTTATTAGAACAGCTTCGCTTTAGATGCCTAGGTACCTACAGTATGTAAGATTACAGGCGAACATTTTATCCGTTGTCTCCTGTTTTCGATATTTTCATTGTGAAGTGAATTCACGATTCACGAATGGTCTTTATTAAATCCCTTTCAATATATGAGGCTGCAAGAACGTACTCACTACTCAGGTATTCTTGGTTGACTCAAAAACCTAAGGGTTATCAACTATGCATCAGTTAAGTCCCTTACCACCTTAGCAGCAACTACATTAGTAAAAGTAGCAGTGATTAATTTAAATTAGTGCTTAATTGTGCCGATTACCGCATAAATATCGAAATGCGTATTCATAACACTGTTCATGTTATTATTAATTTCAAATGCTTGAATATTATTATTATGTGTTTGTAAAAAGTGAAGGTTTACTACCGTAACGCAGCAAAAAATGCACATATAAACGGACACAATCGCGCACCAAATGTTGAATTTAGGTAAAATGAAATAATACATTAAAGGCTGATGTGAGAAATTTATTGTTTACAGCACAATACTCGAGCGGTAATTGCCAAGTTAAAAAGATAGTGATGTCATGTTTACAAAACTTACATAGAAAATATTATGTACATACATTTCAATATATTGCTCTATTTGTGTTAGCATTTCTTAAAAACTTATTCAACAAATACCCGACAGTCACATGCATAAATCTGACGCCACATTAAGATACAAGAGTCTTTAGTTGAGCGTATCGGAAACTACGAGAAATTTTCGGTGTCTCAAAAATCCAAACCACAAGTATTTATAGATCACACAAACATACATCTCGGTGCGGGGTCTCAGGACCAAAAACTCTGCCCCTGGTCCCGATGGCATACCGGGTCGAGCATGGGTTTTGGCTGAAGACTTCCTGGAGCTTCACCTAAAAAGACTTTTTAGTGCCTGCCTTCAGCAGGGTCATTTCCCACGTATCTGGAAGTGTGGTAAATTAGTGCTGCTCAAAAAAGACAGACGTCCTGCGGACGCACCATCTGCATACCGCCCCATAGTGTTGCTAGACGTTTTTTTTTTTTTTTTTTTTTTTCTGGCACGGCAAAGTGACCCCATTGCACCTGATGGTAAGCGCAATGGAGTCCAGAAAAAGTGCCGACCAGCGAGAGATGATGGTCTCCCGTTGGTCGACACAATCATGCCGGCCGAATACCTCTTCACCTTATTGTGAAGAAGTTTGGGGGACTATCAATCATGGCGATCAAAGGACCCACCGCGACAAACCGGCCAAAAAAATTGCCGGCACGGTCATCCTTTCACCATGATTGAAGCCCCCCCGAAAACCGGATATACACTGGCTGATCCCGGAACGCGGCACACTTGCATGTGCCACTATGGCGGGTTTTACGCCCTGTGTACGGTGGTCGCCATCCGGGCGGATACGAATATCCTACCACCAGCAAAGTGGGAAAACTCTGCGAACGAGTAATTGCAAACCGCCTCGTCCATCACCTGACAACAGTAGGACCAAACCTAGCAGAGAACCAATTTGGCTTTCGCCAAAGACGCTCGACGATCCAAGCAATTAACCGCATTAAATCGCTGACAAACACAGCCGTAACACAAGGTGAAGTGGTGTTGGCGGTATCTCTAGATATCGCCAACGCCTTTAACACCTTACCTTGGAGTTGCATTATGGAAGCGTTAATATACCACAGGGTGCCACTATACCTCCGGCGCTTCGTCAGTTCTTACCTTTCTGAAAGAGTAGTAGTTTACCCAAGCCGCGAAGGATGGGTGCGACGAAGCATAGTATGCGGTGTTCCACAAGGATCCGTCCTCGGCCCTCTTTTGTGGAACATTGGATATGATTGGGTATTGCGCGGCTCATATGCCCCCGAAGTCAGCGTGATCTGCTATGCTGATGATACACTTGTGACGGCACGAGGGAGATCACATCGAGACGCAATGATAAAGGTCACAGCTGGGGTAGCTCAAGTGGTCAATCGCATTCGTCGCCTTGGACTCAAGGTGGCTCTTGAAAAGTCTGAGGCGATGAGCTTTCATGGCCCTCAGAACAAACCTTCTCGTGGTTTGCACATAACAGTGGGTGGTGTCCGAATTAAAATTGAGGGAACTATGAGGTACCTCGGACTAATTCTTGATAGCCGATGGAGTTTTTCGGAACACTTCCGACAATTAGGCCCCAAGCTTACGAGCTGTACAATCTCCCTTGCGAGGGTTCTTCCCAATCTAGGCGGACCCAACTCAGCATGCCGGAAACTCTACGCAGGGATCGTCCGATCCATTGCTCTTTATGGGGCTCCAGTGTGGGCGAACAGACTGACAGTTCGCAACACCATAATTCTAAGGCGCGCACAAAGAGCAATGGCGATACGAGCCATCAGAGGATACCGCACAGTCTCTTTCGAGGCAGCCACGATGTTAGCTGGACTCCCACCTTGGGATTTGGAGGCAAAAGCGTTAGCTTCACTACACCAGTGGCGTGAAGAGGCTTTAAACCAGCGTCAACAACCGGCGCCTCGAGAAATTGAGACGTTCAGATCGACCCTCCAGCAAACATTAATGGCGGAATGGATGCGACGACTTGAAAGTCCCATCTCGGGCAAAACGACCATCGAAGCCATTCGGCCTATTCTAACCGACTGGCTTCAGAGGCGGCACGGTACTCTGACGTTCCGATTGACACAGATACTTACGGGTCACGGTTGTTTTGGGAAATATCTGTGTCGAATAAGACGCGAACCGACGCCAGAGTGCCACGCATGCGGCTATGTAGAAGACTCGGCGCAACACACCTTAGCCGATTGTCCGGCATTTGAATCGCCCCGTGCTGTGCTTGTTGCAGAAATTGGTAGCAATCTTACCCTTGCAGCTGTGGTTAAAAAAATGGTTGACTGCGGTGACTCGTGGAACTCAGTATGTCAATTCTGCGAAAACGTCATGACAGCAAAAGAGGTAGCAGAAAGAGAAAGAGAACGGGCAACGAGGACTTATTCTCGGACAAATCGGACCCGTTATCAACGGCAGAATTTTCGACCACCATAGTCGATTAGTTCGGTAGATTTAATGTGGCGAGTCATAATGTACTTTAGTGGCCGCTCTATGACTTTACTGAGTCCGGAAGAGGAAGAATTGTTTCTCGATATGAAGGGTCTATTGAAAAGACAACTCCAAAGGGGTCCTGGCTGCATGCAAACGCGTATCCCGCGCCCCTGCATTATGGAGATAGTGGAAAATCACGGGGTTTTAGTCGGTAGGACGAGCTATTAGTTAAAATAGTTCGGTGAGTCCGACATACCTCCACACTTGGAGACGATTCGTAAAGGAATTTCCCCGTGAATTAAAAAAAAAAAAAAAAAAAAAAAAAAAAAAAAAAAAAGCTAGTGGCTAATTTGTATTTTTACACATGAATATTTGTTCAAGTAGAAGTGAAGTAAAGAGACTATAAAAATAACTATAAAATCGAAATTGTATAGAAGCACAACCATGATTAAAAAATTAAAAAATGTTATTTATGTAAGGTCTCAACAAGAAATGTTCAGGACTAGCAAGACGAGGATCGTATACGGACACTAGCACAAAGTTTACCTCCAACTTTATGAATTTATATGTGGATTAATAGTTAACTATCGCTCAAACTAACATCGTTAGGGAAAGATCACGCCTGACCAACTTTTGACTAAACACGCCAGAGCCAAGCAACTATTCTACCCATACTTAAATGTGAGCAAACAGAAGCGTAGATGAGCTAACATTAATACGTACATATATACGTGAAACATTCCCATTGTAAGTAGTAACACAAATAATAGAGTTATCCCACTAGTCTACATTATATCAACTCTCCTTCTAGCGTTTCTATTTAATTTTGTATAGCATTAGCAAGCACAAGGACCACTCAGAAATCTCGAATGTAAATCTACATGTATATTCCGTCCGTCTTTCATATCAAAACGCAATAAATGTTAAGTTCCATTGTTAAGTAGTAACTAGCTGTTGCCCGCATCTCCGTATGCGAATCTTTAGACTTAGGTCCATAGAGAAATATTCATTGAGGTAAAGGCATATATTTATTTTTATACTTAAGTCCAAATAACTGTACCTATATTTTAAAGCTGCGCATCCTGCTCTCAGCATTTTGTCTACTACCTCATGATCCAGCGGCATGAATATGCTACGTGAAATCGCGGGCGCATGAGTTCAATTCATGGACCGGAGAAAATCTTATCGGGATGTTTCATTAGCAATTTTTCAGTAGATGATAGCACGGATTGCGCCAAAAACGTACACGGTTAGCGAATTGTGAATGTATAAACACACCTCAGCTTACCCTTTATTGTATATAATAGGCGTAAGTGACTTTATGAATATATTGTTATTTCTACTATTTTGTTGGTTCCGCGGTATAAGTGTGGCGCGTGCGATTGAGAGACCCCGGGGCCCAGGTTCAATTCCTGGGTGTAGTGTTACTGAATTTTTGCATTACAAAATACCAATATTATTACTACGTTTTGAAATAAGCTCGAAAAGTGAAAACAGACTGGGGTGTATTTTTCTACCTCCAATCTTAGTCAATTTTGATATAACCTACTAAGATGGGCCCACACTTACATACTGCAGACAGGGTTGGGCAGTATTTGAATTAATTGCAATTGAAATACGTAATTGAAATACAAATACGTATTTTGTATTTGTATTTTAATTACTTTCTTAAAATGTAATTTGTATTTCAAATACGTGAAGCCGAAGTATTTTGTAATTAGTATTTCAAATACTCGAGGCTTCAAAATACATTTATTAAAATACATTTAGCCTTCATTTAGTATTACGTTTGTGCTCATCAGGACCTGCAATAACAAAACGAAAACCGCCTTCAAAAAAAAAACTATTCCAAAACAAATAAATATGCATTATTTTGTAATTTGTATTTTGTATTTCAATTAAAAATAGCTAAAATACTGTATTTTGTATTTCAAATACCTTACTTAAATGTATTTTGTATTTCGTATTTTAATTACTTGCGATACAGTATTTTGTAATTTGTATTTCAATTAAAGCAAAGCATGTATTTTGCCCAGCCCTGACTGCAGAGCGTTCACATCATTGATGTATCCCTCATTTTTTAATAATATTAAAGTAGCCTATGTTACTCCCCGTGACATGGGCTATTCATTTATTTCCATGAGACAACTAACAGCTACACAGTATACATAATCCAAATACAAATATTACCAAGTAAATAATATTATAAAAATGCAACACGTTATCCTCAAATTCTTACAAAAGAAGCATTTATTATACATTTTGCGCGATGTATTGATATGAGCACGGAGACCAGAATTTGTCTAAGGTGACATGATAGCAAATATAATTGGTCTGGCGTACCTACTGCCCTCTTATGTAGAGTTCTTGGAACCAATAACACAATTTATTCTGTAAATATTGTTGTTATATTATATGTTAATATTGGTACGGCAATGTGATGACACCACAAACCACCTGATAGCAATTGCGATTAATATGTATGGCACATATAGTGTGTAGGTACCTACTAGTAAGAAATTTCTAGGAGCATCCTTCACCGATCGATACAATTTTGCCGGCATGATATAATGTGAATGTATACGAGTATAAACAGACTGATTCCGGAATATGATGTATTTACGTGTGCCACAATTACGGGACTTGCACGATTCTTACGGCGATCCCTATCTGAGCCGATGTGATCCACCAATACCTAGCTAGTAATTTATAGAATTCACAAGTATTGTAAAAAGAAGCCATCGTGAAGCTGTGAAACACTATTCGCTGATGAAATATCACGTTCCACAGCTCTTCAGTTTTAATTAAATTCTATATTTCAATATTCAACTTCCAACTGAAATACACACCATTAGTTGTGACTAACTCTGCTACAACACTGCACAACTGCGGAGAAGGAAATGGCAATAAAAACTTTTTTAATGTAATAACTCTAAACAAATATTTGTTTATCGTCGTTTGTAGTTTCTAATTATAGTTTTATTTAATAATCACTTTCTCTTCTATGGTAAAACTAGTATTAGTGGTTTGGTCGTCGCCATTATGTGATTTGATGACAACTCATAAACGACCAGTAGGTCCATAGTAATGGATTGACAAACTAAACATGGACATTTCTCCACACAATATCTTTCTTCAACGCTAATTCGTTTGTTATGATCATTGTGAATAAACACTTCGCTTCGAAAACGCCGAAACGACTGTCGTTGTAGTTTATGTATGCATTGTCAATAATAATGAAATATGAACAAATTATTGTGTAGACGTGGATGTTTGATTTATAATCCTTTTTCTTCGAACCAAAAATTTATACGTCATTAATTTCGGGTGCACATTGGGCTGCCTTTGACAGTTCGAGTTTATTTAATTTGCTGCTGTCAATTACAGCGTTGGAAGCGCAACATGTCCGACGTGATCGTACTCGTATAACAACACTATTATTTGCATGCTGACAGTTAATCTCTTGAATTAATTAATATTTTAAAAATTAATATTTTACATTCAGAGAGCACTTTAATATCATATATACACAGTACATTGTTCGTTTATATTAAGTGAATATATTGTACTTTATATAAATGGCAAATAATAGGCTAACGAACAAAATAAAAACTTTTTACGGACATAGGAATATACTTGAATGTATGACCTAATTGAAGTGTGCTAGCAGGGATCTACATAGCTTCAACTATGCCCATTTAGCGCTCTCTCGATGCACTCCTTTGAAACTTTAAACTTGCATTAATCAGGGTAACGAGCTTCGCTTGTTGGTAACAACCCCGTAATTAAACGCGCAATAAAGTTAGGGCGGCCATCAAACCGGTAATGTCGTGATCAACTAACATGTCCCCTTGCATCGAGATTTCCAGACATTACATTTCACGTTTAGGATTTTTTTCATGTTGTTTGATACATCCACAAATATTGGAGTAGTTAAAATTTCAACATTACAATAAGATAGTATTTATGTAATTAATCATTTAAATTGAGATGTATCACTCAGTAGGTACATACGGATACTAATTTCTAAAAAAAATCCTTTAAATTATATCAAATACCGAAAATTTATTAAGAATAAAAAAATATTATGTTATTCTTAAAATTATGGTTTTTGCAGTTGGCTTTTTAAATATTTTTTTTCTATTTATTCAGGTTTTTGCCACTTCATTTGTAAAATATTTTTTTTGAGATATTTGTTATTACAATGCTAAGATCTTAAACGTTAGTTAAAGAGTTTGCAACTTAAAGATGCTATTGATTGACCATTGAAATTAACTAACCTTTATGAGCAAGGCTGTTGATGAAGAGATCATTTTAATGTTTTTTTTTTAGAAGAAAGATAAACTATGTACGCACTACGCACAGTACTCAAAAAATTAATTATCCTCAGTCTCAGTGTAATAATTTTACGGTGTTTATTATGGTAAATTTTAAATATTAATGTATAAATACGTAGAACTATTTACGTTAAATATTCACTGTAACAGCCTATTGTTTCAGAACCCTTCGTGGTGACAAATTTGGCCAGCTCGGCCAGGCATTTAAATCGGCTTAATTACACAATGGATGTAGCAGTTGAAGTAACATTTTCTCACTTCACTTTAAATTATAATTAGTACACAAATGTTAAAAGAATTAACAAAACCAATACAACTTCATAATATGCCAGCTCTAATTCCTAAATTTAAATGCATATCACAAACTTCCAATTTCATCGATAACATGCCATAGTAAATTCTAACAATTCAAATTAAATGATTAAAATAAAATCAAAAGACATATGTATGTATATATAACTACAAATAAGTAAATAAAAAGTGTAAGTGCTATTAATTAATGTTTTTATTTAAGTTATAATATAGGTATTGTGATACGCATACTCGATATATCTGTACATATTGTTGTGATTCACAACAATTTTAAAATGTTTATTTCTCAGTCAAACCTATGTGATACTACAATTAGTTCCGACCACTGTTTGGGCTTAATAATACACTTATAGAGATACCGATTTGTGCTGTAATTGTCAATTTCTAATGTGCGAGTTCTATAGGTTAACTTTGTGATGAAAAATTAATCCGCTAAATATAAATGCGCCCTACGCTTATAGCGTCTTGCATGTGTGAAATCATGTACATTCGTGCATAAAAAATTATACAATGCATGAGTAAAGAGATGTGTTTAAAATAAACACGCATATAACGAGTGATGTATAATAATTCAACAAAATTGACAAACAGAAAATTTAGATTATAATTTACCTAGTCAGTTTTGAATACCGTAAAAGCATAAAATTTTAGCAATTCAAATGGTAAAGGTTTAAATTTATTAGGTATGTCAGCAGTTGATTTGCATTCAGTTGGTGCTGTACGACTCTTAACTTGGAATACTGTTGCGTGGTTCAATAATGCCAAGCTATACTCACCAAGAGACTCTTCACATGGTTGACTGAGCGGGCGCCTAGAAGGTGAAGTCTTCTGTTGTGGATGATGCTGCGGCTGTGGTTTAAGAACGTGACCGGGGACGGCACCCTCTTGGGGAGGCTCGCCGGGTATTCGCACCACCCACCAATCTGGCCTCGCCTGACATGCTTCCAGCACCTCCACCTGCTGGCCTTTGCTTACGGTGAGCTCACCAGATCCATTTGCCGTATGCTCGGACACCACCCACGTCATTTCGGGACCAGCCTATAACAAAATTAATTATTGTGAGTTTAACCGCCAGATCGCTTACTGCCCTATATAAAGATGGTACCTATATAAGATTTCTAACACTATATTTATTCCTTAGTTTAGTACTTGTGATAAGCTATACATTACATAAATATTAGTGACATATTGAGAGTTTTCTACTAGGGCAAGTCACATTTCAATAGGGTAATATATTGGTTATATTATTGTACTAAACTAATAACGATTGTCGCTAGAAATGTTTCGAAAAAGTCACAAAAATGCGGCGCAAAGAATATGATATATCATTCGAATGATATAATTATCATTCGCCTGTTTACCGAAATAATAAAAATAAATTTAGATCGATGCCAATGATTATCTGAATGTAACATAAATTATTTTCACCTTTATACCAAAATTGGACCTTGCACATATATTAAACCACCCGAAGAGACAATAAAACAGTTCATACACTTCTAGTCTAGTCAACAAGTTCAAAAACGTGAAAAATAGAGATAAAGATTCTCATTCGATTCGGAATACATTTTATATACCTATATTTTTTTTATAATCGTGGACAAACAAATTAAACAGGTGACTAATGATGCCGACAGGCCTATTATGTTTTTGAAGTGTAAATAGAACCTAATTGTAATTAAAACATAAATATATTGGCAGACACATACCTATGTACATCCTACAATGAAAATTAGTAGAATCAACCAAACAGTACTGAAGCCCAAAGTAAGATATAATCCTGGTCTTAAAATACGTGAGATTTTCGCACATAGTTACTTCTAAAAACGAATAAATATTAATGTATCAAACAAACGTATTATCTCGTTGTGGGAATCGAAACCGCAGCCACACGTTTCACAAGCGGCGCCTAACCAGCTGCGTCACGGAAATTGTCAGTAAATATAACTATGCATATGTGTTTACCACGCCGAAATTAGATTCAATACAATGACCGTCAAAGGAGAAGAGTCACCAGATTGTTTTCTACTCACAGCAGGGTCTCAGTCGCGGTAATGGGATCGATGCCAATTGTCAGGCTATCGATAGCGGAATTCACCGACACACGATAAGATCCGCCACCGACAACAGTACCTACCGATAAAGTGGACATGCGGGGAAAGATAGCAACTCTAGTGGATTTCAACCACTGATACACCAATGGCCGTTTGTTTGAATGATAGATTTAATTTGCGCTATCAATTAAAATCAAGTCACAGGGAGCTAATATACTCAGTGTACCAAGATGGTTCATTGTTGCATGTATTTTTATTTTTTCGGAAAATGAACGAATGTTGAGCGTGCAATACAATTATCGGTATTGCCGTAGTGCGGAGTCGACACCCAAGTACGTGGGTGGTGACTGTGTTATAAATGTATTATGAAAATTGCGTTTCATATAAGTGAGTTTCGAACCCAGGCGTCGGCTACGATCGCGTAACGCAGCGCAACCTAATAATAGTTAAATTTATTAAAAACAGCACAATATGTGAGTAATAGTGTTCCTCCAGAGTCAAATTTAGACCTGCAATCGACGCATCCTTTCGGTGGCATTAATGCAATAAAGTTTAAGAAGTATCTTATACTTTCCATAATTTCAGTTATACTCGTAGTACTAAATTTCATTTATTTTAATGATGGATGTATTTCAATTATTTAATTTACCAAAAAATCAAGCAAAAGGAGGAATATCATGAAGACGTATTTGTATAAAGATGAAACTAATATTCCCGATAATTAATTAATACATTATGAAATCCCAATTCGCTATTTAAAGTGAGGTTTCCGAACAATATTCATAATAGCGTTAATAATTTATATTTTTATTTTTTTTATGAAAAAAATTAAAAATATAAATTTAATAATTTAAAAAAATATTAAAGAAAAAATATTATATTTAAAGTTAATAATTTAAAAAGAGGACTAGTAACAAAATTCAACGAATACATATGCACGATGTCAAACACATTCCGTAGCTTATTTCATCAATCCCCTCGTTATGAAACGCCATGTTTCCAACAACGAAATTGTCTACATAAACGCGTACCTATTGGACAGCACAACTAAAAGTTTGCGCGAAAACATCACTGTAGAATTATTTATATAATGTCAGGAATTCTTTAAGTTTAATTAATTTTACTACTATTAAAGTTGACGTAAAACATCAT
Source organism: Hemaris fuciformis (assembly GCA_907164795.1). Taxonomy (NCBI): domain Eukaryota; kingdom Metazoa; phylum Arthropoda; class Insecta; order Lepidoptera; family Sphingidae; genus Hemaris; species Hemaris fuciformis. The sequence goes on along the minus strand of OU015431.1, from coordinate 18,781,268 downwards.
CTTATTACGTTACCATCGTGTTTTGAATAATATTGTTAGAATCGACAAAACGATTACAGGCGTGTATGTAGCTATGTATTTACAAATTCACGTTCGTTGGAACGTGATATGGGGTGAAATTACGCACATAAGCTGCGAGACAACAAGGTAAATGCATTTCTGTACAAACAAAGACAAACAAATTATCTTATCTTTTTCTATATTGAAATGTAATACGTATGGATTTATTTTGGTTGTGATTAATTGCGAAAAAACGCTTCTAATAAGATTTGGGAGATAGGGACTTTTGATGCATCCTGAAGCACGATTATATTTTGAGAGTAAATGGTGGTACGAGTCCTTAAAATGTTTTATACAACACCTTTATCGGCGGTATAACTTTCGCAAGAGGTTGAAACGGGTAACTCACCAAAACAAATACATATGTATGTGACATGTAATCACATAAGTCAACATACCTTACTTTCACCTGAAATACAAAATTTACATGCTCCAAATATTCATTAGCAATCTTCAACATAATTAAGAGTCCGAAAGTGGTTAAAATTTTTGAAATAAAATAATATTTATTGGATCTCTAAAATATCAAATAGGTACATCACTTAGATTCAGTCATTTCGAAATTGAGTTTTCCACCCTATTCGGAAGGCAGACATCACTAGAGAAGAACGGGCGAGAAACTCTAGTGTTGCTCTTTTCCAATCAAGAAATAGTTTAAATTAAAACATAACTTAAGGCAATAACTTAAAAATCGCCAACGAGTAACCATTTTTTTGTTACATTCAGGCATGACAGCTGATGATAAGCACGATACTGTCTAAATAGAGCATTAAGTGGCGAGAAACTCTCATCTCATCACTCGATACTCTCATGCCGCCCATCTGTGATGCTTCTTCACGCAGTGTCTAAATGACCCAGGACTATGGGAAGAAACACGTGAACTGGCTAACTTCCACATGACCATGATGTAAATATAGCAAACAACAGAGTCATTTTATGAGTGTTTATTGATTAAAGCGCACAATAAATTGACGTGACACAGGCGGTAATGAAATTGTGAGGTGCGCCATCGGATTCTCGTCTAAATTTGCCACATACATTTGTCGTCGACATGCGTAGCGTGTACATAAATTAGTATTTGAACACCTTACTAATATGATATATGATAGCCACGACAATTAATTTTGACTGACAGCCCTTTGGAATATCTTTTTACTTCCATAGCATTTTCGTCCAAATGACAATTGTTTTTATAAAATCCTTAAGTAAAGTATCATGGTAAATTTACACGGAATGAGATAGTAATTTCCACAAGCCTTCTCGATCCTACTACTGTGTCAGCCCATATATTTCAGACTGCTGGGTACAGGCCTCCTATACAACTGAGAGGAGTTAGGTCTTAGTTCAGCAGGATGACCAAGTGCGAGTTGGCGGACAACACATCTAAGAAATTCACAAGAACTTTTAGGTGTGCAGATTTCCTCGCGATGTTTTCCTTCACCGTTAAAATACGTGTTGATTCATTAAGAATACGCACATAACTTCGAAAAGTCAGAGGTGTGTGCCTGGGGGTTGAACCTGCTACCGTCGAGATATACTCACAATAGCACTCCTAAACCTCCTCAACCACTAAATTCCTAAACCACCCACTACTACGTACAATTCAATAATATTAATTTGCAAGTGCTTCTCAGTCGATGATTACTTCAATAATAGCTTTTGATATTCCAAAACATCAAATACGGGAAATTTATACAATTTGGAATAATCCAAATCTCGAAGTAATATTAATTTTAATTTTCATAATAAGTTTCTTTGAAACTAATCTGACAACTAATCTAGCCCTACAAGTACAATGTTATGTAAAATTAATTCTAATAAAATTGACTGCCAACATGAATTCTCTAAAAGTTATATTTTTAACTAATAGATTGTTGATATCTATTTAAAAAAATGTGCTCATGCAAAATCCCACCCAAGTTACATAAAGAATGAAACAAGATTATTTACACCAATTTTAAGAATTATATACTAGAAATCAATTTATTTCTTTCTATTTGAAAGGTCATGTGTTCAATTATAAATCACCGGATACTTCACTTCCGTCATTTGACATAATCATTGCTTTGATATGGCTAGTGATGAGTACCCATATTACACGTTGGAAATAAGCGGGACGCGATACCTGGATACAGAACCACAATTTGTGATTGGAGCATACTCTAAGTATAATCAAAACCTTATAACTATGATTCTTTTTTTAATATTATGATTATATCAACGGATAACGTAGGTATTCATAAGTTAATTTGAATGTCAGTAGATTTAAGCACAGTAACTAAAACATACGCCTAAAAATAAACATATCGTTTGTTTATAAGTTACTTTGAAAATCGAATCCTTTTAATTGTGTTTTTTTTTAACACGCTTAAGTTACTTAAGTAAGTAAGTACTCCACACTCCATGTTTTCCATAATCTACCCTATTCCTGATGCGGTTTTCCATTTGACTTTGGATTTATCACTTGGAATCTATTAACAAAGGTGTCCAAAGTTTGTAGTCAATTTGCATATTATATATGATTTTTTTGTTAATTAGTTGCAACTTGCTGCATCTTATTTCACAGTTATTTTTTATTAAATTGCGTTTGATAACTCGATAAGTACCGCGCATGACAAAAGTATTAGTAATGACGAGACTGCGTAATCTTTACACGGTCGAGATAACGTCTATCGGATAAAACTAAAGAAGATTGTTACAAAGCAGATTTTTTTCAACTACATGCTACCTCGAGTGAGTTGGAAAGTCACTTGTCTTTTTCGAAGGCTTATGGTATCTGCGTTGCTAATCCATGGTCTGTACACACCATAATTTGATTCGTCATATGCAGCTTCTGCCTTTACAGTAACGACGTGTGCCGGGCCAGAGATTAAAGTATTGTAACGTAGTTAAACATCAGAAAGCTCGCGAAGTTGATGAACTTATGCAGCGTTGAGTGAAAGCGAACTAAAAATTTCCCAGTAGCTCTTTATAAGTAAGATGTTAAGATAAAATAGCGGAATTGATAATGCTTTGTAAACTATCATTAGTGAGATATTTTATTGACAGTTTGTTATTATGCAGCAGATTTTTTCAAATGTAAAATCATGCACAGTAAAAAATGAATAGCAAAGTATATAGAAAAGTTTACCTGACAAAGAAATAATCCTTAATACCTATTGTCCGCAATTTCGTACGCGAAAATTAGACTTGGGTCCATCAAGAAATATCCATAACAGAAATATATTTTCTATCATCTATTTTTAAGTCCAAATAATTTTAATGACGAGTCATGGGGTCTCCCAGCAAAATTATTCTGACTGTTATATTCCCACTACCTCATGGGCCTGCGGCATACATAAGCGGCGTGCTATCGCGATGTCCTGGGTTCAATCCCGGGCCGCGCAAAATCTTATGGGGTTGTGCCATCGATAAATATTCAACAGAGGCACAGAGTTTGGAATTACTTATAACTTTTTAATTGGAGACACACGTCCCAGTCTATTCATTCCTTTTTTTATCTTTAGACCAGTCTCGACGATTAAACTTAAATTTTATTCTTGTCAGATGAGCCGTTATTCAGGCCATTATCCATACTGATATATATTTGTTGGAAAATTAAAGTAGCCTATGTACCCCGTAACATCAGATACATTCCATTGAAAGTCCCGTAAAAATCGATTCAGCCGTTTTGGAAATTAACGGCACCTTCGAAAATTCAGAGGTGTGAGTGAGCCAGGGAATTTTAACCTGCGACCTCCGAGATATCTCGCTTGGTATTCATGCGCCTAAACCGAGGCCATCACGATTTTATGGTGCAAAAAAAAGAATGTGGGAAAATGATGTTTCTATAGCCACGTCGAACGAATACGAAAATTGATTATAGGTGCTTCTTCCTCTAAATTTTGTCCATATTTGCCTATACTTAATTAATACTAATCAGTAAGGGACCGATGTCAGCATTATATACCTAATTTTTAAGCGCAAATAAGTAAAGTGAATGCAATAGCGCCACTAGTTTTCAACTGAAGTCTACTGGTGTTAACGAGTATTATTAAAATTACCTATAGTAGGGATATTATATTTGCAAAAAGTAATTGACTAGTCAATGTAGTTTGACTATCAATATTCAACAATATTTACAGTAGGTACACATCTGATGAAAATGACACATATTTTTTTTATTGTAAATCACAACATCTACTTTTATACAGGACGTAAAAAGACCGTGATCAAAAACTGGATATGATTTTACCACGAAATTTTGCAATAGCAATCAAAAATTAATTTCAAACAACACAAAAGTGTTGCATTCCGAGACCAACCTGTTTATTTACCTACATATTTATTTAATCTGGTGAGAAATAATCGTAATAGCTGTTCAAAATTTGATATAAATAGTAGGAACGTATTCAATTGTCAACGGCATGTGAAGTGCCAGTAGTCTGTCGCGCCCGGATATCACAATTATTGAAGATCTGTCATGAAAATTGGAAAAATATTTCCAAAACGGTTATCATTGCATTTGTTTGTTTTATCAATTATACAAACGAAGAAACAATTAAAATGCTAATTTTTCTGAGTTCAGATTTATAGTGGAATATCTCATCTGAATCTGACAGTGCTTATGTATTCGTAGCTATCTATAAATTAAAGAACCGCATTAACGACAAAAAAAGTGCTGGAATTCCAATACTACATCAAGATTTTTTCGTGATGATTCAGGCATCTATAATAAACTGACACATCGTCTACATCCAACCGAGCTAGCATTCGGACCTTGACTAGATATTTCGATCATAGCGCGAATGAAACTGTTTGCGGAGCATAAGCAGCGCGCTCCATGACCACAAACCAATTAAATGAACGGTTTCCCACTCGACTATAATGACTTTTCGCACCGCAGTTCTTAAGTTGGGTAACCGTGTTAACTTGGGTAATCTCTCTCATCATTTTTATTATTTATTTATAAGTTCTGGTGAGGTTCGTTAGGTTACTGTGTTATAAGAAAATGGTTTTGCACTTAACTGAATTAACACGGATCTCATTGAGAAGTAAAGGGCCTTGGGTCAATAAAATCAACAAAATAGGATAAGCTCTCGATATCAACGCGACGATACAGCAGTAAATTAGTATCTAAAGAAAGTGTGGATGGATTAAAAATATTAATTCAAGACTGGCTAATACTCAAATAACATTCATGTGTAAACAATCCCACGTTATTTATATACGAGTACCTACATATTACATCGGTTTATAAGGAAAGCATACTAGGTTAAATGTACTAATGGCATTGCCTTGTAAGATAAGTTCATATCGAGAAAAGTTTTTTGATGAAAGATAAAATTTGGGCATATTCAAAGTTGTTTTTAATTGGTGCCTTATTTTCACTATCAAAACGTCTCTATTGAGACAGTATCAACTTCTCAATGAAATCTCTAAATAGTGAAAAACTATCTTTCATGACTTATAAAAATCATTGTTCAGTTAAAATTCTTTGATGTTTTTTTAATTGATACATGAGTCGCTCGCTCACTCGTTTTTCATGCCTCGTTGGTCTCATTTCTAAAATCCACGCAGGCGAAATGAAGGAGTTTGAAATTTAAACTGAAAAACAAAAGTAAAAAATAAATAAATACACCCAACAGTCACATACATAGTTCTGATCCCACACTAAGATACAAGTCTTGTGTCGTGGGTATCAGAAACTACGAGAGACTTTTCGGTCTCACATACACCCAGACCCGAAACAAATATTTGTGGATCACACAAACATTTGTCTCGGTGCGGGGATCGAACCCGCGGCCTCTCGTTTCGCAAGCTGGTTTCAAGCCAACTGCGCCACGGGGCTGTCAATCATCCAATTTTCATTCCAGCAAGTAATCGCACATCTCTTGACTTTTAGCTAAGTACCGAGGCACAATTAAAATGAGATTATAATTGTCGAATATTTCTCAAAGGAGCAATTATTGGGTATTCAACTGCACGGTACAATTTTGTTGTGTTGGTCGCTTTATACCGAACGTTAATTACCATATAAACGAGGTGTTGAGCATGTAAAGGGAGGGTCGATTGAAACCTTTAGGTAGTTCACAACAACACTATTATTTTCTCTTTTGCCGGTAATTATATTTTAATTACCAAGATTTCTAAATTTATAGTTATTTATTTAACCATGATTGTGCCGACTCGTGTTTTCAACATAATTAACAACGTTAATTAATAACTATAATAATATTGATTGCGTGAAGATGATGCGCATGGAAGAAAATCTAAAATGTCTATGATTTTACAAGTGGGTATATAGTGAATATAATGTAAAAGGATATAAGCTATGTATTTAAAAAACTGCGCTTTAGCGAAGTTGGGACATTAATATACAATAGACAACAGTACCAACTAATCAACTATATTACCCGACTCTGAGTCCATATATATTTTCCTTGGGAAAATATTAATGGATACAGCGTGTTGGGGAGCGCCCCTCCTGTCTCGACGATTGGTCATCGTTTAACGCCCCAAGTAGGATCTATTAACTCGAGTGACAGTTAACCAATGCATCATCATGCTCAATTGAAAAGGATTGGTGTAATGGCTATTACAGATTACGCACATATCATTCAAGAGTTGTGAGAGGGAGTGATATGGTACGCAATGAAAATAAATGGTTTAGTGGTAATTAGGGATTCAAGCTTAATTAACATGAAAATGAGAATGTTATGAAAAAAAAAAATTACAAACACGAGAAATGAAACCTACAAACAATTGTGCCAATTCGTAAAATAAACTCAGTTAAAATTTTGACTAGAACGCAAATGATAACAGAATTTAGATAAAACTGATAAAATCACAAGGCCATCAGGTCGGTAACGAAATAACAGTCATTTTTTTCGTTACAATATATTTTATTTCCTCGCTTCAATCAAAACAATGATTCCATAGCATTACTCCTTTTTGACGACGTTTAAACATGTGTTTGTTTTATTCCGTGTAGTCCTATCGGTGAATAAAAGTTGATGTATTTGATGGCTGATGCCGCTGGGATTACTTGCTCAGATTGACTAGTTTATTATTAGTGCTGGATGTTTTGCTAAACGGTAGCGTATAAGGGTAAATGAGGAAATGATACTCGAATGATTTTGAAGTGCCATTGCAGTTGATGAATATAATGAACAATAATGTTATTATGATTTATTGATAATGAACATGTCTTTATAGCTGCAGTGCAAGAACAAATGAAAGCGCGGGAGTGATTGCGGCGCAAGGTACTGCGCCTGAAGGAATGCGCAGCGGGATGGCGGGGCGGCGGTGGGAGGTCTCGTCAGTGCATCTGCGCTCTCGCACTCTCTTAGGCGGCGCATCACCTGTCGTTGTCGACTGCATTTGAGCAGGCGCGCGTGGAAGGAGCTCGGCGTGTCGATGGTGTGTTGGCGAGAGAGAGCCGCATGCGGCGCGCTCACGGAGCTCTGCCTGAACCATGGCAGCGATATCTTCCGCCGGCTCTTGTGTTTGGTGGGCGCTGGCGGCGGGGTAGAACTCATCGCGCCGGCACGTGTCGCGGCAAGGTGGTATCGCTGCGCCGCCTCCGTCCGACGCGGCGCGCGGCGATATAGCCACTGCCGCGGGCTTAGCGCACCGATACCGCGTCGTCGAGCGCCCGACCGCTCACTACGCAGCCTCCGTATCGAGCTACATTTCCCGAATTTATTTCGCCAAGGCTCCGGCCGCAACGGTAGTGAGGACGCGTCTGATCCATTCGGATCCAAAGGAGTAGCAATCACCGCAACAACACCACCTTGGCCTTGACAAACGCACCGTAAAATAGCCAAAAGCTTTCAAGGGCGACTAGCGGACACAAGCGGCAACGATTTATTTCACTTTAGTATACTCCAATAAAACTTACCATCCAAAAGGACTTTAGCCTTGTACACTAGACTACTACTATATACGCCGTAGTTGCGTTACGATACCAGTAATTAAAAAAAAATGCAAATAAAAAGATAAAGCAATGAAATCCTGCATCCACAACCCGCAATTTTTTATGTCTCACATAATAATAGAAGAGCCTGTTACCATGATGATACTAATTGTTCAGTAATCAAAATATTTTTGGCAGTGAAAAATTCCCAAAACACTTGACCTATCAACCAAAAAACCCAGGACCATTGAATCATACGCAGCAAACTTACGCCACGGGACCAACGAGTCTTCCATGATATCCATTTTATTTCTGGGTTGAATAGCGAGAATTGATTGTTGAAACGTATTTTATATGTTTATATAGCCGGTACGCTTCAGTATTATTGGCTAAAGCAACTGAAGCGAACGTAAATCTAAAAACACACCCTTTCATTCGTATGATTAAATTACAATTGTGACTAAAGACAACTGTAGGCATCCATTTGATTGGTTTATGCTATACTTCGTGGAATGAAATACATTAAAATTAACAATTTCTCATGTAGTGCCTTTTATATTCAAAAACCTTTCAATTAACATTGTTATGTTTTTTGGACTGCATTAATTATCAATTGGCACGACTAGGTACACGAAATGTCTGTAAGTTCATACCTACACATATGTTAGTGTATTCTAATTATTGACAGCTAATTCGTGAAAATTAAACTATAGACTTTAGTTAACTTTCCTAATTCAATAATCACCGTATATAAAATATAGGTTACTAGGAGTTTTGAGCCAACCACGTCGAATTAACTCGAAATGTAATTATCCAGTACAAATGGTATTAAGTAAAATAACAAAGAATCACAACATTACCATTTCATATACTCCGACGACATAGCGAGTACGCTTCACCTTTTGATGTTAATATAATTTACAAAATACCTGGACGTACCTTGTGTTGTCTGAAGTTGTTAAAGTGGACATAGAGATAACGAGTGTATGGATAGCCCACGCATACTAGGTGGTTTGTACGAGAATTATAATTTATATAACAACACAAATATTAAAACTCAGGATTGAATATTGGAAGAATTTATTTTTATTTGACCATTCTACAAAGCTACTCGGTAGTACTGTAGTAAAAAAAATTTGTCTTGTTGGTTTTCTTTCAAAGTGAATGTTCAAGAAAAAGTCTTGAAAATGAGAAAAATGTGAATGCACTAAATAATGTTTCATAAACCAATATCAATGAAACACTATTTTTCTGAAGGACACCTAATGAATTTAAAATTATTTTATATACAGCAGGACCTCAATAAACCGAACACCTATGTAATCCAAACGCCCCACACCCGCCCGCTTATTCAATTGAATGGGCTGACCAAGTGGACATTGCTGTGTCAGAAAAAATGCCTTTACGTAAATTGAGAGACAAAGCTTTTTATTTGTCATTAAATAGTTACCGACAAACTAAAATATCGGATTTTCTTTAAAAAAGTTTAATAAATGTCACATTTTAGATGAGTATACACTTAAATTTCTACAATACTATACATATTTGTTTTATTTTATAAAAAATATTCTATAGATTCTTTGTACTACTCATAAAATCCGAATGCTCCACAAATGCGAACGGAGGGGTAAATTTGCGGAGTTCTGATTAAAGAGGTGCTGCCGTATGTACATGAATAAAACCACGAACCTCAGTTGTCTAATGGTGAGTAAAAAGTAGGTACGTATCGGGAAACCATTGCTCGAAAAAAGCAATATTTTATCTGTTGGATGTCAGTTTCAAATCCAATTTACAGTCAACAAGCAAGCCTAGTAAGTTAGTTGCTGTTGAAATAATAACAATTTATTCGAGTTATTGATAAATAGTGTCGACACTGAATAAAGCTCGGTAGAGCGCCGCGGTTTTGCAAACAAATCTGGCGGAGGGATTACAAAACACTGGGTAATAAAGTATGAGGTGTTTGTCCAAGCTACAGTACTCGCTTCAATAGGAACGTTGGTTATATATATTATGTAACGACTTACTTTATTTAGAAAATGTAACATGTATTGTAATTTTACTACGGCTATAATAACTCCATCACCTTATCTCGAACTACTTCAGCTTTCTAATCTAATCGAACTTATCTATACAAAACAGCCAATTATGTCAGGCTTTAAAACAAGCAGTGGTAATGTTCAATGAAACAACACGAACAAAATGTCTATAAAAAACTATCATAGATTTGTAACCCAACAAAAATCTAAACTTTTTTTCATACAGTGAAATAGGAAATCAGGATCCACCTACGCGTTACTAATAACACACTTTATCTGCCATTGACCTCGACAAAATTGTGTCGACGTGGTTAGTACCGTTCTGACATAGAAACCGCCATGTTTGGACCCATTTTGTAGTGCCAAAGTAAACACAGGGCTACAAATATTTTTCGTCATAATATATACTATACTTTTCGTCTAAGCTGTGGATTTAATTCTTATTTGAACCTAAGTAAAGATTTTTTTCTAATTGGGAAAATAAGATAATAATAGTTAATGCTTGGATCGAATAAAATAGAGCTTAATTTACATAGAATTTTATCATATTATGCTTACGTGAAGCACGCAAATTTCAATCTTACATTGGCATCATATACCTTAATAGTACAATATTTAAAAAAAATATCTATTCATTCACTTAATTATATTCTATATAAGTACTTTTTAAAATTATCAATTAACCTCTATTTCCAAATTGTTATTAAACTGCTGTATGCCATAATTTATTATACATTTAGAATAACAGGCGCACACAAGTAAACCGTCCACAAAAAAAAAAACAATTTTGCTTTAAGTGACAGAAGAAGCCCTACACCTTTGTTTGGGAAAGAACGATAAACAAACCTAAAGAAATTTCCCTCAATAATTAACTTTGACTTGTTGAAGTTGTTACTGTAATTGGAAACTTTCATCAATTGGGATAGCTGCGCATGGAACATACGATAACAAAAAAATTGCGTATATGCGAACATCGCCAGTTCACCGCTATGTAGGTACTCGAAGCCAGTCTAATGTATCTAATACGAGATTTAAAAAAAAATACATTAAAATATATTTTGGGACAGTTCTTAATAAACTGAACCATATGCAATCCACGTCTACATTAATACGATGATGGGGACACGCAAGCTGTACTACACTCTCATGGTATGTGATTTGGAAAAAATTATACGCTACGTTTATTGTGTCACAAACTTGAAATCTAAAATAAGAGTCTTATGAGATGTAATATTTTGTAATATTGTTTTTTGTCTTTCATGCATTTACGTCTATCGTGAAAGCGTATTTTTCGTTTTAGTTTATTTTAGTCTTGAATGTCGGCGATATTTATGCTGTATAACGAGATTGTTTATACACTAAACTAGTATCTCGTGACTCCGAGCGTTGTGGCGCTTTTTTGAACGACGCTATCTATGATATTGTTACTTTAACGTAGCGCGAGAAACAGTGTAATATCTTGCGCGGCGACAATGTTCCTTGTGTTTTATTCAAATTATAAAAAAGCTGGAAAAATACACACTTCGCCGCGCGGCCAAGCGGCTGGATAAATTTGATGGGCTGGTATATTTTTCGCTCGCCATCCATGACCAAGCAAAGATAAAATTTAAAGCATTTGAATATCGGTTTTTAGGATAACCTAGTATAATTAATTATTACATTACAAAATAACGGTTTAAGCAGTTATTATAAATAGAAACATTTAAAGAAAATAATAGATTCCTACATATTTTGACTAAGGTGTAGTTTTTTAAGTTAGGCCTTGTACTAGCTACTTTAATGTGTTTTTTTTGTTGTTTATAAAAGGTCACATAGTTATAATAAAGTATAAATCATTAGAGTCAAAATGCGGCGTAAGTTTCATAGAAACTTCTATCGTCTAGTTTAAGTGATTGGGGACAACATTTTCAAGTTCTAGACTTTTTGTTGTTTGTGTACTTATGCTGGTATATAAAAAAAAGACCGAAACCCTAGAATAAAAACAATTAAAAAAATAGAATGTTTTACAACAACTAAAAAATTATAAATATAGATAAACTTATAGAAGCTGTTCATAACATAAACTGTTAGTTGTTAAGCGCAACATTGGAGTACGTAGCCGTTAGTTGGTAGCAAAAATAAAAATATTCAGATTGCTTCAGTGTCACCAATAAGCAAATGCGGTACGTAATACCATCATTTCTAATAAGGAATAGTATGGCATTAAATCTTCATGGATAAAAGAGGAATGAGGTGAGTAACATAGAATTAAACACGTTACGAGCTAATGCACACGTAGAACGACTGGTTCATAGTAGGGGTGTGCGAATAATTCAACTTACGAATTCAAATATTAATATTCGATTCGGAAGGAATAATATCAAATATTGATTTCAATTCGATGCGATTCGAATGAAATTCGCATACCACTAGTTCATAGGAATACTATGAAGCGACGAAAGTCAGTCTGCCGAAGCTTTTCTTTTATATGTACTTTTTTTATAGCCTAAGTTCCTCCTTATTACATCAGCTACCTATCAAAGATCCCGTCAAAATCGGTCCTCTCGTTTCAGAGATTAGCCGGAACAAACAGACAGACAGACAGCCAAAAATTGTAAAAAGCGTTATTTTGGTATATGTACCGTGTATACATCCATATTCATTTATTAAAAAGCGGTTATTTCAATATCACGAACAGGTATCGGTGGTATAAAATGAAATTCAATTTGGTTTGACTTTGCCTTATTAAATAAACAATCCTAGACGTATAATGAGTTCGTTTGAAAATGACATCACCCACAAATCGTCACCGTTAACAAGTAAACAATTAGTTGTCTAAGGAATATATTTTCCATGATTTATTCGTATTTCATCCATGGGAAATGTAAATTGCGCTAAGGTAACTTCTCTTTTATTGAACATAAATTTTAGATTTTTCTTGACGCTTTTTCATAGAAATCTTCTTTTATGCCTTGACAAGGATATCAACGTCAACTTGGGTTCTGTCGTTTAATACCTTAAAAGTAACTGAAGTTTTACCTGTACTTGCGAGTGTACTTCCAGTTGACCTGGAAGTGCAATGTCGCGCCGCGTTATATTTATCCCACAAGCGAAATATTAACATATTTCTAACTACATATTTATAGACCTTGGATTTTTTTTCTGTTCACTTGCACCGAACATAAGTTATAATAGTTATAATGTAATTAAACAGTTTAAAGTAGTGTTTTAAGTTTGCGTTTGGCAACATCTACACACCTGTAGCGGATGTAAATAACCACGAGTCAGAATGCCCGCACACTCCGCACCTTAATATTTGGGTCAAAACGTTTGCGAGCCCAATTAATACGTCGTCTCGACTTAATCAGTGCGGTATTGTAGAGATGGACTCGATTTTATAAACACTGTCTGCAGACTTGCAACAAATAATAAAACTATTTTTATTAACCGTAACTCGTCGCGAAAAATCCACCTTTATGAGAATTTCCAATGATAACAGTTTTGATCATTACATTTTACCCAAAAAAAAAAAACACTTACGTTAGTATGTAGTAAAAATATTACTTGGCAGCCATACTCTCCAATCGGTGGCAACGGAAGAAAAACGCCGGCACACATTATCATGTTTTTATGGTTAGATGTTATCAGTACAGTAAATTAGTTTTTCCGTATTTCTAATACCATAATCGATTTATGGTTTCTTTAAATAATATCTTTATTTTTTCTAAATGTAAAATTTTATTTGTTTTATTGCACCTGAATATTTTACCTGATGCGAATATAGGCTTCCTTTTGTATTTATTATTCGTGCAAAATTGCTTATAGTTCCGGTGCTAAGTCGGAAATAGGGCTTCACTGAAGTACTCCTTGATCTAAGATCCCACCCTATAGACAATAGCCGAGAATCTGTTATAAAAGTATAGCAGCACTTGCTTTGGTTTACGTATCTAAAACATGGATGCATAAAAGAAAAAAGTTCTGTGACCTACATGTACAACTATTCCATATTTTTAGGGTTCCTTACCTTAAAAGGAAAAACGGAACCTTTCGATTTCCGTCCTTCCGTAAATCTTTCAATTATAATTACCTTTATACCAGGAACGCACGAAGGTGTCTAGTTAAATTTAAAACCACAAGCTCAGGTCTACAGTCTCATGAAGTTGTAAAAAAATCAAACTTCTAAATCAACGTAAACGTTATTTAAAAAAATACGTGGTTTATACCGCAAGAAACGTACATGTCGAAACTCTGGAGGGAATCTCAAGTTACAGAGCACTAGCCTTAAAATATTTTGGACATTAGGCGTCAGTAGTTGGGGAAGTATCGACCCATGATTTATACACTCTTAGCATTCCCAGACTCCGTGTTTATATTTAATTTCGTTACAGAAAAACCCTACATTACTTAGCCCGATGTGGGAATTGTATTAGGACGACGACCCAGTCAATCAGATTTCAACATCAAAAAGATAACCATTTTATTTCTTACTAAGTGTGGGGCACGGCTCCGCCCGGGCGCAATTATGAATTCTACAAGAACATAGCTCTATATCCTCTATATCCTTTCCAAAGGTCCTACATATCTCCATACTAAAAATCGTTTAAATAGGTTCATGGGTTTAAACGTGAAAGTGTCACAGAAGGACAGACACAATTACTTTTGAATTTATATCATTCTAGCGTCCCTCGTCCTAGAACTATAAAATTTGACAAGTTATACTGTCTTACCTATAGGGTAAAGTGTATGTTTGTAATTGAATCATTAAAAAATATAGTAGTTACATATTCAATTATCGAGATTATGCACCATTATGCGTAGACATAATTATATGAATGTTTTTTTTTTTTGTTTTGTAGATTTTATTTAAATTAACCGTAACTATAACCTACCTTAGTTTTCGATCACGATCTTTTTACATCCTATATCGTCATCGTCGTCATCAGCCCAAATACGCCCCACTGCTGGGCACGGGCCTCCTCTACAACTGAGAGGGTTTAGGCCTTAGTCCACCACGCTGGCCTAGTGCGGGTTGGCGGACTACACACCTAAGAAATTCCTAAGAACTTTTAGGTTACACCCTATATATATTTAGAAAATGTTAGGAGAAATACAACAAACTGAGAATAGCTTACAATGACAAGTCGTGATCATTGGTACTCATAGCAGAATCGTCGTCATTATTATTTATTTATGTACGACTATCAAATAAATGTAACGTCTTGGCAATGTACACTTAATCAACACTGCACTAACAGTTATAAACAAGAAATAGTTAAACAACAAATCATAAAAAGGTATGTACATTTTTATGTACCAACTTCCAACGGTAACACTACACAAGATACAATCACATGTACGAGTATGTATGTCATTACTTTTTAATGTCTACGACTTTAAATGTTATGATAAATAAGTTTCTAGCGTTTTAATAAAGACGTTTTTTCAGAAGTTTTAAGTAAAATTAAAAAAAAAGTATGAAAGCACGTTTGATAATTGAATTACAATGTAACTTGAAAGTACTTTTTAACAATGACTTGAATTTGTATCAACTAACATTATTTTCCAAGAATTTTACAAAAGTATCACAATTCAGCGAAGCTGTATTTTACACCCTTTCTCCCACGGAAACGGCAACTACGCGAGTGAAATGGCGGGCACTGCTTAAGACAAAAGACTTGATCGTTTGCTTTAATTTGATTGCTCTATTGACATAAACGAGACCTTGGAAAGGAAAATGACTAGGGGTGTGGGAATAATTCGAACTTACGAATTGTTCGTCCCGAATCGAATATTAATATTATTCGATTATTTAACCGAATATTATTCGATTTCAATATAAATTATTCGATTCGAAACCCGAATCGAATAATTTGAATATTCGAATTATTAGAAAGTTCCCGAATAATTCGAAAAATTTCGAATAATTCGAAACATTGCACTAGAACAGCGTGGTGGACTAAAGCCTAAACCCTCTCAGTTGTAGAGGAGGCCCGTGCCCAGCAGTAGGACGTATTTGGGCTGATGATGATTCGAATAGTTCGAATTTTTCGAATAATTCGTAAATTCGAATTTTTCGATTCGAATTTCGAATCGAATAATACTATTCGATTCGGACGATATTCGCACACCCCTAAAAATTACTCCTTTCTTTGTTAAAATAGCGGTCACGCGAAGTGAACACTAACTTTAAGATTGAAAACGCAGAGCATTGACAAAAAAAATCTTTTAAAACGACAACGCAAAACAAAGGTACAATAATAGTAGCATAGATAATTTGGTAAAGCTAGATACAAAGTTTTCGTTTTATTCACTATTGCAATATGGATAAAACTTATAACAGCAGACACTTTTATTCCCTGAATTATTCATTGAATAACAAAATTTCAATATGAAACAAAGCTTTTCAAGATATTATCACAAAGGTTTAGTTGCGCACCGTATTCAGCAACAATAGTTTCAAATAGAGAATTGTAGAAAATATTTTTAACTCTGTTGATTGAATTTTTCTCTGTAATTAGTTTGCATTTCTTAAAAATAAACAACGCTGTTTTTTGCATTAATACGCTATGGAGCGTAAATCTTAACGGCTAGGGAATACCGAAGCACTGAGTCGTTTAAATAGTTTATCTGTTGCTTGAATACTTTTTTACTTCTATAAAAAAAACAACAGAGTGCATATTAAGTATTTTTTTGCTTAGTTATGTAGGTAGTTTCATTTGATGATATGATACAACGTGTCTCAATTTCCTTTTTTTTTTAAATTACAGATGACAATTATTTTTCAAAGGTTTTACCTTTGAAAATTGACGTCCCTTGAGATACATTTGATAGCTATAACTACATATTTTTATTCATCAAGTTGCTTTTGTAAATAAATTTAAATCAAAACATTATATAACAATAATCATCAAATTTAATATGAAGTCTTTTTAATTTATTCCACAAACAAAGCTCTTCATTCCCATTTTACTAAAATATTATTGCATGCAAACCAGGAACAAGCCGCGTACAACTAGAATTTAATTAATTAACGCGGTACACCGCAGACAAAATCACAAAAGAAGGCAGTTGTGGAGTCGCTTTCAAAGTTGGTTAGAAGCTATTTGGTACTGTTTACAATTCGCCGATTGTCCATCATTAAAACACCGACGGCTAAAAGCTAACCCAGAACAGCTAATTAAAACTTGTTCACAAAGCATGGCCGTCGGATAACGGAGCGAATACAAACAGTTTTTGTGATCTGTAAAGGTAAAGCGGATGTCAAGCTAGAGTTCATATTGAAACGCAATAACTGCTGTTTGGCGAATGTCAACAGCGAAAACATTAGCATCAAGCGGCTGATATTTGTCAAAGGACACAGTAGTTTCGAATAGTTCCAAATAGAAACCGTTTTATAATCACCTGTGTATAGTAGTGTGGAAACTTCACTCACTTGTTTTTGTGTTAAATAATAATAAGTATAGTATATATTCGTATATGAACAAATAGCTTAAATAATAATAAATATGCATATAAGACTATGATGTAGAGTGACGATCGAAAACGTGAGGTTCTTTTTTATCATAACCTTACTAGAGACTGTCTTAATGGATCTACGGTAGAAAATGGCGTTTAAGTAATTCGGATACCTAAAGTGATTAAGGGTTCTGCGTTCGAAGAAGACTCAGGAGTCGAACACACTTGGGCCGCGAAACCATGAGACAGTCAACAAGAATTTTAACGTGGGTGTGAACGTACATTTTCTGATAAACTCTTCGAGGATACACAGTATATGTGCTGTGTATTAAACAGAACTGCATCGATTCATTGATGTGCAATACTAAAAAAAATACAAAATGGAATGATGCAGACTTCAATCCAAATGTATAATTATAAAGTGAAAAATACATACAAGAGCGCTTAATTACCTTTGTTATTCCCAGTTACACAAAGGAAATGCAGCTAATTAAACTTAGAAAATACAATACTCTCTCGTTATTTGAATTCATATTCAAAATTTCTGCAAACACGAAACGGGGATCAAAACTCATTTTGAAATTACAATTAGCCGTCTATAGCTGCATTACTTTGCTTTGTTTTTATTTTCGTTGCAGAGTAGGTATAGTTATTTTTCCTTTAACTTTTAATAATTATTTGAGCACAATCTCTGAAACTACTAAAGCAAATTTATCGCTATTTTTATCATATCTGGAAAACTATATTATCGTTGAATATAGTAGCAGACATTACTTGAATAACTTTGGCATGAATCTGAACGATGTTTCAATTCAATGAAGTGAGATTGAGAATACCTATAAGTATCAGAAATACAATGTAATTATTTATTATAAAATTTTGGAAGAAAGGTAGCAATCGCGCACCTATATAGACGGGTTGCAAGACATGTATCATGTTACTTCTGTGTTCTATTGGAGTTTAGACCGATCACTGTATACACGTCAAACCCGACAGGCGCATGTTCTTCAAAGGAGTACAATAGAATATCATATACTTACATATCCAATACACAACACATGAATTAATTAGTTCAAGAGATTGTCAGTATAAAATCGAATAAAAAAGATAAATTACAATGATTGTTACTTCGGAGTCTTTAAAATTCTCAAGTAATAGTAAATACTACGTACAGTGCTACCCATGCAGATTAAATTTTGATGAAAGAAATTATCTATCTCCCTTCAACATTCTAAACCGCTGCGCTGTTATGAATGGATTTAATACTTAGTCATACTTAATTGAGTAATGCCCAGTTTATTATTGTTTATTGTGGGGTCCGAATATTGCCATTTATACGTCAAATAGCTTTTGTTAAACAATGATATAAAGCTTAAAGATTATTATTTAGAATATTGTAAGGAAAGCTGGGCGTTTTTGGGGCTTTTAGCTTGGGCTTCTATGGAAGTGCCGCCATTGGCTTGGTTTATGGGGAGGTTTAATTTATTTAAATGGAATTGCGTGGCGGTGGGCTCCTGATTCATAATTTTCATTTTCAATTCAAATTCCTCCTAATTGTAAATAACTGCAGTGAGGCTGAGTCGTCACCGCCGTCGGAATGCTTACTACTACCATCGCAATTTGAGCATACTAACCAGGCAACATTATTAAATAGATTTATTAAATGTTTAGCCGTAAGATACATTCCATAGTAAGATAGTAAACGCCCACCGAATTAATATACAAAATATATCGTTATTATTTCAAGAAAAATCGTAGTTAACATTAACAAAATAAAATAACCTATTAATCGTTAACTGAATTATGAGTAATTTCTAAAAATATTAATTACGATGAAATATTGACATATTAACGAGAACCGGAAACAAGACAACACCGAGAACTAGTTACTGAATATAAAAAGAAATGTACCCAATAACGATTTCTGTGAAGTAGTTTGGCAAATGTACACAGTATTACCATTAAAGGTTCTCTAATTAATTAACGTAACACAAATAGTTATTTTTGTTTCGTACAATCCTCATAGTCTATTTTGATAATATTACAACTGCTTCTCTTTGTTTATATTTAACTTAACTATATTTACAGATATAATCATAGGGTTTATCTGTGGGGGTCTAGGAAACAAAAGTACTCATCGGATTTCGCGAAACAAGGGTAGAGACTGCAATATGCTCTGAGGCCATAACAGGCTGCCTATCTATTAGTCTAGCCGTATTGCTCGCTGCTGAGCACGACTCTCGGCGTTCTGATAAACTGCATCAAATTTTGTATACCTATTAGTACTTTACATTTTAAGGTGAGGGCGCACCCACCAAGTTCTAGAGCAGCAGCCCATAACATTGTAAGATCTATATGGCAAGCTCAAAGAAAGTGGCTGTACAATTTTTCATACTAATAGTAGACTGCGAATGACGGAAATACATTTTAAAATGGTTTTTTGAATTAAAATATAACTATTTTTTGCTTAGCCAATTGCTTTTAGATTCTCTCGTATTTTGGGTCTAGCGATTAGTAGTTGGTGTGTTACGAAGGTCCTCCGAGTGAAAGATAATTAAAACTGCTACATGTCAATGAGCAGAATTAATAAGCGATCTTATATTGTGGAATTGTTTTTTTTTGCTGTAACGGATTTTAATAATATTGTCACTTACCTTGTCAGAGTCGGTAGTATTACCGCTGCCAAATGACGCTAGAGAGTTCCTGTCCAGATTCTCCGTTGTCTCATCCAATGACGTGTCTTCCATGTCCCTGCATTGAAAAATCGTGACGTTGTTTACTATTTACCGAGTTTACAACACAAGATCACACTTTGCTACACGTGCCACGAAATGAGTAGTTGTTCGTGGTAATAACTACATGAACTTGATACGTCGTGTGCCATTGACAGTCGTAATGTGGATCACATATTAATTTCCATCATTACTCATAGCTGAAATAATAATTTATTTATAAAAATCTGTATTTAGGTTCGAGGCTACGAAATGACTGTAATGCAATAACATTCATAGAGGAGAATCATAACAAACTATGGCACGTATACAACTTGCGTGAGGTTGTTTAACACGATCAAACAAACTGACTTGACTATTGCCTTACAAGACAATTTCTTTCTTTAATCAATTCAATTATATTCTAATGGTAATTATTCACAGGAAGATTTTTTGTTTGTGTCAAATGTAATTTTACGTATTTATCGCGAATCTTAATGTGTCAAAAAGATAAAAAGTTTTCGTACCGGCTAGATCGTTGGGAGCTTGTGGGTCGCACTCGTGCCGGACTGCGCGGTGGCTGCTGCAGGGCGCCGCTGAAGTACGTTTCCTGGACACACAATAGTCACCACTGTAGCACTGAACAACCATACTGGACAAACATATCACGCGACTAAAGACGCAAAAGCCGACTAACCTTCAGCGTTCGCGATGACTAATTAGACGGACGGAGCGTTTCCATACACAAAAATTATCATCGAACGTGTATTGGGTGCGCGAGCTACAAATTTATTACGATCATAACAAGAGGCGTGAAACTGTCATATGGAGTTGTGTGATTTTACAAAGCTAGCGTACGATGTTTATAAAGCAAAGGAAACGAGTTTGCAGAAAAAACTTCACGGCGAAAGATGTGGACACTTGCAATGGATTTTGTTCCTAGTAAGGCGTCTTATGATATCGATTCACAAGTATTGCTTTCCGAATGGGTTCGGTGTTAAGCGGTGCCACAGCCACCACTTTGAATTTTGTTTAGAACGTTTCGTTTAGAGGCCTCTTCATATTGAATGATAAATTCAATAATCATATATGTACCTGTTCATACATTCCATATATATAAATATTACTTATTATTTTAATGGAATACAATTGGCGAAATGTGGGTGCAGAAATGCGCCTTTGCCTACCCTTCGGAGAATACATATTATATTGGGTATTATCGCACCTGTATGACTTCTCTGAGGCGCCGTACCCAGGTTTGTTTGACCTCGAGGGATGGCGCCTTCAGCACTATCCGACAATCACTGGCCATCGGCTCGCGGCCGGTCCACACCGAGAACTTGCACTCGTCACCTTCGATGTGCTCTGTCACACCTAGCTCGGACGTCTAAGTAAGAAAAATAAAAAATTATATTTAGTATTACAGGTCGAAATATTGCAATTATTAATTACTGTAAATGACATCCAGTAAACAATTGGACTCGTGATCGCTTTGATCAAATATTAGTACATTGAAGATTTTTATTTATAGTAGGTAACGAAATCATAAACTTTCCATAAACAATGAAAAATATTAAAAAATCAACGGCTGATTACATATTAAAAGAAGAGCTTACCATGAATTTGGTCTTGTAAATGTATTTAGCCTTTCCGTGCGAATCTTTGACTTCCTTAGCGAGCAACAAGTGCAAGTCAAATAGGAAGACCCGCCTCTCGCGACCCTTCTTGATGATTTGGCGAAGATCCCACACGTGGAATGAATCCTGCAGGACCACTTCGCCGAGACTGTCGTTCGGCACGTCGCAGCCTTCCAGCAGGGAGAGGTGCATGGCGTCGTTCGCCTTCTTTGGTACGGATAACATCACCTCCAAACCGTCCTGTTACATATACATACATATTAGTTGATATCTAAAACATCATTTTACCCGCTACTCTGATGAGTTGGCATCACTACGTTAAATCAAATTCATCATCATCATCATCATTCATTTACAGCCCATATACGACCCACTGCTGAACACGAGCCTCCTCTACAATTGAGAGGGTTTAGGCCTTAGTCCACCACGCTGGCCTAGTGCGGGTTGGTGGACTACACACCTAAGAACTTTTAGGTGTGCAGGTTTCATCATGATGTTTTCCTTCACCAAAACCAAATCAAATTTCTTGAACATTTTAAAATTGTACTAAATCATATTCACACTCGTGCCTCTTCACGTCGAGAGAGGAAGAGACAGTCGAGAAAAACATGCACGCAAACGCTAATTAAACTAAAAAATATTTTTTAATATACACAATGAAGTCATACGAATTTATTCCATTTAGTTTTGTTTGCACTTGGATGCTTGGGATAATTACATTAGTACCAAGAAAATATTTTCCTGTTGATTACAAATCCTCTTCAAAACCGGAAATGTAATGATACTAGAAGGATAAAAGCATGTATCCTTTCAACACGTTACTTTTAAGTTTAACTGTATTAATAGGAAACGTAAAGATTTATTATTAGTTATTTTAGACAACAAAATATTCCTGAAAACCTCGATACAATGACTTCATACCACTGGACTTCTTAGTGACATTCGTTTGTATCAATGATCAGAAACACAATATATGATACATGGTTCTGTTTGGAATTTAAAGTGTATGTGTTTTGAAAGAAGATACATATTTAAGAAAACAAGTTGTACCAGCCAGTATCATCAACGCGGATACCATGCTTTCACGCCAAACCTACTCGTCTAATTTTTAGAGCTTATGTGAACAACATATTGTATCTATATGTCATAAAAATAATATTCTGTTGGGATTTTTATCCATATATCCCCTTAACCGGGCACGGGCTTCCGCTATAACTAAGAGAAATTAAGTGGGTGGACTTATTTAACTTCTCTTAGTTATAGCGGATACGCTAGGTTTGTGCGGAAAGGCGGACTACACATTTATGGAAGTCCTTGCAAAGACGTTTTTAAAGGTTTCTGTAGGTACGTGAGTTTTATATGAATTTATCGGAATGATATTGCGGGTTAAACTCAATGCAAATACAGATTTTTTGGCAAGCGCATAATACGGACAAGTTACAAGGAGATTCTTAGTAATTAATTTATGATAATAGAACGGTATGCACCCCTTACACTAAATAAAACCTGAATAACTTCTAGAGTACGTAAAATAAAATAAAGTTGCGCGCCGCTCTTCTTTAGTATTAACAAAAAGACAATGGACAGTTTAAAACATTAGGCCATTTACGGCCTTACGGAACATGTTTTAGCCTGCTCTATTAACTGACCTGTGTCATTAGGTAAGTATTATGGCAATTCTCATAAAACTTTGCGGATACGGGACACTTGAAGAATCCATTAAATTAGTTTTCTTTAACCTATGGTAGTTGCATATTATGAAATCGGCTCGAGTAAATGTATTATAGTAACGATTTTTAATAATGCAAACAAAATTATGTAACGTAATTGGAATAATGACATCAAACCATCTATAGCCTTATCAGTGTACTATTATGAGTTATATAATTTCTCGTTACATTCTCTAGCAAATGACTAATGTTAAACCATTTATTGCACAGGAAACTTGGTAATACGTTCATGTAATTAGAAATAAACAATCGTCTGCGTAAAAATCCCAGCAACGCATTGAGATTGCTCTAAAATGATTTAACGTTCACTGATGAATGTAACCTACTTCAAACACATTCCCATTGGACGTGGCCTGCACTCAGCGAATAGCTAAGACTACCCTGACGTCGTCATTGCTTATACTTTTCAAAGATTTTTAATGACACACAAATCATATATGATTACACTTTTACTTGTATATTCGTTTTCAAATCTTTAAAACATTCTAGAATCTAAAGGCTGAATAAAGTGTTGGAATTAAATCGAGGCGTAATTTTCAGAATCAAGGACACACTTCAAAACACAATACAATTATAATGAAGGAAATGAACAGGAGGAAATTTACTTATGAAAAAGAAGTTTATGTATTCAAAAACTGTGGACAAAGATTATGGCCAGCTACAAAACATGGTACAGGGACGTCTAGCTATTTTATTTATTTAGGTTTATACATATATTCCATTTTGTCCCGTATTTTCATAATTGCTTGTATTTTCCATTATCGTCTCAAAGTACAATTTTTGTTTGTATGAAATAGGTACATACAATACATACATAAACTCACGCCTGTCTTCCATTAAGGTAGGCAGAGCCTATAGAGGGCCAAATGCCACGGTCCAGACACACTTCTTTCGCTTCCTCAATTGACACTATCCTTCCTCTTTATGCATGCACGTCGGTTTCGATGTATATGTATTGTACCCTTTTTAAATAAATTATCTATGTGATCTTTATAGTTGCACCTGGGCCGTCCTCGACCGACTTCACGACTCACATCCGCACAGTAAATCTCTTTCGTAATTCTGCAACCATTCATCATTTCAATGTGGCCAAACCATTTTAGCATCCCCCTCTCAATTTTGGTCGCTACATCGACTTTCAATCAACATTTTTCCCTTATCATTTGTAAGAAATAATTTTGAATAAATATGAAAACACAAGCAACATTACCATATTGAGGAATATTTTTCCAATAATTGGTAAATAATAACGTAAATAAAAGTTCTAGTTTAAATTGCGTAATCTTGTGAAGCATTACACAAAGTAATTTAGGTATTTTATACGACGAATTCTCACCATAACGATTTTTACACACATAATTATCTTCGTTAGCCGATTCTTCACCAATCGGCGAATAACAAATAATAATAATTTCAATTTGTGAAGCAGAAAATCATAAAATACTTCTGGTGTTTGCATTGTCAACCATTTCCTGTAAAATTGATTGATTGTATTTGAATGCACGGTTCGTCACTGAGCCCCTCAAAATATAATGTTTTTATTCACTGTGATCGATGAATATGGATATTGACAGTAGTATATTTATTTTATAAATATCATCTAGACTCATAGTGCGTTAACAGCATTATATAGCCACGTTCCTTTGTAAGGTAGCTTCCAAGAAATATCCTGTGTTTCGACATACAAATTTACTGCTACAGCTCAGTTAAGTTGTGCTATTTTATGAATATGGATTTAATGGTATTATCGGAGAAGGGGTTCAAAAGTTTACTTTTATTTTTCTATTAATAATGTAACAATAATATTAAGTTTGACAATGTTTTTGTTAAATTGTTTTCATTGCGCGATTTTATTAAACTTTTAATGTTAAAACAGTCTTGTAGCGCTTAAATTAATAAGCATATATTATGACCAACATTGCAATAAAATAAAACTGTATAACGTCAAGTTACTCATTAATTCCTGTTACAGGGAAATCAATGAAATAAACTACGCACTTAACATTTCTCTTTTAGAAGGAGAAAAATCTAATGGACTAAAACGGAACGTAATCTATCAATAAAGTTAAATATTTATCATAGTTTTCATAAGGTTATGTAAAATCTAATCAAGTAATAAAAACAGTATTTTAAATATTCATTTAAATGGAGTCAAATAAATAGGCCATTTTACATGAATTCATCATTCTCACACAAATGTAACGAATTATTGTCACGAACTACTAGAGCTCAAGTCCATCATACTCCAAGTCGCAAAAAGGATAGACTGAAAATAGTTGAAAATGAGGTAAACGAAAGAATGAGTTATTGGAGTGCATTAATATATTGTATTGTGATATTATGATAATACGTACGGCACGTCGACCGACGGCCAGCGGGCCGATGCGGTTGCTGCGCGGGTTCACCACGTATTTCAACATGATGGACGCCACTAAATCACCACTTGAGAAAACCATTACATTGTCTGAAATGCTATTTTTCAATCTGCCAAACATTAAACACGTTTGTACCTTGCGAACACCAACCCGGCGGAGTTAAACCGACACTATGTCATAAATCAGTACAAAAACTGACTCATGAGGAAAATATTGTACACAAAATGTATTGTTAATTACTAAGTGAACCACTCGGTTAATCTCAAACTCGCATACATCCACGAGTAGTATTTAAGTCGAAACTAATGCAAACAACAACAGATACGGCGGTAATGGGTTTACACCATTACGAAGTCGACATTTGTTATAACGATAAGTGACTAAATTTAAATATTTAACATTAATGTTGGTTGTACGTTCGCACGTTCTCATACAAGTATCAAGAGTAAAAGACCAATGTCACAATCAAACTTTTTAGAACGATTTAAATTTCAACCATGTATAAAATTGAACACATAGCGACATCTATTGCAAAAACCGTTAACAATTTTTTTTTATTTTATGAAACAATACCAATAATTGTACTTTAATATTAGCGACAGGTGAATTATGTAATTTCTTTATGCCCTACAAAGACGAAAATAAGAAACATCTTAACTACGCCATCTGGTGAGAAAATTTTAAAATGGCGCTCTACCACCCTACGTAGAACTCATCCTTTTTGTCACAAATAGTTCCGAAAGAGGTCACTATATTCAGAATGTATTTTATTCCATTTACGCGAATGTTGACCAAATGCTTGACGGTAATTGATTCACTACAGAAACCTTTTAACATTTGTATTATTGAATTTGTATAAAACGATAGAACTAGACTGGAATATTTCCAAAACAAGTTAAATCTAAACTACTAGTTAAGTAAGCATCAGATGAAATATGATATATAATCGTTTTATTGTTAGATATTACCCATTCTACCAACCTTTTAGTAAGGAATAATTACGAGGATCCACAATCTCTTAACTTTTAGCAAATTATTCACAAAGGACAAACAAACTGATCACTTTTCTTATAGTTTCTAATCACCTAAGACGTTGTACACTTTATTTCGATTAATTCATGCTAAGTAACCTATTGGCCACATATTATTCAAAACTTCGTAGCGGCTTTTTGTAAAAGTGCACATGTCATGTGCCACTTGGTTCTAAAGTAAACTGCGCCGTGTAAAGACAACACTATCGCCTTTATCTTATCAACGCAATGTAATCTTGACGTAATCGCATTTGGATGTAGTGGAAGTACATTAGTTTAACTAATTAATATTTCCAAATAATGATGCCGATTCTTCTTATGAGGTTCAATTAATAAAAGTATAGGTTATGGTGGTTATTTTTTTTTAAATCTGTCATCAAGATATTACATAACATTATGACACTCTGTAACAAAAAACATCGTGAGAAAACTTGCACACAAAAATCTTTTAAGATTTTTTTAAGTATAGTCCGCAAACCCGATTGTGATTGTTTATGATAGCATATGTGTAATCTGTACTTTCTATACTAATGCACTATCTTTTACAACTTTTCGATTATAAAATTTGACTGAGACGCAAAACTTCCGACTTCTTTTCACTTGCCTTACACATTTAAGACAGACGTAATCAACTTCTATAAGTAGGTTATATTAATACTAGTTACGTTTTATCCGCTGTCACTAGCGCACAAGTAATTTATCCAGGCGAAACCAAATATTCATATTCTTTGTTCCATCGCAATTATTGATTAGAACGTACCTTAATTTCTCCTTGTCCTTCCGCACAGCAAGCTTGAAGATCTTTTAACAGCAGTTGATATTTAGTGATCCTCTGCACCGGTTTAATCAAGTACGCTGCCAAGGGATGTTCCAATTTCTTCTTGCGTTGAACCCTGCGCAAACAAATAGGTTTAAAATATTTGGACGATTATAACACAGTAAACCATTTCTGTGCAAAGAGGACATTCTCTATTACAAAGAGCTAAGTATACAAAAAAAAACCATTGTAGCATGTGTAAAAGCTAATGAAAGAAAAATGTAATTACCGTTCAAAATAATCTCCGGCGTGCTGCACCACGACAGCGTTGCTGTCGGGCTTGTTGCGGCAGTACGAGACGTACATGTCGAATTCGCGCGCCCACGTCACGAAACAATGGCCCACGTCCTCGGGCATCGTTACATACTTATCCAGCTCGCGCAAGAACACACGCTCGTGGAAACGGTGAATCTCTTCGATGTTGCCAAATATTATGTCTTCCTGGACATAAATTTAGGATTTAGTATTTTTATGGAATCATCGCTCTGGACATCTGCGTAGCAGAATAGGTATTACGGTTAATGATGGTTTATTTATCGCTCTACACAGCCCACCACTTTTTATTCTTTATACATGCAGACTATAGTAACATTAATAGTATTTACCATCATTAAAACTTAAAGGACAATGCTACACATCGAGTTGAGAAGATCGTTTAGTCTCTATCTACTTTTAATATCCAGTGGAACAAATGTTAATTCGCAATGAACACCATCATTCTGCTAAACGATTGATTTTATTTCAGACCCATTGAAACTAAATATTAAAATAATTTTACTACTACTCCCACTACAGAAACTTTAGCAAGATATTTTTCAAATGTGAATATAAAAACCGGTAATGTAATTCATTACTATGATTATTCAAGATTGTATGCAATATGTTTACACGCTACATACTTTCCCCTGAAGTGCCGCTGGTACGGATGCGGGATCAGTGCGCATTTCACGCAGATAGCACGTGATGCAAGTCTCCAAATCTTTGACATACGCACGTTCTGTTTGCAGTAGTTCCGCCATTATAAACCTGTTAAAATCAAAATTCCATTTTTGTTTTTATTTTTAACACATTTTTCATTGATACTTCGCTAATAATATAACAACAGCTATCTTTCAGTAAAAATGCCGTCAAAATCGATTCATCCGTTTCGGAGATTAGCGATAATGAATTTTGACAGACATTTTTTTTTAAATCGCATTTTCGTCATAGGTATATCGATACTAGAATCGATTTCCAATGAGTAAAAAAGCGTTATTTTAAAAACAGAAACTCCAAGAGAATAGATAACGAAAAGTGTATTCTTATACAGGTATGCTGGTCTCATAAAGAAGTCTAACTTAACAAGGCGAGATTAACAAGCTATTTTAAACAAGTTTTTATATGAATCAAACGTTTTGTTCACTTACTCTTTGCGACGGGCGCTGCGTCTCTTGTCTTCTCCACCGGCCGTTGGTGGCGGTTCGGACCGAGTATCGTTATCAGCAGACTGCGAGGAAGCTAGAGATGGCGCTACACTCGCATCACTCTCTGGTTCACTTTCACCGCCCTCCATTGATCCACTAAATTCAGCATATCTAGGGAAATAAATTTTATTTTTAGCAAATAATAAAAATATCAAACATCAACTACTTATCTTACTAATATTATAAACGCGAAAGTTTGTAATAATGTATGGATGTCTGGATGTCTGGATATTTGTTGCTCTTTCACGCAAAAACTACCGAATGGATTGTAATGAAAGTTTACAATAATATAGCTTATACATCAGAATAACACATAGGCTATACTTTTTAAAGATAGTGTGTGAATTGTCCAAAATATAACGATAATTGTCAAGTAAGTCGGGAAAAACCTGCTATCTGCGGGCTATTTTGGCGTACGCGTCACGTACGTCAAACATTTTATGTTTATCCCGCCACTACTGTTAATGGTCCCCTCATATTAATGAACGTATTTAAATAAAGGTTTTGAATCGACAACATATATCCACAATATTCGAACAATTGCGCATTTTACATTTTAAAATGTAGAATAATCAGTAATGAAAAGGGAGTGACATATTTGTTAGTTGTCAAATATTTATGCGTGCGTTCAGAAATTTATTTTTAAACTCCTTGGTTTTACCTGGTATGTTATAAATGGGAAAATAACTATGTGACTGTTACGCTTTCACGCCTAAACCATGTGACCGATGTGAACGATTATTGGTATGGACATAAATGGGACTCTGTGGAATAAAATAGACTACAACTTATTTTCTTTCTGAACCCAACCCTGTAGTCTACGCGGACGGAATCGCGGGCAAAAGCTAGTTATAAATAAATAGTAAAATAGTGTGTATTTTAATGTTACTATTAATAAGAAATTCACAATAAGCACCGATGGTTGTAGCTTCTTATATAATTTAAGCACTTGCCTATTCATTATTCGGTTAAATAGATTATTTCAAATAGATGAAACATCAATGGTTGGGTTATAAGCTGTGGTCTGTGTCTAATTGTGGGTTAGCAATAGTATGATTAGGCACATGAAGGATATGAGTAATTGTGTGTACCTGGCATCCACGGCGGCTACCCATTCCTTGATCTGCACAGCGTGCGGGTGTCCTTTCTCGACGAGTCCATCCGCCAGCTGAGCGAGCAGGCGCACTCGCTCGCGGCTCTCGCGCGCCACTCCAGCAGCGGCGGCCGCGGCGGCGGCTCCGCACCGCTCCTGAGTCTCGCGGATCCATTCGACGGCGGCGCGGGCGGACCGCTCGAACAACGCGAACTGTTGACACTGCTCCAGACGCTTCTTGCGCACCGTCCAGTGTTCTAGCACCTATTACGCACCAACAAATATACCATGATACAATTTGGTAAATTAATTCTACATAATACCATTTCATCGACACTTCGATAAACCAATATTACCACTCAATAGTTATAACATTCACTTAAAGAAACGAATAATGGAAGTTGATGATATGATTGGTTGTATAATAATAATAATATTTTATTTTACCGGTTGTATGAACCATACGATATAACTCTTGATCATGGCGACACACAGTGCGCACATATACGAGAGGCCATGGCACGAGGCGCGCGCGACCGCGGTCCAGCCCCGATGCGGCCCTGGCGATACCATCGGCCGTACACTAACAAAAGCCTGCATTGTGTCTCCCCGCTTTGACAATGACACTGGCCATGGCGTACTAAATAATAACTGACTACGCTCGATAAAACCGCCGCCACATAATTTCATAGAGTAAACATTTTTTTGCTTTACATAATCGACATTGTTCGGACGGTAAATAAACAAACAAGTGTATTTGACTTCACTTTCGTAGTATTCATGGAATTTCATTATTAAACAATCTGTCAAGCTCCATTCACTATTGCTTATAAACATCCTGTGCAAAAAAAGTAGGCTACGTTACTGAATATGCAATAAAGTTTATATACAATTACATACCTACTATATTTTTTAAAATAACGGGAAAATTGTTTGATACCTTTAGACTTTATGGACGAACCATAACCGATAATAGACGGCAAATATTATTTATTATCTTTACTAACCCTGTGCATCTGATAATATATTAAATATATATATATATATATATTTTTTTAAGTGAAAACTTCTTTAGCGGCGCTGTGCACATTTTTTGGGATGGGTAATGAGATGTTGAACTCGCGTCAAATCACGTGACCCTGATCAAAAATGCGTAAGACGTTTATTGTCATGTTTGTGTATGATAGCGCAATAAAAATTGTATTTTAACACCTAAATGATTGTACTTTTACATAAATAAAGCAATTCGTGCGAAAATATTCCCTAACCATTCAAAAATGCACAACGTTAATATAGAAGTTTTCACTTCTGCCGGCAATCCCGGAGTGCCACCCGTTTTTTTATGACTATATCTAGTCATAACATAATATTCGTGATGAAATAATGCGAAAAATATAGTTCAGAACACAACGCTTACTACTTGTTCCAAGCAACCATTTGGATTGTTAAAGAAACATTGAAAAATGGGTGTAGTGCTGTTACCTTGTTCTCCTGAGCGAGCAAGGTGTCTAGTATGGCGCGGGTCTGCTCGTGATGCGCCTTACTGGCGGCGGCGGTTTGACCATGAACCTGAGCCGAACGCGCCGCGTACTTGAGGAACGTCTCAGCAGTCCTCCGTGCCAATGTACACGCTTTCAAGAACGCTTCCTTTTGTTCCCCGTGTTTGACGATCAATGCGGCCACCTGGATTCGATGTGACAACTTGTAAATACAACATGGACCAGTTTGAAAGTAGTACATTTACAAAATAGGTATGAAATAGTGTCGCATATTACTTGGGCAGCTTTGTCGAGGTTGTGCGTCTGCGCGGGTTCGTCGGTGGGCGGCGCGGCCGCAGAACCGCACCAGTCCTCGTCGCGGCGATACTCGCGCTCGAGCGAATCGAGCACAGAGCACACCTGCTCTGCCGTCTTGTAGAAATTCAGCGAGGCCGTCACCAGCTTGTGGCGCTCCTCGGCGCACATCACAAGCCGCTGCCAACGCTCCGTTACTTCTTCTGATATTTCTCTGCATAAAGTAATAGTTAACTTTTATGAAACTATCTACACTGTTAAATTGAAAGTTGCTGACATACCACACAATCGTTAGGGTCTTTTGAGAAAAATCTTATATCTATCTGAATGAAACATATTATACAAGTTAGTAATAATATATGTTGAATATATATTTCGTTGGTTCGTACAAGTTAACAAAATTTACGGAGATTGGAACTCCATCGACTTACAAATGTATAAACCAACACTAATTGTCTTTCTAACATGTATCGTTGTGGCAACCTCATCTACCAGGTAAATCAATGAAAAACAAAGCCAAGTCATGAATGTAATGTCAAAGAACAATGTTGCCACCTGATAGTATGGGGATCGTAGTGGTTCGCAGCTCTCAATGCATCGGCCCTGTACTTGACTTGAACGGCGCTGGCGTGCGTTTTCTCCACGGCAACTTGGAATTGATCGTGCTCACGCTTCAACTGCTCAGCCTCGGCAAGGGTGCCAGGTATCGAAAACGACGCCGCCAACATCGCTTCACCGTTGCGTATCCAACTGACTACTTGAGCTGCGTCCTTTTGAAATTGGCCTGGAAATATAAAAAAAATATATAATAAATGTGTGTAATAAAATACGCAGTCGATCTAACTTTTCTACATTATTAAAATGAACGAAGTACTTATGTATATTACGGTATATCAATAATAATATCCCACTTTTACTTATTATAATCATAAAGTCTCAAGTGAATTAATGAGATAAACATTAATATTTTACAGAAGAAAAAAATGAATGTAATGCAGATGCCTACCTAGCTGAACGCACTGTTCGAATCTGGCGCGTCTTTCTTCAGCCAACTCTTCGAGGTCCAATTGTCTATCGTGTAAAAATTCAAGAAGTAACTGCACGCGCCCCTGTGCATCTAGAGGAGCAGTCTCCGAACCATCTGATCCGCTTGAAGCCATTACATCAGACGCTTCAGCTATGGCCGCTGCAAGTTCCTGCCCTTGCTGAACCACCTGTGAGGACGTCAAAGGTATATTGCAAAAATCCAACATCTATAACTTATAATTATTGTACATAAAACAACGAACTTGGTTTTCATTAAAAATATACACGAACTAATTTCCTACGTAGGGATACACTGTGAATAAATTGTTTACATTGAGAAAATATTTATTTCATTTCTATAACGATATGACTTAATTTGTATTCGTACTCGGTTTAGTTAAAAGACACCACGTAAACTCACTTGATAGGTGGCATGCTGCATTCTAGCCACACTCTCGTTGTGAGTAGCTAATGCTTGTTCCGCCTGCTGAGGGTCGCGCGGGGGCTCTGTGCGTTGTAATTCGTCGCCCCAAAGTTCTAGGCGGGAAGACACCTGTAAAACAAAACATGCATAACCTCGCAACTGTATTCCCCGAAGGGGTAGGCTAAGTCCCATTTCTTCACCCACATTTCGCCATATGTGTATCATTCCCACGTAATGGGGGACGAGCCTATTGCCGTTTTTCGGTCAGATATCCAGATTCCGTGCTGTTATTGAAAATTTCCCAATGGAGCACTTAGCCCGATCCGGGAATCGAATCTGGGGCCCCTAGACAGCACGGCACTAACTTGTACCGCGAGACCACGAAGCAGACAAAAACAAATACGGGTAAATAAAATATAAATTTACACCTTATTGTATTATCTGTTACTTGTATAATAATATCTTTTCACTTGTTTAAGAATGCTTTACTAAAATACTTAGATTGTAGCAAAAATAAACACAGGAATATCTATTGCACAACGAATCAAATGTTGAGTATTAATACACCGGCATATTTACCTCGAGTGATGGACTCGACAGAGTTTATACTCCTATTTTGTTGAACAAAAACCTTACAGCAAGTAAGACGGTTCCTGACCATACACAAAACAAGTAGGACGGCATTATTTTAACGAGCTTTTCAATCGTCCTTTAGTTAACTAGAACCAAAAGGGCCCGTAGAAAACGTAAAAAAGTACAATAATAATCTTATAATTTGTTTATTAAAAATAACAATAATTGTTATTCTAAAACGCAAACACAATTGTTAGTATAAATACTAATCAGAAAACGCTTTCATATTTGTATTTCATTTAGATCTTGCAAAAAAATAAACGCAGAGTAAAATTTATGAGGCGTTAACTTGTTACATATACATTTATGATTGCAAACAAGTACGGAATACTTACAGTCGTGATCAAGTAGGTGATTGATATTTCTATTTACTATGCACGCCTGAATATAAGAATACAATACAATACAATACAAGAACTAGGGATGGGCGTTTTTTTAACGAACTAGTTGAATTAACCGTTGACGATGAAGAAACGAACGAACGGTTGATGGGTTGTGAAAAAACTAGTTGAATTTCAACCGCCAAATTCAAAAGTCCGATACGGTCTTACGGACTGTCAATGTGACGACGACATCTTAACTTAGTTACTTAATATGTTTATTTGTTTTTTGCAACATCTAGAAAATTTTGGAACCTAACCAAGGGACTTTAGTGTTGAATTTTGTATGAAGTAAATATTGGTGATAGAACCTTGTGTTCTATGGGGAAAAAAGGATGCCTATAGATAAGTAGTGAATCGAGTAACTGAACGCAGCCTTTAGTGTATTATCTATGAACGCAGCAAAGCAATTATTTATTATTATTGTTGTTTGAATTTTGTTAGTGATAACAGGTTTTTTTAGTCTTTCGATTTTAATATGTTAATATTAGTTGTAATAGAGTAGTTGATTATGTGACTGTGTACAATAATTATGTAAATACAATCAGTTGATTTTCTAAATACGCCAGAATTTTATTAAACTGAAGATAAAAGAAATGCTTATTTTATCTAGTGTTTGTAGAAAGTACATACGTTTTCAATACTATTCAGCCAGTCCCAAGCCTGGTCTAAATCCTAAAAGTATGAAAGGAAGTTCAATTGATCATAAATAAACTACACTTAAAAAACACTATAAAACTAATATATTATTTTTTTACATTACCGAACAAAAGAAATATGTACTTATTTTATCAAGTGTTTGTAGAGTGTTTACTATTTTGATCATAGTTCATACGTAAACTACTCTTAAAAAAACCTAAAAACACATTAAAAGCAATATGATTAATATTACTAACTGTGTATGTAGGTTTTAAGTGGTCTAATTCATTTTTATGCTGATGACAATAAAATATTTAAGTTATAAAATCATTTGATGTTTGTATTCAGTTATAGAATGACCTAATTAATTTATACATGTATGAATGTAAAAAAAAGCCATTGCCCTGGCCATTGCCATATAAATGTAAAAAAATGCATTTGACACACACATAGAAAAAGCAGTTGCTGTGGTTTATAGTATATTAGGCTTTATATTAAAAGTTGGTAAAGATTTTAAGAAAATTTTCTGCTACTATATAATTATTTGTTGCAATCAATTTGAATATTATATTAATAAAAGTTTAAGTTTATTGTAAATAATATTGTATAAATGCTTTTTATTTGTTTTTGTGTAATTCAATTTATCTCTTTTTTTTGTTTTTGATAGTCATTCACTACTTCAATTTATTTAACTATTTGTGGAAGTTGTTTTGGATTATGTACTTTATTTTTTACTTTATACTTTTAAATGTACTTGTTTTGTATATTTCCCAAATAAAATAAATAAATTACTAGACCAAAGAAATACTTATTTTATCAAGTTTTTGTAGAATGTACATTTTTTTTCATTATTATTCAGACAGTTTTAAGCCTGGAAAAGTATGAAGGGAAGTTCAATTGATCACTAATAAACTACTTTTAAAAAACCTTAAATCACATTAAGTAATATAATATTTTTTAACATTACCTCTAATATGGAATACTACTACTACTATGTAAATATTTAATAAATAATCATAATGAAATTTATTTAAATAAATATGTTCAGTTCACAAGTTTTATTTTTGAAGTAAATTAAACAACCAAAATTAATAATAAAATATATATATTGGAAGTAAAACTTTTTTGGCTAACAAATTTTATAATCTTGTTCATCA
The DNA here is from genome assembly GCA_907164795.1 of Hemaris fuciformis. Classification (NCBI taxonomy): domain Eukaryota; kingdom Metazoa; phylum Arthropoda; class Insecta; order Lepidoptera; family Sphingidae; genus Hemaris; species Hemaris fuciformis. The sequence continues at coordinate 18,744,932 of OU015431.1, read as the reverse complement.
TCATCAACTCATAGTATATGTCCCGTTGCTAGGCAGGGGCTTCCTCTACGACTGAGAGGGTTTCGGCGTGGTGGTGGACCCCATGCTAGCCTAGTGCGGGTTGGTGGGCTAAACACCTAAGCAATTCCTAAGAATGTTGAGGTGTGCATGTTTCATTGCGATGTTTTCCTTCACCGTTAAAGCAAGTGATAACTCATTGTCATTATTAAAGTCAGTGTGCGCCTGGGGTTTGAACCCACTACCGCCGAGATTCTTGTCCTCGCACCTAAACCTCGAGGCCATAACTGCTTATAAATCTCATTTATATATAAACCGATCTTAAACATCAGATTTCCAAAACTTAAGAGGGAGGGAAAATAGAAAATATGTTAAGAATCTAATGAATTTATTTTAAGTTTTCTAAATTGTCGTCACAAACAGTAATTTGTTAATCATCATGGCGAAGGCAAGACGAATCAGGATTTGAATTCATTTAATCTCTAGTGGCATATCCGTTAGGATCACCAAAACTCTTAGAATGAGAAACAATTCATCTTTACTTAAGTTTTTTTTTAAGTGTCGTCGCGTAAATCACTTTACTCAACAGTTTTATTAACATGAAGCGTATTTCATATCATAGTTTAGGGTGTTTTAGATATCGAATCATGATGACTAGATACTGAGCACGCCTTCAGTTGTAAAAGTTGGATTTAATATTTTAGATATTTATTTTTAGTTTACACAACATACATTTCAGAACGCACTCATAAATATTTGAAAACAAATAATATTGACTCGCCAATCCGTTTTTATTACTAGAATACTGACACAATTCTATATTTTTAAAATCTAAGATATGCAATATTATTTGAATATTGTGGATATATTTTTTTCGATTCGAAACCTTTATTAAAATACGTTACATATTTAATTTGAAGGGGAAATTAACCGTATTAACAGGATAAACATTAAAATTTAAATGTTTGACGGGAACTTTTAGCCTTTCTGTTCCACATTTCCGTTCCATTTCATGCATAAAATTTTTACCCTCCTCCGCGCAAAAAAGTATCACGTTTAAAAAAATTGCAATATTATTATGATAGCAGTTATTATTATTATTAACTAGATGAAGCATAGATGGCGTGATTAACCCAGACGGAATTTTACTTTTATTATTTTTAGAATTCATTTGCTAACATTTTTCAACTAGTTGACGAAATCAACTAGTTTTTTAACTAGTTAACCAACGCAAAAAAACGGTTACGTTTCGTTGACGCCAAAATCGTCAACGACCCATCCCTAACAAGAACATAACCACGCAATAAAAAATGCATTATGCAGATTTTTATATACTAGATGTAAAATAAACTTGTTTTTTTGTTGGTTGGTATTACATTTATCTATATTCTATACTAATATCGTAAAGCTAGAGTTTGTATAATATGTTTAAAAAAATTTATTGTAAAGGCTACATATCATCAAGCTACGACGAATACTAGCAAAGCAGCAATGAAAATGCAAATTTATGAATTCTATTGATAAATATTTTTTAAAGATGCATGATGCAATGCAAAAGTACGTCATTATCAGTTGTCCTGCATATGCATTTTATTGTTCATATACGAGTAATAGATTAAAATCCTCCAATTATAAATGAAGTCATTCAAAAATAAATTAGGGAAAAAAGTACCGAAAATATTGTAAAAGATAAAAAAAATCACCTCTAATGCGTCCCTCTCGAAGTGTCTGAGTTGCAACGTGAGCTCGAGTCGTCTTTCTCTATCGGACCAGAGCTCTTCGAGGGCGCTGCGTGTGCCACGCAACCGCTCCAAAGTTGTCTCCACGGCTGCGGTACTGGCCGCGTCCGAATCGCCAGATGATCTGCAACCAAAATACATACAAATTATCTTATTAACAGATACAGGAACCCCAAGTTAAGTATTAATGATACGTATACGTAAATTATTAAAACTTGCAACAATAAAAAAAAACTATATATAAATTATTGGGTGTGTAGTCCGCCAACCCGCACTAGGCTAGCGTGGTGGACTAAGGCCTAAACCCTCTCAATTGTAGAGGAGACCCGTGCCCAGCAGTGGGAAGTATATGGGCTGATGATGATGATGTAGATGATGATAAATATTAGTAAATTCTCTAATTTTTAATTTAAAGAGTAAAAAATTATTAGACATAGGCACTGATGAGAAGTAAAAAAAAAGGTTACACAAGAGCTATTAACTAGGTTAATTTTTATCAAATTCTATGGAGTTTGTATGTACTGACAGGAGGATTTTTAGTTTTCATTTTGTCCCTCTACTACTACTATATACTCAGACCGTATTAGAATTATTGGCATTTGAACACGCTTGCTAGACACCTGCCCCATTCGCGAAAAAACACCGATGACACTCACTTTAAAACAATATATTCGTAGGGGAGTTTAATTTCATCGGCATAAATATGTATATGTATGTACAAAAATAAATGCATAAAAATTCTAAGTAATTATTTTTGCTTCATTTTCGTTACATCTTACTAATATTATAAACGCGAAAGTTTGTAATAATGTATGGATGTCTGGATGTATGGATATTTGTTGCTCTTTCACGCAAAAACTACCGAATGGATTGTAATGAAAGTTTACAATAATATAGCTTATACATCAGAATAACATATAGGCTATACTTTTTAAAGATAGTGTGTGAATTGTCCAAAATATACGATAATTGTCAAGTAAGTCGGGAAAAATCTGCTATCTGCGGGCTATTTTGGCGTACGCGTCACGTACGTCAAACATTTTATGTTTATCCCGCCAATACGGTTAATGGTACCCTCATATTAATGAACGTATTTAAATAAAGGTTTTGAATCGACAACATATATCCACAATATGCGAACAATTGCGCATTTTACATTTTAAAATGTAGAATAATCAGTAATGAAAAGGGAGTGACATATTTGTTAGTTGTCAAATATTTATGCGTGCGTTCAGAAATTTATTTTTAAACTCCTTGGTTTTATATGTTATAAATGAGAAAATAACTATATGACTGTTACGCTTTCACGTCTTAATCATTTGACCGATGTGAACGATTTTTGGTATGGACATAAATGGGACTCTGTAGAATGAAATAGACTACAACTTATTTTCTTTCTGAATCCAACCCTGTAGTCTACGCGGACGGAGTCGCGGGCAAAAGCTAGTTTAAGTATAATAAAATATTATCTAAACTAATATCATAAATACGGAAGTGTCAATGTCTGTCTTATGCTTTCATGCTTAAACCGCGCTGTTTTTTGGCAAAGGACTGGGTACTTAGTTTTATTAAATACATATATTTTAAAAAAGTATGTCCGCATTCCTAAAATGAGACTGAATAAAGAAAATCATCAATAGTACGCTCAAAGTCAAACACATAAGTATTATTAACCGTCAATATACTTGATTATAATTTTATAAAAACTAAGTTTCTACATGCTGTTGCGCTATGTTGCTCAACGAATGTCTCAATGCGTACTAAGTATGGCGCAAAAGATACTACACCAACCTCCATCTTAAACACTGCACTGGTGACTTATGCCTGTGCGATCGACGATGATATTTGAGCATTTTGCGAAAAAATGTTCATTTCACCAGACTAATGACTATAATACTGGCTGTAAATTGTCGTATTATCGATTGTACTTTCACAATGAAATACCCGTGCTCAACAACAATATTGTTCGACAATTTGTTAATTGAAGGTCAAGTCCATAGTCTATCAATAACGTATATTGTTATTAACTTTGTGCAATAGTGTTAGAATAATATCACTTAACCTAATTAAGTACATTCAGCCCACATGGGAGCCGCAGAGTTGAACAGACAATCCAGTCTGAAATGGATTTTTCATCGTTTTTATGTTATTTTCACACTGGCTGATGCGATAGAATCGAAATATAATAGAGAAGTATTTAAGGGAAAAAAAAACAAAAGTAAGAAAAAATGAAAAGTTAAAAAATCGTCTGAGAGCATACAATGACTACACCCATTGTGGACAGCCAGAAAGCTGCCTTTAGTAATTAGGGCGTGACCAGTTAGACGGACACCAACACAATGTAAACAAATTACAATATAATAAACACCGAATATGCTACCATTCAATACGCCATTTAAAAAAATAAGGATCTTGCTCTAACTAGAATTTTAAGGATAGGTACACAGTATCTGTTTCAAAAATTATAAGCTGACTTCGGTTTGGCTCTTTATTTTTTTGTTATTTGCTTTTGTTCGAGTTTAACTTTTACACTTTAACAATCAAAGTCCTAATTCTAATTACTTCCCTGAATTAAAAATTTATTAAAATGATGTAACCAGGAATAAGGACAGTTCTCCAAACAACAATCTAAAAACTACTGTGGGTTTCGAATAAAATAAAAACATGTCTTACTATAGGTACTTTTTTTATTCGAGATCATTAAAAGTCTCATCCTATAATATTCTATGACTTTATCGTACCACGAACACGACAAATGTACATACATTGAAAATTGTAAACACGTGCATTGCTTATTCCTTTAGCAAATTCAGTTTCACTTTTTAAAATATCCAACTTAATAATACATGTATGAACAAGAAACATGTTTAACGTTTGTATTTAAGCCAAGCATAGCAGTTATGAGTGTAATTTTGTTTAAGATGTACATTAAACGGCCCAGGCCACGGTGACCTACAATAAGCGCGCGGGCACTGTTATGTTACGGTTGGTTAGTGAATGCACCTGTACATATCATAATACTCTGTTTATTATGCAACACTGTGATTCTTATAATTCGGCTCGTTATTTTTACATAATATTATCCACTGCTCACGTGTAATAGTCGCAATTAAATAGTATATATAGTTCGCAATTTACAATAATTACACTTAACCCCCATTGTGGGAAGAGATAAAGTGGAAAGTTCACAAATGGAAACTTTAAAACTAAATTCTTATTCATAATAACGCGTATTATAAAAAAGAAACATTCATAAACTTGCATAACTTTTAAGCAACAACAAACGAATACTCAATAATTGCGTTGAATAACAGCTTCTCACGGTGTACTAAAAATTAAGGCAAGCACGGCAACAATATTTTCTGGGTAAATAAAGTATTAGCTGTCAAACAAACAGCCAAAGAGACGTAAACAATCACAGATGCCGTAGTATTTTTGTTTCGTTTTTGTCTATAAACAAACAGCAATTTTGTAAGACAGCAGCGAACAAGCGCAATATCCTGTCACAGTGCAGGAAGGATGGCAGTCCGAGCGTATGACGACATTTTGTTTAATCTGTATAATCTACTACATTGCCTAGTTGACTATAGGGCATTTCTGAGCCCGAAGACAAAGTCACATTCTGCAACCGTAATCAAAAACAAAGATAGGCATAAGATTAGCTATTAGGAAAACTACGTCATTTTTTATGTCATTTAATACAATATATATTATATTCTTTACAAGCGATTACAAATGTGAAATGTGACTTTGTCTGGGCCCTTTTTTACATATTATATGACGTTTCGTACCTAACAGCTAAAATAACAAAAAATAAACTTATACAATTTAAAAACCATAAAAAATGAACATATCACAGCGTATTATAAGGACGGATATATTTCATTGTTGATTTTCTAAAATATCTCAAGACATTGTTGAGAATTGTTCATAGATTTTATCATACATATTTAGGTAAACCAATTCGTTCCCTGTGCGTGTTCACAGGTAGACAAGAGCAAAAGAATTAGAAACTTAGGATGTCTGCACGGTAATTGCAAATGCAGATAACGTCAGACGCTGGCGAAACGCGTGCTGCGTAGCAAATACGAAGAAAGTTCATAATACCTACACACATTTTGCCGCACAAAACCGATAGCACTGGTAAAGTCTTGAATCTAACATCTCGACCTGACTGGTTAAAGTTCGAGAGACACTTTGTAAGCTGGCTTTGATACTCATGCATGCAAATCAGCAGACAAGTGCAGTAAAATTGAGCCCAACTTTAATCTACTAGTACCAACTCTCGAATCTGTTATCTGAATCCATATATTATGTATCTAATTTCTTGCTTATTCGTTAAAATGTGATTACCAACAAAAAAAATGGTAACAAGTCAGATTGTTTCATATCTAAATAAACAAAAACTACTGCGATTATGTAAAAAAATAAAACACTTTTTTGGGAAGTGTGTTTTATGATTTGACTACATTTTTTTTTAAACTTAGTTAGATAAAAAAAATTAAAGTTCTCGTCTAACACACAGTCTAACGGTTAGACTACCGCGTAACATTGTAGACTCTGCTACACAAAACGTATGTACTCAACTAATTTTCATTTTTTTTAAGATATATAATTAAAAACTTAACTTCTACGTGTTCTGGCATACATATAAAATTACACAAAAACCTTTGTAATCTATAGAAATTAAAAAACCTGATGTTTATAAAGCTTTGGAGCTCAATCCTTTCATTAAAATCATGTGGCCCTATGACGGAGTGCTCGAAGTGCGGAATTGTACACAACGTTAAATAGAAAACAGTTTGACTAATTTATGTATCGATTAAACATCGACAGGCAGACGCACATTCTGGTGCTCAGAACCGTTGCAGTGAAGCTCAGAGCGAGGCGCATTCCTCGCGCTTAAGCGGCCAATCGGAACCGAGAGATATCCGCTCAAATCATTTTACAGAATTTTCATAATATGTATGTCTAAGATTAATTGGACTCTTTTATTATTTGGCGTGGAGACTATTCTTATTGATGGAAATTATAATCAGCAAAAAAAAGACCTCCTGTTATAGTATTTAATATATTGTTTGATACTTAAAATACTATGTGGCTGGCGAACGAGAGTAAGTTTTAGACAGACGAAGTGTATGACGTTCTATTGTACGATATACGGGCTACTTGATAAAGCAAAGCTAGATAAAGCGCGCAGCGGATGGGTGCGGGTTGCTTTAGTTGGTTTACGCTAAGGTTTTACATCGATCAATGCAAGGACAATTATAATACTTATAATTAAAGAGATATTATTTCAACACTGGACGAAAAACTAGATTTCAATTGCTACAAACTACTAAGGGATTTTAGTCCCAATTCACAATACATTTCCCTATATGTATACGAGTATACGTGTTTTAAAAATTTACGCTCCGCTCGGCTAGTCGAATTTCGGTTAATATGCCTCGCGTAAATATGGGCGTCGATAGTTAATGATATGCAATGAAAATTAATGAAACAATGTTTATTGAGTCTATAAAATTTCAAATACATCACTGATCATCATCATTCTTCGGAAAGTAGTAAGATAACCGCGAACACAAAGACGAAATTAAAAATCGACGGAGCGCACAGCGATACGTCCTCTCTCTGAAAGGCCTTGCGGCGGACTGATTTGCACCGGGCTGTGTCTAGCGTTTTATAGTACATTTTAAAATATTTATAAAATAAATAAATAAGTGAAATTTCTTCAAAACAAAAACTGTACGTTTTCAAGTACACGTTCTTATACACAGTCAGGTCATAAGTATTGTCACACAGTAAAAACTTTTCTTTTAGAATGCTGGCCACAAAAAAGTTTATTGAATTCGAATTTCGAATTGTTCATGAAAAACAATGTATACTTTTTAGAATTTTACTCATTTTTAAATATGGAGTGGACGCTTAAAGAAGACCGTGTTGCAGTTATAGCGTTGCATCGTTGTGGTTACGCGCCAATTCAAATTTTTGACATACTGAAAAATTTGAATATAACCAAAAGATTCGTTTAACGTACCATCAAACGATACAATGAAGACTCTAGTGTAGATGACAGGTCAAGAAGTGGTCGCCCTCGGTCTGTTAGGACTCCAGCAGTGACAAAAGCTGTGAAGGCGCGAAATCAAAGAAATCCCAAACGTAAGCAGAAACTGTTGGCCCTTCAGATGGGGTTAAGCAGAACCACGGTGAAAAGGGTGTTAAATGAAGACTTAGGGCTTCGAGCATATCGAAGAAAAACAGGACATCGTTTGAATGCTCGTCTAATGGACCTGAGACTGAAGAGATGCCGCGCTTTGTTGAAGCGGTACGCGGGAAAAAAATATCGGGAAATTCTTTTTTCGGATGAAATTTCTTTTACCGTAGAAGAGAGCTACAACAAACAAAATGATAAGGTGTACGCACACAGTAGTGAAGAAGCGAGCAACCGTATTCCGCGTGTCCAACGAGGTCATTTTCCATCCTCGCTCATGGTATGGTTGGGAGTTTCTTATTGGGGCTTAACAGAGGTACATTTTTTTGAGAAAGGTGTAAAAACGAATGCAGTTGTGTATCAAATTACAGTCCTGACGAACCTTGTGGAACCTGTTTCTCATACCATATTCAATAACAGGCACTGGGTATTCCAACAAGATTCGGCGCCAGCTCATAGAGCGAAGAGCACACAAGACTGGCTGGCGGCGCGTGAAATCGACTTCATCCGGCACGAAGACTGGCCCTCCTCCAGTCCAGATTTGAATCCGTTAGATTACAAGATATGGCAACAGTTGGAGGAAAAGGCGTGCTCAAAGCCTCATCCCAATTTGGAGTCACTCAAGACATCCTTGATTAAGGCAGCCACCGATATTGACATGGACCTCGTTCGTGCTGCGATAGACGACTGGCCGCGCAGATTGAAGGCCTGTATTCAAAATCACGGAGGTCATTTTGAATAAACTTTAGTGTCATAAGAATCTATGTTTTGTTAAGTTCATTATGGTATATAAATGGTTACATAATGAATAAACTTGTTTCAATTATTTTATATTAAACATGTGACAGAATTTATGAACTGACTAGGTATTAAAAAATGTTGGTTTTTAAAAATTAAATATCATATATGGGTTAAAAATAATACTGTATTGACAGTAATTTCTCAATATATCGAATGCCATAGGTTTTTTATTACTTGAATAAGGAATCTAAATCTTATGTCAATGTTGATCACTAACTATTTGCTTGGGGATATTTCCGATTCAACAACATTTTATTTTGATTAAATGTGTTATAAATAAACCCGAATTTTGAGCCTCGAAAATGACTCTAAAAGTGAATTTATGAAAACCTTCGTTCAGTTATCTTGTTATTTATCAAAATTTACTGATCATCGGCCAAAATACGTCCCACTGCTGGGCTCGGGCCTCCTCTACAACTGAGAGGGTTTAGGCCTGAGTCCACCACGCTGGCCTAGTGCGGGTTGGCGGACTACACATCTAAGAAATTCCTAAGAACTTTTAGGTGTGCAGGTTTTATCACGATGTTTTCCTTCACCGTTAAAGCAAGTGATAATTCATTGTGAATACACACATAACTTCGAAAAGTCAGAGATGTGTGCCTGGGGTATGAACCTGCGACCACCGAAATTCTCGACCGCGCGCCTAAACCTCGAGGCCATCACTGCTTAAAATTTACTCAAAAATCTTAAAATTTCTTCACTAACTATTTAGATGACAATATTCCCTAAAATATTTGGTAATTAACATATTTGTACGATGAGTCTTTTATCAAATTTAAGGGGTTCTAAAAGTACTGTTTTTGCTCAAATTACGCTAAAACCGCGTAAACGCTCTTAATACAATTTTGACATAAGTTTGTTTAATAGGCTTTAAAAATAAAAACGTGTAAATGTAGAACAATCCGTATTTCACGAATTTTTTCTTGTATTTCTGGGTAGTGCTTAAATTTGCAGATATTCAAAGGAAGGCAAATTCGCTTTTTTGAAAGACATTTAAGTCTGCCACATTTATGTACCAGTTTAATCAGCAACAAGTTTTTGTTTTTAATAACTTCTCCAAAAATGCGCGGTACGCCAGCGGGGTGAAATTAAAATAAAATCTTTTAATAATAGAACGAAAACGAATCCGTGCTTAATACAGATAAGAAAAGTAACTCGTTCTAATATACATTATTCACCAAGACCTTGTTACGACTAATCAGTGGTATCTACCACAGGCTCTCCAAAACGTGGTGAGGTTGGACAGTGGTACGAATGAATCACCATACATAAGATGCAAAACCCACTACATTAATAGACACAGGTATCGAGTGTTAGGAAATGAATTAAAACTTATGCGTTTAACGGAAAATCGTCGGGTGAAAGTTCGGTCTAGACGATATCCTATCGGCTGTATGATTATAACGTTAGCTAAAAGCTACGGAAGCGACGACTAACAACACGAAAGTGTCTGCGTTTAATGAGCCCCTGTCGACAGTTCTCGTACGTTTTAGCTTTCCAAAGTTTTGCAAAATGTACATGTTTAAATTGTTTAATCGACACGGGCATTAAATGGATTATGTCATACATAATCAATCCCTGCTTAGCATACTTCAAACATGACATCAAACAACAAAAAAAATACACTGGTGAATAGATCTTCGATTACGGTTTATATGTACGATTGTAAATAGAAAATTATTAGCTATGCTAACGACGTAATGATTGCCTTTAAAGTTTGTTCAATTTTATGACCAATGAACTCGTAAAAATTTAACCCGTGACGCGAACAGAAACCCTTCAGTAAGAGTGTCCTAGCCGTTCGACAATTAGGGCTCAGTAGTGGTTTTATGGGCAATTAAAACGCATCCATTGACGGACATTTTATATCCGGTTTTATGGACGCAAGCCGATGCACCGCCTCGTGCCGGGATTAATGATACCGTCCTGACGCGCCTTAATACTACTAAAAATGATTATTGTTGCATTGCAAAATATCATATTAATTTAGTCTCCCATCTGATAGGTACAGACTAAAAGTGGTACAATAAATCACAAAAATAACACAAATGTAAACTTTTAAATTCATTGAAGATTGAAATGTCCCGTAAATCAAGTAATCATATTTTACTGCATATCGATAGGGCTGAAATAACCTTATCAGCATATTTTACAAATTTACGTCAGTTTGGTACAATGTAATATGAAATTTCAGTAAAAAAGATTTAAATCAGGGAGCTTCATGAAACATTCAAGTAAAAAAACATTTGTAAAATAGATGGTTATGAAGATAAATTAACATACCTGTTAATTTCCTTCTTGTAATAAGTTAAAAAAACTGTGCTTTTAAATATTAACTTATGAATAAAAGTAATTATTATACAACTAATATCGTAAGTAATCATTACATTAAATTTAAAAATATATTTGTCAATTAGAACAAAACTCATGAAGTTTATTTAACATGAGATACAGCATCTGTAGTACGGTTGCCACCCGTACCTTATTATAAAGTATTGTACGTTATTTGAAGTAATTGTACTCTATACTTTATGAGAACAATAAAGTACGCGAAAATACTTTATTTCTCTTGTTTCATTTTAAAAAGTTTAGTTGGAAGTATTTTTCCGTACAACAATAACTGCATAACAATTTTAGATATTTATGGGATTAGGTATGGCTAGTTGTCTTCGAGATAGATTAGCACAAAGAAAACAAGATCTCTTTTTGTCAATGAAACAGGTTAAAATTATAATGTTATCTTCGCTGGAACTGAATAAGAAACTTCACAAGATTTTTTTATGATTTATTGACGAAGCTCTAGATAACCTAAATAAAAATTTGAATTTAATAACGCAAACTGGTTATTTACACTTATTAATATAAATTTAATATAGATTTTGATGATATTGTTAACATAATTGAAAATTTAAATCTGCAATAAACTTAATGTAGATTGGGATGGGCCAAAAAAATATTTTCTTTTTCTTTAGTAACCATGCAAATATCGTCTGAGATGACCAAAAAAGTCTGGTAAATTCTGAACACTTAATATTAATGTTAAGAGGCGACTCGTCTTACTTTTTTATTTCCCATTTAAATAACATACGATTTTTTTGTTTGGATTTTTAATACACTTGAACGAATGAATGTCTCGTAAAAATCAAAACATATTCTTGTAGGAAATTTAACAATCTACAAGAATGGTCTGAGATGATTTTTCGCTAAGTTGACTCGTTTAGAAGTTATTCGAGGTTAAAGACCAACCTCAAATCATAAAGGATCACATTGACTATTTCTGATAATTAATCACAAAATAATGTTACCAAAACATGAAAATATGTTTTTAAACATAATTATAAACAAAAATTATTTGTACTTTATTTTGATACTGTGTGCTTTTTTTCTTACCTACCAATGTACTTTAAATGCGGAAAAAATAGGTGGCAACCCTATCTGTAAGGCACAGACGGGCTTCAATTGGACTTGTTTTTTTCATAATTTTTTAATTTTATCTCCCAAACGTACTTTCATCCAATTAATACCACTCATATAATGAATCCGTACAATCCACCCTTCAATCCCAACCCCTTTCCCAATGGGGCGTCGGCCAGCGCTCCGGACAGCCGTTACCCCTGCAGCCTGGGGAGACGTGTACTAGTATACTATTAGATACAGTTATGGAGTGTACGTACTGATCAAATTAGTGAAAAACGTCCATAGTCGTGTTGTAAAACATATCGTCTCGCGATACATGTGTGTGCAATGCAATCTAGGGCCTGGATTTGATTCTCGTGTCGAGTAGAGTGTTAGGAAAATTGCATTAGCAGCACGGAGCCTGGAAATGTGGCTAAAAAACCGGAATAAGTTCGCCGCTCATTAAATTGGACCTAAGAGAATTGGCGAAACGTGGGTGCATAAATAAGTGACCACCTACCCTTGCGGGGGTACAAGTGTGAATTTATATATTTATGTGTATAAAACATATACAACATGAGACAAAATCTTGAACATACTATGACAAAGACAAAGTTAGTTTCAATATATGTAATTTCCTCCACCTTTCAATACGTCTAATAATTATTAATTGAAGCATACAATCACTTCAATTGTACAACTATTAATATTCAACTACATATATTTCTGCATTTTATAATAAAACATAACAGTAATGTGAATAGATGAGATCACACACATCTGAAGTGGCAAACAATAATCATGATCTCACGGTTACGAACGAATAATAAATCAATAGAAGCCGTTTCATTAATGCAAATAGTTATGAAATAATTATATTATTAGTAAACAATGCAAAAAATACACTCTCACGTCAGTATTTACTTGAAGGGTTAAGCATAGGGATAAGCAGATGTGCATTTCTGCATCTTCCATTTCGCCAGATTTAATAGGGGGCGAGCCTATTGCCGTTTTTCGGGCACATTTCCAGACTCAGTGCTGCTTCTGAGAATCTCCTAATAAAAAAGAAATAAAAACAATAAGTTGTTGCTCGACTTGGGACTTCTAATTCGCACATACTAGTGCCGCGGGACCACGAGGCAGTCTAAATTCAACAAGTCAAATAAACAATCATTACTTACATGGGTATAGCAAATATTCTGGAATAAGTCACATTGTTTGGTTTCATAGTTTCAAATGCGTGCTGTCTCAATAATATTCCAAAGATTTAGTTTGTGCATGCCCACGACATGCCAAACAACGATTATGGCATGGCGGCTATTCTTAAATATTATGATAACGAACCGCGTGAGGTTGTCGACTACCATTGTTTCGCTGCTCGTACGCGACAACTTTTTCGATAAACATTCTTTGCTCCAACTGTGGTGTGTTACGTCAGCCCGCCAAGGACGTCAAATAACGATTGATAAAAATACAATAAATATCCATTGCACACCAAGCGTTGGGATTGATGTTTATATGAGTGAATGCATGCATCTGTAACAGAGGCTACAGGGGCTTAAGGATGCCCCTTAAGGAACTGAGTATATGCTTTCAACTATTTATGTCTGGTACCAAACACTGAATAGTTCTGCACGTGCATGACAGTAGAGTCTCAACGTCATAGGGCCGAACGGATGGAACTAGTATTTGTCACTAACTTAATTGAATATTGAATTTGATAATGCTGAAGAGTTTCGTATTGAAGAATTCTTTTTTTTTACATTTTACTTATCGAGGAAGGCTATAGACATAAAGATATAATCACGCTTTAACTAATAGGAGCGGAGCGGCAATGAAAAATGTAGCAAAAACGGCGACTAAGTATAATCTAAAGTTACTTTAATATGGAGTTGCGGTCAACAGCTATAAATTATTTTGTCTAGTGAACATATCATTAAATATTTTTGAATGCAATAGAATAACGATCCAATTCGTCCAACAGTAAATTTGTCGAACTTTTCCTCTCATATAGGAATCTTTTTCTAAACCAATTAATATGATTAGTATGAAACAACTATAATAAATGGGAACGAACGATATGTAGATTCAATATAGAGTTTCCACACATTAGAACACAAATCTTCGTGACATGCTAAAAGTCAGCTCGGAAGCATATCATTCCATGTGGAAGGCTCACATTGAATTAGCCCAAACCATATTGGGATTGTAACAATTCCAATACTTGTAATCCAAGCAAAAGGGTTAAACTATAAAAGTTTTAATAAATATAATTTGGAAAATTAGGCCAAAATTTGAGAGCACCAGCCAACAGTAGTCAAAATTTTATTTAAACCATTTTACGTATAACATGTTGGAATGCTATCCTGAGATGTAGATATGGTACCAAAATTTCGCGGAGTTGGAAATGGACATACGACGATTGCATGGCATTTCGACTTCTCAGAAAAATTCAATCTATGTGCTTTAAATTGCATCCCTATAATGATATAGCATTAACGAGGTACATGCAATGAGCATTGCCTCATATTTTACTTCACATAAATATTTCCCGCGCGACAATAGACGATAACGTAAGCTTTCTCTAAACTAACCGCCGTGCATACAGTGATTATGTTGGTAGCGAGACAACTTTTCCGCATTGATTGAATAAAATAGAGTTGACTTGTTATATTGGGTGCGATTATCACTTCAAGCCGCGATAGTTGGCAGGTGTAGGTGAACAGGATTTTGTAAACATAAATGTAAACATATGAAAAAATAAAATGTCCATAAATACGAAGTCTTCCAAACGTTCACCTGCACTCTAAGGTACTATATCCTTGCTTCATTTGTAAATACATCATAATTAACTTTTGGTGATAATTAGCATTATGTTATGTGAACGGAGCAAATCTTACAAAGTTATCTTACCGATAAAGAAATATTAGTTTATACATAATTTTAGGCCATAATATAATGTGGCTTTCGTGCGATAGCATAGGGAGAGATAAGCTTCTTCAACTAATTATTTATTATAAATTATAATTTTTACGATAATTGGTAGTAGATAGATCTACATCATATAATTGCCTCCCATAAAATTACAATAAAAATGACTAAAACACTTAATACTATGTATGTTTATGTATGTACCTTAAACTTCCACCTTGGCATTAATATTCCGTGTTGAAGAGCTTGAAAATATTGGTCATTTAAACTACGACTCCCGGCGGATTTTTTAATCGACGGTATGTTTGCTATAGATTCCACAATTTCAAATGCTAATATTTTCATAAACTTTAAAATAAATTAACTTCCCTACTTAGAATAAAAATAACTCCCAATTTAAATTCTGCGCACAATTATTATGTCTTTACGATGCGACGATTGGGCAGAGAATTTACTGCAGTAGAAACCTGTCTTTAAACATCAACAGGACTCGTGTATTGAAATAGACTAAAATCCTTTACGGCAACACAGCCCTTTAAATTTATGACGGCACATAACAACGATAGTAGGTTTATCTTTATACATTTTAATTGGAAAATTGGTTAAACGGTTAGTTTTCCACATAACTCGCTTAAATATTTGCGGCTATATATATACATTATTGATAAAACCTGCTGCTATTGGTTTATAACTATGTTTTAAAAGTTTTATAAGATATTTTCATTGCTTACGGTCCTCGTTCAAGTACTACTAATCTTTAGTAAAATAAACCTTATACAATTTACACACACAATCGACTGCTGTCTAAAATTCCGACAAGGGCACATGATTATTTCAAGTGGGGAGGTTGGTTCAACTGCTTACAATAGTTGTATTGACAAATCGGACTATTAAATTAGTAAAATGATCATATCTGGGCAACATGTAAAACAGCTGTTACTCGTAGAAGTTCATCGCTCGATATCTACGAGACGGTTCCAAAAGAAAAACAAAAGCGTGAGATCTTTGAACATATACGACAGGCAGGTATTGAGACAATCTACTATAAGCGAGAAATCTTACTTCTAAGACCAATTCCCATAATTTTCAATAACTCAATAAGAGACAGGAAGGCGGTCTCGAGAGCGCACAATGATGATTGTTTGTCGAGAGGGTAAGTATTTGTGAGAGCACAATCATATCGCATAAGCAGCGGGGGCGCGTGGGCCCCGGTCGTGTAGTCCGACGGGCGGGGCTCCGCGTCCTTAACCGTAACACCGCCGGAAGAGACGATTGTGAGACAATTTATATCATTCTCAGCGGCCTATCAAGCGTTGTTGCTGACTTCCCGAGCTCAATCAGAACTCACTCTATTAAGGACCGAAATGACAACCCACACGACACCGGTAACTACGAATATCACCTTGCAATGGCTTCGTCAATTGTCCTAGACTAAAATACATCTTACATTATAATTAATAGAGTACCTATCTTTAGACATTATCATCCACTACACACTTATTGGTGTCAGGTTTATTAAAATATCTTGGAAATGTATGACGTTACCTAAAAACCGAATTTACCTAAAAAAAAAAACAAAATCGCAATATTACAATATCAAAAAAAAATGCACAAGATTAATTAAAACAAATCAAATATAAAATTTGCTCCTCATTACTTGAAGCGAGTAAAATTGATTATACTTTTGGCAATAAAAAAACCTTAAAATCATATTATATTTCACTGATAATGGCAATAATATTACTGTAAACATTAGCAGAATGCAATTAAGTAAGTCACCGTGAAATTTTAGTAAATCTACACAAAATTCACATAGAAAAATATGTGTCTCGATTATGTATCAACATATCTTGACTATAATCAAGTGCTGAACGATCTCGCGTTCTATAAAATTAGTATTAATATATACTATATAATATAGCCGATCGAATCACGTCTATCTACAGGCAATGATTTTATGAAGTTGAATTCAGCGCATGTCTGCCGAACTCGCTGCCTATTAATCAACCAGGAAGTCTCGTCTTCGTATATCATAACAGAGACGATCACGTCATGTCTCCGGCTCAGTGAAAATGTCATCTGACAGTGGTCAAGAGCGGCCCTAATAAAGGGGATACCGCAGACTTTGTAAGAGGCGAGGGCAAACAAAGCCGCATCTGTTCAATATTATGAACGCGGTGAAGGGTGACGAATACGATTTTTTAATTAGACACATAATGTGTTAAATGTCATTACAATCTTCACAAAAATCAGGGAATCAGTATTTGTTGCATTATTGCATTATCTATCTATATTAAAATAACTACTAAATAATTTCTAAATCCTTGATACGTGTTCCATGAGAATTACTAGGTTTATAGCCAAAACTTTTCTGTTAGATATTAGTGTCCCAGTTTTTGTAAACAGTTGTAACCAACATTCCAGAAATAATTATACAAACATAGGAATGGAATGAGGATCATTTTCGCTAAGTTAAATTAATAGGCACTAATGGAAATAACTTAAATGCGGCTGTTGTACATAATCACAAGACTAATCAACAATCAACCAAAGCACTTAATTACAGTAAGCCTTTGAACAATTAAACATGCACTGGCCATGATGGTTAGTAGGTATAGGCATTAATTAGGTATATTATTTAGGAATCATCTACGTATAATCATTTATATATATTCCCTTACTTTATGTCAAAAATATTAACTATTTATATTTTTATTATGATGTATGACTACGCAAACCGTTCCATTGATTCTTACAATATACATAAGATATTTCGTGTTTTTTTTAACACTACGATTATATTACGTTTACAGATCGGAACAAACCATTTTGTGATGTAACACAATTTATAAAAAAAGACGTACTCTTTCAGTTTAGATGTAATAAAGTAAAAACATACTAACAGATCTAACTTATCTTTTGCCAAAATTATACATGTGAATTTGGTAAAAAATAGTGTGTGGCGACAAATTACACTACTCGTATTATACATTTCATCCAATTATATGTTTCAATTACATGTAAATTATTCAAAAAATTCAATATTTCGCACAGGAAATAATAATTATGAGTGTTCTTACAAAACGAGGTCAATAATCAACGTTTGAAAATCACGTTCACTATTTTCTTAAAGACGTGGTCGACAAAAACATGCGATTTTTGTAAAACTATGTGATCCAATTACACAAATTCGTACTAAATAAATATTTGTTTAATTGATTTGATATAAGTATTATTTTATTGTCGATGACATACTCATTTAATACACAAGTAACCTACACCTGCTCAAGATTTTAGTTTCTGATTTCTGTAGTCCTCCGTACAAAATTTCATAGTTTATTTTGGCTTTTTATTTCAGTAAAAAAGTATGGAAAAGCTATACTGAAATTAGCGTCATGATTAGACACTCGAATACCAGAATTATTGTTTATATCTTATATAACCAAGCGGTGACGTCCGGGAATTGCGATAATCGCATTACAGTTACGAGTACCTATGTGGGTGACATCCCAAGGGGATCTTCGCGCGTATCCCGCCGGTCCACGCCTAATGTATTATTTATTTATTGTCCTGAATATATTCAATGAATTATTTAATTAAAAGTAGATACATAACGAAATAAGACTACTACTATTTACTTACAGAAGATACAATAAGACATATTCAAGGCGTATTTATTTTTCAAACATATCGATATAAAATATGTATTTTTGAACGTTTACTATACATTTAGAAAATGAATAATAAGTTAAATAAAATACTCCAGTGCATGTCGTGAGGACCCAATGTTAATTAGGAACATTTTGACTTCCTTTTGGCTTCCGTTCGCTAACAAAATAAAGGGTCTAGTTATGAACCTAGTTTACCCAATGTTATAATTAACGATTTCTGCGTCCACTTGCACAAAGGCATTTCTTGTAAAAATCACCACAAGCAAGTTGCATTGTGTGCAAAACCATAGATTATAGACGGCGAACGTCGTTTGATGAGTATATTATGAAGACTCAAATATAATTCGTGGATTTATACGAGTAAATATTAAAATTAAAGTAATTATGTTTAAGTATAATAGGATAATGCTTACTATTAGGAAAAACAATATGACGATGATAGCAAAATAATGGATGGACCATATGTCTCTTTTAAAATAGAACAATTGTAAACGGTCACTTACTCATCTTAAAATATTACTTATTATTAAGTAGCAGTATGCACAAAAAACTGCTATTAACGATTTTAAAACTACCAAATAGCACTCCGAACCAGGGATATAAGAGGATTTTGGCAAAAGTGCAAAGAAGCAGTCCGCATTCTTTCAGCAGAACAATCGAAAAATCTGGAGCAGGTACTAAGTGTGCAGCATTGTATGTTGGGGAAAAAGCTTGAAAAATGTATATCTGGCTAGCATAATACTGTATGACGTATTATAAAAGTAGATTATGTCAAATATTAACACCGTGACGGAAGGCATGCTTTAAGATTTTATTACTGTATGAAATCGTTTGTAACTAGATGTATTCGTTTTCAAAAACGACATTACAATGCCATATAAGTGTGCTTACAAAAATGTTGCGCGGCTCTACATCATTATATTGTTGCAGTCTCAAACACCCTATGCGTTGGCCAAATCAACATGTTAGACATTGCACAATGTCGTGCTGTGTTTACTTAACTCGTATGGATAACCGTGAACCTTTTTTTTACACGTAACTCAGTGAGACTCGCTAGATCAAGACACTGTAGGCACGTGGCCGTACTATAATAAAAATACAATATTTTAACGTTGCAAATAAAAGTTTATTAAGTTTATCAATATGATGCCATGGTGAATAATGATTCCATAATTTGAAGCAAGTGTCGAACGATGTGAAAATTGTGGTAGGTAATATCTGTTAGTATTTGAGTATTTTTTTTTATTACCCATAACCCCTTCTAATGAACTGTATCTATCCATTAATATAATATCAATGGTACAAATAGGTAGACGCTGGCTCTATTAGAGGCCTGGGGACCGTATGCAACGAAAGAAATGTTTGTAAATATTTGTGTAATACACTAAGACACTCTAAAACGGGTACAACTGTGGGATTTATTTATTTTTAAAAATATTATTTTTAATATTTAGATAAGGTAACTCATCAAATGCAAGCATTTATTAATAGCTACAATGAATGTTTTAGATACAATTGAATTTTGTGTCAAACCCGTTTCATAGCATTAAGGTTGACGAAGATAACGGCAATTACACTATTTAATGAAGTTGCTTCCACAATTATTATTTACGATTTAATTCAAAATGAGAATAAATTTAAATATATATATTTGATCGATGACGGTAGTCTATGAAGTAAAGTAAAAATCATTTAGAGCACTTTTATGTCCACGAAGTTTTTGTTCACAAATGCACATGCAAATGTTTAATCTGACAACGGGGTCAATATAATTAGAAAAGGTATTTATCTCTTCTCAATAATGATCATAGTCAAAGTTTACTATTTTAATTGTTAAACAAACATATTTAATTTTTTCACAACGCAAAAAATCAGTAACTAGTAATAGAAACATCGTAGTTGACTGGTCACATATTTCAGTAGCATTTTGTTAATTTATGGTAAACCAAAGATGTTGATATCCGCCACAAATGCTCATGTAGACTAAAGGAATAACTGATGGTCGTTTTCCAATTATTATTCCAACACTATCACACAAAGTCACTAACAATATACACAAAATTTAATTTTAACGGAATAAAATAATTTAATAAAATGTAAATTAATAATTATCTTTATAACGCATAATAATTGTAGATACGCGTAACCGAAGCGGAGGCGCGGAGCATGCGAGCGACGAACGTGCGCAATGGACGTCGCTCCGCGCTCTTCTCCAAGAGAGGACTGCGAGAGCCGAGATGCAACTGCGGCCGTGGGCGATCGTCGCCACGCGTGGTCGCCAATGCACCCGAGAAAATTGCCCGACACACGAAAAATCAAGATGCTCTAATCGCACATTTTCCTTATTCATGTTAACGATATCACTTCATATTAAAATTTTGGAAAAAAAACTTGTGATAGTTGTTGCAGATCTTTAATGCAACATACTACAGAATACATTACTAAAGTAGAGCTTACACTTATACTGTACTCAAATTTTTATTTTCTAGCATAAAATCAGAAATTTAATACTATCCTACCCGTGATTGGATTATCACGAGCATGAAGTGAACTCGAGTAAATATAATAAATAGCTCATTTTAAAAGAAACGCCTTTTTTATTATTAATTAAACGCATAATTATTATTATGGATAATTATTATTAATAATTTTCGTTTTTAACTTTGTATTTTATTGACTACGAAGTAAAAATAATAAACATAATCTAGAACATGTGATATTTTTTTTCAATCACACTGATAAAATAGAAATCAATACCTAATTACAAACAAACTGTTTATACTAGTTTTACAAGACCGAACTTATAAATCAGACGCATGGTTAATTTTTATATTCTTCCACAATATAAAATAGAAGCTTTTGAGATCACGAACGACTTTTTTATAAATATCTATTCAATCTTGGTATTAAAATGCATGATTATAACTTATTACTAATAGGTTATGACCGATACTACCGATAATACCTACCGATCGCAGCTTTTTCTGACTAAAACAAAGTTACGATGATTTCCCTACGCATACACATGTTAGTTATATCATAAGTTTAGACCGTTAGTTGTCTATTAGTTTATGGACGTATTCCAATAATTGCACGTAGAGTATATGTATTGATAAAACAATGCATTAAACAAAACGAATATTTCAATAAACACAAGTGAATGCGACTAAATATCGTAGAAAAACATGGAGTACACTACAAACAGGAGGGTCATGCTTTTGTAAGCCCGTGGCCCCCAGCTCGAGTTTACAATAAACTCTGCCTAGTGGATTTCGAGTGCCCTAACCGTTCCGCATTTGAAAGTAAACGTGCGTTGCTACTTTTCCAATTGAGAAAACAGTATGTTTTAATGAGTACCCTTTATACGATGCACGTACCACGTAGAATTAGGTACGCCGACAGATATCGCCGTCATAAGGCTTAATATGGATATAAATTATTGTGGTATTAAAAAAACAGTTGTGCCTGATGTGTGATTCGAGCAGTGGTACTTCCATAGAAGCCCAAAAGCCCAGTTTGCCTTTAAAAAATTTAATATTAATCTTAAGGTTTTAAATTGTTATTAAAAAGAAGCAATTTAAAAATTTAAATGAGAATTTCCTGATCCCACAATAAACAATTATAAACTAGACATAACAAAATTACCCTGTAACGCTTTTGGGCTTTTATGAAAGTACCGCCACTGGGTTCGAATCCACATCGTTTCCTAACTTTTTATTTCTAAATCCATAATAGCGATTGGCGTCAAAGAAACACAAATTATAATTTATGTAAGTAAATCTAATTAGATTTTGTAATCTTTTTTAATGTCTGCATACTGTATAATAAGTTTTAGTAGCATATTTTTAAGTAGTTGCACTGTGCACACACCTATTGAGCAGACTGTACAAAATTAAAACTAGCGAATCAGTTATCCTATTCATAAGCAACATGAACACAGTACCGTTTAGAGCTATATTAATTTTCCTTTCGCCTATTCACAATAAGTATATCGTACGCAGTGATCAAATAGTAAACAAAGGACATCCGCACCGCTGACGCTCACCGAGTCTCTCCCCTCGTCTGCTTTATAGAAATTCGGTAGACGCAGCCGGATTTACAAACCTAAGCCTGATCAGCTCATATTACGCACAATACAGAGCGCCGTGACAGACACTGAATTGGAAAGGTCCCTTGTTTTCCAATTATTTTGTTCAAACTTTGAAAATATCAATTCTTATTTATATTCTAATTATAATTATTACTTAATAGCTCATAGAAACACGCTCTGTATACCTAGTTCTTAGATTTAAAAAATGTGAGAAAACAAAATGCACATTACTTTTAGTGTGCAAAAACAACACCGTGTACAACCCCCTTGGGTTGTGCTAAGTGATTATAAGTTATTCCTACATCGGCATAAGTACAAACGGTATGATTTGAACTTTTAAAAAAACAGGATTTTTAGATGAAATTTGACAATGATTACTATAGGTCCTACAGGTTTACTATAGCGATTTACTCATTTAAAAAATCACAAACGCTGACGGCAGTGCAGTGTCCTGCGTCGAGGTTCCATAGGTGTAGCCCGGATCAGAGCTACTTTTCCTATTAAGGTAAACAAGTTAGACGAGAGCTGATTCATTTTGTACTACGAAGCAATTATATATTTATAATGCTTACTACTCATCGTCGCTTAAACCTTTACAAGACAAATACCACCTAGGATATTCGAAATACATTGTGCCAAATATTTGGTGTATGCACGTGAAGTAATAACCACAGTGCAGTTTTTCTGCAATGCAAATTAGGCATAGCTATTAAAGGAATTTAGTAGCTAATTAATGCTGACTCTGGCAAGTATGTGCGTCCATAAGGGCAGGATTCTCAAATGCTTTAATGGATAGTGAGATATTTTTATAAATGCGACTGGCAATTTTTTTGTTACGCTTTCACACCTGAATTGTTTGAAATTCTTCCGAAGTTAGGATGTTTCATCTATTTTTATGCATAAACGCTTTATATCCATCTGCCACATAAATACAGAAATGTAGCATACTGACACCGATGAAATAAATAATTTGTAAATAGATGAATTTGTAAATAGATCGATGAGTGTTAATTTTCTTTATGTTTTCAAAAGTTAAAAAAGAGACACTTGAATAACGGAGACGAATAAAATTAAGAGTTTTCATAGCCGAGTCTATGTTAATTTATTTAACAAAATTTTTACAAAAACAATTGGCTGCATATGCACTGCATACACGAGAAAACAAATATAATAAAAGCGCTCATTGAGATTACTTTATAACATTAATAAACTAATAACCCATCATTATAAAATTTATATGTTAATAATACCACGTGAAAACACTTTCTGAAAAGGAGATAAAGGAGACTGAACCCAGGTAAAGGCTAGGTTAAGGTTAGGACTTATCGGAAGTTTGCATGGCATTGCGTATTTACCATTTACTAAAAAATGCATTAAATTCAGGCGTTTAAAATAACTGATTAGATTCAAGCCCAAAATAGATAATCAGATCCCACCTTTGCACTAAAATAAAGACATTAAATTTTTCTATTCGCGGTTACCCACAACTCCGTATACGAAATTTTAAGACTTCAATATGAATATATTCAATAATCTTTTTGCTGCCAATTCCAAGTTCCTGAGATTTGCGCGTTAAACCAACCAAACAAACTCTTCAGCTTTATATTAGTGGTGTTATGTTCAGATAAATAAAACTACTTAAACTTGGTTTCAATAGCGTCTGGCACGTCCACTCGGTCCGATATCAGAGGTAGTAGTGAACCGGTATGAGTGGAGAACAGCGCTTATATTATGATTTATTTTAACGTCTACCTTACAATTATTATTAATATTACCACTACGCTACAAGTGGTATGAATAAATGTATAAACAATAGAATTAATATGTAAATCACGACAACAACAAAAAGTTAAAACGCGTAAAAGCGGTAAGGTAAATTAAATATATTTTTTAATTAATTTAAAGCCTTTGACATCAGAAATCGATTCACCAGCAACAGTACTTAAAAATGAAAGGCTGCAAAGATTTACTATACTAACTAACTGGTACGTTTTTTACATGTTATGTAAGAGTATGAGTGCGCCGGATACAGCTCCTTTTAAGTATATTCGCTTCATATTTTATAAACCTATTCTGGTAATCAAAACTAAACATGGTTCGAAGGCGATTAATTAGTCTCCAAGTGGATTGATTTTTAAAAACAGAACTATACTTGATAGTGTCATTTAACTTCAAATCTTACAGTAGCATCTAGTAGCCCTTTTTGCGCTTTGGAACTCTCAAGGTTTTAAATAGTTGCAGTACACATATGTTGACTTTTATATACCCATTGTGTTTATATTATCAATTCTAAGCTATTTGTAAAATTGGAATATATCAGCACCAAATAATTATTTTTGGTCTCTTAATCAACAATTGTTTGTCCAACAATACGACCTATCGTTTCGAAGTATTTTTATTACATTACAAATATTTAGCCGACTTCAAATGAACAAAAAGTTAATGACCAATGAAATTTCGCGTGATAGTGAAAACTAACAGTTTTTTGTATTGCGGATAGTGTATCATTCAAAAGACATTTAATTTGAAGCAATAATATATAAAGTGATTTAATTTTAAACCTAATATAAACTAGCCTGAAGAATTATATTTGATTTTAGCTGCAATGTAGCTAGTTTTCAATGAAATAGAGGAAGTTTTTTTTTTCATAAAATTCCATCGCAATGTTGCAGAACCTAATAAAGCCGTCGACATTATTAGAAAATCTACAGTTGCCTTCGGAATCACGATTTTTTTATAACCAGTATGATAAAAATATCTATTTTAGCTTGTGATACTCAATACCAGCTTTTTCAATCTTGTGGTAGGTTCAGAACTATATTTGTGACAGATGGGGGATTTCAATCTTTCTATTTCCACCGATTTTTGCAAACCATCAAAAGTACAAATTGGGAAGTAATAAGATAGTAAAGAAATAATGTTTTCTTTTCACTTTTAACCTATACCTATAGAAATTTGCTCGAAACATAAGTAGGTGTCATGTTTGGGTAAAAACATTTCTTTGACAAATCAAAAATATGTTTGAATAAGTCAAGATAAGACGCGCGGTCGAGACAAAATCTCGTTTGTCACAGGTTCATTTCCCAGGCGGACAATTTTAACATTTATTAGGAATTGAGAAATCCATTAACCCCCTCTAGGCCAGTGGCAGACAGGTCTAAATTCTCTTAGTTGTAAAGGAAGCGTATGTCCCCAAGTGGGACTAATATGGACTGATATAGATATACGAAATAGGAATTAATACATTATGCAGAACTACAATCCTACGTTTACAAATCCGAGGCCATTTGTTTCCACCGGCCTCGGATGGGACCACCTGATGGGGCCCACATAGACGTTGAAGGCGTGAGAATTCCCATCGGCAAGCAGCTCAAATATTTGGGGCTGCTGCTGGACAGTCGGTGGGAATTCCGCGCCCATTTCGAGATGTTGCAGCCGAAGTTGCTGCGGGTGGCAGGCGCTCTAACTGGCCTGCTACCCAACTTGGAAGGTCCGGGCTTCCCTTGCCGAAGGATGTTCATGGGAGTCGTGCTGTCTATGGCGTTATATGGGAGCCCTGTATGGGCCGAGTCCTTGAACAGGCACTGCGTTGCTCTCCTGCGCAAGCCTCAGCGTGCGCTGGCGCAGCGGCTGATCAGGGGCCATCGCACGATCTCCCACGAGGCGGCCTGCGTTCTGGCCGGGTCCCTGCCATGGGACCTTGACGACAAAATCCTCTCGCACTTTTACGATCAGCGAGAGGAGGCGTCAAGTCACGGGAACAGACTGGTCCCGAGAGAGGTACAGGCGTTCAAAGCCTCCCTCCGTACGGCCGCCGTGGAGGAATGGCGAACCAGGCTGGAGATTCCCAGTGCTGGTGCTTGGACCGTCGAGGCAGTGCGTCCTGTCCTCGACCAGTGGGTGGACAGGCACCACGGCGCGGCGACGTTCCGCCTGACGCAGGTGTTGTCGGGGCACGGATGATTCGGCCACTACCTGTGTCGGGTGGCACTTAAGGAGGAGTCGGCCGTGTGTCACCATTGTGACAACTGCCCAGACGACACAGCCCAGCACACACTAGTAGAATGTACAGCCTGGGAGGAGCAGCGCAGCGCTCTCCTTCTGCGAGTACGTCATGTCGCAGAAGGAGAGCGCGGAGCGGGATCGCGAAAGAGTTGATCCAGCCCGCCAAAGACGTCAAAGAAGGAGGCGCCGGGTCAACAGAGACAATTAGACCCGGCGCCCTGCCCTGTGGTAAGGAGGCGTTAGAATCCCACCACGGTATCCTCTGCCTGTCGTAAAAGGCGACTCAAAGGGGCCTTTGGGGTCGCTGGACGCGCTGCGGGGGCAGCGCGTTCTCACTGAAAGTGACCCCGAGAGGGGCGGCGGCACTGTGGCCTGTGTCCGTCGCGAGCGCCTATCCACAACCGGGGCGCCCGAACCAAGCTAGTGGGGGTGCAACTGCGCCCCCTAAAACTCCGAGACGGCCGAGACAATTACGTCTCGGAGGCGCAACGGGCGGCTGTGGATTTACGGTGGGCGCTTCTCGCCCACGTACCGTGGTCGTCCCACTTGGCGCGGAGATGGCCACCGGGGGGTTTTGGTCGGTATGCCGGCTTAGGGATTTTGTTAGGGACCCAGCCCGGCACTTACATCTGCGCGGACGTGACGTCGCCGCGCGCCGGGCTGGAAGGCCGGTGACCCCGACATACGCTTCCTATATATATATCCGGATCACAACATATTATAACAAAATACCAACAATTATTTACAGATGTTTTTACTTTTTTAATTAATTAATTTTAACAAAATCACGTATTGTGATATGCACAAACTTTTTACATATTTTCATTAAATTTCGCTGAAAAACAATCAGAATATCGTTATTAAACTATCCAGTGGCCATAATTTAACAAATCCAAAATAATTGTGGTCACTAGGGGCTCTGCCATCGCGCATATTGCGAATAATAGCCAAAAGATGGTGCTTCAGCATTCATCTATTCCTTCATTTTATATACCGAACGATCCAACGCTATTAAAATGATAATGCGATAAAATAAATAAATAAACCCTACAGTCACATACATAATTAAATATTCGTACAAGTATTATAACTTGGTTATCATAATCCCGGTTTCTAAATAACTATGGCACATACCCCTTCTAAGTCTACTACGCCGCCAACAGTCCAAGCTTAAATAGCTAAATAAGACATGTAAATATTGAATTCGCAATATGATTTCTTTTCCAATGCATAAACTTCAATTTTAAAGATGTTTAGAGTCCAATCGAACTTTATGGGTCTAAACTTTAAACCCATCATAAGGAGGTTTAAAATAGATTAAAAATGGTAGTAGTAATGATAAATACATCCACAAGCATCGGATACTATATCGTAAGGATATTTCATTCGGAGTAATGCGTTGTTATAGCCGTCAGTCTGTCATCTGACTAGGCGGCTAGATAAATAACACATTGTTCGCGGGTAGCTATCGCGTCGCGTGCCGAGAGCGATAGCCCGAGTTTGAATTTTCACTGAAAACCAAGTAACGCTCCGCTGTGCTCGGCGTTTGTAGAAATTGGGTCGCATTCCGTTGTGTAACGTCCCGAGAGCGCAGCGCAGGCGGCTCTTGTCATTTCATTATAAAAAAATATATCATTCACAATCGTATACACTACTCATGAAAGTAGGATCGTTGACTTCAGGTTTGTGTTGTTCCGCGATGTGTTTTTAATAATAATTTTAAGCCAAAATACGCATGTTCTTGTTGGACTTGCTGATAGACAAGTATTTCTAATGTATACGCAAATCTATCAAGAAAAATCTCTAAGGTATGAAGTGTTATACACAGGGTTGGGCAGTATTTGAATTACTTGTAATTGAAATACAAATACGTATTTTGTATTTGTATTTTAATTACTTTCTTAAAATGTAATTTGTAATTTGTATTTCAAATACGTGAAGCCGAAGTATTTTGTAATTAGTATTTCAAATACTCGAGGCTTCAAAATACATTTATTAAAATACATTTAGCCTTCATTTAGTATTTAGTTTGTGCTCATCAGGACCTGCAATAACAAAACAAAAACCGCCTCCAAAAAAAAACTATTCCAAAACAAATAAATATGTATTATTTTGTAATTTGTATTTTGTATTTCAATTAAAAATAGCTAAAATACTATATTTTGTATTTCAAATAACTTACTTAAATGTATTTCGTATTTTAATTACTTGCGATACAGTATTTTGTAATTTGTATTTCAATTAAAGCAAAGCATGTATTTTGCCCAGCCCTGGTTATACACACACGTTTTTGTATTAATAAGTGTTTAAGAACTAATTCTATGAACGTAAACATTTTAAAATACGACCTACAAAGTTAAACAAAGGAATAAAGCAATACAATGACACCAGGGCTCGGAAATCCATAGTGATCGTAAATTAATTTTCATATAGAAATGTGCACCAAATAGTACCAATTAATTGAACTCCTGAAAAATAATACTTGAATATTCTACGAGATGCTTTCATAACTTTATTAGTCTCTCTCCTAACGAACAGGTATCACGGTACAACAGCCTAAGTAATTGGACTAAGGTACGATACCTTTTCATTTAACAACGCAAGAGGCGTCCGAAGCCGATCGGACATCCGCTACGAAATAAACACTTATTTGTCTTTCATGGACACTCCATATCCTGGAGACACGCGCTTCTGCAATACCAGTTATTTTAACAACAGTTACAAGCCAATAATACTCCAAATCAAGGAGAATCTAATGTATACTCGTAATTTGCGCAAGATTACATGTCTTATGTCATGATTTCAGACGCTAAGCAATTTTTTTGAGCTTAAAGAACTGCCATACGCGAAGAAACTATTTTCGTCACATTAGATGTTTGTCTGTCTGTCTGTAGAACAGCCTAGCTAACTACCCGCTAAGTCCGATGGACTCGCTGACCAAAGTAGGATGTGGTCCTCCAGCACATTGGGGGTTGTGCGACGGGTTAACAACCCTTCCACGTAAAAAATACCATGTTACGAAACCGATAATAAGAGAAAAACGATCTGATCCTCAAACTTACGACATACGGCACGATTTAATGGACTTACGAATTGCTTCATGGAATGTTAGAAGTTTATACCGCCCTGGCGCTATATACCAGGTAATTAGAGAATTAAATAGATATAAGATAGGGATAGCAGCTCTCCAAGAAGTCAGATGGCCCGGAAATGGCGAATGTTTACTTGACGATGGTGAAATCCTTTTCTACAGTGGAGACAATGGTGACAAACACCTCAACGGGACAGGCTTCATAGTTAATAAAAGAGTTTTACCTAGTGTGATAATCTTTCGTCCTATATCGGATAGAATTAGTATTCTCCGAGTTAAATGCAAATTTTATAACATAACATTTATCAATGTATATGCCCCAACTGAATTGACGGAAGAGAAAATTAAAAACGATTTTTACGAGGAGTTGGAAAGTGTATATGATGGGATAGCGGAATATGATGTCAAAATCTTAGTGGGGGATTTGAACGCAAAAGTGGGGAGGGAGGAGATATTCCTGCCTACGATAGGGTTACACAGCAAACATGAAAAGTCCAACGACAATGGGGTGAGGCTCATCAGCTTCGCTGCATCGAAATCCATGGTCGTCCGTAGCACAATGTTCCCACATAAAAATATCCATAAAGCGACGTGGAAGTCGCCTGATGGCAAAACAAAAAACCAAATTGATCACGTCCTGATTGACAATCGGCATAAAACGACTATAGAAGACATACGAACATTCCGGGGAGCAGACTGTGATAGTGACCATTATATGATCGGCGTCAGGCTGAAGACTAAGATTAAAGTTTCAAGAAAAACAAATTCAAGACAAAATAGCTGTATTGACGTAGACCTAATTAAAAATAAAGAAAAGCAAAAGCAGTTTGAGATAGAATTAAAGAATAGATTTGAGGGATTGAAGACATTGGATGACTGCGACGTAGTAGATATTGACGAACAATGGGACACTATGAAAGAAGTAATACAAGAAGTCGGATTAAAAACTCTGGGCAATAAACGTAGAAAACGAAACCGCAAGTGGCTAACGGAAGAATGCGAGCGCCTGATAGAAGAAAGAAGACAGCTTAGAATTCAGGCAGAACAAGAAGACCAATGGAAAAACCAATACGAGATAGTTAAGATTAAAACAAAGAAAGCAATTAGATCAGCAAAACGAAAGCACATGGAGTCCTTAGTGAGGAACATCGAAAGTTTGATACAAACTAATCAAAGCAGAAAATTCTACCAGGAAATTCGAAAGGTTAAAAAAAGTTACCAACCTACCTTGCAATTATTAGAAGACGAAAATGGTAATCTGGTCACCGATCCTATAAAAATAAAAGAAATGTGGCGAAACTACTTTCAGACTCTGCTGAATTGCCCAGAACCTCTAGCTACTATAGATTTGAATACAGAGGAAAATACAGAAATTGTACCACCACTTACTTTTGAAGAAGTACGTATTGCTATCATGAGATTAAAGAATAACAAAGCACCGGGTATTGACAACTTGCCAGGCGAACTGTGGAAATACGGTGGGGATACAATACATTACAAATTGTACAATTTTTTAGCTTACGTCTGGAATAAGGAGCAAATACCGAAAGAGTGGAATCTTGGAGTCATATGCCCGATACACAAGAAAGGATCTAGGAAAAAGTGTTCAAATTATAGGGGCATCGCTTTACTATCAACAGCATATAAAGTTCTGTCTTACGTTTTGCTGAGAAGATTGGAACCATACACGGAATCAGTGATAGGAGATTACCAATGTGGTTTTAGACGGAATCGTAGTACTGTTGATCAGATATTCTTACTCAAACAAATAATGGAAAAGAAATGGGAGTATGCACAGAGTGTCCACTCACTGTTTATTGACTTTGCAAAGGCATACGATAGTGTTGATCGAAACACATTATACAGGATTATGAAAATGTTCAAAATACCTCATAAGCTCATTGCCATGATTCAGGTTGCAACTCGTGAAAATAGAGCTATAGTTCGAGTTGGAGGGGAAGTGACGGACGATTTTGAGGTTAAAACTGGCCTTAAGCAAGGGGATGCATTGTCACCAATGCTTTTTAACCTCACCCTAGAACACGTTATCAGGCAAGTGTGTAAGAACAGTGGTGGAATACAACTAAATGGACACCACAAAGTAATAGGCTACGCAGATGATCTTGCTATACTAGGAGAAAGAAAAGAAGAAGTTATCTAAGCAGTTCAAACACTAGAAAGGGAAGCTAAGAAAGTGGGACTAAGGGTGAATTCGGACAAGACGGAGTATATCCACATGCGTCGCTATAGCAATAAATTGATTCCCAGAGATGATTTACAGGTTGGAGACATCTTATATCGAGGGGTAGATAAGTTTAGGTATCTTGGATGCACGATTACAGATAACAACACCAGAGAAGAAGAGATAGAGATACGCATCCAAAATACTCTCCGATGCAGTTCAGCTCTGCACAGGGTGCTTGTGTCTGGGTTTCTCAGCAAACGCACTAAAATCCGCATCTATAAAACTGTAATAAGACCCATTCTGATGTACGGCTGTGAGACCTGGACACTAACACGTAAAGAGGAGCAAAAGTTGCTGGTGACGGAAAGGAAGATACTGCGGAAAATTTTGGGTCCAATACAAATGGAGGATGGCAGTTGGCGAATCAGAACCAATCGGGAAATCGAAGAATTTATTGCGGAACCCAATATTATTGGCGAGACAAAAGCCCACAGACTTCGCTGGCTTGGACACCTGGAGAGAATGAGTGAGGATCGTGCAGTAAAGCAGGTGTACCTGGGCCGTCCGTGCGGTCGTCGCCCGGTTGGTCGACCCAGGTATCGTTGGAAAGATGAGGTTGAAAAGGACCTGCGGGATCTCCAGGTTGAGGAGTGGCGGGAGATGGCGCAGGACAGATCGAAGTGGAGAACCTTATTATCGGAGGCCAAGACTCACTTTGGGTCGCTGCGCCATTGCAGTAAGTAAGTAGATGTTTGTCGAGGCACGACCGAAACCGCAGCGTTTAGTTTCTCAAGCTAGCCTCCAACGTCTATAACCAGGAGGCCGTGGAACGTAACAAACATAAAGTAATATGATTAATGAAGAGGGCGAGTGCTTTTTTTTACTTCAATAGAAATTAATACAAAAGATATTAAGTCACTTATCTGTAATATGTGACGTCAAGTCTTCAAAAAATTAAAATTTAGAAGATTTTATCAATTACTATATCCTAACATAATATGGACACATATTCCTGTGCACAATTTTACACCTCAACCCAAGAAAAAGTAATAGTCCCGTGAAATAAACATATGTATAAAGATAAATATATAAAGGAGAAAGTAGCACAGCACTGCCTGTATTTCGCTTTCAAATCTAAAACATTTTACCGATTTAAATGATTTTTGATATGGACCTAAATGGGACCCTGTAAAGTAACATAAACTACATTTTATTCCCGGAAAATATAATGTTCCCGTGGGATGAGTAATGCGAAAGTAACGCTGTGAGTGTTATGTTTTCACGCCTAAACCATTTGACCGATATAGATGATTTTTGGTATGGATAAAAATGAGACCTTAAATAAAGACGGAGGCTTCTTTTTTTAATTCCGTAAGTGCCATTTTTGGCACTTAGAACACGTTAGGTGTCCCAAGTTAACCCAACCCTGAATTCTACGCGGACGAAGTCGCGGGCAAAGCTAGTGAAATATAAAAAGCGATGAGTTTAACCTGACCCACAAACACATTATACAAACTCAAAATTTCATTTAAACTTGGGTCATAGTTAACCGATGTAACCGAAATTAAAACTAGTTTATGTTTGGCGCACAATATCGCTATCTATCATGTTTCGGACCACACAAAGTAGATCTAGCCATACTGCATGCAACTATTAATGAAGTATTGTATGGGCGAAGTTTGCCATGGAGCATAACAACATCACCGGGTACTGACAAGCTTTTCATGGAAACAGAGCAAGCACTACCCCTACTACTATCTTATCACTTACCAGTGAGAACGTTAAAATATCTATCTCTTCTACGGACTACGGTAGCTGGTAAATAATGTAGATGCCAAGTAGTGTGTTTATGGTAATCACTCAGACAAAGTAACCGCACGGGCAAAAGTTATATTGGTAAGAAGCAATTAAGACTTTCACATGAGCCAAAAAGCTTATGCCGGCTTGATCTGCATTAAACAGTATTTTATGTGTAGATGTTCATAAGAAATGCATAAAATATTAAGAAATAACAAAAAATTAACTGAATATTCATATTGGTATTCGAAAATATGTAGTAGGAACGCGTGCATTGAAACAATACTGGCCATTACAAGCACCCGCACAACGGTGGCTCTAGTCGTGGCACAATGTGGCTCTACTCGAGACGTTCGCCCTCTCGCCCGATTACACGAATCTTTTTCTTTCTATTTAGCTCGCAAATGAGGTTAACGTATTATAAACCTCTGCACACTGCAGCGCAGACAATTGCTTTGCTTTATAGTCTACGCCAGGGTTTCTCAAAGTGTAGTTTTCGCCATTCGACGGCAGAGGGTTCGCGACAAGATTTACGTAATGTTGACTTGATGCCTAGCAGGCACGTGCGGTATACATAGTGGCTACAACATACTTATGTGAGAGTAGGTTTTCACACCTGGTCATGATAAGAATTAAGGTTAAAATTTTCCAACATTACTTCTAAAATTGACTCCATTTGCGACAAGAAACAAGCTAACCCATGACATTAATATTAAAAAGATTTCTTTTGAAATAAAAATGTTATTTTCTTCAACAGCCAATTTGTTTATTGGGGGGGGGGGGGGGGTTTAATTAGTTATTTAGGACTTAAGGGGTTCGCTGTCATCTAAAAACTTTAACAGGGGTTCGCGAAACCAAAATTTGAGAAACCCTGATCTACGCCATCAAGTAACGAAATTTTCACGATTTTCTTATTTAGTTGAAATAACGTTTTCTATTACCATGTTTTCATGTTTTACCATGAAATTAATTTAGTTTGTTTAAGAACTTTTATTGTTACAGTTTGTTGTCAAAGTAACAATTGAGATAATGCAGAAGTATACATTTAATTATACAGATTGAAAAAAATTTTTCTAGATTCTTCTGCAATATAATTAACATTATCCAACATTTTACAAGTAATGTTTTTAATATGTATATCAATCTAGAGTACAGGAAGGACGGATCACGTGCGCTGGCAAACTTCATGGTGCAGCAAAGAAAGAATTAGCGAACCTTTTGGTTCGAGCCGAGATGGTAGTGACCACAAAGCTGTGGTGGAAAGGAGAGTTATTAAATTAAATAACTCTTCAAAGCATTGGCCATGATACCGTAAAACACGTTGAACGAGGAAATGTCCCTACGCAACGGATGTTACAAACGGCTCCAAACGGTTACGAACACCTGCATCATTCACGTTGCGAGTGGCCCGCTGCTGTAATCCATCCAAGGGATCGAGGAGATATTTTGCGCGCTCGTCCTCTGGGACGAAAATGCGCCCGGCCGCACCTACGCTTTGTACAGATGGCAATGCTTTTTTTTTTTTTCCGAGAGGAAAGCGCTTTAAGCTCCCCTGTTCGGTACCTCGGGGGAGGCCGAAAAGGGGTATGTCGGGGTCTCTGACCTTCCAACTCGGCGCGCAGAACAATAATTGTCCGCTTAGCTGAGTTGGGTCCCTAACCAAAATCCTACGCCAGCATACCGACTAAAACCTCTCGGTGACCATCTCGCGCATTTAGGGCGGTTTTGCGGCATCTCAGGGCGAGAAGCGCCCCAAATGGTCCGCCTCCGCCTAGCGCACCGTCCGATTATGGACTCCTCCAAATTGGGAGGGCTTGAGATGCCCTCCACTTACACTTTTTTGGACGTTCACCTTTTGTGAACGTCCACAGATGGCAATGCTGACCGAAGGTGACATACCGGCGCACCCTAATCAGGACTCTTACCCTGCGTGCGGTAAAGGAAATCGCGCCCTTGATCGGTCCCTCAGATTGAGATCGCAGCTGAGATCCATACCAAGGATACTCAGACTATTCCTAGACTATTCATTGCGAGTGGCACACCCTGAAGGTTGGGGAGAGGAGAGAACGGGGATTTGCGCATACCTATATTTTTTTGTTATTGTTATAATTATAAAACAATGTATGTATAGTGTATATATTGGTCGATTGCCGACGACTCACCGTAAGTCTTGTAGCAGTGCTTCTCCTTGTACTATAGTGGCGGCGCATGCGTCCAGGCTGGCTGCGCGATGTTGTGCGCACTGCTCGAGAGCGCGCCGCGCCGCCTCCGGAGTGTCGTCTGACGCACACACGCCGCCTCCGGTCCGAAGCGTCTCTAACCATTGCAGAAGCTAGAAAATAACTAACATTAGTATGTTGCTACTGAAGTCGTGATGGCCTCGAGGTTTAGACACGCGGTCGAGAATCTCAACGGTCGCGGGTTCAAACCCCAGGCAGTCACCTCTGACTTTTCGAAGTTATGTGTGTATTCACAATGAATTACCACGTACTTTAACGGTGAAGGAAAACATCGTGATGAAACCTGCACATAAAAAGTTCTTAGGAATTTCTTAGGTGTGTAGGCCGCCAACCCGCACTAAGGCCTAAACCTTCTCAGTTGTAGAGGCCAGTGCCCAGCAGTGGGACGTATATGGGCTGATGATGAGATTGTTGCTACACAAATAAGACAACCTATTCACTAACAGCCCTTATGGCTTGCATAAGCTGTAAAATATAGTACGGGTACAATGAGTAGAAACCGGCACTAACTTCTCATAGTCCATAGTGTATTACATATTGCATAATTAGGCGTATACCAAAGTGTTCTGAGATAGAGTTCAAGACGATAGCGCGTTTTTGATTCAAGTAATCTGCCATTTTAAAAAACTTAGGGTTGCCGCCACCACTCTAGTCCGATTGCCGTAAGTAGCGCTGTAATTATATACTAAGAGGTTGCCTGAATTAATAAAAAATCTCTAAATCTTTTATACACATTCCATATAAATCATGATCCGACATTTATGTTGAACATCGTCAAAAACAAAAAAAAATATACTAAATGAGAGCATTACAAAAGGTCCAACATGCTGGTAATAGCATATATTAACCTCTTTTTCGTGCGTGTACAAGAGTACTGCCAGATCTAAACGCCGCCTTCTCCGATCGACTCTCGCGGCGAAGGCGGCAACGTGTGCTTCGAGTTCTCGCGCAACACCAAGCACCTCTTCAGGATCGCACTCGCCCGAACG
The DNA here is from genome assembly GCA_907164795.1 of Hemaris fuciformis. NCBI lineage: Eukaryota > Metazoa > Arthropoda > Insecta > Lepidoptera > Sphingidae > Hemaris > Hemaris fuciformis. The sequence goes on along the minus strand of OU015431.1, from coordinate 18,707,789 downwards.
AGCCAGTTCTTCCGCTGCACCCAACAGTTTCTCCGCGTTTGTGTACGTGTTCTGTATCAAAAAGGCTAAATTAGGAACGAACTTTTTTCAACATTACTTTATCCGGAGGAAAAGTTAAGCTATGTTTGAAAAATATATTTTTCATTTTGATTGAGAAACTAAGTTTTTAATAACTCATAAAGAAATATTTTACCTTAATTTTCTTTGAGGCATCATCACATCGATTATTACTACAGAGTAAAGTTTGATAATTTCGATATTGTTGCAATCATAAATTTCTTTTACAATTCAATTTATGAAGAAGCAACATAAAATTTTATTCCATCGAAAAATGAATTTCATGCTTTCATGATACTTATTAAAAATATTTACTTTGTTTTTATTTATTATTTTATGAAAGATGTTCAAGAACTCACTTGTGCAACATTTTCAAAGTGTTCGTGAGATTTCTGATAAACTCTTGCTTTATGGAGATTCCTTCCTATTCCAGTATTCTTCTGTAAAAATACTTCGCCGTGATTTGCCAACCAGTCTAGTACCTGTTAAAAAAAATATCCATTTACAGTCTTTGAAATTTTTTAAGACATTAACAAATATTTGACATTGCAACCAATGTTTGGTACAGGTACATAGTAGTGTGTGAACTGACCTGCCTACAATCTTCTTTGTACAATAACAACGCAAGTCTTTGATGGAGCTTCAGTCGAGCTTGATGATAGCGAGCTTCTAGGGCCCTATGATGTCCCAGAATCTGATGTATGACTGCAAGGACGTGGTTGGCGCCAGAGCTGTAGTCAGCGGCCGGATCCCCGCCGCTACTGCCAGCACTGCTCACCGTGCCATCACTTTGCTACCAAACCAAAATAACCATATTAGGACTTCGCTAATATTGAAAAATAAATAAAACACTAGTAGAAAATTTCTAACTACCAAAAATCGTATAATGTTTATAAGATAAATATATTATTTAAAAAAATTCAAAACTATTGCAGTCCGGCAAATAAACATAAAAAGAAATAGGAATTTAGTATGGGACATTCTAAATGAAGTTTTACTCAAAATTATCTATAAAACGTAGTTTAGTCATTACTCACCAGATCAGCAGGGTCTGTTTGGTGGCACACTTGGACTAAATGATCTAGTTGATACAGCAGCTTTTTACTAGTTGAATGGACCTAAACAAGATTAACGAAATAAAGAGTTAAAGTTTTAGTAATGAAATTCGTAACAACTATAAACTGTCTTTAAAGCCACCAGCAACTGGTTTTTAAAAATTTGCAGCATTACTAAGCTTGGTATTGAGCATCTGATTTTATTATAAAAGTCAAGACAATGTGTTCGCAAAAATGGCAGTACATTCGAAGCTTCCAAGGTTATCTTTAACGAACCGCGGTTTCTCTTCTCAAAAAAGTTTGATTATGCATTAAGTTAAAAAGCTATTTACAATATGAACCTTGAAACAACACATTTTTGAAGTTGCATTATTGTTAACTAAATGTGTATGTTTTGTGAACAACAATTGTGTTTTCAACGCCAATGTGCAGTATCCACGTCTTCAGTCACTTTTAGCTGAACTTCGATTTAATATGGGATGATTGTTATGAAATATTTTATAAATCTATCCTCACCTCTGTGTAGGCCTGGCACATGTGCTCGTACAGCTGGCGGTGTCGCTGCGCATGTTGTTCAAGAGCTCGCGGGTCGTTGCACGGCGCGCCGCCTTGGCCCGTGGCGAGCTGCAGCGCCACAGCGCACTGGGCGCCCCAACCGCCCACCGCTGAAGCGTACGCTTCCGCCTTATGGTGGAATACCACAGACAGTGACAGCACAGCTGACCGCTCCTCGAGACCTGATCAACGTACCGCGTTTAAGTATGTAGACTGCACCGGTTACATTTCGTGAAGCAGAGTTTTACGAGCTATCTATACTAATATTAAAAAGAGGAAAGATTTGTATTTTTATATGTTTGTAACTGATTAAATCACATAAAAAATCAAACCACATCGAGAAGTACATAACCGCTGTGAATGATTTCTATCATGGGCATAAATGTGAACTTGGGAAGTTACATTAGCTAGTTTTTTTGTATAAGAGATCGTATAATATGTCGTAGCTAATTAATACACACCAGCCGATAACTGCTTGTAGGCTCTTTCGAGCCTATGCGCCAGCGCAGAGATCTGTGCCTCCGCATAGTGTCGCTTGTCGGCGAGACGGCGCGCGGCCGCAGTCACGCGAGCCACGCTCGGCCGCCCGCCGCCCGTGCATGCCGCAGCGAACCTAACGATACATCTATTAATTAATCAATCTCAATCCACTGATATAACTTACCGCCGTGTATTCATAAGTGATAGCGGAAGTTCCAAATGTAATTTATAATACAGATATATAAATAATTTTAGCTAAACTTTCATTTCGCCTATTGTGAAATGTAGAAAACTTTACATAAGTTTAACATTTCATATTGAAAGGATACATAGAATATCCGTTAGTGTTGTATCCTATACATACCTAGCATGTTCTTCCTGCAAACGTTTGGCAGCCGCACACGATCGACCGATCTCGACGTAAGTGGCGAGAAACGCTGTGCGGTGGTTCACGATCCATTCTAACATCTGTGCAAGAATACATTAACGTTTAATAAAATTTAATCATCACCAACGGTACAATATTAACCTTCAACAGGTCATAGAAAATTCCCATTTAGCACATTAAAATCAAATCTAGGCGCTCATTCTCTCTCTCTCTCTCTCTCTCTAATATAGGCTCTCACCCACTTTCAATTCAAATATATATTAATCAAGGATAGCAAAATAATTTCGAATTCAAATTATTTGACCGATATTGAAGTTACTGAATTTGATTGCTGGCTGAACTTAAAAAAGTACATAACAATGCATATGTAAAATATTTTTTATTCTATCGGAGCATTTAATTGTCCTCTACCAATAATCAATAATCCATAACTTTTTTACTGCATTAACTTCCAAACGGCCTGTTATTTATGTATTCGAGTGTCTATTCGCAGCCATTTTTTTTAAATAATGAAATAGTATAACGTCAATTCCTAGTCTCACTGAATTTTTCTCCCCTTAGTAGATTAGTAAGGCAAAATATATCAATTTCTCAAGTTTGTTTTTGGTAACAGATTGATCTGTTAAATTAGATCTTTAGTTCATGCCAAATGTATGTATAAATATCTCTACTTAAGTTAATATTTTACGACATATTTGAAATATACCTTTTCGCAGTCTTGTTCGAAAAGTCTTAGTTGGAAGCATTGATCGAGCTGCATCTTTTTGTGTTGCCATAGCTTGTGCGCGTGCGCATGTGCAGAACGCACGGCGGACAGTTGCGCACGCACTGCCCCCGGCGTACCGCAGTGAAACGCCGCGCCCTCGCCACCGCTGCCGCTTGCCTCGGAACACAGCGCTTCTGCCGCCTCCAATCGTTGAACTACTCTTTCGCCTAAACAAATACATAATCAACTGGATTTAGCTATTACATTTATTAAGAATATGGAATACGATTCCGTATAAACAGTTCTAGATCTGGCCTTGCTACATTCGCTATTTTACCTACATTATATGATAAAACAATTACTTTTAAAAATATAAGCTCATCACACGAAAGCCACAAAACGCAATTAAAATTGTACGAGATAATGTGTGACAAATGACAAGAATTCTTAAATGTAACAATTATAAATAAACAATGTTTCATAAAAAACTCATTACCCTCCATAAATTCAGGCTTTCTTTCAGTTAACAACGTCCGTTCCCTTATCCACACTTAGCAAATGACAGGCATTGAAGCAGACACTAAGAAATATAATCAACTTTTGGGAGGAGTCAATATTTAAGCTATATATTTAATTATAAGGCACGACTGAGAGTAACATACTAGCAAGCGCGCGTGGCGGCACGTTGGACGCCGGACTGCGAGCGATCGAAACAAATATCGACAACCAGACGGATGTAACCAACAGCCTTCAGAGTGTCGTAACTAGCGTGTGCGCAATTGTACTGAAACTTGCGGGTTATACAATCGGGCGCCTTGTCGGCTCCCTGAGCGCTCGACCGTGCAATAATCACAATGTTTGTGACTTAAATACCTATACATTTCATTAAACAATTAAGCCATATTACCTCATCTATATCACATAATTCAAATAGTAATATACAAATAAAACTTTTTTAAATTAATATGGCAATTTCTATTCCGGCATTGAAGCGAATGTTATTTTTTCCACGCCAAATTACGTGTTAGGTGCTGACTCATGTGATAGGTATGTATTTTACATTTGCAGCGTACGAACAGCACCTTGAATTTATCTATACGTGTTACCAAATGAAAAACATCAAAACGCAATTGGTGTTGCATGTTTATAATTGTATAATACAATTAGCCTAATAAATAAATCAGCACCAAATAAAACTGACTCTTGGATTTAATTATTAATTATACACTTTACGTTTGGTCATGTAGCATGGGGGGAAACGATATTTTTTTCAGATTATATCAGTGCTTATATAAATAAATACCTGGATGACCGAGCTTTGCTCAGATTTTTTTTTTAATTGTGTTTTTTGGAAATTATATTTTAGTACGAATTACTAATAAAATGATGAAATATGAATAATGTTATAATACTTAACAACGCCATCTGCTGTTGTGTCGTTAAAGCAATTAGTTGCTCACAAAAAATAGTATTATTATTCGCCAATAGATGTCAGGAAGAGTCATATTTTTCAGTTGATTTTTGTTATTTTTCTTCCAAATGACATTTTCTAAAAATGATTCCTAGCTAGATCGATTTATCGCCCCCGAACCCCCCTATATACTAAATTTTATGAAAATCGTTGGAGCCGATTCCGAGATTCCAATTATATACATATACAAGAATTGCTCATTTAAAGATATAAGATAAATATAAGATAAATAATTATCTAACTAAGTAATTGATACCACTATGAATATAACTACTATGTATATGAAAACAATTTTAAAGTTTTACCCTGCGCTTCGAGTTCATCCACAGGGACCTTGGCCAGCCGTTTGCTAATGTCGGCGTGAGCGTCGATAGCGCGGCGTGCTCCCGTCACGTCATCGGCGAAATCAGCCCGGGCTACGTCCTCTTGCAGGTCGTCCAATCGGTCCAACAGATCGCCCGCTTGCCACATCAACTCTTCTAATGCCTAGAGTAAAAATAAAATTTATGAAATGCTTATATTTATCAACTCAATACCGATAATGTAACATTTACTGTTACATAGAGCACGAGTAATATTATGATGAGATTAAAATATATTATTTCACAACTAGTACCTTATTATAAAACAATAAATAATTTGCATTTTATCTTTGTAACATAAATATTTTAATTAAAACTGTTGACCGTTTGAGTCTATTCTAATGTTATGAAGCTGAAAAATTCCTTTTGCATTGATTAGTCCATTTATATAGGCGATATAACATAACGCTACGATCAATAGTAGAGGAACATCAATGAAAAATGTGGAAATGTGGCAAAAACAGGGGGAAAAATCATATTAAAGTCGTTTATTGCGCATACGGAGTTGCGGGCAAATACATAGTTATTTATAAATAATAAACACAGAATAACTTCTGTCATCCGTATTTGTGACATCATCGTACATTTTGCGTGTCTTTTTACTTCAAAATCAGAAAATAAAATGAAAGTACTTCCTCTTTGTTAATTTTAAAATTTTATGCTTATTGAGATTATGATACATACATGATGTGTACTATGTGTACAATACACGCATGCTCATTACTGGCTAGGCACTGTTTTTATTGGTCATGCATTTTGTTTACAAACAGTTATGCAAGCTATTTGTTCCAGCGGATGTGATTCACGTAACTGGTGTCACTTTTCATTAGTAGGATAACACCTATAAACGCGTGATAAACGAACTCAACAGCTCTGCAATTGACCTGAGATTTCCGTTTCAAACAGTTATCATATTTGTCTCAAGAGCCATTGATAAATTATTTCTATTCACGAGTGATTGTATAATAGCCTTATATTGCAGTATTACATTCGACTACGTTTACATGTAACTTTTATTGATATGCATCCTTATGCTACTCTAGTATAACATTAAAGCCCCGTGGCGCATTTGGCATGACACCAACTTGTGAAACAAGAGTGGGTTCGATGACCGCACCGAGACAAATGTTTGTGTGATCCGCAAATATTTGTTTTATAAGACCGAAAAATAATGGCCTCGATTTTAGGCGCTCAGTCGAATTGAAATTTGGCGAACGCCAGTTGAAACCTAGGCACGCACCTCTGTCTTTATGAATTTATGTGTGTATTCACATTGAATTATCACTTACTGTAATGGGGAAGGAAAACATCGTGAGGAAACCTGTACAACGAAAAATTCTTTGGAATTTCTCATTTCTAGACCCTCGTAATAGACTAAGATCTAACTCCTCTCATTCGTAGAGGAGACCCGGACCCAGCAGTGGGACGTATATAGGCTGATAAAGATTTATATGTAAGTATATACTAATATCATAATTACGAAAGTAACTCTATCTGTCACGCCATCACGCCATAACCATTGGACCAATTTGTATGATTTTTATATGGAGTTAGATGGGACCATGAGAAACGACATAGGCAGTAGGCTATATGTCTTAACAAAGTTGTGCACGTGCGAAGCTGGGGCCCGCTGTATTAACATAAATTCATCGTTTGCAGGTAAATCGACATTTTAATAATGTCATCATCAGCCAATATACGTCCCATTGCTTGGCACGGGCTTTCTCTACAACTCTAGCCTTAGTCCACCACACTGGCCTAGTGCGGGTTGGCGGACTACACAGCTAAGAAATTTCTAAGAACTTTTAGGTTGCAGGTTGCCGATGTTTTCCTTCACCGTTTAAGTATACATATAATTCATTGGTAATACACACACAACTTTGTAAAGTTAGATATGTATGCCTGGGGTTTGATTCTGCAAGCGCCCGACGGCGCGCCTAAATATCGAGGCCATAGCTTACTTATTAATGTTATTTTATTGTATTCAGGTTTAGGCAGTTAAGACTATACAACGTTCTTGTTGTTCTTGTTGTTTAATCTACAAACTTACCAGCCTGAGATCTATCCACTGCGCATGATCATACTGTAGTGTGCCATCTAGATCTGATGTAAGTTGTGTACTATCTATTACTTTAGGCAACGCCTCCAAGCTGATCATGGTCGTCTGGAACAAAGGAGATGATGTTACTATCATAATATAGGAATAAGTCGTATAGATCTGTACATCAATAAGTTTATCTTTTATTTACAGGTGATTGTTAAAAGCTTAATATCATTTAGATGATTAATACAGGAATCGATACCAAACAATAAATATAAAATAGTATATGGCCCTATGTAGATATAAAAACATATCAACTAGACTGCCATATTATTCATGCGATGTACCTATGTATATAGCGATAACACACATACTTCAATATTAAAAGCGAAAAAAAATTGGATAACTATCAACTCGGCCTGAACAAGATATTCGCTCATTGTTATATAAATGCAGAACTTAAAACTACAAGTACTCCAGTTTATTTGAACGGTACTTGCCATCAGGCGCTGAAACCGTTCTACCATACAAAATATAGCTACATTTACATTTGCAATTTTCCTTCTTTTTTTTTTAATTAATGTTAAATAAATTTTACCTCGAACTTGTATTTATGTGCTCCTATTGTTGTGCGTTGTTTTTGCCAAAAATTGTCAGGTTTAACTACCAATGCCTGGTGGACGGATGAAGGGAAGTTTTCCTGCAGAACCTTAAGGATTGGCTTGATAGCCGCCCATGCTGACCCTCTCATATCGATCAATATTGTAAAGCCGTGGGACCTCACCGAGTCGCTGTGAATAAAATACAAAAAAATAAGTGGAAATAACCGTAAAATAATATTTGGTTTAGGCTGAACATACTAACATAGTTTTATTTGAAAATGGTTGGCAACTAAGAATTGTCTTCGCCAAACGTATGGTCCAAAATTATCCAATTGGTAGCCAAGAAATCAATACAGAACGAAGATACGCTTGGATTTGCAAGTATGATAATTCGAAACAGACTGACATAAATTCTAATCGCCTATTGTTCGACATATTTTGAAAGACATGACGTTTATTGCTACTCAGTACCGTTGGCACAGAAAACACACATCGTGGTGTTTCTACAACTTATCTATTCCTTCGTATATAAAAAATAAATTAGACATTACGTACATTCAATACACAAACTGGAAGTAAGAATTGCTTTATGTAATTAATTTATTTTCAAGCATTGAATAAGCAAAAGTATTAAATGTAAGTGAAATAAGCCTGATGAGTAATACTGCATCTACATTTACTCAAGGTTTATGCAAAGATTCGGGGTTTGAAGTTTGTTTGTGCTTGCCCACGCACGTGCACGTGCAGCCTGCACCGTATTATAATTTATAATAATAATAATATCTCACCTGGGTATACTGATTAAGTAATGTAGTAAACGCCTGTAGTCATCTGGCGCAACTCGGTCTCGCCTCGAATTCGCTGGAAACCATATAATGGGCCCCCCGCGGCGGTCGCGGCCCCCGGTCAAAGCCGCAACCCGCTCCTGCAGAAGCGGGAGCACGTCGAGCGCCCGTGCTCCGGCCTCCATCGCTACCCCTGCTCAGGGACCCAACTGTAGAAGCCTGGCAACACAAAAAAAATTTTCAAAAATAAAACAATCTACCAATAAGCCCTTACATGTGTGTTCATTTTTATGTTTTAATAATCATCATCATCAGCCCAAATACGTCCCACTGCTGAGCACGGCCTCCTCTACAACTGAGATCCATAATTTAATTGTTTTATATTTTAAGCAATAGGGGTGGAAGAGAAACTAAAAATGAGGCAAAAATAGGGAAAAATATTCCTTTTTAAGTCAAAACACATACAGAGTTGCAGGCAAAAACTAGTTTATTTTAAGTTTGCATTTTTTATATTTTAAACTTCGACAATGCTTATTATTTCTTAAGTCAGGTTGTTTAAAAAAAATATATGTATACATTAAATGAAAATCCCTATATAAAATATTTATTTATTTATTTTTTACACCCAACAGACATATACATAGTTCTGACCCCACTTTAAGATTTTTAGTGTTGTGTGTATCAGAAACTACGAGAGACTTTTTGGTCTCACAAGCACCCAGACCCAAAACATTTGTCTCAGTGCAGGGATCGAACCCGCGTCCACTCGTTTCGCAAGCTGGTGTCTAGCCAACTGCACCACAAGGCTGACAATGACATACAGGGTTACAGGATTTGACACAGAGGTGGTGCAAGAATATTATGCTGACAACAATCACATCCTTAAACATCAAGATGATGCCTGGATAATTTTTATCCAGTAGTGTTAACAAAAGTTTAATTGGCATAATTATATTGCTCAATTACCAAATTAATATGTGAAAACATTTGGCCTTACTATTAGTCATGGTTATATTAAGTTGGTAGGAAATGCTCAATGTCTTTTACCAAGTATTTATGCTAGTTGCTACTTATAATATGTAAGCAATAACACCTCTGAATTTTACTATAAATATGAATATTGCAATTTTATTAAGAATTCTGATTTTATGTTAAATCATAAACAATAATTCCCAGTGGATTCTACATAAAACACACTACTTTTATTATGTAATTATTATCATTGATCGTAATTTCTTAATACTTAACATGGATACCATAAAATGAAACAAGTATAAAATATAGTTCATCAATTTAAGTTCAAACTCACAATATTCATGTATTATTTATCTATTAATTTACTTTTGTAATTGTATTTTAAAGCTAAGTTATAATAACTTTTTGAAGTGGTAAATAAACTGGCATTATGGACTTAGCACTCTAAGCATTCATGATAAAGTAAACACACATGTGTATTTCACTATCTTGCTAATATAGATTAAAGAGAAACAAAACCATTACCCCAAAATATAATACCAAATGATTGCATGAGACATAGGTATGTATACTATAAAAACATTTATAGTGGACATCACATGTCCACTACATTTTACTGAACGGTAAGCTGCAGTGATACATAAACACGATAGGGAATACAATTGGCTCAAGGTATGGAGGTACATTGTGGTCAACACAACACAACCAATTTGTGTTATCATCTTATTAATATTAGCCAATGATTATTCATTGGTCAGTATTCTGTGGAACACACATTTTAGGGTTTGTGACTCATCAGACATCAATTATAAAGTACACACCTAGGAATTGAATTGTGTTCTCTGTTAATATGTATATTACAGTTTTAATGCATATTCTATTAACCTATTAGGATTCTTAGACATGAAAAAAAAACTTGAATGTATAACAGTTACTATCTCATCATAGTCATAATAATAGTAGAGAAACTTTGATTTCTTTTAATAATTAATATGTAACAAAAACAAAATTGTTTCATTTCTTTTAATTGACTCCAGACTTTATTCAAAAATAGCTAAATAGATAATTTGTAAAATTATAACTTCTTACTTATTAAAATCAAATGATTGAGCTCAGATTATATAAATTTATTATCAATACAATTAATATGACAACATAATTGATTATCTGTAGCATTATGTTTATAAAAGATTATGAAACAATAACAAATAAAAACACTAACAATACAAATAAGCAACTTTAAACTTTCAATAAATAAAGTTCACTCTAGGCCTGCACATTCGTTATTTACTAAATGTACTTACAAGCTGTCACACAAAGAAATGTTCATTTAAATTCACACTTTCTCAATTGTATTGTAGAAAATTACAAAAGTCAACACAACCATTCAAAATAAAAATCTTTGAATGATTAAGTCACGTCTTTTCTTTGTAAAGCAACCGCTTACGCCAGGGAGGGTCAGGGTGCTTGTATTATTACAAAAAAGAAAACGAACGCCGCATTACTCGTGAAATATTTAATATTAACAAATAAAATTGACGGAGCAATTCGTGCGCACGTACATTCTGATGAACAATAATATTTCAATAATGCTGATGACAAATTATTTCAAATACACAACTAGCGATGTAACAAAAAATAACCTCAGCCATAGATTTGAACTAACCGTGGTGACTCAAAGACTCCAGTTAATCAGGTATAAAAGGTTCAGCACGCATTATTGTCACTGTCGTTACTTTCACTAAAACATTAGTAAAAAATATATTCATTACTGCCCTAAATACTTAATAAAAACACACAAGCTGGACTATAATGACAAACTGAGGATCACCAACCACCACAATGGCGATTGGCGCGCCAGGGTAGGGATAAAACGATACGAGTAAATACGAGTAAGTACATACTCGATACTTTTCTCCGATAGCAAGTACTTTTAGTATCGATACTTTGAAATGAAGTATCGAGTAGGTATCTTTCAAAAGTACTCATATCAGTAATCAGTATACCAATGTCACTATTTCATTTCAAATAAAATCGATAAAAAAAACATATCCTAAATTGAAGTTTTTGAACGCATCCTAGTCTTAGTTTTGTTCAGTTGGCATACAGGCACGCATATATTTGAACGTGGTAAAGGGTTTTTTCGCCTAACCGGCACCCAACAGTCACATACATAGTTCTGACCCCACAATGAGACACGAGTCCTGTGTCGTGGGTATCAGAAATTACAAGAGACTTTTCGGTCTCACAAACACCCAGACCCGAATCAAATATTTGTGAATCACACAAACATTTGTCTCGGTGCAGGGATCGAACTCGCGCGGCGGCCTCTCGTTTTGCAAGCTGGTGTCTAGATAACTGCGCTACGGAGCTGAAAATCCTATAAGTTTGTACTTATTAATAAAAAAATACCAATACATTTTAAGATTTTTGTTCTAAATTTCCCAAAAACAATCCGATACGAGTAAGTAGCGACACTTGACGATCGATATGGTATCGAGTAGAATATCGATACCTTAATTGTATTGTTTCATCCCTACGCCAGGGTTGCCTACCGCAGTGTGGCCACAACTTTATGCTTATCTTGCAAATTATTTTACGATACAGAATGCATCATTGTTATTGTCGCATCTGTACTGTCATAAATGATCTCCGTAACGAATGCCGTAATAACTGCTAAATATTTCACGTAATATTTAACCCTTTTTTTAATTTAGAAAATCATAAAAATAAAATATTATACAATTAACAAGAAAGTAGCAAATGGAGGGCATTGGATAAAATATTTATTTTAAAATTATGACGAAATAGCTCAGTATTTTTTATCAGATATGCAATAATATGAATTTGTATCCTGTAATTTATGTCTTATTTATTAAAAGTCTTACGTTCTATTGGAAAGATATTTATGCAGAGAAATTTGGTATATTAACACAAGCTATACTTTATTCATCATCATCATCATCAGCCCATATACGTCCCACTGCTGGGCACGGGCCTCCTCTACCATTGAGAGGGTTTACTTTATTATTCAGAGGAAACTCAGATAGACAAAGATTACTTTACTAGCTACTAATATATTTCTTTTAAACAATACTGCAAAGAAAATATTCAAGCGTGTTTTATGAAAAGGGTAATTATTTGCAGGGTAACACAATTAATCCTCTCTGACATATGCACATACACCGGCTCGACACAAGAAAGTATGTTCGATGTTGTATCCCGGGTAGCGCAGGTATGAGATGTCTGTAGGTGAGGATATCTGTGTTTCCGTTAGAAATAGTAAGGCCGGCTTGTTCATTTCTAGGTGACAGTGAACGGCATCAAGGTTGGAATGAATTCCCCTAATATTGCAGAAGTCCATACGGAGCATTATAGGGGTTGCAGCAGTTGCCTTACGAGTTGAGCCTCTGGCAGAGAAGTTATAGAGAGGGATATTGCCCTCCCCAGAATACGTAGGGCATCCTGAGCGAGAGTGCTCAGGGGGGGATTCTCCTGCACGTAAAGTGCCGGTACCCCCTTGGGGTAGATTTCTCTTGTATACCGCAGCCATAACTAAGGGGGGGGGGGAGGGGGAGTTGAGACACCGGTAATCTCACACACCAAACGAAACGCAACAGTTAACTGTTACTTTACGTTGATATTATGTGAGACAGTGGTACCACCCCGGACGAGCCGGCCCATTCATGCTTTCATTAAAAGCGTGGCTCTACCAGTTACAAAAATGTGAGACCAAAAAGTCTCTCGTAGTTTCTGATGCCCACGACACAAGGTTTGTATCTTAGTGTGGGATCAGAACTATGTATGTGACTGTTGGGTGTATTTATTTATTTATTTAATTCGTTAAATAACACGCATTATAAAAAAATCTTTAAATTTACTGCCATCAATTCAAAATTTTATCCTTTGTAATATTATAGATATTATTTATGTTATGCATTTCTTATAATTAATATTAATATCTTCTCACTTTAAGGTTAAGACAATCGTATTATGCGGCGCGCTTCAATAGTATTGTACAAATTTTAGTAATGTAGAAATTACTATCGGAAAAACTCCAATAACACTTCTTGACCCAGGGAGAGAACACGCAGCTTCTCCATCGCAGGCGCCAATTGATGCCCAGGATCAACGAAACTGTACAAATTTAACGGATTTTTTAGATTTTAGACTATAATAAGATACTTATAAGATACTATAACTAAAATAATTCTCAAACTTATGAAATAAAACTATTTACAGGAGGCCCGTACCCACCAGTGGCTTGTATATGGGCTGATAAAGAAAAAGGGCGAAATTATATTGAAAGCAATTAATTGAATACTAAGTATAATTAAAAATATATAATTTACTTAATTTCTCATTCAGAATAAGGGAATTTCTCATTACCCGCAACTCCGTATGTGAAACTCGAGAGTAATTTTTTCCCCCTTTTGCCAATTTTTTACTAATAACTAATAAATTACTAATAAAATGATGAAATATGAATAATGTTACTTAACAACGCCATCTGCTGTTGTGTCGTTAAAGCAATTAGTTGCTCACAAAAAATAGTATTATTATTCGCCAATAGATGTCAGGAAGAGTCATATTTTTCAGTTGAGACTACTCAAACGCCTCCTTTTTGTTATTTTGCTTCCAAATGGCATTTTCTAAAAATGATTCCTAGCTAGATCGATTTATCGCCCCCAAAACCTCCTATATACTAAATTTTATGAAAATCGTTGGAGCCGAAACCGAGATTCCGTATGTTGTTGTAAAATTATGCCTTGGCCAAACGTTGTTATGCCTTTTATACCTGTAATAGCAAAATTATAACCATACAATTTTCCAGTTCGTCAATACGACTGGTACCGAAGGTGTCTGTATAGGTACTACTTTATACTTATATCGTAGCCCATAGTATGGGGCAAGATGGTTTTTTCAATGTTCCAATTAATGGTTAATTACTGACAAATGTGATAAGTTGATTTTGCAAAGACTGTACCAAATCATAGTTAGATACATAACATAACGTACCATTAATAAATAAAAGTAATAAACATAGTAATTATGCTGTATTTTTGTAATTTCCATGCCCCCCCCAACCCCTATTCCTCTATTAGATAAGGCTTTTGTTGAGTACATTTTTTTATTGTGCAGTGTGATTTTAAAATAAATCTCAGTGTTTTGATACTTCTTCAGAAATTTGATACTTATCAGCAAATTTTGTGAGCTGATTTAAAACCGACAAACAGAATTTGTAAGATATGTTTTATTTTTTTCTAAGATCGATTGTGACTAAATGACGATATTTTAAGAACAACACTAGGTATCCGGAGCAAAAAAAGTTGTAGTAAAATTAAAATATTCTTAATATATTAATCGCTTAATGGTCGCTTGTGACCAAGCTAAATATCAATATTTTTATCTTTGTGTTTTTTTTAAGCTGTTCTATATTTATTTTGGGACTCGGTTGTCGGTATTGTTACACCGGCTTAGAGTTCACATCACTATTCAATCTTTGCCTGTTATTGATTTTCTGACATTAGTAGAGCAAACTTTGGTGGAAGCTGTGAGATATTTGAATTTATTCAAATCGCAGAAATGTGATATGCAAACATAATGACACCGCTATTCATCCAGGTATTTTGCATTAGTTTTACTAGAAATTACTGAAATACATTTTAACAGAAAATCATAAGCACACAGAAGAAGTACAATAAAGTAAAAATCTATTAACCAGGAATCATTACGTTCGATACTTTTTTTTAATAAATTTATGTGTTATTTACTATATGCAACTGCGATGTTATGTGCGCAAATAAATTACATTAGTTTTATTCGGTCATAATAACGTTTCAAAATAAATGTTTTCGATATACTCAAGCGAGACCAAAAAAAATCATGTGCAGCTACACATGATTTATAATTTTCGGTGAGCTTGAATTACATAAATTTGGTCTAAGTTTCTGGAGTCATTAGACCTTGGTATAAATGATTTTCTTATCATCATATGTTTACTTACTCTTCGTACGTGCGATTGCAATGCGCAAGTGCTAGACGCGCTAAGCGAATATCTACGCGCATATAAGAATTTTGTAGACATCAATATGAAATGTTTTATTCGGCATCATATTGTACGCTCCCAAACAATAATAACGATTCAAATTTATTGCTCAGTATAAGTCTTTTTTCAGAGAAGTAAGCTATTTTAGTGCCCATTAAAGAAAAAAAAAACTAATACCAAATGCACATCACCAAGCATAACCAAATTTAATACATATCTATAACACAGCCTATAGAACTCTACATAAGGTATTTAAAACTAATAAGAATTGTAACAATTCAGCATATAAAAGATAAATATTTAAACAGTATTTTGTGAATTTTTTATTAAAAGATTCCGAAAACTCAGCCGTTAGTACCTCATCTCTCCTGACATTATTATTAAGTATGATTACATTATTCTAGCAACATACTAAAACATAATGAATTGCTATATGAAATAGCATCAGATATATTGTTGCCTAACTGACCCGGCGAACGTCGTTCCGCCTAACAGCCGATTTTTTTTCTTGTAGCCTAAGTTATTACATCAGATATCTGCCAGTGAAGGTCCCGTTAAAATTGGTTCACCCGTTTCAGAGATTAGCCGGAACAAAGAGACAGACAGACAAAAATTGTAAAAAACTTTATTTTGGAATATGTGCCGTGTATACATCCATATTATGCATATATTAAAAAGCGGTTATATCAATATTACAAACAGACTCTCCAATTTTATTTATTTGTATAGATGTATAGATAATGGTGGGCCTTCTCTACAACTGAGAAGACTTTCATAATACCCATTTATTCATAATCTCAATTTATAAAATACCAGTTTAAAAATAACAGTATTTGAGGTGACAACTCTGATATTCTTTGCAGTAATTACTTTTTTGTATTCCATGATATTTTTCCTCTTGGAGGGCTCAACGCCAGAGGCATGGAGCAGGAGTGTGGTGGTACTGTTCTTCAAAAAAGGTGATAACACTTTGCTGAAGAACTACAGGCCCATCTCGCTCCTGAGCCATGTCTATAATTTGTTTTCGAGGGTCATCACCAATCGTCTTGAACGCAGGTTTGATGACTTCTAGCCTCCCGAACAAGCCGGTTTCCGAAAAGGCTTTAGCACCATAGACCACATCCATACGCTTCGGCAAGTTATACAAAAAACCGAGGAATATAACTTGCCGCTTTGTTTAGCGTTTGTGGACTATGAGAAAGCCTTTGATTCGATCGAGACCTGGGCTGTGCTAGAGTCTCTCCAGCGGTGCCACATCGACTATCGGTACATGGAGGTGTTGAAAAGTATATTATATAGCAACGCCACCATGTCGGTCCGAGTACAAGATCAGAGCACGAAGGTTATTCCACTACAGAGAGGCGTGAAACAGGGAGATGTCATATCTCCGAAACTGTTCACTGCCGTGCTGGAAAATGCCTTCAAGCTCTTGCGGTGGAAAGGATTCGGCATCAACATCAACGGCGAGTATATATCACACACCTTCGGTTTGCCGACGATATTGTAGTCTTGGCAGAATCGCTGGAAGACCTTAGCACTATGCTCGAAGACCTCAATCGATTCTCTCAACAGGTGGGTCTTAAAATGAATATGGACAAGACGAAGATCATGTCGAATGTCCATGTTGTGCCCACCCCGATCGCAGTTGGGGGCTCGACTCTCAAAGTTGTTGACGAATATGTCTATTTAGGACAAGTGGTCCGGTTAGGCAGGTCCAACTTAGAGAGAGAGATCAATCGTCGAATCCAACTCGGTTGGGCAGCGTTCAGGAAACTACGCGACGTCTTCTCGTCCAAAATACCTCATTGCCTGAAGACGAAAGTCTTCGATAGTTGTGTGTTACCTGTGATGACATACGGCACTGAGACGTGGCCTCTCACTATGGGCCTCATTAGACGGCTCAGAGTCACTCAACGAGCTATGGAGGGTGCTATGCTCGGGGTTTCCCTACGAGATCGAATCAGAAATGAGGAGATGCAAGCAAGCAAGATTAGCAAGTTGAAGTGGCAATGGGCCGGGCACATGGTGCGGAAAACTGATGGCCGATGAGGCCAAAAAGTTCTCGAGTGGAGGCCACGGACCGGAAAGCGCAGCGTAGGACGTCCTCCGACAAGGTCAGACGACCTAGTAAAGGTCACGGGACGTCGCTGGTTGCAGGCTGCTTCCAACAGGTCCCTGTGCAAGTCATTGGGAGAGCCCATGTCCAGCAGTGGACTTCCATTGGCTGATGGATTGGATTAGATAAAAAAAAATTAAAGAAAAGAAAAGTTTTGCATGTAGTATTTGTGTAGTGAAGATTTGTTTAGTGATGTGCTTGCTGTTCATGGATATTAAGTTGTTATTTAATATTGTGGTGATCTGAAAAAAGTTTTATATATGACACACATTTTTCTTAACAATTAATCAAGTAGGTCATTCTGAATAGGTATGTGGTTGCGAATTTTCAGGAGTAGTAATAAAACTTCATCACCATGGCTTTGAAGTTGGTACCGGAGCTGAGCTCCATGGAACCAGAAAACTACAGAAAACAATTTCGGACTTTATGCTGGAGTGGCACCAGGTTTGGTCATGTCTTTTTTACATCATAGTGTTGCGTTTTTAATGAATGTGTATGTATATCAAGAATAAATAACAATTTAGATACTAAACTAACTATCTGTAATGTTAAATTATATTACTGTAATCAATCTTTATTGTTATCATGGATGGATGAACACACCATCCTTGAATTTTCCTTCTTTTCCAGTTTAATTTTATTAACAATCTATCTACTTAATAAGGTAAATATTATATTATGATTTTAATGACTAAACCATTGTAAGCCTAGTGTAATTCACATTGTACAGATTGATTTACGTAATTGTTATAACATAACTTGCTTTCTTACATTGATCTAATTATATTAGTGTTAATGGTTAGATTGAAAAAAATTGCAACCATAGCTTTAACTTTAGTGTATAGTTTATTTTTCTTTAAACATTTTGTGTTGTATTGAAATTTAATTATTATATAATCTTTTTAATAATAAGTTTTCCAAGGATTATTACATTTATGATATTTTGGCAGTAACAGCATTCCATGAACCTCCCTTTTAAAAGTTTGCAAGTGCACTCTTTTTGCATGCTAACAAAATTTATCTCTTTACAAAATCTAATTGGAGCTTATTTTTTTAAAATTTGTATCTAATATTTCTATAACCAATTGTTTCACTAATACATGCCTTAGTTATCAATATAACAAAATTATATGAGGAGTAAAACAGTTTAAAAACAACAAACAATTTCAGGAAATATGAAAAAAGACCACAAAAGAAATTTGGGAAAAAAGAAAAACTCCGGAGGATAAAAGCAGCGAATGCGCTTGCTGTCTGCTATGCTCCGGCGGTTTTAGGAAATCCTTCCCATTTTGCTGTTTATGCCAATGTGAGGAGATCCATTCTTTCTCGCTGGAAATATCTTAACGGCCAATTATCGGACTTGTCTGATGACAGCGATAGCGACGACAATACATCGCATTTGCCTGTTTCAAAATTGCCAAAGGTAATTGTGGTAGTTTCTTTTTGAAATGTTATTACTATATTCTAAACGATTGTGTAACTTCTTATTTTGACTTTCGCGCATTTAGCATATTTTTCCTAACATAAAATCTGTATTATTATAGAATTTAGGAATATATATTATATTTTTACATCAACAGGTTACAGGAATAGGCCTTCGTGCCGTTTTTTGTTTGATATCCCACTCAAGCCATTGTGATGCGTACTTTTGCGAGCAGGCCTTAAAAGCATTACTTGATGTACTCCAAGGACATTCACCAGAAGAACTTTGTCAAGAACCAACAGAAGTAAGATTAAATATTAATTAAAGGAATTATACTAGAAATTGTTTCACTTTATAATGTACCTGAAATGTAATTAATGTATTTCTTGTTCTATAGATGATAGCTAATCTTCATTCAATGTTGGTGGAGGTGGCAAATGGAATCTCAACTGGTGGCAGACCAGAATTACCCACTGCGCTTACAGCAATAAGCAGCTCATGTCTTGTTGCATTATCTGTGGCTAGAGGGGAAGCAGAACTCATTTTAAACGCAGTTGCTTCGTTAATTATGTCTTCGTCGTCTTTATCTGAACAAACTATCCAGGTAAGATACAGTAATGGTTTACCTTGGTGTTTTTTTTTTACCAAAAAGGTCGCTTTGAATTTCAGCCTACTTAGAAAAAGTAGACTAAGTATTATATACGTAAACACTTGAAGCCACTTTTTAATTAAAAGTTCCTATATATTTATTAAAAGTTTTAATCAATATCAGTAACAATTTCGTAGTCATTATGATTTAAATACTATACTAACCAAACTACTCCTGGCTCTTAGCAAATGGTATACCAAATAATTTATTTGAAGTAAATATATACACTTTTTATTGGAATTTGACTGGAGTCAAGAATAACGCAATAAAGTGTATTTTATAAAAAAAATGTATTTCCTTCTGATGTGATGTGACATGATTCAGAGGCGTTTAATAGTGGCGATTAAAGCGATTTAGTAGATTGACATCAGACAATGGATCTCGCGCCTGCTCCATTTGAGCAGTGACGTACCTAACATCTGGTTCGGTATTGCCGTTTGGCCGTAACAATTGAAAAACTTTAGAGAATGTAACTTTATTAATACCTCTGCGAAACTCATTACTTTCCTTCGTGTTTTGCTGTTACCCATAGCATTTGAATTTTTATTTTTAATAGCCGACTATTTGTTTTACAGATACCAGCTAATTTAACCAAACTGCAAAGAAGTGTACAGTCAGTGATCTTGGGCTCACCATCTCGTAATCAATGGCTTGGTTATGGAGTCCCACATCAGTCCTTAATTACCAGTTTTCCTGTAGACCTTCCTCAATCCTTGACAGCTGGACCAGGAGAACTTGTAGTCCGCTCATTGGTGTCGGATGGCTGTTATTTGTACGTTTTCACTTCAAAAGGCTTGCTAAAGATAGGTTCTGGATATGGCAGCTCTATAAAACAACACGTGTATCTGTACAAACCAGATTTCTTCCCAAGTGACCGACATGGCTGGCTTGGATTCTGCAGGGTAAGATTGCAAGCTGAAGCTAAAATATCATTTTTAAGGGTTCGATATACTAATATGTTACTATGGTGGTTATAGAATAAGCTGTATCTAAGGATTGGCCGGAAAAAGACTGAAGTATATGAGATTGATAAAGAAACATTTGAAGTACGAAATATAGTACGGTTGGATCCTGGGCAGCCATCTACGGTTGAACCTAAGTCAGCTGTTTTCACCGATGGTAACCAACTCGGACTTATAACACTAAACAATTATGTAAGTGTGTAATAATGTGTACTTTTATGATGAGACTGAAATCAGTAGTCATTATAATCGTTGTGTTTCTTATGTATGTTTACTTGTTATTGCAACGCTTCTGGTTGTGTTGAGGCCCCAGATGCCGTTCGTGTTATGTGGCTAATATAGATACCACTACTAAAAATAACAGAGAAGAGAAATAATACTAAAACAAAACATAAATTGTGTAATAATGATAATTTCATGCCAACTGAGTTACAAGTATGCTTTTCTATTTTAATTAGTTCATGGTATCTTATCTTAATGTATACATATATTATGGGTAAAGAAACCGAAGACGTTAAAGATGTCGCGAATATTTGAAGCATTTTTTTAGAGATTTATTAAATGTACTATTATGTGTTATCCGTTATTTTTCTAGGAAAATTTAACTATACGTACATACAATGTGGATGCTATTCCTGAGCGGACGGAAGGTTCGGCTACGGTAACTTTGACGTCACGCAAAGAGCTCAACGTTCACCTGTTGAGAAGAAGGACACTCGCGCTGGGACGGGCTCCGTTCGAGGATAATATTTCCAGACGAATGATGGAACTCGATGTGCCGGTAGCGATGCAGCTCGATGACAGTGATGACGATCCACTACTTAGCATCTACGCAGGACTTGACTTTGCGCTTCTTACAACGCATTCTGGAAAGGTAGCATACGAATAATGTACTTTGCAAATACATTTTTTATAATAAATTATAAGGATTCGCTACCATAATAATCTAGAATTAGAGTTTATTAAATAAAGCAATAATTCATGACAGATTTACTACATGGGCAAAGGCAGTAGTCTTGGATACAAAACAGCAGTACCGCACACTGGCCGTTGGACTCTCATAAAAGAAACGATGTTCACCAAAAACGACGCGCCTAACACGAAGAAATCTAGAATCATGCAAGTGAGTATATGAATTACTTTAAGAATTTTATTCCTGTGAGTGTACGGAAGAGGAGAGGGTATTGAATTAGACTGTGCAATAACTTTTCATAACAAAAACTACATTACGGTTCTCTTAAATTTTATATTTCAATATAAAATAATACAGTATTCTCGTTAAAAGAAATACTTCACTAGTAATCAGGAGATTAAAACTTCGTTATGTAGATCTAATGCTTTAGTCTTTTAAGGAATGGTAGAGGCGATCCATGCTATCCAATCATATACATATTTCATAGAAGAGATTTGTGGAATGGCACTATGAGGGCGCATGATGTAGATAACTTTCTTCAAATGTCATTTTAAAACACTTGTTTGCAGGTAGCAATCGGACATGAAGGTGTACATGCTGTTTTGGTACTTGATAATGGCACGGCATTATTTACTGGAGTCGCTCGACGTGGAGAGGATGGAGATCCAGCCAAGCATAGAAGAAATCCCAAACCCACCAGGCCGAAGAAAATATTTAAGGTTTGCGCTTACACATTTATTATCAAGTTACTTATTTTACTTTCAGATATGTGAAGCGTGAAGAAGCATTTGTGCAGGCCGGCATGATTGTGTCGACCAGCGTGTGACCATATCGTTTCTCGCTGGTCGGTATTAATTTTTTGGACTCCACTGTGCTTACCATCAGGTACAGTGGACTCACTTTGCCGTGCCAGTATAAAAAAAAACTCAGTTGTATGCCTAAAGCATAAAACACAAGTTTTCAATATATTGATATTTAGATGTTTTATATAAATAATTTGAATTCTGGGCAACGGAATTAAGATTTTTCTTCTGACAGTAATTTTTGTATTTATGTTTCACGTGGTACAGGCAGAAGGGCACCACATAGTGTATGCAGCATGTAACTATGGATCAACTGCACTTGTGACGCGCCAGGGTGTTCTGCTTATGTTTGGCAAAGATACGCAGCACTGCGATTCCTCCGGGATGGTTCTCGGACTTCGACACGAGCGAGTTATTCAGGTATTGTACTGACTTTATGTAACACTAGCGGTCAATAAACAAAACTCGCTTACTTCCTTTATTTAACCAATTTGTTCACTTGGTGATAGAAATGTACTTATTTTGTAAAGGGTATTTCAAACGTGAATCATTTTTGCAGGTTGCGTTAGGTAAGGCGCACGCGGCTGTGTTAACAAACTTCGGTCACGTGTACACTTTTGGAATCAATAATAAGGGGCAATGTGGACGCGAGTTTGGTTACACAAAAGAAAGTGAGTTTGTTTGGCTTCAGGTAGAATTGTTTTTTATACTGTGGTTGAAATAGCATTAATTTCGCAATTCGCACTTTTAGAAATCAGTTAAGATAATGCAATTCATTTTGATTTAAAGCTATAACATAGGTTATTAACGAATTCATTGTGTAATTTGGTAGAAGGATTCATACCACGGCGGAGTGACAAGGAAGAGTTCCGTCTATGTCAGACGTCGCATACATTTGCTATGGACTATTGTCGCGTGTGCGTTGTTTGTCGCGAGTGCACGGGCTTCTGGAGCGCGTGCAACTGCAGCCACTTGCCTAATAGAGTGCCCGGCGAGTAAGTGTTCGATCCAAGTGGTAAACAATTTTTTTTATACAGTTTGCCTGCTCTGGTAGATTTTGCACCAGATGCCAATTATGCCATTGTACTTATGTGACAACTGACCAATAGGTCTATCTTTATCTCCAGTTGTCAGACATTCTGAACGGATGGCGATATTTCAAGCTACAAATTTAAAAAATATATATTATCTTTGAGTTTGTTTACATTATACTGATGATTTTTAGGAAATGTGGTTGTGGGGAAGGCGACAGCGGCTGCGCTCGCTGCGGTGTGTGCCGTCGATGTGCGGACGCGTTCATAGTAGCCTCAAGACCTGAACGAACCATTGATTTAGATGATGAAACTGATGGCTCAGTCAAATCTGAGTCTAAGAGCGGTTTGTACTATTTTTATTTTTTATTGCTAGAGTAACATACTCAAATAATATTGGAATGTTATTTGGACTTAAAATTATTTTTGTTGAAATTTGGCAATTCATATTGTTTTATATTTGTTTTGTAAGAAAATGAACTTTACCCGCTCCGAGACCTCAGGATCGGACGCCGCACTTTATGACGTAGCATTAATAAAGCAATGTTCCTTTTTACTTAATCTATTTTATCCAACAGATAAGGACACCCCGAAATTTACTCCATTTGAGGGAGCATCTTCGGGAGCAGAAGGGGAACGAGATACCAATCTGAAAGTAACATGCCTAGCTCCTGCCCGCGTCGCCATGCCGGGCGGACATCGTGTCGCCGCTCTCGCTTGTGGATTGCATCATACTGTTTTGCTCACTGAGCAGGGTAATATATTTTGTTAAGAATAATAATACATTTTATTTATGTTATACTAGCTGACCCGGCAAACGTTGTTTGGCCATATATATAAAATTCTCGTGTCGCGGTGTTTTTTGGCAAACTCCTCCGAAACGGCTCGACTGATTTTTATGAAATATTGTGTGTATATTGTAGGTAGGTCTGAGAATCGGTCAACATTTAAGGGTTTAACATTTAGGGGTATGATTTTTTTCTATTGACCTAATTTTCTTTATTTTTATGATTCAACATTGATAAATTATTATGATCATAAAATTTCACCCTTCTACGATCAACCTCTATCTTATACTGACCATTTTAATTTTTTTATAAAATGTAAATAAATGATAATAGCACTGAAAAATTAAAATGATACGTAACAGACACTGCTTTGATCGATATACTAATTAAACAAAAAAATATGGTCAAAATTGTGTAGAGAGTGAGATATACATATACATCTATATATAAAATTCTTGTGTCACAGTTTGAAACAGCCTCCGAAACGGCTCGACTGATTTTGATGAAATTTCATGAATATACATATATTCAGTAAGTCTGAAAATAGGTTGTTATCTATTTTTTATACCCCTAGGGTGGTCCAACCCGAAAAGTATTTTTTATTTATTTTGTGAACATTTTTTTGTTTTAATTTTTTTATGATTCAGCATTGAAAAATACATATAACCCCAAATTTTCACCCTTCTACGAACAACACCTGTTTTGTAATCGCAATTTTTATATTATAGAAGATTACAGGTATAAATGCACTTTATCCTTAATTTTTTTTAATATTCAAGAGTTTATTTGTAAATACGTGTATTTATGTAAGTGTAAGTGTATCTGTTCACGTGGAGTCACCGATGTACGTGAACCTGTGATACACTTGTATTGTTGCGTAAGTAGGGTACGAGCAACGACGTAAATGAAACGACCGGTGTTGATGCGTGCTAATATATGACTCAGTGCATATAAAAACTTTATTGGCTTATATACTAAATTTTGGCATAGTTGGAGTTCATCGACTATGCTGACGATGCTCCCACATTAGTTCCCCCCTTTTTTTTAAAAAAAGTAAACGTATAACAATAATGATAAAAAATAAGTAAATGTAAAATGTATGTGACACAAATAAACTAATTATATATTCTTGCTTTTCCGCTGATCAGGCTCTATAGCGAATCGTACAACAGGGCGTATGACGCGACCCGATCGTGTTGTCGTCAGCGTGGCCTTGTTGTTTTCCGCGAGCTCAGCACTCTTGTGGTCGTTGACGTTGTTGCTGCATGTGCTTTTTAAGTGTGCCAAAGGTTCGTTCGCCTTTTCTTCATTTACCATGTAAGCAGGTTTCAATCTGTCCACTGTTACTATGGATGTTTTTTCTGGCATTTGTATTTTGAAATATTTTTCATATTTCTCTAACACTTTGTAGGGTCCTTTGTATGATGGTGTTAGGGGCTTCTTTACAGCATCTGTTCTAACGAATACGTATTCACAATCTTTCATGTCCGGGTGTATATATGGTTTATGGTTTGTAGCGTGGTGACTGTTGTTAAACGGGCTTAGATTGGCCATTGTCCTTTGTAGTGTCCGTGTAAAAATTTCTGGTGATGTATTTTGCTTTTTCGGCTCGATAAACATACCAGGTAGACGTATATTTGCTCCGTATAACATTTGTGCTGGGCTGATGTTTTCTTTCAGTCGTAAGGCGACTCGCAACCCTAATAGGACTAGGGGTAACTCATTTGACCAGTTAGTTGTGTTACCACGCGCAATTAGTGCGGTTTTCATTGATCTATGCCAGCGTTCAACTAATCCATTTGATTGTGGGTGATAGCTGGTAGTTCTGGTTTTCTTGATACCGAGTGCTTTAGTTAAGGCGATAAATAAGTCTGACTCAAACTGTCGTCCTTGGTCTGATGTAATGGTAGTCGGGCATCCAAATCTTGCTATCCAGGTATTCAGGAGAACTTCTGCTACAACTTTTGCTGTTACTTCTGGTACTGGTACGGCTTCAGGCCATCTTGTTGCTCTGTCGATCATTGACACGATGTATCTGTTTCCATTGGATTCTGGCAATGGACCGACGATATCTATGTGCACGTGGTCTAAACGTGCTGTTGGCGTGAAACTTCCAATTGGGGCTGAGTTGTGCCTGTATGTTTTACTTGTCTGGCATGACTCGCATGTTTTCGCCCATGTGCCTACGTCTGTATTCATGCCTGGCCAGAAGTAGTGTTCAGAGATCATTTTCTTTGATGATCTTACACCAGGATGCGTAACGTTGTGCATAGAGTCAAATATTTGTTTTCGAAGCGACTTCGGTATGTACGGTCGTGAATTTGTTCTTGAATTTTCGCACCATAATTGTCTCGTTCCCGGTAACTGGATACTTTTCCAGCTGAGGTTGTTTTTATTTAACAGCTGAGGGAGTTCATTGTCATTGCGTTGCAAATCTGCTATGTCATTCCAATCCACAGGTGTGGGGCAATCTATTTGTTCGACTCGTGATAGTGCATCGGCCACTGGGTTCATATTACCGGCGAGGTGGCGTATGTCTGTCGTGAATTGTGCAATGAACTCTAGATGACGTAGTCTTCTTGGGGATATTTTACTTGAATTGTTTTGTTTAGTAGTGAAGGCGTGACATAATGGTTTATGATCGGTGTATATTATCAATTCTCGTCCCTCGATGTAAGGTTGAAAATGCGTTACAGCCATGTAAACTGCCAGCAATTCTCGATCATATGTACTGTATTTGGTTTGTGCTTCACTCAGTGCCTTTGAAAAAAATGCAAGTGGCTTCCACGTGTCGTTTTCGTACTGTTGTAAAACGGCGCCAATACAAGTTTGCGAAGCATCTGTCATGAGTGATAATGGAGAATGCGGATCTGGAGATGTCAATGTAACAGCGTCGCTTAGACTTTCTTTACATTGATCGAATGCTTCTAGTGCTTCGGAAGTCCATTGTATTTTAGTTTTGTCGTTTTTCTTTGAGCCTATGAGATATTTGTTCAAAAGAGCTTGATGTCGGGCTGCCTGTGGTATGTTATTGCGGTAAAAATTGATCATGCCCAAAAATCTGCGTAGCTCTTGCACCGTTGTTGGAGTCGGGTATTTTTTGATTGCTTCAACCTTTTCAGGTAATGGTTTGATACCCTCTGGAGTAATTAAATATCCGAGGAATTCTATTTGGGGTTGTCCAAATACACATTTGGCGCGATTTATTGTGATGCCGTGCTCGTTGAGTCGTTTAAACACTTCATGTAGATGCTGTCTATGTTCACTGGGTGACGATGACCTCACTAATATGTCATCGATATATACAAAAATGAAGTCTAATCCTGCTAATACTGTGTTCAGGAATCGGACAAAGGTTTGGCCCGCGTTTCGTAAACCGAACGGCATTCTAGTGAATTCGAATAGACCGAACGGGGTAATTACTGCGGTTTTTTCAACATCTTTGACGGGTATTTGGTTGTAAGCTCGTTTTAAATCAATTTTTGAGTATATAGTAGCTCCAGGCAACAGGTATGTGAAATCTAATACCCTCGGGATCGGATATCTATCCGGTACAGTGATGGCGTTTAATTTTCTGTAGTCGCCACATAGTCGTAATTCGCCGTTTTTCTTCTTTGTCACCAGTAGTGGACTAGCCCAGGGACTCTTGGAAGGCCTGCATATGCCTGTCTGTAACATGTCCTCTATTTCTTTTTTCACCTTTAGGTATTTGTCAGCCGGCAAAGGTCTTGACTTGGAGTACACAGGATGTCCCTCCGTGATAATGTGGTGAACCACGTTGTGTTTTGGTGGTGACAGAGTATCGAGCGGTTTTAAAATATTTGGATATTCTGCTAAAATATCTGCGTAATCTTCGGCTAAGTCAACGGTCCGAAGTGTTGGTGTGCTTGACTTCATCAACTTTGCGTTTCTTTGAAGTCCAGTCGTACCATCTATCAAACGCTTGTTTCTAATGTCGACCAAAATGTTGTGTTTTTCCAAAAAATCGGCTCCAAGTATTGGTTGTGTAATATCAGCGACGATAAAAGTCCAACGGTACGGTCGTCTCAAATTCAGATTTAACGTCAGCGTTTTGTCGCCGTATGTTTTTATTGGTGTGCCGTTTGCGGCATATATTTTGTAAGTGCTGTCGGTTTTTATTTTGTTACTTCTTCTCGGTATTGCTGAGATGTTAGCGCCAGTATCAACCAAAAAGCGATACCCACTTTTTCGGTCGGTAACGCATAGGCGGTTTGCTGGTACAATAGCGCTGACGACCGCCTCTGTCAACGCTGATTCTAGTTTTCCGACGGCTTTCTCCAATTGCACGGTTGTTCACAATTCCAAGCTCGATCCTTATAGCGCAAGTGATATTTACATAACCATTGAGGGGTCACCAGTTGTAAGTGTATCTGTTCACGTGGAGTCACCGATGTACGTGAACCTGTGATACACTTGTATTGTTGCGTAAGTAGGGTACGAGCAACGACGTAAATGAAACGACCGGTGTTGATGCGTGCTAATATATGACTCAGTGCATATAAAAACTTTATTGGCTTATATACTAAATTTTGGCATAGTTGGAGTTCATCGACTATGCTGACGATGCTCCCACATAAGTGCCAGTTAAATCACTTGTCATAAAACATATGACGGCAAATTACAATAACGAAAATAAGACCATCAGACAAGTTGTTTATGCCATAGTTATTGTTTTTCAGGAGAAGTGTTTACATTCGGGTCGAACCAGTACGGGCAGCTTGGTGCAGGAGATATTTCATCTCACCACCGACTAGTGCGCGTGAGAGTCCCACGAGCAGCCTCAGTCGCCGCGGGCAGCAACCACACCGCGATACTCACTCGAGACGGAGAAATCTACACATTCGGCAACTTTCAGGTGAGCTAAACATTCAATATTAGCTTTTGCCCCCGACTCCGGGACGTAAACGTCTCGGCCGTCTCGGAGTATGTAGGGGGCGCAGTTGTACCCCCACTAGCTTGGTTCGGGCGCCCCGGTTGTGGATGGGCGCCCGCGACGTACACAGGCCACAGTGCCGCCGCCCCTCTCGGGGTCACTTTCAGTGAGGACGCGCCGCCCCCGCAGCGCGCCCAGCGACCCCAAGGGCCCCTTTGAGTCGCCTTTTACGACAGGCAGGGGATACCGTGGTGGGATTCTAACGCCCCCTTGCCACAGGGCAGAGAGTTAAGAGCCAGGCTTAACGCTACGCCAACTGATGATTTATTGATACTATAGTAAATTGGCATTTATTTCATCCCCGAATCGAATTTCAATGCCGAATTCCCGGTTTTTTTTACCCGGCTTGGACAGTAGACAAAAGCAGGACAGAATATTGTCGTAAGGGTAGTAGGCCTAAGGGAAACATAGCTGGCGTAACGATGGTATAAAATATACTTCTGTATACCTCTACGGAGATATAGGTCTGTGTGTGTTTATAATGTATATATACTTCACAATTTACAGAAAGGTTCTCTCGGTCGGCCACGTCAAGAGGATGGAGCGCGTTCAGATAGAGGACCTATATGGTACGCGACACCGGGCAGAGTGCCGCGCATAGGGCCGAAATATGGCTGCAAAGCTGTTTGGGTTACAGCGTCTGGTGATCAGACTTTCATCCAGGTTTCGCAAGCTCTAATTAAAACAGATACGCTATTCAGCTCTACAATAACTGCTAACAGCAATTGTATCAGTAAGTATACTGTTCTCCTTGTTGATTCATAATAATTATCAACACTATCGGCCCCACGATGTCCACTGTTGGACACAGGTCTCCACTAATGATGTTGTTTACTAATAAATTGAATAAAGGTGAACAAATTAAGTCCATATATAATAAATTAAATTGTTTATTTCAGTTATTCTACCTAACCGGCCCGAGCACACATTCAAATGTCTGACAATAAATAAAAGTGACGGCACATGTAATGCTTGGACTGGGCCAGAGCAAGTGGATTTCGTCAACACTCTCGCGTGCCTCGATCCTCTGTACGACGTGCTGTGGTGCTACCAACCTCAGATGAGAGTCATGAAATGCTTCAATATCCTCGCGTTTGACTCTCACAAACTGCAGCGTTGTTGCAATTCTGATCCCGATGGATTTATCGAAAACGATTTTGACTATCCCAATTGCGGTAACATGAAGCGTCTAGAAGACTTTAAGAATATGGAGAATTTTGAAATCATCAGCAATAGAGAAGAGAGCCCTGTTGATAATATTGCACTGACGAACAATTCCATTCTGAACCAGGAGTTAGCGATACCATCGTCCTTAGGATGTTCAGTGACGAGAATGCACGCAGCCTTGCACCTCTTGGGATGCTTAGACTCTTTGACCTACGCTCACGATGCTAAGTAAGTCTTTGAATCTTTGTATTAAGTAGACCTATAAATAAATTCCTTTTTAGAAGCCGTTACATATATTTGAGCTTGGTTGATTTACTATCCAGTTTTAATTTATCAACAAAGGCAGTTACGTCACTTTTAACTTCAATAACACATGGATTTGTTTCTACAGCTTGCATTTCATTGTGTTGTAATATTTTGCGACATTCGTTAATTCACGTGGTGCTTTATTTTTAAAACAGAATTACTCACGTTGAGTGCAAGAAGGAAACGCCGGCTCCACCTATGGCACCTTTAAAAGAAGACTTCCTCACAGTGAACCGATTTGAAAGCCACGGAGGCGGATGGGGCTATTCAGGACATTCGGTGGAGGCCATCCGCTTTATGTGCGATACAGACATCCTATTAGGTATTTGAAAAATTCATTTATAAAAGTAACAAAAATATGTATTAAATATATTTTTTAAATAACATTCTGCTGTGCGAGTTTCATTTCATAATACGTTAACGTAATTTTGGCTTGCCATGAGGTGATTTTATTCTTTTTTATTAAGTTATTTGTAACATTATAATTTTAATGCTCAACTGCAAGCAATATAATGGAAGTAAACGAAAAATAGCGCTGGTATTCTCTAAAAAATCTTTTAGGTATGTGAAATCTACTTAGTTAGTAAATTCAATTTTTATATTCTTTTTCGTCCATAAATCCGATTTTTTAATGATTTGTTCTTAATTTTGTATCTTAAGGAGGAAAAACATAATTTTTCTATTATATTGTAACTTTCTTTTAGGCGGTTATGGTCTGTTTGGTGGACGTGGCGATTACTCTGCCAGAATAAAGTTGTTCGATATTGGACCTGACGGAGGTGATCTGGAAGGCGATGGTGAACTCATAGCGGAGAGTGAGGAGGTGGTGTACGAATGTGCCCCTCGGGACCGGTTCCCTGTGCTGTTCTGTGTTCCAATAGCAGTTGCGGTATGTTACTCCTATGTCATCCTCTTACTTATTTCAAGACGAATGAATTTATATTACTTCAATATTTTTTTTGCATTTGTTTAATTTGAAGATAATACCTTACTATATCAGTAGCTTTATATCAAAATTTTCTTAAAAAAAAAAATCAATTATATTAAATGTTTAACATTTCCATTTTTTTTATCTTAGTATAGATCTTAGATACGTTGGTTTATGGAATGCCAATGCATATTAATAAGTGTTTTGTATTTTTGTTACCAATATTCTAAAATGTGTGTTTCCTTATAGTCTCATAAATGGTACGTCGCTTGGGCTAGTATAAACGGGCCCTCTTCTGACTGCGGCTCGTCAGGCCAGGCGATGGTGATCAATGATGAAGTTGGATTTCACTTTAAAACATCTAAGAAATCTAACAACGGAACCGACGTTAACGCCGGTCAAATTCCTTGCCTCTTGTACAATCTCATCGGTCCCGACCACAATGTCACATACAAGACAGTAGATCCGGGAGAACCGGTCATCGTTCTGACTAAAAATATTTCCAGAAAAGTAACTGTCCCATGCTTCAAATCCCTCATTACTCTATTGCAATCGAGCTGGGAGAAGTTTAAGGAGATTTTGTTGGAGACCAACGGGCTTGTACCGATCAATTACCAGAAGCTGACGTTGATGAAGCATCAGAAGAGATTGGTGTACGTGATTAAATCAAGCTTGAGACTCATCAGGTCTTACGTAAATGAGATTTACCCGCAGAACAACAAGAAGAGGAATTCCCACGAGTATATGTCATATTTCGAAGCGATCGGCGAAGTGAGGAATTTAATTCAGGGCATAATGTCGGACACAACGCCAAGTTGCTCCATGTTACCGAAAAAGCCTGGCAAGTTAAAGGCGCACAGAGTGTGCTACGTCCAGTTTGCCCTTGAGATGACCTTTTCGATATTGCAAGAAGCGCACGATACTATTACCGCGTGCTTTCACGCATTCTTCCCGACTCCGACACTGAAGTGGAATCATCTCTGCTCATTGCTCTTCTACGTAAAGGTATAGTTTAAATCCTTTACTGTATGTGATAAAAATCTACTACATATTAAATTGATTTAGAATTTTCTTATTTCTTTATTTTTTCAATATTTAAAACAAAATGGTTACATACCAATAAAAATATTTTTGTTTTTAAAAGCAAATATGTGTATACCTTTAGATATTTTTTTTATATTTAGCCTTATGTTTCTTCATAAATTATGCTTACATTACTTATAACCACGTGATTGGATTATTATGAAATATATTTCTCTTCCTGCACAGGAAGGAAATGTGCCAAGCGCGCAAATCCGCGAATTGACATCAACATGTGCAGCAATGTGCTCGTCGCGCAGTCTTCGCGATGTTTTGCAATACATCGTACCAGTCACACAGAATGCAATCAATATAAATGAGAACAAACGCCCTGACAGCAAGGTAATTCTGTGGTATAATTTCCCATTGTAAAAAAATGGAAAATTAAAGGCCTTTTCAACATAAAATACTGAGGCTATAGACTAATTTATTGCATAGCGTCACTTACAATATTCAATATTCAGTTGTATATTTTGTTAAATTATTATCAAAATATGTAATAAGCTTATTTGTTACAGGAGATGAATAGATATATGTATCTAATGTTTTATATATTTGAAATTATGGTTTTTATAGATCCTGGTTGCGAAAGAAGT
The DNA here is from genome assembly GCA_907164795.1 of Hemaris fuciformis. NCBI lineage: Eukaryota > Metazoa > Arthropoda > Insecta > Lepidoptera > Sphingidae > Hemaris > Hemaris fuciformis. The sequence goes on along the minus strand of OU015431.1, from coordinate 18,674,547 downwards.
TCCGTCTAAGTCAGCTACGGTACCTCGCGCATCCCACTCACAGAAACCACCACCAATACCACCAAGACTGAATAATAAGGAGCCCAGCAAGGTATAATGTTGTGAAAAATAATAGAAAAAAAATTGCCTCACGTGTGGGTGTTTGTGAGCCCGACAATTCTCTCTTAAAGCCACAACACTCCTATAGTAGTTTGGGGTCGAAATTATGTATGTGACTATAAGGTTAGGTCTTTTTGCTTATACTTCAATATTGACTAAATATAGATACATATTTCCTTGAGTTATTTGAACACGATAAAATTTGTTTCATATTTAACCCAGTCGTCGGATTCTGAATCGAAAACCAATCACGCTGATTGGAATCTGCTGGACGTTGTGCCAAAACTGCTGGACATTGTGCTGCTGCCCATCAAGCAGCAGATGATGACGCGGCAGTGCGGACAGCCGCACGACCACGGAGAGATACGCCAGCAGGAGAAACTCGCAGAGTTCTGCTGCAAATTCAGCACCAGGATTGTCGGCGAGCTGGCTCACAGCGCCACCAGCGTCAAAGTAATTATCAACTTCTCTCTTAATACTATAAAGCAGTGGTCGGCAACGCGCGGCCCGTGAATCTTAGCATTAGTTAGCATTTTTATTTTTTCTTAGGGATATGACCAATCATACATAGGTTAACGTAGAATCTATGGTAAATATCACAAGTGCGGGCCCGCCTTTAGTTTATTTTGCAACATTGCGGCCCTGGCCTGCCAAAAGGTTGCTGACCACTGCTATAAAGCAATAGTTACTTCAAAATCTTCCATTTTCTTTTTTAAAACCAGCAATACACATTGTAATTGCATCGGTATCATCAGGTACAGTTTAGTCACACTGCTATAATGTAAAATAAAATCATAAAAGACTAAAATAAAGACATAATATATAATAAAATCTCGAGGTTGGGTCTACCTCAAATAGAGCTTGTGTAAGTATAGTTTATAGGACTTAACGTTTATTTATTAAAATATTAGATTCATACATGAACTTGTATCTATATCCCCGAATTTGTTGGCTGAGGTACATTTATCGTCCACGTTTGCCAACTCTTACACCTAACACCTATTTAGTACCAGACTTTGTGTTGCTCCTAAAAAATTCGTAATGGATAAATCTAGTAACGCTTTGCCCGACGCGTTAATACAGAGGTTCCCAAACTTTTTTGTTTCATAGACCACTTTCAACATTTTGATAGATCCGGTGGAACCCCTACAGCTACATTACTACTACAAAAAAAAAAACAAGACGCGTACATACTGACTATGGAATATGCATTAAAAAATTATCTGCCTATACTGATAGAAGAAGTGGAGCCAACATTTTAGTTCGAAACCAAATTAATTTTCATGGACCCCCGCTTACGATTGTGGACCTCCATTTTTTGTCACGCTCAACCGAGTCTCCCGTGGACCCCTGGACCACTTTGGGAATTACTGCGTTAATAGATTTCGGAACATCTCGATCGCGTAACGCATACTTATGCTGTAACCGATGAGGTTTTCGTCGATGATGATATGATTTTTCGAAAAGTAATAGTTTGTTTATTTTTTCCGTAGCAAGACGATCTGGACGGTACAGCGGTAAAACACCTAGTGACTCCATCCCGGTTCATGCGTATGAACCAATCGCGCGTGTGGAACACCGGCAACGGCAGTCCGGACGCGATCTGTTTCACGGTGGACCGGCCCGGTATTATGCTGGTTGGCGTTTGCGTGTACGGTGGCGTCGGCAACTTCGAATACTCGATCGAGCTGCTCCATGATGTGCGAGTGAGATTTTATTACTTGGTGTTGTCCTGCAGCCTGTTTGCTTTCACGGCACCATACTGCCTACTTGCCGAATAATAAACAATGTCTGTGTGTCTACTATTTATGAGAGTTTAATAAACTGGAATGGTAATGCGTGTTTGTAATGCTATGTAGCAACACTATTTAAAAATGGTTTAATATTAAGCATGTTATAAATTACATTTTGATATTACATCAAGTGATAAGTTGTATATACATATAAAATACATTATTCACGTAGCAACGATATATTAGATGTTAAATATAAGTTATAGCAGGCGCTGTGTTCATTTTATCATATTCAGTAGTCACTTATTGCATGTAAATATTGAAATGCACGTAGTCTCATTATTTATTGCATTTTCTGTTATCGTTTATTTTTTCTATTATTCATACTTTACATTTCAATAACATTGTAAGAAGGTAGGTGTATGTTATTAAATAGAATGCTAAAGTAACAAAAGAAAAATGTTCACATTATTATCTAACTACAAAAAAGTATGATATCAAAAAAACAATAAATGATTAATAACTTTCTCACGCAACATAACTTATATTACTTTTACCATTTCAAACCTCATGTGATAGCGTTTAATTGTACTTTAACATATTACAATGTATCATTCGAATGAGCTAAAGTATAGAAATTCATGAAAACATATGTGAAAAATCATATCCATAATATAGATACTATTTCAACTATAGATATGTTCTAGTTATATTGTTTGATACAGCAACTGCAGGCCGCGGCCGACGAGCCCAACCCGGCTCACTGCTGGGTCAGCGTCGAACTAACGCACGGCACGTTCAGCTACGCCGACTGCTCGCACGATGTTGTCCAACTTAAGTTCGACCGACCATTGCCCTTGAAGGTTTGTACAAATTATAGGCATCAACTATGTTTCTATCAACCAAGTTGATACTAATTATTATTTACTTGGCTGAAATACAGATTGCCTACTGCAAATTCATATTTTTGTCACTTCTTTCGGGTCCAATACCAAATTTGCTTTATATTCTCCGCTAGAATATTGCATTGATCTGTTCCTCAATAGAACAGTCATATATATGCTTAGCTATTTTAAATTACTGGGATGGTTGTGGTTAGCAAAATTACTTAGATATACGTTAGACAATTGGTAATTGCTAATGAGTAAATATATACTAATGTGTATTGTAGGAGGACCTGCGTTATGCCATAAAGTTTTGCAACCACGGCGGTCGCACTGCTAACGGCGATTGCGGTTTGCCGTCTGTGAAAGGACCAGATGGCACGTTGTTCCGATTCGCGTCCTGCTCCCTCAGCTTCAATGGCACCACGCTCGCCAGGGGACAGATACCCAGCCTCATCTATTATGGGTATGCATGCCTTCTACGATTACCTACCTTTACAATTAAGATTAATTAAAAAATATATATAACGACACTGCCATTAATAGTGTACAAGATGTGAACGATTATTACAGATGGTACTTCAAATGCGAAGAGTACTGATGATATCTAATAAACGCTTATTTTGGCTACCATTATTGAGAATGGCTAAATGCATTTGAGTACCAAAATAAGACAATGATCTATAAACTAATTACTGTATCACCGTGTGTATTGTGTTATTACCGTGTCTAATTTTGTTTCTTCCTAATTTCATATCATGTAACTTTACTTAGATTGAACATGAGATATGAAGTCTGAATATTATTTTCATAGAACATCAAAACTCACTACCACACACGTTTCGGAGAACACTGACTCTCTGGTGACGGCGCTCCGAGCTATGACGTTACGTGTTGCGTCAATCATTATTGAGCGCGGAGCTGATTTGTTCTGTACCCTTCGCAACGAGCTCACGGCCGAGGACCTCCGGAGAAACGCTTCAGTACTACAGCAGTCGCCGGCCATTAACACTCTCATACCCTACACACTGGCCAACTTGGAGGGCCTCGATGATTCCAAGGTATGAGTTATATATTATGTTAAAGGAAATTTTATAACAACTACCAATGTCATGACCTTAAAATAACCTCACGCCTGTATTCCCCAAAGGTGCATTTCTGCACCCACATTTCGCCAGGTATGTATCAGTCCCACGTAATATGGGACGAGCCTATTGCCGTTTTTCGGGCCCAATTACAGACGCCGTGCTGCTACTGAGAATTTCCTAATGGAAAAACCCAATAACAATTTGCCCGACTCGGGAATTGCACCCAGGACCTCAGGATCGCACGGCACATACCTTTGACGCCTTACTGTGAAAAATTTAATTCATATTATGTTCAATGCGTGTTCTGTTGAACTTGTGTGACTCTCCTGATAGAATGAATAGAGTAAAGGACGTAGCTTAGCTAGATCGGGCTTAGAGAGTCGATTAACGCCTGATCATGAAAAACAAGGGAAATCTCATACATGAGTCTTGTGTACACGAAATTTATTGGAGGCAGAGGTTATTGCTCTGACTACTTTGCTGTGCGGATTTTTTCTTCTACCTATTAGGTAGGTAAGCTAGCTGGCTATTAGCCCTACATCAACTTTCTAATTAATCTTAATTTTAGTTCTGCTCAAAAATGTTTTACTATACAATAATCTGCATTTTTTTTTCTTAGTACTGTTTAATAATGAAATAATTTATCCACAGAGCGTAGTAAAACTGCTGGAGCTGATCCACAAACTGTTGCCTCACGTGGCAGCTATGAACCTGCTGATGCCAACTACAGAGGAGATGAACACAACCAGCGCTCACTACTACACGTGGGTGGAGAGCGATCACCCTTATAAACAGGCAACTGTCACTAACATGAGGTAAAAGCTCGCACTAAAGAAAATATCTTCGTACTATTTTACAAGATTTTTTTTTCAGCTTCAAAGGTGCGACCAAAGACAGCCTGCTCTATTGGAGTTCTAATAATTCGAAAATAAATGTATGTATTAGCTACCAGCGCCTGCCTATACAGCGCTCAGGCAGTTTAGTAGTTAACTTTTCCTACAAAAAATAAAATATTGACAAAATCTTATCTTGAATCAAAAGATTTTTCCATTTGGTAATAACAAATCATCGAGAACTACATGCATGTACGTATAGTTATAGTTTATATATGATGTAGTTTTTGACATCCCATCGTAATATGGACGACCAACTTCTAAAGGACGGCTTCAAGTACATGTATACTTGAAGAAAGCAATTACATAATGAAGATTGGATTCAATGGCAAGGTCTAAGACTGGTCAGCCTATCCGTGTCCAGTTATATAAAACGTGTGTGTTAAATCGGCTAAAATGCGAAGACGGTTTTCATTTGGGTATAGTCCCATTACAAGGCTCTGACAGTTCCAAACCTGAAGGAGTTAAAATTATAAATTAGCTATCAGCCCAATGACCTTCATTGGATAATCTGTCAATTTACATTCAAGGTACATTTTTTACGGCAGCACTGCGGTTCAAATCTAGCCCTGGGGGACGAATGGGACATTATAATAGACTGATCATATAAGCAGTGATGGCCTCGACGTTTAGGCGCGCGGTCGAGAATTCCGGCGGTCGCAGGTTCAAACCCCAGGCACACAACTCTGACTTTTCGAAGTTATGTGTGTATTCACAATGAATTATTACTTGCTTTAACGGTGAAGGAAAACATCGTGATAAAACCTGCACACTTAAAAGTTCTTAGGAATTTCTTAGGTATGTAGTCCGCCAACCCGCACTAGGCCAGCGTGGTGGACTAAGGCCTAAACCCTCTCAGTTGTGGAGGAGGCCCGTGCCCAGCAGTGGGACGTATTTGGGCTGATGATGATGATGAATAGACTGATCATATCATGATCTTACTTTGGGAGATTGCTAAAACTTGAATGTTGTACAAAACAGGGTACTGTTTCCACCTACCGTGTCGTGGATGGTGTTGGAAATGGATCCCCGCAGCATCACGGCACAGCCGGAGGATACTCTGACGGTATACGCCGTGGCAGGTTCGCCTAAACACCAATGTCATTGTTCTAATGATGTGCGCCTACCTGACCCACCGTTCCGTAAGGTAACAGACGTAAGCAATCATTCATTCATCCACCAGGTATCACACGCCGTGTCATTAATTTGCGTTTTTGTTTTTGTTTGCATAATAAACTTACTTAAAGTCTATAACTCTATATATTCCAACAAAATCTATGTGAGCTGTAAATAAATGCTTTGTATGCTTATTGTTATACAATTGCTTCGTGCAATAGAGTAATTGACAAAAGAAATTGATATTTAAACGTGTCCCTGTAAATTTATATTTGTGTTGAATAAATATTATTTTCGAATAATCATGAAGACGTCATCAAAGACCAGTTGACGTCATTGTTGTCAATTACTCTTTTCTATCAATCTCCTTCATCTGTACAGTACCATTTCACGCTTTAAGTGTCATAATTTAGTATTAATGTGTTCGCTTGCTTTCTGTGTTTCTAGTATAATTCCGAATGGGCACCTGTGTGAACGATTTGTCTGTTATAGCGTTACATTCAACTAACAAGCGACGCCGAAGTGGAGGATTTCGGGGAAGAACCAGACCCTGAGGCGCTTTGCATGCAGTACAACTGCGTGTATGTCAGCGTCACGCCCAAATTGGCTAATGTGTCAGTATTAATATCTTTTTAGGTTGAAATACTGAATGTTATTAAATTCGACGAAATAACTAAAATGTATGCATTACTACAGCCCCTCAGAATGGCCACAGAAGGCTTTGTTGGTGCCTGGAAATGAGGTAATTTTTTCACTGGAGACTGCCAGTGATTACCTCAACGAGTACAGCAAAAATAATCCGTAAGTACTAAGATGATATTTTAGTACATTATTAAAGTATAAACCCTGAATTTTAACCCTGCTTATGTTCAAATATTTAAATACATATTATGTATATAGTTTGCAGATAGACTCTATCTAACCTTGAAACCGTACTTGTTTCATTTAATAGTTTTAATAAATGTGCATTAAACAAAGAGATAGAGTTATAGTAGCCTTAGTTCCTAGATTAGAAAAGTCCTTAAATTTTCAATTTCACTCGCTTTTTGCAATCGCAGGATAAAATATTAGTCCTCTATGTATTTATCTCCTTATCAAAAAATAGTACGAAACGGTCTAGAAAATAACAAAGTGACTAAGATTACTTTCTCATTTATAATTAGTAAAGGTTACTAAAATAAGTCCTTTTTGTATATACATACATACATATCTCTACAGGTTTTATTACTCTGTGGTGCTCTGTTGCTTTGTTTTTAACATCTCTGTATTTTGTTTTGTCCACAGAGAAGATAACCGTTACGGTTTCCGTTGTCTGTGCGTCGGTTACGAGGACTCTCCTCTGACTACTCAGCGCCAAGGACTCGCCGTGCTAGAGATGGAGCTCGTGTATGCCGGCTCAGCCTGCGCCTCAAGACTCTTAGCTCCAGACCTGGACATTCCACCGCTTACATACTGTTAGTACTTTGAGCACCAAGTATCTATACTAATGCTTTCTCTTTTTAGGTTTTTCTACTCGAAGTTGTGACACATCTATAAACTGTTGTATAATTTCTAATACGAAAAATTTATTACCGACGTTTATTATTAGAAATGAATCATTGTTCTAATCGGTTTATTCGTCCCTGGTCCATAAACCGCGCGGCACTGCATTAGCGCAGGTGGCACCGTCCATTGTGCTGGAATACTCTTGCGCCGCATACCAATGGTAGATGCGTTTTTATCAGATGGTTTTAGTCTAACCACGGTGTGGCACAATTACACATGGCGAGTGCGTACACCAAACGACGTGCGCGGAGTATTAGTGTGATGCATATCTATTGAATCTTCGTAGATTCTATACAAACTTAGTAACCAACGTATTTAGTAGCATATTGAATTAAATTATTAAGGATTAGCAGCCTACTACTACTGCGTAGATAAAGATAATTTTGAGTAACCATCAGCAGTCTAAATATGATAATATAAAAATGAATATTGTTGCAGCTACTGTGGTGGAGGCGCAAATGAATGCGATGGTTGGCAGCAGTCCAACGAACGCCGAGAGCGAAACCCAAGATGCTCGTGAAGTGTTGTTGCTCTCGCGAGGACTCGAACTCTCCTCCGCGCCCTCAGTGCATCAGATCTTGGAGGGTCAACAATTACTTCGGTGAGTCTTTCAGCACAGCTTGGTGAAGCTCAGCAAACAAATCAAAACAAATCAACACCAACCCTAGTAAGAGTCTACCATTAGGCTTTCATTAACACGGTGACCATTCAGTCTTATTTAATACCAGAGCACTACGGGTAAAATACCATGAAAACAGGTAAGTGGGTCCCTTTTTTCTACAAATTAACAGAAAAAAATCGGAGCCCATTTGCACAAATTTATTTCACTGCTATTAAAATAGTTTTCATTTACGGTTAAATTAATTATATATAACTGATTCACACTTCTAAGTCGTTATGACGAGTGCGCACTGACTAGTCATGTTAGTTTTGTATAAAAAAGTAACAATAATACGTACCAGTCTCGCGAAGTGATTTAATCGTGTAGTTACTCAACTAGTACGAGTCTTAATACCATAATATATGTGTGTTATGTCGTCTAATAAAATATTTATTAATATATTTGTGCTGAATCTCTATATGTGCATAAATAAAAAATATTTGTATTTTTTAATATTTTCTTTTTAGAATTATGTTCGCAGGTTTAATTATAATTATTAATTCAATGACAAATGATATATAATTCTTTAAGAAATTGAATGCAGTGTTGAACTATTTCAACGTTGTTTACGTATATTACGCATTTGTTTTTCTTTATACAGGGTGTCCCAGCAGTCGACGATAACCCGGAAACGGGGAATAGCCCAAGTCGTAATAGTTATCAGAAAAATATTTAAAAAAATATAAGTTATGTATTTAGAAAAATATATGGATTTAAAAAAAATCTAGAAAATCTACACCCTGTGACGGTTTTTTCACTACTGTTGCTGCAAATCTCTACTTTTTTAAATTATTATTTTTGTTATGTAATCCTGAATAATGCCTCTGCAAACTGTTATCCAACATTTAGAGCCACCTTGCTATACTTCGGAAGAAAATGCCATTGTTTACCAAACCGCATATTTAAAATGAATCATACGCCCAAATTTAACTGACTGTCCTGAAAAAAAAATGTACTACGAGAGTTTGGCAAGTAACTTTAAAAGTTGACGCATTTAATAAGGAATCTAAAATGGTATAACACTTGCTACATTATTTTTTAAATGTGGCACAATATTTTTTATTTTGCGAAGAAACCCATTTGATCAAATTTTCTTATTAACTAAAGATGACATGATGATGAACTGATAAGTGAGATGGAGAGAATTGTTTTACGATGTGTGAGTGAGACAGATACTCCATTGTCAGGTAGTCCATGGGCACCACGCATCGGAGCAATGATCCCTTTTTTATTTTAAATTTAGGCATTTTTTATCTGAATATCTTAGATTAATTAAGTAATTGCGTAACATCAAATATTTCTTTAGTAAAATTTACAATACAAGTTCAAACTGCCTTCCTTCAAGCCGCAATACACGCTCGTCATCTTCTTAAAAAAGATCGGGTTATCAGGGGCGAAAATCTTCTATTCCTAACAAATTCAGCTACTTCCATTTATTTTTTGCCGTAGCTCAGGTAAATTTTCAATTGGCTTTAAAAAAATTTTTTCTTTCACCGTTCCCCAGTAAAAAATAGCCTAAAGGATTTAAGTCAGGTGAACGGGCTGGCCATCGGATTGTGCCAGCTCGTCCTATCCATCTACTCCGGTATTCCTAATCGAAATATTCTCTAACTGGACTAGCGTCACTATCTGTCTCGCTCACACATCGTAAAACGATTCTCTCCATCTCACTCAAATAGTATCTTAAAATTGCTGTCTCGAAGAGCCGAATAGAAACATCTTTAGTTAATAAGAAAATTTGATCAAATGGGTTTCTTCGCAAAATAAAAAATATTGTGCCACATTTAAAAAATATTGTAGCAAGTGTTATACCATTTTAGATTCCTTATTAAATGCGCCAACTTTTAAAGTTACTTGCCAAACTCTCGTAGTACATTTTTTTTTCAGGACAGTCAGTTAAATTTGGGCGTATGATTAATTTTAAATATGTGGTTTGGTAAGCAATGTCATTTTCTTCCGAAGTATAGCAAGGTGGCTCTAAATGTTGGATAACAGTTTGCAGAGGCATTATTCAGGATTACATAACAAAAATAATAATTTAAAAAAGTAGAGATTTGCAGCAACAGTAGTGAAAATACCGTCACAGGGTGTAGATTTTCTAGATTTTTTTGAAATCCCTATATTTTTCTAAATACCTAACTTATATTTTTTTTAATATTTTTCTGATAACTATTACGACTTGGGCTATTCCCCGTTTCCGGGTTATCGTCAACTGCTGGGACACCCTGTATATGTAAATGCGTATATGATTATAGGATTCATTAAATGTAAGATTTGGCGTCAAGAACTACTTAAAGTAATAACCAATAGTATTTACCCAGTTTGGGTTTAATACCGATGTTAGTACTAAACTCCAAATACTTCATTAGGCTACAAATTTGAAAATTTTAGGCTCTTTAAATTTAAAGTTATACAGCGATCGGTATCCGAGCGCTTAATTTTGCATTGGCCATTTGCCGATGACGTATTTTATCACGGCAAGTAAAATGTAAACTATGTTAGCAGCACTTCGCAGCGAGATTAAATGCAATATACCTTGCCTAAAATTTACAAGGCAAAGCTTATGCGTCCGTTTGATGTCGCATGGCCTTTGCTATACATATAGGAAAGCAATTAATCCTTTACTACAGCCGTAGTGAAATTAATACGGCGCCAAACATTCTAAATTCATAAAGGTGAATGATGTATAACTTTTGAAATATATTCCAGCAGATTTTCATGGTAAGGATTTATTGGTTTATGATGATAAGAATGGTACGTTCTTATGAACATTTAGTTATTTCAGAACAACAGAGTTAGCAATTTGTGAAGCAAAAGCATGCTGGTTGTTGGCGGTTGTATGTAACATGAGTAAGTATAATATTTACGTAATGATGAGGAGCTATATCATGTCATCGGTCATCGTGTGTAATTAACAAATCCTATACAATTTAATTAAACCATTAACTTAGGCCTTCAATAATGAATATCAGAATGAGAAATACGTACATACCTACTCGTATATAGTTGAGCAAAATTCTCAAGTCGACCTCGCTGTGCGTTTAACACCTGTAATTATATAACGCAAATGTGCTATTTTTGAGACATTCATGTCATTTTAGCTCCGGCATATTGCGCCACACGCAGGGTCCGTGTACGGCGGAATATTAAGTAGCATAATAATTATATCATATGAAGACCGGTCGCTGAGCGATAACTGTACGAGCCGTGTTGTACGGATACGTTAATATAGCGCTGTTTACGATTGAGACTGTATTTCGCCATGTTTGAAAAACTAGATAATATTATACATATTATGTGTTGTTCGTCCAGTTTACCGATGTAGTAATGAAGCGTGCTGGTGGTTTCGGGCGGTTTAATCTTTCCGTTCATCAGGTGCACATTGCAGGTCATGGAATACGGCCCACCAGGCCTCAATGCCTGACTACCTGAAATCTATTTATCTATTTTGAGATGTATCAGTTATTGATTATTGCCGCTTTGGTCAAAATTAAATCTTAATTAGCTTATAAATAATAGATATATTATACTTTATAATATATTGAAGTAATAAAATTATTGATGAGAAAATAAATTATTGACTGATCTATTGGCTGTTGAAAATCTTCATTGTTAGTCTTTTATTAACCTGGCAAGAACAAAATATACATTAAACCACGAACAAGCAAAATGTAATACTCTATTTGAACAATCGCTTTATTTGTAAAAACAATTACAATTACATATAACTATATACTAATTATATGTCAACAAGTAAGCATCGCCGTATGAGTCTTGTATTAACGGTTAAGTGAGCAATAAGCAATGAAACTTAACAGTGTCCATCTGACTGGTAATAATAGAATAATAAACTAAAGATGCAGAAAATTATGAACGCAGTCAAATAAAATTATGGAAATTTAAGGTGTCCATCGCGCAGCAGAACCCTTTTTATAAGCCGCAAGCATAGGTTAATACATGACGTCATTGTATATAAAGCATGTTTGTGATTAAAGTAAACTTAGGTTCTATACAAACAATCGCATTGCATACAAATAATGCAACGTATGAAATGAAACTATATTGCGGTTGAATTATTTATTCATTGGTATGAATTAATATATAATAAAATAATTTACTTATGTACTATGCATATCTGATTGTACAATAAAATTATTCGTGGCACAATTGTTAACGTTTTTTGAGGTAGGCAATATTGTGCTTTTCAGTGTGTTTGATTTTCAAAATAACCTTAAGATATTAATACCATTTTCTAATCTGTCGTTGGTCGTTTATCTAACTTCTAAATAACACTTCTTTGAAGTTACAAGTAGTAGATTTGCGTACTCGATCAATGTATCTCTTATAAGTCAGTGGTAAGAAGCTCTGCCCTCTCTACGACGATGTGAAACTCTGTTTCTCTGTAAGTTTTTCCGTCCGGCATAACTATCTGCACTTTCTTCTTTTTCTCATTTTCACGTCTAACTATAAAACATATAGCTATGGCCACTATAAGTAAAGCTAAAATTACACCTATAACGACAAATATCCAAAAGGTTTGTTTGAATGTTCCGCATCGACTGTCCACATATGTTGGCAGTGAAACGTAATGACCCTCCAATTCGTACCAGCAAGAAATGGTTCCAACTTGAGTTTTCATTAGCTCACGCCATTCCTCCGCCACGTCACACGTACAACATACATTTAAATTCAGACCATCGATGCGTTGCGTCAGTCTCGTTCGATTAAATATCAACGAAGACGGGGTTAGATACATCACAGTATTGTTGTCAATAAGTAATTCTTGTGGTCCCATTACCGATGCAACTTCCAAGTCAACGGTAAAGCCAAGAAACGCTCCTTTTCTCAAGTTTGTTACTGTGTTATTTCTGAAAGTTATGGGTCCCCTCGTGACTATGTGGAATGCGTCGCCTTCCAATGTCTCAATATTATTGTTTTCGATTAAGACCCTCTTTGGTGCGTTGACAAGAAATGTTAAACTATACAAGTAGTTGACGGTAACTCCTTCCATGCGAAACAAATTCGTCACTTCGACATCTGAAAGAAATCTGCTGGGCAAATTGTTTATCTTACCACCACTTAATAAAAAGTTAAGCGTGGTAAATTTCTTAAATGCTTGTATTTCTATGTTTTCAAAGTCATTGTTTCGCAGTTCAATGCTTTTAACACCCGAAAGACTAGAAAACGCGAAGGGTTTTAGGTTTTTAATTTTATTATTACTTATCAATATCTCATTGACGCGGCCTTGAACCGCATGAGAAGCGATTTCATCAATTGTACTATTATCTATTACTATTCTAATTCCTGGATTCATTTCGTTTTCCCTCGAGAACGGTGACCATGACAGCGCTCGCTCGTTGATGGTGACATGTTCAACATTTCTTATTTCTACGTTACGAAGTTGGATGAGATTTCGAATAGTGTCGGATAAAAAGGACACTCGTGTGCAGCTGTCGATGATGATCCCAGTGGCTGTTGACGGTACCCTATATGCGCCATCTGGGCGAAGAATCACCTCCTGTGAGGAAAATAATATTTTATTAAATGGTTAATAAAGGACGAGAGCAGATTTGCTATGTATATTTTTTTCTTTTGTTATTAATTTGTACCAGTCATTTCACCATTGTTACCATACAGATAAATACATTTAAGTGTATTATGGTGGGTGTAGTGCTAGATTCGTCTGTAAAAAAAATTTTAGTAAGAAGAAGACACACTTATGTTTTTATGTCAATTTGTTGCCGTACGGCTTCTTGCATTGTGTTATTTTATTATAACAAATGAGTAATATATAAAACAAAAGATACAAATGTGGCTAACTTACAGCATATGAATTGGTACAGTTGCATATGACCCGGGTGAATGAGTCGCACCGACAGAATTCGTCTTCGCACACGGTCGGCGTGATGGACTGCGCCAACGAACCGTGCAACACCAATACGATTTGCCACCACGTCGACCAACGCATGCTAGACGCCTCACGTCACCATCTCACTCGATTACTAAAGCCCTGCGACAAATATTTCTGGTTAAAATTCATTCATTGTTATTCTCGCAACTTCGACGTATCGACTGCGATATTTAAAATTTATTGTTATCGTCATACGCCTTAAAAATAAACACAAGGACCCTTGATACATATTATGTAGTGTACAAGTGCTACAAGTACTCGTATATACCAAGTAATAATTAGTAAAATAACAATTTATAAAAACAATACTCCTAACTTTATTTGTTTATGAAGTTTAAGAGTTTGCGTTAATATTAGAGGGTTATTATTAAGTGATGAAAGCTCATAAATTCATATTGTTTTGTACTCACAAATTATTTGACCACTGATTTACATATGTTGCACAGATTTGATATATCGTACACTTCGCGTATCGGATTAGTTTTCGTGTTTTGATTGGAATATTTTTCTTGAATGTTGGAGCGTATAGTATTGGAAAGGTAATGAAGTGTACCTGAGTCAGCTAAGCATATCGTTATCGTGGCGCCTTATCAGATAGGCGGAGGGTCGTTGCGGCGTGCTGAGCCAAGTAACGCCTAGTTGCGGCCCGCGCCTGATTTTAGCAATGCTATCGAAACTGATAGCGGGTCGTCCCACTTGGAATATTCGATTTTACTCTAAATATTCCTCGGCTGCGTTTACTTATTTAGGGCAAGGAAATGACTTAGGTTTCCTGCTAACTATCGTTGCATAAATTAATATTTTACGCCAATTTTCAACCACTGAAAAATTGCGTCTTCTCCCAATACATTCCTGTCGTATTTTTAGAACTACTACGAGTATACATTTTATTTGAAATCATTTTCGTGTAGGTGCTAATGCGTAACCTAAAATCCTGTCCTATATAAGGTCCATGAGCCGTTTAGGTATAACAATCGGGAGGCTTGTGTGTAAAAGATACGATTTAGTCTTCAACTTGTAAGATTAAATGAATATAATATAATATAATAGTCAGTATTCTTTATCGATAATTTTTTTGTTTAACTGACCTATGGCCGAATACTGAAACGCTACTTAATCTGAGGGCGACTTATATTTAAGTGGCTGTTATAATTTAAGCGGTATACTAAAACATCATTTATCGGTTTTAAGATTGTGATTAACTAATGCCCACTTAAATTTCCATAAATGGCAACATTACCACAAAGAGTTCTTTTACATGACATTTTAAGTAGTATATACCTACCGCTTAAATTATAACAGCCACATAAATATAAGTCGCCCTCAGATTAAGTAGCGTTTCATTATTCGGCCATTAGTGTTTAAAGTAATACATAGCTCAACGTTGATTAAATTAGGCCCACGATTGTCAGGCAGGGTAAATTTAAAATTTATATTTTTTATTTTCAGATTTTCGTTAACCGTGTACGAAGTTTTGTTGGTTTTAACATTTTTAATCGTTCCTTTTATGAAGGTTGGAGGAGTCGAGACGCTATCCGGAGCGCACCATCGATTTCAGTCCGCGTTTTATTTACGTATGCACGTGTATAATATCGGTAGTTGTATCAATGAGAGCATGCCATCCTGGAGGCGTCTGCTTACTATGCTAATTATGTCTCGTCTCGAGTTATTTTAGCGTTTTAAATGCTTGTGAATTATGTCTGTAAATATCGACTGTTTGAGGAAAATGTTATTGCTTCAAGCGTTATACGCACTGCAATGGCTGTTGCCTTACTTATTGTAATGATTTTAAGAATATTACTAATTTTATTAAATTATTGTTTAAGGAATAGTGCGGTTTTGTATGAATGGACAACTATTGTATTAAGCGTAAACAGTTTTTAGAATTATGAGTCTGATTCCTACTGAACGTGGGGAAGGTATGTGTAATAACGATGATTACTCTGTAGTTAGATCTTTGAATTTATTCAGACGTAGAAAATTTGGCATGAGTTGTCGAGTACATAATAATGATTCATTTCTTAAGTATCTACTGCGCTTATCAAATTTTATGAGCATTATGACAAATGAGTTTGTTTGCTGGAGTTCAAGTACTTCCGTACGTTAAATTTATTTTTAAGACTGGCTTCACATGCAATGTCTGTGAAACTTCTTTTATTATTGATTTATGATCTCAATTCGCACCACTAAAATAGTCCCTAATAACGTCGGTTACCTTAATACGACGATTTTTATTTTCTGCAAGATTTTTTATTGTTTCCCACAAACACTTCCAAGCGTACGAAGCGACTCACATCTGCTAGTAGTAGCACACAATAAAACAAGCACATTAGAGAGAATTATTTACAATTTATAATGTATGTTTCCAAATAAACTCATAACGTGGCCAGTGGCCGTGGCTAGTCCGCATGAACGTGGTTTGAACTCCTGAACAGGTTGTCAATCACAAATTACAGTTGTATGAAATATATGATTTGGTTTAAGTATTGTGGTCATATTAAAAAGTCCTTATACATATGTACATATAAGAAGACTGTCAACAATACTGATATGTATCCTTATTGGAAAAGATTAATCCAAATTGATGTGAATAATAAGATATTTTATATCCTATTATTAACATGTATACAGTTGTAAAACTGTTCATTATTTTTACATTTTAGTTAAATAACTCCTTTAAACTTTATTTTACAAAAAACATTTCTTGTTTTATCGCTATCGCCTGACAGGCCTAATTGTCGGAATATAAATTACCTACTAATCATAATTAGCTATAGAATTATTCGGTATAACTAGGATTGTGAAGTGCTGGCTAAACGAGATATGTAGTATGTTTGCATAGAACACAGCATAATCGTGACATTACCAGTAAAATATTCTGATTTTGCGATATAAAACCGACATTACGTCATACAGTGAGTTAAGCTTTATTTTTGATACAATTGCCAGTGTGGATAGTATTTCTCACGGTCGGTTTCGTGACCGGGAAATTAACATTTTTGTAGAATTAGTGAAGTGCTTGTTTGTTGATTTTTGATAAACAGCATCGTGAGTAGCCAAGAAAACAAAAGGCCATACTAGAGTCATAACAGACATAATGAAGTTTAAGTCGAAAGCCAGAGATGTACCTTGTGTATGTCTTATTGACATAATATTTTATATTATATATTAGCAATTGTTACTGGTTTGTCTTTGGTTCAGCTGGCTTAATCAATAAGACCACCCTTGCTATGAAATAAATATATAAGTTAATTTATTGTAATTTCCATTATTCTTAAATAGTAGTTCGCTTATACAGTATCAGTAATTAAAGTTAATTTCTTTAGTTACCTCAGTACACTCCTGTAATTGTGGCCGTTATGCTGTTGGGAGAAAATGAATATAATCCGGAACGTGCGCGGACGCACACGAACCCGCACAGGTTGTGCTTGTAGGTTTTATTGTAACAGCTTTAGCAGGCCGTGTATTGCTTTCCCTTTGTGTTGGAAAGTTGTAAAATTTAATTTCGCTTGCCCGAAACAAAGAGTACGTTTGTTCTGACCGATACGATGCGATTTGTTATAATTTGATCTGGTTAAGTTTGAAATATAATGCCTCAATAACCACATGGTTGTTAACAAACATGTTACATTTTTGATGTAACTATACCTATGTATAATTATTGAGACAATTAAAATGCAAGACTCCAGAGGTTTATTCCATTCTCTCTGGTGTATTCAATTACAGTCAAGTTTGCAGTGTGGCAATATCTAAAGTGCATACCTACTGCATCGCCATTTAAAAGTTAGGGTTTAACCTGTTTATATGTTCTAACAGGAATGTAAAGAGGAGAGTCTACGAATGTCCATAGAATAGAGCTGAGATTATATGAAACGTATTTTTACTATTAAAAAAAACAATTATTTTATTGTTAAGATTATGCCGTAAAATCGTTTTAGTTTTAGTTTTAAAGTATTATGTTATGGTACGAATACCAAGAAACCCTCTCAGTTGTATAGGAGACCCGTGCCCAGCAGTGGGACGTATATGGGCTGACGATGATGATGATGATTCCAGAAAAACTTTAAAGTTAGTTGCGAATATTGGGAATATTGAATATCCCAATATTCTTTAAAATAAAATAAAAAAGTTTTTTTTAATTTATACAACATGTAGGTATATTCTTGGAATGAAAAGTGTCAAGTAAAACATTGCAGTGCTATGTTTTGGATTTTAATGATTTTTTATTGGCGTCAGGGCGCACCAATTTAGCGCATGTCATGTTGTGAGTCACGAGTATGCAATATGTAGCGATGTCTGTGGTTCCAGCTATATTGAAAGAGAAATCTTGATTAACGTGCATGAAGTATTATAATGGTGCCGCAATTGGCAGGGTGCTATAAAACACGAATGCTTATATAAAGTTATATTAATTTATACATACCTACTAAATATTTTTTAATCGAAACATTTTAATACAACGATAAATATTTCTAAGTAAAGTTCTCTCTATTTGTAAACAAATTATGCAACGTTCATTGTATGTTTATATCAGCATCACTTCTATTTCAGATATAAATAAATATAAAACGAAACGGTGATTGACTGAATAAATATTACCTACATAACATATTAATACGTTCTCTGCTCAATTCTTTGGGGACATCTATTGTAATAAAAGAGTTGATAGTCAATTTCAATGTTAAATGACGAAAACGCATATTTGGTGAAGATAGAATAGAACTGCTAATATTATATTAAAAAGGCCATATATGCATGTAGGTACATATATATTGTATATAAATTTGTGCAAAAATAATTTGGTCTCGAGGCTTAGGCGCGCGGTCGTGAATCTGGGCGGTCTCTGATTTTTCGAAGTTATGTGTCTATTCACAATGAATTATCACTTACAAAAACATCGTGATCAAACCTGCACACCTAAAAAGTTCTTGGGAATTTCTTAAATGTGTAGTCCGCCAACCCGCACTAGGCCAGCGGAGGCCGAGGAGGCCCGTGCAAAGCAGAACGACGTATATGGGCTGATGATGATTATAAGCCGAAATAAATTGGTCGACGTTACCGTATGATTTAGAATGTAGGTAATTCTGGATTAAGGAATTGTACATTAAACACGAACGATTATTCAGGCAGCGAAACTGTAACGTTCTATATCAGAGCTATCAAGTATTTGCTCAATAAAAATATATTTATTAATCTGTACTAAATGGGAAAGAATATTCCGTTTTATGTATAATGTTTCGTATTCGGTTCATATATGGTTTGTAACACACCATATAATATACTGTCATTGGGGATGAGTTTGACATAGCTCCATTAGCGACATTGTTCGCCGTCTGGACAATCGGCGAATTGACTTTTTTTAAAACACAATGTTTTATTTGTTAAACAAAAGGATAAGCGTTTGATTCAGAAATAAAAATAATCTCTTGGATATACATTACGACAAAAATTAAAAAAAAAATATGTTATGACCAAATTTTTAACAAATGTATAAAAAAGGTCGCACAGAAAGTGGTACACTTCATATCTTCATTAAAAACAGCTTGAATAAAGTTGTGTAATTGTTGTTCTAAATTAATATTTAATTTAACTATATAATTCAAAATGTCAGTGCTGATCAACTAATTTTCACGAAATAAATCCAGTTTCAAGCTGTATTATTACTGTTTGAAAAAACCTTCACTTCAATGGGATTTAAATGTCGTTCGGCTAAATGAATCTCTATTTTAGGATATACTAACACAATTTTGATCAGATTATTTTAATAATAATAATTATTTGAATAATGTTTCATTTTTGATTTAGCGGTCATTACAGTTAGTAATATGGAGAATAAATTGTAACTCATAAAAACAAATACGAGGGCAGTCCGATAAGTACTTAGCCTACAAAAGAAAAACGAAAATTTTGGAAAAGTGGCGATTTATTTCTCATCACAGTCTTCTTTCAACTCGATTCACTTGACCCAGCGATGCTCCAACTTCTTTAAGCTGTCTGAAAAGAACGTTTTCTGGAGGTCTACAAAGTAGGCCTCCGTGGCGGCGATAACCTCCTCATTCGACTCAAATTTCTGTCCGGCGACGGACTTTTTCAAGTTTGGAAACAAAAAGAAGTCACACGGGGCCTAATCTGGAGAATACGGTAGATGGAGCAGCTGTTCGTAGCCTAATGTGACCAATTTGGCCGTTGCGACGGCGGAGGTGTGAGCCGGTGCGTTGTCATGGTGGAAGAGCACTTTTTTCTTCGCCAAATGGAGCCGTTTTTTCTACAATTCAGCGTTGAATCGGCCCAATAGTTCGGCATAGTAGAGCCCTGTGACCGTTTTGCCCTTCTCCAGGTAGTCGATGTAAATCACACCTTGTGAAACCTAGAAAACGGTGGCCATCACCTTTTCGGCCGATGGGACAGTGTTCGCCTTCTTCGGAGCACATTCGCCGGGTAAAGTCCACTGTTTCGACTGTTTATTGGTCTCTGGTGTGTACCAGTGAATCCATGTTTCGTCGACGGTCACGAAACGACGCAGAAACCCCTTCGGATTGCACCTAAACAGTGTCAAACACTGCTCTGAAGTTGTGTCACTGATGCGCTTGTCGTCCGAAGTGAGCAAACGCGGCAGCCATCGAGCCGACAGCTTTCTCATGCCCAATATTTCATGCAGGATATGACCCACGCGGTCTTTTAAGATGCCTACTGTCTCAGCTATCTCGCGCACCTTCAATCGGCGGTCTGCCAATACAAGATCGGGACTTTTCTCACGTTATCCTCCGTGGTAGCCGTTTTTGGGGCACCTGGGCGTGGCTCATCAAAAACTGACGTGCGACCACGTTGAAACTCGTTAAACCAATTTTTGACGGTCGCCATTGAAGGAGAAGAGTCACCGTAAACAGCATCCAAGCGCTTTTTGATATCGCTGCGCGATTTCCCTTCCAAAAACAAGAATCAAATCACCGGCCGATATTGCTCTTTTTCCATTTTTCGAAAATCCGCGGACACGTCCGCTTACACACGCGGTCAAAACAAAACTACAAATCCAATTCGGCTGAAATTTTGACAATAGCCGTCTACGAAGATGTGCTACATGATGGTAAATTTATCTTACGATAGTGGTGCCATCGGGCGGTGAGGCTAAGTACTTATCGGACTGCCCTCGTACATTCAGATATTATGGTAGTTCAGATATGATTTAGAAAAATGCCGGTAATTTACACCTTCTTTTCGATGTTATATAAGTTTTCTAGTTTTGTCGATGCAAGGAAGTGAATAAGAGATTTTTCCCAAATATTTTAATTTTTTAACGTGTATCCTATTTTTCTAGCTACAAACTGTGTGATTTTACTTTTTAATTTCTCATCTCGGCTAGATTTATTGGAACGAAGTTCCTTATCGCGCGTTGCGAAAGGGGGCTAGAAAAAATTAAGACCAAAAGTTGTAACGACACTTTTTACAAATCACAAATACCAGGAGTGCATAAAGACAAGAAGATAATATTGAAGTAGCAGCGTACCGACGACTCAACGTTCGCAAGTGTACGTACGTACTTCGAATTAATAAACAAAGAATATTGTTGCATTTAAAATAGGGATGATCGATATTCATCGATGTTGAAGAAACATCGATGTTTAGCTGAAAAACATCGATGTTTTGACATCGATGTTTCGACTTCGATATCATCGATATATCGATGTTATAAGAATAAAACATCGAAACGACGAAACGTCAATTATTCTTTAGGGCGCCATCTAGTGTTCGCAAGACAAGCCGTACGAATAGTTATTTCTTTGCATTTCTCAAAGAAAAAAACAAACTGATAACTAAATACATTAGCAATAACATTAAAATATATCTATTCAACTGCGAGTGCGAGACAACATTTAACATTATCCTTTTTTTTGTGTCTGTCAACGCGCGCGTATTCTTAAGTTCTTGAGTACGTACACAATTCATACCGATATATCGATACTTTTTAGTAAAAATATAAATACAGATAGATATTTTCAAATAATATATTTACTTTATTGCATTTTCCGACATCCCTACCAAAAACATCGATGTTTTAAGACATCGATGTTTTTCAATCGATGTTTATCGTACATCGATACTTCTGGTTCGATGTTAACATCGATGTCAACATCGATGTTTTTCTAAAATCGATCATCCCTAATTTAAAATAAAAATAGACAGCAATAGCAACAATTGCATTTGTCAAAAAAGGACAAATATATTTGTATTAGCCTAATCACTTAAGACAATCCATACTACACAAGAGAGGTCAAGTTGTGCTGGCGACCCAAGATTTTGTAGGTACTAATTCCACGATCGACGACCAGTAAGTTGACCCCTATTGAAATAAGTCCATTGAACACTGCCTTGTGTGTGCTGCTTTCCTGGTATATTTAATAGTGAATTTTGCTTACAATTCCTTCACTAATTAATCGAAAGGAACTTCGTTCCATCCGGGTGTCCCTTAGACACCTCTCAAGTTTTTATTTCATTGGTTTTGTATCCGATATTTGTTCGCATACGAAAATGTGCAGTCAAATCATTCCTCGGCTTTGTGTGAAGTTTTTCGTTAAAAAAATGTTGTTTAAAACAGTATTAAAGTTTGTTTTTTAGTTTTGTTTGTAATAGGATTTTACGGTTGAATTTTTTAACTGTTTTTGTGCCGTTATGAAAATATCATTTACTTTTGCCCCATTCACAGAATCTTATAATTTTTGAAAGTGGCATTCCACTATAATGACATAATTGACTACATTGCATTGGTGCGAGTACATGTATCCGGTGTATGTTTACAATGACGGAGAGTTCTCAAAACTTGATGTCTGTTGTCGTTGTGGAGTCCCGGCCCCGACCGCAGCGCACCGCCCTCCGCTGTGTACGGTTTGTTTGCCTATAACAGAACTTCGGGACTAGCTCGTGTACAGTGGTTTATCTGAGGTGTTGAGTTACGATCAGACCGTTCGCGTTCCTGCGACTATGCGTTATTACTTGACCGACTAGATGTACTAATATTGCACTTTGTTTTTAATAAAGGTTAGCGCCAAAGCTGCGTAACCTAACATTAATGCTTTCATAAGTACTTTTAAAATTATTATGAATGCGCAAGAAAATTAATCTATCGCACATTTTATTTGGTGATAATTTTGTAAATACTGGCTTCCGGTTATTCTATTTCGTTTCGTCAACTCTCATCAAGTTAATTTATACAATACTAGCTTTTGCCCGCGACTCCATCCGCGTAGACTACAGGGTTGGGTTCAGAAAGAAAATAAGTTGTGGTCTATTTTACTTCACAGAGTCCCATTATGTCCATATCAAAAATCGTTCACATCGGTCAAATGATTTAGGCGTGAAAACGTAACAACAGACATATAGTTACATATAGTTACAGTCGTCTACACGTCGTTTCATCATTTTAGCTTCAAAAATGACGAATTTCCACACAAACTTTCACCCCTATTTTTAATTTACCCCCTTGAAGGTACATGTTTTTACAAACTTTTAATGTCATATTTATTTATATCTAATCAACAGCCTAAAAAATAAGTTTCAAGCTTCTAGCTTTAAAAATGACAATACTTCCATACAACCTTTCATCCCCCCTTTCAACCCCTTAAACCACTTTTTCCGCGATAAAAAGTAGCCTATGTCCTTTCTCAGGGTCTAAACTATCTGTGTACCAAATTTCATTTAAATTGGTTCAGTAGTTTTAGCAGGAAAGCGAGACATACAGACAGACATACAGAGTTACTTTCGCATTTATATTATTAGTAAGGACTTTCAGGTTGTCCCTGGAATCTTACGAGTTACGGTCTTAATTCGCAGTCACTTTTAAAAATAAAAATTGTATTACAATTGATTTTATTTTCACTTATTTTAAATCTACCTTCATTTTATATTTTTGATGAAATATATAAACGCTTTTTCTTGAGACTTTGTTGTATAAGTATTCAAATTGTAAAAGGGCTAAATTAATTTGCCTTTAAGCTACAGATTTGTGAGAATGCCGACATAATATTTTACTGTTTGATATTTTACACTAAGAAAACTTTAGAATATAGTTTTTTGAAAGACTGAAGGCTTACATGTTATTGCATTTATATTTATTATTTTTGGAGACATGATTACAAAAGCAGAAAGGAATTAAGAGGAACGTTAATTAAGTATTAAGATCATTCCGCTAATCAATGTCCACAGGGTAACGCGTAGGTGGAATTAAATTGAGACTAATTTGTGTAGAGGGAAATCGAGGAATTAATACATAGTACTGCGTGAATATTGCAACCTCAATATTACATATATAATTATGTATTTCTTGATACTAACATAAAGTTGTAGTAGTAAGTATGTACTTCGTAATCCGTAACGGATTTTACGTTGAGAAGGGTTTTCAAAACACATTAAATGTTAATTGCTACGAAGACTGGGTTATCGAGTTTTTGAGGCATGACGTCACAATTGGTAGTACCGCGTAAGAGAAACTTGAAGATGCTTTATTTTAATGTCTACTGACTATGACTCAATATTTGGTGATGACAGACCTGAATTGATAAAACAATCGTGAAACAAACTAAATGTGAGCCACTTAAAGTATGAGAAAGTTTTTGAGTGTAAAATTACACTTTACCTTAGTTTTATAGTGTTTTGTATGAGTAATGAACGTAATACATTATTATAGTGAACATAAAGTGTTTATAAGATATTTTGTTGTGGGTTAACATTTTTCTAGTTGTGTAATTAATTTATCATAATTATTCAGTAAATTGACTGATTTATATCCTACTAAGGAAAAAACTTATAAAATGCAACGACAAAGTGATGATTCACGTGTGTACCTGGTGATGGGCTATGCTATCCAAAAAAACATTATTATAATCTTGCAACTCTTTAAAGTCCCACAAAAATATTAGGCTATAATAATACTTAAATGTTTGATACTTCATCAAGTAATGGATATCATTTTTTTTAGTACAATTATATAAAATTGTCTAAATAAAGTTCCTAAAAATAGCCAGTCTAGTTTGTCACTGTTACATTAAAATTAAGTTTCTATTACCCCAAAAGCAACTGAGGATGTCTTAAAAGTTACTCAAATGTAACGAATAACTACAGCATGAAGGTCATAGACCTAAGGTATAATATATTAAAGCATAATCGTTTTAAATTAAAGTAATTTATCATTGGTATAATATGTGATATAGATAGCCATTTGTTTCGTATAATCAACTGACATTTATATTCTTTTGCGTTTCATAAGATCAACATTTTTATTTGCGAATGTATAATTAATCAATATAACCAATTCATGCGACTCCAGTGACAATAAAGTACGTTGCTACTGCTGCTAAAATTACGTAACACACCGTGACTGATAAATTCCTTAAAAGATTAGAATCGACGACAAAATATTTTGCAATAATGTTCACACAGGCCACTAGATAAAACAGTAATATCGAATACTTACTTATATATTTTCTTTATTGTATAATATTTTTTTACAGTTTTTATCATTGACCTATTGCGTATTCACTGATTAATTATCATTATACTTAAGTGATGAACGCGGCTTTGTTATGAACCGATAAATCCATTGATATTGATTAATCATTTACGTACTTAAAATCAATATAAAAATACGTTATTATAAACGAGTATTCCACGGTGAAGTAAAATGCTTATATGAGTTTTATTTTGTTACATTAAGTTACAAGGTAAGGAAACAAACAAAAGGCACAAAGTTTACTCTTACACGTTATCTAGGAGGTCAAAATGTGATAACAATATTGTAAAAAAATATTTATAAATTTGAAAGGACGGATAGGTTCTGACGACTTGTGCAAATAGTTATAAGTGCATGTGAAAGATGATCGGTGTTCAATGCATTTTTAGCAAGTTTGTTATGTCTATTATTACTGCGTTCCTGTTTGCTTTATTTATTTGCCAAAAGTGTTCAATAAAATGGGATGCGGTATAAAAAATTTCTTAAACAAAATTATAATTTTTAAAGCATATCATTGACACAAAATTGCGCTTTAATGCGTAATAATAACTAATGAACTTAAGTAATATACGTACAGTCATTTAAAAGTAAACGTGGAAACTATCTCAACGTTCGCGGTGTAACGTGTTTACTTTAATAACATTTAGATAATAGCTCTACACTAGCTATGACGTAATAAAAATCTATTGCTCACCTTAAACGAGCAGTTTAGTTGTATTTTCATTCAATAAAAAATATCCAAGTTTTGCACCAACTCACGCAGTAAATACTATATGGTTAAAAACGTGTCAATTTACTGAAGTACTTTTTGCAGGCTAATTCAATTTCGTAAAGGCAAATGTTTGATATTTTTCCACTAAATGAACAATGCGTACGTGTTGTTGTACGGTTCCCGCGCAAGCGACTGATTCGAAAGAGACGTCAGTGAAGCAAAGAGGTGCGTCTGCGTGGCGTGACCTTCAATTCGAACGCACTCCTCTAATTCACGGTGTGTCCGTCAGCTCTGATCGCGAATAATCTTGTAACCTCTAAAATTGATATTAACCATGCAACAAAAATATACTAACATATTTGGTATATAGTAATTAAAAGCACACAATAAACATTGAAATTAATTAACTCTTAATTGCCGCATTATATGTGATTCTCATATCGGCTTACATAATTTGTTGCATTATCAATACGTTCCATAACTTATTAATTCATAGAGCATTTATCTAGAACATAACTGTTTTTGAATTGTAAAGTGCGCAGTCGTGAGAATTGTTTGTGTATTATGGCAAAGTGAAACATTTATGATTAAAACTTTTGCATCCTGCTTTCTTT
The DNA here is from genome assembly GCA_907164795.1 of Hemaris fuciformis. Taxonomy (NCBI): domain Eukaryota; kingdom Metazoa; phylum Arthropoda; class Insecta; order Lepidoptera; family Sphingidae; genus Hemaris; species Hemaris fuciformis. The sequence continues at coordinate 18,647,791 of OU015431.1, read as the reverse complement.
AACTATGATGTACATGATCAGCATAATCATCAGCTGGTTTTTTTTATCAATGTTTGCAAAGTTATATAATGAATAAAAAACAGAACGCATCAAACTCGAGGCCTTACAATCGCAATCGCCTATTTAAACCGCGGGACCCGTCGTGCCTGATCAGGGAGTTATTTTTTGCAAATATCATAATTTAATCATCATCATCATTAATACGGCTAATTAATCGAAGGAACGTGTCTATAATTTTGAATTTCTTAAAGACTGTTGGATGACCTTAGCTATGTATGATTAATAAAGTACTAATATGTTTATATCCGGTTCCAAATATGTTTAATGTTAAAACCAGCTGTGACATATTTCGCATATGACCCCTTTCCTGCGGTGTTCGGTTAATGGTATTTTGTGTCGGTTCTGTATTATTGGAAACAAAGTTTTTTAAATTTTGGAAATTGTATATCAGGCAATTGTCTTTTGTTGCGAGTTATATGATATGACCGCACAAATTCCTTCGGTCTTGTGGTTTTACTTCACATCCATATTTACAAAAGTATTAGTTTTAAGTGATTACTCCATACTAAAAGTGCTCGACCCGTTAGGATTTTTTATGTTTAGTTAATTAACTACACTAATACCTATGTTAGATAAATTAGTACTTACAATTATAACGCTAATTTATACTAATATTATAATTGCTAAAGTGTCGGTCTGTTTATATGTCTTTCATGACTTTACGTCTAAACTGCTCTGTCAATTTGGATAATTTTGGTACTGTGAGAGTCTCAATCTCTTAGGATTTTTAAAGTGCGCCCGGCCGAAATTGACCCACACCGCTAGTTAGTAATAAAACAACTTCCACATTTTACTTTCCGTAGAGCAAGGACGCTAAACATTAAAAACGGTGTCCTTATTGTATATTTTCTTTAGAAACCGGCATAAGAGATCATTATTTTGATAAGTGTATTATTTATAATTGTATATAAGAACGATGAATAACAAGAAATTATTACAGCACTACTGGACACAAATTACACGCAACATTGGAAATAATTATTATGATACACACTACGTTAACTTGATGGTTGTTTTCATTGATTCTGACAACAACGTAACTAGCGTTGTGTAAACAGAAACGCTAAGTAAGTTACCACGATGAATATTACTATACAAAATGTCACGTGAATAATTAACACGTTATTTAAAGTAGCCCATTACTTTTTGAGAAATAATAAAAAAAAATTTAAATTTAAAATTAGAAGCGTCTTAATTGTCCGCTAATTATAGGCTGTGTGTGATGTGGCTTAGGCTTGCAGAATTAGATAGAATAAGAAATCTTTCTAACTTCTCTTAATTCCTGAGACAGACAATTTATTAGTCGGATTAGTTTGTTTATCCAAATATAATATGCTAATATTTTTTATTTTGCCACCTGATGTTAAGTGGTCAACACCGCCCATGGACACACATAAAACCAGAGGAATCATCGGTGCGTTGCCGGCCTTTGAGGAAAATATTGGCTCTTTACTTGAAGGTCCCTTAGTCATATCCATTCAGAAATACCGCCGAGGAAAGCTGATTCCACAAAGATGTTGTGTAGGAAGAAAACACCGTTTAAACCGCACTGTTGACGAACGCCATTCATCCAGATGGTAGGGATGGAACTTCAATTTCTGGCGTGTGGTGCGTTAGTGAAAGTCAGTAGCAGGTATTAACCCAAAAAGTTCATCAGAGCACTCCCCGTGGTAAATGCGATAAAGGACACATAGAGACGCAATTGATTGATACTCTAACGGCATCAAAACATTTTAAACAGAAAAAAGTAAAAACTAAAACACAACTACGACAAAAACGAGGCTCAAAAACTATGAAATAAGATTTTCAGGACACAGGATTAAACAACGTTACTGAAGAAGCAAGATAATCGACACATACGTATTTCGATTTCGATTCTATTCTAACAAAATGCCTTCGTTGCAATTTAACAATAATGTCAATGTCATACAGTACGACACTATAGTACACAATTATCAGTGTACAGAGATATACTATACATATTCACGTTTGAAAAGCCGTAGTCACGCGTTGTTATGGTGGGAAATTTATAATAAGGGTATTTATAATATGTCACAAGATACATAGAAACGAAGAAACGACTGCCTCGTGGTCTCGCAGCACAAGTATGTGTCGTGCGATCTAGAGGTCCTGGGTTTAATTTTCGGGTCGGGCAAAGCGTTATTGGGTTTTTTCTATTAGGAAATTCTCAGTAGCAACATGGAGTCTAGAAATGTGTCCGAAAAAAAGGCAATAGGCTCGCCCCCTATTACGTGGGGCTGATACATACCTGGCGAAATGTGGGTGCAGAAATGCACCTCTGCCTACCCCTTCGGGGAATACAGGCATGAGGTTATGTATGTATGTATGATACATAGAAACGTACCATAACACTTCAACAACGCGTGACTACAGTTACGGTCATGACATTTTAATTACATAATAATATTATTGGCAGCAAAACATTGACCATTGACATTTGAGCGAAAACCGCATAATAATTTTGCCGCAAATTATAAATTTTCGTTCCGCTCATCTTCTCTACATCATATAACAAATGCTAATTTATATAGATAAACTACCTGACCCAGCACACGGTGTTTTGCAATAATACATTATTTCTAGGAAAAAAAATTGTTATTAGCCACCCATAAAGTAGATATGTAAAAAATTATGAGATTCTTTTGGCATTGGCAGCGTTAAGCCCACTTAGCTACTCATATTTGAGAAGTTGCAGTGCTTGCGTTCTGTCTTTTTTCTGGTTATTCTCAAGCCAGCGGTTTGGCATGGAGCATGGGCAATATTTAATACATTCGTTATAAATGCTTAAATAATATAAAATTAATTGAATGCCTAAATAATTCTAATATATTTTTGAAAATCTTAATACATTATTCATTAATGTACAATGGAGATAATTATGTATGTGACACTTTAACATTGTAATACGTAACCTTGAATTCGGTTTTATATTTATCATTTTGGGATTTCGTAACTAATTCCGAAATAATGCGATGAAAAATATTTATAGTTAAAAAACAGGAAAGTGCCTAAATAGATTTATAAATAACATCACTGCAAAGTTTCAAACGTTATCATATTGTTTTAAACTTTTTTATGGTCATTTTACGTCTAAAATCATAAACGATTTTCTTGCTTTATATAAAGAACGGGTTAAATGGGTTAATCGGTCAAGTCCCCATCTAACAATATACGAATAATTTTAAACTATATGAGTACTTGAATTTTGACGTTAACTATTCTAGAACGTTTACATTTGTTGCTTGCATGAAAAGTAAACCAAAATTTCAATTTCGTAATTGCTTTTCAAGAGTGTAACTAGAGCACTCTACATAATTTTATTGCTATTTACTCAGAGTATGTCGCGAGTAGTTAATGTTTAATAGTTTATATTTGTGTTGTTCCACTCTCCGGAGCAGTCTATAACTTATTTTTTTATTAAAATTGCCAACAGGCATGGAAATTGACCCGTTCCTCGCGCCGTCACGTTAATAATCCAATCTATGGTAGCCTTTCACCAATAATCAATTATAAATATATTATGGTTTTAATTTCGGTCGGATAATGAACGATTTCCTTTTATCTTCGTTGGTCTTTGAGTGGGATTATAATCCTTGGTGAATGTCTAATTTAATTTAACAATGATAACACCTTAGTTTCTGATTTGGCATTCCAATAATTTCACGCATGCGTTTTATTCCTGTTCCGTTTAACCGAAGTCTTTCCATACCCACATTACAATATATGTAATTATTGAAATGGTAGTTTGTTTTCCCATGGTTTGATGAAATTTTACGATATCATGTTTCTGCGTAATTAATTTGCAATGGGCCTTGAAACCAATAATTTTATTTTAAAACCAATGCAGCTTATTCAACAAGTAGCCGCTGTCCATTGTCAGTTGTGATCTAAAGTTAACTGGCGCTATCTAAATAATTTATACTTTGTGGATAACCCCGGAGTGATTGTGGGTTACCGGCTGAGTCAGTCACATCAAAAGGACTCCACAGAAGTGTTCAATGACTTTGGTTGAGAAATAAGATTGAATTTTAAACCGTATTATACCATGTACCTATATATACACCAATATATGCTACATTTATACCAATTTTATATTTATATTAGGATTCGGCTTTGAGTACATACACTACAAATTGGTTTGTTCAATAGTGTTCTGTTCTGGCCTTTGTCGGGAGCTCTATCGATTCAAAATGGTATTGATAGGAATTAGACGTAGATAGTTCTAAGTAGTATTGTAATTAAATTGTACTAGCATACTATAGAGATTGTAATGAGCGTGACATGTTCATGTTGAATCAAACCCTCCATAAATAATTTAAGAATTAAAAAAAAAACGGCATACTTACTAGATTGTATAATAAAAGTAAAATATTTTGCAAATTTCTCCTATGCGTATTAATCTTTAATCTATATACCTATACGAGTATAAAAATGAATCCCTATTTTCCTTGGTCACGGCACCACGCGTGAACGGCTAGACCGATTTCGCTAATTCTTTTTTGTTGTGTTTGCTATAGTCAGGAGAAGGTTCTTATGAAAGAAAAAGTTATGAAAATTGCGAGGAATATGGTAAAAACAACAATTTCATTTTCCCATATAAACTGTTCTACCTAATTTCCTGTCAAACATTTAATGTTTATTCCGTCAATACGGTTAATGGTCCCCTCAAATTAAAGAACGTATTTAAATAAACAATATATATCCACAATAATCGAATAATTGCGTATTTTAGATTTTAAAAATGTAGAATAGTGTCAGTAATAAAAAGGGATTGACATACATATTTATTGATTGTCAAATATTTACGTTCAGAAATTTTAACTAAGAAAAATATATCAAGCCTAATTGGATCCAACTGGTGTGCCTGGTTTACAATTCACAACTGAGGGCGGGCTCTGTAGTCATCATGCTTCGAAATGTAAAACACCCTAAACTATGCAACGGAATGCAGTTGGAGTTAAGAAAACTGTTGAGTAATGTGGTTCACGCGACGATACTCACAGTAAAAGTTAAATATGAGTTGGTTCTCACTCTGAGGATTATGATTATGCCAACGGATATGCCCTTTGAGTTTAAACGAATTCAATTCCCGATTCGTCTTGCATTCGCCATGACGATTAACACATGACTGTTTGTGATCTCAATTTAGACAAATAAAAAAATATTAAACGTATTATATCTTAATCATCTTCAGCCCATATGCGTCCCACTGCTGGGCACGGGGGTCCCTCTACAACTGGAGGCGTTTAGGCTTTATTCTACGACGCTGGTGCTTCAATAAAGAGATTTGAAACCGAGCACGTCCCATGCTTGCATTGTCATGTCTTGCTGACACCCGATTGATGTACTTATTACTATATTTTTATCTCAATAAAGTGCTGAATTTAATATTTATTTACTTTAAATAAAAAATATAATTCAGCTAATATGTAACACGACATTCATTGACTGTTAGGGGGTACGAAGTTTGCCGGGTCAGCTAGTAGATAAAAAAATTAAGAGAAACGTATCGTGTGAATCTTTATTAAATCTTTATATTTCATGAAGGCAACCGTGTAATAAATATAACTATTAATTATTTATGTGACTAATAATTAGTACCCTCTCAATTATAGAGAAGGCCCGTGCCCAGCAGTGGGACGTATATGGGTTGATGATGAATTGGTACTAAAACATTTTCAAAAAAATTTTAGTTTAGGTTATTTAGTATTGAGCATCAAGGGTGGCGAGTAGTGTTGATTTAAAGTGACGTACTTAACATCAAAGTGGGACACCGCCTCGTGCGTCGTACCCTTGTAACAGTGAACGATTGCAGAGGTCACTGCCGGGCCGTCCGGTTATCAATAGTCAAGTTCAAACCTTTTTGTAATGTTGATTAAAATTTTCTTTAGATTCTTTTACGACGGCATTTCGTCTGTTTAATATTTTATAGCGTATACCAGGTAGGTACAAGTCAGGTACCTAAGTCAAAATTTTGGCTGTCGCGATATCAAACCCAATGCAACACACATCTGACTTTTTTAAGTAATGTCTGTATTCACAATGAATTATCACGTTATTTAACGGTGAAGGAAATCATCGTGAGGAAATCTGTATACCTACGTTAAAAAAAACCGGAAAATTCTTATGTGTAGTCCGCCAATCCGCACTAGCCCAGCGTGGGGAACTAAGGTCTAAACCCCTCTCAGATGAAATTATGTATTAATAATAAAATAATTTAATACTGAAATGTTAGGTTGTTATATATCATACTCTTGAATAAGGTTCATTGCATTTAGGATCCTTTGGGATGGATGCATGCCATTCTAACAGTGCAGTACCTAACTCAAAGCCTTTGACTGCCTTTGAACTTCATTCGGCAATCGATCTGGCTTTTCACTTAAATGGGCACTCTCATCTTTTTTTACATCGGCAACTATGCTTTGTAAAAAGGAGCCAGTGTGCGCTACTTCACTTAGCTTCAATACGTTTGTTTCAATTTTGTTGTAAAGCGCATACTTTAAAGTCTGACTTCAATATTACATCGCAGTTAGAAGGAAACTTAGATCCTGTTTTTTTTCTAATAAACATATAAGTAGCTGTTTGGACATTGCTGTTTTGACACCTTTTTAATTGTCGCTCCGCTCCTTTTAGTTATAGCCTATCTCGATATATGGACTTTTAAAAGCAATCCGTACTTCCTGAGATTATCACTTACAACTAAACAAACACGCGAAATGATCAGCTTTATAATATTATTGTAGATTTAAATCTTAATGCCAGCTCTTCTGTTCAGATGAGCATTGTCGATGACCTGATGAACTGTCTTCGTATAAATTGAATGTAAATTAATGTTTTTGTTTTTCTAAATGAAAGACTAGTAGCACTTATTTACTTATCTGGTATTTACTACATTAGCCCATAAACGTTTCAGTGCTGTGCACGGGCGTCCTCTACTACTAAGAAGGGAAGTTGGGCCTTAATCCATCACGCTGGCCTAGTGCGGGTTAGTGGACTGTATACTTATGAAATTCCTAAGAACTTTTAGGTGTGCAGTTTTCAATATTTATCTCCACCGTTGAAGTGCGTGATAATTCCTTTGTGAATACTCATATAACTTTGAAAAGTGTGTGCCTGGGGTTATATTTATTTTCTGAAAAAATTCTTACTGTTGTAATTATAATTAAATCTGCAAAATTTCAAATGTACAATCAATATGTACGTGCTTGTTCATAACTTTGACCGTATTAACTGATCACCGATATAAACAAACCCGTTTCTCAGACTTCCACCACCGGTAACGTAGATTGTTATACTTATGCGTTAAAGTATATTTTTCTTTGCTCGAGCAATATTTTTTATTGGGCATAATGGAGACGCTGTCCAGGTTTCCGATAGAGCAGGTACTGTTTGACTGTAGCTATGTGTTTATATAACACCGAGGTGAGTTTAAGTGTTTATTTATTTTAAACCACTGGTCGGTGGCAGCTCGGGATTCGAGGATCTCGTAAAATTTGTACAGTTTCAATATTATAGAAAGATGTAAACCATCAACTCCTGTCCAGAAAATAAAATCAAAAGTATTTTTTTCTTTACCTATGTTATTACTAGCTGTGATTAATTATTTTAGTTAGTAATATCAATTTGACTATTATATGTCGTACACATTTTTATTATATTCCTGCGTCCCAAACCTAACGATAAACCTAAGGTTTATATATAATTATATACATCTACAATTTTATATATAATGGAATTTTTAGATGTCACAAGGCAAACGGACTCGGACTTGGCTATCTTTTATTCGTTATGCATATTTGTGTAAAGTATTTTTAATAAGTGGCATCTAAAATTTCTAGTTTAAATTCTTTATAAAAGAGTTCTTAATATGATACAATAAGAATATAACAATATGTAACTTTATAAAATATATTTATATTTGTCTTATTAAGAACAAAAATGACGAGAGATTAGAAACGTGCCTCATACCTTCCAGTTATATTTTTTTTATCATTACACGATTTTTTGCTTATAATAATAGATGTTATATTTTTGTCGATGCCAGAGTGTCTTAATTCCGATTAGGTCTCCTCCGTGTCGGATTTTCACCCCTCCGCGGTATACGTATAATGCGTTTCTAATAAAATCACAGTACGCATCTATTTCTAGTCCTTCGCGGTAAATGGTAGTGCCAAGGCTAATTCGTCTAGGACTGTTGTACGAATGGTGTGGCTTTATTGGTTGGAATTACTACTAAAACGAATTCGAGTCATTTGCTGATGGATCTTAGAACCGTGCATGCAGACAGCAACTATTGCATACAAGTTATAAAAAACCAAATAGTGTCCTCGTGTGTGTTTTGCTTCGGGATTCGCCTGTGCACGAGTAGGTATAGCACTTGTTTCTGCTTTCTAGTCGACATTCTATACTTTTTTGAGTATAAAAATCAGGCTCCGGTATACCTAGGTATATATTGCCGATTGAATTTATGCTGTTGCTTATTCGCTGTATGTGATATAATTATAAACGTAACGTATTTTAGATAACCGTCACCGCGCATGTTTGTACTCTTGATTGCTTTTAGTTCAGTTACGGATGATTACATGGGGAATATTTATAACGCTTAAAAAACAAAGAAGCCATTGTAAATCGATTGTTCGAACTAATTCAATATATTCCTTTCCGTAACATTACAGAAGTATGTAGAAATTTTTAGTCGATGGCAAAAGTAATATCCAGTGAAATGCATTCGTAAAATAATTCCAAGAATTGCAATATCCGTTGGTTCAACGTGTAGGTACGGTGCTTCACTGTAGTGATCTGAATTCCAAAGGCGTGTGCTATGCCAAAGGTGACCCATATTCAGCAAGACAAGGTTTGATATTTACGTTTTTCATCCTTACTAATATTATAAATGCGAAAGTAACTCTGTCTGTCTGTCTGTCTAGCTTTCCTGCTAAAACTACTGAATCGATTTAAATAAAATTTGGTACACAGATAGTTTGGAGCCTGAGAAAGAACATAGGCTACTTTTTATTGCGGAAAAGGGATTTAAGGGGTTGAAAGGTTGTATGGAAATTCGTCATTTTTGAAGCTAGAATGATGAAACTTTTTTATATGGCTTTTCTTACATCATAATATATATAGGTAATATATAAGAATTATATTAAAAGTTTGTTAAAAAAAATCCCTTAATATGTCATAAATGAGAAAATAACTATGTCTGTTACGCTTTCACGCCTTCATCATTTGACCGATATGTGAACGATTTTTGGTATGGACATAAATGGGACTCTGTGAAATAAAATAGGCTACAACTTATTTTCTTTCTGAACCCAACCCTGTACTACACAGATTATAATATATAAAAACCAGAGTTTCCTCTTTTCTGGTTACTTGGTAGTTTGAGCATAATATGAAGAAGTTTTTGTTCTGCTTTTTCGCCGGGGCGGAGCCGAACCCCAAAGCTATGTGGTATAAAGTTGTCAGTTCAAAAAGCAAATCATACAATCAGGCCTGAAGGGGAATGACTGACTTTTAAGTTATATTTAATAGTATAGTCAGGGTTGGGCAGTATTTGAATTACTTGTAATTGAAATACGTAATTGAAATACAAATACGTATTTTGTATTTGTATTTCAATTACTTTCTTAAAATGTAATTAGTATTTCAAATACGTGAAGCCGAAGTATTTTGTAATTAGTATTTCAAATACTCGAGGCTTCAAAATACATTTATTAAAATACATTTAGCCTTCATTTAGCGATCATGAGTGTGAGTGCGAGGCGAGAGTGCAATGATGGTAAAGCCGCTATAAAAATGTACGTCGTATTGTCAATGTCAAGCAGTGTAGCCAGCCCTACAATTTTTTTTAATATTCTCTCAGTTTTAGATTGGGCCTCGAAATTTACAGTCTTTTATAATATTGGCCATTAAGTTTGTGCTCATCAGGACCTGCAATAACAAAACAAAAACCGCCTTCAAAAAAAAGCTATTCCAAGACAAATAAATATGGATTATTTTGTATTTTGTAATTTGTATTTTGTATTTCAATTAAAAATAGCTAAATTCAAATACCTTACTTAAATGTATTTTTTATTTCGTATTTTAATTACTTGCGATACAGTATTTTGTAATTTGTATTTCAATTAAAGCAAAGCATGTATTTTGCCCAGCCCTGAGTATAGTGTATGCATAGCAAAATTATGGAGCACTCCTATTAACTATAGTTTGATAAAGGAAAAATCTAATAAATAATAAAACTTGCCTGACCCGGGACTCGACACCGGCACCTCGAAATCGCACACACTTCGTTTTTGCCCCGGCACATATCTATCACGATAGAATATGTATGTGGCAGTCAAAACCAAAAAAATATATGTACAGTGTACCTACATAAGAACAGATACGGAATTTGTGTTTCAATTTTATGTCAGTTTTGAACTTTCTTAACATTTAATTTGTAAAGTTACACTGCATATACCAGTTTTAAAGTGAGTCAGTTTCTTAAGATGACTTTTACCAGATGAAATAATTTGCCACGTTTTTCCTATTATTTTTGGCGTATTTATGAAGTGAAGCACTTATTTAAAAATGAAACCTTTAGTTAGTAGCACTCTTGATGTAGAATTGTTTTTATTAAAAGGGCAAAGACAAGAAGTAGTGATGGCTTCGAAATTAAGCGCGCGGTCGAGTATCGCGGCGGTCGCGGGTTAAAACCCAGGCAAATACCTCTGACTTTTCGAAGTTGTGTGTATTCAGAATGAATTATCACTTACTTTAGTGGTGAAGAAAAACATCGTAAGGATACCAGCATACCTGAAAAAACGTTCATAAGTGTGTAGTCTTCTAAGGCGTGTAGTCCGCCAACCACACTAGGCTAGCGTGGTGGACCAAGGCACCTCTCAGTTGTAGCTTGGAATGCTAACATGTCGTCAAAGGATGATATTATGGTAAATATTTTCATGACATCAACGAAACATAACAGATTACATGATTGTAGACAAGAGGCGATGTCGTCTTTATAGATCATATTATAATTATTGAGCACCACCCCTTGAGACCTATTTTCTATATAGGAGGAAAACACCTAGGTAAATCATCCTGAATCCCAATGTTTTAAAACTTATTTAATAGTATATTTGCTGATAATACTAGATTAGTCTCCGTTCTGAGATCTAACTGATAGAACTCTATAAACACCGAGGTATAGTTTCGACTAGTAAAGTGTAGGTACTTAGTTTGTGTAGTTAAATTGACAAGCTCATACATTGTATGAACTTCCGCCGTTATTGAACGGCTGAGTTATGGTTGGCTGTTTAATATGATTAAAATAAATAAATATAGAGAAACATATCTAATAGTCTTATTTTCACTCCTTTAGTCATCTTCACGTTTTCGCCTTATCTTTCAAGTAGACTATCAAAAATTCATTTATTCTGTCGCACGCCGTTCACTTACACTCGACTACAACTCGAGCAACCTGTTGACTATTATAATAATTGCCAACAACTTGGTTGTGCATGCGAAGCTGACAGAATTCAAATAAGTATCAAACACACGAAAATTATGCTCATTATTTTTATTTATTATTTAAGTATTATATATATTTTTCTTCATATGTTACAATAGAGAGAAGAAATTCCTATCTTTTTTATTATCTACTTTATCAAATTATACAATACTTGTAAAATGGACTGAAAATATACCTATTCACGAATTGTAGGATGTCTGTAGGGTCTTTGAAAGACAAAGGGCGTGAATCTGATTTAATATTATGCTCGATTAATAGTTTACCTTTTTAGGTGTGTTTTTATTTATTATTTACTTTGTTACATTTTCGTGTACCATGCAAATTAAAAAAACAGTTTACTGACCAAAGCGAGACCCTATAATTTTTTCAAAGTTCGGCGGTTCAAGGCCTTATATGTATAAGTACAGGAACAGCTTAATGTATAAAATATGTGTGATTGACTCGTGAAAATTTTTCTAACCTTACAAATAAAACCCGACAAAAGATATTTCATAGTAGAATACAAATCTTTTCTCTTCATAATATTAATATGTATTAAAATTAAAAACGCCTGTCATAAATTGCTAAGCAATGTTTCGTGAATGCGTTTTATATTGTAGAGCTGACCCGTGCCCACTTCGTTGGGCGTTTGCGGGTTATATATATGTAGCCTTACACTAACAAATAATATGTCTTTCTATTAGTAAAATAATATTGAAAATCGGTTCAGTAGATCCAGAGATTACCCCGTACAACCTCACAAAGTTTACCTCTTTATTATCAGTTTAGATTAAGCATAATAAGGCTTTGTATGTTTACAGGGTAAGGCTTACGTAAAGTTTAATAAATTTAGTATTTTGTACTCAACAATTATTTTATTTAGTTTATTTTTGCCTCCCCTATAGCCTATTAAACTAAGTTTTTTCTACAAAATATAAATAAAACCCTGGATTGTTGTACGTCGCTGGATAGCTTATGAAACGTAGATATTTTTAAGCACATCTGCAAAGCAGGTGCTATAATAATATTTTTTGATATCCTTAGGAGAAAAATAAACTTTCAAAATGTTTGTTTAAGTTTTTAAGTTTTAATCGTCTACTGCGACTTATTTATTCTTTTTATGTACAATTTTGGTTATTGAGGCCATAAAGCATCTTATTTTACATGTAAAAATCAAATAGTAGTATTAATAAGACTTACACATTTCAAAATATCTAAGCTGATAGCCGAAAATCAATCAATTAAATTCAATTATCTCGAAAACGGTTAGATTTAGGATAGGGTGTATCATAGTCAAATCAGTCAGAAACGATGAAAACTAAACGCCATTAACGGATATAGGTCGACTTAACCAATAACCCTGTATATATTGTATATTATACTTCTTTTTTCGGGTCTTTGACTATTCACCGTTGCACATAATGAACAATGCATATTTATCTCACTACAATTTTAATACGTAAACGACACATTTATTGTACTTTAAACTAGTATACCTTTTTATTGTAAACAGCTGTGCAATAAATAATCCATACAGGAATTGAAGTTTTAATTCTGTCCCGAGAACCATGAGAATAAGAAGTGGCACTTTTCTTGAAACCAACCCTTGTATTGGATATGCTGTTAATTTTCGTGACTTTACTGCTGTTTTGTCAAACTAATGTATTCCAGTGTATATACATGAGCAAAAATAAAATAAGACAATTGCGTATTCACAATCAACATTTATTTCACATCTAACAATCACTTTTTAACATTATATGCACATACATATATGTATTTAATAAATAGACAAATATCAGGTTTTTTTCTTCTTGTGTATAATTAATAGTTACGTTTTAAGTTTGTAAGCTCGATAGATTTATAAATTATACAAAAAATGCCAATGAAAATACCGTAAATTAACGTTGCAAAAATGTTTCTGCGATTTAATAACAAAAATAAATAAATATTGGTTCTAAAGTACAAAAAATATCAATCAGATCTATGGTTTGAGCTTTCTTAAACTAAGAAAGAATTTAGACTATTAAGAAATAGACTTATATAATCTTATAAAATACATTGGTACTAGGTTTGGCTAGTATTTCGAACGATTTAAAAACAGTGCACTACGTATGCTATACTAACACTTAACATCGATTTTTTTTCCTTTGTTATAATTGTTAAATTACAGTGACTAATGATGGAAGTAATAACATTTTTCTAAAATGCAGATTGCATAAAAAAATCTATTAGATACTATGTTGATTGATTAAACAGTGAACACTAATAGTTCTAACTCGTAATTACAAATGAATTTTCTTTCTAATGTATGTTGCTCACTAAGTAGCATTTTTACTTAATGGTAGACACAAATACTAAACAGTGTAATACTAATATATGTCTTTTAAATGGTGGTCTAAGTATTAAATGCATTTTTCAAATACGAATATTAATTATAAATAGGGAAACTATAACACCCTATTTGTGACTATGATCAGCAACAGCGATTCATCGAAATCAGATAAAAAGCATTAACCAAAGGAATCAACGAACATAGAATAAAATGCGATAATTATCGTGGCACTTAATAAAAATTAATTACAAAAATATGTACAAGCGAACGGCCGTGTTCATATCGTCATTTACATTCGTGTTCTCATATTAAAAATATTTTAAAGTAAAATAACCAAAATTAATATCACAGCAAAGAAACGTTTAAGCATCGTGACGCACGTATTACAGATACGCCGCGCGCGTTTAGTAGCTCTTTCACCCGGTCACGCAGGGGTCCAGGTCCAAGTAAAATTCCATGCCGGGCGACGGCTTTCGGTGGCATAGAGGACGTTCCTTGGTTCTTATGCGGTCCATTGTTCCGTAATTCTGCACCGGCCGTCGCACAGCCTGATCTCAACCGTGCCGAAACGAGGTGCCCTCTCCAGCATCAACGTTGATAGGCTTTTCAGGCAGAGGCCGGTTAAACATTTTGCCAGAAGAGTTCGTCGAGGTCGAGTTTTGAGATTTGATAGTTGACGTGGACAGTGGGCTACCAATTGTGCTACTTACTGCCTTGAACGATGGGCTCGATTCGCTGCTGGAGTTATTTTTTTCGCGCACGGCTCGTAGATAAGGGCCACGTGGTGCTGCTTGTTCAGCTATGACGTCAGGCATGGCACCTAGTAGTGTTTTCTTTTCTTTGTCGTTGTAAGTTATCTCAGCGTATAGGTGAATGGCCATATCCAATGGCTCAAAGTACTCGTGACTTAAAGCGGTTTGACGGTTGTACGGGGACAAAGACATCAGTTTATCCAGAGAGGGAGTCCTCGTGCCAACACTTATCATTTTTTTATTATTACGTCCCATTCGAGGCAAAGTGTTCTGATACGGAAGTTCGTAAATATTTTCCTCAATGTTAACCGTGGTAGGCGTATTTGCCGGGCATACGCCTAATTCTTCCATCTTCGCAATTTCATAAAGATGTTCAATCATTTCGCGGGTTTCTATATAATTGTCAGGAACTTCTAATCTTTTTTTTAGATTCTCTAACAACTCTTTTGTCAATTCTTCTGGTAATGTTTGAGTAGTTTTGTCTAAAAGCTGTATCGGCGCATCTTGTAAAGTTGTTTCTTGAACTATTTCCTGAACCCGTGGTTCGTTAAGTCGATGTCTTTCTGAGTACTCGTGAACCGAAAGTTGAGAAATGGATTGCGCATTGTCAAGTCCGTCCCCTCTACCGCACGTACAAATTCGCCCACATAACGAGCCACGAGGAGAATTGGAAGATAAAAGTATGTTTTTGATGTTTAGGCAGTAACCTTTGCGTCTCAAACACTTAATTAAGCTGATGAGCAGTGCAATAATAACGCATATGAGACACGTAACTATGATAATTCCAATAACTTTTTTATTCCTTTCACTTAAAGTAGGCTCTTCTTTATTTTTATGAGGGAATCGTGGATTTTTTATTTCCATTTCATTTTTTTCTAAGGCTTCACAATGAATAGCGTTTGTATCAGGTTTACAAACACCATCAATGAACTTAGAAAGTTTCATATTTTGTTCAGGCTCATTAAAGCAACGTGCGAAAAACTCATCAACTGTGCAATAACTTTCGGCTATGAACGGCTCACTTTTAGAAACGCCAAGACCTCTCAACAGCCACTGTGTGATATTGCAGTGACATGGTTGTCCATAATAATTGTTTTTATAAACTATTTTCTTTTCTGCGTAAGAAGCGACCTGGCCTATAAAACTCAAACTATTGGGGTGCATTGTCTCGATTTCATTGTCATTAAATTCTAATTCATGGACATGAAGGGTCTCAAGAGCTACGATGGCATTTGGAGCAAGTTCATCAAATGAGTTCTTAAAAAATCGTAAAGTATTCCAAGATGAAAATAAGAGACCTTTCTCCATAAATTTGTGGAAAGTACAGTCAGTAATTAGAACGGCTGCAACAGTTGCGTTTATAGCCCCCGGATCGACTTGGTCGAAACTGAAAAAAATAAATAAAAAAGATTATAACTTACATATAATGAAATGCATGATGAAAATATAGGCATTATCAAATCATAGATATATTATTTACCTGTTATTCGCGAATTTCAGACTGACAACAGCTGATAGTATTGCATTGGAACTCATTTGTTGTATTCTGCATCCAATAAAATGTAAGTGGTGTATTAGAGATTTGGCTGCAAATGATTCTTCCTCGATGAGATGAAAAGAGCAATTTACGGCCATTACTGCATTGTATGTGTTTGCGGTAAATGCTCCAGTCCGTATTCCACGAATATCCACTGAATCCATATACACCTTTGCTGCCGACGATCCAAAACTTCGAGCGGGAATCTCCGGAATTGTAGTGTTTACCAGTTCAACCTAAACAAAATACAATCATCATCTATAATACAATATTACTAGTAGACAATAAAAAACCAATCAACGTTCGCTATAGCGCAATGCAACAATTTCGATGAACTCGCTAAGTAATCTTTTAACAAATTCATACTGACCGTCATGCCAGGCCCGTGTACACCAACATTGACGGCAGTGGGATCCAGTTGAAACGACCCCTGACCTAGCTCCAGTTGTCTTACGTTTGCCACTTTAATATTCAGTAGCCACGAGAACACTTTACCCTCGAAGGATACGTAGTCGCAGTTTTCTATGGTGACTGATAATGGACCTGAAATCCATGAACAAATTTAATCAAAAGATAGTAAACTTGTCACTGTCATTTAGAGTAAACGTATGAATGACTGTGAGTTATCGATTTTGTTGGAGAACAGCTGATTCATAATTATTTTAAAGAATAATACCCTTATATATTTAAGTCGAAACATATTTTAAAATAAATATTTTAGTAATTTTTTGACATTTTGTTAACTTGAGACAAAAAAATAATACCTACTGAAAAACGAAATTTATAGAACTGAAAAAAATAATATACTCGTAGTTCAAAATATACAATATTTGAAACTGGATTCACTCTCCTTGTGAGTCATTATCCTGCTGAACGAATGCGGAGTCGGAGAAATCGTGTATTTATAGAATGAGAAGCCGTGTACGAACGTTCCCTACAGTCCACCTATCGACTGGGTGTCCTCAATTCGGAATAAAGTTGACTAATTATGATCCATATTCATCACCATCATTATCATCAGCCCAAATACGTCCAACTGCTGGGCACGGGCCTCCTCTACAACTGAGAGGGTTTAGGCCTTAGTCCACCACGCTGGCCTAGTGCGGGTTGGCGGACTACACACCTAAGAAATTCCTAAGAACTTTTAGGTGTGCAGGTTTTATCACGATGTTTTCCTTCACCGTTAAAGCAAGTGATAATTCATTGTGAATACACACATAACTTCGAAAAGTTAGAGGTGTGTGCCTGGGGTTTGAACCTACGACCGCCGAAATTCTCGACCGCGCGCCAAAACCTCGAGGCCATCACTGCTTCTCCATATCTTGATCTATATTGCGAAGTCCTTATTACAATTGTACATGTCCTAAAGTTTTGAATGCGACCTGTTTGTTTTTAATTAGCATCCAACATAGTTCAGTAGTTTAGAACTATGTGTAATATTTAAATGAGTGCAACGGGGCTCGCTCTACTTGAAATTGATTGGTAGGTTGGGTGATGACCAAACCTCAAGATATCCCGCTGCATGATTCCTTATCCTAGCTTTCTTTATTCCGTTAATTGTAAATATGTATGTACATATCGTATGTATCAGACGATCAATCGCTGTTATTGAAACGTTTCCAAAATCTGACCCATGTCCATTTCAAATGATTTCTTTTTTTTATTCGAGTAGTCGTATCTTTAGACATTGTCCATTATACTAGTGCTTTTTGTACGAACATACTTTAATAAATTCTTCAATATAATATTTCTTATAGGTATAACTACAACATTGCTAGTATAACATTGAATTCGCAAATTTTAAAGAGCAAACTTATAAACACGAGAACATAATTTGGATTAGGTCTTCCGGTAAGTTTTGAGGGAACGTGTCAAGTAGCTGTCGCGACACGTCGATGTAAACTACTCAGATATTCGGTGTTGCATGTTTTAGCTTGCACTTTAATTATTCGAAGTAACTCATTTATAGTAAACCCATGCAAGTTTTTAGTGTGATTAAGTATGGAATGCGATAAATATCACTTTCGTCATTTACTACTGTTTTATACTGCATGACAATGCTCGCCCACACGTCGCAAAAACTGTAAGAGATACATTTTCAGATCTTCAGAGGGAAGTGTTTCCTGCAAGCCGCAACTAACTCCTTCTGATTACCATCTATTTCGATCTATGCAACACATACTTGCAGATCAGCACTTATCAAAAAATCGTATATCAAAAAATGGATCGATGAATAGATAGCTTCAAAATTATTATTATTTTTATTATGGAATCCATTTGTTGCCCGAAAATTGGCAAAAGGTTGTAGCTAGCAATGGAGCATATTTGATTAAAATTTATTTATCTTTTTTAAAATACAAAAGTATTTCGTTTTTAATATATCCCTCAAAATTAACCGGAAGACCTAATATTTATAGCAAAATAGGATACAGTCACAAGTAATGTTTTAATTTAAGTATAATGCATTTTTGGTTAGACTGTATATTATGCATAAAGTTACGTTACGTTAGTTCGTTGATATCATTATTACACTTTAGTAAAATGTAAGAACTTCCTAAGTCTAATGTCAATAACATTATTAAGTTATAGCTTTAACATACAAAAAAACCTTATGTATTTTATAAGAAAGGCCAAGAGACTACGGTCTTACCAACCCCCAAACTTAAAAGAAATATATTTATGCATGGCACGAACATTTAATTTATGAGGATTGAACCCGCACCCTCTCGTTTTACCGGCTAATGTCTAACAAACTGCATAACGGAAGTTTCGTTTTCCTTAGATAAATAAGAATATGACGACAATTCATAATTTGGAACATAGAACTATAATTTTTTGAAATATAAGTAGGCTTCAAAGTTTTTATTATGAAACTTTAGTTTTTGCGAATCATAATTAATATTATATTTTAAAATAAATCAATATTTTGATTTTAATTTCACCCAAGATAGCAAATATGACCAGTGGTAATTACAGACGTATGCATACCAACAAGCCGCAGCGTTGCATGTGTTTCGGCACGGACGTCGTGGACACAGAAATAGTCTAGCGTTAGTCATCGTTAGCGCTGAGACCGACGTACTCGTACAGGCAGTCGGCAGTTTTCTCACTCACTTTATTTGTGAAACGTTTTAATAAATCCTCTGTATCGGGAACGGCATTTCGATACAGTACTGCGCTTTCATATGATGTTTACGATAGGTACCCATAACATGTTTTGTCCTATTGACATTCTCATGACAGATCAATTTATTTCAATACCGCCTACCTACAAAAGTTCTGCCTATTTCACCAACAAAATTGACATGTCTATGCGCAACGCAATATAAATAATTAATATATTAGTTGTTATAAGTAATACACACTTTAAGCTGTAAAGGTTCATACTTGTACAGATAATTCTGTCATGAAAGGTCCTTCGTTTTTAGCATATTCTATTTAAATCGACATACATATTTTATTTATTTTGCAGGACACTTAAGTGTTCTTAATATATAATACACTTAATTATTTGTTGATTGTATGGCTAGAGCCAAATAATTAAATTATTAAGACTCGTAAATTTTTAAGGAATTATGTCTTTGCAATTAAATTGTAATTTTGATACTAGATCGTTATTTATTTACATAAAAAAACTCACGCCTGTAGTCCCTGATGGGGTAGGCAAAGGTACATTTCTGCGCCCACATTTCTTCGAGTATGTATTAGTCCCACGTAAAAGGGGCGAGCCTATTGGTGTTTTTCGGGGACATTTCCAGACTCCGTGCTGCTACTAAAAATTTCCTAATGGAAAACCCAATAACACTTTGCTCCACCCGGGAATCGAACCCAGGTCCTCTAGATCGCACGGCATATAGTTGTATCGTGAGACCACGAGGCAGTCGAATTATTTTTTTATTTATCATGTTAAGTTAGTTTACTTTTACGCGTTATTATAATGACCTGTTTTTTTATTATAACAAACATTTCCTTATAGTCTATTTATATTCCTGTATGGGTTATGAAGCAAGCTGTTGGGGTTTGTATAGCGCTGGGCGAGCATGCGTGCAATAACCAATTACCAACTGAGTTTTACTTTGTCCGTGTTATAGAAAATATTATAATTCATTATCAGTAAGGTAGGTGTTCAATACATTGGTTATATTCCAGTAGCCGATAACATATACAGGGAAAAAGCTCTTAAGTTTTGTTACTTTTCACAACTAGAAGGCTAAGTTAATTGTGATGTGTTTATATATTAGCAATAAGTAATTATGTACCTATCATATATTGTTGTAACTCAACTTTATTGATACTTTAAAAATATATTATGTTGAAATTGCAATATATGGATAGTGAATATTTATTTTACATTTTTTTGTTCTCGTTTGAATTGTCGCTAGGACAAACTAATGTGACTGCTATTTCCACCATAAATGTTACTAGATTGAGTTATTTTGTAAAGAAATAATTCTGATTGTCAAATCAGATGGATGTTTGCCTTTCATATAGTCAGTGCTACGTTATAAATGTGTTAGACGAACGCATAAAAAGCTTGGAGCGAGTTTCTCTTTTTTTTTCGTCTGGTACGATACTTGCGTCACGATCGTCACAGCTTCTGTCCACATGTCGAGACAACTTCATGTGCCGCATTACGCTGGCACCACACGCTACACAGTGCGTTTTGTCTGACGGTGTGCGTTGGACACAGGAAGCATTAATTGAAGTATTTGGCCGGGTGACGCGTTCGTCTTTGATTCTTTACTCGCGAACTATGTCTACCGCGGCCATTATGTAAACAGTTAGGACAAGATAAAGTTGTTGTTGTGCTAATTATATTTATCTGCTTGTCTTAAGGGACGGAAAATATATGAGTCATGTATTTGTGTGCTCGTATTAATTATTTTTTTATTGTCTATTTAAACCCTGTCTTAGCTAAATGTTAAAAGCCGTAATATATAAATAGATATTGTCAGATTCCCATTTGGATTGCTGTATCAGGTATAAACTTTACAAATTAGACAGCTTTCTATATATTTCTTATAGCAGTGTTTGAAAATATTAACTTTCTACGTCATATCGATATACGCACTATCTAAGAGAAACTCTAACTCTTGACGAAAGAAATTAGATATACCATGTGACACATTTGTTTACTTTATAAATGAAAAAGAGTATCTTATCGTGGTCTCACGACACAAATGTGTGCCGTGCAATCTAGAAGCCCCGGGGTCGATTCTGATTACGAGGGCATAAAACAATTGGTGAAATGTGGGAGTAGAACTGTACCTCTGCTTACCTCTTAGGGAAACACAGGCGTGCGATTGTGGGTTTGTGTAATTATGAAAATAATAACGACACTTGTCCAACACACAATATTTTTCACCAGTCCGTTATCGATATTATTTGATTCTTAACGTGGCAGAAAATATTTTTACAATTTCGACGTGTATCGGAAGCGTGGGTAACCCTATCATGTTACAGAACTTATTAGAGCAATGCGGGCTAGACACTGCGCGGCAAACTAGGCATTGTTCGCAAACTCACGGCCGGTGCATATATACACATTTGAAGTGGATAAATTATTCACTAAAGTGTTTGTGTGTATACGTTTATTTGTTTATTTATATATAAATTATAAATCTCACTTATGTCCCTTTAACCTTTTTGAAATAGACTTTTTTGGGTCTATCACATAGCTTTTAGTGACGCGTTTAGTACATATTACGAATTTTCATATCATATTCTTGAGTATCTCATGAGCAAAGTAACCTCATGATAGTCTATCGGCACACTTGAATAATAAGTATGACAAGGAAAAACTGTCGTACCTACTATCTATCTCTTTGACAAATTCAGAAGAATGCATATTCTAGGGATATTGATATTTAAATATCGTTAGTGAAGCGGTAAAGCCGCTTGTAGAGCACTTAAGTTACTAATGAAACCAGTTCTATGAGTTTACATCCTGTGTCACGCCGTACGCAATAATTTTAAAGTGACTGTAATACGAGTATTGTAAATACTCGCTGCCCGTACTGTTTCCACCACTCATGATGTATTTTTCAAATATAAATTACTTTTTACTTCAAACCAGCGGATCTCTTGAAGACTTCAAACGTACAACACATAAAAAGTAAGGATTTAAATGTATTTACTTAGTATGCGTGTTACACCTTTCTCTCAAGTACTCGACTAATAAACGGCAATTGCATGATATATGTATTATATATGTATATAGTATTGGAAATAGATTGGCTATGATTTTGAAAATTTACATAAATACTGTATCAATTTACATAATTACTATTAGCGTAGTGGACTAAGCTTAAATCCTCTTAGTTTATGCATTGTATTGTAACATCATGACGGTGCATATCGTTGATATAATATTTAAACAAAAACAATGCCACACAATCGCTATGGACAATAATAAAAGCGGTGTACCTAGATGAAAATTGGACGAACGAGCCGATAATCGAGTCCATCCGGGCACTCGCGACTCACGCTGCACACACCGCCACTTCACAAAATCAGTTATCTTCCTCTAAACAATCACTTTGTGACATTTACGGGGTCAATTGGTCTAATAATCGAATGAGAAGACTTGAAGTGCTTTCCTCTGGTAGATGTTTTGAATATGTACTCGTATAGTTGACAGGGACTGATGGCCATGATAATGAAACCGTCCACGCCAGCTAAGTGAAATTGATATTGAACAAATGTTTTATTATAATTTATTGTATGATATTTTAACGCATCCCTTCACAATGGATTATTCAGAATATTGGAGTAGACTATATTCCATCTTAAATTCAATACAGATTATTATAAACAAATAATTACGTACTTAGAAGTAGTAATAATATATAATTAATGAAAAACATTTTCATAGTAAGAAATTATTGAACGTTCATTAGTAACTTGCGCTGTATTTGTGTCATTATAATTAAAAATGTCAATACGTGAGTCGGTAATGTAATGTAATGTCAATACGTATGTACCTATATGTACATACGTGTATCAATAAGTTAGAATTATTAAGAACCAATTGCCTCATTCAATTAATTTGTTTAAAATATCATAGTACCGGGTCAATCACATACTTTTCCTATAATCAAAATTTAAACGGGCTTACTTCCGTTTTTTAATAATACATAAATCTAGGACCATATAGGGTGTACGCATCCGCGTTTCCGTTGTGTGGCGTTGATTATTTTTTATTGTATCGCGTTGTCGCGTCCGCGGTGCGTCCGAAGCCGTTGAATGGTTGGTACCCCATGGTCCATGGCAGACCGGTCACGCAAGTCGGCGCACGCCTTTCATGGGTGTTTATGGAAACCGCGATACCTGCGCCTCGATCACGGGACATTCTCATTAATATTAATGCCATGGCCTGAATATCATTTTGAAAGATGCGATTTCGTTTGTGGTCTTTTTTGTTACATATTGTTTTTAATTAGTAAGCTTCTACTTTGCCTATGCTTTACGCTTTTTATTTATTTAAATTTAATAGTACCCACATGATTTTTTTAAAGAAAGTAGCGGCAAAGGTTGCGGTCGCAATTTTATGGTTAAGGAAATCTATGTGAGGATTTTGAATGAGAAAGACTTTGTGTATGATGAACATATGAACCTGAGATCACGCCAAGAATTTTCCAATATATGATATGTTTTTTTTAAATCTCATAAGTTAACAGCATTATGTTTTATTGGTAAACATTTTGAATTCAAGGTAACATCGTTTATAAAATTATAAGCCAAATTAAAATTCGACAAAATATTAAAATTACGCATATTCTAGATACATTTCAATTAATAAATGTTTTATGATATAGGGTTAAGTGTACAACATTACAAATCATTTATTATTAATTTAGTATGCAGTTTTTCATAAGAAATTAAAAAAAGCGACTGAAAGATAATTCATGTCATCAAAATCATGTTTATTCGCTATATAAGTGCTACATACAACCGCTGCACAGCAGTCGGAGATTTTCCACATCTTGCGACTTCTATTTATTACCGGCGTTCAGAATTTAAAAATAATAAAGTTTTAACATTGGCTGGAGCAGCGCTGTTAAATCGGAATGTTTAGGAATTATTAAACAAAGTTTAATTACTGGCTCATTTAGCTTCAGCAAAGAAATAGGTAGTAGATCGCGAAATGCAAACTTATTAAATGGAACTTTCGCTAAGCAGTGTTCAGTGGAAACTTACCTTCGACTTTAAAGAAGGCATTCTCTTCCAAGCGCACCAGGTCGACGTTGTGGATATAGAGGAGCATACTTATCACGTTGAAGCCGACAGCGGAGAATTTTCTCAGTACAACTTGTTTGGTTTCGGAGACGATAACGTGGCGCGGGTCTATCAGCTTGTTCATCGAGTTCGGTCCAAATATAATAGCCTCCGCTCCTTTTATCGTTAATTCACTCAAAGTTATCGGCAAATCTCCCTCCAGTACGTAGAATTTCTGTTGATCAATTATAAATGTATTAGTATGTCAATATAACAATCCCTTAATCACATCTTAAAACATTCAGAATAATGTAGCAAATGGTTAGTGGTGTTGTATTAAAGTAAAGTTACATTTTAAATGAATGAAGTATAATAAAATTTCTGTTTAAAACCACGCTTGTGTCATTCACTCAGGATGAGTAGGTAATTTGAGGTATTAAAGGGAATGGTATTGCAAATAACAAATTATGTGAATTCGTGGAATATTTCATATTGCATCGACAAAATGCTCTATAATCAAACCAGAACCAGTATCATAAATGTCGAATCAGTTTGCTAAAGGTAAATATAGTTTATGACGGACTTCGGGTTTGTGAAAGTTATATTTTCGGTTATTAAGTATTACATTTGCTTTATCGTGCCACTGGGATGAATAATATTATTCATGGGCTGTGTGCCTCGAAGTATGTGTTTCGAAAGTATGTTTTTGGTTCTAATATCCCGATCCCCCGATGTCCCGATTCACAGGGCTTAGATAAAAACTAGTGGCTGCTCAATTTTGGCGTCGACGTCAAAACTATTTAAAACTATCATAATTGACTGAACTATATAATAATACGTAAATTTTTGTAAATATTAAACATGGGAAAATACTGTGTTTTATTTAGGAGTTTGTTTTTAATGGCGTAAACGTAATATAAAAATGTTTTGATCGTTGGTCCATAGTAATACATCGTTGTGATTCCTATTAAACCTTGCCAGGTGAATTAATATACTAATACGTGAATGAATTAATATACTTATACAGTCTCTGTTAGTTTAAAAATACAATATCACAACAGATTATTTTCTATACATAAACAAGCTTTCAATAATCCTAGAGTTTCCTTCAGTTAGCGTTGCAGCAGTCTATTTTTAAGTTAAATATGTCCGAGTATAATTTAGTCATCAAACATCAATTATTATAAAGTTATTTATAACGCTCACTTCAGTTGTAGAGGAGGCCCGTGTCCTCCCCGTGGGACTTATATGTATGGGCTGATGATGATGATAATTTAGTCTTGTTAGAGTAGATTTTAAAAAGTCGATAGAAATTAGAAGAGGGGTTAAAGTTAATATAGCAATCGCAATGAAGACAGTCGCTTATTTATACATAATATAAATTCGACATAAAATCTCCAAATACATATGTATACTTCTACTTCAAACACATACGACAAATGGTTAAAGCAGCAATTATAATTACTAGCTAATTTCTTTTAGTTATAACTGTTCCGGTCATGAGGGTTCAGCTTTGAACTTGTCTTTTGATTACATGAATCGCTGCTGGCGATAAAATTAAACGATTTGACTGTTGTTAACAAGTGAGCCGGTAGTGTCACAAGTGTACGCGATCCTTACTTATAAAGTATCACCCGGTGGTCCCCAAGAAGGGCTCTCAGGGGTCATAGCGGATACGGGTAGATGATTAAATTTGTCACCAATCGTGCAACGATGATCCCTACTAGTCTCAAATGCATTAAGTAGTTTGTAATGTTTCTCTTCCCTACTTTCAGTAATCGGATTTTTTTTGATAACTTTGTCGAAAAATGATTATAATGATTAGTTGATAGATTTGTTCTATGATAACAGTATCAAATCTCCTTGCGGTTTTACAAACAAAATTAATTTTGGGATTAATGATTTGCGGATCACACAAGTTTTCGTTGTTGTGTAAGAATCGAACTCGCTGTCCTCGTTTTACAATATCATATTTAAACAATTGCGCCTTATAGCTTACGTCATAGCGCATCCGAAATATTTAACAAACTTGCCGAACTACGCAAAGAGAAAGTGAATTACTTTCGTCTATTGTTCTAAAAGCAGTGGTCAAAACTCAATGGTGTATTTCCTTCCTGACGCCTTTATCTAATTCTAAACGGCTCCTTGTGCATTGTTATCGAATTGTTGCGGCCACCGCCACAGATAACACGAGCGTGAGTCACACGCGCGCTGTATCGTCTCAAAACAAAAGCGCGCAATGAATACGCCGATAAGTATCAAGAAATGTGTTTTAAGTTTTAAAAAATAGAATTAACAACCTCAAAAACATCTTACCTTTGGGCTGAGGCTAATGTGTTTGGAGAGAGGGCGTCATGTGCCTCGAGTGAACTTTATTCCATCATGAGACGACACACCTACGCAAATGGCAATCTTTTTTCTCAAACATATGGCTACGTCTTCGATATTTTCTGTTTAGACATTACTTCGCCGTTATATGGTTAATTTCTATGTATTATATTAAATAATTTGTTGTCATAAACCTGATCCTTCTTACGTGATAAATATCTTCAATCACAACAAAAGGCTAGATGGAATATTGATCTTCTTCATGACGATAAATAAACATTGATAGATGATAATAGAACCCTTTTATGTTTTAACTTTAATGATCTTAAACCAAATATTCTCATGAAGTGGCGATTTAGGAAATGTATTTTAAAAGAAAATAATATTTATTAATTTCCGGTGCTAGATGTGATTTTATTATATACTACTAAAACAGTAGTAGCAATAAACAGATCTGCTTAAGTATTTTATGAAACTCACAATTCCAATTTTGTTCCGAGTACAGATTCCAAGAATATACTTGTTTGTAGAGACTTCTTTGTTTGAACGCGGTAAATGTGAACAATGTACTTTATAACTCTTGAATCTTACAATGAATGGCTGTAACTACTAATATTTTTATGAAGCCCGCGTCAAAGAGAAATAATGGTAGGAAATAGAACGTAAAATTAAAATTAGTTAGCTATTTACAATGTTTAAAACGTTGTTAGTTGTTGTTAGTCCAAACGGTGGCTGTAATAGTAGAATATTCCTGAATGAATTTTGTTTATGTGTCCATGCGTATACATCTTTTATGAGTTGTTATGATGCAAGTTTTTTCATTCACGGAACAGCGATAAACTTCACATGTTCAGTTGAGCTGAATACGTGTTGCGTTATTCGTACTCGCTCCTGAGTCATGACGACGGTGCCATTTTGTAACACAGACCCGAGTTTGCCTTTTTGAGTGTTTCTGTCGGTAGCTGCAAGATAATACTCAATAATTCTCAAGCTTAAACCGGTCCATTATAAATGTTTCTTGATTTTGTATATATTTTTTTTCACCTTTATTCAATGACCAGTGTTAAATCGAACAGAACTCCATCACAATTTTTTACTGTTGCGAAATTTAACTTTTGTCTATAATGATGTGCTATTTGTGGACGCTACGTTTCCTGATGTATTTTTATTTGGCCAACTTTTTACTCATGTGTGTTTCTGGGTGAGTAAGTCAACACAGTCTCTAAAATAATATGGTTATTTATCTAGAAACATACTTTGATATACTCCATTTATTTTAAGAATATAAAATACAAAAAAAGAATTTGTGACTTAAAGACCTTTACAAGAATTTAGTGATGGTTGATATGAATTGAATTACCAGTGGGTATCATTGCGTATAAACCTGTTCACTAGATGGCCCTCGTCGTTGCCACAAGTCAGCCGACGGTAGTAGACAAGTCACGTGTATACTTGTTTTAATCAAACTTGAGGTCCCCGTTCTATGACCTCAGATTTGATACTAGTAACATGAAAGTTATATTTTCATTCCCTTTATTATGTACACCGCACATCGTTCATTTGCAAATATTGTTTATCGAAATTATGTACATTTTGTTTTTTGTGTCTAAGCCAATTCAAGTACGTACATTTATCGACGACAAAAAAAGCAAAAAACAAAATCTTATTTCAAAAAAAAAGTGCCTTATAAGTGGCACGCTCATGTACTATATTTTAAATATTCACTAGACCTGCTGATGGAGTTCGCAACTAGGTTAAATCTTGTAATGAACGGATGTCGTACACAATGCCCGGAGATTTTCGGTTCATTTGGATGGGGCATATGTCAATTGAAACAATGGTGGGTGCGATTCTCTACAAATTAAATACATTTTAAAACGTTAAACGACGTACAGAAGAAAATTGAGCTGTCAAAATTTTTTTTCGTGGCTTTGATCTTGAAACAATTTAATGGCGGCCAAATTTTACAAAGTCTGCTTCACATGAAATGGGTCCAATATGCAGGGTGTAAACAGACTGTGATTTAAAACTAAGACAAGTAATAGTTACGGCGATTACAAACATTGACGCTAAAAAAATTAAAAAAATAATATTACCTGTCTCAATTTTCAATCACAGTCCGTTTACACCTGTATAAAAGCCTAAGGAATAAATTTATTTTATTTTGTAATACTATACAGGATGTACACAGACCGTAATGGAAAGCTAAGACAGGCAATAGTTATGGTAAATAAGAAAATGTTAAAAAAAATATTTCTTATTTGAGTTTTTTAACGTCAATTTGTTTGTAATCACTGTAACTATTACCTGTCTTAGTTTTCGATAATGGGCTGTCTATATCCTGTATAACTTTGTAAACACATAAATGTAACTGACTACAGCTTTGGGACCTAGCAAATAGGCGCTGTGCTAGGTCCCAAAAAAAAGAAAAACTCTAACCAGTAAAACTACTTAGTGTCACCAGGAGTTGTGGTGGTGCGTGAGTGGTGAGATAGTTTATAGTGCTGTATGAACATATAAGTGGGGACAGAATTTAGCCTAATATACTTGTTCTTCTCGATATTGTTCTTTACAGAGACTTACACCACCCTTTAATACAACACAAAACCTATTTTGAAATGTGGCCCTAAAAGGGAGGCCAAATTAAGTCAAAATAACAAAATGATTTGGTATAATGTAAAACGGTTTGTGTACAAAATTACCAAACAAGTAACATAATAAATCCTCAGTCGTCAGCAAGTGGACCTCGGATCACTGGCTATTCACCTCGCTCATTGAGCGTCAATTAGTCCAGATTTGCGTCGCAAACCGTGTACATAATAATATTATAGTAGACTCTACACCTGCTGCACAAAGTAATAATTTCTTTGTCACAATACGCACAAAGAGTTAGTATTTATTGAGTCACCGCAGAAATGAGACTCCAAATTTTAGTTGTAGATATTTATGGTCATATTTTTTTATAAATAGGAATAGTTTTAAAGCCTTAACTTATCTGAGTGCCTTCTAAGAATTAAATTAGAATATCTTAAATGTTATGTACTTTGTGAAGTGCTTATTTGAGGTGATCAATGTGAAAAGCTTAAAGTTGTGTTGTCGATTATTGTAATAAAGTTGAATATGATTTTATTAATTACAGAATTGAATAGTAACGAAGCGGTAATAAAACTATAAACTTGATCACTTTATTTGCATGTTACATAGTTAAAACTTTTAATATTAGCCATACACATTCTATGCTAGTCTACTTAGCGATTGCAATATATCTCTTCAATAAAATCATTACTTGTTGATATGGCCGTAATGACGTCATTTACTTTTCATACATAGGACAACATAGGACCCAGTAGTATCTTGGTTAAGAATAGCTACTAAAGAACTACATATTTAACTCAATAAGAAACGCGGGTCGTTGCACTTTTTGTTTTTTTGTTGTTTTAAAAGTACTCGGTTTGTATAGACCTGTTCTCATATTTCACTCTTATGTCGAGTCTGTAAATCGCTTTCAATTTTACAATACCATATTTCAAAAAAATAAGCATTGTTTTCTAGTTTATATTTTTTAAAATTCATATTTACTAACAATAAGTTATACTGGCACTGCGGAGTCAAGGTACCAATCGCTTTTTGTATTTGACCACGAAACATCTTGATCGTATTCCGGTTTTGTTACACAATAGAAGAGCACAGAGCTAGCGCAGCACTTGTTGCTCTAGAACTCGCAACACAGAGGTTAGTTTAGCGACATCACTATCACATACGTACAATAATGTACCGCAATAGGTGGCAGGTACGGCGACCAAGGTCTGCCTATTCTGTAGCGAAGCGTGAGTAAATGCTATGCGGTCATTTGTTTTATGCGTTACTTGTCTATAACCTTTTTGACGCGAAACGAACTGCAGTATTTAACCTAAAATGAAACGCCATCTCCATTGAAAAAATCAGGGTTTTATTGAAGCAACTCGCCTAGAGGTGTTGATATTTTGC
The DNA here is from genome assembly GCA_907164795.1 of Hemaris fuciformis. Lineage (NCBI taxonomy): Eukaryota > Metazoa > Arthropoda > Insecta > Lepidoptera > Sphingidae > Hemaris > Hemaris fuciformis. Next base: position 18,617,063 of record OU015431.1, on the reverse strand, counting down.
GATGCGATGAAGTCGGTGTAAAAGAAATTACTTGTGGACTTTTTGTGTCTGTTTCGACGTTATTAAGTAAACACCTTTGAATGCGCCGTTCTATACACTACCGAGCTACACTGCACCGGTTCTCATTATAATTTTTACATCGTGTTAATGTTAAAAGCAACAGATATCGTTTAGCGGCCGATGGAAAAATAGCGATTACGAAACACATACCTACATTCTATAAAATTAGAACATCTTATTTTCTAGGAAATTTAATTAATTAATGTTAAATAATTATCTTTATTTATATGGCGATAATTATTAGTAATTACTCGATTGTCATTGTGTAGAATATATGACATTGTATAATTTCGATATATAAAACAAGTTAAACATTTTAATTTTAGGATAGGAACTTCATGTATCTGTCGTTTGGTCTACCGTGAACTACTCTGTTTTATAAATAAAACACATTGGTCTTAAAACTATATTATGTAGGTCACATCGTTTTATCCGAAATTAACTTTAAATACCACTTTATTAACATTATAAGGAAATTGTGGTATATTAAAGCTTTGAGCTTTAAACATGCTTTATGTTAAAAGATACGTCAATCATTTGAGAAAACGTAAGTTCCATAAGACTCGTAAAGTCTAATCTACCAAGTATGTTATAGAAATAGTTCCGTCGGCGTGGTTGGAATGGGTGAGCTGCCTCTCGGCGTCCGATCGTTTTTAATATTAACCTATCTTCCGGAATATTCAAGACTTACTTGGAATGAAGTAACATGCATTTTATATGAAATGTTGATACATGCGAAATATTTTTTTTTTACATCTAACATAATATCATATACAGTGTAACATATCATCACAGTGCTTTGTCACGTACTCACGATATGTATTTTTGTTTGAGTCAACTGTTTATGAAACCGACAAAATATTTATTGAACTATCGATATACTATAAAGACATGTCAATGTACGACAGTGAATGTATTGTGATAACGTGCCCCCAGATAATCTTATCAGCAGAGTTAAAAACTTATTTAGGTTTTCTATGATAAAAATGTGAGTCATGGTCAGGAGAATTTGCAGAATTACAAGTACGCTTTCAACATTCTTGTATTATTCAGGTACGTTTTCTCAAACGAAATAATAATAATTACTTTACGCATTTTGCATGTTTTCCCGTTCATACTTTGATATACCTGATTCAGCATAGTTGGAGTTACATTGAAAAAAATATCAGATGCCACTAAATTTATTCTAAAAATCTTAACTGTGCATCCTGACTATTTCGACATTGATCGACATATCTTCCAACTCTACTGAAGCCTAGGTAAATAGCGTAACTAAAAGGAATTATAATACGAATCGTAAAAAGTTAGAAGGGTATATCAATTTGATGTAAATATGGTATACATCACCGTACTGTACTAAGATTGAAACAATTATAGGTAAAACGAGAAAGTAAGTGACGTAACAGCCTCACACACATCCGGTGTTTTATACATGAACGTTCCTCTCACAAGAACTGCGACTTGGTCGACAGACTTACAATACACCGTTCTATTTAAAATCATTTGACATTCTACAGCTGATTCAAATGTTACAATTTTACGTATTCTGCTGAAATAATTTTTATTACATTCAATAAATTTACAGGAGACTATTTAGATAGTAACATAGCGAATCCAGTGGCCACGTAAAAACAGAAACAGCACATGAGCCATGTTTAAACTTAAACTTAAACGGCTGCGCGATATTTATGAGTCAGAAGCCAGTATATTGCGTTAAGTTTTTTTTTAATTTGCTGATCTTTATCTGGCTATTGTTAGACATTAATGAAGTATTTAACAGGTAAAAGTTTTTACACATAAATAATTTATTCTAAGTAAATGTCTTTTGATTTGATTTAAATACTTGTCGTTAGTTGCTTGCTTGCAAATGATTCAGACAATTCTGGTGGTTACCATTAAACTTAGCTTCAACATGAACTGTGTAATTGATGTTTTGCATATATTGGTATAGTTATACATACATGATTACCTAAAATAAATATACATGTAACATAAATAGATTAACCACGACGAAAAAAGTCCCGATATTTGATAGTTTATTCTTAAAAATAGATATAGGTATCCTATGCCTAGTTCGTCTGGTTTACGCCAGTTTTAAACCACTTCGTAGGGTTTAATGAGCTTATTCTCATTTACCCAGTACATTTTCTGACTCTGAACTCAATAACGTCCTCAATAACAACTTGTTAATGTTTAAAGCTTAACATATTTTTGTTACTATCTACGAATCCGATCTTTATTCCAGCTCCACGTGGGTCATGGACAAACGTGTTAAGAATAAATATGTGTTATACGTGTTAAATATACATCTTCTATCAATGTAAGAATATTACAATGATAATTAACATTGTTGCGTCTCTTACTTTTGGCTAAAAATAAAGCAGGCCATCATCGTAGGATTATTTTTTGTAATAAGTCTTGTACCAAGTTGTTGTTTTTCCAGCATAATACTATGGTTAATATACCAATACTATGTTTGAAGACGACAATTCTTTTGTTTTCAGTCTTGGCCTTGGATTATTTACCAATTGCGTGCTAAGTACTTTCGCTGAGTGAAAATATAACTATTACTGTGATATGTAGGTAAAGTTTTATGCTGGTATTGTATGTAACGCTGTTATTCAAACTCAAATAAATTCAGGCAGTTTTGTTTACTTGTTTTCTTAATGAAATTATAGGCAACGAAAAGATTCTTAAGCTTTATTACTATTTATATAAGAAGTGTTGAGAATGGAAGGCAGGCATGTATCTAAATATCGCTGTAGAGGCCGCGGCCGGCGCAGGAAGCGATCTCTCATTACGGTTTTTTTTTGTTTTGTCCGTTGATCCCGGTTTGCCGCGCCACTAAGCAGTAAGTGTGTAATACTGAACGCTACTTATTTAATTTTTAATTTCCTAAGTGGAATAAGCTGATATTACAACAATGATTTCTCTCTGAATAAACTAAAATTGTTAAAAATAAATTTCGCAATACAAATAAAACCTTTGCATTTTTAAATATTTTTTAAAATATTAGTAATGATGCAACGTGTAAAGTATTTACAGTTTATTATTTCCATTGATCCCGTGTAAGGTTCAAATAATATATGACATACGGCACGTCATATTACGGCCGCTTCCAAAACACTGTGACCTACTGTTTGTTGTGTATCGCGCGTTCATCTTGCGGCCGCGCCCGTCGCGTTACGCCGCGCCACGCCGAGCTGCGTGCAACGCTGTCGGTACGCGCTCCGGCTGGCTCATTATGATTATTATTTTTTACTACATCTGACCGATACGTTTTGTTGTCGTAACAACACATTGAAACTTTAAAAAAAGTTTCTCTGATTGCATTAAAACTTTCACAAGATTTTAAATGCAACAACAATTTCGTGGATATGATAAGGATAATTAGATAAGCCATTAATGTTTTTATTCATTTTGTTAATAGGGGAATCCGATTGCGGAAACATCTCAACAAGAATCTCGTAATTATTAAATGTCTGCACAATAAGGACTTCAAATCAGAAATGATCGTGGTGATTTTAAATAGGGCGACAAGGAGATACCCTCTTCAAAATTCTTATCTATGGTACATCTCGATCCGCCAGCATCCGCGACCGCACAACGCAACAGGTGTCTACAAAACGTTTTACGTCACCCTTGCGTTTATGTTTACCCTTTTTACAAGGATGCATGTGTACGTGCTTGATAGTAAAGGTAGTGGTCTCTTTCTAGCAAATTGCTACGTTGTTGCTACGTTTTACTAGATACAACCAATAAGAAAGAGACGCAAGCTCCTTCGCGCTTTTCGAGACATCGTTTTATGGAAGTTTATTATATGCCATTTCCCTTATACTGCTTAAAACTTTACTATTCAATGGCGTCGACTTTAGAAATTAAGACTAACTTTGTGTAAATCATGGTTCATAGTAGTGGTGAATTCGCGGCAAAATTGTGTACTGTGGGGGACAGAGACAGTGCCATTAAGTTACCATATATATCAACTGAGGCATGGCTACAAATACTGGGTACAAATACGTTTAAGCAATAGTTAAAATAAAACAGTAAAACATTCTGTTCCGAAATGGTTGCTCTCCATGTTTTTATGGATAAATCATAAATGTTGTTATGTTGAATTTTTCATAAATGCATATAGGAGATGGATTGAATGCAAATCTCGAAAGCGGCAAAACAATGCCAGCGCCAGGGGCCCTCCATACTGTAATTTACTTCCTGCTTTATGTGTGGACAATCCGTCACATCTGCTTTAGCTTTGATGTGGCTCCGACGCTCGTTCGAGTGCCCTTCTCATAGATCCTATTATTTTTAACACCTCAAAGGTTTAGATAAAAAGGTCAACTTTTTCTATTTCGTTATTACCAATATTAAGTTTTGGACTGCTATTTTTATAAAATAAATGTTATGGTAATGTCGGCTCTATTACATTTCTAAATAATAGTTTCATCTACTTCTATGTATCGTTTTATATTACTTAAACCTCATAAAAATCCGCATTGAATTTCCATTGATACCTATTTTTTCTTGATTGGTAAAATTTCTTGAGGTTTACAATCAATACAATACAATCAAACTCCATCATGCCCTTATAAAAGTAAGACAAAAAAAGGAACATTATATTTCGAAACTTCCAATTAATTCGTACATTTAAATAATTTCCTCACTATAAGGCATAGATTATATAGATTAAAAACTATAACTATAACATTTTCATTCAAATCTGTTAACAATGTTTCTCATTTTACAAAAGAAAAAAGTTTCAATGTGTTAATCTAGCTGGTCGCGAGATTCGCACGTTGAAAGCATTGTTTTGGTTTAAAATGGTTATTCATTTATAATACATAGGTAGTTCATATTTATTTAATATTTGTGTGATCTATTGTAAATTGTTAGATTTCTTCGTTGTAATATTCAGATGTACAAGAAAGAGGGATGTAATTTTTAATTTTTTTTGACGTTTTCGTGAAGTCTTTTTTTAAAATAATCTTTATTCAAATATACATTTATAAAATTGCATAAAAAATAGTAGTTTGTGCATCAATAGTAACTTTGGATGAAAGATAGGAAAAGTTTTATGCGGAGTTTTATTTATTTCTTATATTTATTGAAGGTGGAGAAGAAGATAGTTAAAATTGCTTTCTTGCATTTGTTTATGCGGAATTATAAAATTTTTTTTTCGTTTGAAATTAATTACAATTGCATTGGTATTCGAGAAGTAAATGTAATGTGTTACATTGCAGCGGTCAAGGTGCATGAATTCATAACATTAAATGTCATAGTTTGTTGGAATCTTCATGATTTCTCTAACATTTTTATAGTAGTATATAAAATTTCCGGCAGAATTAAAAAAAATGCCCTTACCATCTGTTCGTAGTAGTTGCGTTTGGGTAATTGTTTGTGCGGTGTCTGTCTACTATGGTACTGATATTATTATAGGTTAGTTATACTAAACGGCGACACGACGAATAAAATACTGTATGAATACGTATATTATTTCTATAACGCTAATTAAAAGTACGTAATAAAAGAAAAGTGTCAATTTTAATTCATGGTTTCATTGTTTCAGCGTGATCGTAAAAGTGCTAGCGATCGTCAGTGCGATCTTCTCAAATGTGAATCGAAAATGTCTCATTAGTTCGTTGCCTTGTGTTCAAACGTCTGTTATGAGATAGTGTGCGTGTATTTATATGTGTTTTTATACGTCATTTTCGCGTATGCGGCCGTAGTCACCACAAATAGACGGGTCGGGAGATCGTGTCGAGTCGGCCGGCGAATCTCGTCGTCTGACCGGTCGTACCGCTGCACTAGATCACTGTTTAAAATGTACACAATGGGTATGGCTACCAAATCAATGTGTTGATAGTAGTATTCGTTAAACCTAAATTTTCTGAGCGCTCCATTTGAATTTTATATCGAATCCATTAACGAATTCACGAATGAAAAAGTATTTTTTATTTCAAAAAGTTTCCGTGCAAACATAAAACATATCAAAATATACGTTCAAATTAAATACGTAGTATAAATCGCAAAATAAATAAATTTAAATATTTTGTGATTGCTTTCGTGGAACGTGGAGTCTATATTTTAAATTTATCTGTGAATTCAACTGACTAGTTAAAGCACGTAGGTTTTCCGGGTCAATATTGCGAGTCAGTGTGTGTGTTCATTTATGTATATTTGTATTCAACATTTAATGAAATTTAGGCTGTGATTTAATACAATAATTTTTTATAGACAGTGGAGGCGATTGTCCAACCAATTTACCAGTCATGTGAGTAATGATCTCATTAGTTGACGCACCATTGAGAATATTTCTTGTGTGTCTGTTTGCTTTGTAATTTTGGTTGTTAGAAAACTTGCGTGGCGAAGGCAGTCCTCCCAGGTATTGACGATTCAGAATTATATGGTGTTCATTGTTAGTAGTTCAAGCCACATGCAAACGATTTATCGGGAATATATTACATGAACTGGGTAATTCCGATATTTTAATTAAATAATGAATCCATGCCTATGTGAAATTACAAAACATAGTAAGAGAATTTTAGGAATTTGGAAGTTTAGGAATGTTTTATTATACATACATCTAGTTGCCATATTGCAATAGTTAGGTACCGTCATAAGTCATAAGTCATTCCTTTAAAACAATATACATGATTAAGAACAGGTTCTGTTATGTTATCATCAAATCAAATAATTTCCGTTCGAGATGCGGCGGCCCTCATTCACGGCTATTTTAGATTTTATACACATGGAATCCACGCATCGTTACTTTTTTGCTTGTCTAAAAATCTGACTCAGTTTTTGACATAAAAGAAACCAAATTGCTGGATACAAGTAGGGAATAGGGCCCATCCGTAGTTTATCGTTTCCTACTGTCAAGCTACTTATCATTTGTTTAATTTACATAAACTAATTTACTATTCTCAGAACGTTTAACCCGTGGCACTTTGTAGTTGATAACCATAGGGGCGCAAGCTTTTACACACACTGTATTTTGGAATAAGATTTCTTTCAATGAGAAAAGTGCGTTGTGAATGTGTGGTTTACGGAGCACGTTCACCGCGGTAGTTAAGTTAGGGTGCGGGTGTACCTGATTCGGCGGGATGGTGCAGTTGATTTTGATCCACGCGGGATGTCTCTCCGTGAGGCACGTGCAGTATGGTGAAATGCAGATGCCATTGTTGGTATCGGGATATGCGCCCCCCACCGTCACTGCAAGTAGCACTAACAACGCGTACTGAGGCGACATGGTGCCGCACTGGAGCGCGACGGACTGCGCTCGCCCACCGTTACACACAGACTGGAGGCATCCGAGATCGGCTGACGGCTCGCGCTGTATCTCCGCTCACACTAGTGTTGCCGGCATGCGAGCGAGCCGCAATTATAGATATCGACGGTGCTGTCTCATTTGCACGTTTAGCACCGGCGTACCTAATTTTTATCACTTTTATCGCAATTCCTTTGCTCAATGTTAAAACGTGATTGGCTCATAATGGAATGTTAATCTTAAAAATTGTTTCAATTACTTAATTATCGGTATACTTGTTTGTTTCTAATGAACACTGTTCATTAATTTGCGGAATTAGCGTTCTTGTATTTTTTTAATTTTAATATTTACGAGTACGAAGATTCAATATAACCCCATTAAAAAAACTCTCGTAAGGGATTTGTACTAAATGTGTTTCTAACTGGAAACTAAGTAAATTGGTAAATTGGCTAGTGTCTAGACTATATCAAAAGCCATTATGGTGCTTCATGTCTTTGATGAACAATTAACAAACATTATTTTACACATTAACATTATTAATTTTTGGAAATATTTTGATTTGATGAATATAACAGATTATGTTGGTAAATTTACAATAGAAAACAAATCTTCACTTTGAATGATATAACATTTAATTTTATCACAGTTTAATAATCTTAGGTGAGTAAATTTAAATATTTTTCTCCTATGTAGCAAAATTCTCATTTTAACTTTTATAAATGAAGTCGTATATGTTTTTGAACACAATTAATATTCACAATCAATAATTATCACGTGCTTTAAAAGTGAAGAAAAACGTCGCGAGGAAACGTGCATACTTAAAAAGTTTTAGAAATTTCTCGGCGGACTAAGGCCCCTCTCAGAATGTAGAGAAGTCCCGTGCCCAGCAGTGGGATGTATATGGGCTGTTAAACAAGCATATACACAGCGTAAAAAAATGTATTCATACATATCTATAAAAATTACTTGAATTATGTTTATAATTATCAGTGGCACAACTACAAGTTAATTGTGTAATGTCTAGTTTATAATTATTGTTTATTGTGTGGTCAGTATATTCTCATTTATATGTCAAATTCCTTTTATTAAATTTAGATTTATGTAGATAAGGTTATTATTCGGAAATTTTTAAGGCTAGTTTGGCTTTTGGGCTTTCATGAAAGTAAGCTCTACTCTGTTAATTATAACGATGACTAGAAAATAAGTAATAAGTCATTAGTAACCTGCTTATTAACACGTGGTATTTATCGAAGCAGTCATTTGTCTACAAATGTTTTTTGTGGTATTTATTTGATGGGTTGGTTAATGGGTTGTAAATTCAATTGTTAGTGTAATGAATACAGAAATAGAGAGTAATTAATTTATCGATAGTGTGGAGGTCGGGCGACCCTAATTACCTCTACCCAGCGGCGCGGCGTGTGGCTAGTGGACCCTACCATGCAACTGCACTTCATCTTACACGTTCCGTAATCGTCAAAATCCACCGAACTCGCTCAGATCATTAAAAAAAAACAAATATTTCATTTCTTTGCTATAAAGGATTAATTTTTTCAATACTTTGGAATAATTGTTAATCACAAAATAATTACAATGACTGCTAATGTACTTTAAAATGAATGTTTTTTTTTTCGATTATATTTATTCGGATCTAACGTGTTAAAGCAATTGACAAACGTTTTTTTAAAACTGATTGACTAGTAGCATGCAATTCTGAGAAGTCAAAATACTTCGTATTTCTCATAACCCATACATAGCTCGTTGAAAGCATATTCGAGGTAAAATTGTGACCCAAATATTTTTCAAAAACCTGTGCTGTATAAACGTGATAGTATATTTAAGACCTCGATATCAAAACGTATTCCTTTAAAACATCATCATTATCATCAGCCCATATACATCCCACTGCTGGGCACGGGCCTCCTCTACAACTGAGAGGGTTTAAGCCTTAGTCCACCACGCTAGCCTAGTGCGGGTTTTCTTCACCGTTAAAGTACGTGATAATTCTTTGTGAATACACACGTAACTTCGAAAAGTCAGAGCTGTGTGACTGGGGTTTGAACCCGTGACCGTCGAGATTCTCTACCGCGTGCCTATAAGCTATATAGCCGATTTGCTGCAAGTATTTTACCAATAAATCATTGAGTCTTGTGCACCTCTTTAAGAAATAAGATTCTTGAATGCGTAGATACTTGAATATTGCCCTCAGTTGTGAAGTGATATCTATGAATATTCTTGGATAAATAATTTTTATATTTTGCTTGTATATGTTAGTAATATTTGTGTTACATGTATTAAAATAATGAAATATATAGTTTTACGATACATGTGTATCGGTTTTATTACACCTACTATTACCCTATTTTAATTTGTGTGGTGAACAATGGCTACAAAACGTTACGTCTTAAACAAAAGGAATTTAAAAGTGGATAGCACGTGGTGGGATATTTCGAAATTCTTGTAAAGTGCTCGGCGTATTATTGTAAAAATCTCCAAAAGATAGGTTCACACCTCTGATCTAAATCACGGCAGAGATTCACTTCGAAGCATACTAAGGCTCACTCACTATTCAATTTTGTGTACTTTCATATAGGGCCTTATTCATCAACGTTACATATCTATCTCACAACTAAATCTTTTTTTTTTTTTTTTAGTACTGGCACGGCAAAGTGACCCCATTGCACCTGATGGTAAGTGTAATGGAGTCCAGAAAAAGTGCCGACCAGCGAGAGATGATGATCTCCCGTTGGTCGACGCAATCATGCCGGCCGAAAACCTCTTCACCTATCTTGTGAAGAAGTTTGGGGGCCTAATATCATGGTGAACAAAGGACCGACCGCGAGAAACCGGCCAAAAAATGCCGGCACGCTCATCCTTTCACCATGATTGAAGCCCCCCCGAAAACCGGATATACACTGGCTGATCCCGGAACGCGGCACAATTGCATGTGCCACCATGGCGGGTTTTACGCCCGGTGTACGGTGGTCGCTATCCGGGCGGATACGAATATCCTACCACCACCTATCTTTATAATATATGAAAATGACGTGTCACGTTGTTTATCCGCGATGGACTCCTAAACGACTGAATGGATTTTAACTTTTCTTTAATGTGTGTTTTGTTCCAACTTAAGAGATAGGATAGTTATCTCAATTTATAATTGCAATATTATTTTATTGCGATTTATTTGCTTATTATCTGACAAAGAGTCATAATTATCAGTTAGTTCGATAAGATTCAAACAGATAGCGGTATAAGGTAGTTAGTTCACTTGCTGTTAATTATTTAGTGTTCCCGTGGGACTAGGTATAGTTATAAATGCGAAAATAACTATACCTATGTCTGTTACGCTTTTACGCCTAAATCATTTAACCGAGAATAAACTATTTTATCCTGTCATCCTAATCCGTTAAAACTTTTTTTGCGTTAGTAAGTAATAAATATCTAGCTATATCAGGTTATTTATTCGTTTATTCATTAAAGTGTAATAGACAGAAAGACAGTTACCTAAATGACATGCATTTATAATGAATTTATGAAGGATGTACTAAGGTATTTATTTTGTCAAATTAGCCTAAGAGATGATGCATTCATGTAAGAAATAAGTGAAGGATTTTTAAAAATGTTCCCAGGTGTGCATCAACTGAACGACAGTTCCTGTCAGATTTCGTTACGGGCGCGGAAAGCACCGCCGGCGGACGTCTGGCGAGATGGTTGGCGCCCACCTCTCGCGTCGAGCCTGCCAAGTGTGAGATGAAACCACCAGCCACCGCGCTAAGGCCTTCGGTCAAATCCATTCTTCCTATTCTGGTGCGAGACCAGTACGGCGACATTGTCTCATCACCAGCACTCAAAGTAGAGGTAATAATTTTTTTTCCTGATATTCCGTATCGATACTTATTTATTGATACTACTAGCTTTTACCCGCGACTCCACTCGCGTAAACTTCAGGGTTGTGTTTAGAAAGAAAATAAGTGAATCTATATATTATATCTAAATTTCTTTTACTGTTGTAGTAGGTCACCTGAAGACATTTAAGTCTCCAAAATTCATCTCAAATGACATTATGACGCTTTTTATTACCTCAGTTAGTCTCACCAATTCCTCGCGAAAATGTATATAACGTGACTTAGGTGCGCTTAATGGCACCTTACATCGCATAATGACACCAAGTGCCATCTAAATGCTTCTGATAACATTTTATTGTATTCAACGCGACTCAACATCGTAATGGCACTTAAAATCACCTAATGCCGCTTACGTCTCATAAGTTCCAAAAATGGCACTCAACGTCAAATAACGCCACCTTCCGTCACATACTTATTTTCTATGATTTTCACCCGACGCAAGTAATGTTCCACTTATGGTACCGAAACTCAATGAAATCCTTTTAACGGCACCTAAATCCACGAAATGGCACTTCACACTACTTCATGGCATTTAAAGTAAATTCAGGCCATCCTGGATACTTACTTCAAATAATTAATGAGTATGAAAGTTATATAAATGCCTACTATGGCACCTGTCGTCATATAAGTGCGACTAATGGCACTTGTCGTTATATAGATAGATTCTGATGTCACTTCATTCGCTAATGGCACCTGAGGTACCTAACATCACGTTATGGCACTTAACTGCCAAAAATGGCACTTACTGAATTTAAAAAATGTAGACTATGTTCTTTTTTATGGTCCCATTTTTGTCAATACCAAAAATCATTACTTTCTGCTACTTTCGCAATTATAATACATAAATATGTTTTTTTTTTTTTTTTTTTATTCTGGCACGGCAAAGTGACCCCATTGCACCTGATATAATTTAGTCTATGTTACTTCACAGAGTGTCATTTATGTCCATACCAAAAACAATTCAAATCGGTCAAATAGTTAAGGCGTGAAAGCGTAACAGACATAGAGTTACTCTCGCATTATAACATACTAGATTTTGCCAGCGACTTCGTCCGCGTAGACTACAGGGTTGGGTTCAGAAAGAAAATAAGTTGTAATCTATTTAATCCACAGAGTCCCATTCATGTCCACATCAAAAATAATTCAAATAATTTAGCCGTAAAAGCGTAAAAGAAAGCGTAACAGACATATAGAGTTACTCTCGCATTATAACATACTAGATTTTGCCAGCGACTTCGTCCGCGTAGACTACAGGGTTGGGTTCAGAAAGAAAATAAGTTGTAATCTATTTAATCCACAGAGTCCCATTCATGTCCACACCAAAAATAATTCAAATAATTTAGCCGTAAAAGCGTAAAAGACACTACGAGTATAAAGTTATTCGCGCGTTTATAACTATTCCCATTCCCACCGGAACACAAAATTATATCGGGATAAAAAGTATCCTATGTTACTTTGGTGGATCCCGTTTATCCCCATACCAAAAACCATTCAAATCGATGCAGTAGATCATTTATTTTTTTACCCTCCGTTTATTTTTTTAATAAAAGTATCCTATGTTACTTCTAATACCTCCAAGTATACAAAGTTTCATGACGATCGGTTGAGTAGTTTTTGCGTGAAAGCGTAACAAACATACTTACATTCACATTTATAATAGTATAAGGATAAGGATTTCCATTCCCACGGGATATTACATTTTTCCGGGTTAAAAAGTAGCCTATGATACTTCAGTGGGTCCCATCTATCCCCATACCAAAAATCATTCAAATCGGTTCTATAGTTTCGGAGCATATTCAATGCAAACAAACAAACAATCAAATCTTTCCTCTTTATAATATTAGTATAGATGAAAAATAGGTTAGCTTACCGAAGTAGGCTGAACAAATCAAATGTGATCTCGTCGACCCAGTCAAGTCGACTACTCTGAAAATAGGTTTCCAAATTCAAATTTAAGCCAGTTGACACTTCGACTTCCTTATATTTTAAATGTTGCGATAGGTTCGAGACGAGTTGTATCATAGTGAAACTTACGATTTCGTAATGCCTATATTTATTTAGAACTTTAACCTAAATATTTATTTCCTGTGGTCTTGAATGTAGAAAACTCTGCATAATTCAGTCTCTGAAGTTCATGAAAACAATAGAGATAATTAATACTATTTCATATATTATCTAAAACAATATGCTATATGCGTGTACGTGCGTGCCTGCGTTTGTGTGTGTGTGTTTTCCATGATTTTTGGAATTCAAGGCTTTTAAAACTTTTAAGAGTTTGAAGCAGAGAACAGAAACCGAAACAGGTTCGCATTAATAATATTAGGTAGCCTATATGTAACCGCGAACACATGAGTCATCTATTTGAGTGCAGCGCATACGTTATGTTTTGAGACTGAGCTGGGCTCTTAGGTTCATTGTCGCTCATAAGCCCATATTGTAACGCAATTGATCGACAATTGCCATTGACACAGATTTTGCCCCGATCTTCTAACTCTGCATTTCGGATGAGTGAGTTTTTTGGCGTCCGATCGATACTCGCACTGCTTCTTTATTCCACGGTTAAATTTTACCGATGGTAAGTAGAAATTAACATATTCAATATTTTGTAAACAGCTTTGGAATAGCTAAACTAGGCTAATCTACAGAAATTACACAGATAACTTTAAATATTTGACTTTATATTGACCGATGTCCACACAGACGATAGTTGCGTACCTAGACAAAAGCTACGCTGACGACTAACTTTCTCTAAGTGCTAACCACGTGCATTAATGGCTATTTTTAAGTTATGTGCAATGCGGTACAAATAAGAATATCGACTGACATAAATAAATGGAAGTACCCTTCATAAATTGACACAATACTTCGGGCCAGTAGGTAACTGCATATACACAAGCTTACCCCGAAACGTAACATGCTTTTAAATGTCACTAGATAGACTTTACACTGGTTTTACCGTGCACGGTGGTCGCTAACCGAGCGGAGATGAACACGTAGGTAAAGGTATGTATGTATGTGTATAGCTTTACATCGAGTGTTCTACGTAGTCTAATATAACAAAGATATAACGCTACCTTATTCATTTTAAATATTTGACTAAGAAATTTACAGATAGTTTAATACGGTAGTATGCAGATGTATACAGAGCTGTGTACGAGTACGTATTTTTTTGATATGAAGTTCGATGTTGCGCAACCGAAGCTACTTCGACTTAAAGTCTTGATTTTCGTTTAAATATCGTATTTCCATTAGCGCCGGGGAAGGGAAGTTGTCAATCAGATTTAGCGATTGTGAATAAAAGATTTTTACATACACATACACGCATGTTTTCCGGAGGGGTAGGCAGAACAAACGAGAGATACAAGTACTAGTTAAAAGCAGTAAGCAACATAAAATAATGTAATTTTACACTCGGTTTTTGTTATTATGAAAAGAATTAAGACACATTTATTTATTATTCTCGTAAATTAGTAGTAGTTAGTATAGTATGTTGCTGCAATAGCATTCTCAGCATTAACTTGTCGACGCTTCAAAGCCCGCCGTAAGCTCACTGAAGACAAGGAATGCACAACTAAGCAGTTCACCATAATGCTAATACTTCGCTTAATCCCTACATTGTATTTACCTAACAACAGCAATATTGTCTTCCAAATGTAGGTTCGGTTTGTTTAGATTTTCATCGTGTTTTTTTTTCATAATCTACAGATTCACTGCATTTGTTCTTGTATTGGTGAATTTTACATTGTTAACTATTAGTATATAGGTATACAAGCATCAGATATGTTTCAATATTTTATTTAAATTTAAGCCTACAATACCGGATCTCAAGATTCTTTTCACAATGCACTTGTATTACGGGCTGTATTTTTGTATTCGTTATGAAATAGTTTTCTGTTATGCTCCCGCCTAGTTTGAAATCAAATAATACTTTTCCATTCAGTTGTTTGCTGCAGCAAATAGATCCGTTTTATCAATAAAATGCTGTACATGTTTTTGTTTAAAGTTATGTAGTGAGGCTGTGGTCTGCTTCAACTGCTATATTATTGGTACAGCTCGTTGGGATTCACTCCCCTGAAAGAATATACATATTATGGTGTAACCTCATTAATTGTTATTATAGTTGTTTTTAAGGCAAATCGCACAATAAGAAACAGTTACAATGTAGTAATACTCGTATAAATATATAAACATACATACCGATCTCGATTTTCTCCAATTAGGAAAGTGGGTAGGCAGAGTATTAAGTACAACACAAGCTATTATCCTGACATACCTCTCTTACCTCGTACACATTCATACATCTTCGAATATATTTCTGTCCGTTAGGCCCCTGACATTCCCCTGGAAAAGATCATCTATTTGTTTGGCGTAAATCCTTCTTGGCGCCCTTTCCTTACTCTTCTATCTATAGTAGCCCTAGATGTTTAGGTACTTCTAAAACTTTATACTAATATATAAACCTGAAGAGTTTGTGTTGTTGAATTTGCTAATAACAGGAACTACACACATTTCGACGGGTAGGTATCAGTCCAACGTAATAGGGGGAGAGCCTATTGCCAATTTTCGAACTACTTTACAACGTGTGCAACTTATTTTAAAAATGGACGCCAAGCTTGTTACCGCCTCAATATTGGATCGGGTCAGTCGTGTTGTTTTCAATCGACAGCTAAGCAAGAGCCACAAGCTGTCCGTGTCATAAATATCCGCCGTGGTGTTATGATTAACTTAATACATTGTGTATTTCGATAACTAAGAATATATTTACAGAAAAAAAATATTCCTTTTTACAAGCTTATATTCAACTTGCAATATACATATGTAAGTTTGTTCGAGTGGAAACTTGCAACACAATTTTGAAACAGATATCTTAAACCGATTATATGGGTAACTGTGTGACGTCATAATAATTCCAACATGGTGGCACACCCAAGATGGCGGACTAATAATTTTTAATGCATTTACTGATACTATGATGAATGCGAGTTTTAAAATATTTAAAGTATAAAACCATTTAAAAAACATACTTTAACTTAAAGGCGGTAAAAGAAAAAAAACTTTTAAACTCAACTTACAACGTTATCATACAATTTATGTGATATGAAAGCTTGTGGTAGCTTAAAGCAGCTGCTTACGTACAATTATTCTGATGTTGTGAACAATACTTATCAAAGACACGGGGAGGGGATTATTTAATTAATTTTCTTCTACTAATGTGTCGTATGTGAATGTCTACTCTATTGAGATGCAACGGATATCCCGTAGCTATTTGATATCCGGTGTGTCTAGTTTAATGGACTACTTGTATAACACTGAGCAAATAACAACTTCTCGCTTGCGAATGACAACAGGAATGTTTTTAATCTGTTGTTGTTAATAAATATTCACTACATAGGTACATATATAAACTCACGCCTGTATTCCCCGAAGGGGTAGGCAAACGTGAATTTCTGCCCCCACATTTCGCCAAGTATGTATCAGTCCCACGTAATAGGGGGCGAGCCTATTGCCGTTTTTCGGGTACATTTCCAGACTCCGTGCTGTCACCGAGAATTTCCTAATGAAAAAACCCAATAACACTTTGCCCGACCCGGCAATCGAACCCAGGACCTCTAGATCGCACTGCACATACTTGTACCGCGAGACCACGAGGCAGTCAATAGTCACTATTATTTATAATTTAAAACGTTAAATTTAAATCATTGCAGTTGTAATACAAAATATTATTTCTGTTCACATATAAACCATAACGTAGTCATTGCTGATAGTATAGAAACAGCGATACGAAATATTCCGTGAATAATGTACCTTTCTTAGTCTTTTCCTGAATATGTGTGTGTGTTTAAATCACGTTAGCTCTACCAGTATGGTGGACTAAGGCCTAAACCTCTCAGTAGTAGAGGAGGTCCGTGCCCAGCAATGGGACATATCAATAGATAGATTTTGTTAGACTGTAGGTTTTAATTTTTAAATAAACAGATTTCATACCTGACCCAGTTTCCTATTAAAATCGTTAAAAAAATATGTCCTTAAAGATCGACAACGTACGATTTCTCAGAATTTGGAGATGCTCATGAGTAGCCGTTATGTACTATTACAAAATCAATAGCTTATTTGCTGTTTAAAATCTAAAAATCACGTTATTACTGTGCTAAAAATGAAACTAGTAAAATAATTTATGCCAAATAAATGACACAACATTTAATAATATAATATGACTAAATGAAAACCCGGCTTCGCTCTGGTGAAATGCGACTCATAATACACATGTGGGGAAATATTTCTATAGTTATCGGTTCTCAAAGACTATTAGGGGAAAGAAAGGCGTGTCGCAATTTTTAACGGGTCACGGAAATTTTCGTAGCAAATTATTCTCATTTAAGTTGGTTGATTCTCCTATGTGACAATGTTCAACACATGATTGCGAATATGAACAGTCCGCACATCATATCCTTTGGGAGTGCAATCTTTGGTCGGATGATCGTAACATTGTGCTCAATGGTATGCATTTAACGTCTGGTGTTGTTTATTATACAGACCTCGTTCAATCTACGAAGAATTTCCGTGCTTTTCAGCGCTTTTGCTATGCCTATTATTGGAAAACTATATAACAGCTCGCACCTAAGGTCCAATAAGTTACTTACCCGTGGTGCGTTAATTGCGTCTCATTCACTAATTGTAATTGTCTTTCTTTTTATGTGAGGGTGAAGCCTCATAGCTCAATGTTTTGTCACCCGCTTTGCTGTGGAGGGAAGTGGACAACTCTTTGTTTTCCAACTCATCCTTTATTTGTCTTTCTGATTAACTTCGTTGTGGGATTGTGACAAATTTAGGTCCCCTTAGATCCCCGTTGAGCTTCTTTGCTCGGCGTCAATACTGTGCGTGCCGCTGTTGATCCTGGAGCACAGGAGTTACAGTGGCGGGTGTGTGGTGGGATAGGAAAAAAGGCATAGATTCGTATAGCATCGTATATTGTACTAAATAAATATAGTAAATCAAAACTGCAAAAGTTATGTATTTTTTTATGTACACAGTCCCCTGGCTTTGGCAACAGTCCTCTGTATTTTTTTAAGAAAATACTTATTATTTTCTTATCTATACATCTATACAAATAAATAAAATTGGAGTGTCTGTTTGTAATATTGAAATAACCACTTTTTAATAAATGTATATGGATGTATACACGGTACATATACCAATATCACGATTTTTACAATTTTTGTCTGTCTGTCTGTTTGTTCCCGCTAATCTCTGAAACGGGTGGACCGATTTTAACGGGACTTTCACTGGCAGATTGCTGATGTAATAAGAAGTAACTTAGGCTACGTACATATAAATAAAATTGGAGTGTCTGTTTGTTATATTGAAATAACCATTTTTTACTACATGTATATATGAATATATATGTATAAACGGTACATACACCAAAATACCAATTTTTACAATTTTTGTCCGTCTGTTTGTTCCGGCTAATCTCTGAAATGGCTGGACCGATTTTGACGGGACTTTTATTGGCAGGTAGCTGATGTAATAAGGAGTAACTTAAGCTACGTTTATTTTAGAAAAAATATTTTATTTTAGTAGAAAAATTTAGTAATATTGCAATGTCCAAGTACTGTCAATCTTATCTATACATCTATATATACAAATAAATAAAATTGGAGTGTCTGTTTGTAATATTGAAAAACCGCTTTTTAATAAATGTATATGGATGTATACAGGGTACATATGTATATTACCAAAATATAGTTTTTTACAATTTTTGTCTGTTTGTTCCGGCTGATCTCTGAAACGGGTGGACCAATTTTAACGGGACTTTCAGTGGCAAATAGCTGATGTAATAAGGAGTAACTTAGGCTAATTTTAGTTTATAAATTTTCTTATTAAAAATTAATTTTCCGCGCGGACGAAGTCGCGGGCACAGCTAGTCTTATATATATTAAAAAATAGATTGATATTTGTTCCCTAAATATTATTTATTACATTAGAATCAAAAAAATTGGTTAGATAGTTTTCTTAGAACGAATTGTCGAGTTTACAGAGAAAAGCCGATTTAAATAATTTCTGACTGTATTGCAGGGATTAATTCAACATTGTAATAATACCTTACTTCGGTACGTCCTATAAAAACTCGTTTGATAATAATTCGTCTCTTTCTTTTATTGTGAACTGTTTCTTATACGCGAGCAGCAAGGGCAGCCTTATATAGGTTCACGATCATTTTTTCCAGCAACCTGTGGAAGCACACCATTGTTAATATAATTTGCCACCCGTGGTTACTGTTCATTTCTTTACGTGGTATTCACGTAACACTGACCAATTTATAGGTCAGTTTTATCCCGGGATTACAATCCCGCCATTACAAATTTGGTCGATCATTGAAATTAAGCTATAAATGTCTTCAGTGTCCTAGATTACTCTATACTAAATTCATGACAATCAGATTATACAAAAAGTTTGTAAATGAGAATAGTTCTTTTTTTTATTTTGTTCGTCGCTAGGTTGTCGTCCAAAGATTGGAAAACAGTACGCCACGGCCGAGCCGAGCGGTCCTTGCTGACTATGTACACGAGCCGATCCCAGATGCGCCGTACCAGCCTACGGTCAAGGAAACCATGAGCTTCCAAGCCATATCCATGATGAAGGTGAGAATTTCGGTTAATTATATGTCGTATGAATGGGTGTTGTTTTAGTTTCACTAAAATAGTTTTCACCACAACAATCGCAAGAATCTATTGTTTTCACATACATTTTCCACGATTATGAACGCAAGTAACAATATTCGTTTTAGTACTCGATGCTACAGTTTCATGTTTCAACATTCCACGAATAAATGTTTAGAATTTAATAACAGAAATAGTGAAACTCATTAGGCATTACCACGTTTGCACTATTATGTTTCCAAACTCGAATAAATTTAATATTAAGCCCGTTTTAACATTAACACATTTTATAGTACTGTGCCACGTCACAGGGGACGAGCCGTTGCGGTTTTTCTAGCAAATCGTTTATATACCTTTACCTATTTATTTATAGTTTATCACAATGAATGAGCACAGAATAACATCTTAGTCAACCGTATGTGTCAATGGGCACGGGCCACCTCTACAACTGAGGGGGTTCAGGCCCCAGTCCACCACGCTGGCCTTGTGTGATTTGGCGGACAACACACCTAAGAAATTCCTAAGAACTTTTAGGTGTGCAAGTTTCATCACGATGTTTTCCTTCACCGTTTGTATATCATCGGATATTTACTGTTTAATTTGTAGTAGCCGTATCTGTAGGTAATCGGTGGATAATGGACAACGCCGGGAGCAAAAATACCATAATTCAAAATCTCCCTTGATAGATTATTTTTTAATTTTGCTACGTTTTTAAATGAGCTAAATTAAAGTAAGTAATAAATCATTGAAGTCCTGTATCTCATCAAACGTGATCGAATCAAATAATCAAAATTGTCTGACGACGGCTATTAATAAATTGGGTTATGTTTTAGTAACTACAATATTTTCCTCTAGTGAAAGAACATTGCATCCTACTGTACCTAGTCAGGTCATAAATTCTGTCACATGTTTAATATAAAATAATTGAAACAAGTTTATTCATTATGTAATCATTTATATACCAAAATGAACTTAACAAAACATAGATTCTTATGACACTAAAGTTTATTCAAAATGACCTCCGTGATTTTGAATACAGGCCTTCAATCTGCGCGGCCAGTCGTCTATCGCAGCACGAACGAGGTCCATGTCAATATCGGCGGCTGCCTTAATCAAGGATGTCTTGAGTGACTCCAAATTGGGATGAGGCTTTGAGCACGCCTTTTCCTCCAAGTGTTGCCATATCTTTTAATTTAACGGATTCAAATCTGGACCAGTCTTGTGTGCTTTTCGCTCTATGAGCTGGCGCCGAATCTTGTTGGAATACCCAGTGCCTGTTATTGAACATGGTATGAGAAACAGGTTCCACAAGGTTCATCAGGACTGTATTTTGATACACAACTGTTTTTCTTCGATATGCCCGAAGCCGAAAGTCTTCATTTAATACCCTTTTCACCGTGATTCTGCTTAACCCCATCTGAAGGGCCAACAGTTTCTGCTTACATTTGGGATTTCTTTGAATTCGCGCCTTCACAGCTTTTATCACTGCTGGAGTCCTAACAGACCGAGGGATACCACTTCTTGACCTGTCATCTACACTAGAGTCTTCATTGTATCGTTTGATGGTACGATAAACAAATCTTTTGGTTATATTCCGTGAGAGAGTGAGACCGAAAAGTCTCTCGTAGTCTCTGATACCCACGACACAGGACTTGTATCCTAGTGTGGGGTCAGAACTATGTATGTGACTGTTGGGTGTATTTATTTATTTATTTATTTATTTATATTCAAATTTTTCAGTATGTCAAAAATTTGAATTGGCGCGTAACCGCAACGTTGCAACGCAATAACTGCAACACGGTCTTCTTTAAGCGTTCACTCCATATTTAAAAATGAGTAAAATTGTAAAAAGTATACATTTTTATTTTCATGAACAATTCGAATTCAATAAACTTTTTTGTGGCCAGCATTCTAAAAGAAAAGTTTTTACTGTGTGACAATACTTATGACCTGACTGTGTATTAACAACAGGAAAAACAGCCATCAGTGCTATTTATAATCTATGTCTTAGGATTAGGAATTCACTTAGAGAAAAATTCCAAGAAATAAATATTATTTCCCGTGACTAGTGTATATTATACGAAAACCTAAAAATGTCTAAATAGATAATGACTAATTGAAACAAAAGGTTAGGTAAAAAAAATCAAGGAACAAATGCAATCTCGTTCATCCGTTACCTGTCACCAGAAATTAGTAACTCTTGTATCGTGTAATATATATATTTTTGTAAATTATTTCTAACATGTGTAACGTAGTTTGAAGTTTGTAGTTTGTTTGTAAATAAAATAAAACACGCTTCTATAACAAGTTCCAAAGGATATTATAGTGCTTGAAGATTCAATTAAACGTACATACATACACTTACGCCTGTATATCCCGAAGGAAAAGGTGTATTTCTGCAACCACATTTCGCACATTGTGTTTTCGTCACACATAATGGTGACCCTATTGTCATTTTAAAAACCCAATAACACTTTGCCCCACCGGGAATTCGAACACAGGATCTCATGATTGCACGGCACACTTGTTTCTTAATTTTATATATTTAAAATAAAAAAAATTGCACTCACAAGACTAACTACATCGGCATATGTATAAACAAACACTAATACTGATCACTGTATAGACAATAATGATTCAAATCAAGTAATTTTAAATAAGTTTCATATTCCCTGTTGGTGTACTTAGTAAACTATTGAAACAAATAACGGATGATGACGTGGCGTCTTGTATTCTACCAATAAATCTTAATTTCTCAGCTCACGTTTATAAAACGTGTTATCATACTATTAACATTTTCGTTTCCAATTCCAAAAATAGCTTTAGCTAATTCGCTCGTTCCTTGATTTTGTTATATTTTAAAGGGTAAATGTTACGAAAAAATTGCGGAGAACGTATTAACACGTTTATATTTCAAGTCGAAATAATATTTTAAAATATCCGATGGCATACTATGAATCGATAAATTCATTACTTTGAGGCTTATTCGAAACTATGGGATTTTTCACTGATGGCAGTAAGCTTTTAACTGGCACAAGCTTGGATATGCAAATAGACTAAACATTCGAAAAATACGGATCTACGCTGAGCGCCGTCTATGTGTCCCATTAGATTGTACTTTTTTGTGCCTCCGGTAGTTTCCGACTAAGCACTCTATTTGAGTTTAAAACACTTCGCTCGTTTGTTTCCACTGTGTTCCATTACGTGTTTTGCAGTGGCCGTACTTCCATTTCTATGGAAGTAAAAAAAAAACGCACAATTTGCCTTACAAAATTCTTAATATAAATATTTTTAAGCCTTAAATCTTTATTTAACGAAAGCAATTTAAATAAGAACATCCTGACCCCACAATTAACAATTATAAAATTGACATTACAAATTAACGTGCAACGATTTTGGGCTTCTATGGAAGTACCGCCACTGGTGTCTTGCGTGATTGCTTCCGAGATAAACTTACGGTAAACTGAATTAAAAAAAACCGCTAGGTTGCCGTAAGTCTAAATCGCAGACGCACCTCTGACTTTTAGAAGTAATGCTTATATTTACAATAAATTGTCAAGTGCTTTAACGGTAAAGGCATTTATGGCAGGAAAAACTTGCACACATTAAGGTTCTTCTCAGGGAATTTCTTAAGAATTTAGTCAGCCAACCCGCACTAGGCCAGCGTGGACTACGGACCAATCCTTTTCAATTGAAAAGAAGGCCTCTGTCTATCAATAGGACGTACGTAGACACATGCATAGTTATGGTGGGAGAAACAGGCTGGCAAAGAGGAAGTCGCAGGTTAAAGATTAATTTGACTTTCAAAGTAACTTGTGTTTAAAACGATAGATTTTAATAGTTAAAGAGGGGCATGCGTAAGCCTAATTGAGTTAGAACTCTCTGCGAGAATAATTAGCCTTTGTTATTTTAAATCTGGCCTGTATATGAGAATAAAATAGAAAAATAAGATAAATGTCTCGGGTATTTGAAATGTATTAATCTAACACGTTTCCCTAACAACCACTAGTATTAAATTTATGTGGTGATAAGGATAATGTCAATTTTTTTCTTTTTTCGCTTCTTCAATGTGTTCACGGTCTTTTTACACCTTGTATAATGTACGCGTCACATCTTATTTGACATCGGTTCGCGTCCTCACAAGATAGGGGTTGGAGGCCCAGTCAGCTTAGCAGATACATTATGGTTGAACTTAATTTTAGGCATTAGGTTAGGTTAGATAAAATAAAAAATAAAAAAAACAAATATTGTGATATACTTGGCAGACATATCAGAACCTTTCGTTCGAAGAGCTTCGTCTTGCGAGCGGGAGATGGGGCGAATCTTGCCCAAGCACTTCTGCGTTTCTATTTAATGGTTGTGTGCCGGTGGAGCGGCTGGTGGTGCACGTTCAGCCCGAGGGATCGTACGCCGCTTCGTGGACACCGCGCGCTCCCGGCGTCTACATCTTCAGATGTGTGCTCGACGACATACCCGTCCCTCAGGTGAGTTTCATTCCTGATTAACAACCGCTTTTAATTAACTTAAAACATATTTAAACAATACATAACACAGCAAAGAAAATCCAAATGAATTTACGTACCGAATCGATTTTATCATTTCTACTTGTTCGTAGCCAAATTTTTCATTTGATATTCAGATGTACACCAACTGAGTACGATGTTTTCTTTAAATCCTTCATTAGCTGCTTAACAATAAGAAGTTAACGTATTATTATATACATAGAGAACAAATCAAAGAGAGCGAATTTTCTCTCACCTACGTGTGCCGAAAATAATGTTTCTCCTTCTTTCATTTTCTATTACATTCAATGTTGGAAAATCGTAGACGTTTTTCGTAGTTATTACATCAACATCACTACGTCTGCCTGATCGGATGTGTTATCGTAGTTGTTTGTGAAGGGTGCACATAATTGCACAAAATTTTCTGCATATCAATTTGCTAAAAAACTTTATTGTGATTGCTCTAGAATTTGCAATGCTCATTTAATACGCGGTGGGCCTGTGGCAGCGGATGTTTTGATTACTGTAGTCGAACCTTGTTTACCGGAGACCTAATAATGCTGTACTATATTATCTAAATTGTAATTTCAGTTACACGAGTTGCGCTCGAGCAGGTCTGAAACAACGAGTAAAAATTGCAATTCAGACAATGTAAAATATAAAACTATTATTTTGTTTATTTTAAACCTGACAATTATACATTATTACGCGTTAAAGATAACACAAAACGATATTTTACTTATATTATATTTAAAGCTATAAGTGAAAGAGAAAGTTTGAATGATGGAATTATTACTTAATTAATTTTAATTAAGCTTTTTGCTTTACGTTTTTATTTAATCGAAACATTGTTTCTTAGGAATTAACTTTGGAAGTGGCAGAAGTGGTGAAAGAAGGCCCGGCGGAGCGCGGCATACAAACTGGAAGTAACGTACCTTCATCGCCTCCGTCAAGACTACGCCGCTTCATTGCGATGTTCAGTGCTGGATTGCGTATAAGAGCAAGCCCCAGTTTGCAGGCCGAGGAAATCGGCCGAATACCGCCTGGTGCTAACATTGGATTTGTTGAAGAGGTAATTGGTATTAAATGAATGACTGTTTCCGACAGTTTTAACATTAAAACGATTATTTCTTTAGCAGAAACGCTAAATCAAGCATAGAATTTTATTATATTATTGCTATTTAGAATCGATTTAAAGAATACAATGTAATTTTGAGTTAATAATAGGTAAAACGCAGGTAAGGAATGAACCAATATTTACATGTAAATGTTAAGAATACTTAGGGCTTAAGACTAGAGGATAAGTGGAAGTATTGATATTGATGACCCAGGTGGAACAAAGGACTATGGACGCCGTTTAGTTTCAAGTTGTCATGTCTCAACACAATATGTATCACACAGACCGGCACAAATATGTGAACTGATGAGCGACTGTGGTAATAATTTCTCGCAGGTCGAAAATTTATTTACACCTTACTGCATTTACCACCGTGTGCCATCACATCGTCTTTTTGACGTTTGGTGTAAAAATAAATGAATGCATTACGACAACGAGACATTGTGGAATCTGTCGACATCACTTTATTAATACAAGACGACTTTATTAATTTTTATGGCTTTTTTACCTAGCAAAAAAAAACCACGCTTCAGCGTCAGCTATTTAGTCTGATCTTTGGGAAATATTAAAAATCTATAATTATATTCGCGAGCATCTAACTATATCGTTACCTAAATATTGAAGCCGGTAATATTATAAACCGGTAATTTTTCATTGTTTCAATTTCTGAATATTAAAATAATATTACATTGAGATTAATCGTTGATGGAGGTTAGTTTTCTTCCTTTTACCTCATTTGTTTTGTGCTTTTTATCCCATGGATTGTTTCTGAACATCCCAAATCCACTTTCGAACTGATTTTTTTCGCATAAAACAATCGCAAGTCTATTCCGTGATCTCATTACATATTATATAACAATAAATTAATGGTGTAATATTTGACTCTCATGATAATAATTGTAATATTTAAAAAGGAAATTAATAAAACTTTTTTTTTTCAAACATATTCAAATACAACTGTATTAATGTGAATCGGCAAACGTAGTGTTTATTTTCCGAAGTTACTATGCATCAGATATTTTACAAGGCAATGAAGATACACTTACAAATGTGGGTGCCAGACTGAACGCGCTACTATGCTACTTTCGCATTTATTGAGAAAGCTAAATATGGAAGGTACTAGGGTACGGGCCGGTTATTTTCAACAACTAGGTATGTATTGATTCAGAAACGGTTATTTATGCTCCTGTGTAAGTTTTTATTTGTACCTACCATTTTCATTCTCGGATTTTACTTTAACTCGACGAATTTAATTAGTGACGCAATAAACGTGAACATTCTTTGTAGTGATAACTGAATGTAAATAGTTTGTTAGCAGTGCGATAACGCTACAAATGAACAATGAGTCTCAAATTAGAGTACAAATCGAGATTGCAAATTTTCCGTCTGTTCAATGGAGCAAGTTAGCTGTATGGTTTTGTAAGTTAATACATTCTTCTCCCTCCTCGCCCTTAACTCTGAAGCGTGCAGGTGAATAATTAAATGAGAATGTTGTTACCAAAAGCGAAATAGAATTGAAGAATCACTTACAATCATACTTAGGTAAATAATTCAAGATATGTGCAAGAAAGAGTTGAGTTGAAATATGCTTTTGTCATGCGTGGTTACGGAGTGCAGGGTAATTGCCTCCACCCACAAAGAATTGATCGATTTTTATACTTTAATTGAGAGTCATTTTACATCCAAATAATTTGTTCTTGATTATTAATGTTCTTGCAGGTAGTAAACAAGGACGGAACTTGGGTCCGCCTGAGCCCAGACTCGGTGCGCGCTTATGCCGAGGGATGTGCGGGTGTGGCGTGGTGTCTTCAACACCATAGACATCTTGATAAGGCTTTGCTGGTACCCGTCGAGCCGACCAGCCCGCCTGCTGTGAGTTTTATTACTTAATATAAGCGCCACATGATGAAGTAAATAATCACCCATAACATAGCAGTAGGAACTGAATCGCCAGCCGATCGGTTCCTTGGAGAGGAAAAGGGAGAGGACGGAGGGGTTTTAATATTGCTCCGTTTCCAGCCATTTTACTCACATAATAATTCAAAATCAAAGAAACATTTACACTTTACGTCAATTTTATTTAATACATGTATCAAGCTGCACCACTTTTTATCGAAGGGAAAGGCTTTTTGCTTGACTTACCGCCTGCCCTGGGGGAGGGGGGGTGGGAAGCGTATGTATACGGTGACATCACGTCCGCGAAGATGTTAGTGCAAGGCTAGATCCCGCACATAAAGACGCTACACCGGCATACCGACAAAAATCCCCCGATGGCCTTCTTCGCGCCAAGGACGCAAGGGCGACGTTTGTGAGCAGACGAGAAGAGTCTTTGTGGCTGTCCAGTGTGCCTCCGAGACTAAATGCGTCTCGGATATATGGGAATTATAGGGGGAGCTGTTGCAACCCCACTATCTTGATTCGGGCGCCCCGGTTTTGATGGGGCGCCTGCGGACACAGGTCACCACGCTGACGCCCCTCTCAGCGTTACTTTCAGTGAGGACGTACTGCCCCCACGGCGCACCCAGCGACACCATTGAGCCAACTAATACGCTGGGGATATCGTGGAGGGATTCTAACGCCTCCTTGTCTTAGGGCATATACTGCACCACTACATTATTGCTTAGAAAATAGAAAAAGTTTAATATTTTCTTCCATGAGATATACTCCTGTATAGATATTCCAATCCCCATCGCACAGGAACACTGCATTTTCCGGAATAAAACGTATCCTATGTCATTTCTCAAGGTCCAATCTACCTCCAAATTAAAATGATTCATATCGGTTCGGTGGTATTGCCGTGAAAGCTTAACAGACAGAGTAACTTTCGCAATTATACTATTAGTAGTAGCGATCAATAACTTTTTCTTTTAAAGTAGGTTGATGTATACCTATGTACGATTAAATACAAGTTAGAACGCGTGCATTGTTTAAACATAGATTCCATTATCTAAAGTTATGCGACAGCTGTGGGACTACAAAACCAATATCGTGGAATTTCTAGAACTTCAGAACCAAACATAAACTTTGGTTCAGTGAGTTCCAACCAATATCGGCATCAACTTTGCCTCATCCGGTTCGAATGTTCGTCTTACGTATGATAAATTAATGATATTTGTTTGCCTTATTAATACATATGTGCGTTTCTTTTTCAGTCTGAATGCACCAGTATTTGGTGTGGATTTGGCGATTTGGCTGGCGATGAAGCCGCGTGGGTTCCCGATGAAGAAACCGCATCTGTACCGGATGGTAGGATCTGTCACATAATTATCGACATTATTTGTGTAATTTATATTGAATTTACTCCCACGTTTACGAGTTACAATGTGTTCATGTTTAGTAAAAACTATAAAAATTACAAAATCTTTTTACAAAAAATAAACAGGAACGATTACAACCATCTCAATTGTCAATATAATTATCAGCAAATCATTACTAGGTAATCAAAAATGCCTAATACATAATAGTGGGATATTTTTGATTTTCGAAGGAGCCGGAGCTGAGGAAGTTAAACTCGAAATGCCTGCAATATGCGATCCACTTGCTGATGTATGTATTCATTTTTCTTTATTTAATTTGAGATCACTTTGCCATAAACTCTGTTTTTCACACATTTTAAAAAAATAGTAACGTATTACATTAATATATAGTTACAGATGGAGGGTGCGTCTTTACCATTCGGCTATGGATTGGAGCCGAGCAAGCGTGTCAGAATGCCTCGACATGCACCGCCGTTGCCAAGGTTTATTGTGTTATTAATTTAACTGAGAAAAAAAAAACAGAGTATATCCAAAGATTCTTTAAGTGAAGTCTGAATAAACAATGAAACAATGCCCACCTATCGAGTCGATGTGATGTAATTACATGCAAACCATAAAATAAACTGTTTTGTTTTCATCGTCGTCATCAGCCCAAATACGTCCCACTGCTAGGCACGGGCCTCCTCTACAACTGAAAGGGTTTAGACCTAAGTCCACCACGCTGGCCTAGTGCGGGTTGGCGGACTACACACCTAAGAAATTCCTAAGAACTTTTAGATGTGCAGATTTTATTACGATGTTTTACTTCACTGTTAAAGCAAGTGATAATTCATTGTGAATACACACATAACTTCGAAAAGTCAGAAGTGTGTGCCTGGGGTTTGCCTGCGATCGGCGAAATTCTCGACCGCGCGCCTAAACCTCGAGGCCATCACTGTTTTGTTTTAACCTTATTAATTAGTAGTAATTATATTTGTTCGTTTTAGAACCAGACTCCCACGTCGCAGCAATGGTAATAGCGAGGAATGGTGGTCACCAGACAGACACCGTGGCAGTGACAATTACCGAGATGTCAATACAATACTAGAGGTGAGGGGACATGATCATACTATACATAGTAAAGTTATTTTTTACCTACCTTGCACTAAAAAAGAAAATTATGATTGAATGCTACGATCTTAAAAATGAGGATTGTAGGTAATTATCGATATGACGATGTCCAATTCGTGACATAAAATGACAATTATTTGTTGGGTTTGTTAGACGGATATAGAACCGGAAGTAGAAGCAGACACGGAGATGATGGACAAGAACATCGGCGGCGGAGTGGCGCAGACCGGCACGCAGACTTCGCCCGACAGCGGAGACGAGGAGGCCGCCGCGCTCGTGCACATGTTCACAGCCGGACCCAAGGTACATTCCACCTCATGTGCTTCACATTAGGCACAATACCCGCAGGTTTAAAGCAGTGGCGGGACTTCCATAGAAGCGTTAAACAGCGTTAGGTTTCATTAATTGTGTAATATATAGTTTATATTTGCTTATTATGGGTTCTTTATTTAACAAATTGATTTAGCTAAATAAAGATTTCAAGCTTAAAATATATTATTTGGAACATTAAAATAACTGGGCTTTTGGGCTTTTATGGAAGTACCGCCACTGGTTTAAAGTAACCTAATGATGGGGAAAACACTTAAAGGACTTGATAACTGATTAGATCAAAATCCAAACTAAATGCTCGTTTAAACAACCAACTTCATTAAACAGCGTCAATGTATTTCCTGTCTTCCCATCTCTCTTCAGTCCGTTCTTTAATGTCGGTGACGACAGTCTTAATGTTAACTATCCTATTTTAAAAACTTAGAATTCTTAAAAATTATAAATGAGTCATTTACCTCTCTCAACTGCAGGGACGGACTGACATTATGGGCGTATGTGAATTTGTAATGTTAATGAATGAATGAATTTAATACAAGAAGTTTACCATATGAATATAATCCGAGGTTGTTGGCGAATGTATGACCATTAATGTAGAGACAATTAATCACCTTGGTTTGTCCATAGAGCGATGCAGCGGTGAGCCCGAGGTCTTCCGGCGTCGATCGCATGGGTTCCCGTTCGTCGCGGGCGTACAAGCGCACGTCGCCGCCGCCCCCGCTGCCCGCCCGCGCCGCGCCCGCTCCACCTGTGCCCAAGAAACTCGCCATTAGTCCGTCACAGGCAGAGTGCTTGCGTGCTGTTTTTGCAGCTCTGTTATGGCATGAGGGTAAGTTATGTTGCTTTTATCCTTGCATAAATCACATTTGATGTAACTGAAGTAGACAGTGTGGTTATTTTATGGATTACTAAAAACAAAGGAAGTCCTAAATTTGCCGATGTAGTCAGTAACAATTGTTTTATATTAACTTTAGCTTTCGCATTTTTCGGCTTTACTGGACTTTTGTCAATGCAACAAAAGAAAAACATAACCATCTCATCTTTCTTCGTGCCAAAATCCCTTGATAGGGTTCACTATTATGGTATTCTTTCGGTTCGGAAGTGAAGTCGTAAAAATAAATAAACACAAATTTCAGCTAAAATTTTAAATAACGTTGCCAACGTTTTAGCCACCTGTGAGAGAAGGTATAATCGCACACATATATTTGATGAACAGGTATAGTCCACGACGCAATTGCCTGCGCGGCGTTCCTCAAGTTCCACCCGCAGTTGCCCAAGCAAGGCGCGACAGTGGTCACTCGGCAGCCGCACGATGTGCAAACGCCACGACCCCAGCGACACTCTGTCGAAGTCTCCAATGCAGGTCCGCTATGTTCAACTTTTGCACTCAATATTATATAATTTTATATAATGCGTTAAATACGTTATTGATTGAAAATACATACGAGTATAGCCGATAACAGTAATAGTTTGTGGTTAAGTTTCCACAAAGTTTGCCAAATATCGTAAAACATTAACACTATTTTTTAACCGCTTATCAATCATGGCTGTACACAAGGGAACTGATAGAAACTGCAAACCTTGCCAATCCAGACACCACTTCCAGGTCGCGCGATTAACTCTTTTTTTTTCATTTCTGAGGAAAGGTTTTTTCGTTTTTTCAGCCGGGTGTACGATATAAAACTATAAACAGTTTCTTAGGAGAAATTTTGGATGCATCTTTAATTATTTTTATATGTATTAATATATTTTATATGCAGTTTAAGTAATATAAATTATAATCGTTCATTGATTAATCGCAGGACAATACTTGCACATCAATCCGTCGACGTTGGAATCGTTAACTCGCTCCGGGGAGGAAGCGAGCACAAGCCGCATGCGCAAAACTGATCTCGACGCACCGATACGTGAGGAGGAACCACACGCCCACACGCACGCGTCCTCTGCGTCAGAGCCGCAACCGCACACGAGCACTGCAAGTAAGTGCATTTCACACACGTACTTTGTTCTTTATCTCTTACGTAAAAGTGAATATATCTTTTCATTCTTTTTTTGTTAATTTTTGGTGTTCAATAAAACGTGTGAATGTAATGAAGCACGTCGACGTGACGCAGGTACATCGCAGAACGTAGTGAACGTGTTGCCGCCCGCTCTGCGCGCGCTCGTCGCTCTGTGGGACACGCTCTACGACGCCGACCAACTCGCCTCTGTCACCGACAAGTTAGTCAACATAAACGTATTTCATATGTATAGTTCGCGACAGGTGGACTTGGCAATTTCCTAGTTCTAATTTCATGGCTAGTTTCTTTGCCTGAGAATGAATTATTGTTTTTTCTTTGTCTAACCCGTAATGATGAAGCGACCGAAATAATTTTAATATAAAACATTAAAATACAAGAGTTTGTGAAAGAGATTAAAGATTGCAACTATCTGACGCCTATACAAAATTATTTCGACTTACAGCTATCTATGTACTGAGCGTACATAGGTCAATACCGAAACGCGACGTTAATGATGGTGACAATACTTTATTTACCAACTTAAGCGCCATTATTTACATCTCTCAGCATACTGAACAGTACTGCAGGCTATGAGTAAAGGAATGACAATGGAATGGATAGCCAAGAGTCGTCTGTCCGACGATGACGTCTCAGCGCATGCGCACGCGCATCCTTAAAGCTTGTCTTCCAATGCAATTAATAAATGCTTTATGCATTCCTTAAAAGGTTTTTTTTAAATATTTATTTAAAAAATGTGGATTGAATTAATTTAACTAATAATATTATTTCAGATTTAGAAAAGATGTTTCAGAGAAAAACGAAAATGATGACGTGAGACCAATAAGTGGTATTCGTAAGAAGAGAGATTGGAAATCATCCGGCTACTACAAAACTCCATATTCAGGTACATCAAAGTGTTTTTACATTCATCTCATTCAAAGCTTTAAATTATTTATAATTAACACGTGTGTAAATATAGCTCATTCCCATATGATCACATAGTACTACGCCTGTTTGTTACACGAGAACAGCAAATATGCAGCAAGTGCACCTACATACATAACTACGTTGTCTTTAGTGTTTTCGTCCCTATAGTAGCGTAATAAAAATGTAAAAATAGCGTTTCGACCACTACCTCAAAAAGGAGCCCACTTAAAGGTGAGCTCTAATTCCCATAATTACCCGCAGTAATTATAGAAAACCTTTGGGTGCGTTGCCCGTATTTGTCATTGGATGTAAGGACAAGAGTTGTGCAAGTAAAGTATCTTATAAGTACCTAACCAGCTGTTGCCTGCAACTCCGTGTACGAAGCTTTAAGACTCCAAAAGGAATATTTTATAACAGTTATTGTCACATTTTTGTCATCTCCGCTCAATTTGAATCAATATTACCGGGATTATCAAGTTCAAACAAAGAAACAAACTCATCAGTTTTATAATGTTAGTAAAAACTTCACCCACTGTAATAGCCTTTGTAACTTCTAACGATGACAGTGGTGTCTCTACAATAGTAATGGTTCATTTCATTTGTGACGTGGCTATCTATAATCAGTATAATATAAATATATTTTTGTAATCTGCAATCTAGTCTCAAGGGAGATTGAAATTAAATATTCAGTATTGTTGTACGCTCTCCCAAAAAGTAAGAGTGTGGTACACACTATAGTGATAGTAAGTGATAGTGTCGCGCGTGGTGCTGAAAGGAGTGGTTTTCCCCAGTGCTTTGCGAGTTGTGTGGTGTGAACATCCCCCCGCCGCTGGCAATACACATGCGGAACCAGCACCCAGGCTGCCGAATGGCCACCTCGCGGGGTTTCGACCGCGCCGGCACGTACAGGCGCGTCGACACCCTCACGCTTATAGACGTGCACGCGCTTGCCGACCGACCCATCACCGTGTGCGGACAACTTGCCCAAGGTAGTGGTATTTACACCGCCCAATATAGTACTCCTCACTGATTTATGCTGTGTACCTGCACCCACATTCATCATCATCACGTACTTAGGGCAGCTTCAACACACGTAAGGTGCTTGCGTAGAAACAATACTGAAAGTTCACGAAGATAATTTCGATTTCATTATTGAAAGTTTTGAAGGTGGCAAACGTGCAAACAAAACGGGTGTGGGAAAGATTTGAGCCAGCGCACATATACTGTGGTTTGTATCATGATAATGATATACATATGTATATGATTTGGATTCAACATACTCGGCAAACATTTCCATATTCAATTTTAAATTTTCTTATAATAGACGTAAATACTTTATCTGTTATATCAACTAGATGCATTCCAATAAAAAGTTGCTTCAAGAAGCTGTCATCGTCATATTTGTGCAATTAATAGCAGGCCAGAAAACCAGTCCAAAAAAGCAACAAAGTTACCTCTAGGAAACCAGCACACCTAATGACTCTGACAAAGACTTCTTAGATATGAAGTCCATCGATCTGGATTCTGTATTTTTTGTGAGAGAAAAGCTAGTTAATCTGCTCCTTTCTAGATGTTAGGGGGAGAGAGGGGCTAAAAAGCTATATCAAGTTTCCGCCCTTTATGCTTGGCAAGCGAGTGACAATGTTCAGACGCATAGATACTCTGACAGAGCTAGCTACTAAAATTGTACTCTGGTATACCGACTTAAATTTCTCTGTGGGCGTTAGGCATACCTAGAAGCGAAACTAGTCATCCAAGGTTACTATTAAAAACTTTATTTTAACCATACCTCGCTTAATGTATCCATTGTTTGTAATTTATATAGGACACTTTCGACAATAATATCCATTTCCAATTGCCTACACATTGGCACTAAAATTCTCAACTTAATTTTAAATTACGTGTAAGCAGATCGCCAACTGTGGTACATATGCTGCGAGAAGTGCCGCGAAAGGAATCTGAAGGTAGCGTCCTGTACGAAGCTGTTAAAAAGCAAGACTATGACTGACGTGCCGCCTGAGCGCGTTGAAACCGGCTCCGAGATGGACCACCACGTCATCAAGGAGAACGCGATGTTCCTGCTGGAACTAGCGCCGCTCAATGACTCAGGTGATTACATTTGCAATAATGCGCATGCGCAGACTTCTTCTCGACGATAACCTCGAGCCGCTAATAACAGCGTAGATTGGTGATATATGACAGGTAAATTGAGTGATCTATATCAAAACAGTCAGTAAATTCTTTACGCATCAAATGATAGCAGATATTTATACGTATTATATACCATTATAGCGAAATATTCGCATAAATGAATGACGTAAGTAAGTAAATAAAATAAATCTGCGCAATACTAATCCGGCCTACGGTGTATGTAGAAAACATGTCGTCGGAGTGGAACGAGAGCGCGACCCGCAGCCCGCCGACGCCGCCGGGCAGCGTGTGGCAGCCCGCGCCGCCGTTCCAGTGCCTGCAGGCGCTCGGCGCCGCGCCCAAACCCTCCACCACCGAGACCGCCGCGCGATACCACTCGCTGGGACGACCGCCACCTCCGCCTGCTGCTCCTCTGGTATGGCTCCTTGGGAATGGTCCTATATTTTAATGGTGGGAAAATTAAGGCATAGTTGGGTTAGTGGGTTGGCAATGTAAGGGAAGAAAAGTGAATTGTAAAGGAAGGAGCAATGAAATGAAATTAAATGAAATTTCATTAGATATACAGACAATATAAACTCAATAACCACCAAGTACCATCCAGAGCCCTAATGTCTTGAAATATAGACAATTCGTCGCTAGTATTAAAATCATCTATCTCGAAACCATGAAATGAATGAACTCCACAAACATTTGCTCCAGTACTCAGACCCGTGGTTTCTCACATTCACTCTCTTCTGTCTTTGCCATAACAACTAGGTATGGTATAGTAGTTGTCAAATTGTATCCTCTTATTTTAAACTCGTGTGTGTATATATTAGAGCGGCGCGTACAACCTGGCCGAGCCGAGCTGCTCGCAGTGGCCACGCGTACATCGCTCGGTGTCGATGGGCCAGGCTGGCGGACGAGACCTCGCCAACGCGGTGCAGCCTCCGCTCGAGAGTTTCGCCGATTCCGAACAGAACGAATCGCTCACCGGTAATAACCACTACATGACAATAACTGCACCGTAACGTCACATGTAAACGTACGTTTGACAGCCCCGTGGCGCAGTTGGCTAGACACCAGCTTGCGAAACGAGAGGCTGCGGGTTCGATCCCCGCACCGAGACAAATGTTTGTGTGCTTCACAAATATTTGTTTCGGGTCTGGGTGTTTGTGAGACCGAAAAGTCTCTCGTAGTTTCTGATACCCACGACACAGGACTTGTATCCTAGTGTGGGGTCAGAACTATGTATGTGACTGTTGGGTGTTTAATAATAATAATAATAAATGTAACATGAACATATAGGTACATAATGGCGGTACAGCTCAGGACAGATGAATATCGAATACACTGTGTGAATGTGCAAAGTTAAATTTGCAACTTTCGTTATTTCGTAAACAACCTGAATTTCATGACCCGTCCATCCCAAACTTTAGTCTGTTGCTTTATTGTCATGTATAAGTAGCTATAATATATAAACTTGAACTGTGGAATAGATCAAAGGTTAACATGTGGTTATAAAATTATTGATAATCAATTATTTGATGAATTTTTGGTTTGATGACAGGGGCGGGCTCCTCGCTCTTGTCTCAGCCCAGTGCAGCGCTGCAGCAACTGGTTGGTTGCGGCGAGGCGTCCGCTGGGTGCTCGGTGTCCGCTTTCGAGTCGCCTCGCTTGGACGTCGAGACTTTAATCAACAACCCTGTATTCTCGTTCGTCTTGTCCAAGCGCGACCTACAAGCCTACAGGCAGAAAATGGATGCTACTATTCGTATTAACGCTGTTCGCCAATATGCTTTCGAGGTGACACATCACTTTGATAAAAAAAATCTAGAAGTTTAAGATAGCTTCCATAATCAATATTTTAGTAAAGTCTTTCAATAGAAGTGTGTATTCATTATGCATACCAGTAACATATCTTTATTTATCTTGTGATAAAGACCTCATATAGTCAGTGGAGATGTGAGAAAAGTGATTATTTTACATATAACAAATAGTATATATCATAATATACTACAAATTAAATGATAATGTGTTTTTCTTTTATCATAGGTTAGGTCACCCAGGCTTTTATAATGCTGAATAAAAGCAATTACGCGTTGCCATGGCTTCAAATATTATTTGCTTGGCAGGCATTAAACTGGCTTCTGCGCTCCACAACGCAGCCTACTTGTGTACACGATGTCATGTGGTGGTTCTGCGCTGCTTTGGACAAGTACTCGCGCATTGCTCAGCCGCAGCTCGTCGTCGACGAAGCAAAAGAGGTTGGTTGGAGTTAAAAAATAATCGATTAGAATGTATAAGACGGCGGTAAACTGTATGTACTGTCCCAGGGCGCGTCGAACGAGAACGTTCGCGTGACGACACCGACGGCGAGTGCGTCCGTGATATGCCCGGGCGGCACGTCAGCCCGCGGCGCGCGCGCTGCCTTCCACGCGTTCCTGGGCTCGGTGAGCGCGCTGGCGCCGTCGCTGCCCGCCGCCAGCGCCGCCGGCCTGCAGGCCGTGCGCTGCTGGGCGCTGCACTACTCGCCGCACGACAGAGCCTTCTTACACCGGTCAGCATCACTACATACTCGTACCATTTGCATCATCATTGTTACTCCATTTTACTCGCTACGGGCTTCTTCTTCTATTGGGGGAGGCGGGCTCTCCTACAGTGACTGAACTTAACTTATTTCTGACTGATAAACCTCACATTTATTTCCTTTACCATTAAAACACTTATGAAATATTCATACGATTTTACTAAAAAAAACTCTTTAATGACAGAGAAGTGGAATTTAAATTGAGGTCTCAAACGCACCTCTTAGCAATAGGTACCTAGAGACATAACGAATTTCACTAAATCCTGCAAAAATGTTATTAAAGTTTCTGTCACTGTGCCTACATAAAAACTTTAGTAATGAATGCTACGAACAATGTTAACGCTGCATTCGGATAGCTCCCAAGTATTCAGCGTGATCAGCAAGATACTGTCTCACCCCGAGGACGGGGCCTACGAGGAGGGCATGATGGGAGCGCTGCATGATAGCTTCCATAGCATTCTCAATAAGGTATATCATATTTATTACCAAGAGAAGTATTGGTACGCTATGTTTTTGTATATCAAATATACAAATACAATATCATATAAAAATGTGTATTGTTTTCTTTCATTTTTGTAATAGTTTCATATAAATAGTTTCTATTTTAACTAACACACAACATTATTAAGCTATTTCTTTAAAAATAAATAATTTATTAAAATAATATTCACAGCTTAACATTGTTTAAAACAGAAAACAGTGTCTATTTATATTTATTTTATAATATTTTATTTCATAAATTTATTATTTAAATTACAGGAGAGCTACGTGTGGGGCTGCCAAGACGTGACTGGGTGGTGCGACATTGCCGTGTCGTCGCGACAAGGCATGGCGGGTTCATTGACAGATGGCAGCACTGAGACATTCTGGGAGTCCGGCGAAGAAGACAGGAACAAGGCCAAGTGGATTCAAGTGTCGTACCCTGGGGGAACCAACAACGACCGCCCACATATTGTCTGCGTGCACGTCGACAACACGCGAGACACTGTGGTGAGCTGGGGCCCTAGTTCTATTGTTAAATTGCGAATTATGCTAATATTGACAAACAAACCGAATTTATTTTATTTATTCCACTTGTTAGAATTTGCAGTACGATGAAAATTACGTTTACAAGCAATAATTTTAAAAACGTGACTTAGAACATACTATGTAGGCTATTTAAACACAAGTGTGTGCGAATGTCGAACGCGTAGCCTTTATAAGTGGAATATTCTACTTTTTTAGCCTTTCAATCAATGTAGTCCGTTATGTTTATTCTTATCTGTTTTGCGCTTATCGTTGGATAAAAACTAAAAAGTTAAGATCTAAATACAGTTACTTGCCTGATGCAGGTAATAGAGACAACATACTATCCGAACAAATAAAAATTCTCCTATATTTGGATATTTATCCAATATTAATAATATTTATTGAATTTTTTTTTCAGAATAAGACTCTTTTGATTTCGTTCCTGTATAGCAGCGGATCGAGTGAAATGTTTCATATGCAAGATATCGAGGTTGACCCTAAAATAGCCACATGGATATACTACACTTTGCCGAGTAAGTCCGTTTTATTGAATAGACAAGAAACAAGTAATAAGAAACATTATTGGGTATTGTTTTGTTTGTGATTTGTCTTGTGTGTAGAGGTGTGCAGCGCGTCGCTGCGCGTGCGGTGCGAGCTGCGCGGCCCCGAGGCGGCGGTGCGCGTGCGCCAGGTGCGCGTGCTCAGCGCGCCCGTGCCGCTGCCCGCCGCCGCAGCCACGCCCTCCAACGTGCTGCACGACCTCTCCGAGGCAGACACGCTCAGGGTCTTCAGGTTGCTCACCTCACAGGTACTACCAGTACATATACTATGGAAGAGACTTTAGAGTGTAGAGCACTGTAATGTAACCTCTTTAGCTACCCTAGCTGGATTTTTTTCTTTTTTACCCATTTAATTAACCCTTTGGTTTTGCTAATATTCTTCTCTCCAATTATGTGTGAGGTGAATTAAAATATTGACAAATAACCACGATGCAGGTGTTCGGCAAACTGCTAGAGTGGGACCGCAGCGGCAGCGAGTCCGGTGAGGCCACCGCTTCCAACGACGATAACGTAGCAGTGGACGACAGTGATCTCAGGGAACACTTAGTTGGTATTCTCTTTGCGGGACACAAACTCACATCTCTTCAGCGTCAGGTGAATTTTTATATCAAACGAGCTTATATCCGCGGTTCCGCACCCGTAACACTGCTATATTCTAAGTTAAATTTGCTTTACAAAAAACCAACCAACACAATTCGTTTCATTGTATCTTTACCCTTTCTATAAATTTTGATTATGTCTACTTTACCCAGTAACGTTTAACCTCATTCTGTTGAATGAACTACGACACTTGAAGAAGCGACATAAGCATTCCTGGTTGGGGAAGGCATTGCGACCATGTGAAAGGCTCGTTTACAATAAGTTCTTCTGTTCCATCACACACCCACCAATGTCTCTGTGCACAACGAAAGAAGCGTCAGTAGAACGCATAGTATATGCAGCTAGCAGTGATGCTAGTCTAAAGAATCCTAGTTGGTCTTCATTCCGCAACGAAATTAATCAGAATATGATTGTAATTGGAAACAAGTAGTAGTCCTCTTCCAACTAAAACGGAACACAAAATATTAGACTATGAGGCCTTTAACGTAAACGTTAACAAGAATGATATTATGTAGAAAGCAGTGAAAAAGTAACGTTATTTGGCAGGTGATGTCACACATCGTATGTGCGATTGGGCTGGAAGCGGCCCGCGTGCGCGACGACTGGGAGACGGCGCTGCTGTGCGCGGAGGCGGTGGAACGAGACGTTGACGACCCGCCGTCCGCATCCACCAAGCAACTCGCGCACCAACAGGACAACTACTGCTTCGAGATGTTGTCGCTGGTACATTTATTCATACTTAGTATTACTTTATTCCCACACACACGTTTCATATACTTACGTTTACCAGGCATATAAGCATATACTCAAACCCATATGGAACCTGTCTACCGCATGAACTTATGAGGCATGAGTAAATTAACTTTTTTTACTACTTTTTTATACTTTACAAAAGAAACAGACAAGAAACTGTGTGAAAGATATTTTAACTTAACCCACATTAGGACACTGAATAATGCTATCATCATCATCATCATCATCAGCCCAAATACTTACCACTGCTGGGCACGGGCCTCCTCTACAACTAAGAGGGTTTAGGCCTTAATCACACCTAAGAAATTCCTAAGAACTTTTAGGTGTGCAGGTTTTATCACGATGTTTTCCTTCACCGTTACCGTTAATAATACTATAGATAGAATTAATTACCAGGACCATTTCAGTATCAAGTTTAAATTGTAACTAATGTTAAAGCATAATTCATAGATTTTGCAATATAAATAGCTGCAATTAATAATTTTGCATATAAAATATAAAAAAGCGTTACTTTTTGTTCATTTTCCATTTGCTTAACCTGCTATATAAAAATGTCCACAATTGGAATTTAAAACCTAGACATCACTGTGTATGCCGCCAAAAGTTCCGATTAGAAAATATATAAATGAAAGAACTTTATAAATCTTTAATCGTTATTTATAAGAATAAAATGTCTTATTGCTGTTTGAGTATGAACCATAGAGTTTAATTTTAATTGCCAGCTGCTGGCTCTCAGCGGGAGTGCCGTGGGACGCGCGCACCTCGCCCAGCAGACCGAACTCATTGCCGACCTGTTGGGACTTCTGCACACCGGCAGCGAACGCGTTCAGAGACAGGTAATTTCAACTGGGTACAAAATACTGCGTTATACCAAATACTGACGTCTGTATGTTAAAATTGAACACTATGTATGATTTTGTGTACAGATAATATCTTTGCTCCGGCGCATGATCATCGAGATACCTCCGCAGAGAATGTTGGCCGCTATCAACTACGCCAATGATTTGGATGCAAGGTGAATTTTCTCTCAACCAATAATGTTATTTTTATCATAATAATTATATTGTTTAAATTATATTATATTGTTTTTATTAAAAACGAATTGCGTCATGATATGCGCTAACTTGTTAAAAATGTACCAGGGTGTCACTGCTGGACCACCTGGTGGGCTACTTGGCCAAGGCGATCACAGTGCAGGTGAAGGTGAAGGGCGCTGGTGGCCCTGCCCCCGGCGTGTCGACGATGGGCGGCAGCGTAGTCCCCGCGCCGCCGGCTACCTGGTTCATGCGCGGAGTCACTACCAAGAAACACGCCCATTTAGTCGCCAAGTTACTAGCAGACATGGCTGAGGTACTTTATTATACTGTTATCGAAAATATTAAAATCACTTAATTAATTTTATGACTGCCTCGTGTTCTTGCGGTAAAAATTTGTTCCTTGCGATCCAGAGGTCTCAAGTCAGACGAAGTGATATTGGAATTTTTTTGTTAGAAAATTCTAAGTAACTGCTCGAAATTAGGAAATGTCAATAATGTCATCCCTTTTTACGTGGCAC
Source organism: Hemaris fuciformis (assembly GCA_907164795.1). Lineage (NCBI taxonomy): Eukaryota > Metazoa > Arthropoda > Insecta > Lepidoptera > Sphingidae > Hemaris > Hemaris fuciformis. Next base: position 18,574,735 of record OU015431.1, on the reverse strand, counting down.
AAAACACAATTAGCGAAATGAGGTTGCGAAAATGCGATACAGGCATGAGTGCGTATGAATGTAGTTTTAGTTCATAAAATTAACAATTAAATCAGAAGTGTCACTTCTTAAAAAAAGTATTTGTACCGGATTTTGTTCCCAGGGCAAAGTGACAGGGGAGTGGGGGCTGGCTACTCGCACGGCGTTGGCGAACTACATCTCTGCGGTGGCGCAAGTGAGCGAGCAGGAACGGCGGCCGGCGTGCTGCATCGCCGCGCCCACCATCTGGATGGCTCTGGCCGCACTCTGTGTCTGCGAGCAGTCGCACATGGAAATGTTAATATGCCTTTGCTTCAACAGAGTATTTATATTAAAGTACACATTGGCTACATCGACAGTAATATTGTAGACACGTTAGTAGTACGCCCCACCCTGTCGAAGTAATATTTTTATTTTTTTCTTGTACTAGTCTTATTACAACTCAAATTAACTACCAGTCAATCATCACCACAGATCTATCCACAACCCGCTCTTTTATACCACTGCATCCAACACAAGCCACAGTCCACATTCCCTACGTCAAACGTCAATACCTCATTTTTTTCCAACTGACACCCTTGTTTTTAATTGACTACAATGTATTTGACTGCTGGGCAAAGGTCTCCTTTTTCTTCCACTATCCAACCACTATGACGACGCACTTGCACGCGATGCACCTTGCTATCTAACAGACAAGGCTCCAGAAAAAAACCCACCAACCCACACTGGACCGGCGTATATTTCTGTTTTATTTAGCAAACTTATGACCAACACATTACACACAGTCTCTCCTACCTGGGAGACCTCGTCAAAGCGAGCACCTCGATCCGACTACTACGTAGGTATATAACATCATCATTACACACCCAACAAATTCCTAAGAATGTTTAGGTGTGCAGGTTTCCTCACGATGTTATTCGTATAAATAGAAACATAACATAGTTAGATGTGTGTGGCCAGTTTGGAACCCGCTAACCCCAAGATGTTTACACAACCACCATAAAGTTTTTCGCGGTCCAGGAATCGACCCTTGACCTTCGTTTCACAAACTGGTATTGAGCTAACCACACCACGGTTTAAAAACATATAGAAGAGTGTAAAGGAAAATACTATGTAATGATGTATTTGTTGTTTGTGTAGGGTGAACAGCACGGAGGAGGGTCGCGATGGGCGCGGCCGGGACTCTGCGGCGGAGTCGCGGCAGCACTGTGCCAACCACGACGACGGCACCACGCTCGCCGTGATCGAGTGTCGCACGTGCGGCCCGCTGTGCGCCGAGTGCGACCGCTTCCTGCACCTCAACAGGAACGCTAGGAAACATCACAGACAGGTATACCGTATATTGTTATATGTATTGTTTAATTATTCTTTGCACCTTCTTCCATAGCGATTTAGTTTATATAGGGTATTTATGTATACATTTATTTTCCAGATTTGCAAAGAAGAAGAGAGCGCCATACGTATTGACATCCACGAGGGTTGCGGTCGAGCGAAGCTTTTCTGGTTGCTGCTGCTTGTAGACAGGCGAACGTTGAAGGCGCTGGCAGAGTTCAGAGGCATGGACAACGTGTGCGAAGGAGCCGCCATTGGAGAAGGGTCTTCGCTTGTGAACGGCTCATCTGGTTTGGCCGGCGTTTGTAGATTCTGCGGTACTCGGGGCAATACAGGCCTGCTCGCTATTGGAAACGTATGTGCCGATCAACAGTGTCAGGTAAATGGACAAAGTAATAAATCTGGAGAGGTTTGGTAGAGTTGCCTTGAATAGCTGTTAAAATAGGGCTGATTGATAAAAGTTTAAGTTTCTGATGAAGGCAAAGATATATACGTAAACTTGTGATTTATAGATGGGCGTTTTGAAATGTTGACGTGTGATGTTAGAAGGGTTTTTTTTTTTTTTTTTTTTGGGCACGGCAAAGTGACCCCATTGCACCTGATGGTAAGCGCAATGGAGTCCAGAAAAAGTGCCGACCAGCGAGAGATGATGGTCTCCCGTTGGTCGACACAATCATGCCGGCCGAATACCTCTTCACCTTATTGTGAAGAAGTTTGGGGGACTATCAATCAAGGTGATCAAAGGACCGACCGCGACAAACCGGCCAAAAAATGCCGGCACGGTCATCCTTTCACCATGATTGAAGCCCCCCCCCCCCGAAATGCATTGACAGGAGCACGGTCGCGAGGCGTGCAGCCGCGTGCTGGGGTGCGGGCACACGTGCGGCGGCGTGCGCGGCGAGCGCGCGTGCCTGCCGTGCCTGCACGGGTGCGCCGCCGCGCCCGCCGCCGACGAGGCCGCGCCGCTGCGACAGGACGCCGACGACATGTGCATGATCTGCTTCACTGACCCGCTGCAGGCCGCGCCCGCCATACAAGTAAATACATCATCATCATTATCAGCACATATCATCATATATCATCCTCTATATCTGAGAGGGTTTAGGCCTTAGTCCACCACGCTGGCCTAGTGCGGGTTGGCGGACTACAAAGAAATTCCTAAGATCTTTTCCATGTGCAGGTTTCCGACCGATGTTTTTTTTTGTTTTTTTTTTCAGTAAATACAACGTTCATACTCACACCATCCAACAATCTTACCATATACATACACAATAACTACCGATGTTTAAATATTTTTTAAGGTTTTATAATACATACATTTTTGAAAAGTATCTCAATTATGTTATTATATAACCACGAAAAAAAGAAACATAGTTTTTATTTAATCGATAACTGCACCAAAAATCATTTTCATTTTTGCGTTTCCAAATTTTGGCACGTAAATTTACGAGAACAAATTGCTCTGTGATCGTGACGTTAGTTGGCTATGCAAAGAAATGCGTATATTTATTTTATATGTCATTATATAAATAAATAAATACACCCAACAGTCTCATACGTAGTTTAGAACCCACACTAGGATACAAGTCCTGTGTCGTGAGTATCAGAAACTACGAGAGACTTTTCGGTCTCACAAACACCCGGACCCGAAACAAATATTTGTGGATCACACAAACATTTGTCTCGGTGCGGGGATCGAACCCGCGGCCTCTCGTTTCGCAAGCTGGTGTCTAGCCAATTGCGCCACGGGGTTGTCGAATATATATATGTGTGTTATCTACTTATCGAGTTCTTGAATCTAGGAATACTAGTGTAAAGCAGTGGCGGTACTTCCATAGAAGCCCAAAAACCCAGTTTGCCTTACAAAGTTCCAAATAATAAGCTTTAAATCTTTATTTAACAAAAGCAATTCGACATATAAATGAGAATATCCTGACCCCACAGTAAACAAATATAAACTAGACATTACACAATTTACGTGTAACTCATTTGGGCTTCTATGGAAGTACCGCCACTTGTATAAAGCATCGACTAAATCAATAATAGTTGGTAATTACTGACAGTTTTTACTTTACACAGCCGTATAACAAAATAACATGTCAGCTACTTCATGTTCTTAGAAAGTTAATATAAAAACTAATAATTTTAAAAGTTATTGCGATGTTTTGTCATTAAAAATATAATAATATTTTTCGACTGCTTTATGGCTAAGTTATCTGAGTATCATATTTATTTATTTATTCTCATCTAGAGTAAAATAACTATGTTATTTTTGTTAATATTTTTATAATAAGATTCGTAAACAAAAAAGTAGCTCATGGACAACAGGAAGTGTGAATAATCCTCAAGAGTGTAAGAAAATAGTCAACCTTTAGTTGGCGAGCTCAAGTTAACTCCGTATCTATTGCTTGAAAAACTTCCTTCCCTCCAGGACCAAGGCGATGCTTGTGCAAGCCTTAATATTTCCAGTAATCGACTATGGTGATGTGTGTTATTTCGATCTGAATGCAGAATATCTCAATAAAAATGACCGTCTTCTTAATAACTGCATTCGATTCATTTTTAACCTTCGCAAATTTGATCACCTTTCCTTTTTCCGCTCTCAACTAAAATGGTTACCTATCCGACAGCGCCGATCTCTACGCGCACTCACTACTCTTTTCTCGATTATTAAGTCTTCCACTCCGCCCTCTTATCCGACTTCTTACTTTCAATATTTGGGTAGTAACCACGACAGGGATCTTCGCTCGTCTAACAATCTTCTCCTTTCATGTCCTTCTCATAGCTCAGACTTTCTACATACTTCTTTCTTCATTCAATGTATCCTTCTATGGAACGCACTCCCCCTAGAAATCAGAATGTCGACAAACCGCTTTACCTTTAAAGTAAGGGTTCGGCAACTTTTTTTGAATCAATTGTCAGAAGCATCTTAGTATGTATATGTAGTTTTGTATTTATGTATATTATATATTTATATTAGTAGGTTTTAGAAATATACTATTTATGTATTTTCTGTATCATCAATATTTATGCACCTATCAAGTATCTCTGCACCACCCTAAGGTTGACTGGTAGATAATGCCTTAGGCATTAAGTCCGCCTTTATACGTTATTATGTATAAAAAGAATCAATAAATAAAATAGTCGAGAAGTGAAAGGTGAATATTCATTTTAAATTGAATTTAAAACAATTCAATTAATGCAGTGAGAACATTGCAATGTCTGACTATAAGTAGTTTAACAACAACTGCAGAAACCGGTTGTCTTCTAGTAGCTGAGCACACGCTACTTACAAAAGTTATACTCATATCTTTGCATACGCCGATGTACATAAAATAATCACAATAAAACTTTGTTACCGTTACAAAATAATAATCGCACCAGTTTTACCATGAATTTTGTTTCGATTTTATATTTTGGATTTTGTGTAAGTGCTTACAAAAAACCATTAGGGATACTTGGCGAAAAAAATGCTGAAGATGGCGAAAAAATTTACGTCTTTAAACTAGGAGTTAAGGAAGTGTCGATAAATAACATCCCATAAAAAAACAAAATTTGTAAAAAAAAATCAAGTCTCGCAACTCAGTTCTTCTGCCGTAAAAAGTTGTGAGATCCATATGATACCAAGTCGATGAATTTATTCAGTCCCCGTTTAAGGGAACTTCTGTCTTAAGTTATTATGCACTTAGCTTAACAGACACCATCATATAGTGACCATATTAATATTAAAAATCTTTTATGTTTCAAATAAAATAGTTAGACTTGGCAATCGCATGAAAACACAATGTATCTCACTTTTGTCTCCACTATGTCGATACATCCGGCCTCCTACTCAAGCACTTACACGCATATTTCACAAACAGGTTTTCTACTGAAAACCTATGTCGGCATACTGACTAAATCTTCTCAGCGGTCCTCACTTGCAAGTCGGCGCGGCGACATTTCCTAGGACAAAAACTCGTCACATGTTTAATCGCAGCCGCCCGGTACATATCTTTTCTGATTTGTGCCATATTAAAATTTAGGGAGACGAAGGCCCTAATTGGGAGCTATGAGTTGTAAGCGCACTACTTAACATTACGTTCAACGACCTCGATGGTCCTGATTCTGTAGCATTTGATAGCTATTTGATACCTCGTGATTGAACGTTACACACTTATGACGCGGTACAAACGAAATAGTTGAAAAAAAAATGCAATTCCAGAACAATTTCTCTTTAATGTCTACGTTTCACGTCAGTTGCGGACACAACTTCAAAATATTGAGTTATTTGGACTTTGGATATAAAAATATTTGATTACTATGTAGGTATATTTCATTCTTAGCTCAAGTCTAAATTTTCGCGTAAAAAGTTGCGGGCAACAGCCAGATTAAAATAAACAAAACATGAACAATTTTATGTTCTATCGTCTGTATTGTTGTTGCGGATTACGTAGGATATCCAATCTATGTATGGACTAATAGGTGTCAATCTCCCAACGTAGTAAGATCTATCCTCGTCATCTGAGACATAGCAGTCAGACAGGCGGGCCATAGAGTTGACTGCTGTTATACCAGAGGCGTGCATCACAGGTCCTCCAGAGTCTCCCGAGCAGAGGGTTGAGGACTGTGCACAAGGACGGGCAATACAAATCACCGGATACATAGGTGACTTCGCATCGCATTTTATAATCATTGCCTTCAAAATTTGCAACGGCTTTTGTAATACCAGTGTATCGGCTATATGTCCAAAGCCAGACTTTGTGAGACCGTAGCCTACGAGGTCGATCTCATGCCCGTTGAGACTTAAAACATCGACTGCGCTAAGTTTCGCATACTGGTTTATCTTTATCGGCTGTGTTCTGTACAGCCCTACATCGTTCCTTGGGTAAGACGCCTGGAGACCAAATATGGCGGCCGGGTGCATAATGCCATACAAAATATCGCTGTACGCTTCTTTGGAAGGGACGTCGGTCACTCGTCCGAACCACACCACTGTTTTCATTTCTGTCATCGGTAGTAATTGAGTGTTTTTAGTTTGGTTGTGCATATGACTTATGGTTTTAATTAATTTACTCATTTCATCGACGCAGTGAGCAGCGGTTAATGTCCAATCGGGTGTAATAATTGCGCTTGAGCACACGTGGGCTCTGTGTGCAACGAGTATTTCATTTTTTGATAATATTAGTACTTCAATTCTTGCCACATATGGATATTCGTCCGCCAAGGCATCCCTACCACCGATAACACGCAATGACTTTTTACTTTCTGCTGTTTGTAGAGCGAAAACTAGTAAAATAAATTTCATGTCGTCGTAAATATAGCGAAACACGTGTATCGAATATTGCTTTTCAGTTTACGACATAGTACCTAGAGCCGGTATAAAATTAATATATTTCTTATTGTGACGGAAATACGGGTAGATAGAATGATTTAGATGTAGTGTTTCACATAGCGGTGTAAGTTGTATGCATCGTGCAGCGGTTTCAGTGCCAGCGTTATGATCTATTTTGTTGCTATTAATTGGTTAAAAAAATTAGAAACATATAAACTCGAATAATAAACTACTCAACCTGAAAATATAAACCGACTGACTTCATAGTTTTTACACTTGTAAGGGACTAAGGCCTAAGCCCTCTCAATTGTAGCTGAGGCCCGTGCCCAGCAATGGGACGTATATGGGCTGATGATGATGATGATGATGAAGGGGCTAATTACCTGAGAAATAATTGACTAATTATTTAATATTAAGACCGTCAACAACGAATAGAACTATTTATTATATATAGCCTTATAAATAGTAGATTTATTTATACTAGTGATAGCCTAATGGACTCGATCTTCGACCCTCATCAACCGCTGCTGGCCATCTTGCGTAAAACGTCGCACCATCTAGCCAGAGGGCGTCCTACACTTCGTTTTAGTTTGTTTGTTATAAACATACAAAGAACCTTTCCTCTTGATAATATTAGTATAGATTATGATTATTAGTTGATAGTTGTTATAAAAATAATACATTTTTCAACTCGTTTTATGTTGCAATTATGTTAACTATGTGGTGTGTTACAGCTGACATGCGGCCACGTGTTCCATCTGCATTGTTGCAAGAAGGTTCTCGCCAATAAGTGGATTGGACCTCGCATCACGTTCTCATTCGCACAATGTCCCATTTGCAAGGTAAACTTATGCGTCTCATGGAGTTTGGTTATAATTTACCCTTGACAATGGGGTAACTTATATTAATAGATAAAGTAAATAAAAAGTATGACGTTTTAACCAAACATCATGCCCATACAATCGTTTTTTTATTAGTTCGTATTATCGTTACTCTCGATTTGGTAAATATGCATATTTTAACCGTGAATAATACTTTATGCAGTATTATTGTATTATGAAATTATAGGAGGATATGAATCATTGGATACTGGAGGAGCCACTGGCGCCGATCCGACGTCTGCGTGAAGAAGTGAAGCGCAAGGCTCTCATGCGCTTCGAGTACGAGGGCTTGGCCGGCGCTCCGGGGACTGCTAAGGGCCGACCATTAACAGATTCAGCCTACTACGCCATGGAGAGATACGCCTATTACGTCTGCCACAAGTGTGGCAAGGTGAGTTTACGTTAGTTATGCCATAAAGATTTCCATTTACTATATAATATTACATATGTTATTATATGGTGTAGTGACATCTTGTGGAATCGCCATTATAAATATACCTTTTTTGATGAATCTCTATGTTAATGATATTTGTGCGACAGTCATAGGATACAAGTCCTGTGTCGTGGTTATCAGAGACTACGAGAGCTTTTTCGGTCTCACCGACACCCAGACCCGAAACAAATGTTTGTGGATCACATTAACATTTGTCTCGGTGCGGGGATCTAACCCGCGGCCTCTTGTTTCGGAAGCTGGTATCTATCCAACTGCGCCACGGGGCTGTGAAAAGAGGGCTCCACAATGTAATGACATGTCACTCTTGCAAATACGTTCTGAACATTGTCCCATACGTATTGAGTATGAAGTGGGAAAAGGCAATCTTAAATGGGAAGCAATTGTCGATCCTGAAAGTAGGTATCGATAATTCCTATCCTATAGTAATGCCGCTATTGCATATTAAATTGGGTCTTATTTAAAAAAATCCAAAGGCTCTTAATCATGAGTCTGAAGTTTTCAAATATTTGAAAAGTTTTTACCAAAGCTTTCAGAGACGAAAATTAAAGCTGTAATTTTCGTAGGCCCTCAAATAAAGAAAAATATGGATTGTGATATTTTCTCGGAGTTACTTAGGAGTGACAAAAAAAGCATTAAACAGTTTTAAGCACTTCATGGTTTCCTTGGAAAAGTTAAACAAACGTTGGTATAACTCGTGCGCAAGTATGCTGTTGACCGTTGTAATTCGTGTATTTAATGAAGGTTCGTATGTTGCAGCCAACCCACACTAGGCCAGCGTGGTGGATTAAGGCCTAACGCCTTTCAGTCTTAGAGGAGGCCCGTGCCAAGCAGTGGGACGTATATGGGCTGATGATGATGATGATGTTGCAGGCGTATTTCGGCGGTCTGGCGCGGTGCGAGGCGGAGAACAGCGGCTCGTGGGAGCCGGCGGAGCTGGTGTGCGGCGCGTGCAGCGACGTGGCGGGCGCACGCACCTGTCCCAAGCACGGCGCCGACTTCCTCGAGTACAAGTGCCGATACTGCTGCTCCGTACGTATGCCTGTACCACCTGCCTCAGGTGCCGCGCCCATTCACGGACAGTTTCTGTGAAGTTAAAAGCTGATTGTGGTTCTACCTCGAGCCTTTGGGGAGGGGGGCAGTAAGCGTATGTTGCGGTCACCGACCCTTCAGCCCGGTGCAAAATGATCAAGATTGATGATGAAGATGATCAAGATGTCAGATGTTAATATCGGGCCGGGTTTCCAACACAAATCCCTGCGTCTGCATACTAACCAAAACCCCCTGGTGGCCATCCGTCTTCGCGATAAGGGAGGCGGCGGTGTGTGGATGAGAAATGCCATCAATTCCGCAGCCGCTCAGGGTGCCTTTGAGCTAATTTGCGTCTCGGCTGTCTCAGGGTTACTTTCAGAGAGGACGTAGTGCCCCCATAGCGCGCCCAGGCCCTCAAGGGCCACTATAGGTCGCAACGGTCTTACAACGGGTAGGGGATACCGTGGTGGGATTCTAACGCCCCCTTGCCAAAGTACAGGACATTCCCGGACCTGCCACGGTTATTATATATTTCGGAAATTGACATAATTACCATTGGATCTGAAAAAGGGCCTGGTGTATAAAAATAATGACTCCGTTATTTTACCTAAGACTCCATGTTACATGGGATTTGTTGAGTGTGTTTCCTTATCCGAAGAACGGTATTGCTAAAACTCAATACTGAATTAAAGGATCACATTTGATACATATAAATATGATAAATAATTTTATCATATGAAGACTTCAATTGCCAGTCTGAAACGTAATGAGTATCCTCATGTTGTAGGTACTGTAATTTTCATGGAATGGTAGTTATTCCAAAAAATTATGGTTTCCTCATTTTAGGTGGCGGTGTTCTTCTGCTTCGGAACATCTCACTTCTGCAACTCTTGCCACGACGATTTCCAGCGCGTCACAAACATACCACGACACCTGCTGCCACAGTGTCCTGCAGGTAAGATATAATTATTAAAGGTAGCATTTGCTACTACGTGACAACTACTCCAAAGTTACCATGTTCCTGAACATGAAACAATGTACATATTACATACAACCAGTTGTCAGTTATTACTTAAAAAGTTATGAGGTAAATGTATTGGAGAATAAATAAGTGTATTATAAATGTGTGCAGGGCCGAAAGGCGAGCAACTGCCCGGCTCGGCGGAAGAGTGTCCGCTACATGTGCAGCACCCGCCCACCGGCGAGGAGTTCGCGCTCGGCTGCGGCGTGTGTCGCCACGCGCACGCCTTCTAACTCCGCCGCGACAACACTCCACCACTCCACCACTCCATGACTCCACCACTTAATGACTCTACCACTCCACCGTACCACCGTACCACCTTCGCATGCCCATCACACCAGTGGCGGTTCTTCCATATAAGCCTAAAAGCCCAGCTTTTGCCTTTCAATTTTCCAAATAATAATCTTTAAGCTTTAAATATTTATTTAACAAAAGCAATTTGACATACAAATGAGAATATTCTGACCCCACAGTAAACAGTTATAAACTAGACATTACACAATTAACGTGTAACGCGTTAGGGCTTCTATGGAAGTACCGCCACTGCATTACACGTCAACGTTGATGTATAAACCGGCGAAGGCGACTCACACGTTATACCGCCTTTATATCATCCAAATTATGCATATCTGCGCAGTTTTATAAGTTTCCTATATTCGCAGCCCGAGCTAGGGCCGGCACGACTGACCCTTAGCACCGCCCTTCAGCTTTGTCTGCTTAATCTATAAGCCAACTAAAATCGACTGATTGAGTATACTGATAGTTTATTTTTAGCTATTATACGGTTTTAAAATTGATGAATAAAAAATCGATGTAAGCTATGAATTTTGATGCCGGCACCGTTTGTAAGTGAGAGAGAATCGAACGATACATCATACACCCATCGCAGCTTTAATATATGCAAATTGAAATACGAAAAGTGTATTTTGTCTTAAGGTCCGCGGTGTAAACAAGGATTTGTTGACAGTAGATGACGTAGTAGTGAGTAACAAATAGTACCCTCGTCAGGAGTCTCATTACATTCTATAAAATACACTTGATACATCTTAAAAAGAAGTCTTCTAGAAAAAGTCTAAAAAGAAGACCTCTGGTTTTTCGAGTACTGTAGTATATTATTATAAGAGGGATATTGAGAATTGATAAAGTTAAGGAAGCTAATAATACGAGAGACGGATTAAGCGGTCCGTCCTAATTGTCGTTATAATGTAGAAAGGAGTAGGATTAAAACTCGCAGTAGCTAACAACGGATGTCCTAAGTTGGCAATCATTGTGCCTCGAAAAAATATGTGAGAGAGTGTTCCCATTTTCGCACTAACGCCAACAATTAAATTGCGAAAGAGATAAGTAGGTATCGATTGTAATCGCAGCATGTAAATTAATGGCCAATTGACATATCGTTTGACGACGTCACAACTCGTATTTGTACTCTTGCCAAGAACCGTTCCCAGCCATTTCATAAACTTGGATCACTACAATTATATTTCAAACAAGATTATCATGAGAAACCCACTCTGCCATATTATATTTCCTTCACTTTTAATTGAAATGTTTTAATCCTATTTTACTCAATGTTGTAGTACCAACCTCATTCCCAATTACCTTACAATGACACTATTTTGTAAATTATTTTCGCGCCTCGACCTTAGAACCCTCCATTTGTGAATATGTGTGGAGCTGGCACTTGGTTTCGATATGCGTTTGGTTGATTTGGCTTAGCGGATACTGAACATACCTATTGACATTAAATGTGTTTGATTATATTCTTAAATAGACTTGGACGCCATGTCGCTCGCTAAGCTTGCCCAAGTGAGATCGCGATTGTAGTACTATATAGACGAGAGTGAAATATAATCATGTTTAATCATATTTATTATATGCATAAGCTATTCTATCCATTTTAATGTCACAGTAGTAATCGATGTTTGATGTCTAAGTGAATTATTCAAAACGTTCGTAGCATTACGAAATATTCAGCAGCTTCTCTAAGTGTTTACGTAGATGTTGTGATGATCGGTTTGCGTTTGTATTGCACACGATGGTGTACACTTTATATGTCATAACGTTTCAACTTAAATATTAACTCGTGGATGCCATTGTAATCAATAATTATCTAAAAAATCTATGTTTAACATATATCCATGTCCCCATCAAGTAGATTTTTCTTAGCAATATATTCAGTGCGCATTTTCCAGCTTGACACTGTTCAACTTATCTGTTAACTATTTTACAAACGATCATGATTCCTGGTACCTAACAATAAGTTTGAGATGAAGGTGTGTATACCGACTACGTAGGCACTGGTGTTAGCAGTTCGGGGACAAAACGGTCTATAAAAACCCCCTATACAATAGAAATGAAATTAATTGATCAATTTATGTTCCTCACAAAGTGTTAGTGGTGATATAACGAATTAACAGTATCCTATGCTTAAACTTGTAGCTTGTATTTTGCTTTAAATATGTGCATTTTAGTTCAGCAATTGTGGAAAATGAAATATTTGCATACATCCCTGTTGTGCTTCTTATGTGGCATACTAGACATAGGTACGGCCTATGAGACAAACGTTTAATTTATTGCACTCGCAGGCATTTGAAATAGATGATCAGTTAAACTTGTTCTTCTAGCAATGTCATCTCCGTAGAACTTCCATTTAAAGTTATTAATTTTAACATGTATCATTAGTTATGTTGTTATTTTTATGGTTTTACGTTAGTATAATTTATTTAAGAACCGTGTAACAGAATGAACTGTTAAGATTTCAAATATTCTTCGAAATAAAAATATATGGTTTATAAAACCACTTGAGATACAATTTAAAGGAATACTGGTTTAATTACTGGTACAAATTATATCTAGACGGGAAAACTATTATATTAGATAGTTTATGATGGAATTTTCTAATTTTGATCATTTTACAATGTTACAAAATTAATCTATTGGTGGACGTGTGAATTATACATTAATATTTGCAGTAGTTAGTGTTCAATTCAAAGTCTAACTTTTACCAAGATATTTTATAATTATATTATTTCATATTTTCAAGAGATTCTACATCTCACTAAAATAATTCTTACATTTACGTTACCTCTACATCATTTACCATGATGTATACTCGATGCACCCATATAGTCGCCATTCCACATCCCACGTCGTAGATATGTAGTAATATATTAGATTTTAAGATATTTTACAAATAAAGCTTAAGGAAGTAAAAATTTTTTTTTTTTTTCATCACATGGTCGTTGCTAGAGATGATCTAGAGTCCAGGACTTGGGTGCCGTACATAATGTGTTGAAGCTGAGATACGTTGACGGCGTTTACTCACATGTGAAACACTACTTCAAAGGCAGAACAAAAATACACTACGTTAATCCAAACCAATAAAATCGTGGGGTTTGCTCTGCATTTGGTGGGACCATCACACACCCGCCAACGTAACTCCCTGTGTTCCGGGATCAACAGCGGCACGCACAGTATTGATGCCAAACACTGAAGCTCAATGAATCAAAGGGAACCTAATTTGTCATGATGATTTGTCTCAACGAAGTCAATCAGAAAAAACCGGCCAAGTGCGAGTCGGACTCGCGCACGAAGGGTTCCGTACCTTTAGGTAGATACACAAATTTTATATTGTAACCTTTTTTTAGTTTCTCTTGTCCTGGTGTCTCTCTGTACTCATGGAGTCTGGCTGTAACCAAATCTTGCAAGCAAAATTTGACTCATTTTAATATAATATTTTAATTTTATTATTATTATTTATTCATCATCATCATCATCAGCCCATATACGTCCCACTGCTGGGCACGGGCCTCCTCTACCATTGAGAGGGTTTAGGCCTTAGTCCACCACGCTGGCCTAGTGCGGGACGCGGGTTGGCGGACTACACACCTAAGAAATTCCTAAGAACTTTTTTTTTTAGGTGTGCAGGTTTCATCACGATGTTTTCCTTCACCGTTAAAGTACGTGATAATTCATTGTGAATACACACATAACTTCGAAGTCAGAGGTGTGTGCCTGGGGTTTGAACCCGCGACCGTCGAAATTCTCGACCGCGTACCTAAACCTCAAGGCCATCACGACTTATTATTTATTATTGAAGTAAAAATACAACTGAGTATTTTCTGAATATTTCAAGTGCCTACCTGTTGCCATTATTGATTCGAGCAAAAAAATCGCGTTTGTTGTATGGGAGCCACCTTGAATATTAATTTTATTTTTAGTATTTATTTTTTTACAGAAATACATAATTAGTGAAAATTACAACTGTCTAGCTGTCGCGGTTCTTGAGATACAGCCTGGTGACAGACAGACGGACAGACAGTGAAGTCTTAGTGATAGTGTCCCGTTTTTACCCTTTGGGTACGGAACTCTAAAAAGATATAAAGGAGGAGTTGGGAACAAACAGCTATCCACTTCCTTCCACAGCCAAGCGGACGACAAAATATCGAGCTATACGGATTTACCTTCACTTAAAATATAAATGCAATTGGTGAAACTAAATGCAATTAACATACCACGGGTAAATAACTATATGCTATTTGATACGGGAGATAAGTATTCACTACAATTGATGCCTTTGAGTTGAATCTTTAAAAAAACTAATGTTTTACACATACACACTCGGGCAACCTATTATAATAATAGGTATAATAAATATAATAATTATTACCTCTATGATTACACTGCCCCGACCTGCCGCTATCTCGATCGTCAAGAGCGCTGGCGGCTACTCTACAATGGCATAGAAGGTCACTAACTATATCTGTCACTTACCACAGAAGTATAAAATTAAACAAAAATAGAAAACAAATTAATTTATTATCAAGAAATCGACCTTGTTACAATAAGAAAGCGAAAAAGAATTGAAAGTAAAATATGAACGTAACATGTTAATCTTACCGCCGTCGATTATTTGCAATGTATTTATTTACACGCATGTTTGTTCGATACGGTTCACGGCAGCAAGCACGGTACATGGCAGCGACGCGGCAGGACACGTGTCACATACAAAAAATGTTTATCCCGCACGCACAAAAAAACACAAACCCAATGTGATCCAAGTAACCCGATTTATTTTCCTTCGAGTAAGTAAATAAAAAACATTCTAGGATACACATCTCTTTACACCTGTCATCACCACAATTAAATGAAAGTATTTTTTTTGACAACAGTGACAGTTACATATGCATCGGGTATCCTATTATAATCAGAGTAATGGGATTAGAAATGAAAGGTCCTGAAATAGAGCAAAACAGTACACCCATCAGACATGTTGTAGAGTACAATGCTACTGCGGAAACAATATGAATATCAAGCACATGGACAACACCAAAGTACTATTTAGTATTAAAAGTAAATTCACGTGTCATATATATATTATATACGCGGACTCGGACTGTGATTGAGATACAAGAAAAAGACAATATTCGTCTTAAGATTATCGTACCAATAAAAAGTTTACAAATTCACATTTCTTAGCAATTAATGAGAGGAAATAATTAACTTAACATTGGTTTACAATTGTGTCTTCGTTGTAATGTGTTTTATCATCATATACAATACAAATCAATAATTCTATTGTCATAGAGACCACGCGACCTGTGATTATCGATTTCTTTGGCACCCGACCATTTCCAATCCCACGCAAGTTTGGCATACACATACGAATCTAACTTAACGATAATACAATTTAATTAAAAAGAAAAATTAAACCAAAACTAAACAATATAGATTACAACGGCGGTGGATCGCCGCCAGGCTTACAAACTAATAACAAAATGTTTACAATTACAATTAAAAAAAATATGGTGTTTCAACAAGGACAATGTGTGATGTTTCCCATACTACTGAAGTCTACATGTAATACTTTAAATACACTATACCTACGCGTCAGTCTTCGTTTAATCATTAAAAGTGTTACAGCCATATTAAAGTTGGCGTCCGTGTGCACGTGGCGCCCCGCAATGTCCACAAAGTCGTACTAGTACGTCTGTATATACACATAAGAAGATACACTGTATGGAGCAGATGCAGTACACGATAACGGTTACACATTATGTTGAAAATTATTCATATACTTTCCTATTGATTAATGAATGCACTAACATCAACACAAAACGCACAGTTATAAACGTTGCATCGTCAACCGTTCCAAAATTCTCGTTTGTATATATCGCGACATTTATGTGACTAACAAATGTAAATAGTGTGTGTAGTAACAGCGATAAATAAAATATACTATTAACTGGAGTATAATATCTGTTTTTCGTTGATCTGCTCATCTGTCGCCAAGATGGGTAAAACAACAAAGCGTTACATTACATTTAACATTATCAAACCTTACATAGACATGAAAGGTATATATAAATGAAAGGTAAATGCTCTATATTCATCCAACGTTTACAACTAAGCGTGCTAGGCGCTTACAATCTTAATTCGGTACTCTGTTAAAAACATTAATATTAAACTACTTGCAATATCTTAACAACTGACTATTAATATGATGTAAAATTGCTGGCCTGTTGACATACTAAATATTTGGACTGTTAATGTTAATGAATATACTACAGAAAATGCGAAGTAAACACATTTTGAAAATTACAAAATATTATTTGACATGATCATGTCAAAAGCAACTTAATTAAACATTTAGAAGCAAAGCATGTACAAATATGACATACATGAAAATATTCATAAGAGATTTTAAGAACTTCTATCTAAAAAAGATTGTCCTTTATTAAATGTATAATGAGAAAACACATAAGGTAACATAACCTTAGTAATTAATCAACCCTCTATATTATTTACTTCATATTAATAACTTCACGCAATAGACATCAATTTATAAACCTCCAAACAAAATGTGTATCTATTTAACAAAGTCCATTTAAACTTTACAATTGATTTCTATTTAACAATCAATATTCAATAACAAATAACATGGCTTGTTTGTACACGATAGCGGCAGACAAGGCAACTACGGCACCCAAAGCACTTCATGCCATCAAATTTTACACATGAGTATTAAGAAGCAAAAAACTATCCTTTATTGTTATTAAAATTCATTTTGTAATGGTCATAACTAAAGTAAATTTGTGATTTACAGTTTCGATTTCATCTATTTACTTCACACAGTTTCAAATTTAAATTTGATTTCAAATTAATATTATATAATATTATTTACATATAATAACAGTAGAAATTTTTCACAACCTGACCAGGACAAATCAACTATAAGGATAGTGAGTTTTTAACTTGACACAATAACAAGTTATATAATATGGTGTCAAGTACATATAATAATTTCTTTAATTTTCTCTTGTGCCTATAAAAAATATTAAATTTAATGTACAATAAAATATTAGTGCACTTTAGTAGATGCTCAATATTTTGTGATGATTACAGTAAGCGTAACTATTGTTTTTCAGATATAATGGACAACTACTTTGCTTATATTCTTTCCTGGTCAAGAAATAAATTATTGATTTACCATTCTGTTCTAAATAATATATACTATAATAAAAGAAAAAAATCTAAATATATGAGTTATACACAGCTATAGTATAGTGCAGTTATATACCTATTACTTTATAATTCACCAAGCCTTAGTTGTATGATATTGTTAACATTAAAAAAAAACATTCAAAACCAATACAGAAAAATATTCTGTAACAGTATACAAAAATATCTATTTACGTCTAAGCGAACAGCTAAATATATTGCGTTAAGTATTGTGATTCAATGTAACAGTAAACAAAAATGTTTTATATGTAATATGCATCACTCGCTTGTTATCATGTGTCTTCCAAAAAGTTGTAACAGGAAAGTAGACAAAAATGTATTATGATACTATCGCACAACACTCTTTCGATAAAAAAAAAACGAAGCAATAAGTGAGGGAAAAAATTGTAACGTGAGAAAAACTCATCGACATAACTTCGTCGAAGAGGAATCTTAAAAATAAAATAAAAAATAAACTTAATAACTAAGTTCCAATTGCTCGTATCAAACTCTTTGGAATAAATGAAATTAAATAATAACAGTAATTTGGCAATGCTATATAGTTGCAGCCACAATTTCATCTACTGAATGATTTAGATACATCTATATATCTATTAGTTGACAAATGGTAGTGAATCAAACGTTTTCATAGTGAGTAAATGATGGATTCACTTGAAGTTAGACAGAATGATATTTATAAGGTCCGTTATTATTTCGTGTTGACATATTGAAATTGTCCGGTGGGTAGATTGCCTCCACTAGTGAGAAACGCAGTAGCACGTGGTGTACGCACGTAGGGTGGTCGGGAGTGGAATGTGAGCGCGACACTTGACCACGACGCTGGGACGGCACGTGCGGCGCGGGCCTAGCAGTGCCACGGCGCGTACATGTTGGCGTAGCGACGCACGATGCGCCGGTTGAGTCGATGCTATTCGTCGCACTTGCGGCACGCGCCGGGCACGTCGAAGTCGAGCACGAGCAGCTTCGTCTCCTCCGTGCCGTTGCGCGAGCCCACCGCGCAGATCAGCTTGGTGGAAGACGCACGGATGCGCCACACCACGCCGCCAGACCCGCCCGACGACAGCTCCACCAGGTTGCGAATGAACTCGCCCGTGCGCACGTCCCACAGCTTCACAGTGCCGTCGTCGGACGAAGTGATCACGAACCGGTTCGAAGACTGCAAGCAAGTCACCGCCGATTGATGCTTGTTGGGACCTGCAGGGAGCATACGATAATTAGTTTAAATAAATTCTAAAAGATTCAAATTTAATCAAACGACAATGTTTATTGCAAATAATTAATTGTCTACCAGACAGGGTGTGCAGGCAATGACCGGTAGTGATGTCCCACACTTTGACAGTGGAATCCGCGTTGCCGGAGACGAGGATGTTAGAATGCAGCTCCATGCCGGAAGTGAGCGACTGGTGGCCAGTGAGGGTGTGCTTCAACTGACCAGATTCCACGTCCCACACGCGGATGGATGTGTCCAGCGAGCCGCTCACCACGTGTATACCGTCAAACTAAAATGTGTTCGTAATATATAATTAATATTGTGAATAAAATTAAGTTAACGTACTTTTCGACTACATCGTTACAAATGCAAAAACTATACACAATGTGTGTGAAAGGAATTAGCGAGACAAACATATATAAATAGAGTAGCACAAGAGAACAATGTGTAAGGTGTAGTAAGTCACCTGCAAGCTGTAGACGCGGTTGGTGTGTCCGGCGAGCGTGTGCAGACACTCGCCGGTGTCGGGGTTCCACACCTTGACGAAGTAGTCGTAGGCGCCCGAGACAACCACCTTCCCGTCGTACTGGACGCAGCGCACGGCCGCCAGGTGGCCCACCAGCACGCGCAGGCAGCGCCCGTCCGGCAGCGACCACACGCGCAGCGTCGCGTCGCGGGACCCAGACACCACCCTGACACAACAACAACTACATATTATCAACTGACACACCATCGCAACACTCCTATATTAACTACAATACACTGTATCAATTACGTGTATTAGCTCAATTCTTGCAAGCCTAAAATTAGGTTTTATGAGTGGTATTATAATAACCATTATTAAAATAATGTTTACATATTTATTTACCAGAACCATTAAATGCTTTTTAAACAAACATATTTTGTAACACGGTACTCTATGTGATATAAGTGACGTAAGGTGTGCATAGCAAATTTGTAGAATACAAGATAACAAAGTGAAGAGAATGCGATCCATAATAATAAGTGTCATCCAAAATCTCCAAGATCACACTCTTTATATTATGGTCGCTCAGAGAATGCGATCCTGAAGTTTATCAATTGCATATTCTAAATACTGAGGAGGAAATTTAACTCCAACTGAAGCGAAAAGGTACATTTATTTGAATCCTTGATTCCGAATATAACAAAAATTTAAAGTAAATAAAAATTCGACAATGCTACTCGGAAAACACTATAATAAATAAAATGCCTGTACATATTCTATTATTATCTTTGGATTCAGTCATAACTACGTATGTCACTATTGGGTGTATTTATTTATTTTACATTAGTCACGTAAATCTCTAAGTATGCGTAATGATTTGATTTTTCATGTGAATTACTAGTTAGTACGGTAAATAAATGAAATATAATTAATTTATTTTAATCATCAAATACATCTTATTCTACAGTCACTGTTCAATACGCAATGAGATATATTTTTATAAGTTTGTATAATAAATAACGATTAGCATAAAGCGCATCACTTCGCATAAATAAATCAATTCGCAAAAGTTAGTTTTTACACCTAAACCTTTATATATTATAAAACTTTAAACAAAAATGAATATATCGTGTATAGTATTATATGTATACAGATAAAAAAATGTTTTTAAACAAACACAAAAAGCAATTATAAGAAATATCGAAATTATGGAGATTCCATCACGATGCATCAACAAAATATACTTGTATTTCAACAAAATCATTACAAGAATCCACACATGTTCCAATCACAACTCTGTGGATTCCTGAGCTAACATTAGTCTTCCATTGCATGCCCGTTAGTTACGAAAGTACTCGATTTGACCCTTTTTGAATTTTATTTTCATTGGTCAGTTCAGGACTCCCTTAACCGACATTAATAAACGCCTCACAATGACACTTATTCATAATTCTGCAGGGATGCATCTTTTAAAGAATGTTCAAAAATTCTAAGAATTTCTCAGCGCATGTTGGTCACTTACATAAACTTGTAGTATATTTTCTCCATTTTACTTTAATCGTGAATTATAAATACTATTTTAAATGAGTTTGAAAACATTAGGTGATGCTTGATTTACTTTTACAACTACCAACAAAATGAAATTTCGTTGCACGTGGCACTTGCACTGAACTATTGTGCCTGACCTCGGAAATTACTATGAAGTGCGTAAGCTACTACTATACGAAACATGATATACTAGACACATATTAATTGTAAATAGAAATTCAAGACATACAAGCAAAACAATTTGTACAACACAATATCATCAACATTCGCCTATTGCAGCCGCAGCAATTTTGATGTATTACACAAGTTCGCCGAGTTAGGAAATTAATAGGAAAGGATGGTATCACCCGGGCAGAATTAAATAGTACATAATAATACGATACAGCACAATAGATGTTGGAATGTGTCGCATGTATGATGTAATGTAAGCAGCGTGAGTCACCTGTTCTGGTGCAGATGCATGCAGCGCACGGTGGAGGTGTGGCCCGCGAGCACCTTGAGGCACTGGCCGGTCTTGGCGTTCCACACGCGCAGGGTGCGGTCCGTGGAGCCGCTGATCACCATGTCGCCCACCATCTGCGACGACCACACGCCGCCCGAGTGGCCCACCAGCGTGCGCAGGCACTGCCGACGCAAACAACACATTGGCTAAACCAGTGCCGACATTCTTACAGGAAATACTCAAAATACAAGTGGAATCGATGCGCAACAATAAAAATTAAAAAATATCTAACATTTATTTAACGTGACTATGAAAAATTATGAAATAAATATACTGTCATGTGAAATGAATTTGTAAAGTCTAGTTATTCTAGGCCGTTATTATATTGGCATTTATTGACACTGTGGTGTTTGAGAACCTTCGTGGAACACTTGGTGGCAGACCACGAATTGACTCCCCGAGCGCGAGCAAGATGCGTGATAATGCAATTATACTGGCGAGTTACCTTGCCCGTGATGGCAGACCACACTTTAAGAGTTGTGTCGTCGCTGCCGCTGAGTATTCTGTTGCCGTAGAACTGCAGGCAGGTGATGACGTGGTCGTCGTGGCCGCGCATCACGATCGGGTTGTTCACCGGTTTGTGCAGCCAGTTGTTCTCGATCAAGTGCTGGCGCATGAACGCCGCTTTCCAGGGGCTCGCAAAACGTGGCAAGGAGCGCGGCATTTTCTTCACCGCAATGATTCCTATGCGACGGCACTGCTCCTTCCACAGCAAGTTGTCATCGGCGAGGAACCTACGCATATACGTATATAAAATAGATACATCTTAAAATATTATTAAGATTATTTTAATATACAAGAGATGTTCAACTGACGATGACAACACGCGACACAAGTATTAGTACGTTAAGGTCACATATAATAAAAGGTAACATGGCCCCGTTCCTAGAACATAAGTAACTCGCAGGGGTACGCTTACACGTGTACTTTATAAATATAACCAAACAAAAGAGCATCTACAGTGTTTTGCCTTGATCTATTTCGGGCATAGATAGGTTGAGAACCCACTGCTTAAATTTAATAACGTATTGTTGGTACATGTTTTTCCTCGAATAACGATTAAAACACGACTGTTTGAACTATAGTCGTTGTATTGACAACGCATAGCAGCTAACAATAAATAGACAAGTATTAAAGATTCAAAATGTATCAAAATTTAAATCATTGCTATAGCGAGATGAGATTAATATTGGTAATACGCGCTTTATGGGATTCAAACACCAACATACATCAGATACAGATGAAAGCGACATAACAAACACCTCTCATGTAGGCATTTTTACAGTCTCAAAGATACATACTTGGCTTGGCAGTAAATGATATTATTGTCTAACAAAATATACGGCGTCATATACCCTTGTCCGAATAGTATAAAAGGTTTCAGTTTTAATACAAAACTTTTAGAAATCTCACTAGTATTACAATATTGGATGTAGGTACATACATGTATATGTTTACAATTGATACCAATAGAAGTGAATCAATTCGAAGAGCACTACCACGGTTGATTGAAAGCAAGACTATTCGAATTTACTATAACATCGAAGCAAGTTTTATTACAATCAGTTCAACAGAATTGAATTCGATATACACATTAAACTGCTGTGCGCATTTTCAAACAGAAAAGGTGTAACGGAACGGTTGTATCCTTAATATATGAGATGCCCACATGAACAGTACGGCAGACCCAAGTGGTTAGTGGATCCAGTGGGCAATCTTACATTACATATTCTGAACTTTTAACATTCTAATATAGATTAATTATATCTTAACCGCATAAAAATATCTTCATTAATTAATATTAATATGTTTATGCATGGGTATCAGTCCAAAGGTTTTTATACCATTCCAGGGCTACAACTGCGTCGCTAACTAGTATATAATAAATCTGTCAATAGCAGATGACAAGGTGACTCACAACGTAACTCGTAACTCTTCATTACTCGTAAAATGTCACGAGGGCAAAAATATAAAGGAAATTTCTTGGTCACAATAACTCAGTGAAACTTTCAGTTACAGAAGAAAAAGTTGAAGACAAAGGCCAATGTAAACCTTACAAGTCAAACGTTAGGCGTTACTTTGCCAAGTGTTGTAAGTAACAAACACCAAGAACACAGCATTTCTTTCAAACGCTACAACAAAAGGGATACTTTTATTCACTTTATTTTATAATTTACGTAATCAAATTTATAAATATATATGATATACTTGACCCAAAAACCCAGCTTGCCTTACAAATTTCCGAATAATAATCTCTAGGTTTTCATAATTATAACATTTGACATATAAATGAGAATATCCTGACCCCACAATAAACAACTATAAACTCGACAATACACAATTAACGTGTATAGCTTTTGGGCTTATATGGAAGTATCGCCACTGATATATACATATGTACAGTCAGCGTCATATAGATCTTAACATACAGATTACCTAAGCAAAATTATCTGATGAACAAAATCTCATATATGTATCTGTCATGTATATGTCATAAAGTGTTCGAATAGATCTATGCATGCAGAGATTTATATTGAGTTTATATTGCCTTAGTATATTTTTCTTACAGAGTGGTCAAAATGATGATAGTAAAATACAAAATTCCAATTTTGCTACCCATAACAGAGACCCTTATTTAGATTTTCTGTAAGACTAACTCTTCATTTCGTGCACTACGACATCAGCTGTCATTAATGTTCCACTGATTTAATTACTGACATCATAATTAAATATTTCTGGTTTTTGTTTTTATATTTTCACACGTTTGTTATGAACATGCTTATATTTTGATAAATGTATTCAAACGGCACGATATTTGTTTTTCTGCACACATTGAATGCATAAAACCTGAGTCCAAATATTATCATACACCATTAAAGAGTTCTAATATCAGCTCATGCAAAAAAATTGAAAAAAGCATTCGAATCAGTTTTCCTAATTTTAATAATCCACTCCGCATCTACTTTTATAACTTACAACGCGTTATACGTCACTATTTATTTATTTATTTATCGATTTGGACAACTTTTTAACCTATCGGCTTTCAGAGACAAGTTATAATAGCAATTGCCTTCGATCTTGATACCTCGGTAAACGAGTTCTCAGTCAAAATCAAATCTTTCCAAAATATATTCAGTTGACTCCATGACCTAAACTAACAGAACGATAACGTTTTACATTGTCAAAAATAGTTTATAGACAAGAATATGAAAACTAATTCACATTTAACAATATGACATCAGCACGTTTCATTCTATTTCCTGATCGTCTTGACCTAAATAAAAAAATGCATATTATCACGATTTTGTTTAAAGCCAGTATTGTTAATACCTGGAAAGCAAATGTCATCATAAAATGCAAGAAAATATTACGTTAACACAATAAACGGTAATACGACGTCGAGGTGTGTAAGACATTTTAAGATATACAACAATCGACATATCAACTAAAAGCTTGCAATTTTTTTCCGTATGTTGCGTTCCACGTACTAACGGCGTCGCTCTCACATAAGTCCTGAACGTATGTTTTTATCAGTGGCGGTACTTCAATAGAAGGCCAAAGCTCAGCTTACAAAATTACGAATAAAAATCTTTAAGCTTTAATTCTTTATTAAACAAAAGCAATAACATATAAAGGAGAATATCCTGACCCCACAATAAACAATTATAAACTAGACATCACACAATAACTGTGCAACGCTTTTGGGCTTGTATGGAAATACCGCCACTGGTTGTTATCTTGCGAGTTTGTTTGATGGATTGTTTAACAAAGCTAAGTTAATCTGGAGTCCTGAACTAAACCACTTACCTCCAATACCGACATGTTTGTGCGGCTCTCAACAGGTCTTTCGGTTGAAGGTATCCGAGAACAGTGAGGGCCAGCTCTTTAGGGAGTAGAGATATGAAGTCCCGTTGGAATAGCGGCTCAATTGATTTCATCATGTGCCGCACCTGACTGGCCGCGCAGCGACTGATCAGGGCATCGATGGCTTGAATCTTCTCAGTATTGGTCCAAGATTGGAATCTTAGGCAAACAAAAGAGGAATGCACTTAATTTCTATACCTATTCCCCCGTTTTTTATAATTTCTGGGAATAGTGCATAATATTGATTTAACAACTATAAAATTATATTAATTAATATAATACAATACAAATTCATTGTTATTTAAGTAAAAAAAAAGCATATTTGTCAGCAATATAAGACGTTTGTTTTAATAGTTGATATGATGGGCGGTAACTAACCTGTTGAGCCATTGCTTCATCTCAGGGGAGCTTTGTGTGTTGATATGGCTTTGGAACACGCTGGTGCTTTGTATTGGAGTAGGCCAACTATCCTGGCTGCAGCCTGCCGCGGCATCCATACAGAACCGCTTGGTCGACTGGGCTGGCACCGGTTCATAACGTCTTTTTCTCTGAAAATATTTAAAACCGTCCAGAATTCCCACCAAGTCATTCACCATTTACAAAGTATGACACGAGTCAGTCACACCAAAACGATGAGTACACACCATGGTGGCTACCGCTCCGTCTGGAGTAACAGGGAACACTGAGTGGAGGAGACGTGCAACACACAAACGCGCGGTAAAACGAGCCACAATATTTGTTTTCTTCTACTCACTTATATTTCATATGTTCAAACTTACTTTACGTGCATATTACGTTTAATTATATAACATATTCGTGCGGTAGTGATGCGTGTATGATTTAGAATTAGCTACATATATTTTAATTTTAAAATATAAATAAGTTCCGTGCCCTTTTAATCTACTACGTATTACAACAATAAAATATTGTTAAAGATCTTATTTTATAGTCCACAATCTTGAAAGCGGCTATTACTCACGCGGCCGCAGAGACTAATACAGCCATCATCCACCCATAGATATTTTATTTTTATAATGTACAAATATCTGCTTCAGCCCTGGATGTGCAGAATGTTGGTAGTAATTTCTCATACGACTTCCGTCACGTATTCTTAGTATGCAATTAGTGAACGTGACTTAATACTATTTATATTTTTGTTACTTCTACATTATTTTAATGATTTGAAGATTCTATTTAAACTTAACAACTGACCACATTTGAAATGTAGAACTTTAGTGACAAACAACTGTCTAATATTTAAATGTTTGTTCAGATTATGTAAAAAAATTCACACACATTGATTCAGTGAGTCGTATTGGAATTGATTTTAACTTTTTTCTCAGAAATGTCCATTTCGAATAAATGGATACTGTTATTAAAAATTAGCAAACTTATATTTATCCTACAAAAAGACTATACTTTTTGTTTGGATTGAAAATCAACTATTATTTTTAAAACTTACGGCTAGTAAAAGAAAACGCATTGCGGGCCAAGTTCAAAAGTAAAATATGCATTTTTTACAAAAACTTCTAAACGTAATGCAAGTGTTATTTAATAATTTAGTTGAAACTAAAAGCAAAAAACCAAATTACTAATTCATTATATACGACGATTTGCATTACTAAAAAAATC
Organism: Hemaris fuciformis; assembly: GCA_907164795.1. NCBI lineage: Eukaryota > Metazoa > Arthropoda > Insecta > Lepidoptera > Sphingidae > Hemaris > Hemaris fuciformis. Next base: position 18,547,943 of record OU015431.1, on the reverse strand, counting down.
TATCACTGAAACGTCGTCTACGTTGTTAGGTATTTCAAATGAATAATACATGAAAGTGTCTTGAATGCAATTTGAAATGTTTATGTTAGATCGGCCCATGCCATCAGTCACAAGTACAAGACGTCTGGAATAAATGGTAGGCTTCGTGAGAGTAAAATGTGTCACACACCACATAACAGACGTTAACCCGAATTCATAAATGCCGGTTGTATTGTCTGAATTTTGACCCGTACAAATAAGCTGAAAAAATAACTGTATGTAATATTTCAATATTAAATCTTAAATAGATTGAGATGAATGAAATGCGCATCTCAATTTTTTAAGTTCAATTTTTCTTTCCAGGAAAAAAATCTCTGATTTTGAGCACAAAGTATACTAATTGAAGTCTCGCTTTTCTAATTATATTTACCTATTATTTATTTCCTTTCATACCAAATCAAAGCGCCTGGTTGATCATACTTTAAAACATATTGAACGTTTTTACTACAAACATATAAATGATCAATGGAAATGTTGATTTAAGCATTTACGCTATGTTCGGACGCCGCTGCGAGCACTGTAAGGAATGAGGTATGTTACCTATACTGGTATACTGTCATCCATGTTTTATTTTAAAGTATTGTTTTCTTAATTTTCTGAGTTTGTTTTAAAAGGGCGGTATTTTTAATAACGATATTCAAAAATTATTATAATTATTTATCAATCAGTCAAACTATTAAATTTCTGGACGCTGTTGATCACGTTATTACACCACTGAGAGCATCTCACCTCGAGACAATATTTCCCTGGGATACTGCGATAGTACTATTGTGAGTCCATAACGGAACGAAGCACTGAACAGTAGTACTTACCGTGTATATCGGATTATGACTTTAATCATTCTAAACTATTTATTTCCATAAAAAGCCCTCCACATAGAAATGCCATTACACAAAAATACTAAAAATAATCAATGTTATATCGTTTACAGAACAACAGTATAAAATTCTTTACAGGGATACTAAATATGTTAAAAATGTACGATACAAAAGAATTAAATCGTCCGAAAAGAATTACACAAAACATACGAGGGCAGTCCGATAAGTACTTAGCCTCACCGCCCGATGGCACCACTATCGTAAGATAAATTTACCATCATGTAGCACATCTTCGTAGACGGCTATTGTCAAAATTTCAGCCGAATTGGATTTGTAGTTTTGTTTTGACCGCGTGTGTAAGCGGACGTGTCCGCGGATTTTCGAAAAATGGAAAAAGAGCAATATCGGCCGGTGATTTGATTCTTGTTTTTGGAAGGGAAATCGCGCAGCGATATCAAAAAGCGCTTGGATGCTGTTTACGGTGACTCTTCTCCTTCAATGGCGACCGTCAAAAATTGGTTTAACGAGTTTCAACGTGGTCGCACGTCAGTTTTTGATGAGCCACGCCCAGGTGCCCCAAAAACGGCTACCACGGAGGATAACGTGAGAAAAGTCCCGATCTTGTATTGGCAGACCGCCGATTGAAGGTGCGCGAGATAGCTGAGACAGTAGGCATCTTAAAAGACCGCGTGGGTCATATCCTGCATGAAATATTGGGCATGAGAAAGCTGTCGGCTCGATGGCTGCCGCGTTTGCTCACTTCGGACGACAAGCGCATCAGTGACACAACTTCAGAGCAGTGTTTGACACTGTTTAGGTGCAATCCGAAGGGGTTTCTGCGTCGTTTCGTGACCGTCGACGAAACATGGATTCACTGGTACACACCAGAGACCAATAAACAGTCGAAACAGTGGACTTTACCCGGCGAATGTGCTCCGAAGAAGGCGAACACTGTCCCATCGGCCGAAAAGGTGATGGCCACCGTTTTCTAGGTTTCACAAGGTGTGATTTACATCGACTACCTGGAGAAGGGCAAAACGGTCACAGGGCTCTACTATGCCGAACTATTGGGCCGATTCAACGCTGAATTGTAGAAAAAACGGCTCCATTTGGCGAAGAAAAAAGTGCTCTTCCACCATGACAACGCACCGGCTCACACCTCCGCCGTCGCAACGGCCAAATTGGTCACATTAGGCTACGAACAGCTGCTCCATCTACCGTATTCTCCAGATTAGGCCCCGTGTGACTTCTTTTTGTTTCCAAACTTGAAAAAGTCCGTCGCCGGACAGAAATTTGAGTCGAATGAGGAGGTTATCGCCGCCACGGAGGCCTACTTTGTAGACCTCCAGAAAACGTTCTTTTCAGACAGCTTAAAGAAGTTGGAGCATCGCTGGGTCAAGTGAATCGAGTTGAAAGAAGACTGTGATGAGAAATAAATCGCCACTTTTCCAAAATTTTCGTTTTTCTTTTGTAGGCTAAGTACTTATCGGACTGCCCTCGTATATGCCACTGTTGCGCCGATTGAGTAAAATTATACAATGCTGAAGTGACAACGATTTATCGCGGAATATCGGGTTTGGTGAAATACCCACATTATTGCATAATGCTCGTGATGAATAATTCTGAAAATTAACTATGAGCAGTGGTCATCGCTACGCACTTTATTTATTTATTAAGCAGATTCACTTTATGCCTCCGTGTAGAGTGAAACGAAATACATTTAAAGCCTGTCCGTCGTCACACGCTTGTATTCCCCGGGGGGTAAGACAGAGGTGGATTTCTGCACCCACATTTCGCCAGGTAGGTATGTATCAGTTCCACGTAACAGGGCCTATTGCCGTTTTTCGGGCACATTACCAGACTCCGTGTTGATACTGAGAATTTCGTAATGGAAAAATCCAAACAAACTTGGCGGTTGCGAGTCCAAACTCCAAGCACAGACCTCTCACTCTTTGAAATCATATATGTATTTTTATTTGCAATAAATTATCACGCACTCAACTATGAGTGCTCACTAACCTACACAAGAACATTGTGGAGAACTATGTGTCTGCGGTGTGTTGTAAACCCTCGACCCTCTCAGTTGTACACAAGAGAGCCTTGCTTAGCAGTGGGACGTACATATTTATTGGCTAGTAACTAATTTGGATATTTTCAATCTTCAAATAAAATGTTGGGCATGTTCAACATGCAAGCACTATATTTATACATACTCACCCAAAGCCTTTCAGGTTCCGGATCCCCCTCGTCATCCTCATCATCATCCTGCACAAAGCGAATTATATTCAATACACTGCATATATTATTCATCCACCTTAAGGTACTATTTTTTACGATAATATATTTACCTCATGCGATGACAAACAGGTACACCAAGTCTCTTCAGTGACATCTTCTTCAGAGTCGTCCTCCACATCGCAGTATTGTTGCATGTAGTTCTGAAACAAAATGCAGTATGAATCTCAATTTTAATATGCAAAAAAAAATATTACCTGTCCATGCAGAATTTATAATCAATTGAAAATTGTGAAAAAAATCCTTATTGTACAATGTAATTATATATTATAGGTGATCACATAATATAGCAGTTTAGGCAACATTCTCTTCAAAGCCAGAACAAACATACCATCCATAGCAACAACAACAAATAAAATAATACAAACATAAAAAAGAAACAATTGACATTAAACCTAATGCAAGCAATTAACTATTTTATGCTTTTAGCTAAGGCACATACTAGATAAAAAGTTTTAACACCATATTATTTTTGCTTTGTTGCCGAGTCACAACTCACCAGGGACCTGGAGCTGCCTGCTTCATTTTTTCTACTGTCATCAAGACCAAGAAGTTTGTCTGCATTAGACGTAGATGAAACTGTGAATTCCTTAGTGCTGTCAGAGCTAGTGCTAGCGATGCTTGAAGCATTTGAACTAGTTCTGCCTGAAGGACCACTGATGGCATCCAGCTCACAACCATCTATTTCCATGTCACATAATCCATTATTATCACCCTTATACAGCTTGCCCTTTGGAAAATCTTTTTTCTCTTCTACATTACTGCTTAAAAGTTTTTGCATGAAATCTGGTTTAAACACCTCCTCTCTTCGAGGCTCCTCATACTTCCTGGAATGGATCATATTTTTGATTGTGGTGTTGCTGTCATCGCCTATCTCTTTACTGCACCCTGGCATACTATAATCATTGATAAGATTGGATAAAGTGGAAATAGTTTCTGAACTTGAAGCTAGGCTGGAGTTAGCGCTCGATATATGACCAGGATAGTGGGGTGCATTCATTTTGGTGTCAACAATCATACGAGAGCATTGCTTTATTATCCTGTTTTCTTCATCAAAATCTTCTCTTTCTATATCATCTATCTGTTGTCTGCTACTGCTTGGGGAGGATGTACTCCTATCTGTCATATTGACATCTCTATCAGTCTTGTTCTCATTGCTGTCAAATGCTACTCGACTAGAGCCTTCAAAAATGTCACATGAGCTGTGTGAGCATGATGGATCCATTCTTGTGAGTGCAAACTGAAAATCAAATCACCTGTTGTTATACTATACCAGTTGCTGATATACTGAATTATGAACCAGCTTAGTAAATGAAGACTCTCATCTTGCCGGTCTTGAATTTTTTAAGACCATTATCAACAAATATGAAAATTGAGCTGTCTTTAATGTAAAGATTGTTTTAAACTTTTTGGATACCTATTTTGAGACCTATTACTACTTACTACACTCAAACAAATTTACAAAGTAGCACACATTAAGCAATATTTAAATCTTCAGTAATAGCACTTACTCTTGGGTAAAATGGTGGATTCACAGTTGGACAAGCTGCTCTCCTGCAGAAAAAACAAAACTAAATTAACACATAACTTTGACTTTGATGTTCTAAGTTATCACATTTGTTAAAAATGAATCTACATAATTGTAAAGTTATATAACCACAGACACATATTTTTAAACAAACACCAATGTTAAAGCAATGAAAGCACCTTGCTATGCAACATATAACTTATAATTCATTAGTAATAATAGCAACTGCAAATGCCAAAGGTCTGTTATCAATTTCTACAGTTCAGAAATATGCAAGTGTGCATGCATCATTAATTGGAACACAGATGTGTATAATTTTGTGATATAATTGTAGATCAGCATTTCATTGCCCTTTCTGATACTTGTCAAATTACTCCCGAGTTTAATCATTAAACTATAAACACAGTTGTAGTACTTTTGTAAAATTACAATATCAACTATGAACTAAGAAACCTGACATATATTTATATATTCTAGAAAAAAGCATTGGAATAGGTTGGAACATGAAACATTTTTTTTTTTGAAATAGAAGTGGGTGTATTGGGCGCCAAGTAGGAATATGTTGATATCTCTTTGGTATATAAGAATTTTAACGGTGGAGATTTCATAATGCACTATTGTTCCAACTTTCAGAGTTAAAAGTTATTTAATAACTTAATTATCATATGGATTTGAAAACAATCATTACACTTTAAACAAAGTCGTATTGTGACACAATTAAATATAACTAGATTTTAACCTCCCCTTTTATGTATGCATGTTAAAAATGCAGTTTAAGTGTTCATAAAACATCATTCAAACACAATATTTGAGCAAATACTTGTATTTTGACCTAAAAATAATTGCAAGCCTTATTAACTGCACTAAATACTTAGCCAAAATTTATTTTAGTTTTAAAGTATGCAGTAATCTGGTAATTATAAAGACACAGACTAACGGACTATCTGTTACTTACATGTAAGCTACTTCACAAGCATAAAATAAAGCAACCTATAAATGTTTTCAAAAAGACAAGCATTCCTATTGTGTGCGAACATGTACAATTTTACATAAGAAATCATAACACTTATCAAATTTGATGTGTAACATAATACAAAACAGGAGTTGCAAAATAATCTATAGTAAGGCCTTGATATATGGAGACCTTTTCTATAGAAAAATATGTAAAAGATATGGTATACATGCTTAACCTGATAAATCCTTAAATAATAGTATTTAATTATTTTTCAATCTAAACTAACAAAACTATTTTTTTGACAGAAATATCTTAACATTTGTACACCCTTTTTCTATGACCACTTTTAAATTATGTTTTGTATAGACATATACCTATCAATAAAAAAATCTGGTATTTAAGAATATGTTTATAAATCAAGCAACTGATAATCAAATCTATTATTATTTATTATTAGCAATATAGTTTACTATTTATAGCCTCTTTAGGATGTAGGGTGGGTGCACCAGTGCCACACCAGGAACCAGTAGTACACCATTTCTAACTTCACATCAAAATAATAACCTTCTGTTGAATTTCCCGCTACGTTTTTTACGATTGGTAGCACTGCCGTACTTATATCAATAATTTAATCATAAATAAAAGCTCTAAACATGCCATCAACATTAGTAAAACACGCATAATTCGAAACGAAAATCGTTTACTTCGTTCCGGGCGGCCATATTAGTAAGCGACACATCGACGGTAAGTTTTTTCAATCTTTTTAATCTTTTGTTTTTATCAATCGTTATAACTTATTTTCCAATTAACTACGTAATATGATGTGTAAAGCAATAATATTAAGTCTTATTTCATCAAAAAATGCTAATTTAACTCAATAGTTGTCATTGGTAAACTAATGGAACACGAATTCAATGATTTTCCAGTAATAGACAATAGTCCATTTGGTCTACAACTGGTGATTTAGCTTTTTAGTAATTTGTTTATTTTTTCTTTTAAATTTATATTTACTTAATATACTGCAATCAATTAATATTAAAAACTCTTTAAATATCCACAATGTGCCTGTTGTAGACCAGTGGTTTATTACTGGTAATATCTATACAACGATTTTGTACCAGTAATTGTCCACCTACATTTTTTTTACAGACACAATACACCGCCGAGTAGAAAGTTTTTTTAAATAGGTATAAGTAGGAAGATGTATTTACAGCCATAGACGAAATAAGCAAAAGGCGCCAAAATTAGGGAAACGCGCCGAAAATATAATATCCTATGGGGATATTATATACCTTCATAAATAAAATAAATTTGAAGTATCCTGTTCAGCGAAAAATGGGACCTCCCACTAAATATAGTTATATAGTTGGTCAATAGACCAAGCAAGAATTCTTGTTTAATACTTGGATAATAGCGATGGCAAAAAAGGATATCCAGTCAATAAAGAAATGGTAGTTGACACGGTAAATAAAATTATAACTGAAGAGAATCGACCAAATCCCTTTAAAGAGAATACCCCAGGCACAAAATAGTTTTCCGATTTTTTAAAACGACATCCAGATATAGCTGCATGTCATGCGGAATTTTGAAACATTTCTAGAAGTCTGGTTAGAAACTGCTTTGAGAAAGTGATATGAATCTCTTATAATTATCTAGTTGTCAAATAAGTTAAACAACATATTAGCTTTGTAGCATTTAAGTACTACTTGAAACTTCGAGACTCATGAAAATTGTGATGATTACTAAGTACAAAACTTGTTAGTATTAAAAATAAAAATTATCTTCATTAAAAGCATTTATTTTATTTATTAATTTATAAATAAAAAGAAACCTAACAGCTATTAAGAAAATCGGGATAAGCTACACGATTCTATGGTAGACAAGGAGTATGTTATTCTTATTTTGCAATAATTGTTATAATAATTGACTCACAACATCAAAATTACTTTCAAAATGTTGCTTAATCGGTTTGTTACTGGTACACCCACCCTATTATGTGTGAAAAATAAATAAACTGAACATGTCTATACTCAGTCATACTTACAACTAAGTGAATGTTACTTACAAAAAATGATTCTATAACAATTCAAACAGTATGCTTTACTACATATTTATGAAGTCTATTTATAGTATAGAATATTTACAGTGCAAGATATATGGGATCATAGGTGATTGGTGAAGAATCTTTATATGACTCATGGCAACATACTGGGTTCTAGATATACTGATTGATGTCATTAAGTGACAGATGCAAGGATACAATCCATGGATGGGTCACTATAATCAGTTTCAGCTTTACACCACCCAGCAATAAATCTATCTTATGCCTACTGGCATATTATAAAATTACCAATTGAATTTATAATCCATGTAAAAATAAATATATATGAAAAAAAAAAGCTTTACAAAATCAAAAATATTTACTCATTTTTATAATGCAAGCACTTGATATATGCAACACAAACAATAGCATAAACATAATGAAGTGTAGGCCACATTACATCTAACCAGTGGCGGGACTTCCATAGAAGCCCAAAAGCGTTAAACGTTAATTGTGTAATGTCTAGTTTATATTTGCTTACTATGGGGTCTTTATTTAACAAATTGCTTTAGTTAAGTATAGATTTCAAGCTTAAAAATGATTATGTGGAATTTTAAAAGGCAAACTGGGCTTTTGGGCTTCTATGGAAGTACCGCCACTGCATCTAACATCTATTTTCCACAATAATTTGTCACCACTAGTCAGAATACCAAGGTTTGACTGCTGGCCCTACAGTTAACCAACAAACCAGTATACAAACTAAACATCCACACAGATCATAGCTATGAAAAAAGATTTACGAATACATTTATACAAAAAAATACAAAGATTTTAGTATATACATCTTTCATTCCCAAAATAGGGCAAACCATGCTAAATAATTAATTAAAATTTTTTTTGGTAAATAATTTCTATAATACTATACACATTACTACATTCAACAAGTTATAAAATATGTACCTACAACACATTAAATTATCTAAATGTGTTAAGAAGTGCAGATAGATTTTCTTAACACCTATCACATAAAGAAAAAAACAGTCATGACATTATATTGGCATTATATTATGTAATAAACATATGTTTTTTGAATTCTCAGCACATTAGATAGAAAGAAAAAAGTGATAAAGAAGCTTATGAATGATTAGATGCTACTTACATGAAGTAATCCTTAGGAAACATTAAGTTCGGCTTTTCTCTCAAGTTATGCATATTTGAAATAGTAATTTTAACTATATATTAGTTTGTGCTTGCATTTCATTTCTTATTATAATGAGTAATAAAAGTTGTTTAGGCACACTTTAACAAACCTTAAAATAACAAAGTTTGTATAGAATCATAATTTCTTAAAGCAAAATGTAAAACCTATGACATCATAACAACAAATCCTATAAAATTATTGAACACTGCCAATAACAAACAGGAAAGGGATCCCTAATTAAGTGACCCAATAACACAAAGGTATGAATAGAAGGCAACGAGTAATGCATAGGTGCAACATATTGATCAATTTCTGGTAGTATGTTGAATCAAATTAACCTTTTGTTCATAATTCAGGGCATATAAAGTATCATTGCATGGTTGTCAAATATTGTATGGAGAATGTAACATTACACATGTAATTCTTTCTACTGTGATAAGGGTGTAAATTTGGTTTAACTTAAAGGTTAGTTATGACACACAAAAAATCCAGCAAAAATAACATGTTAATAAGCAATAAATATGTGTATACAGCTTAATGATTAAATATAAACATTAAATGCAAAATGATCACAAAACAACAAAGCAGAAAAAAAGTAAAATAAGGAAGGAGGTAATTTTTCTAAAAGAGAAAATATTAATATATTACTACAGGTACAGTGGACGAGACGACGTGTACATGTAGTGAATATCCGAAATTCGATTTTTGAACAATAAAGAGCCCAATCCCTTTGCAAGGCATAGAATTAGCTCCATTGGCATTGAAATTTCAGAAAAGTTTAGGAGGTATCGTAAAGAAAATTTACAAGGCCATTGTATTACAACAATTTACGAATTGTGCACTGCTTTAAAGAACAATGTCACACTCAAGGCCATATTACATATTTAATAAACATGCGAGGGATTAAATAATGAACTCAATAGTTTTTCAAAACATTACGGCAGATGAGCGAAAAACAAAAGATTTAACGCAAAACGCGAGTGTAAAATACTCGCGATGTGTACGGCGCATTAGGCGCATATGATAAGTCATGCAGGAAGTGTGCACCTATAACATGTGTCCAGGTCTTGATGACTAAAAAAACCTCACAATAGACACGACTGTGAGAATCTTTTTTTTTGTAAGTATGCGGATTCACATGTAGGTATCCCTAGTAACAAAAATGTACGAGCTAATTTCAGTGTTCATGGCGAAACTGTATGACCTTTGCATAAATACGACAAACAATCGTTGCGCCCAAATACTGACCCAATTATATAGGATCCCCAGCAATCAATTGAAATACACTCGATATAACTCAACTTCGCCAGGGATAATGAAAGGCGTGAAAACACAAAAAGTGGTGTGAGCTACGAAAGAACTAATTGCACGGACGTGCCCCACGTACACTTCCAATATTTAAATAACACTTACCTGTCTTTGATTTGTGGCTAAGATGTAGATAATATCATTGATTTAACTTATTTTGTAACATAGTTACTGAAGTAGTGATCGAATTAAAAAAATAAATAGCAATGTGCATTTAATTCATTGACTTCAAACACGATGGTAGGCCATCAACCATAGATAATAATAAATTTTAGATGTGGCTACACCGAACAGTTCAAGTTTTGAACATCCAATGAAAATTAAATTTAGGTTTATTGTACTGCCATCTATTAATCGTGATTATTTTAAGTTTTAGCTAAGTAGTAAGGCAGGGTTGCCATTGGGGTCAGTTGGAAAAAAAAAACGGTACACAGCAAAATTTCATTGCCGTGTCATAAAACACGGCAATCGGATGATAAGAATTTAATGTATTTTGAAAAAAATATGAAACACGGCAATTTCTTAAATTTTTCTACAAAACACGGCAATTCGACATCCAAAACACGGCAATATTTTTTTTATTTAATGGCAATCCTGTAGTAAGGTAACGTCACTAGTAATTGACTATGTGCCTGTAATTGACCACTATACCTTGTAAAATTTAGGATGATAATTTTGACAGATTACACTAAGAATGACAGCAGTGTATAATCGTTAATGAACGTATTCGAATTTCGATTATCAATTACTATTCTTATATAACTTGATATTACTTCTTATATAACTATCGATAGTTGCATAATTATTTTGTCTGTTCAGTTTTTTTTGTTGCATTAACCTTTTATTAACATGACAAAGGCCTAGACTCGTGATAGACTCGGGCATATATTAGGCTATTCTGCGTTAATAACGCCAGGGTCGAAATTATTGTTGTCAGAGGGCCATTACGGTGAAATGAAACAAAGAATAAGAATTCAGATATTTAATATTAAATATTAATGCAGTGGTGCACAATCCAAATCGAATTCATCATTAATTTCAATTTTCAATATCACTAGATTCACAAGAACTATCTCTTAGATTTATTATAATTGCAAATAACTTATAAATGTACGATAAATAATATAATTTAACCTAAATGTCGATTTTCGATAGTCTAATTGTTCGTTATGAGTATATGAGTAGGTAGGTATATGAGCTCCATAAAGTATGACATTATCAGAAGTACATTTTACAGGAAAAAAATACTTGTACTAAAACTTCATGTGCGTGAGCTGTCAAAATTATGCACATGAATCGATAAAATAAGAGTTTGCGGAATATTTTTAAACTAATTTGACAGCCCCGTGGCGCAGTTGGCTAGACACCAGCTTGCGAAACGAGAGGCCGCGGGTTCGATCCCCGCACCGAGACAAATGTTTGTGTGATCTACAAATATTTGTTTCGGGTCTGGGTGTATATGAGACTGAAAAGTCTCTCGTAGTTTCTGATACCCACGACACAAGACTTGTATCTTAGTGTGGGATCAGAACTATGTATGTGACTGTTGGGTGTATTTATTATTTTTAATTCCATATTGAGTAGTCAATGCTGTCATGTGGTCTACGAAGCGCGCAAACTACGACTCCATTATTTTCTAAAATTCCAAATAGCCACCGGTTGTTTATTGAGTGACGCACTGTAAATCTATTATTCGATTTTTTGTAACAATTTTCTTAAGGATTAAAAAGTTTGAACTAAAATATTAGCAACTTTGTCACCTTTTTGATGGCAAGTACTTTGATTTTCTTATTCGTTTAGGATTCATTGAGGTAACAGAGTATTTTAAATACGAAAATTTGTTAACAAGAATGAGATGATCCACTACTGATTCCGTTTTACCATGATTTTCTAATAATTGACCAGGATGAAATTGTATTTTATGTTCTAAAGACACATTCATTTAAAAAAAAAATAACGAACGGTGGATTTAATTAATATTATATTTCAAATAAAACGCTAAGTTGTCTTAATTTGGCTTCTTATTTAACAAATAATTTTTGAATCTGAATGGTCATCTACTCATGCAAATGCAAAACATGGTCATCTACTAGTTTTTAGGTGGTCATCTACAAAATCTCTAATATTAGGTTTTATTTTTATTTTTTTACTTTTATTCAACCATTGTACAAGAAAAAATACTGGTTCGTTTCGTTGAAAGACTTGCACAGATTTTATAAAAAAATCCACTCATTGAATTCGAATGATGATTAAAGGTAAACATTAAAAAATAAATTTCTGTGTCCTTAAGTGGTCATCTAATGGTGCTTTTACCTTAAGCCTAGGAAAAAATGTTGAAAGTGTAGATAATGAAAAAGCAATAAGATTTTTTTTTTCAAGAAAAATATGACATTTAAAATCACCCCGTACGAAAATTAAAAATTAAATACTATTTAAGAAATGTAGATAAAATTAAAATGCATTCGTCTTTGCAATGATAGTTCGGATTTCGCTACTGTCCTTTAATTATATTATGTAAATGATGTTAGTTTACAGATTTGACTTAATTAAATCACCTCTATCCTAATGTACTTATACCTATAGTATATAAATTTTATTAGCCTTTGATAAATTTATTCTTAATCTATTAATGAATGTGAATCTTTGATGAAGACCTCAGCCTGTCTTTTTACAAATACAAATGTGAGTATATTTAAGTATGTGTGTACCTTAAGAGCGAAGTTTATTAAAATTTTTGGCAGTTGCGGTAGTAGCTCCACCAATTTAATGCATTGTGTTTTTTATTTTATTTTAAGTGATGTACTTAGAGATTTAATAAAAATTATTTAATTTCATTTGATTAGAATAAATAAATAATTACAATACCCAGTCTGAAACTTCGTCTGCGTAGGTGTTTTGATTAATATTGTATTAAAATACGAAGAATACGAAGTACCTATGTGAAGTGTACCTATATATTAAGTGACATAGTTAAAATTTAATTTTTCCAAATGCCTATTACGAACAAAATGGGTATTTTTCATTAAATATTCTGAGATGTTTTATTGTTTTGATCATAAATAATGTACATAATTGGGCAATGATTATTTCAAGAAATTTATTTTTTGTGTTCACGACAAGATTGATATAAAATTTACAAATTAATTTACATACGACATGTGTCAACTGTGCGCAACTAATACGAGTATAATAAAGCCGAGGCGCTAGTCATCGCCATTTTGTATTCAAATATACTGAAAAGGTTAATATAGATAGATATACCCGTTACTGAATATAATATACAAATGTCGAAAGAGGGACCACCAAAGTGTTCTTAAAATGTGTGACGCCACATTGCTGATCTCACAATTGATGGTTTCGTGATGATTTTGATTAGGTACTGATATTTTCGTTTTTCCAAAGAAAAACTTCACATCTGACGGGGCAGATAGCCCAGTATTGTTAAGAATAGCAGTGACATCATTTTTATTGTTGGATAATTCCTATTTAATTTCTCAATAAATTAGATGTTTGCTGTCCACGAGTAGACCGACGAATGGCGGCATTTTATACACACTGTAGTAGGGCGATCGTTCGTTTTCGTTGTAAGTCACTGTTGTTTTCGTCAGTCAGAGCACCTGCAGCAATCACGTGGTCCGTCGCACGTGGCCTTATTCCACTGTAGTGGGGCAATCGTCCGTTATGAGTCATTCTTGTTTACGCAAATCAAGAACACGTGGAGCGATGACGTAGCTCGTCGTATATGGTTTTGTGCCGATATATATTATATTTTTTTTATTTTTAAATCATTTTTTTTATAGTTTTGAAAGAAATGTTGTAAAAACACTTTAGAATATATTAAGTATTATCTTATAAACTGAAACCTTAGTTCCGATTTTTTTTTAATTCCCACCCGACAAGACGTGGTTTCAGTATAGTGTGGGGTGTATATGCATGCTGGGTGGGGGTGTGTGGGCGTCCTCGTAGAAGGGAGAATAGCGTTCTCCCCACCATGACACACACACACACACGCACGCCCGCACGCTTGCAAGCACGCACGCACGTGCCCAATAGTCACATAATATGTAGGTACAATGTACATACATTGTTTTGACTCCACGCTAAGATACGAATTTTGTGACGTGGATCAGAATCTACAAGAGACTTTTGATCTTACAAACACCCAAACCTGGAAAAAAATATTTAATCTACACTAATGTTATAAAGAGGAATGATTTGATTGTGTTTTTGTTTGTTTGCATTTAACCCAAGGTGTTAAAAAATTCTCAAAAAACTTTCTTACATCGCGTGCGCTGCGAAAACTATTGATTATAGAACAATGCTTCGGCGTCATCGGAAGACTGCAGCGCCATAGATCGACGTTGGACCATGAGGTCAGAGTGTAGATCGAGAGTTTTTGTGGTCTATCTCTACAGCGAGGTCTTAAATACTTCGATCCCACCGTATGGACAGCTTCTACCAAAACCGCTGTTTAGCTCGTCCACTGCTACGTTTTCTTTTAGACAATCAAATTTGACAGCTCAAGTTGAAAGCTCTCGGGGTTTTGGATATGGGCGCGAGTAGGTCGGAGCGTAGACTTCATAGTCTAGTCAACAAGTTCAAAAACGTGTTATAAATAGAAATAAAGCTCCTAAAAATATGTGCCATACCTCATTCGATTCGGAATGACGTCTAGAAAAATGTTTTTTAAGGGCATATTAGCACATAAAAAATTGCAATTGTTATTAACAAAATAAGAAAAAAAGAAAAAAGTATTTAGTTTTTCGTTAATAACTTTTAAAATAATGATATTTAAGGAATTATGAAAAAAGATCCTGAAAGAGGAGGAAATTTCCAATAAAAAAGTCCTTACTCTCAGAACTCTATCTATATTATTTATAATTTTTATTTAACGCTGGAAATAGGTCTCCGCGAGGGCGTTACGGCATAAGCGCGCCGTCTAAAAAGCCGGTATATCACTTAAAATATATTTTTTCTAATATTAAATAACAATTTAATAATTTTTCGATGACGCACTTTCTTCGTTCGTTTGTGTAAAAGCTTTACGAAATTTATTGCGAAAGACTCTTTTTCCTCCTCCGAGTTACACAAGCTAAACTTTGATCCATTCGGGGAAATAATTATTAAAAACAGTTGTGCAATGTAATACACGCCATTCGGATCACGTTTTGTAAAAACTGTTCTTACTTTTGATCAATATTGTGCTCCGATTTTTTTTTTTTTTAATACTGGCACGGCAAAGTGACTCCACTGTACCTGATGGTAAGCACAGTGGAGTCCAAAAAATTACTACCGACCAGCGAGAAACGATATGGTCACCCGCTGGTCGACACAATCATGCCGGCCTGCACAAATGCTTCTTCACGCTTCGCTTAAAGGATCCAGGATCATAGGAAGGAGGGAACACGTGAGTCGGCAAACTATTCCACAGCTTGATGGCGCGGCTAGGGTAAGAGTTGGCGAACTTTTTGGTTCGAGCCGCGGATGTTGTAACCACAAAGCTGTGGCTACGCATGCCAGCACGCGTGGCTCTGGTAAGGAAAGGAGAGGATGGGACAAGCTTAAACAATTCTTCAGAGCATTCACCATGATACAGACGGTAGAACACGCTAAGATAGAATCATTTTGCTTCTTGTTGTATTGGGTCTAGTTTCCAGAGCATCCTTGGTTTGAGTCACATTTACCGAAATTCGACTAGCCGCGCGGCGCGTAAACGCTCTTAATTAAAAAATAAAAATTGTAATTTTTCAATTTTTTAATAATAATAGTTTTGAAATTTTGACGTTTTCTTAACAACCACATAAATTTTATTTCATGGTTGTTAGGAAAATGTCCAAATTTTTACTATCGGGATTTTCTTTAACGCAGGGGGGATTTGTAATCACCGTAGCTATTACCTGCCTTAGTTACCGATCACGGTCTGAATACTGTATACACGTATAACTTTATAAATACATATCATAGTTATAAAATTACCTTATGCTAAAGAACATGGTCATGAATAATTATAATCGGTACGTATGTTTATGTTTATACTAACAAAGATGAATATATCCGTAAAAGCATATCATGACATGTATTTGTAACTAATTAAAGAGCAATTGTGCAGTGGGTACATATTTTTATTGACGGATGTACCTATATAGTATAATAATTATAAGTTGTTAGCAGAAAAACACAGTTGAAAAGGAATATAGCGTGCGATCGTGTTAAAGTGCCGGGTTCAAATCACGGGTCGGGCAATGCTTTACTCTATTTGGAAAATTTCAGTAGTATAAAGTAGTCTAAAAATAAGATCGAAACGGCTAAGGCTTTTGATTAAAAAACATTACATATTGCCAAAAGTGAAGTCAGAAATTCAACTTTGCCTTTGAGACTCCTTTAGGACACAGAGTTGACCGGCTATGTATGGTTTTAATTTAAGGCTAGAGACCCCGACATACCCATACCCATACGACGGCGCTTTCCTCTTGTTAAAAAAAGATGGATTTACAGACATAATTTTTTAGGACTCACATGTTGTAATTTGTAAATACACATTAAATTGCAAATGCTTCTCCTGTATCCTCCAAAGGGGTATACGAGGTGCAATTTTGCACCCACGTGGCGCTCGTATACTAAAGGTTAGTGTTTACTAACCATAAACATAATTTACTTTATTGTCGGGATAAATTAGTCCTTTGAGGCTTTATTGAAGAATTTCATTAAAACAATAAGCTACAGCATAATACGGCTCCTAATTCTATCTACCACAAGGCTTTTGTTTCCATGATAAAATCTATTGAAATGCAAGAAATCCGTGTTTGTGATGAAATAGACCGATTATTTTCGCAACATTCCTGGGGCCTAAATAGCTCTAGCAAAGACCTAGCGGTCTTGAGGTCCCTGATTCAAATCCAGGTTTCGGCCTGAATTAGTGTGTTCACTAAAGTGACTTCAAACAAAGTTTAAGCCCAATGTTAAAGTAAAGCAAAATATGTCTAATCTTTTTAAATAGTATTGATTTTTAAAACTTCTAACGTAAGTTTTCACTTATGTAATGCTAGTAAATAATCTTCTATATATATAAAAAATAATTGCTGTTCGTTAGCCTCGCTAAAATTCGAAAACGGCTGGGCCGATTTAGCTGATTTTGGTTTTGTAATGTTTGCCGTAGTCCAGGGAAGGTTTAAAAGGTAAGAAAATATTGAACAATTACGAGGAAGATGTAAAAACAGCAATTTAATTTTCCCATATAATCTGTTCTACCTAATTTCCTGTCAAACATTTAATGTTTATCCCGTCGATACGGGTAAATGTCCCATCAAATTAAAGAACGTATTTAAATAAAGGTTTCGAATCGACAACATATAATACCCACAATATTAGTATAATTGCGTATTTTAGATTTTCAAAATGTAGAAAGAAATGAAAAAGGATTGACATATTTATTGGTTGTCAAATATTTTTGCGTGCGTTCAGAAATTTATTTTGTGTGACTAAGGAAAATATATGTATCAAGTCCAATTATCCAACTGAAAAACTGATGATCGAAATTCCAAACGGATATGCCTGGGATTTTAATTTTTAATGGCTGGACCGATTTTAATGAAATTTTCTGTGTATCTTCAAGTGAATTCGAAAATGCTTTAGATTTGCAATTGGACCCCGTAGGTGGCGCTGTGATCGAGTTCTGGGATTCTTATTCACTTTCTTTGTTCAAAAGAAGGCAGATGACATTTTTGTGTGTCTTCAGGTGGATTTGAGAATGGTTTAGTATGCACAGGACAACGTCTGTCGGGTCCACTAGTAACGTATGACTAATAAATATTATTTTAATGGTAGATACACATATACATAGTTGCTATTGTTAGCCAGAATCTTTGATTTGGCTAGAAGCGGTAGACAGTAAGGGGATAGATTTTTTCACAATATTCACGTTCCTTGCTTGCGAAAAATGTACAATTTTTAATTTTTCTTGCAAATAAATTAAGGATTAAGGCTATGTCAAAAATAAGGGGCAACGCTTTATTTTGGTTGGTAGGTACATGGCTTTAAGGAAGTATGTCAAAATAGCTTAAAGATTTTTAAATGAAAATTATATCAGGGATATTTTCAATAATAATGCGATTATAAAATAACTTAATCTGGTTATAACAGGAATTAATATGGACTTAATAAATGAGTCGCTTTCATGAAACTTTTGACACTGTGACGCACCACGAGGTTCATGACGTAGCTATACGATGGCGCTGTAGGCGTGGAAACGGTATCGAAATTTTAATAAAAATTGAACGCCAGTACATTATTTTATTTCGAATGTTGGCGAATTTAGATAGATAGATAGATAGATAACTCTTTATTGACACCCACATTTATACAGTAATTTACATAGATTTTAAAAATAAAAAAATAAAAGTGGAACAATAGGCGGTCTTATCGCTGAGAGCGATCTCTTCGAGACAACCTTTGGATGGAATGTAAGAAGGCAAAGTATGTTTAGGGGTATACATAAGTATATAAAGGGAAAAAAAAAGAAATATAAATAAAATAATAATAAAACAGCAAGATAATAATAAGATACTATATGTTTATAAATATACATATATACATGTACACACACACACACACACACACACACCCACGCACACACACAGAGGGAGAGACATACATAATGTACTAGTACATAAATTATTTATTAATTAGTATTCGACCAATAATAATCCTTAACTTTTTGCTTGAAAATGTAAGGTGATGGAGCTTTTCTGATAGACACCGGCAGCGCGTTCCACAGGCGAACAGCTTGGACAGTGAAGGAGCAGTCATAAAACTTACTACCATGCACTGGAGTCTTAAGTGTCAAATTTTCCGATGACCTTAACGAGAGTGAGCGGGAAGTGTTAAGAAAAATGAAACGTTCTTTTAAATAGTGCGGAGAAGTAGGAAGGAACAAGATATTGTAAGATATTGTAAAGTAGACAGAGAATATGAGTATTCCGGCGAAGTTTTATGGGAAGCCACTTGAGCTTGAGGCGAAATTCTGAGACATGGTCATATTTACGTAACCCAAATATGAACCGAATGCAAAGATTTTGAGTCATAATAATCTAAATCATTTAACCGACTGCCTCGTGGTCTCGCGGTACAAGTATGCGCCGTGCGATCTTGAGGTCCTGGGTTCGATTCCCGGGTCGGACAAAGTGTTATTGGGTTTTTCCATTAGGAAATTCTCAGTAACAGCACGGAGTCTGGGAATGTGCCCTAAAAACGGCAATAGGCTCGCCCCCTATTACATGGGACTGATACATACCTGGCGAAATGTGGGTGCAGAAATGCACCTCTGCCTACCCCTTCGGGGAATACAGGCGTGAGTTTATGTATGTATGTATGTATTTAACCGATGTGAACGGTTTTTGGTATGGACATAAATGGGACTTTGTGGAGTAAAATAGACTACAACTTATTTTCCTTCTGAACCCAATCCTGTAATCTACGCGGACCGAATCGCGGGCAAAAAGCTAGTAATATATACATACCTACATAACCTCACTCCTGTATTCCCGAAGAAGCAAAGGTACATTTCTGCACCCACATTTTACCACTTATGTTTTTGACCCATGTAAGAGTACTTTACCTTTTTATACATATTATATAGTATAAAAATTCAGACTTCTATATCACACAGCACATACCTACTTGTGACATTAGTGAAATGCTTATTTTTGAAATGGGCGCAAGCCTATAATTTACACTGCTGACTGGAATGACTCCAGAGCTACGGTGTCCTGTCGCTGCACAGCCATCTGTATGATCACTGATCATTGATCAGAATAATCATGAATCTCTTGGGTCCTGAACCTATTGGAGTAGTATGAAGCTTAATAATATACAGGATTACTGGTTAAGTCGACCTATTCCCGTTAAGGGCGTGTAGTCCGCCAACCTGCACTAGGCCAGCGTGGTGGACTTAACCCTCTCAATAGTAGAGGAGACCCGTGGCCAGCAGTGGGGCTGATGATGATGATGATGTCTGCCTGTGTTTTGCAAAAATCTTCGCAATCTTTTACAAAGTCCACTTTTTACTACAGCAGTAGTCACTCCTTCTCATTTCACTCGCCGCATTAATTATTCTGTCTCTAAATACTTCAACTTTGCCTCCCCTATAGCCTATGAAACAAAGTTATTTCTACAAACTATTAATAAAACCCTTGATTGTTATACCTCGTTGGATAGCTAATGAAATCTAGATATTTTTCAAGCACATCTGCAAAACAATCAATTGAAAAAAGCATTTTCCTTCATTAAAATATTGATTCACCTAAAAAATTGAAGTCTCTTCGCTACGGAGGTGCTACGCAGTGTGGTTACACAAACAATTTGAAAAGTTATCAGTTAAAATAGATGATTTCCTGGCTATATCTACTTCAAATATTTCCAATTGATTCAGCATAAACGCATTCATTAAGTATTCATCTACAAACCGATTCAACAAAACTTAACATTGGAGTTGTAGTACACAATGTAAGTTGGTACGCACAACATTGAGTGATTTACCATGTTATTTTAATATCATGGAATTCCTATAGGTTTTCCTATAATCTATAAGTAGGAAACTAATTTCTGTATTTTTTTCAAAATTTTATTTCCAGTAGTTTCGAGGATCCCGGCCGTCGTCTCTTCGATGGTCGAGAGTCCGAGGTCGTGGCGAGCGGTGCTCTCCTTCTGCGAGCACGTCATGTCGCAGAAGGAGAGCGCGGAGCGGGATCGAGAGAGAAACGATCCCGCCCGCCAAAGACGTCAGAGAAGGAGGCGCCGGGTCAACAGAGATAATTAGACCCGGCGCCCTGCCCTGTGGCAAGGGGGCGTTAGAATCCCACCACGGTATCCCCTGCCTGTCGTAAAAGACGACTCAAAGGGGCCCTTGGGGTCGCTGGGCGCGCTGCGGGGGCGGCGCGCCCTCACTGAAAGTGACCCCGAGAGGGGCGGCGGCACTGTGGCCTGTGTACGTCGCGGGCGCCCACCCACAACCGGGGCGCCCGAACCAAGCTAGTGGGGGTGCAACTGCGCCCCCTACACACTCCGAGACGGCCGAGACAGATACGTCTCGGAGGCGCACCGGGCGGCTGCGGCATTACGGTTGGCGCTTCTCGCTAACGAACCGTGGTCGCCCCACTTGGCGCGGAGATGGCCACCGGGGGGTTTTGGTCGGTATGCTGGTTTAGGGATTTTGTTAGGGACCCAGCCCGGCACTAACACCTGCGCGGACATGACGTCGCCGAGCGCCGGGCTGGAAGACCGGTGACCCCGACATACGCTTCCCGCCCGCCCCTCCCCCGGGGCTGGCGGGAAGTAGAGCCATAAACAGCTTTCCCCTCGATAACAAAAAAAAAAAAAGGAGTTTCGAGGATAAGGGGGGAGGGGGGTCAATTTTCGTCAATTTTCTTGAATAACTTGGAAACTTTTTATTTTAATTATTTAAAAAAATACATTTAAGATCTTCACAACAAGACCTTCCATTTGATATATCTCACGTTTCAGTTTTCAATTATTTATTTTTTAATTTACCACCTTCCCCCCAAAAATGACCTCCCATATACAGATTTCATCTATTCACGTCACACCTCTGCGTTTAGGTCACAGAAATTGATATTTGGTACACATTTTTAATTTAATCCGTCTAGTATATTCGGAGATAATTGACTGTGACGGACGGACAGACGGACACACGAGTGATCCTATAAGAGTTCCGTTATTATATTCGGACGTACGGAACCCTAAAAATGGAATAAACATAAACCGGGAATGTTATAAATCATTTACAGGACTTCGGTAACAGCGAATAAATTGAAAATTTAGATCCGAATTTTAATATCGATTAAAATTTAATTAATTGTATTTTGAACATACCTACCTACATAAAGTTCATTATGTCCTGTTATAAACCATATAATATCCGCCACATTACCGCCGTAGCGGTTCCGGAGCCATACTCGTCCTCGCCACACGCCGTACCGAGCCTTCATATGTTCAGGAGTCATTTCTTCTCCGAGTTAAATTCTAAATAAAACAACTTATAAACTAAAGGTATCCGGTTTAATCATCAGTATACATTACCATGACATACTACAATGTTCAATACAAACGTATGTAACAATATAAGATTTTATCTGGATCAACATCCGTAATCCTACCACTGAGACAGCAAATCAAAATCCGTAAGTCGTTGCATGACGAAACCGCGCTTTTTCAATTTCTTTTTCTCTTTTTCCTTTTCTGATTCTGTGGCTTGCGCCGCTTTTACCGTTTTTTTCGTTGGTTTAGCTTCGGCCTCCTTTATTTTCTTTACTTCACACTCCATATCAAAGGGGCATTGGTCGGCTGGGTATATGGGCATCATGATAACCGGCACGTACTTTGATTGAACTGCTCCTTTCTGAAATAATTTAACAAATTTTAGTATAAGAACACATCGATTACAATGTAATATTGGTAAATTATTTCCACTAATATTCGAAAGTTTTGTAAATTATCATTATCAGTTACAAGACGTTCACTTCTGAAGATAGGCCTTAAATAAAGACTTCCAGAGTGACCAGTTAGAAGCAATCTGCATTAAGCGAAGTCCTTTAACCTTTATCAGGTCGTTCATTTATATTTTGGATGGACGATCAACATCTCTACATATAATAAAAATATAGTTTCTGTTTATAATATTAAACTAAAGTTTTTACTCCTTGTATTGTAAGTATACGCTTAGCCTATGACCAAAACGATCTTTAAAAACATTGTCTGCCAGTCCGTCTGTTCATTTGTTTACCTTCGAAAGGAATAGACCGATTTTGGCGGGACTTTCACTCGAAGATAGATGATGATAAGGGGCGTAACATACATAGGTTACTTTAATTATAGAAAAAATACTTAATTTTGAGGGAAATTTGGATAACCACTTTAAAGTGAAGTATCATCAATACAGGCCAAGTTTATAACAAACCGGGCTCATCGCTGCCAATGCCAAACGAATCTTATATTTTTTTACGAATCTACTTTATGGGTGGCTAACTAAAAAAATATTTCCTAGAATTATTGTATTGATGATGCACAGAACAAGCAGTGATGGCCTCGAGGTTTAGGCGCGCGATCGAGAATCTCGACGGTTGCGGGTTCAAACCCCAAGCACACACCTCTGACTTTTCGAAGTTATGTGCGTATTCATAAATAATAATTATCACGTACTTTAACGGTGAAGGAAAACATCGTGATGAAACCTGCACACCTAAAAGTTCTTAGTAATTTCTTAGGTGTGTAGTCCGCCAACCCGCACTAGGCCAGCGTGGTGGACTAAGGCCTAAACCCTCTCAGTTATAGAGGAGGCCCGTGCCCAGCAGTGGGACGTATTTGGGCTGATGATGATGATGATGATGAATGTAGAATAAAAGCGTATGTCGGGGTCACCGGCCTTCCAGCCCGGCGCGCGGTGACGTCGCGTCCGCGCAGATGTTAGTGCCGGGCTGGGTCCCTAACCAAACCCTAACCTACACCGGCATACTGACCAAAACCTCCGGTGGCCATCTTCGCGCCGAGTGGGGCGATCACGGTGCGTAGGCGAGAAGCGCCCACAATGGTTCCGCAGTCACCCAGTGCACTTCCGAGACGAACGGCCACCGTGCCGTCGCCCTTCTCAGAGTCACATTCTGTATGGACGCACTGCCCTCACAGCACATCAAGCGACCCCAAGGGCCCCAATAAGTCGCCTTTTACGACAGGCAGGGGATACCGTGGTGGAATTCTAACGCCCCCTTTCCACAGGGCAGACCACCTTCGGCGTCTGGTGCAGGCGTACTTGTGTGACAGGTACGTCGTGTATCCGGGCGCTGACGGGTGGCACCGTCGGGCGGTGTCGTGCGGTGTTCCACAGGGCCCGGTTCTCAGGCCGCTTCTGGGGAACATCGGAAACGACTGGGTGCTTCGTGGTGCCAACCTTTGGGACGTCGCTGTCGTCTGCTACGCGGACGACACGTTGGTGACAGCGACGGCCAGGACCCCACAGCGGGCCGCCCTGCTCGCCGGGTTCGGGACCAAACTCGTGGTGGGCAGGATTCGGCGACTTGGCCTCCAGGTGGCCCTGCACAAGACTGAGGCTCTGTGTTTTCACGGACCTCGGTCTAGGCCACCGCCGGAGGCGCACCTGATGGTGGAGGGCGTGCGGATTTCCATCGGCTCCCAGATGAAGTACTTATGTCTGATTCTGGACAGTCGGTGGAAATTCCGTGCGCACTTTGAAATGTTGTCGCCGAAGTTGGTCCGGGCAGCGGGTGCTCTCAGTTGCCTGCTGCCCAACATTGAGGGTCCTGGCTTCCCTTGCCGAAGCCTTTATGCTGGAGTCGTGCGGTCCATGGCCCCGTACGGGTATCCCGTGTGGGCCAATTCCCTCGGCGCTCGCTGCGTCCGCTTGCTGCATCGTCCGCAACGTATGGTGGCGCAGCGAATCGTTAGAGGGTACCGCACGATTTCGCACGAGGCGGCCTGCGTTTTGGCGGGTACTCTGCCCTGGGAGCTGGACGCCAAGTCCCTCTCGTCAGTTTTCTTCTGGTGGGAGGAGGCGTACCGGCGAACCGGACAGAGACCGGCCCCAAGAGAGGTCGAGGCCATGCTGGCCTCCCTCCGCAGCGCCGCCGTGGAGGAGTGGCGTTCCAGGCTGGAGAGTCCAAGTGCCGGCGTGGCGACCGTTGCGGCAGTGCGTCCTGTCCTCCAGCAGTGGATGGACAGGCGCCACGGTGCGCCGACCTTCCGGCTGACGCAGGTGCTCACCGGGCACGGCAGCTTCGGTGCGTACCTGTGTCGCATCGTCGGAGTGGAGAGACCGCCGTGCCACCATTGTGGCAACTGCCGTGAGGACACGGCCCAGCACACGCTTGAGGAGTGCCCAGCCTGGGACGAGGAGCGCAGCGCTCTCGTAGCGGTCGTGGGGAGAGACCTCTCGGTGCCGACTGTGGTCGCCGCCATGGTCGGCAGCTGGAGGTCGTGGAAAGCTATGCTCTCCTTCTGCGAACGTGTCATTTCGCAGAAGGAGAGCGCGGAGCGGGATCGGGAGCAGACCGATCCCGCTCGTCGCAACAGGCGACGTAGGAGGCGCCGGGTCAACACGTAGCCCGGCGCCCAGAGGCCACACGGGGCCGCCGTCCCTACCTTGGCGGCCTCCGAGGAGGAATTAACATCCTTTTGGCGTGCCTTTTGGCACCGCGCAGAGGCGGTCCCGGTTCAATCCATAGCTCTGGCTTCAGGGTATTCCGGGGCCGTCTCGCTGAATGCGCTGATGGTGGCCGTCGCGGGGTTTTTAGTCGGTATTACGGCGCAATTATTTTTGGTAGGGACCCGGCCCAGCGGCCGCCCGCAACAACCACGGGCGGTAACATCTATGCTGGGTCGGAAGGTGCCGGTGAGTCCGACACACCCTCGCCCCTACGGGGGTGGGACGGTCCGTAAATGGATTTTCCCCGCGAAAAAAAAAAGACCACCTAACCGACACCAAACTCATTTATTAGTGACCAGTTCCTGTTCTAAATATACCGGTTTTAATGTTTTTCTTTGAACTGATAAGTGCAGTATACAACAATTGTCTGTACAACTGAATGGAGAAATGGGTGCGTGTACTTATTATGTATGCGCGTGAGAAGTTATACTTCTTTGGCATCATTAAAAATTAGTTTTTAATTGAATGCAAAAAATTAATGACAATTCAAGCAAGCAAGGCAAGCAGTAGAGGCTTAGGCGCGCGGTAGAGAATCTCGGCGGTCGCGGGTTCAAACCCCAGGCACACACCTCTGACTTTTCGGGGTTAATGTGTGTATTCACAATGAATTATCACTTGCTTTAACGGTGAAGGAAGAATAACATTGATGATATTTCACTTTTATCCGTGGACAGAGGCAGATTAATATACCGATAGAATGTTGGATAAATTTATTCCAGTGCTCAGTGCTCATGATGCAAGCAGCAGAGTTTGTTTAGCTGAAAATAGTATGTTACGATACCTGATTCTCAGCAGCACATTGGCAACAGTAACTTTGTGCAGCGGACACTGCCTTAGAATTGACTAAGTGTTGCACAATAGCCTTCAATCGCTCTTCATCTAATGTTTCTGGTTTCTTGTTTTCCCATTTGCCCTCGGGATTCATTTGCACCAGAACTGGAGCAGTGATGTTGAGAGCATTGAATCCAGGTTTGGCCAAAGGGCTGTAATTAATTTGTAAAAATCATGCGAAGTCTTTACTATAGTAATGTTGAATAAGTAACTGTTGACTAAAGTAATGTATACGAGTTGAATAGCGAAAGAGGGTTTTTCGGCCTGCGTAACAATATTTTACGTGTTCGTTTAATTACGAATGTTAATGTATATTTAAGAAAAATATTTTTCATTATGTGTTATACTTGTCGATTATACTTACACATCTGCGAGTTTTGAAACAAGTTCATTATTTGGCATTTTGCTTTTGTATTTTTTCTACTGCTAATTTAATTTATTCTTTGATTTTGAGATAAAAAATCTGACAAATATTAATTTGATGTTTATTTTTTTATTTATTTTTTAATAATCAATTCAGAAAGAAGTTTCTACGTAGATTTAGAACAAAGAAGCAGATGCATTTTTCCTCGGTATAATGATAGTCCAGTAATTTTAGTCATTTTATACTCCAATCTGCTACTTAATGTACGTCCAAAATAATCTTGATAAATTTAATAAAATTTGTAATGTACATACACAATAAAAATACTAGGAACAAATGTAATCTCGTTCAACACGTAACTCGTCTCCGGAAAGTTAATAACTCTTTTATGGGGCAATGTATACGCTTCTATAACAAACTTCCGAGAGCTGTTAGGGAGCTTCCCTTGACAAAGTTTAAGAAATCAATTAAAGATAAACTTTACAAAAAAGCATACTATAAAATTTCAGATTTTATTGAAGATAATAAGCCCTGGGAGTAATGTAAATTGATCGGAGTTTTGTTTTGTTGCTATAGTTTGTATCGTTATGACATTTACAAGGTAAAATTTAAATAATGTAATTAAAAAAGACATTTATTGCTATTTAAAAAAAATGACATGTCGTGTTGCTGAGGGAGTTTCTTGCCGTTTCTTCTCCACAGCGATAACACGTTTCGAAGCGGCAATAGTTTAAAAACTATTAAAAAGTGTAAAATTGACGATTCAAAAGAACTTGTAGAAGTCCATTTGAATAAAGATAATTTGACTTTGACTTTGCGGAATAATTCCTAGTGAGCTGAATTTTTGTAATACATAGGTACATACATAAACTCACGCCTATATTCCCCAAAGGGATAGGCAGAGGTGCATTACTGCACCCACATTTATCATTTTTGTAATAATAGTAATAATAGGGCTTTTCATTTCGAAATATCTAAGCTCCATAGCCCAAAATCGGATATTTGAGTACTGAATGCATTCTAGTCGCTTTCTCAGCCCTTTACTCCAAAAAGGCTAATTTTACAGAAAAATGCATGAGACATTTTTTTATAGATAATTTCACGACAAACAATTCTTATGATGACCTCTTTGACCGCCGAGCAATAAGGTCGCGAGATATTTGCGAAAAACTGATTTTCGGAACCCTTTGACCTCTAACTTTTTTATAACACCGTAATAAAGGTTACAAAAATTCAGCTCACTAGGAATTATTCCGCAGATAAAACCTAAAATGACTGGACTATGACTGTACATATAGTGATTCATTATCTCGTGCCATTAATTAGAAATCAACTGCTTTAAAAATATTTTGTTTTAAAAACATAGTTTTTTTCACCAGACCATTACTTCGTGGTCTCGCGGTACAAGTATGTGCCGTGCGATCTAGAGGTCCTGGGTTCGATTCCTGGGTCG
Source organism: Hemaris fuciformis (assembly GCA_907164795.1). Taxonomy (NCBI): domain Eukaryota; kingdom Metazoa; phylum Arthropoda; class Insecta; order Lepidoptera; family Sphingidae; genus Hemaris; species Hemaris fuciformis. The sequence continues at coordinate 18,519,881 of OU015431.1, read as the reverse complement.
GGCAAAGTGTTATTGGGTTTTTCCCTTAGGAAATTCTCGGTAACAGCACGGAGTCTGGAAATGTGTCCGAAAAACGGCAATAGGCTCGCCCCCTATTACGTGGGACTGATACATACCTGGCGAAATGTGGGTGCAGAAATGCACCTCTGCCTACCCCTTCGGGGAATACAGGCGTGAGTTTATGTATGTATGTATGTTTTTTTTATTTCTTTGTGGTGATAATTTAAATGATAACAAAACAGATAGTCCGTCGACAAAGGCCTCCTCTAAAGATTTTCACGTGTTCCTGTCTCTTGCTAGACCAGCGGACCGGACCAGCTATTTTTTAAAGTCATTTTCCCATCTTTTGGTTTGCCTGCCTCTATTTTTTTGCCATCTCTTTTCTCATTTGGTTACTAATTTAGTCCATTTCTCTTTTCTTTCTCTTAACATACGACCTACGCCATTTAAGCTGTCTATAGGCTGTGTGTGCATTTTAAAATTTTGTTTTCTTTTTAATTTCTTGTAATTACAAGAAACATTCAGAGTGAAATTTACTCTATCCCTTCTTTTTATACCTAAAATACTTCTTTCTATTGCATTTTGGCATACTTTTAATTTAGATTCTTGTAATTATGTTAACACCCATGTCTGGCACCTGTATGGTAAGCATGGCATAATGTATATTCCGTGTTTCTTTTTGTTATTTTTCGTTCTATTTCTTTGGTGTGGAGAGGTGCGGCAGGTAATACAGTAAAGGGTTGCCTTAAGCTTCCGTTTTGGTACCTCGAGTTAGTTGGGGTCTCTGGCGTTCCAACTCGGTTCGCGCTTTGGTAAGTTGGGTCCCTAACCAAGATCCTACGCCAGCATACCGACTAAAACCTCTCGGGGGCCGTATAGTATCAGAACTGATGAATGAAAGTAAAAGCTGGGCATATAGTAGCATATGTATTGGATGATCTTTAGCTGACAAAATAACGAATTACGTAATCGCACTATGATTATCTGCAAGTTGAAAGATGCAAATGGTCGCTAGGATTGACAGGCCTGCCAAACTGGTTTGGTATTCCATGGGACTTTTAACGAATGTGATTGGAAGGGTTGGGTAAGAGGAGAATTTATTCAAATGAAACCAATGATCTGGAGATAAGTATTGTATATTCCAGAGAGCGTATTGATACTTGTTTAAATATTTCCAATCAGAACACAATATAAGAGCAATTAATACACAGAATTCTGTCACTTAAGCTTAGACCGCGATGCTGCAAATGATACAAATAAATGTATTTAAATGTTTTATTACGCCATAAACGTTTCGAAAAGGGTTGTTTTTTTTTTCAAAATAAATATAAAATTTACTACTCAAAGAAACTACCACTGAGATAGCAAGTCGAAATCTGTGTGTCTGCTTAGCAACCAAGGTTTTGGTTTGTTTAGAGGGCCGCCTCCTCGTTTCGGCTCGCCGCTTCTTTCTTCCTTCTTTAGTTTCTTGCACGAATGCCAGATAAACCTGTGCACCAAAAACGAGATATTTTTCATTATGAAATAACATTGCTAGTTACGCCTAAATCATTTGCATTTTATACACAGACACAGGCACAAATTTTCCGTTTGTCTTAAAAATTAATATACATTATATCCTATCCTATTAATCGCTTGGCAACTTTGGCTTATAAAAAGTTAGGAACACCTTCAAAATCCTATCCAAAAATTGGTACGATAAGCAAGTGTAGTGCGGTAGGATCCTTATACAGTCCGGCGGCATTGAAGGGAATGTATGTATATGAAATGAAATGAAATTTAATTCGTAAGACATTTACATTTTTGAGTATCGTCAGGTCCCAAAATAGGCAAGCCTGTGTCTTGGGTACCTGTTTATTTACATTACCAAAAATTACATACATATTACATTAGCTAATGACAATATAATATAAAAATTAACTAGTGAAAACTTCTATAGGAATATCTTCAAAGTTCAAAACACGTAATCATGTAGACAGTTTGTTATTTTCAAACTAGATGGCATTATGACGTGCTCTTAACTAATTTTGTCTTCACGGCACCGCACTAGATGTCAGTAGTTGTACCAAAAACGCAATACAGTATTACCTACGGTCTATAACAACCTATAATACATTTACCTTGGCGTCCTGATTGTTTGATTGTGTGCAGGGCATTGGAATTCCCAATCAGGTAGCTGAAGAATGTAAATAATTTCTTCATCTTCCTCGCTGTCCTTGCGTTTTTCTGTTTCAGATTTCGCATACGGCTGTAATTATTATTATTTATTAATGATTTATAATTCGAATACCAAGATAGTAGTTAAGTGCCAAATCATTAATGGACCTATCTATCAACAATCATTGATCTTGCAGTACCAAAGTCAATGGGTAGTGGGTACATTATACCTTATTTTTATATCAGTAGATTGCGCCAAGCGTTTAACGTCATCCAGTTTATATGGGCTAAATAGGACGAAAACTATTGTTTTAGGCCTGATTGGTACAGGTTGAAAAAGGAAGGCAACATCATATTATGCGTGTTTTACTATGTCCGGTATTTTACTTAATGTACTGTGGTAGCTCTTTCGTGAATAATATCATTGACAGCTGAATTCCACAGCTGGACAGACAGTCTCCCTTAAAGACTTCCAGTATCGTCTGCCCGCCTTACTGGTGGACGAACGAGTGGGCCCATTGGTACCACAGTATCACCTGTTTACATCACTTACAAGAATTTGTAGTGTGCTAATATATTATTTTGGCTACACTATTTCAATATTACAAGACATTGTCGCTTACAAACACACTGGGCGCCGATATCGCCTCGCTTGGATCCAAGTAGCCGTCCAGAATCTGTTGGTTGGTCTTATACTTTCGTGCTAGGTTAAAGTGCTTGGAGTCTTCTTGAGTCATAGGAAATGTTATTAAAGGACGTCTGCAGAAATAAATAAGAATATATGAAATTGCCAACTATACTGAGGTAGGTAACTACTTTTAAATCAAATTAAATGCTGGTCGTGTTTTAAAACTCAGTGTCGATACGTGTGTAGTAAATATAACAGAATATATATATGTAATCTTTGTAATGATGTTCAGACTCACAGAAAAGCAACTCTCTTCTAGGCCTATTGTCATAATTTATTTTATTTACCGAATAAATCATATTTTTTCTATAAAGAAAACAGTATTACCTGAATGGATCGAGGTATAAAGACCTCTGCGGCAGTTTAAAGTGCTTTTTGATGTATTCTTCATCGAGGAGCTGAAAGTCGCTATGTGCAGCAGCGCTCGCCGAAGCCGGACGTGGTTTGCCTGCCGTGGCCTGGTCGGGTAGCTGAGAGGCGTCGCGGGGTACCAGGCATATCAGCGGTAAGCTGGATTTGACACCGCTACTGCTGCCACTGCACGTACAACAACTAGACAAACAGAATACAAAATACAAAGATGAATAATGACTGATGAGACACTAGCGATACTCAAGGTAGTATGTATATGGGGATCATAAATGAAAAAAGAATCAAAATTTAATTAAGACATTAATTAACTACTGGGTAAACTTAGCCTAAAGTTGTGTAATTATTTACGCAAAGCATAAAAATGGAGACATAACTGGCAGCGAAAAAGGCGGAGGGGTTGGCGGAGGTATTTTTTTTGAAGCTTGCGCGTTTTTGACGGCCAAACGGCAGTTGCACTAAGTATGCGTGTCATTAAGTTACAGGAAATTTTGGTAAAAAGTTTAGTACCTAATTTCATTACACAATAATAATGAAAACCGAGAATCGAGTACTCTCCTTCAATACTGCTAGTGACTCACCAGTCACATATTAATATGTATATAGAACAGGACGTAAATGAATTAAATGGCTCTGACGGTTTCTTCAAGATTAACATACGAAGTCGTGATGGCCTTGAGGTTTAGGTACGCGGTCGAGAATTTCGACGGTCGCGGGTTCAAACCCCAGGCACACACCTCTGACTTTTCGAAGTTATGTGTGTATTCACAATGAATTATCACGTACTTTAACGGTGAAGGAATACATCGTGATGAAACCTGCACACCTAAAAAGTTCTTAGGAATTTCTTAGGTGTGTAGTCCGCCATCCCGCACTAGGCCAGCATGGTGGACTAAGTCCTAAACCCTCTGAATGGTGGAGGAGGCCCGTGCTCAGCATTAGGACGTATATGGGCTGATGATGAATATCTATTTACTTTTATGACAATACTTTCAACAATTATCATTTTAAAATTTTACTTCAAAGACTACAGTATATTAGTTTTACATCTATACCTCATTGCTTTGTTATGTGAGTATAAGCATGTTTATTAAAAATATATCAATTTCCCACAATTATTCCTTCACTAAACGTGTTTAACATAATAAAAAAAAACACTTATTGATACAAGATTTTTCCTTGATACATATTGTCATGAGAAATGTCTCACCTTGCCATTTTTGCACCTAAACGTATGTGTTCCCGAATATAAAACAACTTGATTTACTAAGGAAATATCATTTTTTAATTTAGTTTAATATTTTATAGGTTTATAGTTTTTTGAAATCATTTTAATTTTTTTGTGTGTTACACCTGTCAGTTGGTATGACGTAATGTATTACGATTCGTTTTGTTTTTCAATTTTAGTTTTCATGTGGCCTACTTTAAAAAGATATAACCGTCATTAGAGTATTTATGTTTTTTCTGATAAATTTATTTTTCGGAAAGAAACTAGTTTTTCGTTGCTTCCATAATAAGTATAATGGTAATCCGTAATCGTCTAAAAAAAATCTTTCACAAGTTTTTAAATTTCATTAATGTATCTACAACACTGCTGGATTTCAGATAATTTCATCAGAGCGGCAGTATCCAGCTGAGATGGGCTTAATCTGAGCTTTGTGACGTCACGGTGGCACGCGTCGGGGCGTCGGGGCATCGGTGCGTCGCGTGGGCTGGCATGACACAGCCGCGCCACGCCGCACCACGCCGCGCCACATGTCGCCCCCTCGGATCAAATCGGGCAAAAAGCGACACGTTTCGGTGTTTAGCACCCTATACAACGGGGCATTGATATCACACGATGATTAAATATTTCCGACTCGTCTGACTTTTATTACTTTTTAATTGTTGCTAGTTGTGTTGAATGGACGCAATTGAGGAGTTATTTGTGCACATTTTCTATTGACTGTCATTGATTTGGCCTTATTGCAGTTGGTTACGGCTGGTTTAATTCGTATTTGTTTATTGCATAGTTTACACTTACTAAAAATATACGTATAAAGACATCTGTACCCTAGATGAGTATGCATAGGTTTTTTTATTCATGGAAAAGGAGGCAATCGAGCTAGTGAGCTACCTGATGTTAAGTGGTCTACACCGCCCATGTATACCCAAAATACCATAAAAATTATCGGTGCGTTGCCGGCCTTTGAGAGAAATATAGGATCTTTTCTAGAAAGTCCCTAAATCGTACCCATTTAGGTATACTTCTAAACCACGTTGTGTCAACAATATTATCCTACTTATGTGGGAATGTGAATCTCCGGTATATTTTTAAACACGTAGCTGTTACTGAGAGCTTTTCAAACGGGAAAAGCCATTACATTTTCTCCGACTCGGGATTCGAATCTGGGATCGGTCAAATGTACACTCATGGCGCGAGACGATCGAGACAGTGTATAATTCTAAAGTAAATATTTGACTGCCTCGTGGTCTCGCGGTATAAGTATGTGCCGTGGGATCTAGAGGTCCTGGGTTCGATTCCCGGGTCGGGCAAAGTGTTATTGGGTTTTTCCTTTAGGAAATTCTCAGTAACAGCACGGAGTCTGGAAATGTGCCCGAAAAACGGCAATAGGCTCGCCCCCTATTACGTGGTACTGATACATACCTGGCGAAATGTGGGTGCAGAAATGCACCTCTGCCTACCCCTTCGGGGAATACAGGCGTGAGTTTATGTATGTATGTATGTAAATATTTGGTTTAGATTCAATGACCAATAAATTTCATTTAGAAAACTAATGACCGAATACTGAAACACTACTTAAATATAAGTCCCCCTCAGATTAAGTAGCGTTTCAGTGTTCGGCCATAAGTAAGATATCGTTTAATTAAAATTATAATTTAAAATAGATGTGTGTAAATAAGAATAGCAGCTAGTGAAAAGAAAGTGTAGATATTTTTGTATTGCAACAAATTGAAAACCGCTTTAATGTGCAAATCATGGACATGAAAATATATTAAAAACAAAAACCGCCTTAAAAAAAACTATTCTAAAACAAACTTAAATGCACTAAAAAGTCAGAAATAATTGCGTATTCTTCTATTAACTTACTAATCAACTTACCATTTCTCTTAATCAATATGTAGGTACGATCTATGTGTTTACGGGCTATGCTCGCGGTTTCCCTACGAGATCGAATCAGAAATGAGGAGATCCGTAGAAGAACCAAGGTAACCGACATAGCCCAGAGAATTAGCAAGTTGAAGTGGCAATGGGCCGGGCACATAGTGCGGAGAACTGATGGCCGATGGAGTCAAAAAGTTCTCGAATGGAGGCCACGTAGCGGGAAGCGCAGCGTAGGACGTCCACCAACAAGATGGTCCGATGACCTGGTAAAGGTCGCGGGTCGTCGCTGGATGCAGGCTGCCTCCAACAGGCCACTGTGGAGATCAGTGGGGGAGGCCTATGGAGATCAGTGGGGGACGTCTTTGGGCTGATGATGATGATGATAATGTAGTTTTAATTATTGTTATTCTTGGAGGCGGTGTCAGCCATGGAAACACTACAATAGTTCAGCAGCGACATAAAGTTAACATCATGAATTAATTGAAGTTAACATAATGTACCTATTCTGAAACCAAATCCGTTTCTATTCTACTTGATATTTTACGCAATGTGAACCACTATAAATAGAAAGCATGTAATTGATTATCCCGCTTTTTCTATATCCTTCCAAAAATAGAGGAGGAATACAAAAAAAGACAGATAATTTTATTCCTAGTCCTTTTTGTCCTCAGTTTAAGTTCTCAACAAAAACTTTTTCACATAGATATACTATTTTTATTACATTCTTAAATTTTATCATAGGTAATTTGCTAGTCGCTACATAATAGTTTTTGGAAGATTGTTAACTGGGTACATTGCCCCATAATACAACAATTATTGTTTCAGAAACTGGTGACGTGGTGCTATCTTGCATTTGTTCTTACGGATATGACAGATTTGAGGAAATTGCACATATTTTATACGTTAATTAATTATAAATACTAACCAATGATGGTAAGAATTTTATTTTTTTTGAATTTAACTATAGGTGGGAACTCGACGGCTTTTTTGCAGAATAAAATTGTTTATTAACATTATTACATTAATGCTAACTGCATTACGAAGGCATGGGAGTTTGGAAGTACATTAATGTTCTGAGTATTAATTGTTCATATTAATTATATTATAAGTTTTTAAGTTATAGAAGAGAAAATATATATTCAAGCAAATTACTTTATCTCTTTTTAAAAAATAAGTATTAATAACTGGTAATAAAACTCCTTGAACAAAAAAATTTTCCATTATTAATGTATAGTTTAAAGTTTACTTCATTTTCTTTTGAAGTAATTTAGTTACTTACAATAATTTGTGATCTAAATCCTCTTTTTTCAAGTATATAAATTGATACTGCAATTTATATCATAATATTTTTCGCATACAATTTCATCTTTTCATTTTTGGAGACGTGCAAAAAGTCATTAATTTCGGTTTAGTCTACTCGATATTGACCTTTGTTATGAGTGATCTCCAAACCCCGGGGTGTTGTGTGCCGCCTTTATAGCTGGCAAACAAACGACAGACCTCCACGGATTTGTTGGATATTGCAGACTCTACTGGCGATGCTCTTATTAAACATCACCCACTGTAAGAAAAATTACCTAAGTATGTCGTAGTCTAACAATTTTGCTCGCAGCTTTGTTCTCAATATAAATTTGTTAATAAACATAACGTAATAAGTAACGTATCTAATTAATGTATACCTAGGTAAATACTTTCATTCATCAATGTATCGCAATACAATACTAGCAATTGAAAATGTAACATTTTCCAGAATTAACTTTCTATTACTGATTTAAAACTAAGTGAATACTTTTTAATTATAAGTCGTTGGCCTCGAGGTTTAAGCACGCGGTTCAGAATCTCGACGTCCGTGTGTACAAACCCCAGGCACACACCTCTGACTTTTCCAAGTTATGTGTGTATTCACAAAGAATTATCACGTACTTTAACGGTGAAGGAAAACAGCGTTATAAAACCTGCACACCTAATAGTTCTTAGGTGTATAGTCCGCCAACCAGCACTAGGCCAGCGTGATGGACTAAGGCCTCTCAGTTGTAGAGGGCCGTACCCAGCAGTGGGACGTAAATGGGCTGATAATCATCATCATGATTTGGGCTTGCCCTAGTTTGAGATCCTAGGCACTGATCAGAAGTAAAATCTTAAGATCTTAAATCGTAATTTGTTGCAATACCGCCGAGCAATTTTTGCTTGAATTTTGGTGCATTGTCAGGGAATACGGTCACGAACACGTGGTTTAAATTAATGTTATGATGTCGGATTTACTCTGTATATGTGACAAATTTTAACAATGCAACAGTGTTTCGCATTCATTACATAAAGTTAGCGTGGATTTAACAAACTAATATTACCGTGGAAAGGCAAAGCTGACACTGCTTAACGATATTTATAAAATATTATATTAAAAATAATAGATAAGTTGGAAGATGAAACTTGAAAGTAAATGGATTTGAAAATATATTCGTATAATTAGTCCGGGCCGGTGGGTTGTTTATGCATGAAAAAACGGGTTTTATAATATTTAAATGTTATTAATTCTGCGAAAATATGCCATAATGCTGCCGCAGTTTGATAATACTGATTCATTTGAATCAGCATTCAGACTACCTAGAAACCTACTCGCACGCGATTGGCTATTCAATTAACCGCGACTCTCCTTGAGGTCTAGATCATCACATCCCTATTGTATATATATAATATATAATTCACCAAATTCCATACTCTAAAGAAAAATCAAAAAATATTAATAAAGGAAGTATTAATAAATTTTACACGCATAGACCCTCTACGCCTTTTGATAGTCTCTATCTTATATCTATACCGGCTCTCGTCAAGAATACCGTGGTACCGAAATGCAAGCGCTCCGGGCCTCAGGGAATCACTGCAAAACAGGACTTAATAGGTTCGCTTGCAAACAAACGGCTTTGAAGACTGAGGCTATGCGTGTAGAAAGGCAAGAAATATTCATCAATAGCATCCGTATTGCATTGGAGAAGGGGAGGTACCAGAGTTCGTCATTTCGATCGCCGTGCAAACAAAAGCATTCGTGTGTTAAACCTGGACGTTCTGGGCCCGAAAAAACATTATAAATAACCACAAATAACCTATTTTATTCCTTTAGAGTGGTATTATATCTTAATTAGGATGATAGAACTGTCTCATAAATATCACCTGATTAAATACGGTTGTGTCTGGTAAGTAAAGACTTTACTTCTATAGCATATAGACTATAGAAATCACTTTAATTAAAAAGAAAAAAAAAGAAAATACATTTCATTTTGAGCAGCATTTAAGTGTTTCAGACCACCTAGTGGGAGATGTGGGGCGTCCGAGCTGACCAACTGCCGAGTTTTCAAGTCAAGTGATCACCAAATATTGCGTACGGAATCAAACACGCTTTATCATTAAACATCGCTTAATATTTCATATACCTACATATGTGCAAAAATAGTTACTTTTAAAACATTTTTTTTTCGACATTCATGTTTTTTCCCTGTTGTTATTTCAGTTTTTTTTAATTGACGTTGATACTACATCGAAATGTGCATTAAGAATTTGACTCATTTAATTAAGTAATAGTTTTCAGTAGTTTTATACATATGCGTGTAGCCTTGATAAATATCATCATTATAGTATCACTGTCCACTTCAGCGTAAATTTGAGATAATTTACGTGAGATTGTCGTCAGTGCGTAGTATATGCTTAAAATCCAAAGCGTTAGTCGGTTCTCCGACTTTTAACAACGTCTTACCGGCTTGAAAGTAATGTAGATACTTACGGCAAGCCGGTTGCTCCAGCAACCAAGATGTAATCAAGCAGTGGGGCGCTCGCCTCTGAAACATCAATATGATACAGGCCATTAAACAAGCGAGGGGTTAGATATTCATTACTTTTAACAGCAAATTTTATATTTGTTATAGATTGTAGTTGAAAAGGCGATCTATTGCCCTATTGAATACTGGCCACTGCTTACTTACAGGTCAGCGAATCTTTATTGGCATCAGTATTATAAATATACGTGTTTAGAAAAATATAGTATACGGTAATCAAATGTCCTGTAGTTTTTGTTTGTACAAAAAACAAAGATTTATTGCAGGTAGTATGCGCCTATTTTAGATTATATAAGAAGCATGGGTCTCTAAACGTTTATGTCTTATTCTTAGATTTTGCGCTATAGTTAGGTATAAACTATTGTAGATTATTTGTAATAGTGAGGCTGATATAAATAATTTAGGGTGTCAGCTGCTTCGGTGTAAATCCGTCGAAGCTTCTTTTAAGCCATTGCAATAGGATGTCACAAAAGGTACGCTGTCATATACATTGCTTCACGTTCAGCCGTTATATTATCTATACAATTGTAAAATGTGATCGTTCACATCACGGTTTTAGTGGCCTCTGTCATATTACTCGAAGCCCTACCGCTACCGCGGTCCTCACGAAAACAAACAAACGATACTTAATATTGCATTTAGCCACGTCTTTCCTTTAAGACTACTCCAAACAATGATTTTTAAGACTGTTTTTAAAAATCTTATGTACGTTTTTTTATAGTTTCGTAAGCCATACGTGCTTTCTAAAAAAAAATTCGTAAAGAAACCTATTAAAAATTAAAATACAATCTACAAGTTTAAAGCGGAAAATTTCGAAAAATTTAAATTCATTTCCCAAATAAATCTATCAGCCGATTTCATTCCAAATATACACAAAATAAAAGCTCTTCTTTACTCGCATACAAAATATATTTATTTTAATTCTTATTCTCGGGGAAATCCACTTACAGATTGTCTTCAAGTATGCAACTTGGAGGTATGTCTGACTCACCGATCTATTTTTGTTTGTAGTAATAGGTCATCCTACTGACTAAAACCCCGTGATGGTCCACTATATTCAGGAAAATCCAAGGGGGCGGGATACGCGTTTGCATGCAGCCAGGCCCCCTTGGAGTTGGTCTTTTCAGTAGACTCATCATTGCAAGAGGCAGTTCTTCCTCAGCCAAAACTCGGAGAAATAAAAGGACGGCCGCTAAAGTTTATGCGCTAAAGATTATTACTCGCCTCACTCGCATTCATACACTCTACCTAACTGAATGTTTATGGTGGTCGAAGATCCTGCCGTTGATAAAAAGTCCTATTTGTTCGAGAAAAAGTCCTAATGAAATCAATCAGGTGGTTAAGAATGGAGTATATGAGATGGTAAATATCTCCCGTTAACATATTTATGGCAGCTAAATCGTTACCGAATGTATGCAGTTTAATCCTTGAACGTAACTTGCGCGAGTAAGTTGTAAGGTAATATTGGCGGTAAGTAGCTATCTGGGCGGACAATAAATAACGGCAAGCAGCTATCACTTTTTAAAGTTTTGTTTAGTCGGGTAACATGTCGGTGATGTGAATTTTTTTTCTTAGTATAATATGTTCTTGGTTCATTAAACAGTGTAGGAGCCTCATCGACGTCATTTGTTTTTTGTCGAGGCATGGTATTCAAGGTAAAAAAAACAGAGTTTAACAACGTAACAGTTATATTTTTATTTAAGCACGCTAAATAATAACGTGAAGCAGAACCTGAAAGATTCGAGACTTGTTGAATAATAGAAAAGAAAAATATCCTAAATATGACACATAAACATGTTTTTTATACCAATAAATGCCACCGCCGGATTTAAAATTTTACTCGCTTTTCATATCAAAACAGATTTACATTTTTTTGTGATCACGATATTATGTTATGCTTTTAATTAAAAAATATGTGAAGTAAATACAGTGACAGTACTGTAAATACAGTGTAACTTAAGGCAGCTGAATCTCGTGAACATTTAATTCAAATCGCTATCTGGTTCATCGATCTGGTTGAGTATAAATGTGGTGTATCATGTCGGCCAAGGACGCATTCCATTGGTGTACATTATTAATTAGTATATACCGAAGTTGGTTCGTTTGTGGTTACCCAACTATGAAATTAATAGTTTCAAACATCACGCTTTGATGCGGCTAAATGCTGGATTGTGCCTACATTGTTTGGACATAAATACTCATCATCAGCCCAAATGCGTCCCACTGCTGGGCACGGACCTCCTCTACAACTGAGAGGGTTTAGGCCTTAGTCCACCACGCTGGCCTAGTGCGGGTTGGCGGACTACACACCTAAGAACTTTTTAGGTATGCAGGTTTTATCACGATGTTTTCCTTCACCGTTAAAGCAAGTGATAATTCATTGTGAATACACACATAACTTCGAAAAGTCAGAGGTGTGTGCCTGGGGTTTGAACCTGCGACCGCCGAAATTCTCGACCGCGCGCCTAAACCTCGAGGCCATCACTGCTTTTATAAACACTCGTAAAGAGTTAATGCATGATTGTCTCCTTTAAATATTCATATATAACATAATTAAACGCAATTGGGACATGTTATTCCTATTTTTGTCTTTATTTGATCAAGCATTCATGATGTGACAATTGTGTTTAGTATCTGCCTTAATTTTGCCATATCACCATCATTTAATTGACCGAGGCTATGCATTTTTCCACTATGTCATAGTGTGAGTGTGCACACTCCACATATATTTAGTACCTCGTTACATCGCAACAATATTGTTGTTTGAATTACTTAATAATAATTTATAGTTTGTGAGATCAACCGAACTATTATTCCGCGGTTCCGCATTATTCTCAACAGAGTTATCGCTTACTTTGTGCCATTACTTTAGAGAAGTCTTTGAGTAACTTGTAACAAACTATTTCCTTAAGGCTTAAGTGATGGAATAGAAATGAGATCCATGTATACCTTCCGTAATCATGGTTAGCAATTAAATAATAATATTGCAACTCCATACGTATATTATATATTGTATGTACATATACGTATTTATACCATATGTTTGTAATGTTTGACAGTTCCGTGGCGCAGTTGGCTAGGCTTGTAAACGAGAGGCTTTGGGTTTGATTTCCGCACCGAGACAAATGTATGTGTGGTCCAAAAATATTTGTTTCAGTTCTGGGTGTTGGTGAGACCAAAAAGTCTCTCCTGATTGCTGACAAAGATGTGTGTCTTATTGTGGAGTGAGAACTATGTCTGTGACTGTTGGGCGTATTAATATATACGCGTGTATTCTCTTTACGTACATAGTACATACATTAAAGCCTTATTGCTGCCAGAAAAGCCGGAAGTGTATTTCAAAATCCAGCTTTGTCTTTGTTTAGGTCCCATGTTGTTTGGGTCGAACCTATTGCTGTACACCATGCTCATTTTCAGACTCTGTCCTGCTACGGAATATCATCATCATCATCAACAGCCTTTACACGTCCACTGCTGGACATATACCTCTCCTATGGTACACCACTGGACTCGACCTTCGGCCTTCCTTATCCAACTGATGCCTTGCTACGGAATATATATGTAAAGCATGTTTTAGTGCCTCGTGGTCTCGCGGTACAAGTATGTGCCGTGCGATCTAGAGGTCCTGGGTTCGATCCCCGGGTCGGGCAAAGTGTTATTAGGTTTTTCCATTAGGAAATTCTCAGTAACTGCACGGAGTCTGGAAATGTGCCCGAAAAACGGCAATAGGCTCGCCCCCTATTACGTGGGACTGATACATACCTGGCGAAATGTGAGTGTAGAAATGCACCTCTGCCTACCCCTTCGGGGAATACAGGCTTGAGTTTATGTATGTATGTATGTTTTAGTTGCAATAAGGGCCACCGATTTCGACCCTTGTGCGCGCTAGGCGCTTCGTTTACCACGAGTTATTTGATCTCGCTACTATCAAACATATTAATTGAATAAACGAAGCAGCGTTCAAACCCTTTCATCTAAATAATTTGCGATAAAACACAAGCAATTAGGTTATTAAGTTAATATTCGTTGCCTAAAACAATTAGATGAATATAAATATTATTTCGTCCTTTCTTCCACCTTATGTTACAGGACTAAGGATTTAGTCCACATATTAATCATAATACGTCACCATATAAACATCTGTTACCACTGTTTACCTATTGCAACCAATTTCCTAGGTTAAAATTTCATCATCAGCAGCAGCTTTTCTTACGTCCACTGTTGGACATGAGAAAGAAAGAGAGGCCTATGCCTCTCCTATGGCACGCTATTAGGCTCGATCTTCGGCCCTCTTCGTCCAACCGCTGCCAGCCATCTTGCGAATATTGTCACCTCACTTAGCCAGAGCGCGCCCTACCCTACGTTTGCCGAGTCGCGATCTCCACTCTAGAACCCGTTTCCCTCAACGGTTGTCGGTTCTGCGACAAATGTGACCTGCCCACTGCCACTTCAGCTTGCTAATCCTTTGGGCTATGTCGATAACTTTGGTTCTCTGACGGATGGCATCATTTAAAATTTAGTTACCTATTTCTAAAAACTTTTAACGGATATCCGCAATGACCCGAAAAATAAATTAAATTAACATCTTAGAAGTTTTTACTGTAGGTATACAAAAGATTTGCAGCTGATTTTGTAGTAATGTGGCAAACTTTGTAAAAGATGGCAACCTTGCGTATTTCTTTGTTTCCGTACTTTATTTCTATTAGATGTGCCCTGTGGTTTTACCCAAATGAAATTTAATTTTCCAGTACAGACCATAAGAGGTTTGTGCCCATAAACGAGCCCAGTGGCGTATTATAGGAGAGGAATATGTCCAGCAGTGGACGTGAGAGAGGCTGTTGATGATGATGATGATAGCCTACATTTTAAAGGCAAGTGCCAGCTACCTTCGCGGGAAATTTTATATAAATTCATTCAGTAGTTTTTGTGTGAACGAGTAACAATCATTGGTACATACAAACTGTTGCCTTTATAATAGTAGTGTTTTTGTTGTTAAATATTTAAAACAGTGATTAAAATGTGCGTATGATAATTAAATATTGAATCTGAAGTTGTTGAACGTAAGATAACTCCAAATGAATACACACATACTTAACAAAAAGCCAAGTAAAACCTATCCAAATTTGTATCACGAACACGTTGTGCAAAGATGTTATTGTTTCGAAATTTATACGTTCAAAGCTTCGCAATCAGCCCATAAAGGAAAAACCTAAAAGGAATATGTTTGTTGCACCAATTTTACTATCCCGCGTTCAGGGTTTCAGTTCATTAGGTTTTTATTTATTCAGCGGCACACCTCCGACATGTATGCTGAACCGATGTTGACTTATTTTTTTAGTTTCAATGGGGATCGAATTGGTTTTAGCGATGTCCGAATTACACCATTGCAGTTAGTGTTATATTTCGAAACGTTGTTGTTATGTCTAAGTAAACACATTTGCACTATGAAATAACAAAAAATATACGAGTATAACAATATGGATTTTGGATTGGAATCCCTAAATATAACTCAATAAATTTATATCAAGCGTTTAACAAACGAATGAGTGATGTACAAATGTAAAATAATATTTTCTTGCGGCCCCGACGGCATGTTGAAATGTGCAACCCTCGCGGAGATATGTAATTATCGTGGTGAAAACTCTCTGGTCGTCGTCTGCAAAGTTCTCTTTATCCGGTTGCCCTCTGTCTGGTTAAACAATACAAGCCAATAGATAGAATATGATATTTACAGAAATGGTAGTAGACGCGTTATGATTTGTTTTATAGAGAAACGGCTCAGACACAATATCGACCTCTCAGCTCTGAGCTCGCCGTACCAATATCTCGGCGTACGCAATAAGCGGCTACAAAGCCAATTAAACTCGTTTGTGGATTCATAACACTTTAATTTAAGAGCTCAAATCTGCAGACTCCGTTCTTGTCAGCCCGTTTTTAATATACAGATGGATATTGTATTTTTTATTTATTTTAACATTAACGGTAAGCTATAAATAAAAAGGCACGAATTTTGTTCAGAAACTTCATATTTGGCATCTAGATATTAACATGAAATGTATCTAGATATACATGCTTATATATGCTTATGCATGATACATTATTGCTTGAGAAAAACATATTATCAGAACGTCTGGGCTGAGAAAATAGCATTGACTGTTTTTATGTTGTACGTATGGGGTTCTGTTGAATTTATACTATTAGTTACACAGGTATTCCTGAAATCATGGCATTAAAATAATCCACGAGCCTTATTCACTAAGTAAAAGATAATTTTTGCAATCAGTTATTTTGTCATAGAAGCATAAAAACAATAATTAATAAATCATGACATATTTTTTGAAAATTTGGCACATAACGTCGTATGATCCATATCATATGGTCGTATGGTCGGGCGGATCGCCCCGCGTTTGGACAACAGAGCAAAATCTTGAAAAATTAATTCGCGAGTTTTGTTTTGTTGAGTTAGTTTTTACTAAAATTTTGTACATTGTTAATAATTACCGCCCTCGGTAGTCCGAGACTATTATAATCTGAATTTACCTACTATTTCTTTTAAGTAGTTTATATCAAGAGGATTCATGGAAGCCGCCTACTCCTGTCAGAAAGTTTAGTAAATTTCCATTTACCCCAGCGTAGAAGAAACTAACTTTTTCCTGCAACTCCATATGGATAACTTTAGACTTCAAAAATAATATTTTCCCGTTTTTATGCATTATTCATTGATGCTCTCATTAGACCTACGGAATTATAAAGCTTATAACCTTCTGTAAATGGACTTTATTTAATCCAAAAATATTTTTCTATACGTACTAATATTTCCTGGGCTTAACGCGTTAAACCAAAAAAAAAAACTTGAGACAGAGCCGCCGCTAGCTTCTTCAACGCCTGCGTGCAAACCCTATTATAACGCCTTTACAAACTAAAAATAACAAGGAGGTTACCTAAAACATTCCTGTATCAACTGTCTTGTATCCAAAATGGCATGGCATTTCTTATACTTAAAGTGGAGTGGGGATTATGACAATGACTTGAAATACATTATTAATCGCTCGATATGCCGCCACGCTGGACTTGCCGCCGGCCTGTCTTCAGAAATAAAATTAGTTCCTTTAAATGATAGAATGCCTTGAGACACCAAAATTTAATAATTGAAACATTACCTACTATAGGTTACTACAGTTGACAGTTTACTTCTTACGTAGAAGGATTACGTTATTCATGTTTTATATGTTTTCTGTACGTACATTCTTGTCACTGCAGTAGGTGTTTTTATAACAATTATATCGCTTGCTGTCGAAAATCCGTTACATCTTGTCGTATCTATACGTTGACGCGTATAATAATCCTATATTATGGATTTATAGTTATGAAATATGTTTAATATCAGATTGTTAAAATCGAAACCGGTGTTCAATTTTAAACATTTAATTAATGTTTCTACGAGGGACATCGTAGGTCCATAGTTTAATGGGACTACGTAATCATTTCAACGCTAAGGGAAAATACGCAAGCACATCCATACAGGCGTATTTAGCCTTCAGGGAAAGGGAAATTTCCCATGCATTTCTGCACTCACATTTCGCTAATTATTTTTAATAGGAGGCGAAACTATTGCATTCCTTGGGTATATTTCTAGACTTCGTACTGTTATTGGGAATTTCATACTGAATAAACTTGTAAAACTTTACCCGAACCGGGAATGGCACCTGGGATCCCTAGATAGCACGGCACATATTTGTGCCGTTAGACCACGAGGCAGTAAGCACGTATTTTTCTGAGATATACAATACAAAAAAAGTTTGGCTATTTTTTTTAATGCATAACATTAGATACTCATCGCATTCATTAGTCCAAAGAGAAAGCTACATTGTTGTCAAATACAACTCGTATTTGACAATGTCAAATACAAATCAAGTAGTCAAAGCAATATTGACAAATGTCGAATGAGCCGGCTCATCTCTGTTCTATTATGTTACGGACCAGCAATGAGGTAAAAGCTTTGTAGCATTGACAACTGCTGCAATAGATATTCGAATGGTAACGATAGCCTAAGGCTATGACACCATCAAAGGCTGGAAACGCGTTTACGTCACCTTTGAAACTGCTGATGTTTACGCTAACGGTAGGCAATCATTCATCATATGTACACATGAGCGACACGAACTGCCAGCTCAATAGGGATGGTGCAAATTTCGAGCCTAAAATCACTGAGGCTGGTTTAGAGTCCCTTTCTGTTACACAAAGGGTTGTCAAATCAATGAAAGGGATCACCCCTACCTCAGTCCATTCATATTTGTCCAGCAGGTTTGATAACGCAATGGATTGTAAATATTTTAGAGCAGTAATGAGCACTACGATAAATCAAGCTAGCTAAATTTCTAAACTATATATGTTAATTAGTACTACATTGTGGTCTCGCGGTACAATTATGCGCTGTGCGATCTTAAAGTCCTGGGTTCGATTCCTGGGTCAGGCAGTGTTTTTATGTTTTTCTGTTACGAAATTCTCAGTATCAGCACATAGTCTGGAAATGTGACCAAAAAAGGGCAATGGGCGAGCAATCCCTATTACGTGGGACTAATACATACCTAGCGAAAAGTGAGTGCAGAAATGCTCTTATGGGAAATACAGGTGTGAGGTTATGTATGTATCATCATCATCATCATCATTATCAGCCTAAGGAAGTCCACTGCTGAACATAGGCCTCCCCCAATGACTTCCATAGTGACCTGTTGGAGGCAGCCTGCATCCAGCGACGACCCGCGACCTTCACCAACTCGTCGGACCATCTTGTGGGTGGACGTCCTACGCTGCGCTTTCCGGTACGTGGTCTCCACTCGAGAACCTTGTATGTATGTATGTATAATTAATAAACTTAATAGTTATAAAGTCTATTAGAGCACGGTAGAGCAGAGACGGGTGCATTTTAAATTGATTGGTCGTTAGTAAAAATATACAAATACTGTTATTGCCTGCTCTTTAGACCGCAATAGACTTTATAATTTTTTTTCTGCAATCTGTTTCTGTTAACATTAAGCAAAGGTTTAGATTTTTATAGATATGTTTTGAAGGGCATTATTACATTACATTACATTTTACATTTTTCTCAATTGGATTCCCAGTGCTTTTCGTTTTGTGAAAATATGTTTTCTCCAGGTAAGACGTCGGTCTAAGTAAATACCAAGGTATCTGGCTTCATTTGCCTGGGGTATCTGTACTCTGTTAAGCGTTACGGGGGGACATGTATCGCGTCGGGTCGTGAAAGTCACCTGTACCGACTTAGTTTCATTTGCTTTTATCCGCCAGGTAGTCAACCATTCCGTGATATTGTCTAGAGAGCGTTGTAATATGTTACTTGCTTGGGCCGGTTCGTCGTGCACAGCTAAAGCTGCAGCAAAAGTACCTATCACAACGCCATTCGTCATAGGCAAGTCTGAGGTGAACACCAGATAGAGGATCGGGCCAAGTACGCTTCCTTGTGGTACTCCTGCATGAGCTCTATGTAGTCCAGTGATTTCTTCTCCATGCTTAACGTAAAAGAATCTGTCAGTAAGATATGATTTTAGGAAAATGTAATAGTTTGTTGGGAGTTGTTTTTTCGTTTTGTACAATAAACCCTTGTGCCAAACCCTGTCAAAGGCCTGGGATATGTCCAGAAATGCAGCGCAGCAATATTTATTGTTTTCGTAAGCCTTATTGATTTCTTTTACCAGTCTATGCACCTGTTCTATCGTGCCATGTCCATGAAAAATCGCACTGCCGCTTCAGGTATTTCGCGGAGTATTTTTGTCGTAATCAAGTCATATCCCGGGGCTTTATTTTGCAGGACGTGGCCAAACTTTGCTACTCACACAAACAAGCTGCCAATATTGAAATTATTGTCACAGAATAAACACGAGCATCACCAAACTGTCGTGGACCGTTATTAGTTTGCCAAGAGCCCCTTTGGTACTATTAATTTTGCAATCGTACATCAACTATCGGTAATCTTATCGTTCATTCAAATAGATATTCGAAATGTGACAAGTGAGTATCGTTCCCATGTTCAAATTTCACGTGTTCAATTTTTATAAATAGGAAATATGCCATAGATTAGTTGTTAGGCAGTAATTACTCAATAAATAATTTTAGACTTTAAGAATATTTATTAGGTTTAAAATTCTACTATAATACTAGGCAGGCATTAGATGTTGTAGTTAAACCATACTTAACTTATGTATTATCATTTATAACCAAGAAACAGAACAGAAAACTTCTACGAACACAGTCTTTATTTGATTGTACTGTTTAAAAAAATTTGAAGACATTAAACAATTTTAATCACAAAAACTCGAAAGTTAAACAAAAAAAGAATATCTGCCTACACGGACACGTCCCGTCTGTTATCGTATTCTATACAGGTAGCGCGGAGGAGGGCTGCGCAGGCGCACGCGCGCTGCACGCGTGGGAACTAGCGCCGCACGCCCGCCCCGTGCGTTGATATTATCTCTCCACTTGTCCACACGTTGACTGCTCTAATGAACGCTGTAGATGAATATTAATACGTTTCACAGCTCTCGGTATCCTCTTCAGAAAGCACACTAACAAAGAGGACAATCATGATTGCTTTTATTAGAATTAACGTTGATATCGTCTATGAAGCATCTATTAAAAAGCTCTTTCGTAATTCAGTAGCTTTTTTCGTTCAAAGCGGGAACCGTTTGATGTAAAAAATGGAAGCAAATTATATATATTAAATTGATATTGAAGTTTATTGCGCCATTAACCAGCACAGCGAATCTGTATAAGGCAGAAAGAGTCTTTTTCTTCCATGAAAGTGCTATTTGTTTCGAGAATATGATATTATTATTTTGCATTTACCGAAATTAAAAGAGATATTTCATCAGTATAAAACATGGCTTCAACACAGTATTGTATTTTTCAATAAGGTTAGTCAGGTACGTTCTTTGTTCTACGATTTGTCTGACAATTAATTCAGGTTGGAGTGTAATTATAAAATTATTTAGTTGAATTATTTTTCTGGCTTTTAGTAAACATTGCACTTAATGAATATTTCTTATACCTATATTTCCTTGACAAAAGCAGTTTTTCGCGGCTTACGTTAATGTAAAGTTTGATATCTACATATGTATGGTAGGCACAGGACTTCTTTTGAATTGAGAGAGGCTAGGGCACTAGGGCTTATTCCAATATACTGATATGGTGCGGGTTGGCACACTCCACATAGCAAAGTTTTTTTTGGGGAAGTTCTTATGTTTGCAGATTTCCTTGTCATGTTATAGTTCACTATAATTAGAAAGAGTTGTGTGAACATGCCTATGTTCTCACATGTGCCTTGAACTTCATGATGACGCGGTAAGCCGTATTCTTGATTTAACTTTAAAAACCTTAGTCCATATTTTGCTCACATTGTAATGGCTTGGTCCTATTGCATAGAAAAATTTAACTCAAAACTACACCAAATCCAAATAAGACTTGAAAATAAGATGGTCTTGTATACCGGTTTACACATATATTTTGTTTTGTTATTAATACTCTTTTCGGCGGTCGCAGGTTCAAACCCCAGGCACACACCTCTGACTTTTCGAAGTTATGTGTGTATTCATAATGAATTATCACTAGCTTTAACGGTGAAGGAAAACATCGTGATAAAACCTGCACACCTAAAAGTTCTTAAGAATTTCTTAGGTGTGTAGTCCGCCAACCCGCACTAGGCCAGCGTGGTGGACTAAGGCCTAAACCCTCTAAGTTGTAGAGGAGGCCCGTGCCCAGCAGTGGGACGTATTTGGGCTGATGATGATTGCTACTCTTAGAGTATCTCAAATTTAATTTAATTTAAGATGCCCGAATCACATCATCAAAGCCCTTTGATGTGTTCTCTACTACTTACCAATGAGCGTGTACATATTATGTTTGTTAAATTATTAAATTTCATTACGGATATATTCCATCAAAAACATAAATGTGCAATGGAAGCCAAATTCAGTATGACGAATAAAATATGGATCGTTGGCTACTTCACCGCAAAACAATTGAGATCTAAAAAAAATATTAGCAATAATATGCATAATTCCAAAATAGTTTTATAACAATTTCTTGTTTTTGGTACTACTACAATGATTGGTACTTAATAGGTAAAAAAACTCTGAAATTTTAACAATTATTATTTAAATAATCATTATATTTCACTTAGGATGTAATTCAAGCCGAAGATTTGACTTGGCTGGAACATATGTTTTGCATGTCAAAGTTTTTAGATCTTACGTATGTCTCAGTTGGGTGGATGGAATTTGCTGCCTCATATTTCACATGCCGGTGTTCAGCCGGAGGCATCCTATTTGTGAGGATTTTTTAAGTAAAAATATCATAAACAAATGACTATTGTATCGAATGTCATACAAATAAGAAATAGAATAGACACTTTTAGTTTCTGATATCCAAAACACAAGACTTGTCTTTTTGAGGGGTCCGAACTGTGTATTTGACTATTGGATGTATTTTTTACTAATCATAAACCCATGAGATTCTTTCAGTTGTAGAGGAGGTCCGTGCCTAGCAGTGGGACGTGTACGGGCTGAGGATGATGGACTATCATACGGAAAGCAGAAGTGACGGAATCCTTCAGTTTTCGCCATCACTGGCTATGCTTCTATGTAAGTCTAGATAAATGTTTTGAATCGAGTTCATCGCGTCCCTTCCTATGCTATGGTAAATCCCCTTCCTATGCTATGTTAAAATAGTCCAAAATACCAGCGACACTCGGACGAGGGTTTGCAGATAGTGGGCCGCGTCGTAAACTAGTTATTTGAACAGGTGTCATTATCAGGGATTACCTATCGCCGCTGATTAATAGTCAAAGTATTAATAGTTTTGTTCATCGTAATCTTGTTTTGTTTGTATTGTACCTTGTATTTGCTGACGATTGTAGTCGACTTTAAGTAAATACGGAATTCATTAACGATAACTGTATATTATTTCAAATCTATCTATCACACGCGACATCGCTGTTTAGAATTAAATCAAAATCGGTCCAGATGTTGCGGAATTTATTCGGAAAAAACAAACAGTAATAGAATAAAATTGTAAAAACTCTTTAAGCGCAACTTGGTAGATAGAAAACGCGCCCCAGCGGTAAAAAGTTCTTGATTAGTATAAAGCTGTTTCAGTTAGTGGTATGAGTAAATTTGTACGTCCGCCCATAATGTGGGTTGAGATCTCATAAAGATTTTGCTAATTGACAAACACAATATTCTATTTTATATAGAAGGCTTTCTATTTTATTACTAACTACAACATGATTTGTTACTACGATTGTAAAAGCTATATTATTTTAACAGCCAATTGCACTGTGGGAATATCAAAACGAGGGTTAACATTCAATTGATGACAAATGACAAATCTGTAGCAAAATTTATTCTCAAAACATTTGCACGCTAAGTCAATTAACAAACTTTGAGAAAAATATTGTTTTTCCCATAGCCGAACGCTGCGCAGTATTTATTGCAGCGGCAACAATGAACGACGACATCCCACGAGGCAATAAAACGGCCCGTGTGCAAACACGGGGGCGTGCAGACGGGCGACTTATCAATCGCTCCGTTTGACGTTTAGTGGCGGCCAGCGCCGGTGCAGGCTTAAGGACGCGTGCATGCGCCGCAGGCGGCACGCGGCGCGCGGCGCCTGTCGGCTGAGACGCGGGCCTGTTTGCACACTAAACGATTGGAATGTTTCTGGCGAATCGATACACGTGTCTAGCTTTTCTACGTTTCACATTATTTGAATGTAATATCTATTTAATCAAATATATAATGATGATTGTACACGTATTTTAAATTGAAATTTTGAATTAGATAGTTGCGCCGCTTTTGTGTTCGGGAAGTACCTATTACTAAATACAGAGTAGGTATGTATGCAGAACTTAAAACAACAATCCTACGCACAAACTAAACTAAGTTTCCAGCATGAACACATATTATGTAGGTATATTCGTGTGGATTGTTAACAAATAGTTACTCCACCAAATACTTCGAGAGACGTAAGTTAATATCCCTGGAGATGTCTTGCAATGCTCTTTCGCTCAAGGCATCACAGAGTATCCTTTGACACGCCGCTTGTCATATCCCGGCGAAAATCCACGAGGAATCTTTAACATGGTTTCCATTTCATGTTGCTCCTCTGTACTGACATAATTTCAACCTTACCAGTGCATCACACAGTTCCCTTTTCAATGGCAATACATTTTAATAATTGAATTAAACTACAACCAAGCCATGCCTTTTGGAAGAATTTTCAATATTACAAAAATATATTAAGTAAAATACAATGATACTAACACTTCACAGCTTCATGCTTCCGTTCTGTTACATATACGAGTAATTAATGCGAAAGTATGGAAGATTTAAAATATAAGACAAATGGTCCTAACTCCTGACTTGTGTCGTCATAATAACGATGTATTAGTTAATGTCCTTATCTTACTAATATTATAAACGCGAAAGTTTGTATGTATGGATGTATGGATGTCTGGATGTCTGGATGTTTGTTGCTCTTTCACGCAAAAACTACCGAATGGATTTCAATGAAAGTTTACAATAATATAGCTTATACATCAGAATAACACATAGGCTATATATTTTTAAGATAGTGTATGAATTGTCCAAAATATAACGATAATTGTCAAGTAAAAACTGCGGGAAAAACTGCATCTGCGAGCTATTCTTGCGTACGCTGCAAAAACTGTAGAGTTTACACGTATATAATGTATAAGAGAAATGTTTATCTTAATAAGTCCTACAAAAAAGTCCGCGACAGCATATAACTATCTTTAAAATTACGAGGAATATGGTAAAAACAACAATTTCATTTTCTCATATAAACTGTTCTACCTAATTTCCTGTCAAACATTTTATGTTTATCCCGTCAATACGGTTAATGGTCCCCTCAAATTAAAAAACGTATTTAAATAAAGGTTTTGAATCGACAACATTTATCCACAATATTCGAACAATTGCGTATTTTTCATTTTAAAAATGCAGAATAATCAGTAATGAAAAATGAGTGACATATTTATTAGTTGTCAAAAATGTATGCGAGCGTTCAGAAATTTATTTTTAAAATCCTTGGTTGTATCTGGTTTAAAATTTACAAACGAATGCAGGCTCGGTAGTCATCACGCTTCGTAATCTAAATAATGATTTCACTGATCCCAACGGATATACCCTTCGATTTTAGCATATATTGTCAATGCGAAAGTAACACTACTGTGTTATACTTTCACGCCTAAAATATTTGAGTTATTTGGATGATTTTTGTTATGGATAAAAACGGAAACATAAAAAGGGACATAGGTTACTTTTTTTTAATTCATTAGTGTAATTTGGGCACTTGGGAGACGTTTAATAGATTTACTTATTATCTTTCTGCACCCAACCCTGAAGTCTATGCGGACGGAGTCGCGGGCAACAGCTAGTACTTCATATACGTGGAGTTCGAAACGTCACCGAGTCAATGTCAGAAAGAAAACAACGGTTTTCAAGAGACTTCTCTTCAGGCAGGCTTCGGAACAAGGCGAGCGACTTGAGTAGCCAGATTCAAAGTTTATAGAAATGTTACTTAGGTCCCAATGCGACACAAAAAAGGAAATTTGTAGCTCAGCCCATATAAGTCTCACGGCTGGGCACGGGCCTCCTCTACAACTGAGAGGGTTTAGGCGTTAGTCCACCACGCCTAGTGTGGACTACACATCTAAGAAATTCCTAAGAACTTTTAGGTGAACTTCGAGGCCATCAGTAATTAATGTATTCTGCATGACATTCCAAAAATTACATACATAGATAACCCCACGCTTGTATTCTCCGAAAGGGTAGGCAGAGGTGGATTTCTGCACCCACATTTCGCCAGTTATGTACTAGTTCCACGTAACAGGGTGCGGGAGAATCCATTAACAATTTGCCTGACCCGGGAATCGATCCCGAGACCTCTAGGTTGCACGGCACAAACTTGTGCCGTGAGACCACGACGCAGTCAACTCACTTAATACTATTACTGTGGGTGTATATAAAAATAAAGAATGGGTTTGATCATGGCATGATTAGATGTTTTTAGATCTTTGCTCTAAAAGGAAGCACAACGCTTAAAACTTTTAATCCGCGATAAAATAAATCACAGTTCACAATTAACTGCAGCCCGAACGATGAGATGACGTTAGTAATGATACCAATAAGTATGCAGTTATGCAAAGTGCGACGGATTAACATTTTATATTAATTCCTCGCTGGCTTTGTTTCATTGGAACGTAATTAAAATAAATTTTTCATTAAAGAAATGAATTTTGCGCCTGAACACTTTGTGGCATGAATTTATTATGGAAATCACTTAGTTAGATCAAGCGAGAATCAAAAGTGTAAAAGAACCTTCTTTTCACTTTTGATTCTCGCTTGATCTAAGTTTTGTCTGTTGGTCGGGAGGTTATTAAGATACAGTCAAATATATGTAATTTTATAAAAGATTTCTATTTTCATATGGGCCTCCTGTGCATCTGATCGGAATGAGGCCTTAGTCCACCACGCCGCGCCGCGCTGGCCTGGTACACCACGGTTTAGATCACCTGTTAAAAACTTTTATCTGTGTAGTTTTCCTGGTAAAGATTTCCTTCACTGTTAAAGTGCGGATAGTTAAGGATTAAACTTACTGTAGTTATAGAAGCGATTCAGACATACGCACGCGCGCCTGTTTCACCAAATGGGTTGGCAATTGGCATAGGTCATCATCATTGCCCTGCCCTGCTCCCAATTTTATTTGGGCTTGGCGCAGTATGTTTTATCCTTCCAATATATATATTTCTGCATCCACATCGCGCCAATTATATTATTTTTTTTGTCCCGTGTTTTAAAAGTGATCCTTTTGTCGTTTTTCAGGCACATTTCCAGACTCTGTGCTGCTGCTGAGAATTTCACATACTTTTGCCGCTTGACTACGAGGCAGTCAAATAACGAATTAATAAAGCAAACGTAATCGTATTACAATGAATAATACGATGTATGTAGAATACACGTTTACATAATGTACCTAAATATTTTTAAGAAGAATACTTGTCTTCTTCATGTTTGGAATGGGTAGGTACGCCTTAGTCACCCATGCTAGTCTAGCTATTGATTGGTTCAAATCGGAAGGTAGAGTGATTTACTTCAACACCAAAAGATAGCTTTACAAAAAGTAGTTAATTCATAAACACGCACTGGATATTCCATACCATTATTTTAAAATTATTACAATACTATAATTCAATCGCATTAAAACTATGCTGGGCAGATGTCGTTAATCGGATTATCACACAAGGGATGACACAGCGTGGTGCGGATTTCACATCTTGTGTTGCACGCGTGCCATCGTGGCTAATTTGTATAACATCTGTAGGTAATGTAAAATAAGCCTGGATGCACTTCAACTTCAATATTACCTGTAGGATGAATTGTTACCTAAAGATCTTCTAGTCTGTGAATATAATGTTGATTAGTATTTGTCCAGTCAGATATTGAATTTCAACGACCAAAATCGTAATTTCCCGGATATTTCGATAGTATAGTTACACAAGCTCACGACGGAGTGAATTAATTAACTGATAGTTTATTGAAAGCTGAAAGCAATACTGTGCATTCAATATGTAAACACGAGCCATACCTTTGCTTGGACGTCTGGTGGAGGACCAATTTATTTCATATCGTAGGTAAGGTGCGTCCATACTAAAAGCGTTACAGATGTGTTTGTGGATTGATTCGGTAATTATTAAAATAGAAAATTGTAAATTATTTTTATACTTCAGTGTCCAACAAGGCCAATTATGGATTATAATTTAAAGTACCTACTACCTAATGCGTCAATTTTATTTGCTCCCGTAGCCACAAAGGGAATTAAGTTGCGAAATAATCTAAATAAATATTAATTTATTTTCCTATGATGCTGATCTGAGTGACCGATGGATTCTTCATAATCTGGAATCTAATGTGAAGTTGGTTACAGTTTAATCTATGAAATGAACGGCCCCTTTGATTCGTGCTCTGGTGCCACTGTTGGTTTCTTTATTATCTAGGGAAAATCTTTAGTAATCAAGTCAAGTCAAGTCATTGAATTGTATTTGCTGGAAGATAACTTAGCTAAGAGCTTTACTGTGAATTTTCATAACAAACTCGGGATATTTCTGAAAGGCGCGGTGCAATTTATGTCGCTGGACGAGGTAGGCACTAAAGATGGTATTTTTTTTTTGGCTTTATGAACATTCATGAGTATTATTATTAAATTTCCAAGAATTAGGAAATAAACAGTTCCCAAACTCCAAAACAAACAATTTTATAATATATTTGAAGTCTTTTTATGTTGATTACATTATCATGCTTTGAGATCTCCTGCACAATACATAATAGAAATATCACCTTACAAACAATAAATGAATTGCAGTGCGAAGCTATGGAAATTCTCTGTCTAATGGACGATGGGCATTACATTCCGAAATACGTTAAGGCAAGCCGTTATTAACATAGAACTCCATTTGATTTGCAACTATGAGTAGCTATGTTTTGTAAACAGTTTCACAAATAGTCCATTTGTTTAAGGTGGACAACAAAGTTAACAAAATTTACAAGTGTTTTTCACAAAACATTTTTTTAACTAAATAATAATGTAATGCATGCAATATTACGATAACAGTAGGTTAGAGATGCAAGGAATTCTATGAAAGAATGTATTTCCTACAGCACTCATATTAATTTAGTTTTCAGGATGTATTAGGTCATCATCATCAGCAGCAGCAGCCTTTCTTACGTCCATTGCTGTATTAGCTCATAGCATTAAAAAAATCTGATAATATATGTTGGTTGGTATTGAAAATTTAATAATTATCCGAATCCACATAAGTCGCACATACATCGTGTTCTAAGACTATTCTAGACATAACATTGTAAACTGTTGTGACTGTTCCTGCGCCAGACTATAGGTACTTTATATCGATCGAACTACACTTACGCGGGAATGGTTTGCCTTACCTGACGAAAAAACAAAAAATTAGACTAACTCTTCTTCTCGCGACACGTGTGCGCCATTTGCACCATAGATCTAGCTTCAAGGTCGGGCAAAGTGTTAATAGTTTTTTTCATTAGGAAATTCTCAGCAGCAGCACGAAGTCTTTAATTGTGCGTGGATAACGGCGATAGGCTCGCTCTTATTTGTGGGACTTAAATACAATTGTTGAAACGTAGGTGCAGAAATGCATCTCTGTCTACCGCTTCGGAGGTACGGGCGTGTGTGTGTATTTTTTTAAATTCTTTATTGTACACCATATAATAAGAAAACAACATAGGTATAAGTAACTCTAAATAAGGTAGTGTCACAAATGGCGGCCTTATCGCTGTCGGCGATTTCTTCCAAGCAACCGTTAGATGGACTGGAGAGATTGGAAGCATAGAGTGGGTGGTCACAACTTACGTAAATAATTGAAATAAAAATAAAAATGATGTACGCAAAATGTTTAAAGATAGATAACATTAATAAATACAAATATATGAATTAGTAAGTACTAGGTATGTAGTATATATGAATTAGTAAGTGTATGTATGTAAGTAACAAATTAATGAAAATTTCGTTTAAAAAGGATAAAAATCTTGTAGTGGTATCTTTTCTCTTTCACACTTGAAACGCTTTAAGTAATTTAAGTATTGATAAATCTCAATTGATTAATATTAAAATGAATCAACTATCGTTGGAACTGGCAACAATGTAGGTATGCCGAAAATAAGAGTGTCATTTTTTTTTCAAACGGCGTATTATAAAATTAATGAATTGACGGCACACTTTCCAAGGCAGAAATTTTGTTGTAGACATCAAAAATTATAAAACAGTTTCCTCAAGTTAATCGAAGATAATTTTTTTAAAGATAATGCGAAATATCTCGGTGTGTACCATTTTGAAGTACAATCGGTTGAGTAAGATAATGTGGACTCGATATAGTGAAACCATGTCTCACATTTCACGAAAAATCGAAATGATAACATTGTTGTCACAATATTTGATAATCACTGCACAGCGGTCACTTCACCGTTCTTATTGTTAAAGATTATAAAAAAAAACGGAAGTTCATTAGCACGTTCCTCATAAGTCAGATAATATCGTTTCGCTGCCATAGAATTATTATGAAGGAAATTAATTTATGATAGTCTTTAATATCCGCACTCGATTTTAATAAGAGCTAACGGTAACAGGCGCTTTAAAGACGTAAGATCATTTAAGAAAAACGTACAAAGCAACCACCCCACTAATTCCCACGTATTCGTGTTTGAAATCTAAATCCTAGATAATCGAACAACGCATCCTTTATTATTACGCACGAGTCACTGATAAGCCAGGGATTTATTTTATTGGCATTCCCGAAAGACCCTTAAATAATTAAATATTTATGAATACTTATGATTCATACATACATAACCCCACGCCTGTATTTCCCAAAGAGGTAGGCAGAGGTGCATTTTAGCACCCACATTTCGCCAGGTATGGATCATATCACGTACGTATTAGGGGGCGATCTATTGTTGTTTTTGGGCACATTCCCAACCTCCGTGCTGCTATTGAGAATTTCCTGATGGAAAAACCCAATTTCACTTAGCCCGACCCAAGAATCGAACCCGGGACCTCTAGATTGTATGGCTTATACTTATGCTGCGAGACCACGAAGCAGTCAATACTTAGGATACATCATTCATCATTAAACTGCGCCTTACTTTGTTACTATACCAATACTTATGTAGATGCATAGAACGATATACTACAACATATACCTACATGTATCATGTACCTATGTATGAGACTAGCCACGTTGATATAAAAACACAATGCAGAAAGTGGAGCGGTACAAGCAAGGGTTGCAGACAATGGTGACATTAATACATGGTGTTATTGATGAGGGACGTTCATTCACAGGCACGCACGGCGCACTTGTTCCTTGCAGTCTGCACCGATGGCGCTCGTTAATTATCCGACGCATTTGTTACCTACTTACTGTCATGGTGATTCGGATATTTGACCAGTTTTATTTCAATATTAAATTGAAGTTTCCTTCTGGATCTTTTTGTTTTATTATTAAATTATATCACTGTAAAAATTGTTATAGTTAATATCAGTAAAGTGTGCGTAAGTCTTTTTTGGATGGCTAAAAAAGTCCGCGAAGAGTAAGTATACCAATAAAATGATAAAATGTTTTAAATGTGTTGCGAACACTTCAAATTGTCTTTTTTCTTTTAGATTTTGCTCGATCTTATTTCTAAAAATATCATCATCATCATCATCAGCCCATATACGTCCCACTGCTGGGCACGGGCCTCCTCTACCATTGAGGGGGTTTAGGCCTTAGTCCACCACGCTGGCCTAGTGCGGGTTGGCGGACTACACACCTAAGAAATTCCTAAGAAATTTTAGGTGTGCAGGTTTTATCACGATGTTTTCCTTCACCGTTAAAGTACGTGATAATTCATTGTGAATACACACATAACTTCGAAAAGTCAGAGGTGTGTGCCTGGGGTTTGAACCCGCGACCGTCGAGATTCTCGACCGCGTGCCCAAACCTCGAGGCCATCACGACTTAAAAATATATATTTCTAAATAACACATTTCTAAATAATAATAATAATAAATAATATATATTTCTAAAAATAAGATCGATCAACGAAATAGCTATCAAAGGCTGTCTATTGTGACATCGTGGAAGCAAGGAAGCACATAAAATCAAACATTTTATACGTCAAATAGTTAGTGCATATTTGGTGCACCGCGACAGTTTGCATATTTCTAAGTTTTCAATATTAAATGTTGGTCTACCTCAACTTGGCAAGCATGGCATCTGTCTGGCCAGTGTTGTTCTTTTATCTTACAAAGTCTTCTTTGTATCAAGGAAATATCCAAAAATTCCGTGGACTACATTGTCCGACTATATTGTTAGTCAAAAAATTTAATAAATAATGTAATCTTGTTAAGTCCGTGTAATGTGGAATCAACAACTATGGTATTTTTATAATACTATTTGCTTAGTAAACATTATTCGTACCTTTAAACGCATACAAATCGCATTATACGGATTTTATTAAATACAAAACATAAACTCAGACATGGCTATTATAATATAAACTTTAATCCAATGACATAGGGGACTATTTCTGTTAATGAGGGAGTAGAAATCATTATAAGGAATTCTATAGAGTTTTTACCAAGGGGTGCCGTAACAGGTGGTGCACTGTCGACCGAGACTGATCAACCCTAATTTTTGGGGATGATTTCTATTTAACTATAGTGTTAGGGTTCCGTTTTGGAAGGGTTTTCTCTGAATTGTAAAGATTTTTCAATTAAAAAGGACTGGTGTTGAAGAAGTCCGTACCTTCGTACAACCACCTATCACAAACACAAAACGTATAATTAAAAAGATTCTAATAAAGCTAAAAAAATCTAATAATATTATATTAAATCGTGTTATTTTGCTGTTCTTTTTTAATAAATCTTCTAATCGAATTCTTACACTTGCGTCCAAATGAAATTAAACATTCATTTTTGTAAAAAAAGATTTAATTTCAATTAGCCATTCCTATAACGTTGTCTTTTTGGTATTTACATATGAATGCAATACAAGTTTAATAAATTTTTGCTTTGAGTCAAGCTCCTTGTACCGTTTTCCCCTTTGTCTAGTAATTCAAAAAATATGCACGAACCAACTAGAAGTCCGACAGACGGAAAATTAATTAATTGGTTGATTTATTCTAATTAATAGACTGTGTGGTCCACTGTTGTGTGTGATTTTCACAATTTTATTGTTCGTATAGTATGAGTTGATTACTTTTTTTTGTATGCTTGTGTTTGTTATCCATGCTTATGATTAAAATATATGTTTTTCGGTGTCAGACCAAATTCTTCTCAGTTATTATTAACCCTTTGTAGATGATGACGATGAAGGCATCGTCATCAATCTCCTTCTTATTTCATCATTACTCTGGGTCGTGATTATTTACCACGTGGTGGGTTATCAGTTTACCTGAAATAATTTGATGAGAACAGTTGAGTGTTTGATTTGCCTCTAGAATCACGGCGAATAAATTGAAATCCTATGTAACTGCACTGCTGTGTGGAATGAACGCCCGAAGTGTGTGTTCCGATCCCGAAAAAATTACGTATGTAGATTTGTTTCAAAGTAGATAATACACTTTGCCATTAAGAACTGATAAAGAAATATTACGAATAAATATTAAATATCCTACAGAAATTTTATCAATATTTTTACTGTTTGTACTCAGAATCCAGATGTATTTAGAAGGCACTGCATTTTTTTCCGTAAATCATTCGTCGTAAAAGTTATTGATTCAAAAACCAAATAAATAAAGCAGACACAAACAAATGAAGTATTATCGCAGGTTGCAGATAAGCGTCCAGGCCATGATGTGTATCCGACGGCTGAGCCTGTGTGGGTGAGCCCTGTGTTTGTGTTAGTGTATCTTTGCGAGCGCACGTGGCGCTATGTCGTCGCCGCTCCGATATTAAACTAGGTGTCAGCGTGCTCCAAACTTTGCGGTTCAGTGGCAACTGGGTCGTATTCAAACTGAGGGCCAAAATCATATCATCTGATTTTATTCCCATGTTTTAATTGCTATCAAAATTAACATTTTTATTAATAAACAAGTTCTTTGAGGCGGTAATGTGCTCAGTATAAGTCCCATACCTCTAATAATTACGAAGATATACCCATAGAAATAACTCAAATATCAGAAGTGTGACCTTAGCAAAAGTTTATTTTTTAAAGTTTATTTTTTAATTGCTTCATAAATCAAAAATATGTGCTGAAAACTGCACATTTCATATTTCCATTGTCCAATATAGTTTTCTAGGAAGAATATTAACCATTAAAACAATATTAAGATTTTACAGCTAAATGAAACTGATGCTTTTAAAAATATAAATTGTGTTCCATTTTCAAACTCAAAAATACATAATTGGAACCTATTTACTACCCCGCCTCCCACATTCAAATAAATAAGTGGTATTTTTGTTAAAAATGTTGTTTATTTAGAAATAAACGCACTCGTGCAACAAAAAACACTAATTTCTAATTAATATTTTTTCATGAAATTTATGCCTTTTTGGCCCTCAGTTTGAAAAAAACCCAATTGCGCTTTTGTGGTTCCAATAAATATCATTTTTTACTAATACCATAACTATTACCACTGTAGGTGATTACTAAAAGACGTTTTTAATAGTTGATTGGTTAGAGCTTTTTTACTGTGACGTTTGTAATTAAAGGAAATTTGAAAAAACAAATTCTATGTTTTATAATATGTGATACATTAGGTTAAAGGCATAATTTAAAA
The DNA here is from genome assembly GCA_907164795.1 of Hemaris fuciformis. Lineage (NCBI taxonomy): Eukaryota > Metazoa > Arthropoda > Insecta > Lepidoptera > Sphingidae > Hemaris > Hemaris fuciformis. The sequence goes on along the minus strand of OU015431.1, from coordinate 18,485,348 downwards.
TGTAATTATCAATACCTTCTCTAACCATGAAATATTATAATTATCAACCAATTATAATATTGTAATTATCAACTACCTTAAATGACTCTAATAAGTGACTTTAAACTAGACTAAATTATATTTCTGTAAAATATAATTTTTCTATTCCTGTAAGACGAATGAACGGAAAAGTTTGGCAAACGCAGTTCTCCCCGCCCGGCCCTACAGAAAGAGTACGGCGTAACTCGGCGTACACATTCGGTGAGATCGCGCCAGAAAAATTTAATTGTGAAATACGACCATCCACCACCACTCGCCATTGTAACCCCTCCCGCCACACCTCGCCCTGTACCTTACACCCCCGCGCTCTGCGTCTCACACGAACAAAACTCCGGTGTTATGTGGGCGGGGATTGCTCGCGTACTTTTTTTCCAAAAATGATATTCAATAAACTCAATTTAAATGTTCTTTTTTTAAATTATTTGTTTGGAAAGACAAAATAATTTTATATCGGAGATGCAACAATTATTACTGGTACTATGATATCTATGATAATGCAATAGAGTTGAAAATTAACCATAAAATAAATTAAAATATGAAAGAAAATAGCCAAATCAATGTGCTTTACAACCTTTTTCCTGAAGGGCTAAAACCCGATCGTAAAATATCAAATATTTTCCTTTATTTACAGAAAAATATTTTTAAAATATTTCACTATCCATTCAACGATTGCGGTACGCGGAGTTTTTCTATTTACAAAATGAGAAATACCTATTTTTTTAGTCCTTGGTAAGTCGGGCAAAATAAGCTCTTTGTCACCGTGTTTTATTACATCGGCACGTTTCAAAACGTTAATTATTCACAGTGCTTTTGTGTCCATTATTACTGATTATTTACAAGAAAGAGGAGAAAACGGATTCAATGTTTTATCAGTTGATATTTCACTAAGAGAGCCTCAATTTTTAACCGTTTGCTCTTTTATTTTAAACGATTTAATTTCTGGCTAGTCTTACAAATCGCTTATGAAGTTAAACGCAGACACTATAAGATTTTTGCTGCGACGTCAATGTCCTACGTAAGCCAAAAAAATCAATATGTTGTTATCATATCTTCACTGCCAGAGCGCGCTGGCAAATGCATAAAAATCTATCTTTCAACATTTGCCATTACAAATCAACTTTTTGTTTTTCCTGTCAAATTGTAATTGTTGTTGAATTTGGCACGTTTATCATTGGTCTTCTTATGATCATCCAACATTAGAGTATAAATATTTACATGATTATTGAACTTGAAATCTGCAGCCTGATCATGCATCAGACCTAATTATTCGGGAATCTTTGAAACAGACTAAATTAGCCGACGGTTGGTTGGGTTTATTCACATCATAATGATCGATTAATTCCTAACAAGGCTTGATGGAAATAATAAGGGTATAATTGATGTAGCCAACACCCTGGTGCCTGCCATTTGATTATACATAGGAAAATGAGGTTTGTCCACAAATGGGCCGGTTTGTCGGCAGTGTTCGGTGCACGTGTGCCACGGAATGCAACCGAGAGCCGCCCGAGGGTGTACAACAAAGCCCCCGCGCATATTGCTCCGTGACTAATAACATCCGATCCGTGGGGGCAACAACTACATCTAATTAAATATTGGCAGAAAAATGTGCGGCGTCGCAGTTTATCAAGTTAATCCGACCGGACGTATACTTGGTTAAGCTATTGAAGTTCGCATTATAGTTGTAGAATTATTGTTTTTTTTATGTGATTTCTTATGAATTTTAAAATTTAATTCTGAATAGCTTTTGCTACAGTGATATCGTCAAATGTAAAATCCAGTTACGAACAGTTCGTCAATGGGTGTTCTGGCTTTTAGAATTACTTATCAATAAATAAACGAAATTTAGGAAAGATCTCTGATACATGAGAATTATAAAAAAGTTGCTAAAAAGGAAGGCAAAACGACCTGTTGGAATGTGAGAACTGTTGGATATTCTTACTTTTTTTAACATTTAACACTATCAGTAAATGTAATACAACCATCATCAATCGAAAAAATTACCATCATGGATAATACCTATAGGTAATAATGATTAATTTCAAAACTGCTACGCTTTATGTCCACCTGTTCCAAATATCCGATGTACAAGTACTGCTTTCTGGAGCAAACAATGAATGAAACTCCCTTACAATCCCGTGCTTAACAAACAAAGTGACAGCGATTTTGCACGTCAATAAGCTGTGACGTCGCTGTACCCGTGGGCCGTGGCTGCGATTAGTCAAGGGCGATCCGTCAAGTCCTGTAACAAGCAGGGTTGTCAACAGTCAACGATGATAGTCAATATTCGAATTAAAAATACGCTCTATCTTTTAAAATTCGTTGAAAAAGTTCAATTAAAAAAACGTATTACAAACACAACAAGGATTCCATTAACATAAATTTAATATAAGTTCCATTATTATATTGTATATAAGTGGAATCGTCATTTAAGACATTGTATCGATTGCACATTGAAAACGAAAAAACCCGCTTCGTTTTTCGCTTCATCTAGCCGTATTTGCACTACAGTGCCTAAAGGAGTTTCATTTCCGTGATACAATGTGTAAACTGGTATTGGAACAGTAGATAACAGTTGTTACTGGCAGATTTGATTGTCTCATACCTATTTTTTTATGTTTGATTATTTTCTAAAAAGTTTGGGACAAAAAATTCTGTGTTTTTTAATTATGATATTTTTTTATGTTGCAGGTTATTTATTTAATTTGTGATACATTTACCTCCATTGTGTTTAACACGTGATAGCCCTGTGAACAAGCACGTTACGTCATGTAGTAGGGCGATTTGCTCCGCGCACGCGTCCGCACACTTCCATCATTGTTTACAGCTTTGCGTAAATTTTTCGCTAGAATTAATATGCAACGGTGTCAATCAATTTATTAGCAAAGATTGTAAATATCTAACTTAATGAGAATCAGAAACTTTGGAACGTGTAAATAAGTGTTTAAAGCCGAGAGAGCGATATTAACGGGAAACTTGCCGGAAGTATTTTGCACTTAGCGTTAGTTTAACCTAACTTTAAAATATACTTTATAGTATGTATTTTGTTCTGATACTGTTGAATGTTTCAAAATTTTATAACAACTTAAGAATTCTGAATCTTGTTTGACTCAACGATTGTTGGACTTGACTTGAACTCAACTTGACTGAAACTCATCGATGGTTGAATTTTTCTTGTTTGACTCAACGATTGTTGGACTGAGACTACAATGAGGTGTGGAGATGGGAACGTGGGCGTCGTTCATCACCGACAGACGCGCTGAGACTCCGCAGTCCGCGCGTGCGACAAGTGGATCGCATTATTGTCACCATGCAAACCAGTTTTACTGGAGAATTGTATGCGACTTTAAAAGCATGAGGACATTCTTAATCATTCATATATTCATCATTATTCATCATTCATAAATTAAATTTAGAAGATTAGAGTATTTAAATAATACAAAATAAATATTACTAGCTGAGACAAGGGCTGTGGACAGGAGAAGGGTAATCAAAGAAAATTAAGTAGATCATCGTCTACAAAAAGTACAAGTAAAATCTGTCTACTATTCGACAAGCCGACATGTCCTCTGGGCGCAAAGCAATTAATTTAGATGACATAAATATTCATAATTACATTTCATACATATATTCTCACACCCTCAAATGATAGGCAGAGGTGCATTTCTACACCCGTCACCCACGTTGCCGTTTTTCGGACTCTTTATGTGCTTTTGAGAATTTCCTCAAGAAAAATCTCCATATGTACGTATACGTATTATTATTTGCCTGTCGCGGAAATTGAACCCGGGACCTCTTACATTGTTGCTCCCAGAAGAGGCAGATATATTCATAGAAAATATAAAAATAAATTGTGCAAATTTATTAATTATCACTGTATGGTGTAGAATATATAGAATATAAACAATATTCCATAAATTAAACAAATAGTAAATATTTTTAGGAAGATTTTTCAATATTCCGCAAAAATAATATGCAGATTTAAATAAAGTTTTAAACGCTCCGTTGATCACTCTACTACGTATATGCGGATTTATTTAACGTTTTTGAAGTTTTTGAAGTCAGTCTGCTAGTGCGACACTTTGACATGTCCCAGAAGGTGCCAGATTCCGGATTTCAAAAAATATATTTCCCTCAAAGGCCGGCAACGCACCGATGATTACTCTGCTGGTATTGTGGGTGTTCATGGGCGATGTTAACCACTTAACATCAGGTGGCTCACTAGCTCGTCTCGTTTGCCACCTTACCCATAAAAAAAGCTTCGTGTTTGTCTACTGCTGTCTTTTACATTACGCTAAAATTTGTTAAAAATAATTATGTAGGTAGTTTGGTATTTTATCTCTGCAGTATTAGTGTTGAGTTAGCATCATTACATTTTCCGATTCTTGGACTTCTTTGCTTGCTTGGACTTCTTCTTTCGGTAAGTCTGAAAAATGATCGAAAAACGCCAACAGGCTCGCTTCCTGTTACGTTGATCTTATAACAATTGGCGAAACGTGGCTGCAGAAATACATCTTCCACTTCGAGGATTCAACCGTGAGTGTTTGTGTGTTTTACAATAGTAACATCATGGTTGGTTATAAAGAAATGAATAAATTATGACTATAATTGTCGACTGGTCCTGTTCTCCAGTAGGTACATAGCTGTAATATGTAACTATTCAGTTACTTATAGAATAATATAGAATTTCAGAGTAGGGTATTATAACAGTTCTATGATGACAATATCTTTTGACACTTAAAATGTTTTTTAATGATACTTGCTGAATTTAGCCAATGTGATTCAAAATAGGTACTATAAGCTCGACAATTAAAATGGGTAACCAAGAAATACATCGGCGACCCCAAAACTAAGAAAAAATAAAAAAATTGTGCGATATGGTGACAGTAGTAGGACGCACGTGCGCCACCCTCGTAGACGCATAAATTCCTAGCTATTGTGCCGTGACGTCACTCGTCCCTCGCCCTCCGACATGCGACATATTGCCGCCAAATATTAGGGCAAACGGCTGTTCGCGAGGCAACGAGGGGTGCAGGCGGTGTGGTGGAGCGGGGGGGGGGGGGGTGACGCCCGCCCGCGGCCGCACGCACTTGCCGCTTTATTAAATTGTTTCTATCTGGGTAACGTCGGGGCAGAACAAATCCGGACCGAAACGGAAATTTAGCTATTTCGTTGTATCAAAACAGAAACTCTTGGATGAGGACAATGCCATAATTAATAAATCTAATAAAAGAAAATAGTATATAATGAGAACCAGTTTCAAAACAGGAAAAAATCCACAAGTATCAATTTCGAATAGACTTCCACGAAACACAGACAAAAATGACAAAAGCAAGGACAAAGCTCGCTTCTTATTTTTAAATGCCATTTAAACCGTTAAGAACACTGTAGGGGGTAAACCGGCTCCTCTTCCCTCTGAAATTGGTGCTTGAGAGAGTATACAAGCGTATAACTATACAGTATACAGCTTATTAAACGTGGTCAAATCAATAATGTTGCTTTGCAAAATCGCAAATAGCGGTCTCGAGGCCTGCGGAAATGTGCGTAGAGTTTCCAAAATTCGGCTAATGAAATTAGAAAGATGTTTCACATAACTTCTCGTAGTGGTATCTGAAATTAGGTCGGCGTACGCATTACCAATCATTGCATGCAATGCGTGTGATTGTTAGCCATCGATCATTAATTTGCAGAATATTCGGATAAAAATTATTTGCGATAATTTTAACACAAAATGTTTAGTGTTTGGATACCGATAAATATCAGACTAAACTACTTATGGACTGAAAATACCAGACGTCCCTTTAATTATTCTACAATAACATTATTAGTCTATAATTTGTTTCATTTAGAAATTCTCAGTAGCTGCACAGTGTCTTGAAATGTGCCCGAAAAATAGCTATAGGCTCGCCCCCAATTACGTGATAAGAAAATAAAATTTGTCGTAATGAGGGTGCAGAAATGCACCTCTGCCGATCCCTTCGGGGATACAAGCGTGAGTGTATAAGTATGGATGGTTGACAATGGACGGCGATTGGCTAAATAGGTACCATACGTTTTTTGTGTCGAAAATGTCACAAAACCTCTTAACAATGAAAAACTATAGGAGAAAATATTGCTCAGCCGCTTAGATGTTTATTTCATTTTTGATAACAGCGTAACTACGCAAATTAGAATTTATTGTATAATATATTGACACAAAGGAAAACGAACAGAATATTGCTTTTACAATATAACTGCTATTTTCTTTGTAACAATTTAGCAGTAAAGATATATATCTCTTAAAGTCAGATCGCCAAGCCCCGAGGTAAAGGTAAGAGCTACACTTGTCTAATGAACCAATATTAAAGCGATTTATTTCAATTTTACTTTAATCGAATTGGTTTAGAGTTTACGTAAGAACTGTTGAAGAGTCTGTTTACAATAAATTGTCGGTAGCAACTTTTTATTAGAAATCGCTCGGGTAGCACTTATGAAACCAACAGAAAACATTGATCAGATCGCTGCTATCTATCATCGGAGGACATCACCTTTTAGGCAAATTTGAACATAGCTTGAAAATGTCATTAAATTTTGTTCAAATATCCTTACCGATACATCTTCGAAGAAAGTGTGGTGAAGTCCAAAAATTTTTAACAAAAACCAGCCAAGTGCGTGTCAGACTATTCATGGAATAGGGTTCCGTAGTCACCCATAATCTTATTATAATCTATATTAATCATTTCGTCAAATGGTACGGCAGGCTCGATGACGATGACTGTTGGGTTGTGCAACAGGACCCGTCGTATTATTAGAGCGTTAGCTTTACGTGTCATTGATGCCAAAAATATTTGTGGTAGTCATGTTCCTACATGACTGGTTCCTAACCAGATTTTTTATTCCTCGCTTTCGTCCCCAGCCATCTAACAGTCAACTGCCTTTTAAATTGAGTTGGTTTCAGTTTACCAGCTACATAGCATGCATCATCATCCCATATACGTCCCACTGCTTATCACGGGTCTCCTATACCATTGTGAGGATTTAGTCCACCACGCTGGCCTAGTGCGCACTTACTTACCAACTTTTGACAAAATCGGTCGATTTTTACCTAATCCTGTGTTCACCTTTGGCCAGCTCTATGTTGCCTTCTATTGAGTTCAAAGATTCGATAATGTAAAAATCCAAAACATAGATACCACTGAACATGGCCTGAAAAGTGATAAAAATTTAACGAAAAATGTTGTGTTATAGAGAATATTGATCTGGGGTCACGGCAGTGCCCCCGCCAAGTCGAGAAAAAAAGCGGCTCGGCCGTACTATACTTGTCTCGAAGCAACTCAGGCCATTTTCGACCCCCTATAACTTCAATGTGGATTTAACTAGAAGCCTGAATTTACAGAAACCAAGCAGGCACGGTATAAACTCTGTATATTTCAAATTTCATTTAATTTGAACCAGTAGTTTAAGAATTATGACCGATCATCAAAACTCTAAGGCACTTCTAGCTTCTAGACATAGAAGCTTCAAATTTAGAACACATTTAGTGTTTAGTGTATAAATGAAGGGAAAACTAAAATATTTTGAAATTTCGGTCTAGTTTTTTATTATTTTAAAATAAAGAATACGACCTAGCCGCTCTCGTCTCGTATGTAGAAGAAAAAGACTACCTAAGTAAGAAAAGCTCATAAGACAGGCTTTAAGAAAATTTGTTGTTGGTATTCAAGAAGTAGAAGGTACTGAAAAGGAAAAAAATAGTACTATCAACAAAAAGAAATGAGATGCCATAAAAAACAAAACTTGTAAAAAAACCCAAGTCTCGAAACTCTGTTCTTCTAACGTAAAAAGTTGTGAGATCCATGTGATACCAAGTCGATGAATTTATTCAGTCCCCGTTTAAGGGATCTTCTGCCTTAAATTGTAATGCACTTAGCTTACCAAACAACATGTTATAGTGACCATATCAATATTTTTTTAAAAACGTTTAAAATATAATAGTTTGTATTGGCAATCGCACGAAAAGTGAGATACATTGTGTTTTCATTGCGCTACTATGACTTTTCCAACATAATTATTTAAACACGCTGCCGACTGATTCCAATTCTCCTGATTTATAAATCCTACATTCGAAATAAGTTCCACAAGATATTTTTACGTTACGGCTTTCAAAATCTGTGGCACGTATTGCCTCTACGTCACGCCGTAGTAGGATTCACTCATGCGAAAATATCTGTGAATTATGTTGAGTATTTCCAAGAGCGGAAGTAAATTCAGTGCTTTTAATGCATGGCGAAATCAAACTTTGATATAATTTTACATTATTTATGTATGAAATTCAATAAATATCAAGAGTTATGAATGTATGAAGAAGCGCACAACTCAAAAATGTTGATTTCTTAGGAGACCCATTCCAAAATTAAACAATCTTTCTCTTTAGATATATTTTTAATGAAAGACATTATAATAATGAAAAATAAGAAACCACAGCTTAGTTAGAATTCTAAGCTTTTGATCCATAGCCTTGAAAACCATAATAAAAGATTACTGCGTCCAATTTCATCATCATCATCTACAGCCCAGCACGGGCCTCCTCTGTAACTGAGAGGGTATAGGCATTAGTCCACCACGCTGGCGTAGTGAGGGCTGGCGGACTACACACCTAATAAATTTCTAAGAACTTTTGGGTGGGCAGGTTTGCTCACGATCAGGCTGGAGAGTCCAAGTGCTGGCGTGGCGACCGTCGCGGCAGTGCGTCCTGTCCTCCAGCAGTGGATGGACAGGCGCCACGGTGCGCCGACCTTCCGGCTGACACAGGTGCTCACCGGGCACGGCAGCTTCGGTGCGTACCTGTGTCGCATCGTCGGAGTGGAGGAGACCGCCGTGTGCCACCATTGTGGCAACTGCCGTGAGGACACGGCCCAGCACACGCTTGAGGAGTGCCCAGCCTGGGACGAGGAGCGCAGCGCTCTCGTAGCGGTCGTGGGGAGAGACCTCTCGCTGCCGACTGTGGTCGCCGCCATGGTCGGCAGCCGGAGGTCGTGGAAAGCTATGCTCTCCTTCTGCGAACGTGTCATTTCGCAGAAGGAGAGCGCGGAGCGGGATCGAGAGCAGACCGATCCCGCTCGTCGCAACAGGCGACGTAGGAGGCGCCGGGTCAACACGTAGCCCGGCGCCCAGAGGCCACACGGGGCCGCCGTCCCTACCTTGGCGGCCCCCGAGATGAAGACGCCACACGCGTCAGGTCGGTGTGCCTTTTGGCACCGCGCAGAGGCGGTCCCGGGTCAATCCATAGCTCTGGCTTCAGGGTATTCCGGGGCCGTCTCGCTGAATGCGCCGATGGTGGCCGTCGCGGGGTTTTTAGTCGGTATTACGGCGCAATTATTTTGGTAGGGACCCGGCCCAGCGGCCGCCCGCAAACACGGGCGGTAACATCTATGTTGGGTCGGAAGGCGCCGGTGAGTCCGACACACCCTCGCCCCTACGGGGTGGGATGGTCCGTAAATGGATATTCCCCGCGGGAAAAAAAAAAAAAAAAAAAAAAAAAAAAGGTTTGCTCACGATGTTTACAAGGCGCAAATATAAATTATAGCCCAAAATGAAGCAAATTTTTCACCGTGTTGTTGTTTGTTTCGAGTGAACGTTTCTTTACTATGTTATTCTTTTATCTTTACCGTTAAGGTATGTGATAATACTTTGTGGATACACATAACTTCAAAAATCAAAATTCCTTGGTAATGAACCCGCGACCGCCGAGCTAAACAGTGTGATACCCATATTATACCAGTGACGGTACTTCCATAGAAGCCCAAAAGACCAGCTTGCCTTGGAAAATTTCGAACAATAATCTAGCTTTAAATCTTTATTTAACAAAAGTAATTTGACATATAAATGAGAATATCCTGACTCCAAAATAAACAATTATAAACTAGACATTACAAAATGATGTGTAACGCTTAAGGGCTTCTATGGAAGTACCTCCAATGTATTATACAATATATTGGACTGCCTCCTTCACCGTTGTTGTTGCGTTTACTTTATGGTAAAGATTACACCTGTGAAAGTCTGTATAAAAATCTTATACTTGGCTGAATGAAAACAAGAGAAAATTAGTAACAACACGTTAACTTCGAGTCCGGAACTTTGCATTACGTGTCAATATTACGTGGGATTTAAAACTAAGTCGGTAATCCGTAGGTTCGAGTACTTTTGGCAATCTTCAGAGACATTGGCGTGATTTTGTTTTAATTAAAAGTATCAAAAGATATATCTTATAAAAAGATATAACATGTATCCACATTCTAGTTAGCGTAGTTTCGTTCAGAACATATCAACGAAATTGGTCAGTTTTAATTGGCTTTGTAAGGTATTTGCTAACAAACACTAAGGACCTATCAAAACTGATTTGTGTAAATCGTCTCACCTGTATTGTATACGAAGACCGCAATCAGCCGCTTATCACGTCGACAAAGTTAGTCGAGTATTATGAAACGTTATCTCGTCGAATTATCGACATTATCTCGAGCACGCGGCGCTCCATCGCGATAAGAAGGAACCAATTGATTTTCCCGACACCCCAACGAGCTTATTTCGTATGTGTTTATTGTCACATATCTATAAGTTTTTATTTATCCATTGAATTGCTATTTCTGTTGTTTGTACACGAGGTACATTTACTCATATTCACTATTCTAAGATACAATTAATTATTACTAAATATTTTATTATACTTCTAAACCATTTCCGCGAAGTAGTGGATAAATGTTGCTGTTATAAATATTCAAGTCATCATCATCATCAGCACGTCCAGGGTGTAAACAGACCGTGATCATAAACTGAGACAGGTACCTAATAGTTACGGTGGTTACAAACACATTGACGTTAAAAAAATCCCAAAGTTAGTCATAACTATTACCTGTCTCAGTTTTCAATTACGGTCTGTTCACACCCTATAAAATTATACAAAATATTAACATAATTTATTCTTTAGGCTTTATACAGTGCGTAAACAGACCGTGATCGAAAAATGAGGCAGATAATACTGATGATAGTCAGGAAAACGGTTTTTCGAGATCTTTTTAGCGTCAATGTGTTTGTAATCACCGTAATTGTTACCTGATGTTGAGCCATGCTAGAGCACATGCTATACGAGGGACTTAACGGAGCAGAAGTGGTCGCCATGGCCGAAAATCGGTTGGAGGATTACGGATTACGGAATTGTTACCTGTCATAGTTTTCGGTCACAGTCTGTTTACACCCTGTATATACCCCACTGCTGGGCACGGGCCTCCTCTACAAGTGTGAGGGTTTAGGCTTTAGTCTACCAAGCTGGCCTAGTGCAAGTTAGCGGACTAAACACCTAAAAAAATACTAAGAACTTCAAGGTGTTCAGGTTTCCTTCCTTCGCCGTTAAAATTCCGACTGGCGCGCCTCTTCCTATAGGCTATCACGATTTTTTTTTGCCTCTGTATAAGTGGTTGTAATTAACTTCATATACAGGGTGTATTCAGACCGTGATCGGAAACTAAGGCAGGTAATAGCTAAGGTCATTACAAACCCCTTGGCGTTAGAGAAAATTCTGACAAAAAGTAAAAAAATTGACGTTTTCCATACAAACCGCGTACATTTAATACCTATGGTTGTATGGAAAACGTCATTTTTTTTTTTTATACTGTATACCCAGGTTCTTGGAATAAAATGTTAAAGATTTTATTACGCAAACCTCAAAGTTTCTACGCTATATTCATTTCATTATAAGCCACTAGAGGAAACCTCAAGCTCATTACACCTTTTTAATTAAATATAATGTAGGTAAGCGTTTCCCGCGTAATATGCTTTGTCGGTTTACTCCGGAGGAGTCTTCCTAATAAGAACTAGGTTAAACCTCGCGCACCTAACGATTAAACATTTAACACCACATTTCTATTTTATCATATTTTCATGTTACCGTATTGTGGAAGAAATATTAAATTTTAATGAAAATATACGCAAATGAAATATGATGGTGTAGTGCACAATACAGCATTGTTTTTAATAACATTTATCATAAATAAACTCATAAACCAAATTTTAGTTTATGGCGCATTTAAATTGAAAAAAAAACTAGGCATTCTTCTTTTCTTCTGACTCTAGTAGATTAGTTGTACGGTGTTTTTGGACAACAACTTAGCAACCACGAAAAAATCTCGAAAAATTTTTATGTGTACATGAATGAAGTCGCCTGTGCTTTCGTAATCGATTACTAGATATTACGCACACTTACGTCGAAAGTAAACATCGTAAGCCAGAACATCTAAAATCATTTGCTTCAGTCATCCGAAGACCATAATCCCACAAGAGACAAGCGCCCACAATGATTCCGTAGCCGCCCAGTGCGCCCCCCAATGAGAACGTGGGCAGTACGTAAGGACCCTTTACGAGGCAAGTAATACTGTGGCGGGATTCTAATGTCCCCTGGCTATGGCCAGGAACTGATGGCCTATGGAGCCAAAAAGTTCTCGAGTGGAGGCCACGTACCGGAAAGCGCAGCGTGGGACGTCCTCCGACAAGATGGTCGGACGACCTAGTAAAGGTCGCGGGACGTCGCTGGCTGCAGACTGCTTCCAACAGGTCCCTGTGGAAGTCTTTAGCAGAGGCCTATGTCTAGCAGTGGACCTCCATTGGCTGATGGATGATGATGATGATGATGAGGCCAGGACTTGACTTCACTTGACTTGAGAGTCAGTCGGGTCTTTTTGGAGTGTAGTCTCCGGTAATATGACCGAAACGTTTTGTTACAAAATACTCACGAAATATTTAATATTTAGACATACACCACTACCCGGCCCTTCGAAATTACAGGCGTGTTGTAACGTCAGGAAATGGGTGATCATGTAGAATCTGATAGGGACATGTCGCCGACGTTTATATCATGCCTAGTATTAGAATAATAAGAAAAATCCAAATTTGGAATCAAAATATTGGTCTGACCTCAGTCGGAATTGAAATTAATACTACAATATAAATTGCGTATCCATGAGCATAATCACTTGACCGAGAAGGCAACACCACTTGAACTACAATAACAAACTTTTATCTTTGACGTGATGTATTCGACGCTGCCTCTAACATAATGATAACTATAGTTATCGTATACACAACGTAAGTATTTATTAAGAAATAAATCACGCGGTTGACCCCCGAATAAAAACACATCACCACGTCCCAGGGGAGACATAAAGCCGTGTTAAAGTGTAATTTTGAAGTGTTAAGTAAACACGGCAATGGCGCCGAAGACAGATTAATTTATTCCTCAATAACCCGCTCCGAACCACCAGTAAAATATGTATATCGTCACCCATTCAGATTTTAAATTGTATTTAAATGCACGGTCTGCGATGTTTGCATAAAATATATAAATTGTAGTATTATTTTTGTTCGATGCTTATATTTGGTTAGCAGCAAATCTGTCCGAGACAATACAAACCAATGTTGCAGGTTAATGTCAAATTTTTTTATTGCATAATATTCGCAAAATTGTGTCGCATAGTAACAAGTACCTACTATCGTTTTTCTACAATCTACACTTTTTATTGCCGTGCTGTTAAAATAAAATTGTTTTGAAGAATTGTCATTGCGTGTTGTTTTATTTAATGATTACAATGATGAATAAAAATATTTTCTCCGGCCTGACTGATACAACAAAGTAGCATCCGTACCTGATGATAAGGACGGTGCTGTCTAAATGTATGTAGCGCGAGATTACTATCTCGCTCCTGACTTGACACTCACATGCCAGCCTGCTTAGATGCTTCTTCACGTTATACTTAAAAGACCCAGCGTAATAGGAAGGCCAGCTACAACACTACAGTATGTTATGGCATAGATAAGAATCTAGGAATCTTTTGGTACGTCTCGACTCGAAGTGATATTGACCATGCTTGACAAACTCTTTGCGAAGGTTATCCAATTTTGTACACACTACCACGAAGATTTCTCTAATGCTAATCCTTCTTCATCCCATCCTTGACTATTCTGATGTCATCTATCCAGATCTCACTGAGGGCCAACATGCAGTTTCATGCATGAATCTGATATTTACGTAAATATGAACATGTTTCCGAATTTCGTGCTAAGCTCAAGTGGTTAACCATACCGCTTCGCCCAAATACTCAAATTCTTTCTCTTCTGTCCAATATTTATTTAATCCTTTTGCCCCCATTCAAGAAATCAATCACATTCAAGAAACTTAAGATCGTCAGAGGATCTGGAATTGAGAATAGCTGCGTGTTCTACAACTTTCATGGCCAAGTCGTTCACCGTAGAGACTGTGTTGAATGCCCTTCTACCTAAAATAAGACAGTTGAAAACACTGTATTCGTTTAAAAGACTAGTAAAAGACCACTACTCTTTACTCTAATCTATGTTCTCTCATTTCGCTTTTCTGTGTACCTATATATTATATTGTTTATGTATGTGTAATATATAATATTTATTTATTATATTTTGTATATATATTATGATGTTTATTTGCGAATTTATTTGTATGTGTGTGTATGATAATATTATAAATTAATTTGTGTGTTTTATATACCTATATTTAGAGAATTTTATTTAGGTACTTTTTTTTTGTCAATATACTTTTTCCACCCTGTTTATTTTTCCTCTTCTATTATATCCATCCAAAGGTTGTCTGTAAGAAATTGCCTAGAGCGATAAGACCGCCACATTTGTTTATTTTGTAATGTACAAGAAATAATAAATTAATAAATAAACTTTGGTCCCGCAAGCCAGAAAGCACGGTTATTGATAAAAGAAGAGGGTGGGACAAGTTGGGATATCTCCTCAGAGCATTCATGATACAGAGGGAAGAACACGCCGCAATATATCTGTATATTTTTATCTTTGATCGGTGTGAAATCTACTGCAAGATATATAGGGCGTAGTTGCACCCCTACTAGTTTTATTCCATTGGCCCAGTTGTATGTGGGCGCCCGGAGTAGACACAACCCACCGTGCCGCCGCTCCTCTCGGAGACTCTTTCAGTGAGGACGCGTGACGGCCGGGAACGAGAGGTCGCCACTGTGGAGACATGAAAGACGCGGAGAACGCTGTGCTGCGTCACTCAGGCTAAACACTCGTCGAGTGTGTGCTGGGCTGGTATTTGAGCTGCTTATTGATGGGAACACGCACGCTCTGTACAAAGTTGTGGATGCCAGCAGGTGGCCCCTTCACAGGTACGCCTCGGAATCCAAACATGAAATCACCTGTTAGCACATATAAAGCTACACACTTGTACCGCCAGACCACGAGGCAGTCAGTACAAAAAATTATTACTTTACATACACACGCACTCATGCTTGTATTCCCCGAAGAACTATCTGCACCCATATTTCGCTTACAGTACTTTATAAAAATCTAATTATCACAATACTTTATAAAAGGTAAACAAAAGGAAAAAAGCTTTCATTGTCGTTCTCACGGATTTCCCATTGTACGATTTAAATAAAATTGCAAATACGCAAGATACATAAAACGGTTTTCGATGGAATAAGAATCACTTTATAAAAGACACAGTAGTTAATACAAATAGAAAAAAGGAAACACCGAGAGCTGAAATAACACCTTTCGAGTTTTATGTAACGAGTGTGTTGGATGTTCAGTCGGCGTCGGGACTCGGGAGTTTTCAATGTGTCCCGTCTCGCTACGAATAAATACGAAGCGTGAATTGCTATAGCCTGTAGAAGTTATAGAATTGGCTCTGATTATTACTTTGTTCATTTCTGGCAGATAGTAACGACTTATTATCATATTATCATTCTTTATTTTCTGCCTAAACACTAACACGATTTACCAATCAAAAACATTGCTTTGTTTAGAAGGGATAGTATATATTATATGACAATGTCTTAATTGATTCAGTTATTATTATTTTTATCTAACCTTCACATTTTACAAATTTTGAGATGAAAATTTATTTTATAAATCTACTAGTGGTCCCGGCAGACGTCGTCCTGCCCGGAAAAGCTTTAAGCGATATGCAAACAGCAGCGCCACCTACCGGGATTAATTGTGTTTTGAAATCATCCAGGGACCCATTGCAAAATTGCAATATACATAGGAAAATTCATCCCAATCGGTCCAGCCGTTTGACATACCGACAACGGCGCCATCTATCAGGTTAAATTGTGAATCTAAACCATTCTCAAATCCCCTCGAACATACACAACCGTTTTAATTATTTATTATCTCTAAGTGCCTATAGTCACTCGATCTCCATTTACATTGGAATGACAGTGCGCCATCTGCCGAAAATTGGTTGTACCAACTCAGAAACCTTCATTGGCTCATTCACAAAAACTTTGCTAAAGATCATCACATGATCAAATGCATAGTTTACGATTCTATTAACTGACAAACGTTCATTTTTATATACATAAATAGACACAAACATATATACAGAAATGAAGAAGTAACATAACTGTCAAATCTGGCGGTACGGTTATTAATGCGCAACAATAAGATTGACATAATCGCCATTTAAGTGCGTGCATGCCATACTCCCTTACGTTCAAAACATCAAGTAGGTACTGCTTCGTTTTTTAAACATTTATTTTTGCAGGCTCACCACTGGTGGCGTGGTTAAAGGCCTCGCCGTGGAGAGGTGCTGATTTTACATTTTTTAAATGTATTTCTTTTTATAAATATATTATGAAATTCAAAAAATGAATAAAGTGTAAATAACTATCATATCAACAGTTTCATATAAATTCTTGTACAAAAATATAGGAAGGTAACTAGAGAGAAGGTAACTATTCTAAGGATGCATCCGTCTATGACAAAGCCCTTCTGAAAGTTGTCGCCTATCACATTGAACCTGTTGGAAATACTGACTCGTGTATCGAGTTTGTCATCAATTTTAATGTTCAAACACTTGCAAACGTTTCCCAGGGACTTTTTAAGTTATTTCCAAAGGCATTACCATGATTTTTTATGTCCACGAAATGTTTTCTAAAGTTGACTGTAAACCGCGCTTCCCTGGTATTGTTCTTTACTTCTCTTTTATTTCTCCCTTATTGTCATCTTCATAACATTCAGTATACATTGCGATTTACGTCTTGAGCTTTTTATCTTATTTGTGAAAATTCCAAATTATATTGTTAAAGAATTTAATAAAAGTGGCCAAATATTTAAATGATGTATCCAAATGAAATCGTATCTAATTAAATTCAGATCTTTTTTTTCATTTTTATACATAGCTAGGGAAAACCGTCCACATTTCTTATTTGAATTTTGGTTCAAACCACAAGCCCACATTTAATTATTCATAACATGGCATCTTTTGTCTAAAAGCTTTGTCCAACTTAAAATACATCATATACTATCACAAATAATTCCGTTCTCAGGTAAAGCAACTATCAACGAACAGCTTTTAACTTTTCTTTTATATGGAAACGCAAGATAAAACAGAAATTCCTACAAAAAATGCGCGAGGCGC
This sequence comes from Hemaris fuciformis, assembly GCA_907164795.1. Classification (NCBI taxonomy): domain Eukaryota; kingdom Metazoa; phylum Arthropoda; class Insecta; order Lepidoptera; family Sphingidae; genus Hemaris; species Hemaris fuciformis. Next base: position 18,467,866 of record OU015431.1, on the reverse strand, counting down.
GCCCGAGTTTTCCTGATTCTAAAAAGACAAACAATGAAGATCTTAAATGTGCACTATTCAAGTACATACAACATAAGATTCCGCTAACTTCCAACTATTGACTCGTTCACTACTAATTTATTGTTCCTACCTGAGAACTCATACCAGACTTAGTTTTAGTTGAATTACCAGTGCACGTGCTGAAGTTGTGTCTGTTGTAAATAAATTAAAATTACCAATAGCTTAATGTGTGTATATGTCTCTAGCCTCTCCATGCCACAATGTAACATTCATTGTAAAACGTTCGTTGTAAATATTTTAAATGAAGGCTTATTACGAATTTGTTTTTATCACCCATTCGCTAATAATTTATTTGAAATGCATTAGCTCAATACATATATTCACGCCTGTATTACACGAAGGGGTAGGCAGAGGTGCATTTCTGCACCTATATTTCGCCAATTGTCGTTTTCGTCCCACGTAACAGGAGGCGAACCCATTGTCGTTTTCGGGCACAATTCCAGTCAGACATCGTGCTGCTAACAAAAATTTCCAAGTGTAAACACCCAATAACGAGACAGGCTTTAAATCACATATTTACTTGTCATGTTATACGTTTGGTATGCATGTTTCTTAATCCAGGACCATGACTTGCAAAGACACTAATTATTATTAACAAGTTTTTCCTTATGAAAAATGTCAAGGACACCCACGACAGTCATTAATTGCCAAGCGGCATAGGAAGCGCGAGAATTCCATAACAGAATCTTCTGAAAATTGTCAAAAGGGATTAATAGATCAATGAAAACACTATGTTCACTGTGCGCTCTCATCTCGAAATGGACAATAGAGTGTACTGCCTTACTATGGGTCGCTATATGTTGTGAAAAGATAACCATTGATATGAAGTGCAGTCTCCAAAATTATAAATGATAGTATTATTCTAAAAATACGCAATTTCTAGATCCATTTCAACTTTGAGATATTCCGCTGTAATGACTGTGGGAGCACAAGGTTTTTGGTAATGAATCGGCCTCATGGAAACGCCGGCGTTCGCGCCATGCATAAGATCCAGAATCTATGACATTTACCTTCTGGTTACTTCGGAAGAAGAAGAAAAGCAGTTTAATAAGGGTCTAAATAAGTACCTAATTTTTAACTTGCAAATAATAAGCCATAGTTTTCTAACAAGTAGATTAACATAATACATAAATAATAACAACAATAGGCAACAATGAACAAAGCTTGTAACTACTTGAATAAAAAAAAAATGCTCTGATTTTGGATTTAGAGAAATCCTTCAACGTTTTGCGTGGGAAAACAAATTGGTATTAGCCAGTTTAGAGGACGCAGGCGGCTGATCTGATCCGACCTAATAAGCAAGGTGGTATTAACGTGAATCACGAATATGACACAAACCTGTATTAAGTTTGCCCCTCTACCTCTGATAACCGTTCAAGAATTTTAAAACCGAACGATTAAATTTGTCCTTTATTTTACGATACTCAGATACTTCCACCTGCTGTCTCTAGAGAAAAACTATACATGCAGACAATTGATATAGCAAGAGTTTAAAATCAAAAAGCGTGTAATGCTCAAATGAAGACGCGTGTCGAGCGCGTGCCGGCCGCGCGCTGCCCACCCCCATCGCTTTCATCCAAAGACCCTATATAGCTGTATAGCAGTCAAATATGTTTCCATCGTTTTAACCATATCTGATTTTATTAATTCGCCTGAAGCAAATTCAACCGATTGGATAAAGTAAACAAGACGGGGGTGATCTAAATTTAAATGTGTTCATTAAAATATTCTTGCTGCCAAAGAGCAGATATTACACTTGGAATGATACGTTATCAGATGACCAGAGTCTAGTGACTTTCCACTAGTTCACACTTCTAGTGACTTGACTCTTACTTAATGTGAATATTTCATAACAATCATTACAAAATATATTTACTTTGCCAGTTAATTTTGCGTATTATGTAAATATATTTTAATGATTGGAAAATGAATGATAAACAATTATGATATATACAATCACATCTGCATTAGACTTGCAACGAATAGTATTTTCGGCCATACGCCGAATACCGAATATTCAGCGAGGTTCTTGGCCGAACAGTCGAATATTAGGCAAAAGTATTCAGCCGGTAGGTATGTGGCGTTAATACATTTATCGACGTGATTGTTTCTCGCACGCTTGTTCTATTGTACTTACCGAAGTTTCGCGAGATGTTTCGCGGAAAAGAAAACTCCGTTTGAACCGCACTGTTGAGAAAAGGCATTTGGGGATGGAAGTTCAATTTCTACCATGTGGTGTGATAGTAAAATTCAGCAGCAGGTATTTAGCCAAAAAGTTCATCAGAACACTGCCCATGGTATATGCGATACACAAAGCGACGCAACGTCTTTTCGCAATGTCGAAAAGGATCTTTTTTTTTTCTCGAGGGGAAAGCTGTTTATGGCTCTACTTCCCGCCAGCCCTGGGGGAGGGGGCAGGAAGCGTATGTCGGGGTCACCGGCCTTCCAGCCCGGCGCGCGGGGCGTCACGTCCGCGCAGATGTTAGTGCCGAGCTGGGTCCCTAACCAAATCCCTACGCCGGCATACCGACCAAAACCCCCCGGTGGCCATCTTCGCGCCAAGTGGGGCGACCACGGTGCGTGGGCGAGAAGCGCCCACAATAGTGCCGCAGCCGCCCGGTGCGCTTCCGAGACGAAAGCGTATCGGACTTCTTGGATTTTAGGCGCCTTTGCACCTCCACTTACTTGATTTGGGCGCCTCTATTTTGGGCGCCCGCGACGGACACAGGTCACCGTGCCGCCGCCCTTCTCGGGGTCACATATGTAGACGCACTGCCCCCGCAGCGGGCCCTTGGGGTCCAGTGACCCCAAGGGCCCCAATGAGTCGCCTTTTACGACAGGCAGGGGATACCGTGTTTTTTTTTTTTTTTTTTTTTAAAGCGGATACCGTGGTGGGATTCTAACGCCCCCTTGCCACAGGGCAGGGCGCCGGGTCTAATTGTCTCCGTTGACCCGGCGCCTCCTTCTTTGACGCCTTTGGCGGACGGGATCACGTCTTTCGAGGATCTAGCTAGCTAGCTCGCTGAGCACACAACGTTTTTTCGAAACAAGCTTGGCTTTAGCTTCCAGATAACCGCTAAACTGGACGGTACGCGAAACATCGCTACCACGCACTCCAAAACTAGAAGAGATACCATGGGGAGCGTCAATGAACCAAGGTGATACCGAAAAAAGGGATTTATTTTTAGCGGTGAATGCGCAAACTTGTGTCTTTGAATAATTAAATTGGACTATATTGTATGCAGCTTGATCTAACAAATAATTAATTTCCATTTAACAAGCTTGTTCCAGCACCCACTGACATGTTCCTGAGAAAAAATTGCGCGGCAAGTATCTACACAAGGCATCCCCGGTACTGTCATCCGCATGATATCTGAGATATACATTAAAATTCGATAAGTAATTCATAGGCTTTTATGAACTAATACAGAAAGAGTAAAAAATGAGTGTTTTGGATTATAGAATCTTTATTGCTATGAATTCTCACTAATCCCATTCCACTCTATGTAAGTCTTAGACTTAGAATTAGATGACCATCTGCAACTATCCATTCATCGGCAACTGGAAAATCTGTAATTAAAAAATAGGGGTTTAAAATGGTTTCATAATTAGTTATTAAATATAATTCCAACTACACTGACTATTACGACATTATCATAAAAACCAAGTAAATAAATAAAATTCTGGGCAAAAAGGCATTTTTATCAATACACTCATTATTTTAATGATGCTAAAAATGGAAACGTCGCGACAGCATTCGAAGCGTAAATCATCAACTTTCATTGAGTGCATTTCTCAATAGAATGACAGGTACGAGTATCTGTGCGTTGTTTCGAATGTCCAGCCGAAACCTTTGTAACAGAACGTGACAATTATTCGTCGTGATATTGCTGACATTGCTCGCAGCAGGTCGTAGTTTATTTTTAAGTGAGGAAATATTGAAAGTGTTATCGCACCGTGCGTGGCGGTCCCCATTGGGCGGTCGGATGCAGAGCGGCCTAGCGACGCCAAACCGACAGCCATTCGATTTATTTGCTTTATTGCGACAATTTACAACGGTTGAATGGTCAACACGAGAATCGTTCTCTGACCCTTCGCGATTATTAATATAGAGCTCCTGTGCAGTTCCACCTTTTCATTCAACCTAGCGTTTTTAATATAAGGATTTTTAGGGGACCGGTGTAGCCGTAATCCGAAATTGATTGCTTTCTTTTTGAAAACACTTTTATCAAATAGGAAATATTAAAAGCTTTTACTGGTGACGTAATTAAAAATAAAATACTATGTTGTCGGTATTCATATACATAGTACGTACACAGTGAAGGCCTCAAGGTTTAGGCGCGCGGTCGAGAATCTCGGCGGTCACGGGTACAAAACCAAGGCACACATCTCTGACTTTTTGAAGTTATGTGTGTACATACATACATCATCAGCCCATATACGTCCCACTGCTGGGCACGGGCCTCCTCTACAACTGAGAGGGTATTCGTAATGAATTATCACTACCTTTATCGGTGAAGGAAAACATCGTGAGGACAACTGCGTACCTAAAAGTTCTTAGGAATTTCTTAGGTGTGTATTCCGCCAACCCGCACTAGGCCAGCGTGGTAGACTAAAGCTAAGTGCACTGCACTTTCAGTTGCAGAAGAAGCCCATGCCCAGCAGTGGGATGTATATGGGCTGATCATTGTTATCATCAATAACGGCGTCTGCTTTTATACATATAAATAAATTTATAAAAACGGGATGTGAAAATTTTGATCTTAGTCGGTATGCCCGCGTAAGGATTATTTAGTTGGGGATCCAGTCCGGCTTTTATACTACGCGGATATAACGTCTTCGCTCCGGGCCAGCCGGAAGACCCTCCCCCCACCCCTTTCCCGCCCCAGAGCTTTGTCGGGAAAGGAAATCCATAAACATTTTCCCCTTGAGAAAAAAAGGTGTGCTACCATGTAAAAAAAACACGTTCCTGCAACCTGTGCCAACAAACCGGCTGTACTTATTTGCTACTTTAAAATTATGAGATACTTTCACTTTAATACAGCGAAAAAGTCGAAAATATTACGCATTTCCCTCTCATTATGTTCCAATGATGGCTCCATTTCATTTCAATATACGCGTTCGAAGTTAATCCAGTGGAACATTAAGGGATATCTCGGAAACGTGTCGCGGGATTCGCCTTTCATTGGGATTTAAATCGTTTAAATTATAATACCAATTGACTGCCGGCCACCGTCCTGGCTTACGTAGGATATTTAAAAATATTAATATAAGCAAAATTAATAGACGTTAGTATAATTAAAATAATGCATTTTTAGAGAACCTTGCATGGTTACTATGACCTATTACACAACTTTTTATAAGTTTTATTTCTTTCTGTGTAGAGACAGAAAAAAATTGCGTAGACTGACTATTAAATATTTATTCAAATGTAATATAAATAAGCACTTGATAAATTGATTTATGTAGTGCTTCGCTTCGTTTTATATGAAGAGAAAGGCCTAAAAATTATATCTGATGTGGAATTTAAAGAAAACAATAATAAATAATATTACTAACGACAAGGCTACAACACGATATGTATTGCTTTTTAGCAGTATTTTTATATATTTTATATACCTATCTTATTTATGCCTTACACTTTGTAAGTGTAACCTGCATCATTTTCATATAATTAACGTTAAGTAATAACTGAACAATACAATAGTATTGTTCAAATAAATAAAACTAATAATGTTTTGAATGCAAAAATCTTTTATTTTCATTCAATGATATTTAGATGTTTGACGATTTCAATAATCCCTAAAAAAAGACATATCAGTTTTATAAAATATTTTGAAGAGTACCTTTATGGCTATCAACCTAGCAGATGAAATAACCAAATTCAAACTTAATGTTATAATGAAACTTTGACCTCATTCCCCCTGTACATCTTTAGACGCCGACAAACAGTACTATCTGAATTCATCCCGTCATAATCTACATTAAAATACAACCCTGTGTTTACGATGGGGGAAAACGGGTCCCTTCTCGCATAAGACTTAACTCCCATCATCGCAATATCTCCCTTCTTGCTGGAGCATACGGGTCAAAGTTTCCTGGTGATCTTTTAACGGTCGGAATTTTCCGTATCTGGGCACGTGTGGTGCACAGCCTTTATTGCAGATCTTACCGCCCCCGCACCCCAACTGGGGCACCAGGGGGTGGACAAATGAAATACCACCCACTTTAAATACGTACCTTTGCCTTATTGGTATGTAAAAACGATGTCTCCGGCGAATGAATCTTGAATTGCTGTCTTCAATTTTAGAATTTAAAGGTATCGATACGTATATACAATATACATACATATGTACGTATCGACTGGCGAGAGGTAAGACGTAGAGGGCCGAACTCTTTCAATACAAGTATATACTCTGTGAAGTCGTGATGGCCTTGAGGTTTAGGTACGCGGTCGAGAATTTCGACGGTCGCGGGTTCAAACCCCAGGCACACACCTCTGACTTTTCGAAGTTATGTGTGTATTCACAATGAATTATCACGTACTTAAACTGTGAAGGAAAACATCGTGATGAAACCTGCACACCTAAAAAGTTCTTAGGAATTTCTTAGGTGTGTAGTCCGACAACCCGCACTAGGCCAGCGTGGTGGACTAAGGCCTAAACCCTCTCAATGGTAGAGGAGGCCCGTGCCCAGCAGTGGGACGTATATGGGCTGATGATGATGATATACTCTGTAATATTATATTATATTACTGCCAACAGACTGTCCCAAAGAATTAAAACCTAACCTCGTCCCTCATTAGTGACTGGCAACTACTGGCCAGGTCGATTACTTTTTTTTGACGGAATCTCCGGATTGGTCTTAAACTTCCATCTCATCTCAGTATATTTACTGCAGAAGCTTTAGACATTTTATTTGCATTATAATACTAAATGATATACATTAGACAATTTTAATACTATGAAATAAATATAATATATTATACTTAGGCCTTTACTTATAAAGGAAAAAAATGGTTTTCAGACAGGAGTTTCATAAATATGTATATCTAAATAATGGTAATGAACTAAAACTAAAAGCGACACATTCGTCACCCATAGAGAATAGACCGAGGATCAACAAGGGTAAACTTTAGGACATCATAGTTTTAGGTTGGCACAGAAAACTGTGAATTACATTTTAACTGTGAATAACGTGTATTGAAAAGATTTTTTAACTATTAACAGTTTTATAGCTCTAATGTTACATGGAAAAGAAGGAAAAAAATTGTCTATTGCGTTTCGTTCATTAAACCTATTATTTCTTAGTCCAATGTTCTTGCATATTATTTCGTAAGAACCTTTTTATTAAGCAATTTATCTATGATCAACCAGGTATTAAATATGTTTATGGGCCGAGGTATTGAGTTCCCGCAAAAAAAAACTATTTTAAACGTCCTTTTAAAGCAACACCCTACCTATTAGAAAAAGAAAATATAAAGAAAAGAAAACATATTTAGTTTGTTTTAGGAGATTTCTCTTCTCATAACGGTTCAAAAGATATACGCAAGTGTGCATTTGCGTGAAATGGCGAATTTTATTTACACCTAAGTATGGACCAGATACCATAAGGCAAATTCAAATAAATAAACCCCAGACGTTGCATTTTTTAACGACTTTTTTGTGTCCATCCGTTTTATCGTGCAACACAAATCACTTTTGTATAACCAAAACACAATTATAATCGCATCACTCGTGTTCATAGCATATTTCCTCTGAATGAAAAAATATTCGAGTAGAATTGTAACCCGTCAACTAGGCAGTCCATTTTTCGTGATCACCGCACCGTTGTGGCTGAAGTGGCTGTGGATCGGTGTGCACAATGGAGCAAAAAACTCACGCGGAGCTATTCATTGCGTTTGAGCAACGAAAACACAATAATAATTCCATGTGGATTTGCGTGCTAATGCATGGATGCGGCATACTAGTAACGTTACTACGCATTCGAAATTTTTGAGTGGACAGACAATCTCAATTTCCGAGATATCTATCTATCTATCCGAGATATCTTTAGCTTGTCTAAGTCGCAGTGGCTACTCACATTTATGGGTAATATGGCAGAGTTCGCTCGAACCTTAGTCTTTTATGGAAGTGTTAGTTACTCATGGGCGCTAAAAGAGTGCCAATTGCAAAACATCATTGATTTTCTTATATTTGATAAAATAAAGTGATTTCGAAAATAATGGATGTTACCAAATACTTCAATAATGTCGCAAATAAAAAGTACAAATTTTGCATTTTACATGTTTGGAGTGAACAAAATTAAATGTGAGTTATATAAGTATAGAAATATTTCCTTGTTCATTATTGCCGCATCCATGTTTTAAAATATCTACATCTGGTATGTTTACATGGCGGATGGCGCAAGTACGATTTGAATGGGAGAATTGGCCCACTTGAGGCACAATTGTACGTCCATGGAACCCCTGCTCGGCCTGACGGGATGGCTCTTGTGTCTCCCACCCAACCAATAACATGTTTTATTCATCTCACATTCCATTCCTATTAAAAAACCATACCGGCCACATAGTATCCCCCAAAATATTAAAAAACTAGTTGTAAAAATTTAAATGCTATACTGTCGTCCCCACCGAATAGTTAAATAACTCTAGAAAGGAAATGTCAGTCAGCCTACGATTAGACTATCATATGTTTGACAGGACCGTTACTTAGTAATTCGGGTAACGTGTAATATCAAGACTTTTATAAATGTGTGACAACCAATAGCAGCCCTTCATTTTTGTTTGAAATTTTCAAAATTGGTCGTATAATCGTAGAACGAATAGGTGACAGTCAAGCGGCGACACTCGTCTCCATACAAAATACTGTCTATTTCCCTTCTAATCTTATTCAGCTGTTCTATGGTCGTCCCAAATGGTAAAGACCAGTCAATCCGGTATTATTGCTTCGCAGAAAGTCAACGAGCATTGGGTTATTGATCAAATGAATGAGAGTATCATTAATGAAATATATTTTATACGGCATATAGCGTATTTAGCTCTAAGTCCTGTCAATCCGTAAAAAATGCAGCCATCAAAAACATAACATATAAAAAAAGAACAAGTCTAGCAACCGAGTTATTCTACGGTAAAAAGTTATGAGATCCATCTAATAATACCAAGTTGGTAAATTTATTTAGACGCAACTTAAGAGACTTTCTGTCTTAAGTTATTACGTAATCAGCTAATCTAACAACATCATAATATAGTAACCATATAAATATTATAGGCAAGCCTTTTAATGTTTTAAATAATAGATTGACTTGGGAATTAATTTAATATATAATGAACTACTTGTGATATACATTGTGCTTTCAAGCTTAAAAATTAGAATAAACAAACAGAGAGAAGACAAAAATATTTGTGCCTAGCAAGTTCATAGGATCTATTACCAAAACCGGACAAACATTTACTTACTGATTGTTTCCGTTTCGAAATGAAATAAGTTGTTGCATGGAATCTAGAGAAGTTCACGATTGTTGGGTATAGTCACCACCAATTACGTGGGACGTAAATATGTCGAATCACAGCTGTAGAATGAACCCCTTGAACTTGAGATTCACTGTAAGATACAAAAATAGTACATATTTAGATAAAATTTTATACATCTACATTAGGGCTGATGCAAGACCATGAAGTTGGCAGGAATATCGTGCGGTGTATTTTAAAACGTATAGGATATTCGCAATGAATTGACAACTAAGAAAAGGAGTTAATAAAGTACCTACAACCCTGCGCTTTTCTTCTTTGCTTCTGTATATGTATCCAATATACTCGTATTGAAGGCGTTAATTTATAGTCAATCATTAGCAAGAGAGCTAATTTCAACTAGAACTGTAAAACAAAATGTATTTATGTCCTTTTAATTGCAAAAACTAAGCAGTGCTGGCCTCGAGGTTTAGGCGCGCGGTCGAGAATTTCGGCGGTCGCAGGTTCAAACCCCAGGCACACATCTCTGACTTTTCGAAGTTATGTATGTGTGTAATCACAATGAATTATCACTTGCTTTAACGGTGAAGTAAAACATCGTGATAAAACCTGCACACCTAAAAGTTCTTAGGAATTTCTTAGGTGTGTAGTCCGCCAACCCGCACTAGGCCAGCGTGGTGGACTAAGGCCTAAACCGTCTCAGTTGTAGAGGAGGCCCGTGCCCTGCACCTATCCTTATAATTTTAAGTTGTCTATATAATATTACATTTATCCTATATTAAGTTATTTAGTTTGAAACATACCAGGAATACAAAAGAATTACGCAATGTGCTCAGAAACTTTATGTTACTTACTAATTTGTTAAGAAATATAATGTATATATACCTATATTGTTATAAATGAGAATATAAATTGATTTTTAATTAAACGTTTATTCGGCCAGGGGCCGTTACAAACATAGACCAACTTGAAATTACAAAATGTTAACATTAATGAGAGTGAATTTAAAACACAAGACAAGCGTTGACGTTCGGACAGAGCTCCCGCACTGTAGACCGGCCGATGAGTGAGTGCCCTGTGCCGCTCAGCAGCGCCCGTTATATAGGCAGCCGACGTGATGACGTCTACTGCCACCCGCGACATAAAATTATTGCTGACAATATTATTATTTTTACCAGAAAAACCCAGGTAGCGTAAATGGCTCTTAGCCAACATAAACTAAAACTATATAAAATTTGAAGGTTGTAGTTTTATAATTTTATTGACGACGACTACCTCGTGGTCTCGCGGTACAACATGTGCCGTGCGATCTAGAGGTCCCCGGTTCGATTCCTGGGTCGGGCAAAGTGTTATTAGGTTTTTCCACTAAGAAATTCTCAATAGCGGTAAGGAGTCTGGAATTGCGCCCGATAAACGGCAATAGGCTTGCCCCTTATTACATGGGACCAAAATACAATTGCCGAAATTTGGGTGCAGATTTGCACCTCTGCCAACCCCTTCGATTAAACACATGAGTGTATTTATTTTGTTTACCAAGTAGTAGTTCTTTTTATTTTGCAATAATTACCAATGGTATTACAATTTATTTATAAAGCCTGAAATACAAAACATGTCACGTGAGTTACTATTGTAAAGAGACGAGAGGAGGGCATTTAACGCGTTAATTCGAGTACCGTCAGAACAAAATGTTAAATGCAATGCAAACGTAGCAAATGTAACGGCTCCAAACTGTTAGTAGTCTGCATCATTCACAATGCATATGGTCCGTCATTGAAACCCGAACAGGATATCTAACAATTAGTATTTAAAATATACAAAAAAGTAGTGATGGTTCGAGATTGTGCGCACGGTCGAGTCAAAATCTCATCGGTCGCGGGTTCAAGCCCCAGCCACACACTTCCGAATTCTCGAAGTTCGTTTGTATTCACAATGAATTTTTAGTACTTTAACGGTGAAGGAAAAAAAATAAGTGTTAAAGCCAAAGTGGTGGACTAGGACCTTAACCCCTCTCAGTAGAAGAGGAGGCCCATCAATTCTAACGTAAAATCAATTTTAACATAAAATATATCGGTAGCATATAATTTGTAGGTGTGTCAATCTACTAAATATTTTACCATTTACGCCAACTACACCTACCTACTTATAAACGCGTTTAATATACATTTCACAGTAGTAAAACTATTACGTGCGAATAATACTTCGCCGCAATTCTGCGAGTGGGATCTAGCTGCATAAACTTTGTGTCTGCCGCTACATAATTTGATAGAAGTGTAGTAAAACGTATTTTTCAGTCCACGTTACTCCAGAATTAGTTACAGGAACGTTCAAAGTTCCTGTTTCGACGCGGTTGTCTGCGAACTTCAATAATGAGAATCAAACGTGCTCGGTATTTAATAAAGAGAAGTAGTTTTAACAGTTTTGGTTTGCAAATAAAAATACCCGATCAATCCACCACATAATAATATTTTTTTATTTATTAAATGCACTATGAAATATGAATAATTCACTGAAGTAATTGAAAAAAATTAACATTGAAGTATAAACTTCATAATAAATGCAAAAAATATATCAAAATATACTTTAAAAAATAAAACATTTTTTTAACGAATAACTAGATTTTCAAATCATATTACAAATGTATTAAATACTATGACAGTACAAAATATAACAATCTACAAAAACGAAACAAAATTCGCGCCGCCAGCGTCTGCTAGATATACTTAGTTTTTTAAACGAAAAAACACAATCTGCTGGTGTTTCACAGCGAAGGCGAAATAATATAGCTTTGATCTGTATAATGGGTAGGTTGGGTCGCGGGTGATAGAGGCGGAGTTCCCAAAAGAGGGGGACTTCTGATTGGCGGATGTTCGGGAGGGGTACAGTGCTTTGTGGTAGGGTGGCTGCTGATCGCGGCATCATTGAGTGGTCGGCGGGCAAGGTGGTCGCGTCGCGCTAGTGTTGTGACGTAGTGGCCGGACAATATGTTAGAGTTCTACACGAACATCAACTCTGGACTGATGCAGGAGGGCATGCAGCCGCCGCTCAACTGCGCTGGGAGAACAGGTTAGTGAACATCTACTATTTGCTGGAGCGTTGTTGCGTACACAAATAAATATTATTTATCAAATTGGTTCCTTTCGTTTGTCTAAAAATGTGTTTAAGTTAAAATCATAATTTAATTTTAATACTATTTTAGAAAAAAAGAACAGTTAAAGTTTATTTGATAAAAAAATGAATATCTCATTTTCATACTGTTTTATATATCAAACCTATTTCTTGATTTTTCAGTAACTACCCCTAAATAGATTCGAATTAATTTGCGGTGTAAGTTCAGTAAAGTCCGTTAAATTCCTTAGTGTTATACTATATATGAAAAATCATTAAAAAATATCATTAACTAAAATTTCATTAAATCCCGAAGAAGTAATTAACCCCAGGTTGAAAAATTAACACGTATTACGTAAATGTAAAAACTCTGGTAAAGTAAAATTAATTATAAAATAATATAAATGTGTCACAAAATAAAATTTCAAAACTTAATTCCAAGAAAAGCTGTTTCACAACACAATAAAGCAATTAAAATAACAATAATCAAAAGGTAAACATTAATAAATCGCTTAACACATGCAGTAAATTCCTTGAATTTCGCTTAGTTTTGCAGTACGCCAAGAATTTCCAGCACCATACAATTTACATTTGCACGTTATTTTGGTGACATTCTGTAGAAGCCACAAACGGTTTTCAGTATAATTCATTGTTTTGTATAATATTGAATACAGTTTTATACATACTTTATGTTAATAAACCTTAATAAATAACATTTTATTTTATATTTAATTATATCCTATATTAGTTACGTTCATAAATCGAATAAAAATATAATCGTTCTAAAAAAATCTGTGGGCATCTTATTCTTTTTACACGATTAAAAATTAGCTTCATTTTTTCATTGGCTGTAATTATAATCGGTATAAAGTGTGAAGATAATTAGTGTTGAGGTGTTTTACGACCCAGTAATAAGATAAAGCACAGCTCACGCTACAAAGATCGAGTCTCAACGAGCTTCGACTTTCTCGTCGTTTAGATCTAGTTTAACTTTTTAATACTTCTACTTTCACATGCTGCGAACCGTCTCTTCGACTCACATCCTTTAAAACCCACTTAGGTAAATTATTTTCGAAAATGCATATGAAACTAAGTAAATTAATTTCCAACACTGCGTTTTATTCATAAAACGTTTAGAGAAGGAAAGTGATAAATTATAAAATACTAAAACGTGTAGTTTCTCGCATTCATACCATATTTCACAAACGAAGCGATAGTTAACATTTTTAAAATTCCTGAGGGCTTCGTAAACTCCGCAATTTCATCGGGCGCGCTCTAAAAAGACTCATTTTAACGTTCATATTTTTTTGTTCTTATTTTGCAATCTGCATTCGTAGTACCTACATTTCATAATATTATTTTAATAGACTTCTGGATATGAAATAATGAAATTCCTTTGTCTCTTACGGTCGTTCAATGAAAATACGAGTGATGTTGTTTCCTTTTTTTAAACTTGTTATAATTGTCAAGTCTTTAAGAATTTTATACTGCATTGTATTTTGTCACACACACAATGGAATATTTTAATAGCATTAAAACGTAATCTATGGAATTATATTGTGATTGTAGAAGACTTTGAAACTCTTCTCTTAAATATCTTCTTTAACTTTAAATTCTTCCAACATTTATTTTGGATTGGTCGACGTTTTATTTTGGCTTAAATAGCGCCAAATAAATAGTGGCAATAAATTAAATAATACTAAAAAAAAACTGCATAATATTATTAGAAATATCGAAGAAAGGTAGAGGTACATATGTATGTCTTCTGCCGCCCAACATGATTGCAAAATCTAAGCCGATATTTTCATTAGTAACAATACTTGCTGCCTCCTTAAAAACTTTATAAAAGATTTTTTATTTTCTGGTCTAAATAATTTTATAAGACATTTTAATGTGCGCAACAATAAATGCCCCGCGGCGCGCGGTCGCCTCATTGTCGCTCCCATTATGAGAAGCCATTTTAATGAATGTCCTTCAAAACATTCCCATTCTACTTCATAAATTCTCATCAAATTTTAAAAAACATTTAGTTAATAATGAATTGGATAACTACTATACAAATGGCAAATATAAATACCTTAACAAATGTTTCATTTACATAATAAAATGTCATTAAAATTTAATTTGTTGAATTACTGTAAATTAATTTATTATAGAGTATGTAATTTTAATAGGCAATTGCTGAGTAACAATTCGTCGAAAACATTGATCCAAGTTAACGCATGCGTGTCTACGCGAGTATGGGTCCTGAAGGCCTTTGTCTCCTTCGCCAGATATATGTACATACATACTCGTATGTATTATTATAAATACGTTAAACCAAATAAATTTCCGTTTTCAATGGTTAATTTGCATTTAATCTTGATTTAACCTATTAATTCATATAAACATACTGTATAGATACTTATAGAACAAAGAATATATTATTATAGAATGAAACAGCTTTCGGAAAAAGATCACTTTTACACTACAGTACAGTTCGAACTATGCTATTTTTTACAATTCCAATTTAAATTTCAGTGTTCGTAAACGGACGTGGCAATACATTATCTTTTATAACTTTATATTTACTAATCCATCCTTTAAACATTTTTAATCGGCGATTTCAGTGTGCGACAAAGTGCCGGTGAATTGATTTCATGCGTCACTTAATACGGGGAAAAAACTTTTTACTACGACTGACTACGATAGTGTACGCCAGCGTACGCCGTAGTGAGCTGCACTCTCAACAATTGCTTATGTGACGTCGTTTACTATTGCACTCTACAGATCAGACACTTCTCACTACACCCTTGCAGAATATCTATTCTGCAGATATTTATGTCTCACTTTCAACATAGAAGTATTTTTACTTTTATATCTGCGTTAAATATGTTAAAATTGTAAGCATTAAATAACATAATCAACCCATATACGGAATGTATAGCCATGGGCCTCCTTTATAATTGAAAGGGTTTAGGCCTAAGTCCACCGCGCTAGCCTAGTGCGGATTGGCGGACTACGCACCTAAGAAATTCCTATGGACTTTTAGATGTGCAGGTTTCCTCACGATGTTTTCGTTCACCGTTAAAGTACGTGATAATTCATTATGAATACACACAACTTCGAAAAGTCAGAGTAGTGTGCCTGGTGTCTGAACCCACAACCGCCGAGATTCTCGACCGCACGCCTAAACCTCGAGGCCATTCAAAATATTATGATGTAATTACCGTAAACAAGATTACCTTTTAACCTTGCCGATTAAAAAAAACTAATAGACGATAATAAAAATGTACGCCTAATGAACCTCTATAAACATTGATTTTCATTCCAATCCATTAAGTAAACTAACTTTTGACTGACAAAATATTTGAATTCAATCGTGTTAATAATTGCAAAGGTGACAAGGGTCAATATCATGAGGCATTTAATTAACAACTCTCACTAACGAGTGCATGACAACACACACAGCAGAAAATAGTGTGACATTTTAAACAACAAATAGTGATTAAAGGACATTCATTCTTTCTGGTCCACCACAAGGTCTATTTTACTGTAGCTCATAGATTTTTGAGTTAAACAGTAGGTGATATTCCCCTATCAAAATGTAAAACAAACATTTCAAATCGGAATCAGTTACAGGAACCAGGGCTGGGCAAAATACATGCTTTGCTTTAATTGAAATACAAATTACAAAATACTGTATCGCAAGTAATTAAAATACAAAATACATTTAAGTAAGGTATTTGAAATACAAAATACAAAATACAGTATTTTAGCTATTTGTAATTGAAATACAAAATACAAATTACAAAATAATGCATATTTATTTGTTTTGGAATATATTTTTTTTGAGGCGGTTTTTGTTTTGTTATTGCAGGTCCTGATGAGCACAAATTTAATGTCCAATATTATAAAAGTCTGTAAATTTCGAGGCTTTTCCATCATTGCACTCTCGCCTCGCACTCACACTCATGATCGCTAAATGAAGGCTAAATGTATTTTAATAAATGTATTTTGAAGCCTCGAGTATTTGAAATACTAATTACAAAATACTTCGGCTACACGTATTTTAAATACAAATTACATTTTAAGAAAGTAATTAAAATACAAATACAAAATACGTATTTGTATTTCAATTATAAGTAATTCAAATACTGCCCAACCCTGACAGGAACATCGGCACTAGTGCACAAAACGGTGACCAATTGATCATTTCCTCGTGGAAAATGTGCACTGTGCTACAATGTGCACACGCGGGCGCGAGTAATCACATTGACGACCGGCAGGATTTTTTTGTGATCATTTGTTATTGATGAATTTAGTGTTTGGCTGATAATGTTCTGTAATTCATTTTGGCCAAAAAAAATACATGTCATTGGAAAAATATAGATAATCGTCTGCTGGAACACTAACATCAATTTAAAAAAAAAAGACATTTTATACAAACCAAGGTTTTTATCTGTTGCATCGCTCTAGTAAATATTAGTTTTCTTTGGCGTCCATAAAGAGGATCTCCCAGAAACGTATGCTAGGTTTTCGGGATAAAAAAAGCCTTTTTCTTGTTTCCAGTTTCCGATCTATCACTACCAAAAATCATAAAAATGGATTAAATATTAGGAGACTTATTATTTTATATCTCTCAATGAGCCCAAATTGCGTTATTTAGACATGTGAGATCATTATAAAAAAATATGTACAGTATTATAATATATGTAAATATGTACTTATACTTATATAAATAAATTTTCGAAATATAAAAATGCTATTAGATAAATTATAATTGATAAAACAGTTTATTTATTTTATGCACTTATTCAAAAGGCGTCAGCGTAGATGCCCATTATGACACGACTAAGAAGTCTTAAATTTATTGCGAACATCCCCGGAGGGATCTATTAGACATACCTACGTACATACATGTATACTGCTAGTTCAGATCGTTGCTCGCCTATACCGGAGTTGAGCTCTACAGCATTGGCGTGGTTAGCGAGGGTGTACTTATATACTATGAGTATAGATATATGTGAAGCGAGAGCGGGACAGCATACAGCGTGGAATACTTTTTATCAGCCCATTACGTACAGTAGGCACCGGTCTTTGTGCAACGGTAAATATTCGGAGAATCGTATTACTTTTTTAATCAAACTACTGGCTAGTGAATGGAAATACGCGTTGAGCTTCGTTCACTGCTTTATTAGTTAATTATTTAAATGATTTTGTAAAAATTACATTGAAAAGTCTGTACAAGTTAGTTTTATTATTCATTAATTACTACATGCTACCACAATATAAATATATATGTTACACATATTACAGCAAAATTAATAAGTTTTAATTACAAAAGCAAAAACGTTAATTGTGACATAATTCTTACCATGATATTGATAAAAGTTAGTTAAATTTACTACACAACACCGCTTCGTTTATAAATGAAAATGTACTACATACGTATACTCTGTATACTGCTACGCTATCGTAGCACGTAGCCGACGCCGCGCCGCCTACGAGAGAGCCGATAAAGTATAACGTTGGTGGGCTGTAATTTGAACTCCGTAGCTGATAAGCGCTAATAAAAGTTTAGTTTCTACAGTGTGCAAACCGTAATGTTAGTGCTGTTCAGACCATCGAAATGTGATTATTGATTTCCTTTTATGTAACGCAAACTTAGTAATTTAAAGTAGTTGATTGTTCGGTTCGGTATTTTTCCAACGCATTGCTGGTTCTATGGCCTGATTAATTGTCAGTGTGCGGCATTCCCTATTGGCACAGATACCAGTAACGTACCGGCAGCAAATAATTTGTGAAGCGCGTGAACTCTCCGCATCGATCGCAACGTACTGCTGCGAGCCGCAAGTTTGTTACTGATAAGCGTTCCTGCGTGCCTTTTCGTACCATAAAAGGAAATGTATTGTTCATGAATGAAATATTCTATTTTAGAAAAAATATAAAGTCCGTCGAAACGAATCAATTATTTAAAAAGACTACCGTTTCCGTTTGTTTAATTTGCTTCTTTTAGAATGCTTCCTTCAAAAACATTGAGTTATAAAAAAGACGGTTGGCTTTCCAATTTAAAACGATATAAAACTCTGTGAAGCGTAATCTTGCACCCATGCAGTATACAGTTTCATTTTCCAAAAATGTAAGCAGTTTTTAGTTCCGATAATATTTACCTAACAAAGTCACAATACTACGCATTTAGAATATTATCTACTATTTGAAGATTATACGGTAGTGTCATTGAAATTATATGTCGCAAAATTTTATCGGTTTTAATCAGCCTAGGTCTGTATCGCTCCTGTACCAAACAAGTACATCATACATACGAGTATATAAATAGTTGAACACGGAAACAGAATAAAACGTAGCTTTTGAGCCTTCACAGGTGGCAAATCGATTGGCAAATTGCAATTATGTGTTCACGTGCCCGCCGATAAAAACTCGATATTCAGCAAATAAAATTAAAACGGGCAGATTGATCGGCGCCATTTCACAACTAACCCAAATACGCCTCAATGATAGGTGCGATCGTTTTCACCAATTATTTTTTATTTTATTTATTTTTCATTCATTTTTATATAAAGCTATGTAGGTATATAAAGACGGACTATAATAGAACAACCATTTAAATCGCCAGATTTATTGATATCTATCTATGGGGCTGAAATGTAAACTCCGAAAAACGCCAACAGAGCCTATTAAATGTGGTGTTGGAGTTATTGTCTGAGTAGCTTGAAGAATATTCTGCAGTGCCCTATAAAACCGAAACAGACTTTGTCACTTTAAACTTCGGCAATCTGACGCGCTATAGTGCATACCGATTCTCAGCTAAAAATGAAAAACTCTACATTATTTTGTTTCGTTGCATTATTTTTGCAGCGCCTCTCGCTTCCAATTAAGCCAGTGGTTTAGACGATTTAAACTGCCATTGCGAATACAACGGAAAGTATAACTCGTAGGGTTCTGTGGAATGCAAATTAACACTAGGCAAGAATCTTTTATAAAAGGCTGCATATGCCGTTAAAACGAAACGTCTGCAGAATTCGTTCATTTAAGCATGATTAAAACTTTATTCTATGACAAATTCATTGCATGTGTTTATAAATACAATAATCTAAGTTTTTTAAGCTTCTATAGGTACAAGATTATTCAAGGTGATAAACTTTCAAGTACATTATATATCAAATTTATATAAGAAATTATATAAGATGCGAGCCTATTTCTTTTTTTTCGATAACATTATTGGAGAACTTGCTTTTATTGAAAATTTTATTTAATAAAACGCCGCACACTTAAGCGACGGTATCAGCGAGACAGACTTATGAAAGCAAAGTTAACAACAAACTAAATAATTACTTGGAAACCTTACCCTTAATATTTTAACAGAAAACCGTTTAAACATTTCATTCCGCTTTTTATCACACTTTTTATCACTTACATTCATTAAATTTTCTCACATGTTTATTTTCACTGCATGCAATTCTTTACATCTCATAATATTCTATCGTACGCCCGCCAGCAATTTAAAAGACTATAAGAAAAATGAATACGAATATTAATTTCGCAAATGCGACGGCGACATGACGCGGTATCAGTAATAAGTAGCTGGAATTTTTATTAAAATGCTCTACGATCTGCACATGGCGTACTTTTGCGAGATCTTTTTTAACGTTTTACGGTATTACGTTCTCAAACAACACACCATAAATTAACTTCTCCCATCTGCGCTTTCGATATTTTTCCACTGTAGGGAAACCGGAAAAATCTATTTTAAAATTAAGACTCATAATTAATTTAAGTTATTAACAAAGCTTAGTCACATGCCGACAATCTGCGATTATCAGACCTCCACGTGTATTTCTAAGACTCTTGAGCAGTGGCGGTACTTCCATAGAAGCGCAAAAGTCCTGTTTGTCCTACAAAATTCCCAATAATTATAATCTTTAAGTTTTAAATATTTATGTAACAAAAGCAATTTCAGCAGAGCTTCTATGGAAGTATCGCCACTGCTCTTGAGGCCATCAATGGAATACATTCGCCTAAATAATTTAAACTACCTTATAAATTTAAAACGATTTCGTTTCTTTTTTTTACATACATACATACATACATAAACTCACGCCTGTATTCCCCGAAGGGGTAGGCAGAGGTGCATTTCAGCACCCACATTTCACCAAGTATGTATCAGTCCCACGTAACAGGGGGCGAGCCTATTGCCGTTTTTCGGGCACATTTCCAGACTCGGTGCTGTTACCGAGAATTTCCTAATGGAAAAACCCAATAACACTTTGCCCGACCCGGGAATCGAAACCAGGACCTCAAGATCGCACGGCGCATACTTGTACCGCGAGACCACGAGACAGTTTCTTACTTCAGTTCTATCAAAAGTCGCTACAAAGCGTAAAACCGTTAATAATGACCATTACCGAATTCAAGCACTTGTTAAGAGTAAACATGAGAGCGACGAGAAACGACGACTTTTTAAACGCCGCAAAAAAAATTAAGGGTCTGTTCACATTACAAGTGCGAGTAAATATTTATTATTGACGATATTGCAACACCGTGACCACTAAATTCTCGGCTTGAACGTTGGTATCCCATCGATTATCTGTCAAAACGGTTGTTTTACGCCGACATTTTGTTACCCCGGTTTGATCGTCGTGACCTGGGTGACCCGGGCACGCCCCGCCCCTCCTACGGGGCGTGTCCCTCCCCCGCACACGTCTAAGATGTTCCACCTTATATTTTCCTTAAACTGTTTCAATGGGTGCTATAGGGGTACTTAGAGGGGTGCGTACAGACAGATGGGCTTTTCATTGTGCAGTCATCTATTTTAATCAATACGCTTACACAACGTTCCGCTCACTTTCTCTGGTCGAGGCCTTATGTCAATATTTCTTGGAAAAGCTGGCACAAGCGAAGTGGCAACGGTTCTGCATATTTCCAGGAAAATGCAACATATTTCGCAGAATTTACAGGGCTGCTCTGTTACGGAAATGGTGTGAATTAATAACCAACGCCACACATTTGCAACATTCCTGTGGTTGAAATGAGAGGATATTTATTGTAAGGGTTAAGAGATTTTACTTTTCATTACGTCATATTATAGTCAAATATTTACTTAATAGAATTCTTTAAAATAGTAATGGTCATTTTACAATTTTGGGTGCATACTTAAAAGGGTTAAAGTTTACTTACTTTATTTCTCAATCCAAACCTGATCATCCAAATTATTGTAGATTTTATGACCTGGATTTGCTATTTATTAATGTTCAAAAAGCTATACCTTTCTTTAACAAAACAAACGAAAGGAACACACTGTTGTGCAAAACCTTTATGTATGTCGGCTAATGCGCTGCGAATTTTTGCGAAATTAGTCAAACGCTCATTAAAAAGTCTTGAGAAGGTTTCCAAACTTTGTTGATTTTAAGCCGTTTGACTATTCATCATGAATATAAATTATTTTTTCCTAAAAATAGGTATCATGTAATTGGAGTAAAATTACATTTATAATAATATGAGCGCGATAAACAATGGGTGTTTATTTTTGTTTTGCAATACACTATATAATGTATAAGTAAAAATTTATTCGACGCTTATATAAGAAATTACGAAGGGGCAATATATTTAAAGAATACGAAAACACGAAAAGTTGTATCTTTCATTTTAAAATATTTGCTTCTTTGTGATTTCTTTTCACATAATATTTTATTGTCAATTTGATCCCACATGCTGCTAACCAAAGATAATTTTCTATCAGAGCTGAACGCCAGCATCAAGCGGGAGAAGATAGTAGAAATATGCGAAGGTTGCGGGCAGAAGATTCAAGACCGTTATCTTATGAGGGTCGGAGACCTTTCCTGGCACGAGCACTGCCTCAGCTGCTGCGTATGCGGATCCCCGCTGGCACACACCTGCTACACCCGGAACGCTAAATTGTACTGCAAACCGGATTACGATAGGTAGGTAATTTAAAGTGAAATGATAATGTCCCATGTCCCTCCACAGCATTTGACTGCCAGCGTCAATTTTTTCACGACAATATTTTGATTTTGTCATAAATAATAAAATATTATAAGTCCACGAAAGTCATAATATTGTTCGTTTGTAGTTTTAAATAATGATGGCAAAGGCGAATAACTATTACTAACTAATGCGAAAGTCATATTGCATAGCGAATACACGACTCGCTGTTATGTTTTAAGCAACTGTAAATTGTGTTAATTCATTATTTTTCATTTGTATTAATGTCCTTCTGCTTTAGATTGTTCGGCGTGAAATGCACGAGATGCGGCGATCGTCTTCTACCCCAAGAAATGGTTATGCGCGCACAGCAGTATGTTTTCCACATACAATGCTTTGTCTGCGTCATGTGCTGCCAACCGCTCCAGAAAGGAGAACAATATGTAATACGCGCTGGCCAAATATTCTGCAGACAAGATTTCGAGAAAGAAATGTATCTGATGCAACACGCTGAAGATGACATGATAATAGATGATTCCGAACGTCCGCGTGACGGGAGAAGGGGTCCGAAGCGCCCCCGCACAATTCTAACTTCAGCTCAACGGCGACAGTTTAAAGCCTCATTTGAAGTGAGCCCAAAACCTTGCCGTAAAGTTCGTGAAGCGCTTGCCAAAGATACTGGCCTCAGCGTGAGGGTGGTGCAGGTGTGGTTTCAAAATCAACGGGCGAAAATGAAGAAAATCCAGCGAAAAGCCAAACAGGAGGGTGACAAAGGCTCTGAAAAGGATAAAGACAAGGAAGAGAAATCCATCAAACAAGAGTCGCCTACGAGCGAGCACGGAAATTATCTGGGACTGGATGGTTCGTACTCCGCTTCCAGTCAGCCCTTGAATCCTAACTTGCCGTATTCTCCGGACGGTGAGTATGCTAAAAAAACATAACATATTTTTCGTCCAGCATCAACCGCAATTCCTCTTTTTTATATCTTCGTAGATTAGTGACGACACAAGGTCACTCTCCCATGGAACTCATTGTGCTACAAGTTATTTATGTAATATGGTCTTTACAGATTACCCTGCGCACTCTGGCGACAGCTTCTGCAGCTCAGATATATCTCTCGACGGCAGTAACTTCGATCAGCTGGACGAAGGTGCCTCTGACACAATGAGCTTGCAGAATCTCGAAGTTCAGCACCACTCACACCAACATGGCGGCCATTCGGCCCATGAGCCACTCAACCTCGGAAATGGCGCGATTGTCAACCCAATTGATAAGCTGTACCTCATGCAGAACTCATATTTTAGTACCGACCATTGATTCAACGGTAGACGTAGCTCCGGCAAAAGCCCAACGGCTGGCCAGCTACTGCGCCTAAATGCTGGCACAGATATGTGTATCAAACCTACAGCAACGGAAACCAGCACTACTGTTACGTACTCCGATATAAATCCGAACTACGCGTTGAATCTTAACACGTACTGCAACGGACAGTACTAGGCGCTATTTTAAATAAAGTGTTTTATTTCGTCTATTAATTAATATATTAGGTACCTTTATACCAAAAGTTGCAATAGGTACTACCAAAACCCGAAAACTTAATTCACATTTTAACCACGTTAATTATTATTTTATTAAAATCTCATCGCATTGTAAATATTGTACATAAATATATTCATGTCTAATCATTTTAAATACAAAAATACGATGTGTAGTAACTTTGTATATCACATAAACACCACCAGTTTCTGAAAAACTGACCAAAATAATAATGAAGTTATCTACTGTCAAATACTTTATTGAACGGCACCCGATTTTCTGACAGCATAGTATATAGGTATTCTGTTCGGTTATTTTATAACTTAAAAGAGCTTTCAAAATGGCATTTACTTTAGTTTCATGAATTTGTCGTATCTCGCCCGTAGGCAATATTTTTGGACCGCACTGCATTGAAATAATAGTAATTGAATAATACTAATCTAACTTATTTATTGTCTAACTTGATCAATTTTGCAGAAACTGGGTGTTAACCGTCTGAAGCTTGACGGATTGTAATTGTAAATAAACTGTCGGACGATCACGTAGTGGGTGTCTATTGTATATAAATGTGGTCAGTGTTTACATTTCTCAATACAGAATTAATTGTTTTATGATAAAAAGAATTGATGTTAATTATCGTATATACCATACATGTTTAGATTAATTTATTGTTTCGACTGTTACTTCAGCAGCAAACATGTTCTAGTCGTTTTAGTGATAGTTCAACCAAATATTAGAAGAATGATCGATAATACTTATTTTAAAATGATTGGTGCTTACCATATTACCAGTTTCCAATACACAAGTCCTGCATGCTCACGCGCACCGCTAGCATAATACTACTGTTTCATATCAGAAAATTCGAAATATTAATTAGCTAATTTCACAGAATCGAGTTCTGCTCATAGAAGTCTTGTAGCATAATTTTATACAGATTAGTAGAATTGCATGTAATATGAAACAATGTTATAATGTACTGTAAAATGGAGTTCTCTTTTACCAGTCGGTTCTTACCTCGATGTTGTGTAAACATTTTAAAAACTTAATATTTCGTACAATAAGTGTCTCGGCTATAATGAAATAAATCTAGTCAATATTTTTTTTGTGAATTATGGCATATAACTTTATTATCGTGCATCATTAGATTACATCGTAATTTTATAATTTGATGTAAATTAAATCATGATTAAGATGTTCTTGTTTATTTTTGTACCCCTTCATTACCTTTGTAGTAAACAAAGGAACCGTTGTTTTATTAAGCATATACCTTTGACTTTTCGAAGTTATGTGTGTACTTTTTTACTTACAATGAATTATCTCGTATTTAATAGTGAAGGAAAACATTTTAGGGAAACCTGCAGACCAAAAAAATCTTAGGAATTTCTAAAGTGTGTAGTCCGCCAACCCACACTTGGCGAGAGTGTTTGAATAAGGCTTAATTCAGTTGTAGAGGAATCACGTGTCCAGCATTGGGATGTATATGGACTGATGATCATGATGATGAAATAGGTGGAGTCCGGGAGACTTGACCCCCACATACACATACATACATAACCTCACGCCTGCACCCACATTTCGCCGGGTATGTATCAGTCCCACGTAATAGGGGGCGAGCCTATTGCCGTTTTTCGGGCACAATTCCAGACTCCGTGCTGTTACTGAGAATTTGCTAATGGAAAAACCAAATAAAACTTGGCCTGCCCGGGAATCGAACCCAGGACATCTAGATCGCACGGCACATACTTGTACCGCGAGACCACGAGGCACTTGACCCCCTTTTTACTTAAAAGCAATTTAAGTTGGATTCGTAAGTGGTAGCGACTCGATTTTTCGCAAGTAGATCACATGCCTAAACAGGTATCGTTAGACATTAGAAAAATGGCAATATGATAAATACATATTTTGGGTGCTAAAATTTTATTTAAAAAAACTGAGAAGTGGCTCATGTCTCCCCAGTCCCTGGGAGATTTGATCAGGGGGCGAGGAAGACTTGACCATAGGCATATAAATCAGAGAAAACACTAAAAAACCAACAGTTTTATTGAAATATTTAATAGAAAACATAAAAATAATTTCAACTGAGGATAAAACCTGCACACCTAAAAAAGTTCTTAGGAATTTCTTAGGTGTGTAGTCCGCCAACCCGCACTAGGCCAGCGTGGTGGACTAAGGCCTAAACCCTCTCAGTTGTAGAGGAGGCGGGCACGGGTGCCCAGCAGTGGGACGTATATGGGCTGATGATGATGATGATGATGATAACTTAGTCGGTATAACAAACAATTCAACATCTTGCAAATGTTTTGCGGCTCAAAATCATTTTTCTCCCCCACAGTTTTTAAATTTTAGAAATATCTCCCATATTTTTTTATTAAAGCTCGTTGCTCTCGATAAACCTAAGGCTTATCTCAGGATTTCTCTTGAAAATCAAATTTTTTTCCCGTAATTTACCCAGTTGGTTAAATCCGGCTTTTTCTTGGAGTTAGATTCTCCAAAATCTACGGCCAATTTCATGGCATCATTTCGTGTCAGCCCATTATTTAGGTATTTTGCTTAAAGTTAGTAGGTACTGGATGAACAGTTTCTCTTCCACAATCTTGAAACTCTGTAAAGAAAATACCCAGACCAATACAAATAGACTTCTTCATGCAAACTAATGTTTGTACTGTACGGGGATCACACCCACCACTGTACCAAACGGGTCAATAAACAATAGGTATAAATGAAACATTCAAAGAAAGCACGTTTTAATTGAAGCATTGTGTGGGAGAATTAAATTAAGTCTCCTTACAACGACCCTGGTCAAGTCTCCCGCGGGTCCCTTTAACCGATTTAACCGAAGTTTTCTTGAATCTTACAATTGTGGTTTAAACTGCTTATCTTACGTAAAACTATATTAATCAATAAAAACAATAAGATGAAAGAACATCTCTTACCTATGAAACTTTTTGAATGGTGCGAAAATCCAAAAACGTGGATTTTTTTACTTTTCAACAACGAAATCACGTTTATACCGCTCTTTGCGAAACTGAACTGATAAGGGCCAAAATGGCGTCGCCACTAGATGGGCCTTGTGTACGAGCATGCCAAAAGCTGTCAACGGCGCCGGTGGTGGCGCAAAATTTGGATCGAAATATTTGAGGTGGTTCAAGTCTCCCCCCTGAGCAAGTCTCTTTTTAATAAGTGTAAGTAGGTACTGATAGACAGAACAATACAAATAATAACAAAAATCTAAAACAACGATAAACTAAAAAAACGAAATAAAATTTAATAATCTTATCTTTCTTATATCTTTAAATGAGCAATTCTTGTATATATCGCACCCCCGGTGCGAGACTGTCACTTATGCAAAAATGCAATTTTTCAGGAGAAGCATTTAAAACTTTGACATCTCAAAAAATAATGATATTTCAAGATTTAGACAAGATGACTAGCTTTTACTACATCAACTTTGAACTTACTTTCGAATAAATAATGACCACTTAATGTTGTAAAAAAGATACTATACTATTATTATAAACTTTCCAACCCCCTCAGAAGTGACGTTATGGCACTAACGAAAAATAATAACTGTAATTATGTCATACTGAGTTAAAAAGGAAACAAGAACAAATTGTTTACTTAGTTTTAATTTAAATCAAAATATGACCATTGAACCGTTATTGGCGTAAGAAAAAAATAATTCAAAGTTCTATAAAATACACTTAAAAAACTTTTGTACTTCTTAACATTTCTACAGTAGTGTAGTATTAATAGAATAAAAAATCAAGTAGAAAATAGTGTAACAAAGAAATAACAATCTTATATAGGATCTAGTACAGGACAAAATGAGAATGTTACGCAAGTACGTATTACGTATTTTTTTACCAATTGTTAGGATTACGAGTACGTTTTATTCCCCTTTTTTTCGGTGATGATTTTAGTTCATGGTCATCAACAGCTTCATTCTTAGATCTACTATCACTAGATGAACTGGAATTGGAGGAAATGCTGGTTGAAGAAGACGAACTATTGCTCCAGAATCAAAAAAATATTATGTCTCAATTACCAGTAGTAACAGTGTTGCTCCAAGACACACATGCAATAGCAGGGGGACTGGGCACAACTGACCAAAAAAACGATGTTGCTCCCAGCGTTGCCGTTATTCGCGCCAAAACCACAACGACACTCACGCCCTCATACGGAAACTATGCGTACTACGAAAGCAACGCTATCGCACCAAGTAAAGGGGTGCATAAGGACACTTATTACATATTTAACTCATTTTTGCAATTTTTGCATAAGTGACAGTCTCGCACCGAGGGTGCGATATATAATTGGAATCTCGGAATCGGCTCCAACGATTTTCATAAAATTTAGTATATAGGGGGTTTCGGGGGCGATAAATCGATCTAGCTAGGAATCATTTTTAGAAAATGTCATTTGGAAGAAAAATAACAAAAATCAACTGAAAAATATGACTCTTCCTGACATCTATTGGCGAATATTGGCGAATAATACTATTTTTTGTGAGCAACTAATTGCTTTAACGACACAACAGCTGATGGCGTTGTTAAGTAACATTATTCATATTTCATCATTTTATTAGTAATTCGTACTTAAATATAATTTCCAAAAAACACAATTAAAAAAAACATCCGAGCAAAGCTCGGTCATCCAGGTACTATAAATTATAGACGACCAAACCACATTATGTTCCAAATTGTTTTCTCTATAAAGCTTTAAGAAATCTAGACGACCGTTGTATTAGTCACATTTTTGATATTTATATTGAGAATAAAATTAGCTTTCATTCGATACAATACACTATTCGATACCAGGTTTATTGGAAAGTTCGTGGCCTCAGTAAGAAACAAAATTAATTAAATACAAAAATATTTTCATTCCTTAACATCTCCACTAACTCAGTGAATGCCTTCCATCTGGTGCAACGCTTTATACTGGTTTTGAACAATGTTTCTTGAAGGACTGTGCTATTATGGTTCACTGCGGCTTCAACTCTTCATGTGACGAAAACTGTCCAACAAGGTTTTTTTTATGTCGGGAAACATGTGAAAGTCGGAAGGTCCCAAATTCAGCAGTTCAAAACCACAATCAAGAATTTGGTTCGTGTTTTCAAAAGTCGTGTAAACTTTCATATTAGGTATACTTATTCTGTGACAAAATAATTCAATATTGATATTAGTTACAATTACATAGAAAATTGTCACATATATATATAAGTAATTTATTATAACCATAAGGTCTAATATACTTCAGCAGCAATTGTACTACTTTGCATAATCCATAGCGTCGTTACGTTCATAAAATGGATATAACAACCTACGGACATAAGTACGTTATTCTTAAATTATTAAAATAATAATAAGGCAAAGGTTTATTCCAACACACATATTTCGCCAACGCCAATGCAGGACTCCGCAAACTGATGCCGCGGGACCAAAAAAAAGTAAAGTTTGTGTACCACCATTTCTTTATAGTTGCAATAGACGTCTTGCAACTAGAAAGACATGGTGGTGGGTATGGGGTACGCCATTAAACTGAATGATACATACGAAATTGATTTGGAACAAAACTAGTCCGGTCTCGTAGTTATATAACAAAATAAACAATTGCCCTCGGCTCGTAGCCCTATGTACCAAGTTAGCACTCGTGTCTAAAACGTTGTATTCCCTAACAGCAGCAACCCTTACCAAACTACCCGGAGCCTTCTTCTTCGCCTATAAAGTTTTATTTAATCTGGTTAAACAAGGAGTTTCTAAACAAAACTTAAATTCAAAAACTCTCACACAAACTATCCAATACTGCTACTATAAATAAGACTCAGGTTTTACGGTTTAACAGTCCCCATGGCGATGTGTCAACACAAACTTGTGAAACGAGAGGCCGCGGTATTGATCCCCGTACCGAGATGTTTGTGTGATCCACAAATATTATTTTCAGGTCTGGGTGTTGTGAGACCGGAAAGTGTCTTGTATGTAGGTTCTAAGACCCACGATACAAAACATGATCTTAATGTGGGGTCAGAACTATGTATGTAACTGTTGGATGTATAATATTTATTATTTATTTATTTTATGCAGCCAACGTTAGTTAAACGAAGCCATCAAGTAACGCACGAGGTTGTCATATAATGGAACTCATGAATAGGAGCTAGATATATTGTAAGAGGAATACTATGAAGTAACAACGCTTTTCACAAGCTAAATATCAATCTGAAACGATAATAACGACTCATAAATATGTATGAAAATTGCGAAAAATGGGTGGTGCAGAAATGCACTTCTGTATACCCCTCGGGAAATACTGTCGTGAGGTTATTTATGTATGTATATGTATAATAATATATTTATATATTTTTTTTTACTTTCAGCCACTATTGCCAAAGTACGATAATATTGAATATATAGTAAAGAATTTCGGTTATTTTTTTATTTATTAAAAATCTTATATTTATAGAGAAAAAAATATACTAATTACTATTATTGGCAACAATTTACGCAGCTCAGAAATCTTTTTATCATTAAAAATAATACGACACGTGAAAATTGCAATTAAATTTATTATTCCACAAAATATTAGACGAAAAAAACTTAATTATCTATTTACTAGCATACACATTTAAGAACAATAAATCCATTTTAGTAAGGGAAACATTCTTAAAGTATGATCTAAGAAAACGAAATATTTAAACATAACCATTTACACATTATTGTTATGTGCAGTAGAATTCATTCATCATTAAGGAAATAATATAAGCACACAAATATAAAATTGTAATATAATATGTATACTGACCACACACAAAAGGCAAGCAATCATATTGAATTTAAAACTTTAATATATTTACAATTTGAAAATATAAATATATATATGACATAATATGTATAACACTGAGTCATTAGAAATATGTAAACAACCGATGCCAGTAAACGACAACAGATCAATAATAAATACTTATTTATTTACGTTACACAAATTGATGTTTACTTACATTGTACATATTTATTGCTTTATGTATTATGCGATTTTTTTTTTATTCACAGCTGAGCACTAATTAAAATAAAAGCCAATGGCGAAACCGAGACCGACGGAGCGAAGTACGTAATTAAAATTAAGGCTATAATTTTTCTAGCGAGGACAAAGATAAAAAACATCATTATATATTTTAAATATAATGTCTTCTGCTCAATCGGTCTCACTTGTGCGCCTCGACAACCCTATGGAATATGGTGAAGGCACTGCTACTAAGTATTCATTATAATAATACTATTACGTGATATATAATCGTCACATCAAAACGAATTGTAAAATAATTAAATAAATACACGCAAAATTATCACACTATAGATTCATGTGTATATAGAATATTATTTTACATCGTTAATCTTAACCGTAGTTAATCATTTAAATTGGTGTTCATTTGGCACCCATTAATAAATTACATTTAAAATATTTCTACGTAATAATTGGTGCACTTTATACTCTATCATGCTTATTGCAACTACGTATTACATGCAACGGCTAACAGGCAAAACAGGCGATAATACTTATATTATATAAAAACCTTTTTATTTGCATTTTATTTTTTGCGCCATCTTACACCTGAGAAACAGCATAACATCATGGTACCATTTTATTCTAAGATAATTCACCAAAAAATGAACATCCACGCCCGCATTTCGCTCTTGTCCGTTCATTTTACCGCATGTTATGTTATACGTGAAATTATGAATGGATTACGATTTCAGTAACTTACACAATATGATTATCAATACGAAAAAATATCGTCATATTCACATAATTGTGATAATGCAACAATACAAAGAATGTCAATATCTTCACATACAGACTCATATAAATATTCTACCCATATATATGTAGACTAAAACTAGAACTTAGGTGAACTATAACGTGCTAGCGTTTAATACACGCAGTCAATAAGAAAATAACAAAATATATGCCAATTTTGTCTAAGCGAGAGTGCAAGTGACGCCACGTGGTTAGAAATATATTAAAAGTGACATTAAAAAAACAGTCAATCTGATGCTCTCAATAATGAAACTGCAATAATATTTGCACTGAGTCTTTATATTAGTCTATGATATTGCACTTTAACTGTTAATCCTTCATCACGCCATCAGCTTTATAGCCGATGTTTACACGAAATTCCCTTAAACTGAGCCTAGGTACCTATACCTAATATTCCGAAACAAGACAGGAAAACATAGGCTCATAATTATCCCTTATTGTTGATACTGTGAGTCTTCTACATGTCCGGAAAGAAAATACTACAAGTTTATAATATTGGAAAATGTATGGAACTTGAATTTATTTCACAAACGGAACAAATTTGGAGCCATCCTGTACGAAGTTTAAACTTGTTTTAACTTTGACTTCGAAACGCTGAGTACCAATCAAAGATGTACGCCAATTTTATAAGGCTTGTACCAAGCGATAGATATATATGTATGTGCCTTGGTCTTATCTGGATGATTAAACAACTCGCTAGAACGAAGTTTATAAACATTTTCAGACTTTCGATCCTAGTCTCAGTAAAAGAACGTTGGGTCCAAGTTCTTTTTTAAATACTAAACGCGTTTGTTAAAACGTCGCTAACATCTTTCTCAAGAACTTAATGTCTTGGAAAAACTTGTCAGGTTTCCTCGTGACGAGTTAGCTTCGCTTCAGAGCAAGACCAAACACTTATTACATTAGAAATATTATATCCACATTCACGAGTAAGTCCTTCAAACTTCAGTGAAAACATCAAATATCACAACAAACTAGATATTTAAATATCAACATGTTCTGTTACGTTTGCTTGCGGCCATATTTTACATTTAAGATAAGGCATATATACATATCAGGCAGTAAAAATTATTAATTATTTAGATTATTGCAATTCTCTTGATTATTGCTCCTACTCACAATACATTTGCGTCATGTTAACGCAAAGTGATGTAACTTATAAACATCTTAAATAGAGACTACAACACTAAATATTTTTCTATCAACGAGCCTTCTAAGTAGTGTCTTATCCAGATGCAATCATTGGAATTATTCTAGCATAAGTAAAGAAGAGGACATAATATGGTCCAATAAAAATATTGCAGATATCACTTCAAATTTTACATCTGGTAATTCTTAAGGTAAGCCCGCGTGTAAACAAATGGGCACTACATAGTTTTACAGATTTATGTGATATTTGATAACAATTTCAACAACATCAGGGTTTTTATCTATGTTCCAAATTGTAGGTATATACAATATTAATTTAATAAAAACGAAATCTCTGTATTGCAACAATATTACTACTTGCATTGTAATACTTTCGCTACACTTTCTATAAATATGCCACACTTTCAATATAATTGTACACATATTATACTACTTAAACATAGTATAAAAGACACACCGTTCAACTATTTACACTTTATGTTAACAAACATTTAAATCAAGTCATTGTAATAAATATATTTGCATCGCAGCAAACAAATCTTTATTGGATGACATACTATGATAATGAAATTTTATATAGAATCCCGTTCCATGGCTTCGTCATATGCAACAGTAAACAGAGCTTAATCCCGCTAAGTTATTTGTTTACCCTAAGGTTTTCAAACTTATGTCTTAAGTTTAAAATTTAATTAAATAATATTCGGCCATCTAACAAACCAGATTTCCAGTGAAATAACATTCTCTACTATTCTCTTTTAGTGGGAATTTTTAGAAAGGTAGGATTCGACTTAAACCCCTGCATTGTTTATTGTTATAACCCTCATAATATCCTACGACTTTGCCATTCCCTCTCTAAATTAGGGACTTCATCGTCCACTTTGATAACATTGTGATATAACATAATATGTTGATCATATTTTTGTCATTATATATTTTGTTCAAAGGCATTAATAATGATAACCCTTGTCAATGCCGCTATATCAATAGAAAATCCTGAAATGACATCTGGTGCAATGAACAACTGTTATTGCACTATTTTAAAATATTCTTATGTGTGATTTACTTATCATATCGTCATCATAATTCATGCTTGTCATAAATTTCAAAAGGGTCCAAGCTTACAACTTTTCTGTGTATTTCAATCGATCTCTAGATTTTTCAACACACCATATATTGTTCAATAAAATAAGTATATTTAATTATATAATTGTAATATTGCTAAATAAATATGATCTCTGTAACGGGTCGATAAAAATACTTATAAAATATAATAATATGTCTATTTTACACATACGTTACGAACAATTGAAGGCCAGATTACTAACACTGTATTTTCCTAAGCTTAGGCACGTTGGAAGCACATTGCTAAAAACTTTTAATATACATGAATAAATCCTGTCTGAATCCAAAATTAGTATTTAAAACAGTGCAAAATATGGTGATTTATATTATGTCATGTCAATCTTTTAAAAAACTATCCTTTATAATATTTAATAACGTCATACACTATAATTGCAGATTAGTGCGGCTGCACATGTGAGATAGGCATCAGTTTGACTGTTTATGAGGCAGGTGCAAACAGTCAGACCGAGTCTAAGTACTTTTTTACAAATTCAACAATCTAACCATTAATATTATTCAATTTATTATTATTCCGTTAATGAATTTCTAATGCAATATTCTTGACCGCTGTATGTATGAAACTGTAGTTGTATCTTTTTATTGGTGACATTTTTCAATATTAGATCTTCAAACCTTTATCTCTCCATTTGACATAAAGGCACTAAACATAAAAACTTTCATATTTCTCGTACATGATTAGCATGAAATTTAGTTTATTCCTTGAAAAATTATCAACTATATTAGACCATGTCACCATTTTCCCATATTTACCTATATTCTATGTTTTAAATATTGTTTTTATGTAAAAATATACTAATAGATCGATCTGACTTAATGTGCACGCGTCTCATAATACTTAAAAATAAGCGAGGCTGAACAAATTTCAGGTGGCCACCTCCTCGTTACTCGCCTCGAATTCGAGTTTCACATCATTGGTGAGACCCTCCACGTCTACTTCGTTTTCTGATGCGTTCAACATATTCAATGTCACCTGGAACAGGAAAGCACGATATTTAAAAAAAAGGAAGGACATATCCCGGGAACATGCAAATTGAAGATTTCAGTCACAAGAGTGAATTATACAGGCCACGTTCTGAATAAGAATAGAAATAGGTTTTAGCAAGATATATCTGAAATGTCACTAAACATTCCTGTGCAATAGATTGAAAGATTAACATACACAGTGACTGACTAATGCTGTTTTAATTTTAATGATGAATGTAAAATTTATTAGGTCTGACACAACGTGTTTAAACAACGTGGCTACACTACACACAACAATAACATCATCAGTCATCACCTCAAACTATGATTGGTGAAAAATGTTTTTACATATTTACAAGTGTGCACATAATGCAAGTGTCGTGAGCTAATTTTGAATTTATTGTAAAATATTTACGCAAAACTACTTTACAAATAAAGGAATCTAGAAGCGTTTTCTTAATATCCATTTTAATCTTGCCCGTACTAATATTTTTTCTGTGTCAAGGGAATAAGTTACTAACACGATTTTCATACAGAATATTCCACACCCGCACAAATACTCATAGACAATATAAATATTGGTCCGTACGGGGACCGAACCTGAGACCGTACTCGCCGCCAAGAGGCCAATTTGATCGTTAATTGCAAATTCTCATTGAAGTAAGACGTATTCAACTGTTACTAAGGATATGATGAGATAATTTTCAAACATAATCTTCTCAAAATTTAAAATATATTATGTAGGTATACCCTAATTGCCCATGTATCTAGACGTCAGTATGTAAAAAGTCGCAAGAGCGTTTTGCACAATATAGTAAGCAGGTTAAAAAATGGCATAAACTTTAATTAAATAAATGCATCAAACCAAAATTCCATAACACAATAAACTACTTTTGTATACTACAAAAGTCACTACCGAATAATGTGAACACTCAACTTGTCTTTTTCTAAAACTACAAAACTCTAAAAGATCATGTGGAAATTTACAGAAAGCTCCAAATGTATAATAAAATCAGTATGGACATAGAAAATTATAGCAAAAAATCGGTAACATAAACTAATGGTGAAAACATTATATTAAACAGAAAAAATAAAGAGAAAGCTCATTTTTTCCATAAAATACAAGTGTATTTTAATTAGTAAATACTAATTTTCGTCACTTTGGCCAAGGATTTTTATTGTCATTATAAATAAAGTTCAACACCCCCGATATTATTTCGGTAAATCGAAATGAATACTAAAATATCTCAGTTTAATAACCTACATTCTCTAATTTAAAATCCCTAGTCAGACAATTTCAGACATGTATGAGGCTAAAGGTTTCTTATTTTGCAATATGACTTGAAGATTAAAATGGAACTCATTATTTTGACCCATACTATGCAATTTTTTAAAAAATATAGAGACAAATACCAACAGATTCAGAAGTAGGTAGAGATAACGATTAAGTTAACAATTGTAATGCATATATTTGTAAAATTAGGCTATGTAAATGAAATAGAAAAAGTTTAAGTAAAACAAAGAAAATTTTAAATCATTCAAACATATATACTCACATGCCATTACATTCATCATTATCATCATCATCATCAACCCTGATGCCATTCCATTAAAATTATTAAAACATTATGTTACATTAAAGTTTTTAAGCATTCATCGTTAGAAATCTATATAAGTATTATAAAAATAAAGAGTTTGTTTGGTTGTTGTTAGCAATAGGTAATCTCAGGAACTACTGGTTCGAATTGAATATTTTTTTGAAGGCTATAATCTATATTGTCATCACGTTACGACCAATAAAAGCATGCCATCAATATAAAAATTGAATTTGACAGCCCCGTGGCGCAGTTGGCTAGACACCAGCTTGCGAAACGGGAGGCCGCGGGTTCGATCGCTCGTTCGCGGCTTTATTTATTATTTATTAAAATGTGTCTAAAACGGGGAAAAAAATTAAATTTCGCATATGGATTTGCCAGGGAACAGGCGGAATATATTAACTAAAATGAGTTTCAACCAAGAGCCACTTACAGAGATTTTGAAACAACTTATTGCCAATGAGAAAACAGAAACTTACATAAATTAAGGAATCTCTATTTTTATTTTAAAATTATAATATTAGCCGCGCCTCTATGATGTGGACCAAATTATAGGACAGGAAATGTCAGTACAAGAATGTACCTCTGTCTAACCGTTCAGGGTATTTTACTGTGGTTATCTTGTATTTATCAAATTAATATAAAGCATAAAAAACCCGTCACACAACAACCCTTTAATGCATTTCTTTAGAGAAGAACATGCAATAAAAGAACAATTTGAAAAATTAGGTAACATTTTCTATACCTGCAATGAATTGTTCAGGTAATGCCAGATATTTGAATTATTATAATTAGAAAATGATTTCTTTGATCATTTAATTCAGATAACAGATAACAAATTTGAAAAGTTATTTGATAATTCTTAAATATACTGTAAGTGTTACTCCTATTAATTATTTGTATTTGTTTCAATTGAATACAAAACTCTTTATAGAAGAGCAACATCAATAAGAAATATTTGCTATTTTGCTTTAACAGATTTTTGTTTTTGGGCCACAAGTTATATGGGTCGAAAATTAAAAGTATATATGTAGGCGAAAATAAAATTGAATTGTTTTATGTTATTTGTAGGCTACAATTGTATGTTTTTGAGTGCTAAGGAAATTATTCAAGATGAAGATTATTTTCCCGAATGAACAAAAACTGTAAAACTTTCCATCACATCATTTTCACATTATAATAAACTCAGCAACACTAGGGCTCTGGCACATGCATATAGCGAAGTGCGAAACCAAGCTTTAAAAATTATCAAAATTCACACTTCACTAACAAAAAAGAAACAGCACAACTAAAGAGGATAATAAAAAACAGCTAATCAGTTAGTTAGTTAATATTTGAACCTCTGCATTCTTTCCTATCACTGACTGCGGAGCCATCACCCTTTTTGGTGAGGCTACCTGAGGAGGGAGCTGACCAATGCTTGACATTATACTGCTTACCTGCCGCACAGGTATACCTGCATCTTCAAAGGCTTTCTTCTTCAATGTCGTTCGGATTTGAGTTCTGTTGCAACAAACAACTTGGTGAATTACACAGAATACCTACATATAAAAAACCGGCCAAGTGCGAGTCGGACTCGCGTGAAGAGGGTTTCGTACACGCAAACTTAACATTGGAGTTAAAAAAAATAGGGTATGCACAATATTGAGTGATTTACCATGTTATTTTAATATCATGGACTTCTTATAGGTTTTCCTATAATCTATAAGTAGAAAAGTAATTTCTGTATTTTTTGTCAAAATTTTAGATTTAGTAGTTTCGGATAAGTGGGGGGGGGGAGTCAATTTTCGACTATTTTCTTGAATAACTTAAAAACTGTTTATTTTAAAATTACAAAAAAAATACATTTCAGATCTTCACAAGACCTTTCAGCTCGCACCTTAGGTCCAATTTACTCAATAAATCTTATAAATGTAAGTACCTAGTTATTTATCCGTGGTGCGTTAATTGCGTCTCATTTGACAAATTGTAATTGTCTTTCTTTTTTGTGAGGGTGAAACCTCATAGCTCAATGTTTTTGTCACCCGCTTTGCTGTGGAGGGAAGTTTACACCTCCTCCTTTATTTTGTCTTTCTTCGTTGCGGGATTATGACAAATTTAGGTCCCCTTAGATCCGCTGAGCTTCTTTGCTCAGCGTCAATACTGTGCGTGCCGCTGTTGATCCTGGAGCACAGGAGTTACAGTGGCGAGTGTGTGGTAGGATAGGGCCAAAAAAAAAGACCTTTCATTTAATATGTCACACGATGCCGTTTTCAAATATATATATTTTAATTTTCCACCATCCCCCCAAAAATGACCTCCCATATACAGATTTCATCTACTCACTCACACCTCTGCGTTTGAGTCACAGAAATTGATGTGTGTACCCAATTTCAACTTAATCAGTCGAGTAGATTCGGAGATTATTGACTGTGAGCGACGGACAGACGGACACACGAGTGATTCTATAATCCTTTTTTTATTCGGACGAACGGAACCCTAATAAAATGTTAAAACATGCTTCTTCGTTTTTATTTCATCATTTTTAAATTAATTCCATTTGCAGTAATAAATGTGTTTAATAACATTAACAAGCTACCCCTAGTTGTAGATTTCTGAATCACTTTTTATATTTATTAAATGGACTAATAAAATGTGAAGAGAAGTGATAGTCACCATTTCTAACTATTGAGGCTATGATTACTGAAGCTATTATGTGTATAGATAGCATAATGAAATAGTTTATACCATAGCCAAGTCATCCCACTAATGAGCATGATGGGCCTCCTCTAATGTTAGGGAGTTATTCTTTAGCATACCAAATTGGTGTGGTAAGGGAAGTTGCCTTCACCTTTGAAGAGTGTGAACTCA
The DNA here is from genome assembly GCA_907164795.1 of Hemaris fuciformis. Classification (NCBI taxonomy): domain Eukaryota; kingdom Metazoa; phylum Arthropoda; class Insecta; order Lepidoptera; family Sphingidae; genus Hemaris; species Hemaris fuciformis. Next base: position 18,428,245 of record OU015431.1, on the reverse strand, counting down.
TTGACACTATGAAAAGGCAAAGGAGTGCGTATGGAATTTGAACATGCAAAGGTAACAATCAAATTATACTAATTATACTGCCATCCACCAAGACAACAATCAAATTATACTACAGTATAAACATATAAAACTATATGAAGCTCTACAATTAACCTTTGTATGGGACATATAATAATATTATAAATGTGCACACACAGTCCTGGCCCAATGGTTAATACAATACTGGTGTTATGTATGGGTACCACAAGCAACATTTCTGTCAAGGTTTTCTCCAAGACAATAAAAAATATTTTGAGGTTCATAAAAACATTGGTATGATTGAAGTATTGGTAGACAGTATGAAGGTGCTAATTTAAAATCTCTTTGTACTTCCTAACCAACTGCACCATTGAAATTATCAAATTTATTGAACTATTAATTATTCTTTTTGTATAAAATTATAATTATATATAAAGACTAAAACAAAAGTTTCATTATATGCAAAAAAATTATCCAGAAAGATCTGTTATCCATGTAGAAATAAATTTTACTTAATATATAAATAAATAAATGCACCCAACAGTCACATACATAGTTCAGACCCCACATTAAGATACAAGTCTTGTGTTGTGGGTATCAGAAACTATGAGAGACTTTTCGGTCTCACAAACACCCAGATCCGAAACAAATACTTGTGGTCATGGATCACACAAACATTTGTCTCGGTGCGGGGATCGAACCCACGGCCTCTCATTTCGCAAGCTGGTATCTAGCCAACTGCGCCACAGGGCTGTCAATATATATACAGGGTTATTGGTTAAGTCAATGTTTATCTGTTAAAACTTAAAAACATTAACAACATTTTAAAAGTTTATTTTTCTCGAAAGGAAAACTTTCAAAAGGTTTGTTAATGTTTTTAAGTTCTGTCGTCTACAGCGATTAATTCATTCATTTTATGTACAATTTTGTTTATTGAGGTCATAAAGCATCTTATTTTACATGTAAAAATCAAATAATAGTAATAATAAGACTTACACATTTCAAAATATCTAAGCTGATAGCTGAAAATTTGGAGTTTTTTGGAAAAAACAATTAAATTCAAATATCTTGAGAACGGTTAGATTTAGGATAGGATGTCTAATAGTCAAATCAGTCAGAAACGATGTAAACTACACACCCTTAACAGATAAACATTGACTTAACCAATAACCCTGTATATATGATTTTAAACTTGTCATACAGTTATTATTATGAACATGGTCATTTCATCAATTATATATCTATGTATCTACTTAGCATATAAAGAACTTACACTGTTCTATTTTTTATGTGTTGACTCAATTTATTGAGATCTACAGCAAAGCGATGCACACATGCTCTGAGCATTTCTATCTCCTCTTCCGTCCATTTCCCACTGAAAGTAATAGACATTGACTTTTAGCTCTAATAATTCAAGTAATTTATTTTACTTATATGTTAAATGTAGAAGTGTGTGAGTGTGTTTATTAACCAATAACTTAATATTGATAAATAACCTAGTGTCAGTTATTGTTCACTGGCTTGTTCAGATAAGAGTAGGTATATTATGTTCAAAAATCTCTTCAATTAAACTTTTCAGATATTTACCGAAACATCTGAGAAGAGATTTTTGAACTGCCTACATTTCTTTAGGGATTTATAGTTTTATTTTCAACAGGCATGCAGTTTTTATAAACTGTTTTTATAAACTATACACTGACAAAACTAGTTTTTCGTTGTCACATACTAATAACTGTCTAGGAATATTTTTAACTGCTGGAGACTTTCTGTTAATATTATGTCCAGTGGAATATTATTCCACACTTTCACAACTCTGTTTTTTGTTCAATTTGTGTAATTGTTTAACACTTTTTTTACTAGACATATAACTGCTTCCATTAGTGTGCCAAATAGACAGTGATATTAGTTCATTAATAATTACATGTCTAATTATCCAAAAACACTTGTGCAAAAAGATAACAGCTCACATCATTTCAGTTTCAATAAGATATAAGAAACTTATCTACTTTAGGTTAGAAAACATTCCCTTTTGTACTGGATAGATACATGCAATAGTTTCTAATTATTATGAATTCAATTACAAATTGAACACGCCTACTTACAACTTAATAAACAAAACTCCTTACCCTGGTTGAGAGTCTCCCATAGGATGAAGCAACATTGTCATCTCTGATAGTTTGTTAAAAGCTGATCCAGCTTCCCTGAATATTTCACCAACCTAAAATTGTTATAAGTCAAGCATCTTTAACATGTATTAAATTAATATTAACCACAATTTTAAGAAATCTTTACTTTAGCAGCCGAATTGTTCATATCGCACACAAAATTGAATTATTTCTAGTAATAACTAAACAAACAAAACTACAGATCCAGGAAAATTACAATTTACAATTAAGCCAGAAAAATGAAAAAAAAAAACACAAAGGTGGACAGTAAATAAAAGGTAAGTTCTACTAGTGATGATCGCAGGGCTGCCAGCAAATAAATCGCAGCTATACGGTTTAGTATCTGCAATTATACGAAATTTGATCGCATTATACATAACCATTCTGTAATTTAGCTCTTGTTTTTTTTAGAATTTTAGTTCATATCATAAATGGTTGAATATTCGAGACTCGAGAGTAGCTCTTGTTTTTTTTTTTTTTTTTACTTAGATAAATGGTCGAAAAGTCGAGATTCGAGACTTTTTTTTTTAATTTCAGTTACCCTACCTTGATAAATGCTCGAAAACTCGAGACTGGACAGAAGCTCTTGTTTTTATTTTAGTTACCCTAACTTTTAGACAGTTTGATTTCATTCCATATGTTTTTGTATCATATTATACGAAATGGTCATGGATACAATACACCATCCGATTATTTTGTATCCAATTATACAATCTGGCAGCCCTGGTCTATGTCTTCCGGACTACAGCCAGCGTTGAGTCTATGTGTGTGTGTGTGTGCGCATCCAATGTTCATTCCTTTCAGATTAACCGTAGATGAATTAAACGCAATAGCAAAGCGCATAGAGCTGCGCACGGCGAACATGGTGAGCGTGGAGCCAGTGTGCGCGGAGTGTGAGCAGCGTGTCATAGATTGCTATAATGAGGACCTGCCCAACAATTCTGACAGGTGCTCCGAAACTGTTGGTAGGTCGCTTTTTAACTCCGGAACATGCAAACCCTGCAAGATTCTTATGGTTGCATTTTTTATACTAGCAGAGCAAGGCGACAGTTCTGCACCTAATCATAAGTCCGTGCTGTCCCAACAGAGCATTAACCCCCGATCACTCGCGCGGTTTTTAGCCTCGTGAGCACTCGCGGGGTGTTGTGGCCACCCCACATACTCAAAGTGCATTTTTATTTATATAATATCAGTTAATAGAATTATACCAGCATTTTATTATTTTGTGTTGTATGAAGTATGTACTTATATAATTAACATAAATTTTATAATCAACTTTATTATTGTTCTACAAAACATTATAATAATCAGCCTTTTCAGTTATAATTCAAATTATAATTATTTTTTACGTTCAAAAATGCGTGGGGTGCTGACAGCACCCCGCGCGAGTGATGGCGGGTTAATTAAGTTCGACAGGTTCACATCTCTCTTAGTTTCGTGTTGTTGATGGTGGTTCTGGTTAGAGGCGATATCTTAACATCAGAGGGCCGGTCTTCTTAGTTACCTATTTTATAGAAGTAGGCATATAATTTAAAACCACTGAAGAGAATGCAGAAATAGTCATAAAAAAAAAATTAAATATTTTATTCGCAGCCAACTAAAGCAGGAGTTCATAGACAGACGGTATTATAAAACTTGATAAAGGTAGAAATAGTTCACACTTGATAACTTAAGAGGAGTCTTATGTCCAGCATTGGATATTTGAAGCTTAGGCTTTCTCGTAGCAGCTGGTTTATCAAATAATGCAACTCTGAATAAATAAGTGCATAAACCGTCACTATAACAGCAATTTATATTAAAGGTGCATTTACAAAGTGCGTTCGAGAAACGGCAGCTAGCCGGTTACGTGCGCGCACGCAAAAAGAAGCTCGCGAAACCGCGCGCCGCTCTCGACATGTTGCGCATGCGCGCCACCACGCTTTGAAAGACCTCGGACCTCCGCCCGAAGAAGAAGCTACTCCTACCAGTGGCGGGACTTCCATAGAAGCCCAAAAACGTTAAACGTTAATTGTGTAATGTCTAGTTTATATTTGCTTATTATGGGGTCTTTATTTAACAAATTGCTTTTGTTAAATAAAGATTTCAAGCCTAAAAATTTGAATTCGGAATTTTAAAAGGCAAACTGGGCTTTTGGGCTTCTATGGAAGTACCGCCACTGACTCCTACATAGTCATAAACACCAGCCGTAAAATCAATTTAAATGAAAAGCAAATCAGATCGCCATCCGATGTAGTAGACATTGTTTATCATACAATGTGACTAAAGTATGATTTCATCTTCATTGTAATTAATTAAAATTTAATATACCTACCACGTATATCCGTTTTCTGATAATATGCAAATAAGTTCTTAGTGACAGTCAATGCGAATACACACGTATGATCTACCTTATAATTACTGATGTCCTTGTTATGTATAGTCTCAATCTTTTCTCGTCGTCTCTGAATTGTGGCAATAGTTTGGAAATAGTCTGCATAGCGACAACTTCAAAACGACCGCATGCAACAAAATATAGGTAGATGGTATGGTAAAGCGATTATTTACAAAACTGGTCTGATAATGCAGTCATTCCATTATATTGTGAATTATTTTGTTTCAAATAAAGTATCAATGTTTGCTGTTTTTTATTCTTATATTGTTTAGAACATAATGAGTGAATAAAAACTATTTAGAAAACTTCATTATGCGAGTATTATTTGAAATTGCTATTCCTATAGAAGGTTCTAGGCGTGTTCTATCATGGAAAGGTTTGAAAATCTGATACTCGTTAAACACTTACGCTTGTCTCCCGAAAGGTTAGTAATTTGTGTTTTAATTATCGCTTATTACGGGGATCTTCGTCATTAACAAAACAATATAACTGGATCCCTGAAGGAAAAGTAATATTAGCCAACCCAGGTATCGAACCCTAGCACGGAGATAGCCACCGGGGGTTTTGGCTGATATGCCAGCATAGGGATTTTGTTAGGGATCCAGCCCGGCATTAACATCTGCGCAGACGTGACGTCGCTGCACGCCGGGCTGGAATGCTGATGACCCCGACATACGCTTCCTGCCCCCCCTCCCCCAGGGTTGGCGGGAAGTAGAGCCGTAATTAGTTTTCCCTTCGAAAACAAAAAAATGGTATTGAACCCTATCGATATTTTAATTTTTGTTAAACTAATCGAAATCCATTTCTTCTACGGTCATCTGATGAAACTCGTTAGTTTTATAAACTAATGTTCTCGAATAAATATATGAAACCTACTAATTTTTATATTACGCGTATTAAAAATAAAATCCCTGCTTTTAAAGTTATGCGTAATCTAGTGACACTAAGCACGATCAATAAATTGATACTGAGCTCCACTTAATGCTAATCCAAATTACATTATGCTATAATACAAGTGGTTTTATTTTTTATTTTTTATGCATGTCTGATATTACTAAATGTTGTTTGCTCATTTTCTGATCTGGGGATCAATGAAGAAAGAATAGTTGCAAATAAAAAAAGTCAGATAGTGATTACTATTATTTACAATTACTCATATACAATACTACTTAATTATACTGAAACTCAATTAAATGACACTTTCTTATTCACATCATCGGGACCAAGTTTCTGCGGCGTGATCTGAATTGGTGCTTTTGGCAAGCTAATCTCATTCTTATTGTTAACATCGTTAGGTTGAGTCTTTAACGCTGGTGAGGTAGTAGTTTTGGCAGAATTTGCAGTAAGGATGGCTATTGTTCTACGTAATTCTCGAACTTGTGCCGCGCTTGCCAACTGTGCGACACCTTGGGACAACACTTCGGCACGGAGTTGCTCACATTCTGTCCTGTAAAATGAAAACGACAATATAGGAAATGTATTAATGTAGTAATTCAAGATTTCTATTTAAAGTCCTTTTTCTGTACTTCCAAAGTATAACCCGTTTTATTGTATGGCAATAAGCGCGCCACATGTGAGGTTATGTATGTTTATATAATATAAAAACTCACGCCTGTTTTCCCCAAAAAGGTAAGGTACATTTCTGCACCCACCTTTCGCCAGGTATGATTCAGTCCCACGTAATAGGGGGCGAGCCTATTGTCGTTTTTCGGGCACAGTTCCAGACTCCGTGCTACTGAGAATTTCCCATTGGAAAAACCCAATAACACTGCCCCACCCGGGAATCGAATCCAGGACCTAGATCGCACGGCACATACTTGTGCCGCGTGACCACGAGCGCCACATATTTTGGCCGAAACAAAAATTAGCAAAATGTGGAGTAGGATTTAATTTCTACCTCCTACAATATCAGCTATGCAGATGTGAGAAAGTTTGTATTATTGGACAATAACAGTCATACATACTTCAAATGTTCGAGTACTCCCGGAAGCCAGCCATTTGCAGTAGGCTCACATGGTTCGCCGAACCATCGCGCTAACTCTCGTCTTTGTTTCTCACAGAGGCCTTCCAGTTGAGAAATGCGATCTTCGTAACTTTCTGGAAAGTGAAACATAGCTTTTTTTATTGATTTTCTTCATTATACATTATAACTATATAAAAAATAATATAAATTCATAAGAATTAAGATACGGGATGATAAATTTGGTTACAGATTCAAATAGGTACTTGTTTAAAATTACCAGTCAAAAAATATATAACAACAAAAAAATTGTACTGCCTCATTAGTCCCGCGAAATAATTGTGCCACGTGTGATGCAACCGTTCCGAGTCCAATTACCAGGCGGGCAGTTTTTTTATTGAGAAACTGTGATTATGGGGAACCATGTATGTAATATTGCCGGTGAAATTGCAATAGGGTCAAACCTTATTACGCAACATTTGAAACACAGAGGGCAACAGATTTTTCAAAATACACTTTGCCTACACTTTGTGGGTAGGCATAAGTGCATGTATGTAAGCATAGGTAATAGGTAAGCAAATACATATAATTTTGTTTAATGTGGTTGTGCATTTGGGTAATATTTCTCAATTCAATATGTGTAATGTGAAAGAAATCAAATAGCATAATTTGCTAGCATTAATACATCAAGTGTAATCTATTTATTTGTGTTACTACTGAAATGCCTTCCAGAGCATCTAATACACATAATATCATGTTTGTTTCCATACAACAAAAAATTAAAAAAATAATTACCAATAAGTTCCCTGTCATAATGTGCTGCAGCTCCAACTTGCTGTTCCCAAATTGTCTGTTTCTCATGAAGAAGAGCTTCAACTTCAGCTTGCTTATTTGCTAGGTCCCTTCGTAACTGTAAATATTTAATGTTATATACTTATTTCTCCATATTTATTTTTACAAAAAATCCCAACAAAAAATAAAAAATTTGATTTATATTTTATATCAATGGTTGTTAAGAAAACTTCAAATTTTTTAATGTTTGTAGGGTTTTTCTTTAACACCAGGGGGTTTGTAATCACCTTTGCTATTACCTGCCTTAGTTTCCAATCACTGTCTGAATACACCCTGTTTTACCTTCAAGTGCCATAAGTATGTGAAATGAATTTTAGCAGAACACTTTCTGGGACAGAGACTTTTTTGAGTTTGGCCATATTTAAAGAAAGAAAAAGAATTACATATATCCAAAAAAAAATACAAGACAAACATAAACAATGTGAATACAGCTATACTCAAATCTTATTTCAATTTCCATAATATAATGACATTAAAATAACGAGTCATTTTGTCTTATATGCTAAAAAGTATTGTATATGAGGAAGCGAGATTGTTCCTTCACAACTTTTTCATACCAGAAAAGCTGAATAAAAAAGTAATTCCTGAGAGTTGTAAGTTATATTAGCGTAAATTTAAAATGCTAAGTGCATACATACCCTAGCATTAGTTTGCTTCATTTGTATAAGATTCTTGGCCATTTCTTGTCTTTTGTCTTCCACTTCAGCAAATATGGAGTTTCCTTTGGCAGCTGGAAAAATTACAAAACTAACTTAGAGCATGATATAAAAATATAAAGATACAAACTAAGTATTCTTATGAACATAAAAAAGTAAAAAAGTGAATTATTTTAAATTATTATAATTTCTCATTAACCTGCTAGACCAATTTTGATGAATTTTGAATTTTATTTTTTAAAGATTTAGTACAGTTAATATTACCATGAGGTTGTGCATCCTGTGTATCTGCTGTGTACTGGTGCAGCATTGCCTTAGCCTCAGCTAGTTCAGCGATAGTTGCCGCTTCCCGCTCATTGGCCGCCCTCAGTTCTTCCCTGCGCAACTCAGCCGAGGCACGCATCTCGCTCATTTCAGAGGCCAGCTCTTCCACTTTCATACGCCATGATAGAATTTCTTTGCGAGCTTCTTCAAGCGCTTCTTTCACTGTTGCTGCATCAGACAAGGCAGCATTAACAGCCGCACGCGCTTCATCCAATTCAGAATTATCTCTTTCCGGACTTTCTCTAACTTTTAAAAATTGCTCCTCTTTTAAATTTCGAATTTGATTTTCGAACTTTTTAACTTCCACTGCGTGACGTTCCAAGATTTCTGAACGTTCTTCTCGTAAAGCTGAAATCTCTTCTTGCAATGATGTTATGCGTGAATTCAACTCATTTTTTCTCTTTTGCTCGTCTGCCTGATATCCCTCAAGTTCTGCGGTTAAATGCCCTTGTACATCCAAAGCGGTCTGATAACTTCTTTTCGTTTCGTGTAACTCTTGTTTAATAATTTCGTAGTTGCTAGATACATTTTCGAATTGTTTTTTAAGTAAATAATACCGTTCGCTTAGTTCACCATTAGTTATATCTTCTACTTCTGTACAGTTTGTTTTATTGCTAATCGTTGAATAATCCATGTTTCTTTAAAGTTTTAAACTCCACTTTTCAACTTGTGCAGTATGCAGATGCACCTCAGCCACGAAAATATTTCGTCGGACTATGTTACTTAAATTAAAACGAACTTTTTGAATTCAAACTGTAACTGTAAATTAAATCTAGATGTCAAAAATATTTGACATAGCGTTATATCCTGTTTACAAAGATTGTTAAATATTAAAATTATCTTAAAATTATATATGAGACAGAGACAGGGCTGCCAGCAAATAAATCGCAGCTATACGGTTTAGTATCTCAAATTATACGAAATTTGATCGCATTATACATGACCATTGTGTAATTTAGCTGTTGTTTTTTTTTAGAATCTTTGTTACCTACATAAATGGTCGAAAAGTCGAGACTTGAGAGTAGCTCTTGTTTTATTTTTAAATTTTAGTTAGCTAAATAAATGGTCGAAAAGTCGAGATTCGATGTTTTTTTTAGAATTTCAGTTACCCTACCTTGATAAATGCTCGAAAACTCGAGACTGGACGGTAGCTCTTGTTTTTATTTTATTTTATTTTAGTTACCCTAGCTCTTAGATTGATTTCATCCGGTATGTTTTTGTATCGTATTATACGAAATGGTCATGGATACAATACACCATCCGATTATACATATTTTGTATCCAATTATACAATCTGGCAGCCCTGGATGATCGACTCGAGTAACTAGTAACTCGAGACTAGAGTTAACTGTAGTTGGGCTTAACTCGAGTCAACTCGAAATGAATTCTCTCCGACTCGAGTAGCCTAAGTTAGTTTTTTTAGCCTAAGTTATTCCTTATAACATTAGCTATCTGCCAGTGAAAGTCCCGTAAAAATTGGACTACCCGTTTCAGAGATTAACCGGAACAAACTTCCAGACAAAAATTGTAAAAAACGTTATTTTGGTATATGATGAACCGTGTAAGTATCCATATTATGCATTTATTAAACAAAGCGGTTATTTCAATACTACAAACAGACACTCCAATTTTATTTATTAGTATAGACTAGCAGCGAAAGTCTGCGAAACCCGGCGTTGCTCGGGTTAAAATACATTACATGTTTATTGGTATAAGAATTAAGAAATATTTAGGGATAAGGATCCATTTTCTAAAGTAGATATAGATGTTATAGATTTATATTCAGTCCTTTTCGTTTATCGAAGTTACTTGAATTTGTTTAATTACTGTTTATTCGTACTTTGAATGATCCTTAATAGTTAGTAATGTTTTAGGCATTTTGGAAGTTTCTAGATTATTCCAGAAAATTTTAGGACTTTTTAGACCATTCCGGAAAATTTTAAAACGTTCTAGGACATTTCAAATCGAATTAAACAGATGTAACATTTAAAAAAAAATCTAAATCATTCTAGAAAATTTTAGAACGTCTTAAATTATTTTGGATCGATTTTAACAGTTGCACTCATTTCGGAAATTTCTAGATCATTTCAGAAAATTTTAGAACGTCCCAGAAAATTTCGGATCGATTTGGAATCCCTTAAGTCTTAAGTAACTAATTAAACCCCCCCCCCCCCCGCCCCCCAAAAGAAATATCTTTTTAATATTAATGTCATGGGTTAGCTTGTTTCTTGTCGCAAATGGAGTCAATTTTAGAAGTAATTTTGGAAATTTTTAACCTTATTCCGATTAGGTATCAGGTCATGACTAGAGTTGCCACCCGTACTTTATAAAAAAGTATTGTACGTTATTTCAGGTAATTGTACTCTATACTTTATGAAAACAATAAAGTACGCGAAAATACTTTATTTCACATGATTTGATTTTTAAAAGTTTAGTTGGAAGTATTTTTCCCTTAAACAATCAATTGGTGCTGAATCGAAGTCGCCACTCGGTATTTGTCAGCGCCACAACACATAAGCAGTCGTTTTTGTCTATTTCTAAACGCAACCTAACCATTAATGAAAGTAATTTCCCTTCTATTATTAATTCCCACCACATCAGCATTCACAGAAAGAGTTTTTCCTGCGATAAATAGCAAATGACGAGACGACACAAACAAAGCCTCTCTGAATTTGTATAGCAAAATTGAAAAAAAGAAACAAAAAATAAATTACTTACATATTTATTTTAATTTAAATATAGCCTGTAAAGATGCTGTGCAATTGTTCAGTAGAGATACTTGTTTAATACTTACTGCAAAAAGCAACAAAAAAAGCATTTTTTAACATAAATAAAAATAAATTGTACTTTATTTTGATACTATCTACTTTTTTACTTATCTATATCAACCAACGTACCTACTTCAAATGCAAAAAAAAATATTGTACTTTATTTTGATACCATGTACTTTTTTTTTCTTACCTATACCAACCAATGTATGTACTTTAAATGCGAATAAAAAGGTGGCAACCCTAATCATGACCATGTGTGAAACCCCACTCTCACATAAATATGTTGTAACCACTATGTGTGCCTGCTAGGCATCAAGTCTCCATTACGTAAATCTTGTCGCGCACCCCCCCTGCCGTCGAATGGCGAACCCCACTTTGAGAAACCCTGTTCTAGACCATTTCGGATCAATTTTATCAGTTGCACACATTTTGGGACTTTGATCTGGTTTAGAAAAGTTAGCAGACACGTGTCTACAGTTAATTACTCATTGGGGTGAAAGAAACCGTCTCTCGTTCGCACCCCAAAAATCATTTCATTTGCTGCTGAAAGGCAATCTGAAAACCCCGCCGCGTATAAAATTTAATAACATCTCCATCAAAAGTAAACAATCTGTTTGTTATCTAGGGCTCGTTCTAGAACGTAATTTCTCTTTTATTGAACATATAAAAAGCGTCGGTGAAAAATCGAAAAACAACTTTTATGCCTTGACAAGGATATCAACGTCAACCTGGGGTCTGTCGTTTAATACCTTAAAAGTAATTTATGGAGCTACATATTTGGATTGTATTTGTTACGCTTCCCCTGTCTGGGCCGATAGGGCGACCGTCGGCGCAGTCAGAAGGAAATTGCTCCAGAGTCAACGTTTGGCGTTGATATTTTTGTGTAAGGCGTACAGAACTGTTAGTACTGAGGCTTTACCTGTTCTTGCAGGAGTACTTCCAGTCGACCTAGAAGTACAACGTCGCGCCGCGTTATATTTTGCCAACAGGCAAAATATTGATAAAGATTTTCTTTCATCGCGCGACCTTTCGAAAATTACTCGTTTATTTAAACCATACCCCGAGACTTACTTGGAATTAATAGAAGAATGGCAAAAACGATGGAGTCTGTCGGTAAAGGGACGTCATCTTTATCAATATTTTCCTTCAGTTAGCGATCGCTTGGCAAAAACTTGGCTCGAGATTGATCATTACATGTCGCAATTTCTAACGGGTCACGGCAATTTTCGTAGAAAATTATTCTCATTTAAGTTGGTTGACTCTCCTATGTGCCAATGTTCAACAAATGATTGCGAATATGAACAGTCCGCACATCACATCCTTTGGGAGTGCAATCTTTGGTCGGATGAGCGTAACATTATGCTCAATAGTATGCATGTAACTTCTGGTGTTGTTTATTATACAGACCTCGTTGAATCTAGGAAGAACTTCCGTGCTTTTCGGCGTTTTTGCCATGCCTATTATTGGAAGGGTACATAACAGCTCACACCTTAGGTCCAATTTACCCAATAAATCTGTAAGTAGTTATTTATCCGTGGTGCGTTAATTGCGTCTAATTTGACTAATTGTAATTGTCTTTCTTTTTTATGTGAGGGGAAACCTCACAGCTCAATGTTTTTTGTCACCCGCTTTGCTATGGAGGGAAGTGGACAACTCTTTGTTTTCCAACTCCTCCTTTATTTTGTCTTTCTGATTAACTTCGTTGCGGGATTATGACAAATTTAGGTCCCCTTAGATCCGCTGAGCTTCATTGCTCAGCGTCAATACTGTGCGTGCCGCTGTTGATCCTGGAGCACAGGAGTTACAGTGGCGGGTGTGTGGTGGGATAGGGCCTAAAAAAAAAAAAAATTTTTGGGACTTTCTAGATCATTCCAGAATTATTTAGAATTTTCTAGATCATTTAAGAAACTTTCTACAACATTCTAGTTCGATTACAACAATTGCAACCATTTCGTAACTTTCTAGATTGATTACATCAGTTGCACACATTCTGAAACTTTCTAGATCATTCCCTAGATTTTCAGAATTTTATAGAAGTTTACATTACAGATATATAATATTTCACATTTTCGCCACCCACAACCACCCACCCCGACCAAACTCCCTTGTGCACACCAGGAGAGCAAAGGGTATTTGCTATCTCCACGGGAAGTTGATCAAAATTGCGGATGATAGAGAAAACCGTGGACACAAGTACATACGCAGTTTAGCATTTTATATAATATTGTTAGAAACTAAAAACTTAATTATTAAAATCTTTAAAAAAATGACTGTTATTCGTTCTGATGCCGTAACTATCGTAATCAAATAATAAGACGCGTAAAAACTGTCAGGACGATCGAGAAAAATAGACGATCTCTGTCGCTTTCCCGCGCTTGCTCTATAGTCGCCAATGCAGTGTTGCCACCCACACCAACTTATTTCTGACACGGCCTCTCCTGACGGGGCTACGTCCTCGAAGCCCTTTTCAAGCCCGTGAAGCCCTTAGCCGGACATCGTCAATGGCCCGGGTATATTACCTCCCTGGGCTACTGGTTCGTTGTCATGGTCCTCCGCCCCATCTGTGAACACACACTACACCGGAGACAAAGTACCTTGCTACATTATTTAACAACACTCGTATAGACTCGGTTAGTAGATAAAATGTTAGATTCATCATATGATTAGGACTAGGAATAGAATTCTTACAGGTCTGTTCCCACGCAACCAGACGCCCATGTTCGCTTGCACAGGTCTTACGCCAGTCTTTTGTAAGTCACCCCAGAAAAATAGGTAGGCGTTAGGATTTACACAGGTCTTTTGTCGGCGGCGCAACCAACGCAACCCGATACCTTCCCATGTGTCAGGGTCAACCCAATACCATGCGCACACAGGTTTTACGTGGGTCTCTTCCACTGAACACATTTCCCATGACGTCAAAGCCAATACACACACTCACAAGCTAATTAAAAAAAAACTAAAACTGAATTATCTGCGTACACAAATAATTAAAACATCGGTATGACATCTTAAAAAAATGCAGCTCAAACGGGCGTCTATTTGCCCTTCCACAACATCATGTATGAAGCATTAGTATGCACTTCAGTAAGTAATAATAATAATCACCATCATCATCACCATCGTCACCATTGAGACGGTATCAGTAAGTAAAGTGGTATTAAAATATCGAGAACAGGTTTACTAGTCAAACGGGTAATCAAAAATTGTCTCGCTTGTTTTACATTGCCAGGGTTATTTTATTAATGCTTTAATTTTATACGCGCTTGGCCTATTCTGACCATTGCTCATAGCCCTTCTCATCATTACACTGATTAGCAATACGCACGTGCGTATATTGTCGATCACGTGGTCGAACTCATCGCACCAAACATAAAAATCATTTAAAGACCGATCAAAAGTTGAAATATAAATGTAGTTAGATCTTACCGGGTTCGAAGCACTTATATGTCTTACGAATTGTACTAATGCAGTCGTACGGAGTTTGTGACACTGATGACTTGTGGCAGGAGTTAAAGGGGTAGTCGAGCTCCTTGTAGGTATGGAGGCCACACAGGGCACCACAACGCCACTATCCGTCAGCGGTCTTCCGCCAACGACACTCGTTGCGCTTGACCTGGAACTTATATCCTCATTAGTATGACGTAAGTTCGAATCCCACTTCTGATGTTAGAAACTAAAAACTTAATTATTAAAATCTTTAAAAAAATGACTGTTATTCGTTCTGATGCCGTAACTATCGTAATCAAATAATAAGACGCGTAAAAACTGTCAGGACGATCGAGAAAAATAGACGATCTCTGTCGCTTTCCCGCGCTTGCTCTATAGTCGCCAATGCAGTGTTGCCACCCACACCAACTTATTTCTGACAATATATTTAGATTATCGCGAAAGGCCTCGAGGTTTAGGCGCGCGGTAGAGAATTTCGGCGGTCGCAGGTTCAAACCCCAGGCACACACCTCTGACTTTTCGAAGTTATGTCTGTATTCACAATGAATTATCACTTGCTTTAACGGTGACGGAAAACATCGTGATAAAACCTGCACACTTAAAAAGTTCTTAGGAATTTCTTAGGTGTGTAGTCCGCCAACCCGCACTAGGCCAGCGTGGTGGACTAAGGCCTAAACCCTCTCAGTTGTAGAGGAAGCCCGTGCCCAGCAGTGGGACGTATTTGGGCTGATGATGATGAATGCGAAAGTGAGGGAATTATCTAATTGGTAAAAATTAAAAAAAAACATTCACTCTTCCATACAGTTAACTCGAGTAACGTAACTCGAGTTACATGAATTTTAACTCAAGTTAACTCGAGTTTTGTTTTTTCCGAGTCAGCACCTCACTAAGTTCTAGTTTCTACCCTTCTGTTATGGAGGGTAAAGGCAAGGAGTGGCATCTCATATGGTAGAAAATCAAAAAAAGTGTCCAGCGGTCAGATGTAAATAACAGTTCAAAAACCTACCAGAATGGCGCTGGTGTAGACAAAGGACATGGTATGAATTTAATATGATTGTCGACTAAAGTAGTTAAGGTAAAGGCACCAGTCATGGACAGTATAAG
Organism: Hemaris fuciformis; assembly: GCA_907164795.1. Lineage (NCBI taxonomy): Eukaryota > Metazoa > Arthropoda > Insecta > Lepidoptera > Sphingidae > Hemaris > Hemaris fuciformis. The sequence goes on along the minus strand of OU015431.1, from coordinate 18,412,577 downwards.
CGATTTTTTTTAATGTTTGCTTTGTGATTTCTTCATTTTTCAATTTATATTATTTTGGATTTGGAGGTAAATGAAAAACACTTCTTTTAATTGGTATTCAATGTTTAATTTCATTTTAGTACTCAGCCCAATAAAATATCATCAAAAAACCAGTAAAGGAATAATAAAAGTAATAATCCAGTAAAGGAAAAAGTACATACATACATACATGAACTCACGCCGGTATTCCCCGAAGGGGTAGGCAGAGGTGCATTTCTGCACCCACATTTCGCCAAGTATGTATCAGTCCCACGTAATAGGGGGCGAGCCTATTGCAGTTTTTCGGGCACACACCTAATCATGAACAGAATGTCTACTACTGAATAGACTAATAATTTATTGCAGATTTCAAGAGAAAGATGAAGATATTCCAAAACAAACGTACATTACATGAAAAAAATAAAAAATAAAGAATTTCACTTTATGGACACTCTGTCCATGATTGGGTGTACGTGCTTGAAAAATATCCAGTTATGGACATCGCTTATGTTAGGATTAGAATGACGATGACATTTTGGGTTATATTATAAAAGTAATGTATCACTATTGATAAATCACTAAGTTATATAAACTTCAGCAACGACGATACACCTGACCCAAAATAAAATGTTAAGTGTACTTACTTGCATCGCGATTCTTATAAGAAATTACGATTCCCGACACCAAATGACACCGCGTAACTAACAACATTTATGGCCGCGATTATAATGGCCGTCGGCTGTTAAAAACTGTTTGTATGACAGCCAAGATATTGACACAATTGATGTGCGTTGGCAATTGAAAAAAAATACTGTGCGTTTGCTTAATTTTAGAGGTATATTTGAAAAATGTCCATCATTGGTCCGCGTCCATCATAGGTGCCTTTACCTTACTTATTGAAAATGTCAACTACTTGCGTAGTACAAAATAATGTAGTAAATATAACCTTAAGAGTTATTATGAAAAACGTAAAGGAGGCCCGTGTCCAGCAGTGGGACGTACATATATGGGCTGATGCCGATGAAACGCAGAGGTGTGACGTGAATAGATGAAATCTGTATATGGGAGGTCATTTTTTGGGGAGAATGTGGAAAATTATAAAAATAATATTTGAAAACTGCATCGTGTGACATATCAAATAAGAGGTCTTGTAGTGAAGATCTTAAATTCTTAAATTCCAAGTTATTCAAGAAAATAGACGAAATTTGACCATCCACACCCTCCCCCCTCCCCCTTATCTCAAACTACACTATCACTAACACAACATTTAAAAAAAATCAGAAATAAATTTCCTACTTATAGAATATAATTATAGGAAAACCTATAAAAAAGTTCATGATATTAAAATAACATGACTTTATTATTTAGTCAGAATGAAAATGAGTAGTTTTTGAAGGTTAATGACAGTAGAATAAAATGACATAAGGTAAAGGCACCTATGATAGACGCGGACCAATTATGGACATTTTTCAAATTAATCAAACAAATGCTCACCCTTAAGTTGGCCCCCATTACTAGATATCTTTATTTTTATCGCTCAGATTAATTAATTTTGATCAATTAACGTTTGTTCGACCACTATTGCTGATTGTTCGATTATAATAACAATTAAATTCTTATTTATTAGTTAATTATAAATATAAGAACTTACAATTCATTGGTATGCAATTAATTTTTAAATGAAATATTTTTTTTAAGTAATCTTCGTAAAGCTGACTTTGTTAGACTGAATTTTTTTTCTTATGGAGTTCAATAGCTTGGTTATTATTCTCCTATTTTCGGTAAATCTCCTAATTTTCTTTTAATTTGAAACCTATGATAATATACTATAAATTAGAATATTTGAAATTGCATTTTATTGTATATTCATGTCAGTCTCATATAATTAAATAAAAATCGTCTCGAATCAACAACACTCGATTTCCAGGTTACCAACAAGCCAGCATATATCTCATTGTTATTTATAAAAGTCGATCTTTAGATCGTCTCGATTTTTACACAGTTGTTGATCTGTTTCAGCTCATCAAACAGATGTTTAAATAAATTAAACAAAGAAAAACTAATTGTCTATTTGTCTTCATACTTTAACATCACCTTCGGGATGATTTAAAGGTACATGCATGAACCAAACGGATAATTAATTAAGGGCAAATGCTCTGTCCTAAAAATGATAAAAAGTTATTAATTGTTTATAATTATAATTATTAAAATGCGTAAGTACTCTAACCTACACAGCCCATTAATTTTAATATGAATCCGCTATGTCTTTAACACTGCTGGCAGAGTAAGAGCAAAGGTTGATAGTATAAAAAAAAAGTTGGGCCAAATTTAGTAAGCCCAATAATTACAGCTTACTGAACGCACTCGTTAACAAAATGCTAGTAAATGCGGCCATTGCAAGCTGTTAGCTGACTGTCGGCGCATGCGCAATGTAGGCGTGAGGTGATGGCTTGCTAACTAGATAAAAAATAATGAATAAATAAGAATTTAATTGCTTTTATAATCGAACAATCATCAATAGTGGTCGAACAAACGTTAATTGATCAAAATTAATTAATCCGAGTGATAAAAATAAAGATGTCTAGTAATGGGGGCCAACTTAAGGGTGAGCATTTGTTTAATTAATCATAAACAAATAAAAGACGAACAACCAATTTTTACAATCGAACATTAACGAACAAACGACGGACAAATAATTAAAAAAAAATCAAAAAAATCAAAAATCAAAAAAAGTGAGGCCAACTTTCCTGAGCTCTAAAAACAATTAGTAAAGAAGTATCGATAAGTAAAACGAATAAAAAAATGTACTCTGTACAGAGTACATTTTGTATATTTAGTCTAGTCAACAAGTTCAAAAACGTGTTAAATAGAAATAAAGCTCCTAAAAATATGTGCCATACCTCATTCGATTCGGAATGACGTCTAGAAAAATGTTTTTTAAGGGCATATTAGCACATAAAAAATTGCAATAGTTATTAACAAAATAAGAAAAAAAAAACAAGGTATTTAGTTTTTCGTTAATAACTTTTAAAATAATGATATTTAAGGAATTATGAAAAAAGATCCTGAAAGAGGAGGAAATTTCCAATAAAAAAGTCCTTACTCCCGGAACTCTATCTATATTATTTATAACTTTTATTTAACGCTGGAAATAGCGCTCCGCGAGGGCGTTACGGCATAGGCGCGTCGTATAAAAAGCCGGTATATCACCTAAAATAATTTATTTCTAATATTAAATAACAATTTAAAAATTTGAATAAATTATGGTGTAATCTAGACACTTGAACGAAAATAACCACGGCGAAAAATATTTTTTTTGACAACTTTTCAAAAAGTTACACCATTGTTAATTAACTAATGTTTTTCCAATCTCTGTTTTTATAAATTACGACATAAAAGTTTCAAAAATTAGTCTAAAAATATTTCGCTTCGTGGAGCTCTTCTTAATTAGGTACTTAATAAAGTTATGCAGAAAAAAAAAATAAAGTTTATTATTTTGTTAATTATAATTTTTTTAAATTAACTTAAAATGAAATTTCTAAAAAATGTTATCAAAACATTTTTTTTTGGTAATATCTTATTATTGCTGTTTTTGCATCTAATATAGGTATTAATTAACATTGGAAAAAAAAATGTTACGTCATTTATTAAGAAATTGTTTATAAACAAATAGACTATTTTGCGATTAAAAAAAAATTTTTTTACTATCTTATTGCAAAGGTAAAATGATGATTTAAAAAAGAAAAAAAAATCTTAAATATTTCTTTTTATTGTTTATAATCGTTTTTGTTATATTTCAATTGTTTAAATAATTAGTTAAGAAATTATTTTATTCTTAATAATCATCATTGACCCTTTTCAATGGAATAACAGAGAATTTTTTTTTTATAAATAATTTAATTGTTTATTAACTTAACAATTTGTTATAAACAAATAATATTAACCGTTATATTTTTCTTTCGAAAACTTCAAAAAATTACAAAAACAACCATGTATAACAAAGTTAAGAATAAAATAATTTCTTAACTAATTATTTAAACAATTGAAATATTAAAAAAACGATTATAAACAATAAAAAGAAATATTTAAGATTTTTTTTTCTTTTTTAAATCATCATTTTACCTTTGCAACAAGATAGTAAAAAAAATTTTTTTTTAAATCGCAAAATAGTCTATTTGTTTATAAACAATTTCTTAATAAATGACGTAACATTTTTTTTTCCAATGTTAATTAATACCTATATTAGATGCAAAAACAGCAATAATACGATATTACCAAAAAAAAATGTTTTGATAACATTTTTTAGAAATTTCATTTTTAGTTAATTTAAAAAAATTATAATTAACAAAATAATAAACTTTAATATTTTTTTTCTGCATAACTTTATTAAGTACCTAATTAAGAAGAGCTCCACGAAGCGAAATATTTTTAGACTAATTTTTGAAACTTTTATGCCGTAATTTATAAAAACAGAGATTGGAAAAACATTAGTTAATTAACAATGGTGTAACTTTTTGAAAAGTTGTCAAAAAAAATATTTTTCGCCGTGGTTATTTTCGTTCAAGTGTCTAGATTACACCATAATTTATTCAAATTTTTAAATTGTTATTTAATATTAGAAATAAATTATTTTAGGTGATATACCGGCTTTTTAGACGACGCGCCTATGCCGTAACGCCCTCGCGGAGCGCTATTTCCAGCGTTAAATAAAAATTATAAATAATATAGATAGAGTTCCGGGAGTAAGGACTTTTTTATTGGAAATTTCCTCCTCTTTCAGGATCTTTTTTCATAATTCCTTAAATATCATTATTTTAAAAGTTATTAATGAAAAACTAAATACCTTCTTTTTTTTCTTATTTTGTTAATAACTATTGCAATTTTTTATGTGCTAATATGCCCTTAAAAAACATTTTTCTAGACGTCATTCCGAATCGAATGAGGTATGGCACATATTTTTAGGAGCTTTATTTCTATTTAACACGTTTTTGAACTTGTTGACTAGACTAATTTTGTCATCATAGTAATGCTGAAAAGCTAAGCATAGAGATGTGCCCACTCGAAAAAATTACTACTCGAGTTGAGGTAACTCGGAATTGAATTTACAAAAACTGAGTGTACCTATTAACTTTTTACGTATTTGTTCTTCCATAACTACAACTCCCTGTTAGGACAATTTTCATTGCTGAAAGTCGTAGCTAGAATCGAATTAAAAAGGTTTATATTTTTTGCATATTTAATTTACACCTTTGTCATTAGAGTTTTCATGTTACTCATTTATTTTCGGTTGTTGTCTTAAGTTATAGTAATATGGAGGGTAAAGGTAAGGAGTGTCATCTCAGATGGTAGAAAATCGAATAAAGTATCCAGCTGTCAGCTGTAAATAACAGTTCAAAAACCTTCCAGAATGGCTCTGGTGTAGACAAAGGACATGGTATGAATTTAATATTATTGTCGACTAAAGTAGTTTATTGAAAATGTCAACTACTTGCGTAGTACAAAATAATGTAGTTAATATAACCTTAAAGAGTTATTGTGAGAAAATGCGTGTAGCTAAGGTGATTTTATATCCTGAACTGTGAATAGTACGTTTATTGATTTCAGCTTCCTTTAATATTTACACTGATGCTAATGTGGCGCTCCCCTAATTTAATACATTTTGATGGATACTTTTGCATGTACAAGATGACACTCCTTACCTTTACCCTCCAAAATATATAGTAAGCACTCATGATTAACAACAAAAATAGTTCTACATACTAGGTATTTTGACATTAATATGATCTGTGAAAAATACCGTGTTCCGTAATACACTGAGACAACTTAAAGTGCTCATACTAGGTAGAAATTCGTTCCGTTATAGGCTAACAATACTGTCGTGTTCGTAATTAAACATGACCATTTTTGTACTGTGAGCACTGGCGTTTTGAAGAAAAATGCTCACAGTAATTTAATCACATGGTCAGTTGCCTCAAGATAGGACGTGAAATGGATGTGAGACAACAGTATAATGGATTGTGTTTCGTTTTAAACAGTAACTTTAAGTGGTCGCAGTACATTACGGAACACACACAGCCATAGTTTGATATGATCGGAAAACTTCGTGTTAACTGTTATCATCGGTGTGGCTCACAGAAGTTAGCCCCCCTTTTTTTGAATTTTGATTTTTTTTTACTCTCAATCGTTTGTTCGTGAATGTTCGATTGTAACATTTGTTTGTTCGTCTTTTATTTGTTTACTAGCTTTTGCCCGCGACTCCGTCCGCGTAGACTACAGGGTTGGGTTCAGAATGAAAATAAGTTATAGTCTATTTTACTCCAGAGAGTCCCATTTATGTCCATATCAAAAATCGTTTACATCGGTCAAATGATTTAATCGTGAAAGCGTAACAGACATTTAGTTACATATAGCTACAGTCGTCTACACGTCGTTTCATCATTCTAGCTTCAAAAATGACGAATTTCCACACAAACTTTCACCCCTATTTTTATTTTACCCCCTTAAATGTACACTTTTTTACAAACTTTGAATGTCATATTTATTTATATCTAATCAACAAAAATAAGTTTCAAGTTTCTAGCTTTAAAAATGACAATACTTCCATGCAACCTTTCATCCCCCCTTTCAACCCCTTAAAAACCCCTTTTCCGGGATAAAAAGTAGCCTATGTCCTTTCTCAGGGTCTAAACTATCTGTGTACCAAATTTTATTTTAATCGGTTCAGTAGTTTTAGCAGGAAAGCGAGACAGACAGACAGTTACTTTCGCATTTATAATATTAGTAAGTATTAAAAAAATAGCCTATGTCCTTTTTTTAAGGTATTATTTTTGTCCATACCAAAAATCATCCAAATCAGTCAAATGGTTTAAGTGTGAAAGCATAACACAGGCAGTGTTACTTTCGTATTACAATATATGCTCATCCCACGGGAACCCTACATATTCCCGGGATAAAACGTAGGTTATGTTACTTCATAGTGTCCCATTTATATTCATACCAAAAATCATATAAATCGGGCGAATAGTATAGACGTGAAAGCCCATTCCCACGTGAATACTACATTTTCTGGGATAAAAAGTATCCTATGTTGCTTCAGTGGGTCCTATCTACCCCCATACTAAAACTCATCTAAATCGTCAAATGGTTTAGGCGAGAAAGCATAACACAGGTAGCGTTACTTTTGCATTACATTATATGCTCATCCCACGGGAACCCTACATATTCCCGGGATAGAATATAGTCTATGTTACTTCAAAGGGTTCTATTTAAATCCATAGCAAAATTCATATAAATCCCGCGAATATTTTAGGCGTGAAAGCCCATTCCCACGGGAATACTACATTTTCCAGGATATAAAGTATACTATGTTGCTTGGGTAGATCCCATCTACTCCCATACTAAAAATCATATAAATCGGTCAAATGGTTTAGGCGTGAAAGCATAGCATAGGCAGTGTTACTTTTGCATTACATTATATGCTCATCCCACGGGACCCTACATATTCCTGGGATAAAATATAGTCTATGTTACTTCATAGGAACACATTTATGTCTGTACAATAATTCATTCATGTCGGTCAAACGGTTTAGGCGTAAAAGCAGAATATTGACAGAGCTAATTATACCCATTCCCACGGGAATACTACATTTTCCGGGATAAAAAGTATCCTATGTTGCTTTGGTGGGTTCCATCTACTCCCATACTAAAAATCATCGAAATCGTTCAAATGGTTTAGGCGAGAAAGCATAATACAGGCAGTGTTACTTTCGCATTACATTATATGCTCATCCCTCGGGAACTCTACATATTCCCGGGATAAAATGTAGTTTATGTTACTTTATAGGATCACATTTATGTCTGTAAAAGAATTTATTCATATCGGTTAAATGGTTTAGGCGTAAAAGCAGAATATTGACAGAGCTACTTATACCCATTCCCACGGGAATACTACATTTTCCGGGATAAAAAGTATCCTATGTTACTTCGGTGGGTTACATCTATCTCCATACCAAAAATCATCGAAATCGGTTCAGTAGTTTTTAGTTTATTCGTAACAAACATACAAAAATCCAAAAATACAAACCTTTCCTCTTTATTATAATAGTATAGATAATTAATTTAACAAATGCTCACCCTTAAGTTGGCCCCCACTTCTAGATATCTTTAATTTTATCTTTCATATTAACTAATTTTGATCAATTAATGTTTGTTCGACCATTATTGACGTTTGTTTGATTTTTTGTGGCTTCGCACTTCTTGTACATTTAGCCAGTGTCAAGTAGACAATTAAATTCTTATTTATTAATTGTTGTAATATTAATATTAAAATTTCGCGCCTTTTGTTTTATGTCAAGTTTTACATTATCTGTGCTTCCTTATCTTTTCCGCCCCACTCTGTGAACATCACAAGTGAATTAAAAGTTTTTTGATAATTACTAAAACAAAAGTAATTGTTTTAAAAACCCATTATTAATTATTTTTTATCTAGTAAGCAAGGCCTCACTAAATTTGGCCCCCCTTTTTTTGAATTTTGAATTTTTTTACTTTCAATCGTTTGTTCGTTTGTTTTTTTAAGTTCGGTTTTTAATAAAACAATTACTTTTGTTTTAGTAATTATCAAAAAACTTTTAATTCACTTGTGATGTTCACAGAGCGGGGCGGAAAAGATAAGGAAGCACAGATTAACTTAAGGGTGAGGATTTGTTAAATTCATTATATTAATTATAAACAATTAAAAGACGAACAAACAAATGTTACAATCAAAAATTCACGAACAAACGACGAACAAACGATTGAGAGTAAAAAAAATTCAAATTTCAAAAAAAGGGGGGCTAACTTCAGTGAGCCCATCGGTGTTATTCGGTGGTTGAAATGGCGGGATTATTAAAATTGCGCATACAACTTCCAACGTAAACATCGCGCTATTACTCTTTCGCTTGATTCGTTCATTTACCGACAGCCCAAACACGGGTTAGGAAGAATTCAACTCGAGTCTACATAAAACTGATAAAACAACTCGAGTTCGTAAGTCGAGTTGACACATCTCTAGCTTATAATATTTTGTGTTATTGATTTGCGCAGGATAGAATGCGCAAGTTGTAGCACATGAAGACGCGCATGTTCATCCGACCTACATTTAAAAATCAATCGAGCCAATGATCACACAGCACTTTCCCAATAGCCCTCTGAGAGTCTAATCGGCTTCGATGGGCTCTTAGTGTCTAAGTGTAAAAGTGATAGTAATTCCTGATACATCAACGATCATTAAACAATCGGAAAGTTATTGGTTTTGAAAATGGCAGCTCAAGCACCTGGAATATTCAGAAAGCTAGAAATGGCTAATTATAAGATTGGCGAAATTTTTTGGGTGGATGTAACCCATATCAATAATCCTCACAGCATTTACGTACGTCCTGTCATCTTTAGGGAGGACCTGGAATATTTGCAACAAGCTGGCGGACTGATGGATCCAAACGAAATCCAAGACGGTAAAATAGTGACGTACAAGTCAGATTCTTTGGACTTATACGTCCGAGGCCAAATTTTTAAAATAATCCGAGAGGAAAATGATTTGAAATGCGATATAAAGGCCATAGATTATGGGTGTGAGGATGCGTCTGTGCCGATCTGGAGACTCAGCAATCCAAGGAGTGACATCGCGGTACCACCACTAGCCGTACATTGTCTTCTGCATAATTGCTCTCCTTTAAACCCTGATGGCTGGACCGAAGATGTTATTGAAGCAACAAAAGCATACATCGGAAATGAACGTGCCAGGATGACAGTTATGGGAGTGAACAACAACCAACTTGTAGTTGAATTGAGAAATTCTTGTCCTCATGACATTGCATCAATGCTCAGCATGACTGGGTATACATTGGTGGGTGGTTTAGATCAAGTTCAAGCCAGTGTTGATCCACCTGAGAAAGGAAAATATTTAAATTGCAAAGAATTGAAACCAGGCAGTGTCCTTCATGTCAGGTTCCAGTCAGGAAAAGACCTGAAATTGTTCTTTGTTGCTGACATTAGAGAATTCTCTCAGTATTTGAGAGACCGCAATATATTTTCAGACTATTGCAACTATCAAAAGATTGCCACTATTCATGATCTGGAAATAGGACAAGGTGTCGGATTCAAATCACAATTTATGGCCAAATATGAGCGAGCCATTGTAAAAAATATTGTAAATGAAGAAAAAGTGGTTATCCAACAAATAGATTGGGGAGACATATATGAAGTGAATGTTGACACTTTGAAACTTGTAAAGCCTGAAATATTTGCCCAAACTACAGCTTTGGCACTTTATTGTTCAGCTCCTTCCTCGTCTGACACTGATGATGTACGCAGGTCTTTGTACCCAGGATTGGAATTTTCTATGACTGTCAAGGCGGCTGGCAAAAATTTTGAAACCCCACATATTGTGGAAATCACTAGCTTTGGTCTTGATTATTAATGAGCTTGTCTACAGCTCTGAAGACATACCACCAAATTAGATATGATGACATCCAGATTCAGATTAATATAAATCATAGAAAATATAAATTCTGCTATATTTTGAGCTTAGTAAATTTAGACATCAAGTCCGAATCCTATCAAAAGGATATAAAACAGTATTATATAAAACCATTTCCTGGTTATATTTGACGCTGTAGTGTGTAAAAATCATATTTTGCACAATTAGTGTGCTCAAAAATTATAAGTGTATCTTGATGTTGTGTAATTGACGTTAATTATGTTAGGCTCTTATAATTCCCATTAGTCCTTAAAAATCTCAACCTGTTTTAGTTTATTGTATACATATTATTTTGTTGGTAAATAATGGTATCTATAAAGAATCACTGTTATCATTCTTTTTAAGACTGAATTCAGACTGATCTTCTTTTTTTTTTAATTGTGATTAAGATGTTTTGAACATTTAAAAATCTATTTTAAGGACTGATTTGAAAAAAAAGACTATTTTTAGTACACTCCTTTTGGATATTAAAATATATATATTTTTATGCATATATAAATTCATACAATTGACATCCCCCATACTTAAGAAATAACTTATTGTTTAAAAAATAATCTCATACATTCCCCTTCTTCTTCCTAAACTATTATGCAAATATATATTTATATTATATATATTATACCTATAAATTATGATATATTATTTAGAGTATATTTACATAACATTTAACTATTGATTTTTAATTATGATTTGAATTGTTATTGATTAAACTTTTCCACTTGTACATCAGTTACAATAGGTTTCCACTTTAATTGCCTTTTTTCAGATATAAAGAAATGTTATGATATATTTGTTTCTTATGTCTTCTTATCCCTTTACTCAATATAGTTGTTGCATGTATGGCATTTCTTTTTAGATGTTGATGTTAATATTACCATCTAGACAATTAATATATTTGTGAATAAGTAAAGGTGAAAGGTAAAATATTAAATCTTCAGCTATTAAACTGTAGTGAAATATTATGTAACATGTATTAATAATGTGTAAATTATCTTTTTAATGCTAATTATTATATTTTGAAATATTGCAACTATCTGTTATAATGAATCTTGTTATGAAACACTTTTAAAATCATTATTGGTGTAAAAATTAATGTTTATGAAGGAGACATAATATCTTGATACCATTTTGGTCATCTACAAGATTCTTATGATGGGTATGTGCTTATTAAATGCACATTAATAAATAGTATAATCTATCCTATGTAATCCGTATTTAAAGCAAACATTATTCTTCTTCAAATAAAGCAAGGTTCTAGGTGGAGGATAACATCTATTGTGCAAAACCAAATAATGTAATAGATTATATTCCAGAAATAAATAGTGTATGAATGTTGTCTTACTTGTTTTATTTTACAAATGTATACTTAAAAGGCTCATTTTTATGCTCTAGTCAGAAAGTGCCCATTTTATCAAGTAGTAGGTTTTTATTTGTTTTATTATTTTTATTTTCCCTCAAGAAGTTATCATAGATACATTTCTGCAATTTTCCCAAAATATAAATGGACTCAACCTATTGCCGTTTTTCAAACACATTTCCAGATCCTGTGCTGCTACTTAAATAGGAAATACACATAAAACTGCCCTACCTCTAGAGAGCATATTACACTTTTGTACTGTGAGACCACAAGGTGTTTAATATTTATAATATAGAACTCTATGCACATATTTCCCTGCTCTCAATAATACAATATTATGTGTTCTGGGCATACTAAAATAACGCATTTTACTTTAATTAATAATTATAGTTTAAACTCGACCTTATATATGAATTCAGGATGATACAAATTACCTAAACTGAATAGTCAATCGATTGATAATTTTGGTACCCATACATACGGTGCTCTGGAGATACTAATTTTTATTAAAGCAGTATCAACAGGCAAGTTGATACTCTAGGTACCATACATTTTTTTCTCTGGCTCTAAACCAAATTTTGTTTGTAACCCCGACGAAGATGTGGATAGCAAGTAGGGTGTCAAGTTAACCATAAAAAGTAAATAGAAAAGTGGCATAATTTCATATCTGTTTTTAATATTAATGTAGATACTCGGCCAATGGAAATATAATAAAATCGCTAAGTACTGAAATGTCAACGGAAATTTTAAATTCTCTAACTTGCGATAACGTGGTATTTTTCCATTAACTGTAGTCATATATATCTAGGTATGAGTATCAGACATTGGGCATGCGTGTAGTTTGGATCAATACAGCGGTCTTTCGGTGACCTTGTTTTGACCTAGACATGCGCACTTACACTTAGTAACGCCGCGCTGCGCCGCGCACTGGGGGCTACACGTGCCACTAGAGGCGCTGGTGTAGAGTGACGTATTCAAAATATCTTTCACTAGCTTTTGCTTGCGACTCCGTCCGCATAGAATTCAGGGTTGGGTGCAGAAAGAAAATAAGTGAAGTAGTAGTAAGTAGGTCACCACCGGAGGTCATTTACATCTTCGAAAGTCGTCTCAAGTGACATTATGTCACTTTTCATTAACTCAGATCGTCTCCTCAATTCAATACGAAAATGCATCTAACGTCACCTAGTCACGCCTAATGACATTTACCGCCATCTAAATGCACCTGATAACATTTTATTGTACTAAATGCGACTCAACGTCATAATGGCATTCACCAAAACAAAATCACTCTTATATCTCATAAGTTCCAAAAATGGCACTTAACGCCAAATAATGGCGCCTTACGTTAATAATGTTCTTGTCTTTACTGAAGGACCACGATTGACTATGAAAATATCATAAGTTTCAATTTTGGCACCTGTCGTGATATGAGTTCCAAGAATAGCACTTGTCGTCTTATAGATTCCCCTAATGGATTCTGATATCACTTCGTTCACTAATGGCACCTGACGTCACTCACCATCCGATCGCACCTAACTTTACTTAACATACACAAAAAACACCTATCGTCACCTAACGGTATACAACCGCACCTAATGGCCCTTAAAATTACTTATAGACTCTTAAATTTTTTAAAGTCAGATAAGAGAACCTAAAACCTCCCAGCGGCAATCCCAATCTAATAATGGCAACTAAAGTAACCTAAGTGCGTTTAACGTCTCGTTTTTAACCATAACGTTTTTAAGATCTCATTTTTCACCATACCAAAAATCATCCAAATCGCTCAAAATGAAAAGTGACAAAATGGTTTAGGCATTCAAGCATAACACAGGCAGTGTTACTTTCGTATTTACAATATATGCTTATCCCAAGAACATCTTACATATTCCCGGGATAAAATGTACTCTATGTTACTTCATAGAGTCCTCTTTATATCCATAACAAAATTGATTGCAAGTTGCTCAATGGTTTAGGCGAGAAAACGTAACAGACATACAGTTACTCTCGCATTTATAGTTTACAAATTACCATATATACCCATTCTCATGGGAATGCTACATTTTCCAGGATAAAAGATACCAAAAACCATTCAAATCGGTTCAGTAGTTTTTGAGTTTATTCTTAACAAACATACAAAAATACAAACCATTCCTTATTATAATAATAGTAGGTATTTGTAGATTATATTGTAATTTTTTAACGTGAATTTGTTGGGGGAATTGAAATATTCTAATGTTTTTTTAATTCTTCAGTTTTGGGGAATATTGGAAAATCCACTTTAAGATGAACTCTAATCTAACTCTAATAATGATGATTCACCATCTGAAATAGGGCTCATCCTACTAGACTATATCTAAGTACGGCGGCGTGGATAACCTTGATGTAAAAAAAAAAATACTCATGCCTGGCTTATTGCTGGTAGTAAAATTTTCTAATGTGAAAACACAATAACACCCAAGAGTCGAACTCGAGATGGCTCCATCGAACGCCACATACTTATGCGGCGGGAACAAGTTAATAATAAAGAAATATACGTATACTCGTATACTTCAAACATACACTTACGCCTATATTTCTTAAGTGATAAGCAGAGGTGTATTTCTTGACTTTCGCTACTCGTGTTCGACGTAATAGAGGGCTCGCTAAGTTAAGACCTGGGAAATGAACGCAAGCCCTCGCGATAGGGCACCACGCACCTATGCAGTTAGGCAAATGAGATATAATGGAAATAAAAGATATTCAGTAAAATTTCGCCCTTACCGAACTTCGACAATGGGAATCGCGAGCACAATTTTAAAAATATGTATTGAGTTTTTTTGGACTTGAATATAATAATATAGGTTACGAATGCTACTTTTGTTTCATGCATACGAAATTTCGGCCAACAACCAGACTTCAATATTTTTTTTCCGATCGCATGACAAATGACAGCTCTACCTCGCTTACCAGGGGCGACAACTGGTGAGCATAAAAACGGTAGTCCCCATTGCAATGTAAAACATTATTTATTTGAGAATATATAATTGTTCGGCCTTCGCATAAGTCAGTTTCAATTACTTTTGTGAAAAAGCGTATGTTTCCTGGTAGTAGATTGCTTGGCTCATATGATGTAATTAATCAACGTCCATACAAATTAATTTAATGAAATTTCATTATTAAAACATGGGTACCTATATCTTCCATCCATCAGCCAATGGAGGTCCACTGCTGGACATAGGCCTCTTCCAATGACTTCCACAGGGAGGGACAGCCTGCAACTTGATCTTACATTTGAGAATTCCAAAAGAGTCTTATTTCTATCTGACTTTCTTTTTACTATGCAATAAGTTGTTCTTTCGTAACGGATTAAGATAGATATAATTAATTCGAATAGGTAATTCTTTGTTGTTATAGAAAAGGAGGCAAACGAGCAAGTGAGCCGCCTGATGTTATAGCCCGGCCAAAATAGACATTCAAAGTTACATTAATTCGCATAAAGCTGAAAATTGGCATGAATGTTGGGAACACTATTACTAACAATTGATCAAAAGTCGTCATCGATCCGACGTGTGCAAAAAAATTTATTCAAGGTCAAATGTTGCAAAAAAAACGGTTTTTTAAATTTTACAGCTAAACGGCAAGTTTTATCATAAAAATAAATGATACAAAAATTATTCATCATGCAATTATCTATATAAAAATTGTTCATACACTTTTTTCTTAAGAATCACCATTTCGGAGATATAGCGGTGCAAAAAATTGAAAAAGTTGTGTTCTTCATAACATGTACACATAATATCCGCGCCACCCGTGAGGTAGTGCACTTGGCGCGGTTTTTTATAACGTGTTTTCCCCGATAGGCCTATTCACCGATCTATCGTGGTCCTGTTTAGTTAAAAATATTGTATCGAATAAAAAATAGTATACTTACTATTGGAAATGACGAAAGCGGTGTAAGTCATAATTAATTTGGGAAAATTATTCGTCTGATTGATAATCATCTAATGGAACTTCAACCATGCCGTCTTCTTCTTTGTCCTGCTGGGTACAAGTAAATTGTTCAAAGAGCGATTCATCAGATGAACAAAACAAACCATCTTTTTTGCAGCTGCATTAAGCATTACACCCTGTTTTGCAATTATATTGAGGAGTTTTTCCGGTGCAGGTGGGAGTAAAGCCTGAACTGGTTCCAATGTATTGTCAATAAACTTCCAACCCCAGTCTTCTGGGTCTAGTTTATTACCAAGCCACACTTGAACTTGATAATATACCCGAAATAGATGTTGATAAGCAGAAGCAGAGGTTGCAGGAAGACAAGCTAACTGTACTGGTTTTTTTGTAATGAGTCTTTTTTACCAAAGATAAGTATCGAGACTTATCCAAGCACGTATTTTTTTAATATAAGCAATAACTACGTGTTTTTACCACGAAGGAACGCTCGAGACTAAAACTTATTTTAGAAAGAAGCAGGTACCTATGCAGCAATTGAATAGCAGACAGATGTTGCTTAAGGCCGTACGGTCATATAAAATGAAGGACTGGGTTTTTGTCGAGTTTATATTCTTAGAACTGTATAATACGTATACATACGTAACTATACTACCGATACCTATACCGTTCTTTAATGTATAAAACGGTAATTGACATAGGTACATAGGTATTATGAAGAACACAACTTTTTTAACTTTTTGCATCGCTATATATGTTATTTTTTTTATTTATTTTTTCTCTTTACTTGTGTCCGTTCATATCTCTGCATTGTCGCTGAAACTATAAACAATATTTATATTCTCGAATTGAAACTGACCAATTAAAAATAATTGCTATATAATTCTCGAATTGCAACAGACGAAAATGAAGTGTGAGGGGTGTCTGAAAGAAACAAAAACATTCTTAAATTGCTACTCAACTTACTGTAAGAAAAAATACTGTGAGATCTGTATAGATCCATTGAAAATACCAAATAAGAACACATGGAGATGTCCAACATGTTCAGCTAAGATTAAAAAAGGAGATGACACACCTACTCCTAAAAGAGATGTGCCACCTAACGTCAATACGCAGAAAAGTAACGACCCGGTAAATAACACGAACACATCTATATCTACGGATGAAATTAGAGAACTAATGTCAGAGATAAGGCATTTAACAGCTGAAATATCAGGACTCAAGGGAAAGTTGGAAGAGGCCACAACCTCGTTAACTCGGTGTCACGAACGACTAAATATTATGGAAGATGTCATTAATAACAACACAGCTCGTATTAAGGAATTAGAATCGTATGAAAAAGAGAATCAAGCTTTACGTTTGACTGTCAACCATCTTCAATTTGAGGCAAACCAACAGGCCCAGTACCAATTGCGCAATGAAATAGAAATATCTGGAATTCCTGAAACTAATAATGAAAGTCTTGGCCATCTCGTCCTGGTTGTAGCGCAAAAAATTGGTGTACCATTGGAAAATCGTGATATCGACTGGGCCGTCAGAGCCGGCCCTAAGAGGGAGCCTACAGTTAAAAACACAGACAAAGGTAATCTCCGACTCCCAAGGCCAATCGTGATACGTCTCCTCCGTAAGGAAAAACGTGATGAACTTCTGAAGTCAGTAAAAATAAGACGTAATAGTACGAGCAGTGATATGGACTTTGGTGGATCGCCCTTCCTATCTAAGGTTTTTGAAAATCTCATCCATTCTCAGCTTAGCTCTTTTGTTGATGTCAATAATCTCCTCAATCCTTTTCAATCTGGGTTTCGTCGAGGACACAGCACCACCTCTGCGCTGGTTCACGTCACAGATGATATCCGAGCGGCTATGGAGAATTCTAAGGTAACGGTACTCGCGTTACTAGATTTTAGCAACGCTTTTAACACAGTTGACTTCGATGTTTTACTGAGTACGCTGAGCTCTATTAACATATCTCCAACAGTAATTGACTGGTTTCGAAGTTACCTGATGGGGCGTCAGCAACGTATACGAATAGATAATGCTGTCTCCTCTTGGCGGAATACATTTGCTGGTGTCCCTCAGGGCGGTGTTTTATCTCCTTTGCTCTTCGCGTTATTTATTAACTCTATCTCTGATAATCTTATTTCTTCCTACCATCTATATGCAGATGACTTGCAAATTTATTACCATGCTCCGGTAGACAGGGTGACGGAGGCTTTTTGAGGCGTTGCAGCCGAAGCTGCTGCGGGTAGCAGGCGCTCTGTCTGGCCTGCTGCCCAACCTGGAAGGTCCAGGCATCCCTTGCCGAAGGATGTACATGGGAGTCGTGCGGTCTATGGCGTTGTATGGAAGCCCAGTATGGGCCGAGTCCCTGAACAGGCGCTGCGTCGCTCTTCTGCGCAGGCCTCAGCGTGCGCTGGCGCAGCGACTGATCAGGGGCTACCGCACGATCTCCTACGAGGCGGCCTGCGTCTTGGCCGGGTCCCTGCCGTGGGATCTTGACGCCAAATTCCTTTCGCGTCTTTATCATCAGCGGGAGGAGGCGTCAAGTCGCTGGGACAAACTGGCCCCGAGAGAGGTTGAGGCAATAAAAGCCTCCCTCCATACGGCCGCCGTGGAGGAATGGCGAACCAGGCTGGAGGATCCCAGTGCTGGTGCTAGGACCGTCGAGGCAGTGCGTCCTGTCCTCGACCAGTGGGTGGACAGGCGCCACGGTGCGGCGACGTTTCGCCTGACGCAGGTATTGTCGGGGCACGGATGCTTCGGCCACTACCTGTGTCGGGTGGCTCTGAAGGAGGAGTCGGCCGTGTGTCACCACTGTGACAACTGCCCGGACGACACAGCCCAGCACACACTGCAAGAGTGTCCAGCCTGGGAGACGGAGCGCAGCGCTCTCCGCGCTATTGTTGGTGGCGACCTCCCGCTCCCGGCCGTCGTATCTTCAATGGTCGGGAGTCCGAGGTCGTGGCGAGCGGTGCTCTCCTTCTGTGAGCACGTCATGTCGCAGAAGGAGAGCGCGGAGCGGGATCGAGAGACTAACGATCCCGCCCGCCAAAGACGTCAAAGAAGGAGGCGCCGGGTCAACAGAGATAATTAGACCCGGCGCCCTGCCCTGTGGCAAGGGGGCGTTAGAATCCCACCACGGTATCCCCTGCCTGTCGTAAAAGGCGACTCAAAGGGGCCCTTGGGGTCGCTGGGCGCGCTGCGGGGGCGGCGCGTCCTCACTGAAAGTGACCCCGAGAGGGGCGGCGGCACTGTGGCCTGTGTACGTCGCGGGCGCCCTTCCACAACCGGGGCGCCCGAACCAAGCTAGTGGGGGTGCAACTGCGCCCCCTACAACTCCGAGACGGCCGAGACGTTTACGTCTCGGAGGCGCACCGGGCGGCTGCGGCATTACGGTTGGCGCTTCTCGCCAACGTGCCGTGGTCGCCTCACTCGGCGCGAAGATGGCCACCGGGGGGTTTTGGTCGGTATGCCGGTTTAGGGAATTTTCTTAGGGACCCAGCCCGGCACTAACACCTGCGCGGACATGACGTCGCCGCGCGCCGGGCTGGAAGACCGGTGACCCCGACATACGCTTCCCGCCCCCCCCTCCCCCGGGGCTGGCGGGAAGTAGAGCCATAAACAGCTTTCCCATCGAGAACAAAAAAAAAAAAAAAAAAAAAAGGGTGACGGAGGCTATTGCTTCGATTAACAAGGATCTTGCGCGTATATGTGAATGGAGTGATTCGCACGGGCTTAAAGTCAATCCCTCGAAAACCCAAGTCATTGTTGTTGGCAGCTTCAGGTTGATTGCCAAGGTTGACTTGGTCCCTCTACCGCAAATTGTGCTTAATGGATGCGTGATTCCGTACAGCGACAAAGTAAAGAACCTAGGAATATATTTCGACAGACACTTATCCTGGGGTCCGCAATTGCAAGTAGTTAGTCGCAAATTGTTCGCTGCTGCGGGGTCGCTTCGTAGGTTGCGGAATTTTCTACCTATTCCCACAAAGATTGCGCTGGTTCAGTCCCTTCTTTTTCCTATCCTTGATTATGGTGATGCTAGCTATCTTGATCTCACCGAAGCCCAATTTGAAAAACTTGAGCGACTTCAGAATTTTTGTATACGGTTCATATTTGGTCTCCGCAAATATGACCACGTCTCTGAATTTCGTGTTAAACTCAAGTGGGTATCTATACGCTTTCGCCGAAATACTCGTATTCTTCTGCTCCTCTTTCAAATTTTATTCAATCCCATTGCTCCCCGTTATCTTAAAGATAGGTTCCGATTTCTTAGCGATACACATGCACGACCTCTTAGGTCTTCAGAAAATCTGACGCTTGAAATTCCTAAGCATAGCAGCACATTTCTTAGTAATTCATTTACAGTCCATGCTGCACGTTTGTGGAATGAATTGCCGCTGACAATTCGAAAGGCTAAAACACTTTCCACTTTTAAAATAACTTCTCAGAGCTCACTATTCTTAACTTTATATTTGTTTTGGTAAATTTGTATATATATGTATGTATGTATTTGTAGAGGAGGCCCGTGCCCAGCAGTGGGACGTATATGGGCTGATGATGATGATGATGATGATGATGTATTTAGTATTTATATACATTTATTAATAGTATTGTTTTAATTCATGCAAACTACTAATGGAAACTTTACTGATACTCGTATAAGATCTTCTATTAAATGTTATCTTACTATATGATCTTTACATATTTATGTATGTTTATTTATATGTATGTTATTTATATATATAGTACCTGGATGACCGAGCTTTGCTCGGAATTTTTTTTTTTAAATTGTGTTTCTTGGAAATTATATTTAAGTACGAATTACTAATAAAATGATGAAATATGAATAATGTTACTTAACAGCGCCATCTGCTGTTGTGTCGTTAAAGCAATTGGTTGCTCACAAAAAATAGTGTTATTATTCGCCAATAGATGTCAGGAAGAGTCTACTCAAACGCCTCCTTTTTGTTATTTTTCTTCCAAATGACATTTTCTAAAAATGATTCCTAGCTAGATCGATTTATCGCCCCCGAAACCCCCTATATACTAAATTTTATGAAAATCGTTGGAGCCGATTCCTAGATTCCAATTATATATATACAAGAATTGCTCATTTAAAGATATAAGATATATTTGGTTATTTCTTTATTTATTTTTTTCTATTTCTGAAGACAACTGCCTGAACTACAACCTTTCATTCCGGTCCCGTAGGTTGTCTGGAAGAGATCGCAGCTAGCGATAAGACCGCCTATTGTGCCTATACTTATTGTCTTCATTGTTTTCAATCATGTAGTAATAATTATTGTATAGTGTACTAAAAAGTATATAAATAAATAAATAAATAAAGATTTTTCTTAATGAGAGATTAACCAAAGAAAATCGAATCTTATTTCGTACTGCTCGTATCAAATCCAAAGAAGCGGGTCTTGCCCAATGTTTTTGCAGCCAAGGTGGCATATATATCAGGGAACAAAATGGAAAACCCGCAGTCCGGATATATAATACCACTGACCTCGATCGTCTTATTGAAGTGTTTAGCACCAAGAAAGCTTAGAACTTCATTCTATTCCTTAAGTTATGTAAGCGTCTTATTTAGTGTTTTGTACAGCCCCGTGGCGCAGATGACTAGACACCAGCTTGCGAAACGAGAGGCCGCGGGTTCGTTCCCCGCACCGAGACAAATGTTTGTGTGATCCACAAATATTTGTTTCGGGTCTGGGTGTTTGTGAGACCGAAAAGTCTCTCGTAGTCTCTGATACCCACGACACAGGACTTGTATCCTAGTGTGGGGTCAGAACTATGTATGTGACTGTTGGGTGTATTTATTTATTTATTTATTTATTGTATTGTTTATTTTTGTATTGTTTATCTCAAAATTTTATTCGTAGCAAAATACAGTCAGAGCAAACAATTTACTACCATGTATGCAGAATTACATCTCGTTCTTATAGAGTTACAGCATGTTATACTCATATCTTTCAAATCAAAAATAAATTAATTATGTATAATTTACTCGCCGTTAATATGTTATAATGATACTGTTCCACTAATCGTAAGGTATATCTATGTCAATATTCTTATCATAATTCGTAATGGTGGTCCATAATATAGGAGATGATATAGACTCGTACACTATTGATTGCCGGGTTATAGAGGAAGTTGAATTATGTGAAAATTTGCTTTTACCTTACAATTTTAGAATCCTTACCTTAAATATAAGAAGTATTAACAAAAATTTCGATAATTTAATGGTTGCACTAAGAAGATCTCGCGTTGAATTTGATGTCCTATGCTTAACGGAATGTAGAATTAATAACAGCACCACAATTCCACATCTACCAGGTTTTACAACTCATCATACAACAAAACACGTTAACCAAAATGGTGGTGTGGTTGTTTATGTCAAACAGTCACTAAGTGCTGTTGCCTCAGAGCCTATGTTGGAGGAATCTGATAGTATTGTTATAGATATTTCTAAAATAGTTACCATAATTGCTATATATCGGTCGCCTTCTTTCAGAAGCTGTGGTAATTTCTTGAAATCATTAGATCTACATCTGGAGTCATGCAGTGATAGAAAAAATCTTATTCTAACCGGTGACATAAATATTAAAATTGCTACAGCGGCAGACAAGGATTGTTCCGAATATTTATGTCTCATGGCTGAATAAGGCATGGCCCCTGTAATAACATATCCCACAAGAGGATCTTCAATTTAAGACCACTTTTTTCTTCGAAGTAAACTTCCGGCTTTGGGTATAGTTTGTCAGATAGACATTACGGATCATGAAATGATTATGCTTGGAATGAACCATACTAATACACGTAAATGTCACCTTAGGGAAAGCAGACTCAAAATATCTAGAGATATAATAAGTATAAAAGACGATCTCAAAAAAATTAACTGGTCCACTATAATATCTCATCCAGACCTTAATGAGAGTGCTACTATGTTTATGGAAACACTTTTAAATATCATTGACAAGCACACTTATAGAATGTTGAAAAGCCGATCTAAATTTAACATTAAACCGTGGATGACTCCAGGACTTATACGCTGCATGAGACATAAACACCGCCTTCATATGCGCGTCAAAGCAAGTCCAATGGATAACATGACCCGACTGATTTATACGCGCTATAGAAACTTTTATAATGATTTAATCAGGAAGGTGAAATCCGATTATTCTAGTAATATGCTTATTGAAAACAAGAGTAACCCTAAAAAATTGTGGAAATCCATAAAAGAACTATGCCATACAAACGCTAATAATAACAAACCAAGTGATCTGCTCGCTCTTCCTGGAACTATCAACTGCAAACACTCTCTGGATTTATGTAACGATTATTTTTCTAACGTTGGAAGAAAACTGGCTAGCAAAATACTGGAATCAATCAAAACTGATGAGGAAACTCTAGCAGTAAATTGTCGTTTAGGAAAAACACCTGTTGCCTCGTTTTTCTTAGAACCTACTGACATATATGAGCTGAAATCTTTAATAAATAACCTACCGAATAATAAAGCACCTGGCATCGATGGTATCAATAATGAACTTATTAAAGCCATCCAGGATGAGATCATACATCCGGTTAATGAAATATTCAATCGAAGTATTTTATCTGGCATTTTTCCGCGGATTTGGAAAACTGCAGTACTTAATAATTCCAATACATAAAACTGGAGTGAAAAATACTCCCGATAATTACAGACCGATTTCTCTTTTGGGAACTTTTTCTAAATTATTGGAAAAAACTATAAGTATAAGACTTGTAGATTATATAGAGAAGAATAACCTGCTATCTGAGAAGCAGTATGGGTTCCGTCAGGGTAAATCAACGAATGATGCTTTGTCCTACTTAACAGCTTCTGTTGCTACGACCTTGGACACGTCAAGCAAATGTATTGGAGTTTTCCTAGACTTAGCCAAGGCCTTTGACACCGTCTCCGTCCCAATTCTTATGAAAGGTATCCGAGGAATTACCCTCTCTTGGTTTAAAAGTTATATGTCAGAGCGGAAACAGCAAGTACGGGTTACTGAAAATACTAGCGATTCTCAATACATTACCTATGGTGTACCACAAGGAAGCATCCTTGGACCTACATTGTTTAACCTTTACATTGACGATATTCATGAATTGCCAATCGGAGATGCAGAAATAATTTGCTATGCAGACGACACAACCGTACTTTTCAAGGGCGTATGTCGGGGTCACCGGTCTTCCAGCCCGGCGCGCGGCGACGTCATGTCCGCGCAGGTGTTAGTGCCGGGCTGGGTCCCTAACAAAATTCCCTAAACCGGCATACCGACCAAAACCCCCCGGTGGCCATCTTCGCGCCGAGTGAGGCGACCACGGTACGTTGGCGAGAAGCGCCAACCGTAATGCCGCAGCCGCCCGGTGCGCCTCCGAGACGTAAACGTCTCGGCCGTCTCGGAGTTGTAGGGGGCGCAGTTGCACCCCCACTAGCTTGGTTCGGGCGCCCCGGTTGTGGATGGGCGCCCGCGACGTACACAGGCCACAGTGCCGCCGCCCCCGCAGCGCGCCCAGCGACCCCAAGGGCCCCTTTGAGTCGCCTTTTACGACAGGCAGGGGATACCGTGGTGGGATTCTAACGCCCCCTTGCCACAGGGCAGAAGTGTTAAGTACCTGGGCATTATGGTTGATCAAAAACTTAATTTCAAACAGCATATAGAACTTGTCTCTGGTAGGGTAAGAAAGGTAATACATGTCATGCGACAACTTCGTGATGTAGCCTCCAAGGACCTGTTAAAAACAATGTATTTTGCTCTGTGTCAATCTCTGATAACATATTGTCTGCCTACTTGGGGTAGGGCTGCTCAAACACATACTTATGCTGCAATTAGAACGCGCGCAAAAGCGGTATTAAAAGTAATGTTAAAGAAAATTCGTCGTTACTCAACCTCTGCTTTGTACAAAGAAGCTAACGTTCTAAGTGTGCGAAAATTATTTATACTCATGTCAGCCCTACAAATGCATAAGAACACTTTAAAATCCCCGGAATACATGAAATTGACTGCAAGAAGACGTTTCAAATTACCTTTACCCCAGTGGCGGATTAAGACATTTGCCGCCTGTAGGCTATTCAAATTTTGCCGCCCCTTCCGACCTCTGCATTTCGATAGCCTACACAGACAAACGAAGGTGAAAAAAATATTTAAGAATTAAAAGACTAAAAATGTTTTTTTTAATGAGAGAGGAGACAAACGTGCTAGTGCGCCACCTGGTGTCAAGTGGTCAACACCGCCCATGAACACCCACAATACCAGAGGAATTATCGGTGCGTTGCCGGCCTTTAAGGCAAATATAGGCTTTTTTTTTAAGGTCCCTAAGTCGTATCCATTACGAAATACCGCCGAGGAAAGCTGATTCCACCAAGATTTTGTACGAGGAAGGAAACCGCTCTGTTGAGGAACGCTATTCATCCAGATGGTAGGGATGGAACTTCAATTTCTGGCATGTCGTGCTGTAGTGAATTCAGCAGCAGAGTTGAGTTGGATCCCTTACTAAAATCCTACGCGTCCGTCTACCGTCGTTACCGTCTAAAACATCCCGGTGACCATCACGCGCATTTGGGGCGGATTTACGGCATCTCAGGGCGAGAAGCGCCCTAAATGGTCCCTTGCCGCCCAGCGCACCGTCCAATTATGGATACCTCAAAATTGGGAGCTTCCTCTATGCAGCGCCAGGGCAATGTGTTAAATGCGTTGACGATGTCGAGTGACACCGCCACCATGCATTTGCCCTGGGCTACTGCCTCCTCCGCGTGTGTCATCACCCGCAACATTACCTTAGCCTTTCCGAAACTCAGGTTCTCGACAACTTGAACCCACACACGTCCTGGGATGCTGTCGAGCCCCGGGGCTGTGTTCTTTGTCCGCAGCCGCAGTACTGCTTCCTGAAGCTCCTCAGGCGTAACGCCTGGAATTGGAACCTCCGAGGTCTCCCCTGCCGAACACTTAAATGATCCCACCAAAGATCCGTCCCTCACCGACCACGGACGTGGTGGCATCGGTGGAGGAGTAAAATCCGGGGTGGCCGGAAAGAGAGCAACAACGACTTCACTCAGGAGCTCCGGTCGGAGACTTTGGGTGAGAGCGGGGTGCCGGTGGACGCAATTTATTGAATGCCAACCGGTATAGCCGCCCCCAAGGATAACGATCCAAAGTCCCGGACTAAATTCTGCCCGTCCCAGTCTGCGGCTTGATCCAACAAATAGTCAATTTCCGAAACAAGCTTATTCCGGCCCTCATTGACTTGTTCCTAAGAGGAATTTGCGCGACCAGTATATAAGGCATCCCCGGTACTATGACCCGCATAACTATAGATGTTATTATTAAGTAACAGGTCATTGAGATGCAGAAGGAACAGAGTCGGGGATAGCACACAACCTTAAGGTACACCAGCACAGGCATAGAGTCCGAGCTTGAACTCCGAGTTCTTCAGATTGTAGTGTATCACTGCATGTGGTTGAAGTTCTTGGTCTTACAATACTTGCTTCTCCTTCCACTTTTAAGAAAACTGTCAATTTTCATCGTTTTACTGATACTGTTCTTGGTCTTCTTTTTTCATTTTGGCGGTTTTGTATACATAGCTCCACTGAGTCGCTAAGCCAAGGAAACACTACAATATACCTAGCAATAATAATACGAGAATACTTTAAGAATTTTTTTTACATGTTAACTTTTATACGATTGACAATATACTGTGATAGAATACCAATACCTAATTAAACCAAGCACATCTCACCTATAACTTTGTGCATATGTAGTTACAAACCTACCTTGGTAGACACTCTAAAAATTGTAACTACATTATAGTATCGTAATAATTCGTTTGACTTTTAAGTAGTCTAATATTTTTCATTTCATTTTACTTGGGCGAACTCTAAAAAATATTTTGTTCATTGTTTATTATTCAAAGGTATGTGTTGAGTTAAATTTGAAGTGGATAGGTTAGGTAAACACATAGATCGTAACTACATACTTAATAATGAAGAGAAAAAGTAAGTTGATTATTAAGTTATAGAAGAATACGAAATATTTTTTTTACTTTTTAGTGCATATTAATTTGTTTTGGAATAGTTTTTTTTAAGGCGGTTTTTATTTCTGTAAGACAAAAAAAATTGGGGCAAATTTGCCGCCCCCTAAAATCTGCCGCCCTAGGCTCCAGCCTACTCAGCCTGCTGGTAAATCCGCCACTGCTTTACCCACTAGACACCCAATCTACTTTCGCTCAGCGACTTCTTCCATACGTGTCTACTGTTGTCTACAATAACATTGCCAAACTATGTGATATCAGTTTGTTATCAATTTCAGAGGCTAAAAACAAAATTAGTAAATTCTTGAGCAAGTTGTCTTATGAGCATACCGAGCAAATTATACGTGACATAAATATTAGGTTTTTATAGATAAATTGAATATTAAATCTTCGATTGAATGTGCACTGTAACTGTATTTTGTTTGACTGATTAAATTTAATTTTATTATTTTAAGCTTAAGTCTTGTAACTAAGTACTATATCATAGGTTTTTGTAACATTAGTTTATTAGTCTATCTTGTTGCTGTTATATTTATAATTTTATTTTGTTGTATGGAAATGTGTTGTCTTGTTATTGTTGTCTTGTAAGTTTTTAAAAATAGATTTGTTATTGTTTTTGTGGTATTTAAAAATAGATTTTAGTTTGTTTTGTATTAGAGAATAAGTGGTACCTAATTGGTTAATCGTTATAAGTTTACTCGTGAGCGAATACGATAGACTCATACTATTATATCGATACAATGGGACCCCTCGATACAGGCTTGCCTAGTGAGGGGACCATTTTAGACTGTTACTTGTGGGTCAATAATTAATTGCATACGTTATCATTGTATACTTTTTACTACTTGTATGTCCTGTACGTGTGTAATTTGTATTAAAATAAATAAATAAAAATTAATAAATATCTCCGAAATGGTGATTCTTAGGAAAAAAGTGTATGAACAATTTTGATAGATAATTGCATGATGAATAATTTTATTCTCACCTATTTTTATGATATAATTTGCCGTTTAGCTGAAAAATTTAAAAAATCTAGGTACCTTGCAGGTTCATTAAAAATTGTAATGGTAAAATCATTTTAAGTACAACAATGCAATAATGTGAGTTTATATATAGTAGCACCTTCTTTAAGGAAAGATTAAATTCTATTCCAATATTTAACAATATGTAGCAAATTCGGAATAGTTATAGAACTGTTATACTAAGTAATAAATTGGTATAATAGAAACAGGAATTTAATTCTTGAATTTGATTAAACTAACCTTCATCAAACCTTACATTCTATTCTATAAAATTAAATAAACAATTTATTGTTCAGTATTTACATTTTACAGACGAATAAAATAAATATTTACATAATTACTATAAATAAATACTAAGGATTTTTTAAACAATGTAGGTAATCATGAAGTATTATAAATAACACATTCCTCCCCACTATTCTAATTTTTAGGACACTATATTCAACTTTTTTTTTATTTGTTAGGAATTTTATTTACACTACTTTTCTAATAAAATAATTTTTTCGCTGTAAAAAATGTGAAGGTGATTTTAATGTTTTTGTTTACTCATATTTTTATTCTTAATGTACTAAGAACTTTATTTATACATTCCATAAAAAAATCCACATTTTTCGATGCTTGGGAAGTACCTAGTGGGTGAATAATGTTTAAAATATAGTAATAAAATGCTGACAGATTTCATGATTAAATAGCGACACCATGGTAACATTAGACTTAAAAGACTTCTAGCATGTTAAATAAAGTCAAAGCAGTGTTCCCAACTTGGGGGTTATCCCCCTAAATTTGGGGGGGAAAAATGTGGACTGGGATTTTTTTAGGGGCTTTATATTTTTAGGGGTTTTTTTTAGGGATTATTCCATCCCCTAAATGCTAAGTTTCTTTAATGTCAACATGTATGATTTTAAATAGTCACAACCAGAATAAAATGAAATAATATTTGACGTATGAAATAATTTGATAGAGTGAGGAATAGTGTGATAAGGGAAAAATGTGGATTGAAAGTCGATGTAGTGACTAAAATTGAAAGGGGGATGCTAAAATGGTTTGGCCACATTGAAAGGATGAATGTTTGCAGAATTACGAAAGATATTTACTGTGCGGAAGTGAATGGTGAAGTCGGTCGAGGACGGCCCAGGTGCACCTATAAAGAGCATATAGGTAATTTACTGAAAAAGGGCAATATAAAGAGTCCTCGAAACCGAAGTGCATGCATGAAGAGGATAATGTCAGTGGAGGAAGCGAAAGAGGTGTGTTTGGACCGTGGCATTTGGCGCTCTATAGTCTCTGCCTACCCTAACGGGAGACAGGCGTGAGTTTATGTATGTATGTATGTACTATTAAACAATATAGCAGTTTTTTTTTTTTTACAAAATGTTATTTAGATAATTATTATAAAAATGCAAACAGTCGAAAAATTATGATAAGAGTGAGATTCAAACCTACGACCTCGGCTTTACGCGCCGTGCTCACATCCAAATTTTTCTAATTCGTAATGCTCATAGCTAAGAAAATTAGAATTGGAATGCCTAACATGAATGTGTGGTACAAAAAAAGTTTTTTTTTTTTGGGGTTTTTCAAATATTTGTGGCGATTTTAGGGGTTTTTGACTTTAAATTTAGGGGTAAATATTTTTGGGAGTTGGTAACACTGAGTCAAAGTGGTGAAAAAATGCATGTTGAATCTGAGGCTAAAAGTGTCGTCGTCTGAGATTATTGTTATTATAGTTTATCAAAATACAAGTTGCTATTGGATTAGTGTTATAATTTATACATTGAAGCCAAAAGTTAACAATGCTAAAATCATGACAAATATACTAACGGTGTAGCGACAAATTGTTTATGCTTTCTTGTTTCTTTGAATCGACGCCACGCCGATATTGTTATTCAGAAATGTTTCCACGGATGTCCAAATGGTTTTAAATTAAAAATAGAATTTTAACAATTGTGAAACTGTCTCTGCTATGTTTTGATCGAACTATTGTGTACAATCAGTTTATGTTTGCGCTAAAGCAATGAAGCTACTTCTTTTATTGTCCCTTGTATCATTAGGGATTGCATATGACAAAGGTAAGTTGACACTGTGCGTTTATTTTCATTCGTTAGGCATCTTCGGAAGCAAAAAGTAACCGGTTCTGAATATGCACTAATATTTATTTTGAATTGATTTGTTCACAAACAAGGGAACAGTGTAGTAGCTATTATAGAAAAAATTTGTTCATGACAAAATAAAACATTTTATTTATGATTTAGATGTAACAGAGTAGCTTATG
This sequence comes from Hemaris fuciformis, assembly GCA_907164795.1. Classification (NCBI taxonomy): domain Eukaryota; kingdom Metazoa; phylum Arthropoda; class Insecta; order Lepidoptera; family Sphingidae; genus Hemaris; species Hemaris fuciformis. The sequence goes on along the minus strand of OU015431.1, from coordinate 18,382,410 downwards.
TTTTTAAAATAACAGTTTTATTCAATATGCATAATTACACATTCTTCATGAGGGAGTAGGCTCCTCATTAATGCAATTTTGTGAGTTTATATAGTAGCAGCTTCTTTAAGGAAAGATTAAATTCTATTCCAATATTTAACAAGATGTAGCGGTGCGGTTCAAATGGTGTTTCCTTCCTCGCACTACATCTTTATGGAATCAGCTTGCCTCGGCGGTATTTCCAAATAGATACAACTTAGGGGCCTTCAAGAAGAGAGCCTATATTTTCCTCAAAGGCCGGCAACACACCAATGATTCTTCTGGTATTATGGGTATTCATGGGCGGTGTTGACCACTTAACATGAGGTGGCTCACTTGCTGTTTGCCTCCTTTTTCCATAAAAAATAAAATTAAAAAAAACTCACATTTCGCCAATTGTAAAATACCCACATCACTGTGGGCAATCCTATTGCCGCTCTTCGAGTACATTTGTAGATTATATATCAGAATTGCTACCAAGCATTAATATAAATAAAAAGGCCTAACAACACATTAAACACATATCCATGATCATAATATTAATGTCACAAGTATTGTTTCATAGTTTTTATAAACTTCAACAGACTGGTCAACTCAATGAAAATACTCAGACCTGAAATAATGCACATAAAAAATCATGTATTATGTAAACATTTGTCACTGTATTGGTTTTTTTTTTTTCTGGCACGGCAAATTGGCTCCACTGTACCTGATGGTAAGCACAGTGGAGTCCAGAAAAATAATACCGACCAGCGAGAAACGATGGTCACCCGCTGGATTTGATCTGTGGCAGCTTTTACAGATTGGGCTTTAGATTTCAAAATAATATTTGTCCCTGTTTTTGTTACATCTTTTATCACTGTTATGCTCCTATTAGTTATAGTGAGACAATATGTATACTTCTTGAGAAATAGACAATCCGTTACGGGATTTCCTTGTATAACTAAAAAAATAGTACCTGAGATTAGCAAATTCAATGAAACAAAAAACACTTTTCAGCTTTATATAATTAGTATACATTACAATGCAATATTAACTCCTTTTACTACCTCCATGTTTAACTTTTCATCTTAAACAATAAATTATAAACTTATTTTCCCAGAAATTAGGATCTTGTAAGAAAATGGTTATATAAAATAAATATAAATATGCATATATCCTGCCTCATGGTCTAGCTGCACTTTGTGCTGTTTGATCTGGAAGATTCAGGTTCAGTTCCCAGGTTAAGCAGTGTTTAAGCAGAGTTTTCTATTAGGAAAATCTCAAGTCTGGAATTCTAGTTTGCATCCAAGAAGGCTATATAACATTATACTACAAGTGCCAAAAGATGGGAAAAAATATTCCTTTTGAATTATATAGCTCACTTACTGAGATAAATTTAATTTACTTTTTTACTTTTATATACTGTTAACTTGATCTGCAATTTTTATGATATTTAACTGTTATAGAAAGTGATTAGTAGTAACTCTGTTTATTTTATTTCTAGCATCATTTTATGGAGCCAGTTATATATCATACCCACTTCAAGAGGCTAAAGGCCTAACTGACATTGGTTTTCGTTTTCGGACACATCTCTCAGATGCATTACTTCTTTTGGCTGCAGGGAAAACTGATTATTGCATGGTAAGTTATATCATATTGTATTTTTTATAGATAAGATTTTTACCAAACATTTCCATTAATAAAAACCACTTTATTTTTATAACATTGCTATGAATGAACTAATCCCTTTTGGCATGTGGTGCTTTATTCAAGTATTGGCTACTTGAAGTTGGGACTTGAGATGTCATGGCATATTGAGGAATATTACTCTATTTTTGCATGCTTAGTCAGGGTGGCATCCACAATAGTCATGAGGAAAAGTGTTCTACCCTTTGTTATTGATAACTTTTGTCAAGGGCTCATAGCCCCCGCAGCACACAGAATGACCTTTGCCTTTTGACGGGCAGGGGATACCAAGACGGAACTTCAATAATTTTTTGGCAGGAGTACAATTCATAACAAATATATATTTTATATTTTCATAAGATTCGTCTTGAGAAAGGAAGATTGAAACTCAACATAAATCTTGGCGCTGGTGAAAGTGAACTCTTCTCTACTAGGGGCAATCTCAATGACAGTCAGTGGCACCATGTCAGCATCATACGACGCGAAGCGAATCTTACAATGAAGGTATGAGGTTTATTTTGAAAGTAAACGAGAGGACAACAAAAACGTTAAAAATTCTATTTTGCATGGTTTTTAATTATAACAATTTCAAAGATTTTTTTTTTAAATTGTTAATATAATATGTATACGTATAATAAGAATAAATTATTTAAAGCTCAAATTGATATTACCTTAACGGTGAAAGAAAACATCGTGAGGAAACCTGCACGCCTTAATTTTTTTAAGAATTTCTTAGATGTGTAGTTGGCCAAGGCCAACCCACACTAGGATAGCATAGTGGACTAAGGCTTAAACCCTCAGTTGTAGAGGATGCCCATGCCCAGCAGTGGGAAGTATATGAGCCGATGATTTTAATGATGATGTAGTGTACCACACGCACACACATATTCAACGCGCGGAGTCCGCCTTTGGCCACCTTAGCGCGCACACTCCGTACAACTCCACGATCCGCAACTATAACTTCCGCGAACCCACGTTCGCCACATAAGTCGATCCGAACTACTTTTGTGTAGATTTAAGAACCGTGTTGTATTGACTGTTATATATTGTGCCTGTACTGTCCATACATAATTGTGCAAACAATAAACTATATACAAAAGTGGATCAAGTGTTCGTCATTGCCCCTCACCGCCTCCACATTCACATCCACAATGATGATGATGATTATTATTACTTTTAGGTCGACGACAGTACAGTGAAAAAAAGACTGCCGGGGAGGTTCTTTGAATTGAACATACATTTCGGGGTGTTCCTCGGCGGACAGGGTGACTTCTCAGAATTGTTTTTGGGACATATGGAAAATTTTCGAGGATGCATGGAAGATGTAAGCTAATTTGGTTTTGGTAACATCAATTTTAAAGTAATTAAGGAGAATACTAAATCATAAACAAAATAATAATTTTATTAACAATCCTTGCTAAAAAATATCTTCTTCTAGGTTTATTATAATTCCGTCAAAATAATAGAGAAGGCGCGAAGTCGTGCTGGCTCGGTACACGTTGAAGGAGTTACGTGGAACTGTGCTCCAGAGTTTGATGCAGATATCAATACAGATATAAGCTTCGTTGATGAGGGTGCTTATTTAATACTGCCGAAAATCAACTCAAGAGCTGGTGGAAGGTACTTTTCGTTAGTTATCTACATAAACTCTGTTCACGCTTTTTTTTAAAGACCGTCAATAGCTCAATGATTACAATACAATTATTACATTGTCATCAGTCGAGCTATTTATTGGGTAACGGTGCTATAAAGAATTACAATTGCACACTATCATTGTTTATGTGATAAATAAAAAGAAATATTTACACATAGGTATAAATGTGTTCCGTAATACACTGAGGCCACTATACAATGCTCATACTAGGAAGAAATTCGTTTCGTTATAGACTGACAGTACACTGTCGCAGTTTTATAGGGAAAAATATATGACTTTGACTGCATTAATAGGCGCTATCTTGTACTGTGATCACTGGTATTTTGAGGCAAGGTTTAAGAGCACCTTTGATCACGTGATAAACAACCTCCAGAAATGGATGTCAGCCGTCGTAAGAATGGACTGCGTTCCGTTTTAATCAGTAACTAGTGTAGCTTACTATAAAAATAACCAAACATTTTGACTCAATTAATTTTAAAAGTCAGTGGACCACCACGCCAATGTGCCGAGTAAGTTTTTTTTTTCAAAAAGTTGTTACTGTTCATTATCCAATAATATTGCGTTGGCAAATAAATTGCACATTTTGGGCTACATTTCAGTTTATATAGTATCAATTCATAAGCATGAAGTGTTTTTTTTTGCAATTGAACAAAAAAGGATTAAATTAACAGGGTATTTATAAAAATTGTTTCGTTTAATGACTCAATTAATTTAATTATTGACACGTGACGAAGCAGCGACCAAAATCATTTTAATATAAAGTAATGAAACAATGTGAGTGAGATCGAGAATCGATAAACGCGGTCGATGCGGACTCGTGTAGCGCTAAAACTGTGAATCACGGGCGGTGTGCGCCTCATCTCACACAAAAAATTATACATTATACACAAAACAAACCTAACTAAAGTAAAATTTAAATCAATTAATAATTTTATTTATAACAGAAATTCAGACCCGAAACTAATAAAAATCTCTATCCGCGAACATTTGTAAGATGGGGCTGGAATACGCGGGCTCAAGTATCATAATTTTCCTAATTCTGGTTTGTGGTTAAAGCATTGTGCAATATTAATTTCAGATGGCAAATAGAATTCAAGACGATAGTTGCAAACGCGATAATATTATACAACGCCGGAGGTGGCCGGTCGGATTTCCTTGCAGTAGAAATACTCGAGGGAGTTGTAAGAGTGAAAATGGCCCGTGGACAGATTGTACACACCGTGCGGGTGAATGATGGACAGTGGCATAAACTGCATCTGCTCTTCAACCCTTCGTTAATTGAGGTGAGATAAATAATAATTGTATTAAGAATTGAATTTTTATGATAAAACTGATAACTTGTCAAAAGCCACGTAGGTAAAAGAGAATGTCTGCGCAACTTTGCGATTTTCATTAATAATGCGAATCCAAATTTATGAAAAAGCTTTTTTTTTCTAATATGCCATAATATGGCAATGACTGCTTCGTGGTCTAGCGGCACTAGTGTGCGCTGTGCGATCTAGAGGTCTCGGGTTCGATTCCCGGTTCGGGCAAAGTGTAAATGGGTTTTTTCATTAGGAAATTCTCACTAGCAGCGCGGGTTCGGAATTGTGCCCGAAAAACGGTTACTTACGTGGGACAAAAACGCAATTGGCGAAATGTGGGTGCAGAAATACACCTCAACCTACCTACCCTACAGTCGGGGAATACATGCGTGAGGTTACGTGAGGCAATGCGAGAGTATAACATGTTGAGCAATGTGCGCTTAGGTGCAAAGCTTCTTATAGTTTAGTTTCGAGTTGTTGTATTTTGTTTTTGAAATCCGTACTAATGCTAATATCATTAAAGCGAAATTAACTGTGTCTGTCTGTTACGCTTTCACACATAAACCGCTGGACCGATTTAAATAATTTTCAGTATGGTGATAAATAGGACCATGAAAAAGGACGTAGGGTACTCAATTTTATAAAATTCCGCCTTTGCGAGCTGTGTGCCACAACAAGTACTTTTACAAAGAGTTTTAGATCTTTATTTACAGACTGTGGTTTTACTTTGACGAAGCAATGAAGGTAGAACACACCTAGCCAGTAGTTTTTAATGTTAACTTCGGCTGTGTAATATTTTTTCAATAATCTTTTAAGAGTATTTTTGTATCTGTGCTATTTGCGTTTATGTTTATAAAATAACATTAATTATCATAAAAATAAATGTGATTGATTATTTCGCTAAAGTGTGCGACGTAAGATGGAGGAATACAGCTCTTTCTACGTATTTGTGTGTTAGTACTATATATTACTTTTTGCGGATACAGTTTGCGCGTGATAACTTTTTTTTACATCAATATTGCGATATACGTCAAAATTGCTTTGCGTTCGGTATTCAAGAAATTATGTTAACAAAAACCATCTAGGTTTAGATAAAAAGAGAGAGCTTCCCATAGGCTCATAGTATTCTACCCATGCTTAGTGTGATCATCGATAATTTAACGAATAAAAATATTTTTGCGATGGTTTATGAAAGTACAGCTCGTCGTCATGTCTATTAAATAGTTACTTAAGAAATACGTAATATTGATTGCAGTTTAAATAAGCCAAATGAAGTGACTATAGATTTATTTTTAGTTTAGGTAGGTAGGCACTAGCCAAGAAAAACACGCGGTTTAGGTTTTTTGTAATTCTTATTTCTATATTTTCGTTTCCTAATGCGTAAATCAAAAATGAAAGAGAACTTTTAAAGTATTAGCAAAATAAATAAAACATAGATTGTTTAACCATGGATTTTTTATGTATGAAATAAAAATATATGTGCAAAAGAAAAAAAGTAACTATAGCTGTGGTCGAAACTAGTCAGATAAATTAGACAGTCAGATTTTTGTGTTTGGTCAGTTACTGTCAGTTCTTCTATTTCTATGCTATTAATATTTAGTCTATTTGAATATTTGTCACATAAGCAGTTCTTTTTTCTCTGTGGTGAAATAGGCTCTGAGAGTAATGAATGAAAATTTTCATTGTGTTTAAGGTGTGTTGAGTGCGTTGTTTACGAAAAGTAAGCTAACCGTGATTCTATCTCACTGTTACAGAGTGTGCCTGTATGTAATAACAATAATAAAATAAAAAAGAAATGTTATAACGGGGAACGTTCATTTCTCATTTTTTGTCCTAAAAGATACAGTTCAAAGAGAGATTTAACTTATTTATTCCTGAAAAAAAATTGTATCTCCTATGAAAAATATATATCCAAAGGCTATTGTTACGCTAAGGGTGTAGAAAAAAAGAAATGTTTTGAAGTTAAGTTTGAAATAGTATTAAATATATGTGTTAGAATACATATACCTATACATGTGGCTGCTGCATGTTCGAACTAATGCAGTGCATTATATAAAGTTACAATTGTATTTACAACAATGCAATCCCTACATAAAGATTGGTAATATGTTGTCTTAAATTGAAAACTGCTGTACTTACTTGATGAAATATACATTCAACGAATAGTAAAAATAAAATATGGTCTCGGTTACATCTTGAAGGTTTAAGCAGCGGTGCTCACAACAATTCGGGTATTTCATCCCAAGATGTAGAGAAAGCTTCGTCGTCGTACCGGGCATAAATTCTAGTTTCCTAGCAAGTCAGCGTGATTTTAGCAAAAGAAAAACCTACGTAAATTCAAACGATTTTATTAGAAATCAAAACTTGGATGTCAGGTTTCATGATTTGTACATGTTCTATACATATTCAATTCATTCATGTTCAAATACCATACTATGGGATAGATTTTCATTAGGGGTGTGCGAATAATTCTATCTTACGAAAGGTCCCCCAGATAAGATCTTTTTTCAAAAATTTCAATAAAATACATACATTAATTTATGCAGTTTTGAAATTAACACAATCTGCATAATTACATTTATCAAAAAAAAAATGATTAAATTAATAGTGCTATATACAAGTCATTAGGTTGATAACTGAGTAAGGATTTGTAATAAATTTAAAATATGTTCCTTTACTACTTATAAATCGTTATATAATCTAATTATTACCATTTATAGTTTTTCAAAGAATTCTCCGCGATATTTAATACTTTTGCATGCATTCAAACCAGTTTTTAAAACATTTATTCCACTCCGAAGTGGGCGTAGTCAAAATGGCCAATTTGTATGCTTCTTCGGATGAGCTGAAACGTTGACCACGAAGATTTTGCTTAATTTTGGGGAACGTAAAAAATCACGAGGGCTTAAGTCAGGGCTTTAAGGCGGATGATCTATAATTTCGACATTTTGGGTGTTCAAAAACATCTTTGTTTGACGGGCGGTGTGCGATCTTGCATTGTCATCAATGCATTACCATACGACGTCTTGAATTGTTTTTTCGAAATTCGGTGATGACTTGAATTGCTCCGTGATGACTGCTGCTTAGAATCTGGATCGTAAGCATAAATCCAAGACTCGTCACCACTAACCACATCATAAACATGCTTTGACTCTCCTCGGTTGAATCGCTGCAGAGTTTTGCGACACCAACTAACATGGGTTGTTATTTACAACGAGAGATCAATTTTCCTACGCCAAGTTCTTTGTGCAGGATTTTTTGGACAGTGGTCCCTGAAATGCCTATGGATGCTTCTATTTCACGGTATGTCACATGATGATCTTCGAGGATTAGCTGCTGCACGGCTTCGATATTCTCTTGCGTCATGGCGGTTTTTGGACGAATTTCACGTGGCTTGTCACTGAGGCTAGAGTGCCCACGTTGATATTCTAAATACCAGCGTTCTACAGACCTTAGTCATGATGCTGCATCAATAAACACAGAAGTCATCTCCTCAAACCACTGAAGTCGCGATAAACCCCTTTAAAAGTTGTAGAAAATTATCGCACGTAAATTTTCCTTAGATATTTCCATTTTATTTACAACCCACTTGTTGTCTTTGAATAGACGATACAATAAAACTATTCAACCAATCTGAAAACATTCTTTGGAATACTAAATTCAAAAGATGAAAATGCTTATTTTTTTTTAATAATCGCGGGAGGTTGGCAAACGACACGGCTTAAAAGGCATTCCTCGTATCGACTATGGGTATTTCCAAACTTTCCTGTAGCATTTTATAATAACGATTTAAAAAAAATGTTAATAACTGGAATCTTAAGAGTTTAAATCAATATTACGATATTATTTTCAGAACATCGTAATATTGATTTATGCGAAATAGGTATTTTTTGGTTTACTGTCCTTATATTACTGTTTAACGATTGTACAAAAATGTACATAACGCCGGGAGGTTTGTAATCACCTTAGCTATTACCTGCCTTAGTTTCAGATCACGGTCTCAATACACCCTGTATATGCACTTTACATCACGTAATTCAGGTAGCAAACTTCTGACTTCATCTTCAGATGATATGTATTAAAAAGGATTTTATACAATAAATTCAAGGAGCTCAAACTGGTTTTTGTAATGGCTTGTTATGAAGTTCCATTGGCTATATTTTGACTCATTTATACTTACTTAATGGCTTTAGTATAGCAAAGAGCCGTGTATCGGGTACATTTTCTTAAATAAATAGTTATTTAAGTTTAGTTTAAAGTGTTTGAAATATGACGATAATTATGTGGAATCTACCCGAAATATACAATACATAATAATAAAATTAAATACTGGGGTACTATTACCCCAGAACCTTCCTGCAAGTTCCGGCACAGACAAAATTTTGGCACTAATTTTTTTATGATTAATCTTGTATATCCGTTTAAATATCTTTCCAATTACCGCATTGTGCGGAACAATTTTTTTAGAACAATAGGTGTGGTTAGTTATAGTTCAAAACTAGATGTTTTGTGATTATTTACATTAATACTTTAATTAATAATAATTTTACTTTTAATGATAGTCGTAAAAATTTGATAAATTTAAACATTTTTTTTATAAATTAGATAATTAATCTTTCCTCATAAATCACTTTGTCTGTTGGCATAAGCCGCATAACAATCTGTTTAGTAGTTACAGAGATTATTTCCAACACGGACAGTTACACTTTATTTTATAGTATAAAGTAATAACAATGGACAATGGGCCGGTATTTTATGCTTACTATATAGCTATGTATAGCTCTCAAAATTTGCTATGCGCACGGAAATAAAGCTTAATTTAAAACTAACTGTTGTCTACGATTCGGACCTTTTGTCAACACAAAAGGTTTGGGTTCAATGAAAAATAATAATAGCATTCGGAGCCTATACATATTATTATATCCAAGTCCTAAAAACTCAAATATTTTAAAGTAATGCTCGCGATTCCCAGCATGGAAGTTCGGGAAGGCGAAATTATTCTAAATTTATTTATTTCTACTATATTATAGGTCTAACGGCTTATGTGCGCGGCGTGCATCGCGAGGTTCTATTCTCGGTTCGAGCGTCTTATTGGGATGTTTCATTAGGGTATTTTCAGTAGAAACACAGTGTAGAAATGTGCCTAAAAAGGCAAAAGATCGTCGTCGCTCGTATTTTTTGTATCTAATATCTGTTTTTTTAAATATTATTTGACTATTAAAGAAGACTAGCATGAACATCAGCTATCCTCCTAGGAAAGTCACGTCAAAATCGGTCCAGCTGTTTCAAAAATTAACGGCAACAATTGGAGAGACAGACAGACAAAATCTTTTAACGGGTGTTCTCGTCATCAGTAATGCCTATACTTACACCCTCAATCAGTAAAAAGTTGTTGTTATTACATTACAAACAGTCATTTTAAATTTTTTGTTATGTATTGTATATATGTAATACACAATTTACTTAATTTATAGACGAAATTCAGAATTCATCTCTTTACGCGCCTCTAGTGGAACATTTGAACGCGGTTGCCAACATTGTACAATAATTGTGATTATATGTATGAAAAAAAAAGAGTTAGAAATAGTTATTGTTACGTGTCTTATCATTGATAACTTATTGAAGTAAACCATTAATCAATTTTCGTACAGGCGTTTAATTCAAATTATTCCTTTGATTTAATTGAAAATCATAAAAGTTTTTAGTTATAATATTCGTTGGTTATAATTATAATATGCCCGCAACTCTGCGAACCGTTACATTTCAAAAGGAATTTGCCCGTTTTTTACTTTCTTCATTGCTTTTCGCTTCTAATAGCCTTTATAAATAAATGGGCTATCTAACACTGAAAGAATTTTTAAAATCGGACCAGTTGTTTCTGATATTAGCGCGTTCTAGCCAACAAAAAAACTAACTCTTTCCGCTTTATAATATTATATTAGTATAGATTTGTGTTACTTTCCTATTTTAACATTAGGATCAATATTTAGAATGGAAAGGCGGTTGGACCAAATGGAATATCAGTAGAAGTATGGAAGGTTATGCAAGCAGATGGGTGGCAGTGGCTGACTTTGTTCTTCAATAAGCTGTTACTGGGCAACACGATAACTGATGAATGGTGCAACAGTTATTTGGTGCTCATTTTTGAAAACAAGGGGGGCGTGCAAAATTGTAACAATTATCGGGGAATAAAGTTAATGTCACACACTATGAAAGTATGTAAGAGAGAATAATTGAGCGACTCCTGTGAGAGGATTGTGAGGTTTCACGGAACCAGTTCGGTTTTATGCCTGGCCGTAGGTCAGTAGATGCCATTTTTTCAATTCGCCAGTTGTGCGAAAAATACAGAAGAACACACAAAAACTTGCATATGGCATTCATTGACCTCGAAAATATTTATGATCGGGTTCCACGTAAAGTTGTATGCTGGGCTCATAAGAAGAAGTGTGTGCCTGAGAAGTACCTGCAGTTGATTCGGGCCATGTATTGCAAATGCAGTACTCAAGCAGCTGGTCTTACAGCCAGTTTCGATGTCGCTGTTGGTGTGCACAAAGGGTGGGCTCTTAGCCCCTACCTCTTCTTGTTGATTTTGGATGCTGTTACGTCAGATATACAGGAAGAGGCACCCTGGTGCATGCTGTTTGCTGACGACATCGTGCTGGTGTGAGAAAGTGACCACGAGGTGCAGAACAAACTGGAAGTGTGGCGGCATAGACTTGGAAATGTTGGCCTTAAAGTTAGCAAAACAAAGACATAATAAGTATATGTTTTGCGAAAAAAAGCAGTGATGGCCTCGAGGTTTAGGCGCGCGGTCGAGAATTTCGGCGGTCGCAGGTTCAAACCCCAGGCACACACCTCTGACTTTTCGAAGTTATGTGTGTATTCACAATGAATTTTCACGTGCTTTAACGGTGAAGGAAAACATCGTGATAAAACCTGCACACCTAAAAAGTTCTTACGAATTTCTTAGGTGTGTAGTCCGCCAACCCGCACTAAGCCAGCGTGGTGGACTAAGGCTTAAACCCTCTCAGTTGTAGAGGAGGCCCGTGCCCAGCAGTGGGACGTATATGGGCTGATGATTGATTTTGATATGTTTTGCGACTATGGCGGTCTTTCAAGTTCTGTGTCCGTCACACTCGATGGAATGTCGATACCAGTTTGTTCCGAATTTCGCTACCTTGGGTCAATTTTGCAAAGCGACGGAAATATAGACCGGGACGTAAGGCAGAGAATCAACTCAGGCTGGATGAAATGGCGACTGGTCTCATCCACAATATGTGACCCCAGAATGCCCCTCAAATTGAAGGGTAGAATATACAAGTCCATAATAATACCTGTCCATAATAATACCTGTCGTACTGTATGGATCGGCTACGAAGAAGACGGACGAAAGACGACTGCATGCAGCTGGAATCCGAATGTTGTGATGGATGTGTACCAACACGGTTTGACAGAGTGAGGAATGAATACGTTAGAGGAAGTCTGAAAGTAGCTCTTGTGATAGAAAAGCTGAAAGGAAACCGTCTGTTGATGAGTCATACGTAGGTAAAAAGGTGATGGATATGAAAGTTGATGGATGGGCGAGCAGAGGAAGGCCAAAGAAAAGATGTATGGAGTGCGTGACTGAAGATATGAAAGAAAAAGGGGTGAATGAAGACATGACGGCTGACAGGGGTGTGTGGAAGGAAAAAACATACTGCGCCGACCCCAAATGAAATTGGGAACAGGGCAAGATGATGATCAATATTTTTTAATTTTGGTTATTTTTTTCTTTTAAATACATAGTATGACATATGGAATTTCCCATATCCAATACCCATTCCGCCATATTGGCATACCTATAGCTAAGCGTTGCACTTTATTAAGTCTGTATTTACACGAGGCTGTTTTGACGACGTATTAATGTTCAAATTTGCCATTACAGTTATCAGTGGACAACGTGGCGATGAGTACGCGCATCGAGAGCGGTGGGACGAGATATCTCGATTTGTCGGACTCTTTCTATCTTGGCGGCATAGAAAGCGAAAAGAGACAGAGAGCCTTCTCCAAAGGGATTAAAGCTGCCGATTCTAGTATAATGGTAGGTGAAATTAATACGAGTGTCATAGTGTAGTAACTTTAGGCATAATAAAATCTACCAAAGGCTAACGGAAAGATTGGGTGAAGAGATAATTTCTTTTTTCGTGTCATCTTTAAAAAAATACAAACCTAAGTATGTTTTTTTTATGATTAAGACATGTTTGAAAAATGAACGTTGTGCACTTAAAGATCAAATAGGTATGCGTTTTGAATACGTATACCGAGGTGTAATTGTCATAAGTGCAGGAAATAAAATATAACAAAACCTGTATATCGATGGCGACATAAAGCTTGTAATAACCCGAAGTTATTTTGATATAATTGATCTTGATTGTACCAAGCAAGTTATATTTTATATTTCTTTTCTCCAATTTTTATTTTTATGTTTCTTGATATAAACACTTGGCGTTGTGTTAAAAAAAAGTCAAAATTTATATTGACCATAATTTTTCAGGGTTGCATAAAACCAATAGAGGTAGACGACAAGATCTTCGGTTTGCCCAATGCCGTAGTCACTTACGGCGTGAGTCCAAAGTGCGTTTGGTGGTATCCATGCCACGCCAGCCCGGGGAATCCTCCTTGCGTGCCTCAAGCTGTGTGCTCACAACATGGTGTCGATCATTTCACTTGTAAATGTGATACTGATCTTTGCATTAACCCGGACTACAGCGAAAAGTATAAGGTATAATAATTTTGTAAACATTGAAGATTCTTACTAGTGAACCATTTCATTTGTAAAATGCATTGATTTATTTACTAGCATAATTTACTAATATTTTTTTTTCCAACAGGTATTTTCAAAATCAAGCAGCGAATTAGAATTGGTGGCATTGTATCCCTTGACAGTGCAAGAAGGCGGAGTTGCCGTGATCACCACACAGAACATAGATGTCGTCCTCGACCATCACAAGTATGGTGTCCGACCATCTGGCGTAGTGTTGCATGTGACCCAGTCGCCACAACACGGACGCATTGCTGTAGACCTGTCGTTGCAGAGGAATGCTCCTCAGTATAGTTATGTGGAGGGGGAAGGAAAATCTAAGCAGTTCTTTACGCTGTTAGATCTGTCTAGAGACAAGGTAAGTGTAATAGCTAATGTTAAAATTTTATTATTATGGATAATTGTGTTAATATTAAAATAAAAATATAATGTAGTATTGTTCTTTTTGTGAGTGACATGAAATGACATCGAAATCGAATTATTATTAGTCTGCTTTATTATAATAACTTTGACTTCAGGTTCGATATGTTCACGACGGATCAGAAAATCACCAAGACGCCATCGTACTCGATATGGAACTAATCCAAGAAACCAAGTTCACTTTGCCAAGTTATCTTCAAGGTCGAAACACCTTTGTACTACACGTCAATGTGACGCCAGTCAATGATCCCCCTGTTCTCAATTTACTGCCAGGAAAAGTACTTAGGCTTACTCAGGTATGCGGGTTGTGTGATTCATTTTGATTATCCAATTTCATTTTATATTATCAGTTTTAAATTGCTTTTATAATGATTAACTTATTTGAAAATAATGCATTTCTTAATGTTGATTTAAAGGTAAAAATGTTGTGCATAAAAAATAAGAATTCCCGTAAACGATTTTCATGAAGGGATATATATGACATTCATGGAATCGTTTAATTTGATTGATGTTACCTATTCTGTAGCTAAGAATTATGAAAAATATTATAAAACCACAATGAAACTGATTTTATTAAGAATAATAATATATATTAATTATTTCAATACATTTATGCTCGACAATAACATTAATTTTTATATTCGACGCAATCGTAGAATGTACTTATAGTTTAATAATTTTAATAAACCCAAGTGAAATTGGTATTAATTTAATACCCGACGCGCATGTCTAACTGTGGCATGTTATATTGTTTCAGTTAGTTTTTTAATTATTTATTTGCAATTACCAAGGATTATATGCGAAAAGTTGTTGGTTTAAAGGCAAAGTTGTTTTAAAATGTAAACTTGATGGGATTAATGTCCCATGATAATAATTGCTTTTAATCTGATTGAGAAAAAGGAGTACTTTTTATGCAATATTTCTAAATCGACAAAAAAAAATTAAATGGTCCATTAGAATTTAAGTGTTAAAACAGGATTAAGTTTAAAAAATCATAAATATTTTCACATATAGTCCAGTATCTGCGAGATATTATAATTTTTTTTTGTATACTTGCAGAGTGTTGCCAGTGCTTAATTTAATTTTGTCTTGCTTTTGTGTAGTTGCATGACGTAATGTATGACAGAATGAGAGCAGTGCGCGCACCCGATTAACATTAAAATAAAGCGTGTAAGTATTAAGGTAACGTTATACATATTGACGGGTCCTACGTAAACTGATGTCAATTTATCAAAATAACCACAAGATAATGCAAAACTGATACAAACTCACGGAATCTTTCATCATATCATCATCATCATCATCATCATCATCACCAGCCTCTCTCACGTCCACTGCTGGACATAGGCCTCTCCTATGGCACGCCACTGGGCTCGATCTTCGGCCTTTCTCATCCAACCGCTGCCAGCCATCTTGCGTATATCGTTTTTTATATATGTCACCGTAAAATTGTAAACACCGTTAGATTATAATCTATCTAGCGAGATTGTAAAATATCGAAAGACTGTGAACTACTTACAATGTAACGTGTTATTATTCGAAGGCTGTCCCTGATTTGTCGGCCTTACAGTAGACCATTCTATATCCATAGAGATGGTTACGTTAGGTTGGTATTCAACCAATCAGCGCGCGAGGTGCGTTTATATCCATTACGGTTCACAATCTTTCGACAGATTACAGTCTCGCTAGATAGATTATAATCTAACGGTGTTTACAATTTTACGGTGACATATATTTTATATATTCATCATATAACCACATGAAATTACTATAAATGGTATTTTTCTCAGTAAAGAGATATTAAATGTATAAGTTGACTGACTGACGGGTGTGTTCCGTTACTTAAATGTGCAGACCAGCCGAATAAACGTGTGTTTAAAATTAATTTAAATCATTAAAGAAAATCATAAATAACTGCCGCACAAAGTTATCATCGCGCTGAACATAGGCAGAGGCTAGCGCGTACTTCATGTCGGTTACGACTTGTTAACCATTATGTAGTATTAACAAATTGTGTGAAATTCGCCGCCCACTCTTACCATGATGTCTTAAGATTTCGAATTGATGCTATTTACATTCACCCTAAATTACAGTAGATAATTTTGTGTTGCAGTTTATCACTTTACATAGGACCCTTTTTAAATAATAATTTTTGGTTGATCTGCGTTATTAATTAATGACATTCTACTTTGATGCCTTTGTGATTGCTACTTTCTGATATTCTCTTAATATGAACAGGGTACAAGAAAAGTCATAACATCGGATATATTGAAAGCGGAAGACCCTGATACTTTGCCAGAAGATCTGTTGTATACGGTGCTGCATGGGAAAAACGAAGGCAATACGTATGTATTATAATTTTTCTCTAAACGATATTGGCTAGTCTAGTCGTGCTTTCATCATAATCAATTTTTATATATATGTAGGTTTTTTATGCTGGTACGACAAAGTAACAACAACGTACCGGATGGTAACCATGATGCTTCTCAAGTATCATGTGTAATATTTATCTAAATGAAATTTTTATTTTCATTTCGATGCAGCAGCAGTTGCTTATGAGTCATTCCTGTAGTTTATTAGATAGTCGTTTCGTTTTGTTCGGTATACGTCTAAAAATTCGTTTTATATATGTCTTACAAAGATATTTATTTTGCAATTGTTTCATATATTGAAACCATTTCTTGCAAAAATTATTATGTCTTACGAGCAAATATAGTATGACAATGGAGTGTATTTTTGTTTGCCACCAGCGGGCACATAGAGATGTCGGGCCAACCTGTGGATTCCTTCACACAACACGACATCGACGCCGGACTGATCTCATACGTGCACGGCTCCAACGGCGACAAACAGCTCAACAAGACCTCGTTGCGTGTCACATTGCAGGCGAGGCTCAAGATACATTGGTCTTTTCATTTGTCTTTACTAAATAGAGTCGCCAGTTGAAGAACTTTTACGTATAACATGCATTATCTCAAAGACTTTTTTAATCGGTAGTCGATGACACAATTAAATTCCTCAAATTCTAAGGCAATTGAGTGCGAAGTGGCATACCTTTTATCTCTTCGTAGGTATCAAGTGCCAGAATATTCAAATCTCGTGTTACGTGCATTGTTTTGCCATAAAATGGCACAATTTCCAGTCAGAAATTCCGATTATAAATTTTAAATAATTACATACAAAAGTAACGACGATATAGGCAAGCCCGAAATAGTCCTTGGCATTGCCTAAATCTGCGAAATGAGAAGGCAGTTACTTCAACAGGCAGTTCAATAGTTTGTTCCGCTACAAGCTCAATAGTTTATTCTGAATGTACATTAGCCGTTAAAGTGTATCTAATTGCAGGTGTCAGACGGCATAGAGACGAGTGGTCCTGGCATACTGCGCATATCCATAGTTCCGTTGCAAGTGAGGCTCGTTAACAACACAGGGTTGCAACTTGTCCATAATTCGTATGCGATCATCACTGCAGATAACCTTACCTTCACTACTAATGCGGACGAGACAAACGTGCAGGTCAAGTAAGTCACTTACTATCTATTTCTAAAACACTTCAGTTTTTCCTTGTGGAGCATTTAATTTTTTGCAATTTCATTGGATTTGAAATAAAAATTACTAAACTGTATTGTTGACAGGTACGACATAGTGAAGCCCCCCCAATTCGGCGTGGTGGAGCGTCTCCGAGTGCTCGACGGCACTTGGCAAACGGTAGACTCGTTCACCAGCGAAATGGTCACATTCGGGAGGGTGCGATATATGCATCTGGTGGGAAATCCAAACCACGATGAATTTAAGGTAATTTATTACCTTCATCCATATTGTTGAGGGACCAGTAAATATGTTACTACCCAGAATTCGACACGTCTGGTTCCTGCATGGTCAATTATGTTATTACAAGCTAAAGCCTTCCGTTAAACATTTGCATTAAGTATTTTTCACTTCACTAATATCTATCATTTTGGAAATTTCTGATAGGTTTATCATTTACTTAAACAGCAATTTTACATGTTATTTTGTTTTAAGAAATCAATAATAATTTTCATGCATTATTTTTTTTCTTACAGTTTAAAGCCTCTGTAGGCTCGATTCGAACGAATACACTATACGACTTTCGACTAACCTTCATCAAATTGGAGTTATATCAATCGATGAACGAAGAACTAGTATTAAATAATACAAGGGAAGCATTTATATCCTCGCAACATCTGCATTTTAAAACTAAACCTTTGGCTCTGCCAAGCGATCGTATTTTGTACACAATACTAAGACCGCCAAAATATGGTATATTACATCTGTCGTCTGGGAAGCATCACATACAGGCTCACAGTACATTTAGCCAGCAAAATATCGATTCGGATCAGCTTTGGTACAGGCTGCATAGACGCGCGTATTCTCATGTACAAGACGAGTTTTCCTTCGTGGTCGGTGCGACGGAGTGCGAGAATATAACGGGAGTAATGACGATAAGACATGTCCCTGGATCTATGTTACCCGACCATTCAACCGGACGAGTGCACACTACGTTAGAAAGGTTGCAAGTCCTAGAAGGTTCCAGAATGGTTATACCGGCTACGCATTTGAACTTCCGCACAGATGCAGTGACCAATTTGATATTTAATATAACACGTTTGCCCAAACACGGCAAGATAGAAGTGATCAATGATATGTTGAAGATTCTAAGGGATAACACCACGTATTTTACTCTAGAAGAATTGAATTCAGACAGAGTGTATTACGCTCATGACGATTCGGAGAGTCGACATGACTCTTTCCATTTCATGGCACTGAGCCCGGAGCCTGAGGATTTCCAGTATGTGGGTGTATTCCATATCGATATTATACTGAAGAACGACAATAGCCCTGTGAGAGTAAACAACAACGTATTTCACATAGTCCATGGTGGAGCGAGGTTGATCACAGCGCGAGACCTTAGCTACAACGACGCAGATTTGGATACTAAACCTTCAGATATCGTGTATACTGTACAGAGATCGCCCAAAGATCCGCCGAACGGTGGCATATTCCGCGCAGACAATCCTTCAGAACAAATAGCAACATTTACACAAGATGATATCAACAAAAATCTAGTGCTGTTCAAACACCAGGGCAAAGAGTATGGGAAGATGGCCTTCTGGATATCCGACGGAGTTTTTGATGTCAATGGGAATCTGGAGATACAGGCTTCTCCGCCTTTCATTAAGATGTATCCTACAAATGGGTCTATTGTGGAGAATGGCAAGGCTGTAGTCATCACGGCTAAGGATATGCAGGTATATGAAAACATTTTAAAAACATGATTATAAAATTTTGTACCTATTGGTCAGCACTGTGCTGTCCAATACGAGCACCAAGCGGAGAGAGACCATCTCTCATCATTCGATATTTTCAGCCGTCCCGTAGAGTGATTGTTCACACTACGTTTAAAACGTGGTAGGAAGAAAAATATAATTACTTCCGAAATAACTCTTCTTTTTATTCTGGATAGCATCGTTTTAGACCAAACATAAATTTTTATTTTTAAGGTGGATACAAATATGAACTGTCTGGAAGAGGATATCCGCTACGAGGTGACGTTGGAACCAAAACACGGTTCCATTGAGGTTGGGGAGGGCCAAGGTGCCTACACATTTACCCAACTTGACATAGCGGCAGGCAGAGTTTCTTACAGACATAGGGAGCCCAAAACTCCTGCTGATCTGTTCAGGTAATTATTAGTGATATTAAAAAATATATTTTCTATCATTAAATCTCATTCTACTGTATTAATTTTACTGTAAATGTTTGATCCATTGAATGGTTTCATAAGTTTTAAAATATCATCACAAAATAAATTATCTATAACATGATTGGGAAATAAAACTTTAGGCGGAAACCTGAAATCCCAAAAAATCATTATTACGAATTTCAAAGCATATGCCCACACGCGGGATGTACAATATGCTAATATTATAAATTTTGATTCAAATTCTAAATAGACGTCAGTTGAAATGTGTCATTTGATATGAGGCTATTTATCAGTTATTATCCAGAGTGAAATTTACATACTATGAACTTTTGAATTATGATATTGATGGAGTTGTATGTTTATGTAATTATCAAAATTATAGGTTTAAAGTAATGTGCCTGGACACTTGGGGCGAGGGTGTGTATGGTATCAAGATTTTTCCGTCGAGTTACTGGGAGCCATTGAAAGTAACTGCAAACAGGCCGCTTATTGTTGAAGAGTCTACAAGTGTGAATATAACCAAGGATATTCTGGAGGTAAACTTAGTAGCTGCTCAGTTTATAGTAAAGTAAATAAATTTAATAATTCTGTATCGATTTTTTTTTTATTACAAATTTATTATCAAACCAAAAATAATTAAAATCTTTACAATATTATTGTGTGGAGAATGAACTAAAAGAAAAAAATGTAACGTTGAAATGCGTCGGTAGAGTCATAGATTAATATATAGGTACTATTAGTTGTCATGATGTAAGCATGGTAGGTTGATTATAATTGCAAAACAACCTATTATTGAAAACTTGGCTATTAATATAAGAACTTATTGATGAATTGCATTTCGGATTTAGTCATGTACCTAATGACAAAATAAATAAAGATAATTGCATGGTGTGTCTGCAATATCCCATAAGAACGTGTTATATATTTATGTACCGTGTAATAAGTAATAATTATATTCAGGTGATGCATCCACAAATCGAGCCATCAAACATAGTTTACAAAGTAACAGACGGTCCGTACCACGGTTGGTTAGAAATTATATCAACTCCGGGCACGGTCGAAGTGGAGAATTACAACGAAGAACCAGTCCACACCCGAGTGTTCGACCAATCTATCATAAACGTCAATAGGTTGATGTACGTGCAGTCCGGAGTGAACCGAACTAGAGATCGAATAAAAATGGACGTCACGAACGGCATAGTGTGGTTGCGAGATCTCGAATTAACAGTTGTGATTATACCAGAGCATTTCTACATAGTTGCGTTCAACCTCACCGTCGTGGAAGGCGGCGCTGTTAGCATAAAGCCAGATCTGTTCAGAACCGTCACAGAATATTATCGCGGCAAAGTGGTGTCATATAAATTGATCGAGAAACCTAAATACGGCAAGATTGTTTTGGCCGATCAAGAATTTAATTTGATGCCAGTCTTGAAGCTCAACTCTGGAAATATACAGGTAAAGGAGGTTACTTAATTTATTACACTGCGATTTATTATATCTCATCATCATCATCATCATCATCATCATCATCATCAGCAGCCTTTATTACGTCCACTGCTGGACATAGGCCTTTCCTATGGCACGCCACTGGGCTCGATCTTCGGCCCTCCTCATCCAACCGCTGCCAGCCACCTTGCGAATATCGTCACCCCACCTAGCCAGAGGGCGCCCTACACTACGTTTGCCGAGTCGCGGTCTCCACTCCAGAGCCCGTTTCCCCCAACGGTTGTCGGTTCTGCGACAAATGTGACCTGCCCACTGCCACTTCAGCTCGCTAATCCTCTGGGCTATGTCGATAACTTTGGTTCTCTGGCGGATGGCATCATTTCTGATCCTATCTTTCAGAGAAACCCCCAACATAGCCCTCTCCATAGCTCGCTGAGCGACCTTAAATTGGTGGATAAGCCGCATCGTCAGTGTCCACGTCTCGGCTCCGTATGTCATGACTGGAAGGACGCACTCGTTAAAGACTTTTGTCTTTAGGCTTTGAGGTATGGGTGACGAAAAGACTCGACGAAGTTTTTTAAACGCTGCCCAACCCAGCTGTATTCTTCTTTGGGTCTCCTTCTCGAAGTTGTTCCTACCTACTTGTACCGTTGTGCCGAGGTAAATGTACTCCTGAACAACTTCGAGAGTTACTCCCTCTAATACAATAGGTTCCGGAATAACCTGTCTATTAAACATGACCTTGGTTTTATCCAAGTTCATCCGGAGACCTATGCGTGCTGAAGAATTAGCCAGATCAGACAGCATTTGTTGCAAGTCTGCAACGGTTTCAGCCACGATGACGATGTCGTCTGCAAATCTCAGGTGTGAGATGTACTCGCCGTTTATATTTATGCCACGTCCTTTCCAGTTTAGAGTCTTAAACATATCTTCCAATGCATTTGTGAACAATTTTGGGGAAATGACGTCCCCTTGTCTCACTCCTCGATGCATTGGAATTTGTTCAGACTGCTGGTTTTGTACTCGGACGGTCATAGTCGCAGCGTCATACAGACATCTCAACACCTGGATGTATCGCCAATCGACTTGGCACCGTTGCAAAGATTCCAGAACAGACCAGATTTCGATAGAGTCAAAAGCCTTCTCATAGTCCACAAAGGCAAGACACAGGGGCTGATTATATTCTTCAGTCTTCTGTATAATCTGCCGCACTGTGTGGATGTGGTCTATGGTGCTATATCCTCTACGAAACCCGGCCTGCTCGGGGGGTTGGAACTCGTCGAGTCTGCGCGCGAGACGGTTCGTGATCACCCTTGAGAACAGCTTATAGACATGACTAAGCAGGGAGATGGGCCGATAGTTCTTCAATAAGGTTTTGTCGCCTTTTTTGAAGAACAAGACGACCATACTCCTGCTCCATGCCTTAGGAGTTCTCCCCGAAAAGAGGATGGAGTTAAATATGCGCTGTAGCTGTTTCAGCGTAGGAGCTCCGCCAGCTTTTATGAGCTCTGTTGTTATTCCATCCTCTCCGGGGGCTTTTCCATTTTTAAGCTGCCCAAGAGCAATCTCGATTTCGTCTAGGCTGACTTCTGGCAGCTCTTCGGAATAGTGGCGGGTTAAAGTGGCCCTCGGGTCTTCACTCTCGGATGGGGGACAGGACGCATGTGAGGTGTATAATTGACCGTAAAAGTCAATATTATATCTATTGTTTAATTTTTTGTATACTTATTTACATGGTTTTAATTGGGGTCGATATATTCAATTATAGTTTTTGTAGGTGGTCCGTTCGCGCTCCTATCGTTTTTAACCAAGAAAATCAATTTTTGAACCAATGCAGCAATTAAGTGTTTTTTTTTTACCTAGAACAACGACACAGTAGACAATTGTTTAGTGATACGCATTCATCAAATTAGTAATCACACCTCTCCAGTCTTTCTTTACTTTATTTTACCGGTGTATAATTAGTACGTCATTATCGGCCCATATACGTCCCACTGCAGGGCATGGGCTTCCTCTCAGCTGAGAAGGTTTAGGCCTTAGTCCACCACGCTGGCTTAGTGTGGGTTGGCGGACTACCCACCTAAGACCTTTTAGGTGTGCAGGTTTTATCACGATGTTTTCCTTCACCGTTAAAGTACGTGATAATTCTTTGTGAATACACACATAACTTCGAAAATTCAGAGGTGTGTGCCTGGGTTTGAACTCGATACCATCAAGATTCTCAACCGCGTGACTAAACCTCAAGGCCATCACGACATAATTAGTACATACATGGTCAAAATTTTTCTTCCAGTATGTGAACGATGGATCCGAAGAATCTGCAGATATGTTTAAACTAGTCGCGCTGACGGAGAACAACAAGGAAAGCGAACCGTTTTACGTGCGGGTTACAATCGTACCGGTCAACGATGAGACTCCGATAGTAGCGGCCAACACTGGTCTGTGCGTGTGGGAAGGAGGCACATTTACTTTCACCAGAAACGAACTATGTACGTATTGTTTTTTTCTTCAGTCATTACTGCTAAAAACATGCCATTTTCACCATGTAATTACTTTTATAAAATTTGCCTATATAATTAATGTTTATCTTTTACAGATGTTAATGATATCGATACTCCGCTCGAAAATGTTACGATCCAAGTTGTCGACATTGTGTCGGGCTACATCGCCATGATAGGTGATCTCGAAAACCCAGTGGTTTCCTTTACACAAGCAGACATCGATAATGGTCGAGTTATATTTGTACATAAAAGTAAGTATCCAATACGAATCGATTTGTTTTTAATACGACATACCATGTGAGATGGTCAAGATTTGTGAGACATTTGATATATTTTTTTGTAATGTCATTGCTTGATAATTAACGTATACATATTTGTTAACTTGTTTCTTGCCTTGTTACTATTAGTTATAAAAATTACAGAAATCAAAACCTTGAGGTAGATTGGATTGAGTCCATAATCTATTGCTACATCAATTAATATGAAGGGCACCGAGATCAGGAGCTATGAGATAATTTTTTGATACGAAGTATATTGTTACAGATGGTACAAAGGGAAAAATGATTTTCAATGTAAGCGACGGACTTCACGAATTATCGAAAATAACGTTTCTTATAACTACGAAATCAGTTTCTCTAAAATTAATGCGAAAAAATAATCTTCGAGTATTTCCACTCATGCGGGAACCGTTAACCAACAACATCTTAATGTCAAAATGTTCAGACTTATCAAGAGAAATAGTTTACAAAGTTGACAGAGCACCCACACTTGGCAGACTGATAATGTTAAACGGAGAGAATCATCATAGATCGATAAAACAATTTACACAAGAAGATGTGAACAACTCCATTGTATATTACGAACACACTCATCCATTCTCTGATTTATATACGAATGATTCTTTCATATTCACTATTGAAGCTGCGTTGGCCAAGCCGTTGACAGACCTCATGTTTAACATTGACATATCTGTCTCGTCCGGAGGTTTGTCCAAATACGTACATATTCCTCCAATAAAAGTACAAGAAGGTGACAAGGTTCCAGTGAAAGTAAACGTGTCTAATGTCATCGCGTATTTGGAAACGCAGGCTGGTTTGCGTCAGCCACAGATAGAAGCACAGTGGTCACAACCGGCGCACGGGGAGCTAAAACCTTTATTGTCATCATTGACGCAGTCGCAGTTGGAAAGCGGCGTGGTCAACTATGAGCACGACGATTCAGACACGACTCTGGACAAAATTAACATGTCATTGTATTTACTTCCTGACTACGTACTTCTTTGCAACGTTACTATTAATATACACATAATTCCAGTCAACGACCAACCTTTTCGATTGTTAACTGATACACCACAAATACAAGTTGTCCAAGGTGAAAATTATACCATAACTAAAAACGATTTGTTAACTGAAGATGCTGATACTCCGCCGGCAGGAATACTGTACGACATAATCAGTGGCCCAACACAAGGCAGGATAGTGATGCTTGATAAAAATCAAACTATCGATGAAGCACAATCGATAAATAAGTTTACACAAGATGATGTGAACAATGGGAGAGTGATATATGAACATTCGGGAATATTGCAAACAGCGACGTTCTATTTTAGAGTATGGGATGGACAATTCAAACCTACATACACAGTTTTTACTATCGATATTTTTCCTGTTATATTGAACGCTTCTTCGCTTCATCCGATATACTTGCAGCAAGGTTCTAACGTGGCTGCAGTTACAACAGACCAAATATATGTAGAAACTAATGCAAAAACATCTAAAGTTTGGTATAACGTCACTCGTTCACCGCTGCATGGAATGGTTTACGTCGGAAGAAATCCCGTGACGTACTTTTCCCACAAAGACTTGATAAATAAAGTTGTAATTTATATGCAGAATGATATGACGTCAGCAAACGATAGCTTTGAACTCATCGCTTTTGTGCACAATAGTAATGCTACACCACCATTCACGATAGAAGTAATAGTGCAGCCATTGATGACTCTTGGAGACCTAAAAGTCGAGAAGGAGAAGACAAAGATTACACTAAACTGTATGGATGCTACAGGGCTGGCGAAGTTGACGGCTAGTGACCCAGTATACACATTACTAAGAAAACCTAAATATGGTGCTATAAAGAAAATAATCAGGAGCTCTGGGGAAAAAACTAGCGCAAGAGAAAGAGAAGTAGCATACTTTACTCACGAAGATGTAAAAGCAGGTGTGATATACTTTGTGGCCAAAAAGAATATAAATGAACTGAACGGGTACCAAGACATTTTCAGGTTTTTGTTGGCGGCGACAATTTTCCAGCCTGCGGTCGGGGATGTGAAAATAATGATTGGTAATCGCCAGAAAAAGAACTTGCCTGGCCCCAACGATCCGGAAAGCCACGAGGGAGTGCCAGTGAGTGTAGATACGATATACATACATATAATTTTTAAATGCTTTTTAACATATATAATTGAAACAATTACTTTCAGGTATCCAATGGGGAATCTGCGTCGTACTATATGATGATCTTAATGGCACTATCTGGCACTGTACTGGCCATCCTGGTAATATTTGGGCTGTTGAAATGTAGGAGAATGATGGCTCGCGACCAAAATGCTCTAGCGAAAATTCATGGTCAAAGCCAAGGCGCCGTTGCCCCCATTCCCCTGCCTCGACCGCCAGATCACTTGATGCCTTCGCCGACGCAGGGAACGCCTCCAATAAAGCGGTATGTAAAAATAAAAATTGAGATCTAATGGTACAAATTTACCATTAACTCGCTTAAGATTTTAATAGAAGATACCATAAAAAAATTGAGAGGCTAATTTGGCAGTCAATTTTATTGGCAAAGATAATGTAGAAAGCCCAGAGGCTTTGCAAATGTACATTACATTTATGATATCAATGAGCGTAATTAATGGCCATGATTCTTTTGTGTGGGTAGGTCGCAATGTTGACAATCTGCGGACGGATAACAATGGATCAATTTGTCGAATCTTCGGTGTACTCGCGTACATTTTGGTACAGGTTGTGATTGTTTTCATTTTGGTTAGAACTGCACATAGAGATAAGGATTGTTCATTATTTTTTTATTGAATTTTGATGATAATATCTTTTCAATTGGTTTTCAAAACATCTCTTACTAATAGACACAAAAACCTAAATTTTCCGCATTCAACTGGTTTGACAGGTCGAAAATATGCTATGATATTACACACTGGCTATATCATAAGTAAGAGATTTTCAATTTCAAAAAAAATATGTTCTAGTTACGTGTCGTCTGAGCAGTCAGTGCACACTGGTGCGAGCACGCCCTTGCCTTCAGCAGGCAGTGTTGCCTGTAAAGTGACGCCGTTGGCGGACGCTGGCCTGCCTGACCTCAACGCGAGGTACCCTTACGGCACCGACGATCATACAGACGTAAGTATTACAAAACAATTCATACAGGGTGTATTTAGACCGTGATCGGAAACTAAGGCAGGTAATAGCGACGGCGAATACAAACCCATTGGCGTTAAAAAAATCCCGACAAAAAAAATATGGTTTCCTAACTATATTAAATGGATCTGGAAAACGTATCACACAATTAAGGAAAACGTATTATTTTTTATTTCTTGTCGGATTTTTTTAATGTCACGGTGTTAGTAATCACCGTATCTGCACAGTATCTGCCTTAGTTTCCAATCACAGTCTGAATACACCTTTATATTAATTGACATTGAAGTCGTGATGGGGCCTCTATGTTAGGCGTGCGGTCGAGTATATCTCAGCAGCACAAACCCCAGACACAAATCTGACTTTTTGAAGTTGTGTGTATTCACAATGAATTATCACGTATTTTAACGATGAAGGAAAACTTTGTATGGAAATCTACAGACTTCTACGTTCTTAGGAATTTCTTAGGTGTGTACTCCGCTAACCTGCTATTGCAGGTGAGGCTAGAGGAGGCCCGTGCCCAGCAGTCGGACATATATGGGCTGATGAAGATGCTAATCCACACGCATATTACAATTCTTAAAATACATGTTGGGGCTAAATTTTAATCATCAACAAACTTAACATACGTAATGCATGTCAAATAACATATCGTATTGGGTAGTTTGTACCATGCAATTATATTAGAGTTTTACGAATAAATTAAACAGTCTTACCATAAGATTATTCAAAAATAAGTAATTCTTAAATAAAAATTGGGTGAAGTACACATTATGTAAATATAATATCTCCTATGTTCTCTTTCAAATGCAGCATGGGAATGACTGTTTGATTAAAATTTATTGGGCGACGACCTTCGTAATTTTAAACATCATTCCTATAATTAAACTACACATTTTCTATATTGAATTTCAGGCTGAAGACTGGAGCAGCTATGAAGCGAGTGAATCGGCATACCCTGTACGCACGCCGGGCGTTGCGCCCGCGAACCCGATGTTGCGGCGTAACCAATACTGGGTCTGACCCAAGGACACCTACACGTTGCCTGAACCACCAAAACCGGGTGAGTTTATATTGTAAGATTTATTAAAAATATTATTTTATTAGTGTTATAAACTAAATAATTGTTTTTCACAGTCATTCAGACACACGACGATGGATGCGCTACACTTGGCCGAGCGGACATCAAACGTCGAGTAAAATTAGTTCCTACGCCTTTTCTACTCAGCAATTACACTGTTTCTATTGAAAATACTGAAAATGTCAGTTTCGAGATTAATGTTTAAGCGATTATCCTCTCTCCCCTTCACCCTGAATTCAAACTACCCCGTCCCCACTTTCTAGGATTCTACCATTTTGAGAAGTATAGAAGTTCATACATTGATTGTGCTTATAGATATTTACAACTGGACAATGACACGAAAATATGTACAGATATCTATAATCACAATCAAAATACACCAGTATAGTTAGTGTTTATTATCTTGGGTATAGTAAAATCGGCGTAGAGCCAGTAGAAATAAAATTGACAGATAATTATAGTCCGTACAAGTGAATTGCGTGATTTAAATAAGTGTTGTATGAATTATCAACCAAGTATAATATGTAAGTTTTTTACCTTATAGTTAACGCAATTTGTCAATAAATTTTGGGTTAAGAGGTAGAGCTTCAGTAATGTAACAATGAAAAATTATTTTATATAATTAATTTCTATCGGTCTATGTAAGAAGTATGGTCTTATTAATAGTCCTTCGGTATTGGTGAGTCATTTCGATTTATCGATATCGATCGATTAGGTTGTGGCCTATTGATATACGAATTGTTTTTAATCTAGGCGCGTGCATATTCCTAATTGTCATTACCTCAGAAACCGCAAATAGACTGGCTTTTTGTACATACGATAAAGTACGATAGCATAATATCACGAAGTGTATAGTTCGCGTGTTGGGGTGGTTTTCAGAATGTTTGAGAGGTGCTCGCGAAGTGCAAAGCGTAGGCGTAGTGGCGTAGACCATAGTTTACCATAGTTTTATAAAGTGTCGAAGAAAGATTGCCTGCAACCAAAACCTTGATAACACGTAACCATTGCCAAGGAACGGTGCCAAATTTATTATTATTATTATTAATATACTATAGTTTATCGCTTATAATAAGTTGTTAGGAAATTTATGTAATAGTTTTGTTTATCGATTAATATTGAGGTAAAATTAATATTTAATTTTAAGTACATGTTATAATAAGTGCAAGCAAGTTAATTGTAACAGTGGTGATTTTTAATGATGTTTCAAGATAATTTTAGATTTGATGTGCCAATATGTTTATGATATAAAATGTGAATCAGCTAAGAGTTAGTTGTTCAATGACAACAGTATTCAAAATCATAATTTTAATAAAATGCTATTGTATCTAAAGACACAAACTAATATAATTGAATGT
The DNA here is from genome assembly GCA_907164795.1 of Hemaris fuciformis. Lineage (NCBI taxonomy): Eukaryota > Metazoa > Arthropoda > Insecta > Lepidoptera > Sphingidae > Hemaris > Hemaris fuciformis. Next base: position 18,353,013 of record OU015431.1, on the reverse strand, counting down.
TGATTAACGTTATACTGCATAGGGGCCATTCAAGTATTACGTAAAGGGGGATGGGGGGTATTCCCTTTGCTTATTTTTAATGAGTTCGGGGAATGGGGGGTCTGGATGGTGATTACGTAAGCAATATTTATTTTTATTTTTCGGATTTTCTACAAAATTTGGTCCTGATTTCTTAAATAAAAAAAGGAACTACAACAGATTAAAAATATTTGAACGGCCCCGTATGTATAAATACGCTTTTTATGTTTACTATTGTGAGCACACTAGTTGAACAAAAATTTACAGCTAGACGTGCTCAGTTGGAAAGTCAGATATTTATACATTAAAATTAATACACCCAACAGTCACATACAACATAGTTATGACCCCACACTAAGATACGTGTCTTGTGTCGTGGGTATCAGAAACTACGGGAGACTTTTTGGCAAATTAGTGTGTCCAAGTTTATTTACTGTTGTTTCATTCGTGCAGCTTTACAAAGGGAAATAAGTTTTATACATGAAATTTGACAACTGCACCCGAAAAAGGTGTATGGCATACAATTTTCCTTTCTACCTTTACAACTGATATATCAAGTCGGTACATTATAAGCATTGCGTAATTGTACAATAAAGTATTAAATCAATTTGTGCCAATTATTTTTATATGATAAGATATGAAAGTTTAGACGAATAGTGTCGGGGACAATTTTCAATTAACTTAGTTGTTTTTCAACCGCTATGTGCATCAAAGTGCCTAGTTTTATAGTATGGTGATATAAGGTATAGATTTCGTAGTACGGTTCTATATAGTTAGCATTTATAGTGCAACGGCAAAATGTCACGGTGTTGGTATGTGTGTGCTAATTGGTACAAAACATTTGCCAATTACCATCTGTTGATGAAATTTGTTTTTTGACATTCAATTGGTATTAATTGCACGAGTAGCCTAACAACATTTACTTAACAATGAAGCCAACAAATGTACGTTAAATAACAAAGCAATGTGAGTTTCATGAGTAATTACCATTTTCAAAGTATTTTGATGTCATCATGATAATAGGTACTCGTACTTTTTATTCATTTTTCATTAAATTGATGAGGAAATGTCTGTGTTCATTGATACTTTAAACGTTTTTAAAATTAATTACAGATACTGATTATGTGGATTCGCGTGGTGGCTCAATTATAAATGATTTTTGTATACATTCTAATTGTAAGCTGTCCATTCTTATATTTTTTAACGTGCAAATACCGCATGGGGATGTCGATTTAAAACTGGTTGTATCTATAAATCAGTTGTGTTTGAAAATCCGAGAACATGCGGTGCTTGTACTTACCTCTCATTGGGTTTATACAGTGCGTCGTTCTTTGTATATAAAAAAAATATACAATGCAAAAAAAATATGCATTGTAAAAGGATATACTTCTGTGTCTTATATTAAGAGGCTATTCAGAGAAAATTGATATCGGACAAAATTGAGCACTTAAGTTCCGATAGAAATCAAAATTCCTCTTCAAAGGTTTCTTAGGTTCTTTCTTTTCTATATGACGTCTTTAAACATACAAATAGATCGTGGAACATTATAAAGTACGATGCACTGTAAAAGCCATGTAACAGTTTTGCTTTTTTATAACTACGTAATTAAATTGATTTATAATTGACGATTATGACATGTGCCTGCTGTTTTATCCTAATAATTTCACAATCGAAGAGCTTTAAATGTACCTATATTATGTATTATAACTTCTGTCCTATACTTGAATCAAATGTGTCCTAGATTTCTATTAATGTTTTACCCTCACTTGTTATCGCCACGTTCATGAAGTTAATGATATATCCATATTATACTTTATCAAAATATGTCAATGCGCTACTTTAATTAATTTAAGATTGTAATTCCGGAACAGGTTTTGTCGTATTTTTTGTGTTATTATTAATTCGTAACTTATTAAATTAAAACAATTGAACGAGAGAAGTTTTAGCTAACAGATGTCAATCGCTAAGCAAATTGCCAATGAAATAGTTCTGTGTGTTAAAGGAACTAAGTTATTAATACGACAAAATTACGACAACCTGAGTACATCGACCCTAAACCACATCGAAGTAACGCAATAAATATGTTTATCGATAAAATAATAATGAATTTATCTTTGGGTATTTATGTGACTTTTTATCCATTGTTGAATTTTTTATATGTATCTGTCAGTTCTCCCAATTGAATTTAGATACATACATAGTTTAAGCAGAAATTCAGTGATTGTTATCCAATCTCTCATAGAAAGAAGATTACATTTGTAAACCAATTTCGAAAAATATGTGATAGTGTGGGCTCATCTGCACTGGTTTCTACCGACTAGGAAGTTTATGGATTTTTAATAAACGATCTAATATATCAACTTTTGTATTTATTTTGACCCCGTACAGTTGTTTTGTTAAGGCACCCATCGTACAAGTTGTCATTAATAGGTACATAAACAGCGACAATATTAATGCCCTCGAGGGTTAGGCGCGCGGTCGTGAATCTCGGCGGTCGCGGTTTCAAACCCCAGGCACACACCTCTGACTTTTCGGAGTTATGTATGTATTCACAATTAATTATCACTTGCTTTAACGGTGAAGGAAAACATCGTGAAGAAACCTGCAAACCTAAATGTTCTTAAGATTTTTTTAGGTGTGGAGTCCGCCAACCCGCACTAGGCCACCGTGGTGGACTAAGGCCTAAACCTCCTCTATGGTAGAGGAGGCCTGTGCCCAGCAGTGGGACGTATGTATATGGGCTGATGATGATGATGAATGAATATTAACAGTTTGCCTCGGAAGCTAGGTATTGTACAATAAAATAGAATAAAACAAAACAAATGTTTTTATGAGGAAGTGTATACAAATAACTTTATTCATACAAGTTTTTGTGTAAAAGGTGGTTTCGTGAGTTGGATGAAGTCATACACAGTTGATTTTGTTTTATAAAAATACTTTTAACTACCCAATTACACCGTTAATTATAATTTTAGTAGATGGTCCAACCTAATAAAATAAAAAGGTTATTTCTTATTATATTATATGTATACGCAGTAACATACTTTTATAAAACTATAGATAAGTCCTATTATAATATCACGATAAAATGTTTAAAATCTATAAATGAGCTACTTTACAAGTGCAGTGAGACGATTAATCAAGTTCAAATTCAATAATTCTATGATCTGGGTTAATCAACTTCGAGTTTCCTGAAGTTACCGGTGAGCCCTCTCATAGCATCGCCGACAGCGTCTGCGCCTGCGCAAGTGTTCGCCCCAGATCTAAGAGCAGAAATTGCTCCTTCTCTGGCCGCCTCACTGTACATTTCCAGCCTTACACTCATTTTGTCGTTCATCAGGAGAATGTCACGTTTACTAGCAAGTTCTTGTTTCCATAAATCTGTAAAAAATCACATTAAAAAAAATAACTGTAATTACTGTAATAATTCTATATAAAAGGTATCGAAATTGAATAAAAACAAGAGTTTGAATTTTTTATGTCAACCTTTTGGGTTTTGATGTGCTAGTTTTTAGTTATTTTTTAAGCACAAGTTATATCTCCAATTAGTTTAATGCAATAATGGCATCATATGCAAATGAAGAACTTTGTCCGTTTTCTCTAATTGTTATTATTCACTCTTTTTAAATCTTATATTAATATTATTATATTACTCGTGCCGAAATATGATATTTTTTTATAAATTGACAATCATACATACATAACCTAGCGCCTGTGTTCCCCAAAAGGGTTAGCAAAGGTGCAATTCTGCAACCACATCTCGCCAGGTATTAGTCCCACGTAATAAGGGGCGGTTTTTCTGACACATTTCCCGCTTCTACTAAGAATTTCATAGTGGATAAACGTAATAACAATGACAAATTGAAATACCTACCAATCATCTCTTTCATCGACATAACACCACCATATTCTTTTGGGAGTAAACTTTTGTCAATTTCCACATCTTCGATGTCTGTATAAAGTTTGACCCTCTTCCTGATTTTCTCTGAAATTAGCGCCATACCGAAATCCAGAGCGTATTTAATGGTCGGATGCACATTGACACCGTAGATTTCTTTATGTCTCATAGGTATAGTTCGCTGTCAAAAAAAGTTTTACCTATTAGTTTTGCCGCACAATTTACGACCTTTTATTATTGGAAGTCTTTAAGAAGGAAGAAGAATGTTATTGGAAGTCTATTGTGTAATTACCTCGCCATTCTTAACAATTCTAACTGCCTCCTTGGGCGTGAAAAGAGTCAGGTGTGGGAAGCTAACTCCTGCCCCATCGGCGAAGTGAACCAAACCACGTACTTGGTTTTCTTCGTCCTCCATTAACGTTTCGTAGCAAATACCCATCACACGGCACATGTCTTGATTGGTATATTTGTAGGGGTCGAATACTCCTGAAAACAATATCGATGGATTCGTTAGGAAACCATGCAGGTTTGAACTTGAGGAGTATTTAATAAATTTCTTGGGTGTATGAAGTTCTTCAACCCCCACACACATTATGAGCGATCAGCGAAGGTGCACCAAATAGACAACCGTTCGGCAATAAACCTGATGTGAGTCGTGTAAAAGCTGACATTAGTTTTTACCTATAGGATCAAAATGATATGTTTATAAATGTTCTCTCGACTATTCTTTATTGTGGATAGATATTTTACACATTAGTAGTTTTACTTGTGAGCTACGTTATTCGAAGTAGATCACGTTAGTCGATAAGTTGATACAATATTACATCGAATGGAAGTAGAGCATACATCTCTGTTGTTGAACTACGACAAAAGTGGGTCAGATACTCTATGCAGGGGATAAGTCGTTCTGTCAAACATTAGGCAGAGTGATATTGTGTTGAACGGCTTATAAAATGAAATGTGAAGTAGGCTGCCAACACTCCTAGCAACATTTGAACACTGTTCTGCCGAGTTAGAAAATATTTTCCGTGGAATCGGAAACCTATAGAGCGTTCCATTAGTTCTATTTATACCATACATATGATAATATGTGCAAACGCTTTTGTAGGAAAAGACAACAAGAATTTAGCTTCAACTGCATTGCCTGTTTTGAAACAAGGTCCTGCCTATGACATGATTTTCGTTGAATTCAGAACTCGATCTGAATAAAATGTAAAATGTGGCGAGTGAACTTTGTGAGTAATAAAATATAGTAAGGTTCAAACCGGTACGCAAACGAGACACGGCAGGGTAATTATTTTTAATATAACGAAATGTATCTTGATGGTGTGGGGTTATTTTTATAAAATTCAATAATTTAATAATATTAATTTATTTTATTCCAATATGTTGTGTTACAACAAAAGTAGTTCTTAAAATCTTAACCATATTACATAAATACTGTTGACAAGTTTCAGAGACAACTCACACTATGCAGAGCCTGTATCGTGAGATGTTAAATGTGCATCAAACTTTCAGATCGTTTAAAAGTTTGATTTTTATTAAGAACCAAAAATTTTGCTGTTAATCTGAATGGGTTTGGGTGGCTTTTACGTGATAGGTACCAAACTAATAAAAGCTTTTTTATGTTTGAGTTTTCGTCACGTGTCTCTGATTTAATTAGTTTTGCAAAAAAGGACATGAAAAGATTACTATAAAGGATGCTACCGATAATTATCTTTTTACTGTAGGAAGATAAATAATGAAATTAAGAAATGGATAATTGCGTTGGAGACAGAACTTACGAAGTGTGCTTATTGCGTATATAAAATATACTGATAGTTATAGCTATACTCATTTATTCTCAATCATACCTGGTTTGTAAATGATCACACGGCGGCCCAATTTATCTTTAAATGGACTAGCGAAAATGAATCTGAAAATAATATAAGTATTTACTTAGTTTATGCTTGTGTTATTCTTTAATATTAGTAATCATAGTTCTAGTACACTTTTCTTTTTCAAATAGTTTTAACTAGATTACAGAGATAGCGTCGAGGTGTAGGCACGTGGTTGAGAATCTCGGCGGTCGCAGGTATAAAACCCAGGCACACACCTCTAACTTTTCGAAGTTATGTGTGTATTCTCAATGAATTATCACTTACTTTAACCGTGAAGGATAAAATCGTGAAGAAACCTGCACACCTAAAAAGTTCTTAGGAATTACTTAGGTGTGTAGCCCACCAACCCGGACTAGGCCAGCGTGGTGGACTAAGGCCTAAACCCTCTCAGTTGTAGAGGAGGCCCGTGCCCAGCAGTGGGACGTATTTGGTCTGATGTTGGGATACATTATAAAATATTGTTATTTAATTCAGCATATTAAGTTAACATTCACATAACTACAGCTTACGTTGAGTTCTCTGAGCCTCTAATCTAATAGGATAATAGAAATTGTATAGAGTCCGCTAAACTAGTAAAATAAGGCATTACCCTAATTCAATTAGCTCCATCATGACAGGGAGCTTGTAGTCTAGTTGATTGAAGGCAATGCCCCAGGACTGACGCAGGAGTAGGTAGCGTTCTATCGCCTCTTGCGCCATGGGCACGCTAAATTTCTTTGTACGAAGGAACCGCAACAGAAAGCTGGAATCTACAGAGCAAATGGTTATTATAGGTATAAACATACACTCATACCTATACTTCCCGAAGGGATGTTACAGATGCATTTCGGCACTCATACATATTTTGCCAATCCCATAACACTTTGCCGGACCCGTGAACCCGGGACCCCTAGATCGCAAGTTAAATCCTTGTGCTGGGAGACGACGAGGTAGTCAAAAATATTCTCTCTGTGTTTTAAGTTGTCTGTATTTTAAATACAGTATTGCATCTTTTGCATTTGTTTTGTCGATCATAAATAAACCTAAGAACAATGGCATAAATACTAGACTATTTTAATGTTAAAAAATATCATTAGACTGCTTTGAAAACAAATATATTAAATCACGTTTAAAATACTTACCTAGTCTTACCGACAATAATTTTGGGTTCTGTTCAATCCAGCTTCTTAATGCTGTAAGGGCTTGTGTCCTAGAGTTCTGTGTCTCCCTCAACTCATTCTCGGCTATTGCTTGCGTCTCTGCAGAAAGACTGCAGCGGTATTCATCAGCAGCCGTTAGATAACGTTTAGTTAGCCTTTTCGACATCTTGGTCTGTGGATTAAATAACAGTATTAGTATCTTTCGCAACTGTGAGCTTTGAAATTCATTATTAATCATTAGGAGTTGAAGTCAAAAAAAATCTATTTGACGTGAGTTGGGGTAGCCTTTATTATACCCCACACGTCTTGCGGGAGTAGAATATGTAGTAAGATAGAATTCTATGGAATTCATTAAATTTAGATTTCCTAAGTTAACCTTATCATTGGTCAATTGGCTTCACCTGGCATTCTAGCGAGTCGCAACGTAAGGCAGGTACGCAAGTTTTTTACTGAAATTTCAAAATTAAAATTAATTTAAAAAATTAGAAACTTAGGTATACTGGCGATATTTCACAATGTTTTCCTCGTTGTTAATATCCCTTTTACTTATAATAGAAATCTAACTCTGTAAAAAATGTGTGATCATTGTTTATAAAAATTACAAAATTTAACCAAGAGATTTAAAGCCGATTTAAAAAAATGTTGATCATATACCTACGTTGTTTACGAGCTACTACTATGTATGTTCAATGTTGGAAATAGATAGAAAGTTTGTGTTGTAATAGGACATAACAGGAATATAGAGACAACAGACGTCCTTCACATCTTCAGCATAGTTACTCAATGCATTTGCAAAACACATTGCATCTTGTCAGTCGTTCGCACTTGCCTAGGGTTTTGTCTTGGCTAAAGTTCTTCGTATAATGTACCAAAAAATATTACGCAAGTAAAACTATTCTTGCGTATTTTCACAAACTTTCTATTACCAAATGCAGTTTTATTCATAACTGTTCCGTGTAAAAATAGACGACTGCGACCTTTCGGCGATGCAGATATACGAGTACGTTTTTATACATAATTTTATTAATATGGCAGTATTATCATAGTAGCCTTTAAACTTATGAAATATAAAGGGGATTCAGAATATTATGTTATAATAAACTTGCGAATAATTTTATCGAATCTAATCTCGTCACTTTTTATATTTTAAGTTTAAGAACACAACATTTTTCCGGGACAAAAAATACCCTAGGTCCTTTTCCAAGGTCCTATCTATTTCAATACGAAAAATGTTTAAAATCGGTTTACCGGTTTAGGCGTGAAAGCTACATATTTCAGACAGACAGACCGAGTTACTTTCTCATTTAGAATATTAATAGTATGGCTTTAGATTATTGTGATTGCAACACTTTTCAAATATTAAAATATACACTTACGATATTAGTATTGTCTCTTACTATAAATTCAATACACTATTGTCTCATTTCTGCAATGGACCTTTTCATTGTACCTATGTGTGGCAAGCAGCTTCGTAGCTTGGGCAACATTATAATTTTTGCCAAGTGACGCAATCATAATAACATGCTTGTTCTCATATTCTGCGTGGTGGTTGAGGAAAATTTCCACACTTCGATATGGGTACCCTTTTATACAGCAATGTTTAACGATCTTATGAAGTTTCTTGCGGAATAATCCTAAATGTTCCTCCATCTATGTACAGGGGAACAGAAAGCCTTCTTTCACTCCCAACGCGAATCGCAAAACGCGATCTAGGAAAAAAATAGTATGACGGCACACCCGGCACTATACTAAGGGAGGTTAGTAAGAAAGGTGAGTAAGAGAGGTGGGGGGTTTGAGTATTCTTCGCAATCAGATGTTCTTCAGAAATGACTGCTTCATATAAAATGTACTTGCCTATAAAAGTCTATGTCATGACTGCATTGCTATATTTCACTAAATTGTTTCCCTAATATTATTAGACTTGACTAAGGCCTAACCCCTCTCAGTTGAAGAGGAGACCCTAGAGTTCGCCGCCCTAGGCCTAGATAAATTTATTCTAAACTAAGTAGGTAAGTATTCTTTGCATAAATAAAGACAAAATTAATTTATCAGTGATGCCGATGAATTAATTAAATTTGCATTCATGCATGAAGCAGGCATTATAATAATAATTAAAATTTAGTTCAATTTGTGTTCAACTGGTCTGTTAAATTTATCATCAATATAATAGAGCTTAAGTACCTAATCGATGCCCTGGTTTTCTTAACGTCAATTCTACAAATTTGCATATTAGGATAAGTAATATACTGCCGAGACTGCCGCCTGTCATCAAGGATACTAATTACGGAATATAAGTTTACCGTTCACATTATTTATGATAAAAATGTCACAAGGAAAACTAATTGTGCTACGAGCTAAGTGAAATATTTCAATCAGATTTATAGTGGCGAATTAATTAACTTCTAAAGGACTGGTATTACCCATACATAGCGCACATATAGCAGGTTTACTTCCTGCTGTATATTGTATTAAGAATCGGTCGCCAACCCGTACTAGGCCAGCGTAGTGGACTAAGGCCTAAACCCACTCAAAGGTAGAGGAGGCCCGTGCCCAGCAGTGGGACGTATATGGGCTGATGATGGGGGGCACGTTAACTTTAACTGATGCAAAATATCAAGAGGACTGATAAATAAAATTAATAAAATTACCCAACAGTCACATAATATATAGGTATAAATCTGACCCAACACTAAGTTACCAATCTTTTGTCGTAGGTATCAGAAAGTACGAGAAACTTTTCCGTTTAATTAACACCCAGACCTGAAATAAATATTTATGTGTATCACACAACATTTTTCTTGTGCGGAGATCGAACTTTCGCGTCCTCTCGTTACACAGGCTGGTATCTAGTCAACTGCGACACGGGAATGTCATATGATGTTTGATCAGACTCAAAATAATCTTTATTCGAGCAGATTTTACAAGTACTTTTCAATCGTCAGTTTAAAAAGCCGCTGTTTTGGTACGTGTTAGGTATCGGTGTGGAGAAGAAACGACAAGAAACTTCCTCAGCAACGCAAAATGTCTTTTTTCCACCTAATGTAACATAAAAAATTCGGTAATGACACAACAGGATAAAAACAAGTTATATTGAGATTTTAGTTTCATTGCTATAATCGGACGTAGGCATATTCCATAGATTTCAAGCGTAACATGTTGGAGGTCTGAAGTATATCAAGTAACACTCCAGAAACTGATGTCGTTTGTCCAACTTGTGCTTAATTTATAACAACACCATATTAAAATAGCTTATGGTGGAACATCGTGAAACTCGACGTTTGAGATCGTATTATACGCGATAGTTTCGTAAGTGACATAGTAAGGTTTAGGCGACGAAGATGTGTGAAAAGATGGGCCATTTGGGAAAAAAGCGGGACTACGTATTACGTATTTAAATATGACGTCTATTTTTGTGGCATTCCTTAAACAACAATGGACATAATAATCAAATGTACGGGTCATTTAGGCCAATATTAAACTGTTTCTGTGTTAAATTATACAGAAAACTAACGATGATACGACAAGACTCGGCTGCGAAACATATCTCCCGTCACTTTTCCAAAAAAACGACAGTTTGAATTATTACTCCACATACAAATTGATTTGAACACATACCAAAGATACTCCAAGATCAAAGGCATATCTCATCATCATTCATCATTATCAGCCCATATACGTCCCACTGCTGGGCACGGGCCTCCTCTACAACTGAGAGGGTTTAGGCCTTAGTCCACCACGCTGGCCTAGTGCGGGTTGGCGGACTACACACCTAAGAAATTCCTAAGAACTTTTAGGTGTGCAGGTTTTATCACGATGTTTTCCTTCACCGTTAAAGCAAGTGATGATTCATTGTGAATACACACATAACTTCGAAAAGTCAGAGGTGTGTGCCTGGGGTTTGAACCTGCGACCGCCGAAATTCTCGACCACGCGCCTAAACCTCGAGGCCATCACTGCTTACTGTCTGAATACACCCTTTATATTAATCGCCATTGAAGTCGTTATGGCCTCTATGTTAGGCGTGCGGTAGTATATCTCAGCAGCACAAACCCCAGACACACATCTGATTCTTTGAAGTTGTGTGTATTCACAATGAATTATCACGTATTTTAACGGCGAAGGAAAACTTTGTATGGAAATCTACAGACTTAACAGTTCTTAGGAATTTCTTAGGTGTGTATTCCGCTAACCTGTTATTGCAGGTGAGGCTAGAGGAGGCCCGTGCCCAGCAGTCGACATATATGGGCTGATGATGATGATAAATCCACATGCATATCACAATTCTTAAAATACATGTTGGGGCTAAATTTTAATCATCAACAAACTTAACATACGTAATGCATGTCAAATAACATATCGTATTGGGTAATTTGTTAGGCATATCTAGTTCTGTTTATTAGCGAAGTACGGAAGCGCGACTTTCATATTACGTGATTTACGTGGCTGGCAATCTAGGTAAGATGTGATTACTGTTCAGATCATTAGTTTAATCACTGTTGCCGAGCCATAACAATCTTCCTTGATTGATTTGATAATAAGTCTTCACAATTAGTTGTAGGTCGTAGAAAGTAAAACACTGAGGAGCATTGTGCGTGGATGTTACGAAACTGACACCGCGTAGATTGAGGCCCGAGAATTAAGATTATTGGCCTTACATCACTCAGATGGTTTGATAATATATTAGGTACACGAGCGCCTAATATTGAAATACATTTTAATGAACGATGAATAAGACAATTATTTTTTTTATTTACAAAGTAGATTAATTAGAAGATGTATATAAAAATTTAGCGTTCTGTAATATAAATAAATGTACGTAATCAAATGTGTGAAAATTGATTAGCGGATAAGCGATACCAACAACTTCTTATAGTAATAAAGGCTATTTCATGATATGTATTAGCCAAAGTTAAATCATACGTTCTAGCAGCATAGTAATTTTTATCAACTTTTAAAGTTTTTACTTTAGAATATTATTATAAGCCTGTTGTAACTTGCAAATAAGAAGTGTGTATTTGTTAGATATAATCTAAAAAAATATCTTATGGATCTAATGCAAATTCATAAATTTTTTATGTACTGTATGTGTCGCTAGTTCTGTCACATGATCGAAAAAAAATCTCGCAAATAGGCTAAGATTTTACTTAAAAGTAGGAATAATAGTGAAAAGCTTTATAAAACATCGTATACAAATGTTGGAAAGATGATTTCTTCATAATTTTGAATTTATAAGAACGGTGAAGATATTTTTTTTTACTACACACGAAAATGTGACAACACCGTACTTAATGGTCACCCCTTGAGAGACTTCCATCCCTGGTCTCTAAAATTAAACATTAATTACTTTAATAAGTTATGTAGGTATACCGTAATGCTAAGTCTAATATTGATCTCATAAAGCGTGTAAGTTAGTATTAACACTATTTAGAATTTATTTATTATCTGATAACATTAAAAAATAAAACTTTACGTGTTACTGTTTTTCTCATTCTTGACATATGCTGAGATGGTAAAGTCATTATTTTAATCCATATCGAAAGCTGAACCATTTATAACTGACTTTAAAATGTACAATTTTGTTACATGCTTAACACAATTTCGTGACTGCAGTTACCGCATGCTGGCGATATGACGATAATCATAAAATTATGTCACATAATGATAAAATATAGTAAGAATAGGCAACTGAGGTATAACACATTTGATGTAAATACATACATAACCTCACGCCTGTATTCCCCGAAGGGGTAGGCAGAGTTATATTTCTGCACCCACATATCGCCAGATATGTATGAGTCCCACGTAATAGCGGGTGAGCCTATTTCCGTTTTTCGGGCACATTTCTAGACTCCGTGCTTTTACTAAGAATTTCCTCTTGGAAAATCCCAGAACACTTTGCCCGACCAGGGAATAGAACCCGGGAATTCGATATTTATGTGCCTACGTTTAAACGGTTGCCTTGAGGATAACGAGATTCGAGGCTAGTAATGTCCGGTCAACGCACGGGCGTATAATTAATTAATATTTTTGCAAGTGTGTGTTTTTATATTATATTTGTATAAGGCTCGCAGCAGTACGGTACTTCCATAGAAGCCCAAAAGCTCAGTTTGCCTTTCAAAGTTCAGAATATAAATCTTTAAGCTTTAAATCTTTATTTAACAAAAGAAATTTGATAAATAAAGACCTCACAATAACCAATTATAAACTAGACATTACACAATTAACGTGTAACGTTTTTGGGCTTCCATGGAAGTACCGCCACTGGCTCCCAGTATGGCTATATTAAAAATATCTACTTTTGAAATTGGGAGCGTCGGTTAAATTGGGCCAATCGGTGTGATTTGCTACATTAGATGCTTACTTCATTAAATATTCATGACATATTTTTTCCAATAAATATTTCTTGAAGGGAAAAACGAAGAGTTATTATAGTTTGATTGAAAATTTAAATGATGTTTGTTCAATTGGTTGCCTAAAAACTATAATATAATTTAACTAGAGCTTTTAAATATATTACTGTAAATTACATCAATTTTTGTATTTGATTTGCTCATTTTGTAGCATGAGCACATGACGATGAATATTCTAACACGAAAAAAATATAATTACACAAATTATAATTATTTGTTTTATTTTGAATACGTATTATGCACATAAAAAATACAGTGAAAGTAATTAATCAATCTTTCTATTTCCTTGCCTTCTATAATAGATTACAAAAATGTTATGCCCTTAAAAATATATCAGAAAATTGAAAGACGAATTTAATATTTTTCCCCATAATGTTTGAAAATTCGCAAAGCATTATATTCGCATAGCAGTCTTATTAATCAAGGGTGTTATGTGAAGTGTAGTCAGAAAAATAGCCACAGACCTGTTGAGTTCCGTAGTTGAAGCACTGAGTATTGACGGCGCGTGTACCGAGCACAAAGCACAGACAAGCACTGAGCGCCGAAATAGTGAGCTTGCAGTTTTGCTGCGTCCACGCCGAGCCTGCAGCGGTGATGCGGTTTCCATAATAGCTACAGCGGTTGAGAACTTTTTTATTCTTTCATGTTGATATTTGAATAATTTGCCATTTGCCACCAAGTTTGGTTTATGTGGGTCGTTTCAAAGATGCTATAGTGGAAATAGAATATATTATATCAGAAAAGGGGATGTGATTAGAAAGAAATAATCATTAATGAAAAAAGACGAAACACATCGACCGGTTAAAGTTTTCGCCACATATTGATGGCTTGCATCAAGTCGCCAACTTGAACCATGTGCGATGGTAACAAAAGTCGGTGTGCTACTCAAGTACGTAAACAAGGCTTACCCAATTATCCTCCCTATTCTCAATCCAGAACTGGTTCCGATTCTGTTGAGTGAAAATAATTCATGGCTGAAGGTCGGCTATATGTACAACCTGGTTATCAGACCACCAGAAAATCTTTTGACTAAACTATCAACTAATTAATGATTTTAAACTAGCCCTGTTAATAACATGTTATGTACCAAACGTACATAATTAGCGTGCGTATACAATGCCTCGATACGTTTATGTGTCCACGCAAGTCAGATCTAGTTATTGGTCAAATTGTGAAATACATATTTTCGATGCTTAGTATCGGATTACATAGACGTATCGTATAATGAGCTTCAAGGACAAATGCCCAGCAACACTTATATCGGTAGAGTTTTACGCACTTTTGGCATTTATTGTCTAAGTAGGTCATTGGAGTTAGTAGGATGTAGATCGATGCCTACAGGTCTTCGTGGATGAAGCTATGTAAAGCTGTATATTATATGCTGTGAGTGATAATGATCACGACTTCATTAATGATAGAACATTGACGATGTTTCCCTTTGCGATAGAGTCGCGGAACAGATTCTTATAAAATTTGCATTCTTATAAAAATGCAAAGAATTAAGAAGCAGGAAAAATGTTACTTATGAAACAGTCGAAATGCAATAATTTTTTAACTTATATAAATTTAAAATTATTATTTCCTTGAAAGTATACTTGAAGTGTATAACTTAAAATTACGTGTTCGAGCCTTAGTAGACATATATGCTATTTTGTTCTTATTTCACAAGTAAAAAAAACCTTTTTTTGATGGTCAAATAATAGAAAGCTTAAAAGATGTAGAAACTTCTCACCACTATACCCTCGAAGGGATTGGCAGAGCAAATACTCTAACTATAGAAATTCTGTACACGCCTTCTCTCAGTTTTTAAGCCCCATGTAAAAGGAGGAGAGCCTTTTTTGGTTGTTAAGTAGTCATGATCATGTTAAGTGATCATGGTCATGTTAAGTGGTCAACACCGCCCATGAATACCTACAATACCAGAGGAATCATCGGTGTGTTGCCGGCTTTTGAGAAAAACATAGGCTAATTTTTTGAAGCCATTCCCATTGCTAGTCAAATTTTCAGAATCCGTGCTGTTGTTAAAAAAATCTAGAGGACAACCTCAATAAGACTGGCTGGAGCGAGATAACCGCAGTTTTCAATAGGTTCTATTAAGAATCTAGAATAAAATTAACAATAATTTTTGTTTTAAAAAAGTGAAAGATATGGCGATATTACTCACTATCTGTAAAATTGATAACGAATATAAGTTTTTATCGCTATTTACATAATAAGTAGCTATGCTTAATGCAGCTTTTTTTTTTCTACCAATATGCGAAGTCATTATTACGTAACCGAAACACATTAAAGAGCAAATCGATGAACCATTACTTACATCGAAGAGGATTTTAATCACTCATCATTTATTTTTCAGACGATTGACTTTATCAAAGTGATTATTGTATGCATTCATGTAATTATTTTTTGGTAAATGTAATATAACTGGCTGATCTTATAAATACTTGTAATAGACTCTATTTATTATACAAAATTAAAAAGAAATATTGTACACAATTAAAAAGAAATATTGTACACTACTCATAGTTCCAAAAAGTATATACGTTAAGTTACATAAATAATATATATTGAAGGTATTAAATATACACTTGTTATGGTGACTGCTGGGACGAAGGTCGCTTTGGACCTTTTACTTTCCTATGTTATATATGTATATATGCACATTGGTTTTTACCTATCACTCCTTTAAATGCTAAAATGTATCACCGCTAAGAATAAACTGTAAAGTTATCTATTTCAAAGTTGTGTAAACGTACCAACTTGTATCAGTTTTCTGGTGGATAAGGTGATAACCAATCTCTCGAAAATTTTGGATTGACACGTTATGATGGTAAAATAATAATAATAAGAGAGCAATGCAGTCTTTGAACTGAATCGTTCACCGTGTTGGGTAAGCTTGTTTCCGCCTGTGTTTCTAGTTGTACGTAATAAAATATTTAATACAGTACTTGCCGTATAAAACAACATACCAAATCTATTTTTATTAACAAAAAGTCCAAAATATCAGGGGTCTCTTTTTTCTTTCCGCTTTACTTTTATTTTTCTCGTTTTATGATATTTTAATATTTTAAAAGCTAAATCATAATAAATTGTTGCTGACAAATGCATTCCTCTTCCTTCTCTCTCTAACCCTTGTTAGACAACTATAGATAATTCACCGCAAACTCTTATCTTTTGTAACAGCCTACATTTCTATTATTTTTTCATTTGCTTCTTTACATTTTCAACCGAAACGCACGTAATCAACGTGCGGCGTAACGACCCAATTATTTTCAAGCTGTCTATGTTGACAGAAATATCAATGACAGCTATTGTTGTTTCGATGTCATTTCATGCTAATACATACATACATACATAAACTCACGCCTGTATTCCCCGAAGGGGTAGGCAGAGGTGCATTTCTGCACCCACATTTTGCCAGGTATGTATCATTCCCACGTAATAGGGGGCGAGCCTATTGCCGTTTTTCGGGCACAATTCCAGACTCCGTGCTGCTACTGAGAATTCCCTAATGGAAAAACCCAATAACACTTTGCCCGACCCGGGAATCGAACCCAGGACCTCTAGATCGCTCGGCACATACTTGTACCGCGAGACCACGAGGCAGTCATAATACATAATATTCATCATTGCTTATTGTACGTTTTTGCGATATGTATCGGCCGGTTGATTTAGTTATTTTTTAGCGTAGCTTCCGTAAGGAATAAAAATCGGACCAGATATTTTTTTTATTAAGTGGGTTTAAAAAAAGAACTAATGTGAACTCATGTAGCAAATCAAGTCATGAGTTTGAGTTTGTTGAATATATCTAATGTACAGTTTAATGCAGTTATAAATAAGTTTTCTTTTATTTGTTCTGAGTTTATTTAAATAATAAATTGTTAATAATAATGATACAAAAACTGCCAACACATTCACTTAAATGACAATAATATAGTATGCAACCGTGGCGTTGAGTTTTCGTTCACTAGGTTGAGTAAATAAAAGCTTTTCTTTGTTAGTAATTTCTCAACTTGGAAACGAGTCACGGAGTCAAGGTGGCAGCTACGCGTTTATGCAAATGATTGTGTGTGTTGTACGGCCATTGACAAAAGAAATAATATTCTTTTTAGGAAATATTGCAACAATCTTTAGTCCCACATGATTCATTGACTTGTAGGTCACTATATGTATTTATAGTTATTTATCAAAAGGCCGGCATTTTTGTTTACTAGTATTGATATTAAAACTGAACCCAGAAAAAACAAGAGTAATGACAAACGGAGACAGAATTACCATAACCTTAGGAAAAAAACAAATTGATTATGCACATTATGCATTACTTACCTTTTTTTTTTTTGTTCTCGAGGGGAAAGCTGTTTATGGCTCTACTTCCCGCCAGCCCCGGGGGAGGGGGGTGGGGCGGGAAGCGTATGTCGGGGTCACCGGTCTTCCAGCCCGGCGCGCGGCGACGTCATGTCCGCGCAGGTGTTAGTGCCGGGCTGGGTCCCTAACAAAATTCCCTAAACCGGCATACCGACCAAAACCCCCCGGTGGCCATCTCCGCGCCGAGTGGGGCGACCACGGTACGTGAGCGAGAAGCGCCCACCGTAATGCCGCAGCCGCCCGGTGCGCCTCCGAGACGTTATTGTCTCGGCCGTCTCGGAGTTGTAGGGGGCGCAGTTGCACCCCCACTAGCTTGGTTCGGGTGCCCCGGTTGTGGATGGGCGCCCGCGACGTACACAGGCCACAGTGCCGCTGCCCCTCTCGGGGTCACTTTCAGTGAGGACGCGCCGCCCCCGCAGCGCGCCCAGCGACCCCAAAGGCCCCTTTGAGTCGCCTTTTACGACAGGCAGGGGATACCGTGGTGGGATTCTAACGCCCCCTTGCCACAGGGCAGATGCATTACTTACCTGGGACAGTTAATAATAGATGACAACTCAATGCGCAAAGAAGTAGAAAAAAAATAAATAAAAAAAAATACACCCAACAGTCACATACATAGTTCTGATCCCACACTAAGATACAAGTCTTGTGTCGTGGGTATCAGAAACTACGAGAGACTTTTCGGTCTCGTAAAGAAGAGTAACTTATGGTTGGCGAAGGTACTGGGGTTTGAAAGAGATCATTAAAAATAAAAACCTTATTATGAATATCAAAAGCAAACTATTTAACACTTGCATACTACCAGTTCTCATGTATATAAACAAAAAAAAATGCAAAATTAGAAGACTTACATGGTGATGGGCAGGGCGTATGGTAAGAGGAAAAGACAAATGGAGCAAAATTGTAACACAATGGTGTCCTAGAGAAGGTAAAAGGAAAAGAGGCAGACCACAATAACGATGAGAGGACGACATAAGACAAGTGGTAGGCGTCACATGGAACAGAGTGGCTCAAGAAAGACATGAGTGGAAAATCGTCAGAAAATCTACAAAAGTACATGTTTTAGATGTATTTTATGCATTTTTCGTTTCGTTACCTTATGACATAATGTGTATTCAACGGTTAAAAGCATATAGCGCTAGATAAATCTTAATTGCATAGTACTAGCTTTATACCTCTTTAGTACCTGCTATTAAAGTTATATAAGTTAATCTCATAAGTTGCACGATTACGAACATGAATAATAAGGTTACAATTTTTTAATGAATGTGCTGTAGACCAGGGCTGCCAACTATAATATATTGTATGTATTACGCATATACTACTAAATTAAAATGTTTATGTTTATAATTAAATGATTCTGATTATAAAATCTTATAGACTTTTCAAATATTAATTCACGATACAACTTCTACAGTAAAATACATAGCAAGAAAATCTACAAACACTGTTTTCATGTGCTTCTACTTAGACCTTAAATGTAGGTATAATTAACATATTGCCACTATGGAATTGACATAATTTACATAAAAGCCTTTTGTTTCAAAACGGAAAAACGGAAAGAGAGATTTTGTATACAGGTTTTCGTAGGAAAGTTGTATTAAACAGATATTCACACGAGTGTTTATTTGAAGTAAATACAAGAAATAAAAAATAATACAATTTAAAAATAAATAGTCATAATAAAGAAATAAATTACACAGCAACAACGGAGGCTACACAATAAATAGATACTACAACAGGTAAGGATTCCTGGCCGGAAATCCTACTCGCCTGTCGAAATCTAACAAGAAAGTTGTCATCATCATTGCCTTGCCCTGCTCCCAATTTCATTTGGGGTCGGCGCAGTATGTTTTATCCTTCCAAACATCCCTATCAGCCGTCATGTCTTCATTCACCCCTTTTTCTTTCATATCTTCAGTCACGCACTCCATCCATCTTTTCTTTGGCCTTCCTCTGCTCGCCCATCCATCAACTTTCATATCCATCACCTTTTTTCCTACGTATGATTCATCCCTCCTCATAACATGCCCATACCACGACAGACGGTTTCCTTTCAGCTTTTCTATCAGAGGAGCTACTTTGTCATTATACTTAATTTTTTGTAACGCTAAACATCTCCGACAACCGACACACACAAACTCATACACACTCTCCTAAATGTTTGCCATAATATATATATTTGTTTCCATTTTTTAAATTTATATACTGTTTTTATGTTTGAATATTATTTTTCAATATGTTATATGAGTTCTTAATTTTTTTTAAATGTTGTATTTTGTGCTATATGATTGCGAACTGGTGTGTGTTCTGTAATGACAGTACATTACAAGTCCTATACTAATTAGTGCGCAGTCAAATTCTTTTAATGTGTTATAATGGATAATGTTAATTTTGTAGTAATAAGAAATAAATTAATGAATAAATAAAATCGAGCCCATTTATCGGGTATAAGCAAACTATAGCATCGCTGTACAATTTGCAATCTCACGCTAATTAAATTGTATAAAGTTAAATGTAACAAAAATAATTCTTAATATTGTTGCAAAGTGTATTGATACGAAGACAGTAAATGACGAGACAGCCATCCATATACTTATAGTCTTATAAAACAGAAACCTGCACTCGCTTTGCCTTATTGTTTTGTTTTCTAGGACCGCTCACAAGCTAAGTAACAAAATTTCTGATGATCTTACGAATAAAATAAGAAAATAATATGTCAAATTAAGGGATATGTAACGTTCAAAAGTAAGGCCGTCAGTTTTTATTTTTAATATCAACTACAAATAGCGTATAATTATTTTCCTTCGTCTTTACGGACCACAAAAACATAACTAGAAGTCGGTCCTCTTTCAATTCATCTAAATATATGGTGAGACCAAGAATATTATAACTATTTAAAATACATAATAAAACGACTATATTCTTCTAAGACAAAAATCGCCGGAATATTTACAAATGTTTTTAACATAAAGCCTTCTATGGTGATATTTTTTCAATGACGCCATATTGGGTGTGTTTCGCCCTCGAGACGCGATGCAGATGTGCAGTTTCTCTCGAGACATTTACCTTGACCGCGATACAAACCTGTCCTCGTATTTATTGAGAACCCAATATGCATTGCACGCACGTGACCTTCAAGGCAAAATCTATTTTTATAAAGTTAATAAAAGAGACAACAATTTAAGACTTCTGCTGGGCACGGGCCTCATCTACAACTGAGAGGGTTTAGGCCTTAAGCTGCTGGCCTAGTGCGGGTTGGCGGACTATACACCTAAAAATCTCCTAAGAATTTTAACGTTTCATCACGATGTTTTCCATCACCGTTAAAGTATATGATAATTCATTGTGGATAAACACGTAACTTCGAAAATTCATCGGTGTGTGTCTGGGGTTCCAACCCGCGACCGCAGAGTCTCTCAACCACGCGCCAAAACCTCGAGGCCATCACTACTTCTGATTTAAATTTCTTCTGGGTGCTTAAAACTAAGAAATAATGCCTTAACAGTATGGCCTACTTGGTAATGATGGTCAGACTTCTGTTAATAAAAATTTTCACACTTCTCGTTAGCGACATAAGCTGGTTCCCTAGTTACATTCCCGACTCAGGCAAAATCTCATTACATTTTTCCATTACGAAGTTCTTAGTCGCAGCACAGAGACTTATAGCACAACTGACGAA
Source organism: Hemaris fuciformis (assembly GCA_907164795.1). Lineage (NCBI taxonomy): Eukaryota > Metazoa > Arthropoda > Insecta > Lepidoptera > Sphingidae > Hemaris > Hemaris fuciformis. Next base: position 18,331,621 of record OU015431.1, on the reverse strand, counting down.
ATGTGAGAGATATAGCCATTTACCCGTATTATAAATTAACACTCTCCTAAAGATTAAAAGAAGCTGTAACTAATAAAAGTAAAACTAATATCGACTTCTGACAAACTATACTCGTACGTATGACACAAGCACTAGTATTAAGTAAAGATTGTTACGAGATTATATCCAATTTGCTACGAAATTACGTTTAATATACTTCAAATGATAGTTTCGGAATCGTGGACATATCTGAAAATTCAATTTAAATCGCGTCTTACAACACATTGGAGAGAGAAAGCTAGACACATTTGCTGCTTGGGAAAGCGAGGTGGAAGATTTGTTTGGTCGATTTTCCTCCAGCACAAAGTTGCTACACTGTTATGTCATCCATAAGTCATAAGGTGGGCATGGAGTCACTGGCCTACTTACTCCTTTAATTTAACTTTGTGAGGTGAACGTGCTTGTGGGCGTCCACTAACCCTTTCCACGAATGTTTGTGGTTTTAATCACTGTTGGATCGATTGCATTTGAAACGCAGATGGTTTAATGAATAAACAAAATTATACCGTATCCATTTTAAAAGTTATCATATGTACTATGTATTTAATAGAAGAAGAGCGGAGGGTCACAGGTATTGTCGTACTTAAAATGAGTGTTCCAATATTTGACAGCCCCGTGGCGCAGTTGGCTAAACACCAGTTTGCGAAACGAGAGGCCGCGGGTTCAATCCCCGCACTGAGACAAATGTTTGTGTAATCTACAAATATTTGTTTCGGGTCTCGGTGTTTGTGAGACCGAAAAGTGTCTCGTAGTTTCTGATACCCACGACACAAGACTCGTATGTGGGGTCAGAACTATGTATGTGACTGTTAGGTGTATTTATGTTAGGTGTATTTAATATGACAACTGAAATTATGTTAAATATAGAACATGCAATTCAATTGAGAACTATATAAATAAGTCAAGAGGGACATTAAAAGTGCACCTTTCACCTTATGGTTGCAGTAGATCAGTGTAAAGTTCAAGCAAAGTTCAGCAATTGCAACCGAAATCATTTTGTTGCAAGAACTCCTTTTTGATATTTATGCTGTTTCGTGACTTTTGGTCTCATTTTTGAAATATAGCATGAGCTCTATTTAAAACCCGTTTAGTCTCGCGACAAAAAAGCAGTTGTAATCTGTGAATGACATGCGCGTTACTTAATTTTTTTTCGTTCTATATAATAATTTCCTCAGATAATAACACAAAGCAGCGTGTTTCGTTCTTCATAACCGTAAAAATAAAAGCGATTGTTAGGTCCACGTTCGTTTTTAGATAATTGCGAAATTACTCCCTTTTACTTTATAATGATCGTGTTTTTCGGCGTCAATTTTATGTTTTCACCAACTCATTAACACGGTTTTAGAAGGAGGAAGGACGTTATAAAAACATATTTTAGGAAACTAATGTTTTACAAAGACTCCCTTTACTTCTCAATAAATCTACAACATTCTATCAGCGGTTTATACGTGGTATTAGTAAGTATTAGAATTCTATAATTGAGTATGAGATGGTGGTAGTGGTCGATTAAACGTTGAGTGATTCCATCACGAAGCAGTGATGGTCTCGAGGTTTAGGCGCGCGGTCGAGAATTTCGGCGGTCGCAGGTTCAAACCCCAGGCACACACCTCTGACTTTTCGAGGTTATGTGTGTATTCACAATGAATTATCACTTGCTTTAACGGTGAAGGAAAACATCGTGATAAAACCTACACATCTAAAAGTTCTTAGGAATTTCTTAGGTGTGTAGTCCGCCAACCCGCACTAGGCCAGCGTGGTGGACTAAGGCCTAAACCTTCTCAGTTGTAGAGGAGGCCCGTGCCCAGCAGTGGGACGTATTTGGACTGATGACGATTCCATTGTAATGAGGACACATTTTTACAGTTATCGTTAACTCTGTCAGTGTTAGACTAAGTCCTACCCCTGACTATTAGCATAGAGGCGGGTAAGAAATATATACACTAATACATATTGCATGCCATAGGAGAGGCCTATGTCCAGCAGTGGACGTAAGAAAGGCTGCTGATGATGATGATGATGATGGAGGCCCAATATAAAATCTATGTTCGGAATGTGTTAGTTTAATATTTTGAAAAAAGTAGTCTTACTAGATGCAGGGCCTTATAACGATATTAAGATTGATTTGCAATGGTAACAAAGACGATCAGCTCATTATGTAAAACAAGCTTTACAAGCGTAGGTAATTTTTTTAAGTACTTGTTTTATTGTACAAAATATAGTTATTTATTACTAAATATAATTTCCCAACTTTTATCATTCTTAAAGCTGCATATAGGCTTTTTGTGGGGACACGAGGTGGCAAGTAGAGACCCCAAAGAAAAATACATACAAATCGAAAATGTAAGTTCAAGTGTTATTCTTAAATATATTATGTTCTTAAACAATTAAAAAACTGCCTCGTGGTCTCGCGGTACAAGTATGTGCCGTGCGATCTAGAGGTCTTGGGTTCGATTCCCGGGTCGGGCAAAGTTTTATTGGGTTTTTCCATTAGGAAATTCTCGGTAACAGCACGGAGTCCTGAAATGTGCCTCCTGTCCTGAAAAACGGCAATAGGCTCCCCCCCTATTACGTGGGACTGATACATACTTGGCGAAATGTGGGTGCAGAAATGCATTTCTGCCTACCCCTTCGGGGAATACAGGCGTGAGTTTATGTATGAATGTACCATTAAAAAAAAAATTTTTTAATTTTTTTCTAAAAACACAGAGGAGACGGTACAATAAATTATGGACTTAGATTCAACTTTGCTGAATTGGCGTGATCCCAAATAAGAACTCACAAAAAAGTTCTGTATATATTTACATACATATAAATAAACATAAGTCCTACTGACAAATTTAAAGCCATTAAGGTCTCAAACTAGGGTATAACTTTTACTACCAAAGACATGAGTTCCACTATAGATTTACTTAAAAACCTATGTATATAATTTGAATATGTAAATGATATTTACACAAAAAATTATAACAAACACCTACTTTGTTTTAAGCAACTAATTGTTATGAGTTATGCAAATTTTTAATCCAACGTTTCCACTTTTGCTCTTAAGCCAGTAAAATTTATGTAAATGACGAAAATGTAAGATTGCGAATAGGTGAATAACAAGCTTGTAATAAAGGTGGCAACTGTGTCGGCGATTAAGAAATAATGAGCAAGCAAAACATACACTGGCATTACGAAGAACTCTAGCGTGGAGAGACGGTAATCTGATGTACAACTGCCAATTTACCTATATGTCTTTCAACATGGCAAAAGTCCGCGATGCCTAGGACTTCTGCCGTATTGTATTGAAAGCTTTGAAAAAATTTGAACTGCTTTGAATGCCGTTTGGCCAATTTGGCTTCATACCAGCTTGCGAAACGAGAGCCCGCGGCTTCGATCCTCGCACTGACACAAACGTTTCTGTGATCCACAAATATTTGTTTGTAGTCTGGGTGTTTGACGCCAAAAAATGTTTAGTAGTTTTCGATACCCACAATGCAAGACTCCTATCTTAGTATAGGTTCATAACTATGTAGGTAAATATGTGATTGTTGGGTGTATTTATTTCATTTATTATAAGGAATGGACAATTTATTAGACTGGCGTATGAGCTATCTTTTCAATTAGTCTTTTTACTATCAGGTTGTATGTTAGATTCCTTTGAGATCCCCTTTTATAAATATTGATGAGGTTTTTCAAAACAAAACACTATCTAATGCAAGTGTTTATGCCAAGCCTTAATTAGATAAAGAGTCATTAGGTCTACATTCCTAACGGAATTCAAGCATTTTATTGAAAAAAATACAGCTTGGAGTTTTGTTTATACTGCGGATTACAAGATAATCATTGAAAGTACTAGAGACATAAATAGACATAATAAGCATCTGCATAATGCTCCGTCGCTATAGGTTTATTAATTATATAATCGGCAACCTTGCTCCGACGTAATTTATGAAACGGGAGACTTCAAGTTCGATCTCAGCACCAAGGCAAAATAGTGATCTACATATTATGAATAGCTTTTTTCTCGGGAACCCATTTTTGACACACCATTTATAAGTGATTACTACGAGTAGTATAATACGAATATTATTGTGGAGTCATTAATTTATGCTTTACCGTCGGGTATATTACTATATACTTATATTTTTAAATTCCAAGGCTTCATTATTACATATTCACATGATTTTTTTCTATCTCACAAAGCGAATGAGCTGACGATGAATAGTTATACAATTTTTACATACATACATACACACTCGCGCCTGTATTAGAGGTAGGCTGAGGGGCATTTCTATACAACATTTCGCCAATTGTGTTTTCGTACCGCGTTATAACGTCCCTATAGGGGGGGGGGGGACTGCCTCGTGGTCTCGCGGTACAAGTATGTGCCTCGCGATCTAGAGGTCCTGGGTTCGATTCCCGGGTCGGGCAAAGTGTTATTGGGTTTTTCCATTAGGAAATTCTCAGTAACAGCACGGAGTCTGGAAATGTGCACGAAAAACGGCAATAGGCTCGCCCCCTATTACGTGGGACTGATACATACCTGGCGAAATGTGGGTGCAGAAATGCACCTCTGCCTACTCCTTCGGGGAATACAGGCGTGAGTTTATGTATGTATGTTATAGGGGGCGAAGCTAGCGATCCGTTTCATGGACAGAACTCCGTGCTGATACTGAAAATTTCCTGATTTAAAAACCTAGTAATACTTTCTTTGGTCGAAGAATCGAACCCGGCACCTCAAGATTGTATGGCACATATTTGTCCCGCGAGACGACGAAACAGTCCAAATTTTTAAGTAGTTGGGAAGCAGTATGTTTCAAATTAGCTCCGCCCAAAGCTTTTGTTGGAGGGATTTATTGCCGAAGAGCGTCTGCTTTCGCAACGTTCAACTAACCCACTGATCTTTTGAATTGCAAAATAGCCACGCGAGTCTTAGCTCCTGTAAGTTTACGACTCCTTATAAAGCTATAAAAATTGGTAAATATAAAATTATTTCTTGTTTTTAGATTCATATGATGTGCGCTCTAAAACTAAAGGCCGCGGATACATTTTAGCGTTAAAAATGTTGTCGCCATTAATGGAATTAGGTCTTTCGAGCAGTTTGAATGAATGAATGAATTTGAAGTTTTACATGCATTTATAGCCTGAATTGTATGTTGTATTTGTCGTCCATAATACTGCACATGATGGTGCCATATTTTAAGTCAAAACAATATAGTTTATTCGATTTATACCTTTATAAATAAGGTCTTAGATTATATTACGCGATAGTAATGCGCGAAACCCCATGTATTACATATCATCATCCCACTATTGGACCCAGTTCCCTCTGCAACTGAGAGGGGTTAGGCACAAATCCACCACGCTGGCCTAGTGCGGGTTGGCGGAACTATGTAAGCTGGTAATATGATTAAATGGTAACGAAAGATACAAAAAAAAGAAAGACAGCGCTCTTTGTTTTACCGCTTACAACTTTTAACGAAATCTGGTATTAAAACCAAATATACGGCCACGTTCTTAAGCTCAGGGCATGCCAATAAATGACTTTGATTCTTTAAAAGTTGCGTGGATGTTAATTATAATTAATGATTGCTTTTTCCAAGTGAAAGAAAAAACTGAGAGGTATCTTGTACGCAACAATTTGGAGGATTAGTCTCTTGTCAAACGTTCTTTGTGAGTGTTGTATTTTTTCTCCAAGTAGGCTGATGACAGAGCCTTGTTTGAGGTCGAACACATAATTTGACGTTTTAGGGTTTGTAAAGTTGCGTCGCGACTCACGTCTTCTAGGCGCATGCGTAAATGCATAAATGTAGAAGAAAGGTGGTTATAATATTGATGCAGGTAAAACAAGATGTTTGACTGTGTGTTCGCATGACTTAAATTTATTAAATTTTGCTTTGTTGCTTATTTGCACTTAATATGTGTTACATATACCATATCTGGGGGTTTTCAACACGAACTACCAAAAAGCCTTACTGCAAAAACAACTCTGGCAAGGTCAGTTTGATCAGTAAAAAACAATTGCTTACGATAATGTGTATTGGAAGAAGTGTCTTAACAAAGGAAATCCAATGTAGTTTTGATAACAAGTGATTTATTTTTTTGTCATCTTTAATTTTGGTCACATCAAGTATGAATTCTGGGGTTTCCGTTTGTTATGAGACAGAGAAGTGCGATGCCCACTAAAGCTATGAATAATTGTTCATGAGATGGTTCAGGACTGTTAGTATGTCTATAAATTTCGGCTTGTTCTCGATTCCAACGGTGCATCTTGCAGCAAGTGATATTAAAAACCGATGTGATCATTTACTGTGATTATTGAAGACATAACACAGAGTCATTCCTGGGCCCTGGAAACAAGGTAATGAAATTACATAATTTATTTGACATAATAACCGAATATAATTTGTAAGTTACGTGCTTAGGAAAAGGGGAAATTAAGGAATATTTATAAAAAAAATATTTTGTTTCTAGCTCGGAATTATTCTAATGGTAAAGATTAATATGTATCTAATAATATTTACCAAATATGTACCTAATAATAACAAAAGCAGCGCAGTCGTCTCCTTGCCCAAGTTTTTATTTTGTAAAATGTCTTTACAAAGATAATTAACAGCAATATAGCAACGAGGCCCATAAATACTACATTTGTGGTGCATCTGTTCTTTCCGCAACAGAATACGCAGCATGGATTTCGTTGTGACGGCACAGGCTTTTGTCTACGAAACAAAAAAGTATCAAATTAAGTTTTAAACCAAACTAAACCTGTGTTATACGAGTACTAGTCTTAGTTTGCGAGTCTTGTGAGCCGTTTTATGGGCACAATTCCAGACTCTGTAATACTGAAAATTTCTTAAGTGAAAAATATAATTTGCACTTTGCTCGAACCAGGAATCGAAACTAGGACCTCAATACCGCACGACAAAGTCTTTTACCGCGAGACCAATAGGCAGCCATAATGAATTATAAAGGTGGAAGGAAACATCATCATCATCATCAGCCCATATACGTCCCACTGCTGGGCACGGGCCTCCTCTACCATTGAGAGGGTTTAGGCCTTAGTCCACCACGCTGGCCTAGTGCGGGTTGGCGGACTACACACCTAATAAATTCCTAAGCTCTTTTTAGGTGTGCAGGTTTCATCACGATGTTTTCCTTCACCGTTAAAGTACGTGATAATTCATTGTGAATACACACAACAAGGAAGGAAACAACGTGAAGAAACCTGCACAACTAAATGTTATTAGGTGTATAGTCCGCCAACCCGCACTAGGCTAGCGTGATAGACTAAGGCTTAACCCGTCTCAGTAGTAGAGGAGGTTCGTACCCAGTATGGCACGTGTATGAGCTGATACAGAAGTAACCGTCGCTCACCAATGAACTTAATAAGGCCGATCAACTTGTAACCCATGTTGCGTTGATAACTATTTGTATAGGTAATACACTTCTATATGGAGGTTCTTCGGTAAACTCATTCACAGAACGAATCGTTTTCCATTTACGATTTTGTCTTTTTTCGATTGAACACATCATTTTTGTATGAGGCAATCCAATTTTAATCTAAATGGTTGAGGTACATACACTAGGTACCTCACTTTTATTACTGTAGTTTGGATAAACTTCTTTTCTAACTAAAAGTATCATTTATAAATTGTGTCTAAATCACGTCGTTATTATCTTATTCGCTTCGAAAAATTCTCCTTTTACGTAATCTCTTAGAATCGATTGTGTTGCAGTACAAACATAGCTTATTTCTTTATTGTTATTTCTCAAGAGAGCATGAAAAGTGTATCGTCAGCGTGTGACGTCATGTCAGCAGGGCCGCTGGCGGTAGGCTCTTATATAATAATAAACTAGTATAGATAAAAAATGTGGACCACCGTTACATTAAGTGAACGTGGCACACCTCCATGTAAGTTTCGCAATAACTCATTGTTCAAGAAAGTTGACCTGAATTGCACATTATCATAAGGGTGTTTGTTTGTTGTATGTTTACGCTGAACTAGCGGGATTTTTTTTAAATAATAATGAATAAAGTCATCCATAAGAGTTTTACATTAATTCATGTACTCTTTTTTTAATGTAAGAAAAATTACGGTAAAGAGGAACTGTTGATAAGATACCAAACTTAACTACTTTCATACTAATATTTGATAGGAATGCAGTGAGTAAGAAATTTAAGATGTTATCAAAGGTAAGTAGCCTTACTTATAAACTTTAGTTATTTTAAGTACTACTAAAATTGCTTTAAGAATGAGAAGTATGCTATGAATAAGTGCTGTGCAAAGAATGAATTGACAAGAAATGTGGCGACCATTGGCTTCCCTTGGCTACTGTGGCTACTGATGATGTTATCATGCATCTAATAGTCTGGCGTCTTTTGGCTACCCTTGGCTGCTCTTGGCTACCATGGCTACTCTTGGCTTTTTGGTGTTGTGGTTTATTTAAAAGTCTAGCGTCCTTTAGCTACCCTTGCCTATTGTTAAAAAATTTTTCTAACCTTGGCTATTGTTGGCTATACTTGTTTGTTGCTATTGAATTTCCCAGTCTGGATGTAATTACTTAGAATACACTTTTTTAATGCCTTTTTTATTCCCAAAACGGTGGACTAGGTTCAATTATAGTAAGCCGGACATGGGCCTCAACCAAAGATTTCCAGTGCGGGCTATTAAACTAACTTTCTCTAGTACGATCAATACACTTAAAAATAAAAGTGTTAACATGGATTAAGTAGTATGACTGCGTTGATGTTTTGCGGCGTATGGAGCTGGTAAAATCTAGAAGTCAGATATAGAATATTCTTACGTTTCGGCTACTTCCATCTTACAAGGTGATATTCATATAGTCCGAGGCAATTAGGTGGCTTGATTGTGCCAGCACTATTAACAGAAATATGAAGGCGACGCAAATGAACACCAACTCTATCAGGTTGTACTCATTGCATTGCATCCATTTAGGCAGGAATTCCAACTCTGTCGATGCCATCTTGATTATTTTGCATATTCGTTGGAACGCTGAGAGAGATGAGATTATCGTTATTTTTTTCAAAATATACGGACTTGCTTACAAACATTAAGTACTGACTTTCAACATAAACATGCTTCGTCTTGCCCAGGTGAGCGACCTACAAAGTTGGAGGAAGGGAGAAAGAGGATATTTATTTTGAGAATATGTAAAATATGTTTAAATATTATTAGAAATGCTGTTCCTTAAATTGTAATACTAGATATAAGCTGTTATTAGTTTGTTTAGTAATTTATAAGATGAACATACCCACAAAGTAATATTTGTTGGTCCCCCAAGATACAGGCTTAACTTAGTTTGAGGCCCCCTGGCAAAGATTGCACACAGCAAAAACTTTTATGCGCATAATATACGTAAATATGTATAGTAATACATGTAAGAAAATATTGTATTTTTGTGGTAAATAAAGATTTTATTATATTATTATTATTATGGAATTGTTATAGCAACATTTGCAACTAATAATAAGTTGGGAAGTTATTAAAGAAATCATTATTGGTTAGTGCTTACACAATTAATATATCCTCAGATCAATCGTCCAGTTTGCCAGTGGATGTAGTAAACTGAAAATTATTGAAATTACATTATTATCTACCCTGTGATCAATTTACTAACGCAATCTAATTACTAGAAGCTAAAAGGGGTCGTTGAGGTAACTAATATTTTTTGCTTAATTGTATAAGCTCTCGTAAGCTCGAAAAGCGACGAACGGCATAATAATGACGAAACTTCCACAAAAATATTAGTATTTTATAATCGGGTCAGGCGTTTGACCATAACCTCACCAAATAGATTGTACAGATATAAGATGTTACACGCTTACCTAGTAATCATCCCTGCTTTTAAGAGCTCTAGATTTTAACGAAACCTTGGTACACAGTTTTAAACATAACATATTCCTTTGTACCTGACATTTCCTATTATTTTTTATATACCTACAGGTCTTCACCTATATCGTTTTTATCCTTTTATGTGGCTACTGTTCTTTGTATAATGCGTTTGTCATACAATTACTGCGTGACCGATGGAATCTTGATACGCATAACCTTATTCGCTTAGGCTTATTTTAGATGAAATCTACTTTCATAAGAGGCATGTTACATGTTATTACACGGTGTTTGTTGGTTATGCAAGCCGTAGTTTAGTTGCAACGTGGCTCGATCAATAGCGCTGATTAAGCAACGTTATTTCACTTAACAACACGAGTTACTTGCCTGAGCTAACTCATCCCATATTTTATCATGGTCTAATAAACTACAAATATAACGCGATAGAGCCAAATGGAAAAGATTCTTTATTTAACAATAAAAATATTCTTAATGGCTAAAAAGGTGGATGTGTTCGAAGTCTCCACAAATATATAAATATAAGTCAAGTTTAGACACTAGGTCTATCAACACCCAACCGGAATCACTAAATTTAGACAAAATAAAATTGTTTTCATGACATAAAACCACCATACAAAAACAGATGTGTAAATGCTTGACGAAAGTGTATACGTATAGAATATAAATAGCTTCAACAAAATTTACCGGGGTTGGATTATTTGTCACAGTTAGTAATAAAAAATAAAAATTATATATCATTCATCGTTTCTCTAACATACTCGTAGCACTGGCAAGAGTGAAATAAGCGCCTAACCAAAACTGGAGCTGCCATTACACATTGTTACGATAGCCAAATTTTATAACTGCCTCGTGGTCTCGCTGCACAAGTACATACATATATGTATGCCAGGTGATCTAGAGGTCCTGAGTTCTATTATCAACTCGGGCAAAAGTGTTATTGGGTTTTCCCACTTGTGTGCCTATTGTGCCCAAAGAACGGCAATAGGCGCGCACCCTATCACGTGGGTCAAAAACATAATTGGTTTAATATGGGTGCAAAAATGCACCTCTGCCTACATCTTTGGATAAAACCGGAATGAGTTTATGTATGTATTTAAATTTTATGTAACTCACCAACTAACACAAAAGTCTCCGAATGTTCTTGAAAAGTTGGGCCAACAAAAGTACTGGAGGAGGTACAGTCAGTGTGTGAATAACTGAAAAAGTCATGTCTTGTTATTTTGCTGCTTGATTTTATGTTCAAGGTGTACTTCCACACCGGCTTTCATCACATATACTGAAGTCCCATATAAGATTAGCTCATTGCCGCTAACATGTACAGATTCCATGCTGCTACTGAAAATTTAGGAACGTAAAATCCCAATAAAATATGCCTGGCAGGAGAGTCAAACCCAACACTTCTCGATCACTCGCGTCTATTCATGTCTTTAAAACGCAGGGTATTGGGGGTGGTTACTTTTCATCTGCTTTAAGCAGTGAATCAGAAAAGTGATGATTGAAGAAAACTAGTACTATAATAATTTTTGGATCTGGATTGGGAGTATGTGGCACAAGTGGGTCAGAAGCTCAGACATCCATCACCCTAATTTTAACCTGTTGTAGAGAACGAGTAAAAAGGGTTCTTGGTGTTTTTTGGATGCACTACGGGGCCGTTCTGCCTTACTGGGACCTAAAGCCGCGACAGGTGGTAACAAGAATGACCCGGCTCGATCGTCAACAAGCCGAAGTAAGTGGGTAATCGCGCCGCCTGTTTCCGGGGACCGTCAAGACCACATGTCTAGGAGGCACATCTACACGTGAAAGTTCGTGAGAAGAGGATCACCGTACCGTTTATAAGTGGGTCGGATCTAGCCCGGCCTACGCTATTTGGAGAAGACACGCTAGACTAGAAGGCCGGTTTCGTTAATTAATAACCTTGATTAATACCCTTCCTGCCAAGTATCTCGAGAGCTGGCGGAAAAAGCCATAGTCAGCTTTTCTATCACTAAAAAGTCAGTATAATAATGAAAAGTTATACCTTCCTTAAGCATTTCGTATCTGGACGGCCCAGCATTTATCATCATGAGTGATTTAGTCATGATACAAAGCGATTCAGTCTTTTTTAAATATAACCAGCTCGATTTACCGATCTCAATATTGTATAGAATGTACTATGGTGATATTTAATATATTTTAAGTTTATTTAAATGTTGTCTTACCACTATCGTTTTTGGCATCCATTTCATTGGTTGTTTTAGTGCTGTACAGTGCTGTTAGGACATAATATTGAATTGTTCTTGCATTATTGGTATCAAATGGCTGATAAAAATAAAAGTAACATTATTTTATTCTAAAACAGAAAAAATATCATTTTGTTGTGTCAGATGATGTCTTATATGTCAGTGTTTTGGTGTTTGTATTCCTAAGAGTTCTTAGATTAAAGAGGTCTTTTTTTATTTATTACGTTTTTTATACAATTTTTATAAAGGCGGAATTAATGCCTTAGGCATTTTGTAACAGTCAACCTTAGGGCGATGTAGGTAGGGATAATAAAAGTAATGCAATATAAACAAAAACAATATTAAGTAGACCACTAACTAAATACGTAGGTACATGGCAACACATTTCCACATACAAATAAATAGATAAACACATTAAATATATACTAATTATGCTATATATATACAAAGACATAAAAAAATACAAGACAAGTATTATTTAGCAATTTAATTAAAAAAACGAGCTGCTTATTTTTCTGCTGTAAATTGGGTAAAAAGAAAAAAAAACAGTGCACTGGGCGGTTGCGACGATTTTATTTGGATCGTTTTTTTATCTGAGACATCCCGGGGCGTCCTCAAAGCGCGTGACGGCCACCAAGAGGTTAACCTAAACCTAAAATAACCTTATTTTCTAGGATAGGAAAGCTATCCAGCCTCCTGTCTCCGCATTGACATTCTCCTTTCAGCTATCCATGTAAGCTGAAAGGGAGTTCCCCTTTCTTTTCGTCAAAAAGCACAAGATCCAAAATAAAATTTATTTCATTCTGGTTTCTTAGTACGGTTATGTATTATCACAAAATATTGATTTTTTATTTCCTTGTTGGTCCCGTCGTGTGCTCTATAACATCGAGATGTTTATACCAGTGTTGTTGGAGTATTACCTGAATTTTTTTCGTAAAGCAACAGTAGGCTCGTTTCCTATTTGCACAGCAATGAGTCTGCGTCACGTCACATTTTTTTTTCGTCCTCGACTAATGGCGCTCCAGCCCGGCAACGACGTCCCGACCGACGCATGTGCTGTGGGGGCATGGTTGTTCCAACCATTACCTGTGTCAGGTGGCCCAAAAGGATGAGTCGATCGTGGGTCACCATGGTGACAACTGTCTGGACGATACAACCCAGTACACAATAGAAGAGTGTCTAGCCTGAAAGGAGCAGCGCAACACTCTCTGCGCTATTGTTGGTGGCGATCTCTTGCTGCCAGCCGTCATGACTTCGATGGTCTTACGTTCGCACTTCTGACTACGTGCTCGTGGTCGTATCGTGCGATAATCTTCTTCTGGGAACAAGTCGTGTCGCTTCCGTAGCGGGTGTCCATCCCTTAACTAGGGCGCCCGAACCAAGCTAGTTGGTGTGCCACTGCGCCGTTCTAAACTCCGAGAAGGCCGGGATGCTTTTCGTCTCGGAGTCACACGGAACGGCCGGGGAATAATTGTGGGGGCTTCTCGACCATATATTGTAGTCGCCTTCCTTGGCGCGAAAATGGCCACGAATATGGCGTATGGAATTAGAGCTTTCTCATAGCACTGCACTCTCTTCCATTACTGATGTTATAATTCACTATGGAGTAGTACTTCCTCTAAAACAGAACAACTATGCACTAAAGTAAAAAAGTAAATTTTGATAAAGTTATAATTTGTTACCAAGTTATAGAAATTTCAGCGCCATCTATACGTTTTGTCTATGCATTGCGTCAAAAATCATTCACAATCCAACGCTTGGTTATATTATCTGTTTACATTTGTAGCGAATGATACCTATTAAAGCCGCTAGATGGCGTTTACTTGAATATTTTAAGTAAAGTTTTAAATTGAATCTTTAACTAGAACCAATAAATATTGATTCATCGTTCTATGTATTTAACAAATCAAAGTGTGATATGATACGAAAGTGTTCTTTTTTTTAATATTTCAATAATAATTACATTATGTTCTTATCTTTCAATGGTTTGTGTTCACGCGCGCGGCAACCGTGACAGGTGGGCATGCGACGCAAGTTAGTACGAAACGCAACTCAAACGTTAACGGTTGCATAGTCGGTCACGCTGCGCAGGCCCTTTACAATTGATGCAAAATTTAAATAACGAACATCAATGAACTTGTGTTTTTATAATGAAATTTGTGATAAAGGAACAATGTTTATGCAGCCAGACCCGGTTCCCGGCAAACTGGACGAGGATTTCAGCAGACCAGTGGAGTCTATAATGAGATGCGAGGATTTCAAAAGTAATTTTGCTAGAAAACTGTCGAACCGATATATATCAAAGCCCGTGTCAAGCTCAAGACAAGAAAGCACTTTCAGACTTCGGCCAAACAACAGTAACCATGATGTAAGTTGTTTACAAAAAATATTTTTTTCCTAACCAAGTGTTCGACACTTTTTGCGTTTAGTCAACTTAATTTATTGCTGATATGATTGGTGAAAGTGAATGTTATTATAGTGGCCACTATTCTTTCGTTAATACAACGGTTATAAGACGCACCAACAATAATAATTGTTTTGGAAGTCATTTCGTTATGTACATTATTTATTGTTTGCATAAACTTGGCGTTTTGTTTTCGAATTGTTCAATAATGTCACGAATTCGTTTGAATATTCTCATTGTGGTTTTGATGAAGCTAAACTGTTAAGCTAGTAATCTAAAGTTACAAGATAAATCTTTACGACATTATTTTAGTGCGTATAAATGACCGTAATTTATGGCATTGCGCAGACGTTCAATTGTTTCGAGATGGTTAATGTTCTCTGTCTCGATGAATTATGAGAATTTTGGCTATTATTTGACCCGGCGACCTACTTCTCCCTTTCTCACACAGACAGTAAAAGCAGTTGCTATAGTAATTTATAATCTAGTTTTTGTAGTAATAATTGGTTAATGAGATCAGTCACTCTACCGTTTACACCCCTGGATTGGTCGGTGTCATTGTGTTCTTCCGGATATTTTTAGTTACAGTACCTACTGATTCTGCAAACAGTCTGTGAACTTTAAAGGAAATGTACTTGCTCCTTATTACGTGCTTCTTAACTTACAGCTGACGTAATATGCACCATGAACCGCTACTTCTTAATCCTTTAAATATACATATAAATCGCTTCAAAACTATTGCAAGCCTTGTTGCCAATAACTAACCTCCATAATTTTAATTATTTGCATAAATTATGAATGGTTCTTATTAATCGAATGTCATGACAACAAACGGATGACATATAGGTATGTATATGGACATCATAGTTTTGTATCCTTCGTATTAGTCGAGGTGAAAGGAACAGCAAGATATATCCTAATCTACTTCACCTTTCGATGTTATAAGTAACATGAATGCAAAAGCGAAGATATTTATCATACACGTTTAACATATTCGAGTAACAATACAAAAAGTTAGGAATTAGAAACATGACGAGTATCGACATTAACAATAAGTCTTTGTGATGTCTATGTCATAGGTTCTCAAACTTATAACGAACAGACCACTTTCAAGTACACAAAATAAAACTAGGCGCACCCTTATGCACAATACTAACATTTAAAAAAATAAGAGCCCTCTTTTAGGAAGCACCGACATAGTCGGCTTCATATGGTTTCTTTACCAACCACATTACATCCGACTTCCCATCGTTCCCCTAGAAAACTCTGATCTATATCTATAATCTAGGTCTTGTGATTTACATAAATTTATTGTGGCGTTTACAATTAATTATTACGTATTTTACCGGTGAAAGAGAACATCGTCAGGAAAACGACACACTTAGGAGTGTTTAGGAAATTCTAAGGTGTGTAGTCCTAGACTTAAGCCTAAACCCTCTCAGTTGAAGAGGAGGCCCGTGACCAGCAGTGGGACATGTGTGTGGGAGTGGGATATGTGTATGGTCTGATGATAAATGTTTTAAAGATGAACATATCCATACTAATATTATAAATGCGAAAGTAACTCTGTCTGTCTGATTTAAATGAAATTTGGTACACAGATAGTTTAGACACTGAGAAAGGACATAAGCTACTTTTTATCCCGGGAAAGGGGTTTTAAGGGGTTGAAAAGGGGGATGAAAGGTTGTATGGAAGTATTGTCATTTTAAAAAGCTAGAAGCTTGAAACTTATGTTTTAGGCTGTTGATTAGATATAAATAAATATGACATTAAAAGTTTGAAAAAAAAATGTACCTTTAAGGGGGTAAAATACAAATAGGGGTGATAGTTTGTGTGGAAATTCGTCATTTTTGAAGCTAGAATGATGAAACGACGTGTAGACGACTGTAACTATGTATATGTAACTATATGTCTGTTATGCTTTCACGCGTAAATCATTTGACCGATGTAAACGATTTTTGATATGGACATAAATATGACTCTGTGGAGTAAAATAGACTACAACTTATTTTCTTTCTGAACCCAACTCTGTAGCCTACGCGAACGGAGTCGCGGGCAAAAGCTACTTTTTACTATGGCATTATGTATGTCTTATTCTGGTATAATTTGTGACATCCTAACAAATAGTTGCCCTGACAGATAAATTGACATTCTATTTCATATAGATAGATCACTCAGTGACGTCGATTTACGCCGTTGTTATTTTTTGGTGCATCACTGGTATTTAAAGTGAAATTGAATGCCACATTTTAACGAAACTATTCATAAAACAAAATAGTGTTCCACTTATTTTTTTACTGGTTTTCATTTAAGCGTCGGCATGATAAAACCAAAAGAACAAAAGTGGTTTCACAGAAATCATTGTTTGTACCGTTAGAGATCAGTCAAAGGCTGAGAAACTTAATTGAACATACGATATTCATATCAGATTTCAATTTTTACCATATATGCGTAAAAGCGTGAGCCAGTGAGAAATCTGGAATTCTACAAACAAAACCAAACCTTGAACAAAAAAATAATTTCTTTTACGAGCGTTCACGCTGATGATATTCAAGGGAATTTTTTTTTTTGCATATTTCATTAAAAATATTTTCCCGTTCGAAGTTATTGTGACTGTCGTCAGGACATATATGTTTCAATGTTATGAGAATATTTTTTTATGCAATGTATAGATAAAGTTTATGTTTAATTCGATGGAATTATGTGCATAATAATTAATATCACTGCGATTTTCCCCTGTATCGTATAAAATATAAGCCGCGGGAATGGGTGTTGTATAGCTCATCAATTTCTTAATATGAAGAGAAGCCATTATTTTCTCGACATTGTGTGTACTGAACTCTTTTACCGGCGTCATTATTATTTTCAACAATAGAAAACGTCGTGAGAAGTTTATTGCTTCATTAGGAAATGCATTAAACAGTGCTTCAGCATTTCCACAAAATACATTGCGAAATATTTGAATATATTTGTAATTAACGGCCACAATGAAATTTCAATTACATAACCCGTATTAAAATGCAAGCAAGCGATGCAACGGTGCGCCAGACGTGTCTATTGTCTGCAAATATACGCCTACACAATTGTTAGCGTTTGCACAAAAACTACCGTTCATGGTGATCTTTACACATGCATTATACATGGTTACGGTAAACTTAATCAAATGTACCTCGTCCCACTGTCATCTGACGTTTCTGTCTCTCGCTTCATATCACACCCAATCATCACAATAAGCGAAACAATCAACCATATAGGTCTCATACCAAAGTCTATATTATTGTAGGCATATATTTTGCTTATACGAAAAATTGATTTCATGGCTCTCGGTACACATCTGATTTTTAACTATTTTTGGGTTGAAGCAACTATCACTGTAGTGAAGTCTACATACAAAAAATCTATCGAAAGGTTAGAACAATACTTCATCACCTCGTTTTAATCATTTACTGGCTTTATAAATATTTGAAATTAATCATGAAAATATCAGTTCCAGACCTCATTTGTATCAGTATGTTTTTGCAAACAGCTATTACTGTTCCGGAAACTTATTTACTCATTTCGTATTAAATTGTATCAAAAGTAACTTTCATAAGCCGCATTGTGTATAAATGTAATTTAAACTATAAATATTGAACTTTTCTGAGGAAAAACAAAAATAAAGTAGACAAAAACTTTAACATAACTTTAACAAACTTGATTGCACTGTATTTTTGGTTAAGAAAACGGAATAAATGTGTTTCCGTCTACATAAAATATTACAAAGTACGTTATTGAATAAGCCGGGACGTTTCCTTCCATACAAATTAGAATATTATCATATGTGCAGCCGTTAAACTCAAGGAAATAAAAATTAACATTTCCGTTCGATAAAACACAATTTCTGTCCTTGATTTTATTTATACAAGTACAGTGGTATACAGTACGGTTGCAATTAATATAATTGATTCATAATACAGCCAACAGCATGCTCGTATTCCCGAAAGATTAGACATTATGTTTATTTATACAAGCACTATGCCGTCTATGTTTCATCCTAGGTAATAGTGATCTTCATTCAGTTTACCACGCATATAATTTATATCAAAATCAATTTAAAATTTTGGTCCCATCCGGGAGTCGAGCCCGGACCTCTAATTGCACGCGCCGCTGGATCAACAAGACAGTTTAGTTTGAGTCCTTAATTTGGTTCATATTATGTATAAATTTAGTAGTTTAAGTCGTGTGGAGTAGAGATTGCCCCGCAGTAGCTCAAGAACTAATATCGGTTTGATACGACTTAAATTCTGAATTTTATTTTGTCTGGTATTAGTAATACGGAACATTGTTTCTAAAAGCGTATCAAAAAAAGTACCAAACTTTAAATAGGTTATAAAAAGCTATGCACAAATTTTCGTAGTAAAATCGCAGAAGTCTGCATTGGCTTTCTCTTCTTCTATCTCTTACTTACTTATTTGTGATTTAATTATAAATTATGATTTATTTAAATATGTTTTAAATATTTTTAGGTGATAGTTCTAGTAATAATTGTTTTTTTTATGCTGGTACGGTGAACTAGTCAGTTTGCAAGCTGAATTGGTTCAATCTAGCGGGGCATTGATTAAGAGCGTTTACGCGCCACGCGGCTAGTCGATTTCGGTAAATATGACTCGCGTAAATATGAGCGTTGATATTTAATGATATGCAATAAAAATGAATGAAACAATGTTACATCACTTATATCATCACTGATCATCATCATTGTTTGGAAGGCAGTCAGATAACCGCGAAAACATCGAAAACACTAAAAATCGACGGAGCGCAGAGCGACATATCATCTCTCTGAAAAGCCTTGCGGCGAACTGATTTGCACCGGCTGTGTGCAGCGTTTTATAGTACATTTTAAAATATTTATAATAAAATAAATAAGGGAAATTTCTTCAAAACAAAAATTTTACGTTTTCAAGTACACGTTCTTATATTATAAATATTTGTTGTTTTATTAAATTAAATATCATATATGGGTCCAAATCTCTCATGGGTCTGTATTGACAGTAATTTCTCAATATTTCGTATGCCTTAGATTTTTTATAACTTCAATAAGGGATATAAATCTGAAAATATTTTTTACTAACTATTTGCTTTGGGAATACTTCCAATTCAACAAGATTTTATTTTGATTAAATATGTTATAAATAAATACGAATTTTGAGCCTCGAAAATGACTCTAAAAGTGAATTTATGAAAACCTTCGTTCAGTTATCTTGTTATTTATCAAAATTTACACAACAATATTAAAATGTGCTTCACTAACTATTTAGATGACAATATTCCTAAAATAATTGGTAATTAACATGTTTGTACGATGAGTCTTTCATTAATTTTAAGGGGTTCGAAAAGTACTGTTTTTGCTCAATAACGCTAAAACCGCGTAAACGCTCTTAAAGTTTTTATAATATTAAAATACCAATGTTACTTTAATTAAAAACAAAATGTTCAACGGATCTGGTTTTTAACAACTTCATTTGAATTCCAGTGTACACCGGAGTACGTAGATAAATGTAATAGAAATAAGTTTTTTTTGACAATTTAGCAATCAATGAGATTAAAAAATCAATTTATATATGTATGTTTGTACTTTATTGATTAGCAAAAAACTAACTCATGTTTTATTAGTGTGCATAACACCTGAAACGTCATTGCTTTTGTAAATACTCGGTACGATTGAATATAAATATCGACTTTTTAAGAAGTATCTGAATAATATAAATACATAAATCAAAAATATGCAGTGCAACTGATTATTATTTAGTGCAGCGTTAAGTATTGAGAATAAAAATTTTCACTTGCAAAAATTGCATTAACTCCATAGTTTATTCGAAAATAATTGTGCAAACACTGACCGTAAGTCTACTCTGTCCTTCACCCACTTGCTCAGTTGTATTTGTTCACCGTGGAGAATTACCATCCAAACACTGCTTGGTGGAAAACACATATATCTCGTAACTGCCTGCAACTCATTATTTTTAACTGATTATAATGTTCTTTAGTGAGCAGAAGACTCATTACCATAAAAAATATACTTTAATTCAATCCTGTATTTTGATTACGTTCGTCGCATAGTAACACACTAGCCTGTGAAAAGAGAAGCTGCAAGCTCGATCTTCTCGCATAAAAATGTTTGTGTGATCTTGAAATATTTGTATCAATTGTTTGTTTTCGTGAACGAAATATTAGCTTCGGTATCCTCGTCTCGTCTTCTATCTTAGGTATACAGGATTTGCATTTTATATTTATTTATGTTTCCATTGAGGCATCTATTAAATATTACCGCTTATCCGGAGGCGATTATTTGCACGGTCAGTGTGAGTTGAATCTAACATTTGAGTCCGTCAGTTCCCCAGCGGAAGTGACACGCTCGTACCATTGTGAGAATCTCGGTTCTCGCGATATGAAAGGATGATACGGACCTATTGTTTCTCACATCTCCTTGGGATGTGGAAAGACGCTTATTGTTGAATGAGAATTAGTGTAATGAAAAAATAAATGTTTGTAACCTGATTTTAGTAAAACTGCCACTGTGGGAGATACATTTTCACTTGGAGCAGATAATAAGATTGATTCCATGTAAATTGGACGCCAAGAAACAAATTAGTCGAAGACGATCTCCACTTAAACGAGCAAAAGCTAGTATTTTTATTCAATAATAAAATTAAAGGAGAAAGTAGGGGAGTACTTGAAGTATAATCTTTGTGTTCGGGGCCAATATTTGTATCGGTTGGTAAGTGGACATAGACTACGTCCGGTTCCTGGATCAGTCAGTTTAACAGCATCTTTTTCCTAACAGGCCGATATTGTATTGACTGGAAACCATAAATTTTCAACTAGAATTAATTAAGTCATAAGTACTCTGACATAATGACCTATCGACGGCTAAGCCACATATTTTGACTAAAATGCAGATTTTGTGAAGTTAGGTCTTGTAGAGTTGCTCTGCTTGAGAATGTATCACACATTTTTGCAAGTCATACAATTATTTCATATTGGTAAAAATTGTTTTAACCTTTTTTAGAATTTTAGTTATGGTGAATTATATCGTATTGATTAGGAATGAGCATATATAACATCAGGATATAAAAGGCAGGACCGATGGGTAGCATTTAACGGGCGCGGAATTACACGAAGACCGCTTTTCATTTACGTCCACCGGAGATTTTAGTCGGTTTGCCGGCTTAGATTTTTGACCCGTCCTGGCTTTAACATCTGGGCGGATGTGACGTCTCCGCTCGCCGGGCTAAAAGGCCGGTGAACCCGACATACGCTTCCTGCCCCCCTCACCCGTGAGCTAAAATGATTTCCCCTTGACAAAAAAGAAGCGATCACTGATCAAAAGGTTTATGAGTGGAGGTCACATATCGACGAGCGTAATGTTGGTCGATCTATCCATGAAACGGCTGGTAGACTTGGCAAAAGTGCCAAACGTCGCTGGATGCAGGTCGCTTTAAAATCTATGAGGGAGGCCTAAGTCCAACAATGGACGTTTAGGAGCTGATGATGGTGATAAAAACATGCATTTCAAACATCGCGATATACCTGAGTCATAAATATTTGACGTCGGAATGACTGCGCCTAAAACACGTAATCGCTTTTTGGTTCGTAACAAAAAAAGGAGAAATTGTATTTTTTTGTGAAACGGTTACAGAATAATTCGATATCGTTGATTTATATTGATTTGTTTACTCCATAACAACAGTATCATCTCAGTTCCACATTCACAACAGTTTTCAGCTGTATGATAATAAATTTAAATTCGAGAAAACCGCATATTTAGAAAGAAACTTGTAATTTAAGTTAATTATTTAATTTTTCTAATGTAATTTAAAAGAAAGCAAGATTAACAAAAAGATGTAATTAATTAAAAGTGGAATTATTACCTCATTGTTTTCTTTAATAGCATAAAAAATATATATATTTTTACTTCAATATGTAAATATCTAATATATATAATGCGATGCAAATCTTTAACGAACGAAAAATATTTTCCACATTTCTTGTTTCTAGAGCAGGCGTTGTCGGATATAAATTTATGTGCTAAATATATTAGTTGATAATTAGGAGACAATCACTTTGGGACAGGAATTACTTGTTGACGAATGTAAAGGAAATCCATATTTTGTAATATAGACCTAAATGAATTCTTTGGATGTTTGTATATCGTAAATTATGGGAAAGTGTTTCCCAGCATCACCATACAGAGCGGGGTTACATAAAATGGGAACGTTAATCACCTATTATATGTACGTTTGTATTACGAGTACTTGGTAAAAATAAGAAAGTAACGACTTTAAACTGACGATTTCTATCTGAAACTTGACTTGTTGACGGGGGAGCTTGTTATCTTCACTGATTATAAACAAAAAAAAAAATCTTTTGTGTATCGTCCGATTCGAAGATGTCTTCAATCACAATTTTTTTTTATTACGGATGGTATTAAAATAAAGCCTTTGTGAAATCCTTTTGATCGCTGTTACATTAAAAAAAATATGTAGATACAACAGACAGATTGCTTTGACCCCAGATTTAAGCACATCAAATATAATTTTTGGATTACAATACTATCCAAATGTAATATGGTCAAACTTACTCCTTTGAAGTTACTCCTCACCAGAATATTCCTATTCAGTCTATTCTATGCCTTATCGATGATATCTTACCAATATTATTAAGTTCTTCAGCACTATCCTATATCTTCGTCTATTAAAGTTTTAAGTCTGGATGGTTTCTATAAAATTCTTGTAAAATCCTCAAGTCATCATTCATATGGCTTCCGATATATTTCTTTGTAACTGGTGTGACTATTTTTTTTGCCACTAAATCGTCACCGCTACCCATCTTGCGTCCCAGCTTATCACTCTCCATGGCACGGAGCAAAATGCATTCTACCCACTGGACCATGATAAATAGGCGCCGATAGATTGAGGGCTGGACGCTAAGGGCTGGGCTAAATTCGCACATGTCAAAAGTGCGATTATTCATTATTCTATCCCCTCCGCTTCACCATCTACGAAACAGTTAGGAAGAGTAAGAGGGGTGAGTAAAGGTCATGAGACCGCGTAGCCGTTACACAACGTTCACAATTCCATGCAACTGCTCTGCTATATTTGTTTTTTTTGATGCAACCTTTCATGGAAAATAACATTCTGCAATGTGTGTAATAGACGGTGGTTATGAACTGTGTAACAATTTTTTCACATTTAATTAAGTGTGTACTCGAAAGTGGAATTACTATATACGACTAATGACGTATTATTTTATGAAACAGTAATTTAATGAAAATTATAATTAGTCTTTCAGCAAGCTACCTCTAAAACTTTCACCGATAATTACAGTCAATCAATTACTTTCTATGATAAAAAATATTTCTGCGTATGTGAATGGAAGCTAATTGTTTTATGTTTGATTACGTAATTATTTCTTTAATTATCACTTTCGACAGAGCGTGATGATAAACGTTACGTGAATATTTCCATTTTATTCAGTGTACATACTGCGTAATGGTTAAATGTTAACAAATAGTACATGTTGGTCCATTGATTCTGCTTGAATTGGATAGGTTATACTTAGCAATTTATTTTGTAACCCCATCCCGCAAATGAAAGTGATATAACTTCTTACTGTTAGTTTCGAAGGAAAGAAATGACCCTAATTATTATTAAATTTTATCCATAATTATAACCAATTACTCTTTCAGCAGTGGTGTTTTTCCATCTCAGTTGCGAATAGCCTGTATTATACCACTCCCTAAAATCCAAAACCCTACTCTTGTTACTCACTTCCGACCTATATCCATCCTCCCTTTGCTATTCAATGTGCTAGAAGCTTGTGCGCACAGACCACTTTTAATGTTTGTACACTCAAACAAATTATTGAGTACATTACAGTCCGGATTTAGACCATTTCATAGCACTCCTTAAAGTTACTGGTGATATTAGGGCTGGCGTGGAGGATACTAGAGTGACAGTATTGGTTCTGGTAGACTTTTCAAATGCCTTTAATACCATCAATAACGACATCCTCCTATCCATCCTCTCTTAAGATTTCGTCTGGAGCTTTGGTCTGGTTCTTATCCTATCTTAAAGGACGCCACTAGTCCATACGCGTCAGTGAGTCATCTTCTGATTGGTGTAATTTGCACTCTGGTGTTCTTCAAGGCGGTATTCTTTCTCTTCTACTATTTTAAATTTTTATCAATCTCATAACCTAAAATCTTCAATGTTCGTATCATCTACATGCTGATAATGTGCAACTTTATGCTCAGGCTGGAGTCTAAAGTGTAGCTGTTGCAGTCGACAAAATTAATAAAGATCTAGTCTACGTTAAAATCTGGTCTGACAATTTCGACGTTAGCGTCAATCCAGTTAAATGTCAGATTATAATTGTAGGTAGCCAGCATCTGCTATACAAATTTGATGAAGCGTCTGTACCACCAGTCTTATACGATGGGTCTGTTATTGTTGTGAAGAACTTAGGTCTACTTATTGACTCTAACCTAAAATGGCGAGCCCAGGTCACCGCTATGTGTCAGAGAGTCACAAATACTCTGTGTGCGCTTTATCGCCTTAAGAATTTACTTCCATCTAAAATCAAAACTATGCTTGTGCAAACTGCTAGAACATGCCGCAGGCATTAAGTCCGCCTTTGTATAGTTTTGTATATGAAGCTCAATAAATACATCCCATAAAAAACAAAACTTGTAAAAAACCCCAAGTCTCGCAACTCAGTTCTTTTGCCGTAAAAAGTTGTGAGATCTATATGATACCAAGTCGATGAATTTATTCAGTCCCCGTTTAAGGGAACTTCTGTCTTAAGTTATTATGCACTTAGCTTACCAGACACCATCTTATAGTGACCATATCAATGTTAAAAATCTTTTATGTTTTAAATAAAATAGTTTTGACTTGGCAATCGCACTAAAAGTGAGATACATTGTGTTTTCGTGGGCATATGGGATCTCATTTCTTTTTGTAGATAGTCCTACTTTTTTCTTTTCGGTATCTTCTACTTCTTGAGTACTAACAACGGATTTTCTTAAAGCCCACTCTCTGCCATACGAGACGACGACGACTTCCTCTTCTACATACGAGACGGCCGCGTCGTGATCTTTATTTTAAAATAATAATTATTTTTTGCGTTAGTTAGAAATATTTAGGGCCGCACGCGTCATACGTTAGTTGGAGTTAATCCTATTTTAAAGTTTTTATCTCTCTTTCACTATAAATTGGTATTGTCAATGTACCTAACAGAAATTTACAACATAAAGCTTATTAGAGGTATAACTTAAACTAATTTACGGCATTAACTACCGCACTCAGTTTTTTTGAAATGAATAAATTACTTGACCCTATTAATCAGATTTCCTCACGATATTTTCCTTCCCCGTTAAAGTACGCCATAATTCATTGCTACATACATACATAAACTCACGCCTATATTCCCTGATGGGGTAGGCAGAGGTGCATTTCTGCACCCACATTTCGCCAGGTATGTTGATACATACCTGTCAGTCCCACGTAATAGGGGGCGAGCCTATTGCCGTTTTTCGGGCACATTTCCAGACTCCCTGCTGCTATTGAGAATTTCCTAATGGAAAAACCCAACCACACGTTGCCCGACCCGGGAAGCGAATCCAGGACCTCTAGATCGCACGGCACATACATGTAACGCGAGACCACGAGGCAGTCCTTAATTTAAAGACCTTACTTCATAAATCTACTATATAAAAATAAGTCGGGTTTTCCTCCCTGACGCTATAACTCCAGAACGCGCGAACCGATTTCCACGGTTTTGCATTCGTTGGAAAGGTCTCGGGCTCCGTGAGGTTTATAGCAAAGAAAATTTGGGAAAAATTTCAACAGAAAAGCGGGAAAATCTTTTTTCACATACAGCGCCATTTTTCTCATATAAACTGTTCTACCTAATATCCTGTCAGACATTTTATGTTTATCCCATCAATACGGTTAATGGTCCCCTCAAATTAAAGAACGTATTTAAATAAAGGTTTGGAATCGACAACATATATCCACAATATTCGAATAATTGCGTATTTTGGATTTTAAACATGTAGAATAGTGTCAGTAATAAAAAGGGATTGACATATTTATTGGTTGTCAAATATTTATACGTGCGTTCAGAAATTTATTTTTAAACTCCTTGGTTTATAATTTACAAACGAAGGCGGGCTCGGTAGTCATCACGCTTTGAAATCTAAAACACTCAACTATGCAATGGAATGCACTTGGTGTTAAGAAAATTGTTGAGTAATGTTATTCACGTGACGATACTCAAAAGGCAAGTTAGAGATGAATAATTGGTGCTTGAGAATTCATCAATTAGATTGATCTAAAGATTTCATTGATCCCAACGGGTATGACCATTGAGTTTAATTTTTGTACTTTTTTATTTCTGTATTTTTATCTCAATAAAGAGCTGAACTTAATATTTATTTCCATTCAATCAAAAATAAAATTCAGGTAATATGTAACATGACATTCAATGACTGTTAGGCGGTACGAAGTTTGCCGGGTCAGCTATTTATATTATAGATGTGAATGTAAATTTGTTTGTTACGCTTTCACGCCAAAACTACTTAACCGATTAATCATTAAAATTTGTACACATAGTCTTCGAGGTATTAAAAAGGAGATAGGATAGGTACTTCTTATTAAAAAAACGGAGGGTAAATAATTGGACAATGATTGAAAAAAGATTTAAATGACTTTTGGTATGCAGATAGGTGGGACCCACCGATACATCGGTACATCGGTACATAGGATACTTTTATTCCGGAAAATTTTGTGTTCCCGTGGGAATGGTTATCCTTACTATTATATAAATGTGAATGTAATGTAATGTTTGTTACGCTCTCACGCAATAACAATTTTTTTTGTATGAACATAAATAAGACCCTGTGAAGTAACATAGGCTATGTTTCATCCCGGGAAAATGTAATGTTCCAATGGGATAAACATATTATAAATACGAAAATAACTTTCAGAGTTTTACTTTTACGCCTTAACCATTTGATCGATTTGGGTGATTTGATGTGATGGATAAAAACGGGACCTTAAAAAAGGACATAGGCACTGTTTTTTTAATTCAGTAAGTGCCATTTTGGGCACTTGAGGAACGATTTATAGATTCACTTATTAATTATCTTTCTGCACCCAACCCTGTAGTCTACGCGGACGGGGTCGCGGGCAAAAGCTATAAAAATATAAAAATTGCGATTACAAAACAGGTGTTGTTCGTAGAAGGGTGAAAATTTGGGGTTGTATGTATTTTTCAATGCTGAATCATAAAAAAATAAAAACTTAAAAATGTCCACAAAATAAAAAAAATACTTTTGGGTTGGACCCCCCTTAACACCTAAGGGTATAAAAAATAGATAACAACCTATTCTCAGACTTACTGAATATACATATAAAATTTTACTCTATACAGATTTTGGCCATATTTTTTTGTTTCAAAATTAGAATGGCCATTAAAAAAATAGAGGTTCATCATAGAAGGGTGAAAATTTAAGATTATAATAATTTATCAATGCTGAATCATAACACATAAAAACGTTAGGTCAATAGAAAAAAAAAAGCATACCCCTAAATGTTAAACCCTTAAATGTTGGCCGATTCTCCGACCTACCTACAATATACACATAATATTTCATAAAAATCAGTCGGGCTGTTTCGGAGGAGTTTGCAAAAAACACCGCGACACGAGAATTTTATATGTATGGCAAAACAACGTTTGCCGGGTCCGCTAGTAATAAATAAATAAATAGATACATCCAACAGTCACATACATAGTTCTGATCCCACACTAAGATACAAGTCTTGTGTCGTGGATATCAGAAACTACGAGAGACTTTTCGGTCTCACATAGACCCAGACCCGAAACAAATATTTGTGTATCACACAAACATTTGTCTCGGTGCGGGGATCGAACCCACGGCCTCTCGTTTCGCAAGCTGGTGTCTAGCCAACTGCGCCACGGGTCATTTCTATAGTAGGTAAGCTCTTCCCGCATACTAATTCATTGCTAATACACACATAACTTCGAAAAGTCAGATAAGTGTGCCTAGGGTGTGTACCCGCGACTGCCGGGATTCTCGACCTCACGCCTAAACCTCAATACCATCCCTACTTATCTAGCTACACCTATTATTCCATTATTTTATACTATACAGGTACACTAATTTATTTACTGCAAATGTATCTTTGTAATCCTATATATTTATATGAGATTACAAAGTTATTTATGCAGTTTGTGAATCTAGAAAATTAGACCAAAATTGCAAGATATTTTAATTTTTCCTTAAGTTATACACTAAACACTAATTGTGTTCCAAATTTGAAACTTCTATGTCGGCTAGAAGTGCCTTAGAGTTTTGATGATCGGTCAGTGAGTGACCAAAACCGCGAAGTTTGACTAGTTATAATTCTAAAACTACTGGTTCAAATTGAATGAAATTTGAAATTTACAAAGTTTATACTATGCTTGCTTGGTGACAGAAAATTCAGGTTTCTAGGTTTATCCACAACGAAACTTCGTTGTGTCCTATAACTATAGGGTGTCGAAAATGGCCTGAGTTGCTTCGAGAAAAGTATAGTACGGCCGTGCCGCTTTTTCGCTCGACTTGGCGGGGGCACTGCCATGCCCCCAGATAAATAATTAATTTAGCAAAAAAGGTTCTTAAATCTTAGATTTTGTGCTGAAAAGATATAGTATTGGCATGTTAAGGGCTTGTAGTATACAGTGCGAAAATCCACAGCCCTAAGCACAGAGCAAGGGATAAGATATTTTTTTTCATTATTCCATATCACTTATAATAGACACATACATACATACATAACCTCACGCCTGTATTCCCCGAAGGGGTAGGCAGAGGTGCATTTCAGCACCCACATTTCGCCAGGTATGTATCAGTCCCACGTAACAGGGGGCGAGCCTATTGCCGTTTTTCGGGCACAATTCCAGACTCCGTGCTGCTACTGAGATTTTCCTAATGGAAAAACCCAATAACACTTTGCCCGACCCGGGAATCGAACCCAGGACCTCTAGATCGCACGGCACATACCTGTATAGAGATATAGATAAATGATGAAGAATGTGCCGACTCATACAATTATACCTGTAAGAGTACCTTATCTAAGTGCTTTAAGTTGACATTAGAGTGATGGTGATAGTGTGTTTTTTTATGCTGTAGTAATGATAATGTATGGAATATAACGCCTTTTTTTCTTTCTGGAATAAGTAAAAAACGCGAATATTTTGCATTTATACTCCATGTCCACTTTTTATGTTTTTATTTTTGGAATTAATTGTTCCTTTTTTACCAGAATATTTTAAACCAGTTCTTTTCACATTTTTCAGCGAGATAGCCTATAATTTTCCTCTACAAATGTAGTATTCAACAAAAATTTTTTTTTACATAGAACCAGTAGTTCCTAATACTACGAAGAAAAAAACTCTTTTGCAAGGAGAATTGAGCACATTATTTGAATATTCAAAGCAAGGGGATATTCAAAAGAAGCGGAAAAGTATGTAAATAATTGTGATTAAAGTTATTTATAATTTCGGCGTGTTATGCCAAAAAATCAACATAATGCCTATAAAAAATTAACAATTGGTCATTAAATTTTACACAGTGCCACGCTCAATTTAGTGGTTCATATCAATATTAGTTATGTGTTATTTTATTAGTCCACGGGCATAATTACAATATAGAAATAAATTACTTTAGATATAGTAATAAGTAATTCAAATAGGTTTTCCTATAATCTAATGGGGGGGGGGGGGGGGGGGGAATGGTCAATTTACGTCTATTTTCTGGAGTTGTGCTAAGGTAAGACAAGTAAGGTATTTTTGAAGTGGTTATTTATATACATATATATATATTATGTTACTTACGAGTTTACTTATTAGTAATTGACAAACTTATCAAGGTACTGTGGCTTGCAATCGGAAGGGGTCATGGCAAAACTCTTCTATATCGATAGGTACGTCCGTTAGCGAAAAGTAATAATAATACTGTTCTTTTCAATGACTATAATATACTAACGCGCTGTTGCCTGCAACACCGTATGAGGAATTTTAGGCTTCAAAATGTTTTTTTTCTCCGTTTTTCCCACATTTTGTGTTGATGTTCTGCTCCTTTCGGTCGTAATGTGATGATATACAGCTTTGCTCGATAAATGGACTATTCAACACAAATCGCTAACTCTCCAATTTATAGTTACTAGATTTTAACAAAATTTTGTGAAATGACTAAAACTCAGTATCAGAAGTAACGTCAACTACCTGTCATCTAACTAATGTTTTGCGGTATAGTATTATTGTCGTAATAGAAAAGTATGTAATATCTCATCTGTAATTTTAACATAATGACTAGTATATTATGTCTTCAGCCGACCTGTTTATATGCAACTAAAAATTTACGTTGAATATTTGACAAATATTAAGAAAAAGAAGTAAGTTCGCTTGATTTTTTTTAGTATTTGTTTAAAAAATGACACGAGTTGCTTACCTGACAGAGAATAATTAATACACATAGAATTAGCAGGCTGAAATAACAGACTTAAACTTGATGCTGAATGCTGATAATTATGATAATAACATAATTAAGATCAGTCTCATTAGTAACTGTTACAGATTCATGTTTACTATTTTGATGATAGTTTGTACAAATTGGTATTATTAAAGCGAACTGGAGTGTTATTAAACATTATTGTACAGAATTTCGCAACAATAATAATCGTACTGTTACTAAAACGAACTGCAAATGAAAATCAATAAAACCGTTCTTGCCATATTCTGACGAGTCAACAGGGTCACTCCATTATAATTTCAGTTCTCCGCTGCAGGTGCTAGGAATCCCATCTGGGTACACATGGCGTCGATCTTGACATCGTTGGAGATTTTAGGTCAAGAATTCGTCTGCAAAACCTGAATAGGTAACGTGGTGTAGGCAGTCTGATTATAAATGGCCAACCGTACACATACATGCAGACGTCAAAGATGCACGTAAAAGGCAAGGAGAATTATTCCAATGTAGTTGTTTTCCAATGTCTCTCTTCCAAGTCAGTTTATTATCGATCAATTTTTAAGATGTGTCGAATAATATAAGTGAATGATTCATAATAAATGAATTTAATGCATTGAATAGTCAAATAAATGATTGTATGTTGTTTCCTCCTTTGTATAATTTTATAATACTTTAAATTTAATTAAGAAGATTATGTTAAAATTTTAAGAACATAATATTTTTTATCACTATTTTTCTACGAGGTTTTTTCATTTCTTTGTGTACTTAGGTATATCATTGTAACTAAAATGATGATATAATTTTTTTATACATGAATATAAGTATTGTAAAAGTATTTCAAGGACAACGACTATTTTCACAGTCCGTTGCCACAAATCCTGTTCTCAGTAACCTTGGGATAGTCATATCATACTCCGTAAATCTCAATCTGAGTACTGAGTATACTCTGTCAAATATAAAATTTAATACACATATTCATAATTTTACTATTATAATACACATACATGCCCATATCCCTAAAGAAGTATGCAAAGGTATCAGCAACCTCGTGTCGCCAGCTGTGTTTTAAGTCCCGTGTAATAGAGGACTTATTGCCGTTTTAAGGAACATTTTAAGACTACGTTTTAATATTCAGTTTTTTTTTTTGGGAAATATACAGAACAATCACAATCAAAAATACAAAACAAAAATATAAACACAATCCAAAGCAATTTCCACTTATAGGTAAAGCACAAAAAAGAAGAAGTGAACGACTAATCTAACAAGAAATTATATTATACAGAAACAAAAAGCATTGAATACAAAACAAAAAGCAATTATACAAAAACACCTAAACTAATCTAACACTTACACTAGAAAAAAGTAATTTTTTATAATTATCTAGCGACTCTATATTATAATTTATTAGTCGACCTGCGAACAAACATGTTAGATCCATAATTAGTTCGAGGTATTGCGGACTGAAACGTAATTTGTTTACGCCCAGAGATACGGGGACACTTAAATGTTATTCCACTCAGGAGTTGTGGAGAGTCAATGTGGCCATTAACAATCTTATAAAGAAACAATTGGTCTCTTATTAGTCTAAGTTTTAATGGAAATCCCAACACCACTTTAATTTCCGGGACTAAATCCAGCACGCATTGTATGCCGCATATGACAATTGTACCAATAGATGTGATAAGTAAACCTATACCACGGGACATATCTATTACGAAATATTCTAGGTCATACGACATCTCATAACAGACTCTACTGATACCAAATGGAATCCGACGAATGCGAGGTCAAGAGTTTGGCGTGGGACTGAAATAATCTGAAGATATTTACAATTGTACTTGTGTTCATCGGACAAGCGATAACGTGCGATAACTGCTTATATATGTTATCCGACTCTTCACATTATAAAAGATAGTAGTATTTAGTTGACACGTTACTATACCGTAATCTGTAAGGCTATATTCATATTTGATAAATTAAGAAAACAAAAGAGGAGACTGGATGGAAGATTGTTAGGGTTCCGAAATAGGCATATTTAAAGAAATCCGTTGGCGAAGCGTTGCTTTGCAAGACAATTTTCTATGAATCGAAGGTGTTAGTTCGGTCGTGAAAGAGATTGTACAGTGAAACTTTATATGATTACTTTGTGCCTTCGTCCGATTACTTCGATAGTTATAAGAAAAAAATATACCCAAGTATTAACATACATGGTTCTGACCCCACACTAAGATACAAGTCTTGTGTCGTAGGTATCAGAAACTACGATAGACTTTTCGTTCTCACAAACACCTAGACGCGAAACAAATATTTGTGGATCACACAAATATTTGTCTCGTTGCGAGGATCAAACCTACGGCCTCTTCTTTTACAACTGGTGTCTATCCAACTGTGCCACAGTAATATTGGTTTGAAGCGTGTGGTAATCTCAGTCAATCTAGAAAACTGGATAGGAGTAATTGAATATGGCACTTTAATGACTGAATGTCAAAATACCTTTTATCTACAAGAAGAATAAAATGAATACTACTGAACAAGTGGCAGTACTTCCATAGAACCCCAAAAGATCACCTTACTTTACATAATTCTGAATACTAAAATGATTATTTATCAAAAGTTATTTGACATAATAAATGAGAATATCCTGACCCCACAATAAACAGTTATAAACTAGACATTACACAATTAACGTGTAACTCATTTGGGCTTCTATGGAAATACCGCCACTACACTGAATTTTGATGAATACCACTTCTTATACTGGCATGGTATTGTGGCCAATAATGAATACCACTTGTTAAATTAATTGAAAGTAATTTAAGCGTTTTCCGGAGACCTAAGACATCTGACAATCATACCGGCTTGTTAAGCTTGGTCTAGGTGCTGTTAGAAACCCAAAGAACTAACATTTACACTATTGAAGATTAAATTTGAATTAGCAGGAGCGTATTTCTACACCCACGTTTCACCAGCCGTCTTTCAGTACCGTGTGGTGAGACTACTACCATTTTTTGTGCACATTTTCGTGTTATATACAGAATACCTTTACGTAAAATAAAAAATCACTGAGGGTTCAACAGAACACTATCTGGATGATGATGGTCTTTTCTACAAAATTTAGTTACAATTTCTTGATTCAATAAAAAGCAAGAACAGTTTAGTATATAATACATGTATTAATGCTTACATAAGCATGGGAGGGGCTGGTAAGAGTAAGCATTTTCTCTCTTTTGTTGACAAGGAGGGAGGGAGTTAATAAATGTAAAACAAAAATCACGTTTGCTTACAATTGAACGGCACTTTATGGTAACTGTTTGGCTTCCTTACGTCTTCCAAGTAATGTGTTTAATCGTATTATACTGTTGACTTGTTTCTCTCGCAATTTATTTAATCATACTTTCATGTCAGTTTATGGCCAGCATTATTCACATTTGTATCATCATCAGCCCATATATGTCCCACTGCTGGGCACGGGCCTCCCCTAAAACTGAGAGGGCTTAGGTTTTTATATAGTATAATTATAATAATTAAAAACAATTAAATTGAGAAACTATTTAAAAGCAAAGAGATTGTGAAAGAAAAAAGGATGCTTCTTATCATGCTTCTTATAAAAAATAAAATAAATTAATAAATATTATCACTTTATAAAAGTATTTATCATATTATTTCACTTCAACATTTATGTTTTATTATCTTATAGAAAAGTAAAAAAACTATTTCATTATTATTTTGCTTTGTTTTATTTGCTAATGCCGCTTTTCGAGCTCATTTCTAGACTCCGTACTGCTACTGTGATTTTCTAGTAGAGGAAACAATAACACTTTATCAGACCCAGAAATCGAATCTACGACCCTTAATCGCGCGGCATTTCAATTATTCTATGCAACATACGAAATAAGTGACATATTTCGTTTGATTTATCAATTGTGGTTCACGCTCACAGAAAAGTGGTTTTTGTAAAGGACCATGTCTGTGTGTATCGCTATTTCTGGATTGATTATATTAAGCGGTGAAAGTGGCGCAAGAATTCTTTGGTGTATTTCTTTCAATGAATTATATATAAGTTAAATGGAAAGGTAGTGTGTACACAACAATGCAACGTGACAGCCGGTGACTACCGCTTCAATTTACCTCATTGGGCGAAAACGTGCCCGTTTACGTGGGCATTGTAATGTTGCAGGCATTCTGGGAAATAAGACATAATTTAGTTGATCTCCGTGCTGCATTATCATACAATTAATCAGTCATTTTTAGACGGTTGATTTAGTCCAAGTTTATATGCCTTATTGTAATACAAATACAAATACAGTTATTTAAAGGTATGCAGAGTTAAAGTAATTATTATTATGATTCGCTCTACATTTTCAATACACGCAGTCGATTTACTCAAAATCTCTTGTTTTGACATGTTCACATATGTGAAAATAAACAATTTTTGCTCATTACGTAATGTGTATTGTATTACTGATGTATTCGGTCGCAATAATGGAATATGTTTGGTCGCTTTGTTTTATTATCATAACTTATCGTATTCATTCCAATCAACACCTTAATTGAAAATTCCACAAGGGTCAAAAAGTTTTAGAAGTTCGTTTTGTATATCGCGGCTACATTTGGATATTTCGTAAAATTCCGGTCGTTCTGTGAAGACTGCGGCACATAAAGAAGACGAACAGTATTACAGACATAATTAAAAGTTAATAAATAACAGTGGGTGTCGTGGAATACCGTACGGGCCGAGAGAACGCCTGAGTTTGGCAGGTCGTCGACTCTTAATCACAGCGCGGCTAAGTCCGCCATAGCACACCGTTTGAAATGCGGAAAAAAACAGGCTTAATGTTTATAACTTGTATGCACACTCAAGGCGTGTTTTTCTGGGTATTTGCACTATATACACGTATCTGGTGTGGAATTCTGACCGCTTAGCAGGCCTGAATACTCCATGCAATTATTTATTTCGTGATTATTATATATTGTTTGTATTTATTGTGTTTGTTATATATTTTTTTACTTAGAATACTATAATTGTGTGTGTGTGTGTACATTTATATTGTTATTATTTAGTTTGTTTATTTTTAACTGCCTGTACGCCATCCTAGCGTCCGTTTTGTCACTTGGTCCATTCATTGAAAATCAGCGCTGCAATATTGTGCAAGCGAAATTGCAGCATGTCGCTGAATGAAGGGACCATTGTTGGCTGTTTAAATTTAAATTATAGCTCCTACTATTTTTTTTATTTGGCCAATTATAAAATATTTTTCTTTCGTCTTTTATTCTTTCTTTCTTAGTATCTGTTTCGTGGTGTTGATTTATCGATGTTTGATCATGCTCCCTATTGATAAATTTCGGACCGAAGCTTGCATGGGCTCGTGTTTTATAATTTTATTTTGGTTTGCAATAAGCTTATTGGCGACACCCCGTATTATCTTGTTCAATGTTTGCATTACGAGTCACTATTGACAACAGACACTAAACTTTATTCGCCACTCAATAAATAATTAAGCAAAAATCGCCTCACCGAACTTTACTCATATTTTTATTCAGGTTACCAATTTGTATGATATAGTTTTCGTGCAATTGGATATGGGACATCTCAATATCAATCTATAAATGAAAATGATTCAAATGACATTGAATCTGACCAATCTTAGTTAAACCAAAACCAGTAGCTATTACGCACGTGAGCCGTGAAAATTAATTATTACGGCAGGAAAAGATAGTAAAACCGTTCTGTGACGACATCGTTAAATGCACGAAATGGAAGAACGTAGAATTCCAGCACGATTGAAATGATGTTCACACAAAT
Organism: Hemaris fuciformis; assembly: GCA_907164795.1. Taxonomy (NCBI): domain Eukaryota; kingdom Metazoa; phylum Arthropoda; class Insecta; order Lepidoptera; family Sphingidae; genus Hemaris; species Hemaris fuciformis. Next base: position 18,294,723 of record OU015431.1, on the reverse strand, counting down.
TTTTTTATTTTTTATTTTTTTGAAGGCCACTTAAAGATAGATTTACATAATGGTTTTTCGTCCATTGTTCTATTTTATATTATTATGCGTTCCATATATTATAATGCTAGTAATTTTTTGAAACAAATTTGTCTACTTAAATTTAGATAACGTCCCTTAATTTAAATTACCTAATAGGCCATATCCCACAGTAGAAGACGGATCTAACCAACAACTAAGAGGTATAAGGTCCACAATGCTGGCCTCGTGCGGATTGGCGGACTACACATCCAAGAAATTACTCGCCAAGATTTTTTTAAATTCTTTCCTTGCGATGTTATCCTTTATCTTATTTACATTTTTTAAATCTTAGGCACTAACCTGTGACATTTCAAAGTCACGTGTAAACTCACAATGAATTATCACATTGCATATATTAATTTATAATAAGTATTTTTACCATCTCTCAAATGAAGCCATTTTGTCAGGTAATACAAATTTAATACTTACTCCTGTATGCCATACTCTGTGAACGTGTGAACGTTGCTTAATGCAAATCATGTATGTATATAGCATTAGATACGCCAATGATTTTAAAAGGAAAAAAGCAAAACTTTACGTGCGCTATGTTACAGTTAGGTGTTGCAGCTGAGTGTTACATACACTTTATTTTATATTATTATACGTCAAGCGATATACTTTTGTGGTAAGGATCTTCTATATTTCTATTTTCCTATCCACCATGGACATACATATATTTAAGGACTGAAACCTCTTATGGCTGTTGCTCACGTTAGAGTCGGTAGAAAAAATATTACATAAAGAATTCCTCGAAAGAATTGCTCAGCGTTCAATTTTGTTATGGCTTTTGCTATATTCAATTTAAGTTGATGAGGTACTCATTTATACCTTTTTTGCACGCTAAGATAGCGTCCACGACAGAAACGAGGCCACGAGGCCTCGAGTCGGTCTCAAGATGACTACTTGAAGTAGACTCTTGCGACTAGGAGGAGATACTGTTAGGAGGCTTTTGCGTCCACTGACCACTGGGCGAATTGTTTAATAGTTTATTTTTCCTATATCCCAATTTGGAGATAATTCTTATTTATCATCATCATCCTCAGCCTACTTTTGTCCATAGCCGGAGTCAGGCCTCTCAAGGATTTATATTAAAAATTTACTAGAAATTTTCAAAAAGTTTGTGTGTTCTAAGTGATATGTCATTAACAATGGCAATGCAGTGATTACTGAGCAACTAAGCGTAGAGCTTGTGTCTTAGTTGCTTTAAGAACGACATCTAAATATCACGGGTTCCAAAAATGATGGTACTAAAAACTGTGTAAGTCGTGATGGCCTAGAGGTTTAGGCGTGTGGTCGAACATTTCCGGTGGTCGCAGATTCAGATTTTCGAATTAATATGTGTATTCACAGTGAATTATCACGTACTTATTATCACGTACGGTGAAGGTAAACATCATGAGTGCACGCCTAAAAATTCTTGCCTGCGTGGTGGACTTAGGCCTAACCCCTCTCAGATTTATAGGGGGCTCGTGGTCTGCTGTCGGACGTATATGGGCTAATGATGATGAAAAACTGTAGCCCTTTGAACTCTACTTTCACTAATTACGACATAAGAACGCGATGGTAGCGTAGTAGGAAAATGGGTGAGAGTTTTATTATAACAATATATTTTTACAAGCAGTTTCTGATTGTCATTATCAATATTGATAAAATTAAATGTCAATTAACTACAACGCGAACTAGAAAAACATACTTAGAAAAAGTCTTGAACACTAAGTTTCTACATCTAGTATTTGAAGTCTGTTTTATTGGTTGAGATGCTTTTAGAACTCGACTCTACATGATTAATAATGTAATTGATTAATAAGACCTAAAATTGTTGGATTAATCATATAAGTCTCAAATTGTTTTCTTTTTTCGTTTGGTGGTTTCTATTGTGTTAAATGTTTTAATGTACCTTGGCGACACGGCGGGGAAATTCTTGGCTTTGTGCCATACCATGGGATCTTCTAAATCATTAAAATTATACGCTAATTTATTGTCTTCAACCACAACCTACGTGGTGTTATGTGTGAACACTTGCGCAAGGACCATTATATATACTCAGCCTATCGCCGTCCACTGCTGAACGTAGGCCTCCCCAAGAAAGCGCCAACCATCCCGGTCTTGAGCAGCCCTCATCCATCCGTTACCCGCCACCTTTCTCAAGTCGTCGGACCACCGTGCTGCAGGTCGTCCTACACTACGTTTGCCTAAGCGCGGTCTCCACTCCAACACTTGTCTGCTCCATCGGCCGTCAGACCGTCGGCAGACATGGCCGGCCCACTTCCACTTTAGCGTAAGGACCATTACATAAACCGTTAAGAAGTAATTTATAAGAAACTTGCCTTTCTTTATATGGTGCGGCTAAGCTGCAAGTGTAACCTGCATGTGTCTTTAGTTTGTCAACCAACCGGCAATGATTGCGTATAAAAAATTTTTTAAATCTCCCTGTTTTATAGTCTTACCTAATAAGGGTTCAGCCAAATACCGTTTTCCGTGAACATTTCCAGACTGCTTAGCAATCCATCCAATACATCAGCCAATGGAAGTCCACTGCTGGACATACGCCTCTCCCAATGACTTCCACAGGGACCTGCAACCTTTACTAGGTCGTCTGACCACCGTGTCGGACTATACGGCTACTGAGAATTTTCCCGACTCGGGAATCGAACTGATCTAGTGTTATATGAACTTTTAGCACATAATTGTTAGGCAGTAATGATTTAAGAACTTGGTGGAACGTCTCAATGGGTTGAAACTTCTTAACTGTGCTTGGTACAAGAGATTGCAAATAACCTAAATACATATACCACCAAAGATAATATCTTGTTTTTGTTTTCATTTTAAATCATCAACATCAGCCAACAGGCATCAGGTGACAGCTGGAAATTATAAACGCGAAAGTTTGTAAGAATAAATTATAGACATATGGTTATGGAATTATGCTTGTTACTCATTCACGCAAAAAATAATAGATGGATAATATATGGATAATATAGCTTACATATCAGAATAACACATAGGCTATAATTTATAAAAATAAAGTATGAATTATCCAAAATATATAAGGATAAGTGACATGTAAGTAGGAAAAAAATCTATCATCTGCGAGCTATTCTGGCGTGCGTCGCAAAAACCGTTAAAGTTACACGCATGCAATGTATACTCGTACATAATGGAAATTTGTATCTTAAGTATATTCTCAGCCTATAGCCGTCCACTGCTGAACGTAGGCCTCCCCAAGAAAGCGCCAACCATACAGGTCAACCTGTCGACCTGCAGCACGGTGGTCCGACGACTTGAGAAAGGTGGCGGGTAACGGATGGATGAGGGCTGCTCAAGACCGGGATGGTATCTTAAGTAATCCTACAAAAAGGCCCGCGACAGCATATATATATCTATCTTTTATTAGTAAATCATTATCGCCAAAATAGTTCACCATAAATACAAAAGCTATTTATCGGACTCATATGAATTTAGATACCACTACTGGAACTTAAGTTGCGAGAGGCATCATTATTTGAAGTAGGTAAGTATACTAGACGACCTGAAGTTACGTTTAGGTGCCGTTAAAAAGTATTGATTGACTTTAGGTACCATTAATGGAACATTGGTTTCGACTGATGACATTAATAGAACATATGTGACGTAAGGTGCCATTTATTGATGTTGAGTGCCATTTTTGGAACTACTCATACGTAAGGCTGATTAGGTGATTTTAAGTGTCATTATGACGTTGAGTCACATTTAGTGCAATAAAATTTCATCAGGTGCACTTAGGTGGCGCTTGGTGTCATTATGCGATGTTAAGTGCCATTGGGCCCACCTAGGTTATATTAGATATATTTTCGCGATTAATCGTTGAGGCGATCTGAGTTGATGAACAAGTGTCGTAATGCCATTTGAGATGACTTTCGGTGACGTAAATGACTTCAGGTGACCTACTACACTGAACTACAACAATTAGAGATTTATTTATTTATACACTCACTTATTTTCTTTCTGAACCAAACCCTAAAGTCTACGCGGACGGAGTCGCGGGCATAAGCTAAGATAAATATATTTTGGGTCAATGGGATACAGTCTTAGGCAAACTTCGAGGGCAATTTAAATACTAATAATTAAGTAAATGTGTACAGTTTAATTATACTTTTTTATGGTTGTGTTTGAGAGAGTGTGCGGAGTGTGTCCACACAGCCTATGACACCAAGATTAATAATGAGATATCCTAAACAAGAACAGGACAACGGTGTGACTTATATACACTATGGTCTCCTTTAAAAAATAAAAATAAAGTAGGTGCATTTATTTATCATTTTTACGATTTCGGTACTGCAACTTTATAATAGTATTTTATAGTAGGTAATATTTTAATAACGCAACACATGCCTAAATAAACCGTATGACATATACATTTACAATTTAAAATAATGTAACTTATTTTATTTATTTTAAATTAATTTATATTAAATAAATAAATACACCCAACAGTCACATACATAGTTCTGAACCCACACTAGGATATAATTCCTTTGTCGTGGATATCGGAAACTACGAGAGGCTTTCGGTCACACAAACACCCAGACCCGAAACAAATATTTATGGATCACACAAACATTTGTCTTGGTGCGGGGATGAAACACGCGGCCCCTCGTTTCGCAAGCTGGTGTCTGCGTCTGTGTCACGGGGCTGTTAAATTTTATTACAGGAAAACTTTATCATTTTATTTCGAGATTTCGACATTTCAGTCCATAAATAACTAAGAACAATAAGAGTTTTGAAGAATCCTAATAAAATGTTATTTCACGTTTTATATTTCTGCTTAATTGGCACATTGCATGACGCACACAAAGCTGTCGGAATAGGGCAAGAAATATTTTTAGTACCTTATAATTGCGTAAACTTCATCCAGGCAATTTTTTCTTGCAACATTGTTTTAAAGAAGTCCTACAATAATTTCGCAAGAGTCTGGCGCAGAATTGTATAAAAGCTTTGTAGTTTCCATCAATTTTCATTAGCCACGGGATAGTCGAGGAGTCCACAGTGGAAGTCAAGTGGGAACGTGAATCATCTACGTGTGACTGGCTGTATTCAGACGCGATACGGGCTCAGAGGAAATAGCTATCACAAACTTGTTACAAGGATTCGCTCCGCTACATGCACGAGTAAATTACGGCAAAAGGCAAAGAACTTGTAAGTATAGTTTTTATCTAAAACAGGCAGGTGCGCTCGCCTCGCGCCCGCATACAATTTGGAGTTAAGTGTGTTTAGTGCACCGGAGTGGAACAGCCGTTGCTGGTCCGCGTAAGGTTTTACGATACGCTACAAACATTGCCAACAGGAAGCTTAGCATATGCTTAAAGCACTCGCGAGACAGGAATGTAAAAAGTTCTTTGTAAAAAGGCTCGAAACAAAATCTTTTTAGTAGATTTTAAAACACAATTTATGAATTATCACTTTTATGTTAACATAGATTCCATCAATCTACATATTTAGGACATATCCTAGTGTGTAGTTTTCGATGATGATGCAATAAGTTACAAGGCAGGTTTTTATTGTTGACAGAAAAATAATTAAATTTAAACTATTTAATTTGACGGATATGGCTTAAAGTATATTTTGGTTCTTTTTGAATAAAGTATGATTATAATTACGGATGTCGACCATCAAGTCATATTTGATTTATTGTAATGCTATTTAAAAACTAAGTAGGCTCGTGTAAAAAAACTAATCAAATGACATTTTTAAAATAAAATAAAAATATTTTTACATTTTTTTCTTATCAAGGCTCCAAACATATTGACAACTTTAATTAAATATTTTTTCGCTGCGGTTTCATGTAAAGATTGACTTTCATGCCAAACTAGCGATGACTGAAGTGACCGACGGTAGAAATACAGAAGTACTGAAGCAGACTTAATGATAACTTATTTTCAAATCAGCCGATGACATTATTTCTCCGAAGGCCTTATTTTCTTTTAATATTACGTTGATATTAGAATTCCCATGTATTATAGCGTGGTCAATCCATTACAACTGCCGGATAAAGACCTTAAATACGTTTCTAGCAAACAAAAAACAATAATTAAAAGCAAATAGAGAAAATTAACTTGATACAATTACAATTTCTACAACTATGCCAGCTTATAAGCTAGCTTAGAATTATGACAAATTGTCAATATAATGTGAAAACAACACATCATGCATCCATGAACATTAATGAGCTCATCTAATAAAGAACCGTTAGCAGAACTCGATCGTATTAGACTAATACACTTATCAACGGTCGTCGGTCTTCCCGTGAGAATACACAATTGAATTGTTCAGTTCATTGGTATGTTTTCTCAACAGCTTTTTCTAATCAGCGAATCTGTTATAGTATATTTCCTTTGTTTATTTAACAGTCACAGACGCACACAATTCTGACTAGTTTTGTATTTTACTTTATTTGTACTGCAACTGTATTCTATTCTCGACTAATGTGTTGTTGATACATTCAATTTGGAATTTAGGCATCGACTTTGTCTGTGTACAACAACACAGCCGGTGTTAGTGTCAGAATGTGTACATCTCTTTTAAAAATAATAAGTTATAATTTTGTGGTTACTCATATGGCATTGATTCCGGATCTAATAATATAAGTGAAGGAGGCTCCAACATGGGGTCTCTGCGTTGTACGTGACTCGCATAACTGTAAGACCGCGTGCACACGACACCGACATCATACCAAAACTCCTGAGTGTAAAGTATAGACCAGCCAGCCCATCGGTAATGTTTAAACAATAACGGAACTAATGTTGTTTCGAATAAGTCGTGTTGGTGGTTCAATAAAATATTTACCTACGTTATGTTCTTCTGTATAGTAGGTAGTAGCAGAAACTACTCAATGACAGAGCGTGCTTTCCAATTTATATCGCCTTCAATTAATGTTCATATTAAATTAATGATAAATTTAAATTTTTTAATTGTATTAATTAATATTATTGTTGAATGGTAAAAACTGCTGGCTGATTCATAAATAAAGCAATATTATAAAATGAATCCAATATTTCAACAAAAGAATTCCAAACCATTCCTGTTTGAGTGCCAGTATTTTATCTATACTATTATAATAAAGAGGAAAGGTTTGTATTTTTGTATTTTTGTATTTTTGGATTTTTGGATGTTTGTTACGCTTAAACTCAAAAACTACTGAACCGATTTCGATGATTTTTGGTATGGAGATAGATGGAACCCACAGAAGTAACATAGGATACTTTTCATCCCGGAAAACGTAGTATTCCCGTGGGAATGGGTATAAGTAGCTATGTCAATATTCTGCTTTTACGCCTAAACCGTTTGACCGATATAAATGATTTTTTGTACAGAGATAAATGAAATTCAATGTAGTAACATAGACTAAATTTTATCCCGGGAATTTGTAAGATTCCCGTGGGATGACCATATAATGTAATGCGAAAGTAACACTGCCTGTGTTATGCTTTCACGCCTAAACCATTTGACCGATTTAAATGATTTTTAGTATGGGGGTAGATGGAACCCACCGAAGCAACATAAGATACTTTTTATTCCGGAAAATGTAGTATTCCCGTGGGAATGGATATAAGTAGCTCTGTCAATATTCTGCTTTTACGCCTAAACCATTTGACCGACGTGAATGAATTTTAGTATGGATATAAATGGAACCCTATGAAGTTACATAGACTATATTTTATCCCGGAAATATGTAGGGTTCCCGTGGGATGAGCATATATTGTAATGCGAATGTAACGCTGCCTGTGTTATACTTTCTGGCCTAAACCATTGGACTGATTTAAATGATTTTTAGTATGGGGCTACATAGGACCCACCGACGCAACATAGGATTTTTTTATCCCGGAAAATGTAGTATTCCCGTGGGAATGGGCTTTCACGCCTATACTATTCGCCCGATTTATATGATTTTTGGTTTGAATACAAATGGGACACTATAAAGTAATATAAGCTACATTTTATCCCGGGAATATGTAGGGTTCCCGTGGGATAAGCATATATTGTAATGCGAATGTAACGCTGCCTGTGTTATACTTTCTGGCCTAAACCATTTGACTGATTTAGATGATTTTTAGTATGGGACTAGATAGGACCCACCGACGCAACGTAGAATATTTTTTATCCCGCAAAATGTAGTATTCCCGTTTGAATGGGCTATCGCGCCTATACTATTCGCCCAATTTATATGATTTTTGGTTTGAATACAAATGGGACACTATGAAGTAACATAAGCTACATTTTATCCCGGGAATATGTAGGGTTCCCGTGGGATGAGCATATATTGTAGTGCGAAAGTAACACTGCCTGTGTTATGCTTTCACGCCTAAACCATTTGTCCGATTTGAATTAATTTTGGTATGGACATAAATGAGACCTTTAAAAGGGACATAGGCTACTTTTTTGAATAATTCAATAAGTGCCATTTCGGGCACTTAGAAGACGATAGGTGTCATTTAAGATTCTAAGGATTCATTAAGTTACGTTGAATATAGTTAAGTGCGGTTAAGTGTCATAATGTGGTCTTAAGTTTACTTAGGTGACGTTAAACGCACTTAGGTTACTTACTTGCCATTATTAGATTGTTATTGCTACTGGGTGGTTTTAAGTTCTCTTATGTGATATATGATTTTGAAGAGCTTACCCATAAGTAACTTTAAGGAAGATTATGTGCGGTTATGTACAATTAAGTGACGATAAGTTTTATTGGTGTATGTGAAGTGACGTTAGGTGCTATTAGTGGATGGTGAGTGACGTCAGGTGCCATTATCGGATGAAGTGACATCAGATTCCATTAGTCGAATCTATAAGGCTACAAGTGCCGTTATTGGAAATCACGCGACGACAGGTGCCATATTTGGCACTTATGGCAATTTTAGAAGAATTTTAGTGGAACTTAAGGAATAGAAGAGCTATTTTTCCGTTTTATGAATTTAGGTGCCATTTTTGGAACTGAAATCGCGAAAGGCACCATTATTTGAAGTCAGTATCCTGGATGACCTGAATTCACGTTAAATGACATTTAGCACTGTGGAGTAGTGGTGACTGGTACCGGTACAGCAAAATGTTATCATGTGCATTTTTATGGGGCTCGGTGTCATTATGCGATGTTAAGTGCCATTATACGCACCTAGATGACATTAGATACATTTTCGCGATAAATTTATGAGACGATCTGAGGTTATGGAAAATGTCATAATGTCACTTGAGACGACTCTCAAAGACAGAAATGACCTCCAGTGGTGAACTACTGCAACAATTAGCGTAATTTTTGATTTATAGTTAGTTTCTGCACCCAACCCAGAAGTCTACGCAGACGGAGTCGCGGGCAAAAGCTATATGTTATAAATGAGAAAATAACTATACGACTGTTACGCTTTCACGCCTTAATCATTTGACCGATGTGAACGATTTTTGGTATGGACATAAATGGGACTCTGTAGAATAAAATAGACTACAACTTATTTTCTTTCTGAATCCAACCCTGTAGTCTACGCGGACGGAGTCGCGGGCAAAAGCTAGTCTTTATATAAAAGAGAAGTTATATTTTTGAATTGCTGTGCCATTGGATTATTGTTTGCTGACTGGGCACCGATACCATTCACCCAAAATCTCCATCACTAAGTAGGAAGGTAAGGGTAGGAAGTACCAATCATTTCGCATAATATTTAGATCTTAAAATTGTAAGCATGCCAATGGGAATGCTACTCCAGGGAGCATGTAACATCGTATTACATGTACATATGTATGTACATACGACTTTGCATATATGTAGGTATCCTGTCCCCCATTTTATTGCAAATAGCTTTGTACATTCTGTGACTGGCTGGATTATAAAAACAACACTTTATTGTTGATTTTGCTTCGTGTGACAAGGGCCTTACGCGTATTATACAAGTCTGCATAATACGTGTGCGCGCACATGAAAACGGACAGAAAACGCAATGCATTCGAATTGTTTTTTTAAATATATACAGCGAATCCGATTATGTTGGCTTTGTATTACTATAGTGTGCGAGCTCCTATACTTCAATCATTCATATTGCATTATCTCTCAATATTCTCAATATTCCATTAACTCTCTGTCATTTGGTAAAACCATAAATTTTATTCATTTCTTTTCTACTGTAGACATTAAACATCAGATCCTTGCAGAAATAAAGATAAAAAATTAATTCAATACTATGTGGAAAGATGATCAAAACGACTAAAATCACTATAACCCATGTGTTATAACCCAATTATTTCCATTACTTTACCAGTAACTAAAAAGAGTTGTTAAATTTTACATACTTCATTTATATATTTTTAGAAAATTGAAAAAATAACTGGTTTACAAGATATATGAATCAGTCTTTGTATTGTACGATAGAAATTTCTACCAAAAATTCTGCTATGTACGGTCTTTAAAAACTGAAATATAAGGACTACGTTATGAAAACAAATGTTTAATTTTGTGTCTATAAAACTTCTTGGTTACAGTTGAGAAACATAAAAATGATAAGACGTTCCGGAATACTCTTAATAGAATATTTCAAATTCCGAATTGCAAATTTAATTCATGTTTGATTTATTTATAAGCTTCTGTGGAAAGATTCCACGCATTTGAAAGTAAATGGGAACAAACTGTTGCCCACCTATACACCACACTCGATTATCTACACGTACGGCAATAGAATATTCTACCTGAATAAAACATGTCGCATCAGTTCGTGTCTTACAATTGTTGTGATTTTTTCTTGATTATATAACAGTCATCACAATGTAATCATTTTATGCTCAAAATGAGAGTTGAATATTCATTACTAGCATTCGTCTGTGCTAATTTTAGAGTCATAGTAATTCAAATTTTACACGATAACATTGCGAAAATGGGAGTAGTAGAGCGGTATGTTTAAATTAAGGATCGAAATTAAACAAAAAGCGTCCATCAAAATGAAATAATGGATTAGCGTAACTACTTGTCCTTCCTGTGCACCCGACACACCTGACACGAATTATCGAAACACTATAGAATTAATTCAAAAACCTATTAAACGTGACTAAGAGTACATGTTTTATGAGTTGAACAGGGGTAGGGCTGGACGATTCCGAGGGTCGACACCGGATGCAGGAGTCACGCGTCGGCAGTTGTGCATGACGGCTTGCCTCACACTGTTACCCAGACTTACACGATTGGCCACCGAGCGCCACTGCTACAACGCAGCCAACAGACAATAATACTTAGCCGAGTTATAGTTTTTGGGCGGTGACTCACGGTTACGCAAGCTCGGTGAAAATTATACCTTATGAAATTGTGCCAGTTTAAATTTCCTGCCGCTTGGTACTGTCCTAGGCTTGGAATTAGTCGATTCATGTTTTGTGTTACATTTTATCGCCTCATTTGTTAGGTGAATGTGGTTGCCAAATTACTACTGAAGTATGTTGAGGTCACATAAAATCTTACAACTTTTGTAAATTATACACTACATACGATCCACTGTTATAAGTGTTTCGGCAAACTCATCAGAATTAATTTAGATGTTGGAAATTTAATATGTCAAGTAAAAATATTTAAAAAAAAACTTTTAATCATTAACAGGGTCCGCCAAAAAGTTACCGCTCTAACTTCACAGATTATTCGATAGAGATGTGTTAATATTTATACAGGAACAATTATTGTAATTATTAGTTTATTTAAGCTTCATTGTAGTGTAAAAATCGTGATGGCCTCGAGGTTTAGGCACGCGGTCGAGAATCTCGACGGTCGCGGGTTCCAACCCCAGGCACACACCACTGTCTTTTCGAAGATATGTGTGTATTCACAATGAATCATCACGTACTTTAACGGTGAAGGAAAACATCGTGATGAAACCTGCACACCTAAAGTTCTTAGGCATTTCTTAGGTGTGTAGTCCGCCAACCCGCATTAGGCCAGCGTGGTGGACTAAGGCATAAACCCTCTCAATTGTAGAGGAGGCCCGTGCTCAGCAGTGGGACGTATAAGGACTGATGATGATGATGATGATGGTGTAGTGTAAATGGACAGAATTGTAAAGGTTGGTTCGAATGGAGTAGTACAGATACAGATGTATGATAGTAGGTGATGTAATAAGGTTTCATATGGTTAGTATTTTTTTCTGGAGGCCTTACTACCTATCCTCTCTTCGTTTTTCGTCTCTTTTTCAAATCAATCAGGAGGGACGTTTGATCCGTCAATATGATCTTATTATAAAAGAGCTTTACATCCGCAAGAGGGCTTCTCTTCATGCAAATTATAACAGATTATAATTAACGCTCAAGGATATGAAACTATGATGTATTTGGAATGCGATGAAATCCATTACACTGCAATGACAGCTATTATGGAGCGGTTAATCATAGAGAATACGTCGCGAAACAATTTCACTTATCGACTTACAAGGCTCTTCGATATGCAAATAATTATGACGTGTGTTGTGACTGGGAAGTATATGTTTTGACGCACAGAAGCATTTATTTTCGTGTTTTTCTGACGGTACTATTTTTTTGCTAATTTTATTTTATGCCAGTTTCTTTGGTAATCTATTGCTCTTTATTTACCGTCTTCATTTAAACTTAAATCTTATTCAAATAAAAACATGTATTGTTTTGATTTCCGACATTTCAAGTTCCTAATTACATGATGTAGGATTACTTGTATTGTTTTCATATACTCGTAGTTTATTTATATTGTATTAAATAAAAACAAAAATCCTTGAATTTAATCATGATTACCTACATTTTTTTCAAATGCATGTTATAGTCTATTTATGAGTGTTTCTTTTCGAAATTTCGTCTGTGTGGATTTTGCATGTCTGTTGAGAAAGATAAACATTTTCAGAAGCTCATAATATATAAGTATCCAAAATAGTCGCTTAGTTTCTTGTTTGGAAAATGCTAAGGAACATTTAACACATTATTGGGAATTATCAAAATCAACGCCAAAAAGTAATAAAATAGTTGATATAGATGAAAGCGAAGCAGGCGAACAAACACATATTCCTATTAATAATATAAGGCACTGGCGATAAAGGGCCAGCTCCGTCCAGGCGCAGTTTTGAATCCAGTGGTAATCCCGCGCGAACAAAACCAAACGCCTGTCATAGCTTCTTAAGCTAATGTGAATGAGTTTCATATCGTACTGGGCCCTACTCTGCCCGGAAGTGATTTTATTAAAAATAGTTGACCCGGGAACTTCATTCCGCCTAACAGCCGATTCTTTAATATATAAAATAAGTTACTCCTTATTTTATCAGCTATCTGCCAGTGAAAGTCCTGTTAAAATTGGTCCACCCGTATCAGATATTAGCCGGAACATTCAGACAGACAGACAGACGAAAATTGTAAAAAACGTTATTTTGGTGTATGTACCGTGTATACATCCATATGCATTTATTAAAAAGCGGCTATTTCAATATTACAAACAGACACTGCAATTTTATTTATTTGTATAGATTTAGCCTATGTTACTTCGGAATTTCCTATCTAAATTCATATCAAAAATCGTTCCAATCCGTTGAGTAGTTTTTGCGTTTATTTATTACAAGTATACAAACCTTTCCTCTTTAAATTATTACTATAGATAATTTGTAAATAGAAGTAGTTTCCGCTTATATGTGATTATGGCTTATTATTGGGTCTTCTGGTATCGACAATATGTAGGATAAACATAATTACCAAGAATGAAACACATCTCGTAAAATTATTTGTAGTGTGGACACGGTACGGTTAATTCTGTGTTTCAATAGTTATAAACAGAACTGGGTTTAGTGCGTTTTTATGAGCGTTTAAATTTTGTGCTACAAACAATAGATGTGATTCTGCATCTAGTAGTCATGTCATAAAAGTCACGCCAGTAGTAGCAATCTTGTCTGTTTATAAATAACTTACTAATTCTATGAACTGAGACTGCCTCGTCGTTCCCGGGTCTGGCAAAGTGTTATTGAGTTTTTCCATTAGGAAATTCTCAATTGCAGCACGAAGTCGGGACTAATATACTCGTATGTATACCTGGTGAAATGCGGATGCGGCAAACCACAATTCGCTAATGTGTATTTATATCAGCTGTAGCTGCAGCGAATTTTTGCCAAACAAATACAATGATAATACCTGGCCCGAAAATCGAGTCCAAGAGGTTTCCATTGCGATTTGTAATCAGGTATTTAACATCTTCAATAAATCGTATTTATATCCTAAATGTAGGTATTGAAATTGTGCTTGTACTATTTTTCTTCTGAAAAATTATTTATATTTCAAAGTAACAAATATTTCACCTCTGTTACATATTTGCAACTTCAAATCAAATCATATCATGCAAATCATCCGCCTATAAAATAGAGCACATTTTCGCTACCGTGTTAACTAAATAGCCTACTTTCCAAAAGTATTGGTTTGCACGCTGGAAATTGTAAGGTGAGGACAGTAGCCGACTGGCCTTGATCAAGCCCGGTCTCGAGTCGCCGCCCAGACATTTGAGATGATCAACCAACACCCTTAGAAATACGATACACACTACTTGTAATACGATCGAAATTATTTCAATGAATTTGCTTGTCCACAGCGAAAATTGCAGTTCGATACAGTTAAATTAAATATTTATCATTTGTATAAGCTATTGACAAATACAACAATTTTGTATAGTACATTCAATGATATAGGATAGAATAATCACATCATGAGCACTATGACTGTTCGAAATTATGTGTATGTAATTTAGTACGGCAATGGCAATAGGCAGGACATTTGTCGAGGAGGAATAATGGTTGATGGACAAAGGCCGTAACTGAATGGTGGCCTCAGGAGGTGCAATAAAACGGGGCAGACTACCAGCTAGATGGTCGGATGACATAGCTCATGTAGCCGGAAAGCTATGGATGCGAACAGTCCAGGACTGAGAAAAATGGCGAGCATTGGGGGAGGCTTATGCCCAGTACGTGGGCTGACAACGATGATGAATTTAGTATGAGATTCTTTTAGGATTTGGAAGCTTTGTTGAAGTAGAAAACATAGTTCATTCAGAACATTTCCGGCCAGTCTAGTTGACGGCCAAGCAGATATGAAGCATTGTATAGCATAGTACATAATATAAAGTCATAACCAGTTTTGCATGAATATTATTGGTATGGAAACTGTACAATACAGGCACTTTAAACTCTTGTATTGATCTATCAATGCAAGAGTATGGGTCATTGGTAGCAATGATTCAATGTTTTTATTACTGATTGCATTTTCCCGGGATAAAGTACCCTAGTTGGAGCCGACAAGTGTTGGAGTGGAGACCGCGCTTAGGTAGACGTAGTGTAGGTAGTCCTGCAGCACGATGGTCCGACGACTTGAGAAAGGTGGCGGGTAGCGGATGGATAAGGGCTGCTCAAGACCGGGATGGTTGGCGCCTACTTGGAGAGGCCTTCGTTCAGCAGTGGACGGCGATGGGCTGAGAATATAAAGTACCCTAGTTCCTAAGGTTCTATCTATCTTCACACCAAAAATCAATCAAATCGCTCCAGTGGTAACAGACCGACAGAGTTAGTTTCGCATTCATAATATTAGTATAGTTTGTAAGGATTGAAGCATCAACAGCCCATATATGCCCCACTGCTGGGTACCTCTTCTACAACTAAGACAGTTTAGGCCTTAGTTATTCATAGCAAGGATTGAATACAAAGTTCATATTCGTTAGTGGAGTGTGGTGAAATGCATCGAACTTTGAACATATAAGCTATGAAAATGCTTCCTGTATGGCAATAGGTCCGTTATTCACCAGAACACAGTGAGCGCGTGGAATCCAGTTCACAACGATGATACTGATTATGGTTCTATTTGCAAGCAAACAATGGCCATTTGTCGGCGTGCACTAAATTAAATCGTTGGGAACGATTCGCTCGCGCGCCGCTAAGGCAGATCAGTTGCTGACGCTGATACCTGAACTATTATCATAGCGGAACATGCTTTTTGTTAGGCAAAGATATGTATATCAGTGGCGGTACTTCCATAGAAGCCCAAAAGCGTTACACGTTATTTTGTAATGTCTATTTTATAATTGTTTATTGTGGGGTCAGGATATTCTCATTTATATCGAATTACTTTTGTTAAATAAAGATTTAATGCTTAAATATTATTTTACGAAATTTTGTATGACAACCTGGGCTTTTGGGCTTCTATGGAAGTGCCGCCACTGGTATATATTTATAAACTGGTGTGTAGTTAACAATATTTATGGTGGAGGTTTGAGATGTGGATCAAATAAGATTCCATGTTTCAATATTGAAAATTTTGTTCGAATATAATCATATAATTACAGTCATTCGCACTCACTTCTACGCCCCCGGATGGATATTGGATAGGCGGAGGTGCATTTCCGCACCGAATTTTCGTTGCAGTTTTTGGGCACATTTCCGAACTCCGTGCTTAGGATACTGAGAAATTCTGAAAGGAAACCCCAATAACGCTCAGCCTGACACGGGGATTGAACCAGGGAACTCTAGATCGCACCCTTTTATTCGAATTTTATTCAGAATATAGTATAGAAATTGTTTTGAAGGTTATATCTAAGAGAAGTGACATAAAAAAATGTTTGCTCTTCAAAGTTCGCCGAGAGCAAGTTCTTCATCTGTAATTTAATCTTCACTTTAAAAAAATGATGACTGAAATAGTATTTCCACAAGGTTTTAGATATTTTTTGGAACAAGACTTATTTTATATACTTTATGTTTTTATGTTTAGATCGTTTGCGACAAACGACGATAATATATGTCTGTGGCTAAATACAAACTTGTTTTCATTACAATAAACGTTAACCCTAAGTTTTTTTGACTATTTTTTATTTATTTATATCTCCTTAACGTAGTGAGCGGGATATTTCTACATTCAAGTTCGTCATGGGTAGACAAAGAAACATACACAAACATTTTGCCTTTGAAACTATTTAATTATAAACTATTTGAAATCATTCTTTTTTAGATCATCAGCATAAAGGTGTTTTGAGCTCACGACGCTAACAAAGGATTTGATTTATGCAATGTATAAACAAACATGATTGTCGTCAACATCACGTCAATAACTGTCTCGTCTGATTTGATATTTATATTGATAGATCTTTTTTGTACTGAAACAGAATGATCATTTGAATCTGTTTCGAGTTTATCTCACTCAATAAATATAGTTCACTGTTTGTTAGCTAATAATACAATTATTTTACTTACATATACATATATGTATACATACATGCAAAGGTGGGATAGGCAGAGATGCATTCCTACACCCATATTTCGCAAATTTTCCTTTCGTCCCACGTAATAGGCGGCAAGTTTATTGCCGTTTTGGGCATATTTTCAGATTTCGAGTTGCTATTAAGAATTTTCTTATGAAAAAACCCAAAGAAATTTTGCCAGACCCGGGAATCTAAGGCACATGTCTATTTTTTTTATAAATATTTTCAACTCATTCCCAAATTAATTAATTCTTATCAAAAACACACTTTTTTATAGTTATTTATAAAAAAAAAATAGTTTTCTAGGTCACCCGTATTCTTCTTAAGATTACATGTAATCGTTTTAGCTGACCACTTTTTAATGTTAAACTGTTCCACCATTACCGGTGACCTAGAGACATTTGTAGCGAAATTATATTTAACGTGCTTGATTCATCCGACGCCATGAATTCAATTCTAATGACACCGTATAGCGCTGACACAGTTTCCTTTGTTATATATTACGATTATTTTTTGCAGGCCCCGGAAATTATCGAGCCGAGTCTACTTTCAAAAACTGTCACTGTACAAAGTGCCGACACTGCCAAGCCGCCGGACAAACAGACAATCAGATCCGATATTCGAACCACCGAAGTTAATGCATTAAACATAGAAGTGGAGACATTGCGGTGGCAACTATCTCAGGTAAAAAAATATACAAGCTAGCGCCGTAGTTGGTGCACCAATTAATATAAGAACCTTATACCAAACAATGCGAATGATTTTTGTATTGCAATGCGAATAATTTGCAAAGCTTTTTGGTAAATCTTTTGCTATTGTCCCAACGTAACAATACTTTTTTTCAGACAGAAGCAAATAGACAGATGCACATTGCCTTACTTAAGCAGATAGTGACATTTCTGAGCCGAGTGAAGGAACATATTGAATACCAGAAGCCCGAGGACGTGAAGGAAATATCAAGGATACAGAGGTCGTTTAATCTTGCCGACTTACCTCGCTCCAGATCAGTTTTGTACGTCAATAAGAACACCGATTACTCATTGGGCCCTCCGAAAAAAATGAATACTAGAAAAATAAGCAAGTCCATTAACAACGTAAATGGCTATAAAGACTGCAATGTTTGGTAAATATATTGTGATTATATTTTTTATCATATCTCTTGCATCATGGATACGTTCGGTAATTAAGAGGATCGCCCTCGCCACCATTCTAGCCTCAATAAAAACTATTTAGTAATCGTATATACAAAGTAGCATTTTTGCCCATTCAGTCGACTAACCAATTTATATTAGTACATAAATACTGTTGTCCCAACGCCGTATGCAATACTTTAGACTTAAAAATAAAACATTTTTTCCTCTTTTTTTGCCCTATTTTTTATTGCTGCTTCGCTCCTTACATTTTTTTTTATACAGGCACGGCAAAGTGACTCAAAAATTGTAACTCAGTAATCGTAGCTTTCCTCGATAAGTGGACGTTTCAACACACAAATAAATTTTCAATTTGTAAAAAATAGTTCTTGAGATTAGCGTGTTGAACCAAACAATCTCTTCAGATTTATGTATTAGAACACTTTACAATATAGAGACAGGCAGGACGGTCTTCGTCTCTAAGGCGCCCTGGACGGCTCCAGAAATATTTTGGGCGTATCTTTTCCACTTACAAAAGTCGCCTTCCTTGGCGCGAAGATAGCCACCAGAAAGTTTTAGTCGGGCGGCACGGCGTAGCGAATTTTTAGTTTGGTACCCAGCTAACATTTCCGTAGACATAACGTGCCGTCGTCGCATTGATAAAAAAGGAATATAGCGACGTAGGCGAAGTTCGAACTGATTATTTTTATTCTTTTATAATAAATCCGGCCATAATAAAAAAAAAATACAAAATACCTATCTCATGTTAAAATAATAAATTTGAATGTATAATATTATATTAGCGTTCAACACTTTCTGCACCGTTTCCCATACTCTACGCCTACAGCGCCATCGTACAGCTACGTCGTGAACCTCGTGGTGCGTCACAGTGTCAAAAGTTTCATGAAAGCGCCTCATCTATTAAGTCCATGTTTACCTATTATGCAAATTAATTGCTGTTGTAACCAGATTAAGTTATTTTATAATTATATTGTCATTGAACATGTTCCTGACCTAATTTTCTTCATCTTTAAGCTATTTTGACACCAACCTCCTTAAACGCAGGTACCAAAATAAATCGTGTCCTCTAAATTTTAGGCCATACTTAATCCTTAATTAAGTTTTAAGGAAGATAAAAAATTGAACATTTATCGCAAGTAAGGGATGTGAATATTATAAAAATAAATAATTAGGAGGTACTCCTAATTGTTTACAACGTTTCTAGCCAAACCAAAGATTATGGCTAACAATAGCAACTATTTATATGTGTATCCACCATTATTCTATTTAAATAATAATTATAATTCATAAGTTATTATTTACTAGCATTATAGTGAAAACTTACGTTAGAAGTTTTAAAAATCAATATTATTTAAAAAGATTAGACATATTGTTGCTTTACTTTACATTGGGCTTAAACTTTGCTTGAAGTCAAAATTAATCGTTTTTAATTATAAATTGGCATAAAAAAGCAGTTCATGTCCGAAAAAAAGAATGGTGTGTTCACTTTGGTGCCCACACAAATTCAGACCGAAACCTGGATTTGAACCAGGGACCGCAAGACCTCTAGATCTTATGCTCTTCCACTGAGCTATTTCGGCCCCAGGATTGTAGACAAAATAATCGGTCTATTCCATCACAAACACTGATTTCTCACATTTCAGTAGATTTATCATGGAAACAAAAGCCTTGTGGGAGATAGGATTTAGCCATATTATGCTGTAGCTTATTGTTTTAATGAAATTCTTCAATAAAGCCTCAAAGGACTAATTTACCCCGATATTAAAGTAAATTGTATTCACTGTTATTTAAGTAACCTTTAGTACACAACGAGTGTCACGTGTGGGTGCAGTACGAGTATAGTATAGGTTACAGGAGTGATTGTAGAATGTAGATTTGTCATTGGGAATATTAATGTGTATTTACAATATGTAGGTCCTAGCAACTTACATTCACACTTAGACACGCTCCCGCCTGTGTTCCAAGAGGTGAAATCCTCGTGCCTTTACGTTTCGCAGAGTCATGTTTTTAATCAAAAGCTAAGCCATTTCGAGCATATCCACAGACTACTGTCCGTACTAATAGTTTTCAAATAGAATAAAACATTGCCCGACCCGGGATTTGAACCCGGGACCATATTGCATGCTACATTCCTTTCCTATTGTATTTTTCTGCTAACAACTTATTATTTTATGACAACATCCGTCAATGAAAATATGTACCTAGTTCACAATATTTGTTCTTTAGTTAGAAATACATGTCATAATACATTTTTGCAGGTAGAGTTCATCTTTATATAGCCAAACGTTAGTGCATAAATTTTTCATGATAATATCCATAGACCAACAACAAATAAAGACGGCCAACTTCATTTAATACATTTTTCTTTCTTTCACAACAGTGAGCAATTTCCGCGCAGGTCAATACACATTGTTATTGATCCGTAATACACTACGACCACTGTATAGTGCTAATACTGAAAAAAATCGTTCCATTATAGGCTCATAGTACTTATCTATCGCAGTATTCTAGGTCATTGTCATCAATCGACATTGAGAACTGTGAGCACACATTTTCGAGACAAGATGCTCTCAGTGCTTTGATCACGTGGTCAACAACCTCCAGAAATTGCATGACATGGATGTTAGACGACAGTATACTTGACTACGATCCGTTTCAAACAGTAACCGGTATAGCTGGACCCTAAATTAAAAAAAAAAGCAAGAACTGCTCATTTGCTAACATTATCAACTATTTGACGAATTTAACTAGTTTTTTTAATTGTTAACCAACGCAAAAAAAACGGTTACGTTTTGTTGACGCAAAAATCGTCAACGACCCATCCCTAAGTCACATCTTTCAGTGCTCACGGTGTATATAGGAAAATATACTAAGACCCTTGACAGCTTTCTCTTTTACTCTCGTGTACTCCCCCGTAAAATCTGTCGCCTATCTTTTTTTGCCCAGACCGGAGACGAGGGAATCAGTATTTATTTTTGTAAATATGCAAATTACTTAAAATTCGTAACAATGGATTTTTCCTACTAACTTATTGAACACGTTTGAACTGGTAAACTATTGTTGGTTTACTAATACCTACATTTGTACACAAATAAATAATAGTGCAGTTTACTGATAACATCTGCCCCCATCTTTTGATCTCTTGTACAAACAATGGAGCTGACTAAATTGAACAAATAATCACAAAAAGAGCGAACAATAATAAAACTAATAAATAATAAATGCACCTAACAGTCGCATACATAGTTCTGACCCCACACTTGAATCCAAGGGCCGTGGGTATCAGAAACTACGAGAGACTTTTCGGTCTTACAAACACCAAGACCCGAAATAAATATTTGTGGATCGCACAAACATTTGTATCCGTGCGGGAATCGAACCAACGGCCTCTTGTTTCGCAAGCTGGTATCTAGCCAACTGCGTCACGGGACTATCGATAGAAATAAAGAGGCGGGAGAAATTAACAAGAAACATCATAATTTATGAAATTATGGAGTTTTACATAACGTAACCATGTATCCTTTTATAATGCTGTCAGAGGCTATTGTAACATTTTCCTAAAGCGAGTCGAATGTGGCTAATGATGTCCTTTTCATGTGAAATACATAAAATAATAATAATTATTATTTGTCTAATTTTATAAATGCGAAACCACTTTCACCTATTAGGCTGTCACGCCTAAGCCACTGTACCGATTTCAGTGATTTTGGATAGGGGCATAAATGGGACCTTAGGATTTTCAAGTTATTTATTGAATCTTTTATAATTTCAGGAGTCAATCTAAATTATCATTGACGTCTCAAACAGAATCAGCTCAGAAACTAACTGAAGAAATGTCCAGATTAATAACTCTTGCCAATACTGTACTGAGTACAAAATTGCCAGATTTAGCGTGTAATTGTAGTTCTGAAATGAATGGGAATAATGAGGAGGCTGTAGAAAGTAATCATGACGAAAATGACTCTAATGTTTCCCTTAATCTCACCAAAGATAACGCAACTGCATTTGTATTAAGCACGATTTGTGATAACGAAGACAGTCATCAAGAAATAGAAGCAAAAGATATGACCGTTCCTGATTGCGAGAATGATAAAATGACACTAAATTCTGTTATAGAAACTAATTTTTCTTCTCTCACACTCAACGAGATACCTTCAAAGCCTGTAACATTAAATGCCAAGGTGGAAAAATCGGCGAATAAAGGAAATGAATATAATGGTGCAAATTTCATCGAGGATGAAAGCGGTTTCTCTTCAATGAATTCTTTTCAAGAAATTGGTATACCTATCATAAATATTATACCACCGTCGCCTTGTAAGGAATTTAGTTATATGGAAGAATTATCAGATATATTGGAAGATGCTGAAAATTGGAAGAACGACATAATTGAGCTAGACAATCAAACCATTAAAGTGTTTTGGGTTTGATTTTAATGTACAAAATATTTGTCAGTGTTTTGAGCACCGTGATGCTTTACATTTAGATTTCACTTTTCTGTAGTTTAAGTATTTATGTTGCCGTAGTTTAAACTAACATTCTTTCATGTCCATGTGGATTGTCAATAAACTTTAGAAAACGAATTAGTTTTTCATTTATTTTTATTTGTATCCTCACGTTTCCTATAAAAATATAGCGATTATAGACATTTAAATACTTTTTTGCTTAGTAATACAAAAGGATAACTAACCGACTAAAATTTACAAATTTATTTACATAAAACGAGAGTGACGCTTGTCACAGTCATTTTGTGTTCATTTTGTGATGCATTGGTTTTGTAGATATACCCATTATATTTATATTTTTATTCCTAAAACATTTTTTTCTTAGAATTTGATTATTTGACAAATATTAGTAAAAATACTTTAGATTATGTTATTATTTCATGAAATGAAACCTTAGATTCGTATTGTATGTATTTTTTTCCAACGCAACATGACGTGGTGTCAATTCAGTGGGGGTTTAAGGGCGTCTTCATAGAAGGTAGAATAGCTTTCGACCCACCATGACACACCAATTAATATAAATACGCCCAACAGTCACATACATAGTTCTAACTCCACACTCTTATATGGATCTTGTGTCGTGGGTATTAGAATCTATGTGAAACTTATCGGTCTCACAAACACTCAGGCCCGAAGATTTGTGGATCGCACAAACATTTGTATCCGAGCGGGAATCGAACCAACGGCCTCTTGTTTCGCAAGCTGGTGTCTAGCCAACGGCGCCACGGGGCTGTCAAATGCTCTTATACACATGCACAGATACACTCACACTCATTCGTAGATATTTGGATAAACCTAAGTGCAGTTGCACCCGCATACACTACTTGCTTTTACTTAAGATATAGGATGATGATAAGAATAGTATGATGCAAAAGACTCTGGAAAGTGAGCCAACAGAGTACTGCATCCTTCTGAAGCGACGATGGCCTATGATCAATACCAGCTTAAGATCATTTATTTTATTTCTAGCTATTTTTTTATATAAGCAAGCGAGTCTGGGGTCGACATCAGCGGGCGAAACTGATCCACTCTTGTCGGCACTATTAGCATTATTTTATACTCAACTTTAGTCCATAATATGGACATCCCACAGATGGGCAAAGGCCTCCTCACAATATTTTGGCGTTTTAAGATTCAAAAGAGTCAAAAAAATATTTACTTAGATCTAATAGTTTTTTGTAAATCCATACTTTAACAAATTAACTTAAAGTAATTAAAGTAAATTTGACATATTAGATAATTACAACATGTTACAAAATACCCCTTAAAAATATAATTAATTAATTATCTAAGCCAAAAATATTGTCAACCCTAGTAAGCTGTCATGTCAGGGAACCAGATTATTTAACAGAAAGGCCTACGTACCTATATTTGACATATTAGATAATTACAACGTGTTACAAAATACCCCGTAAAAATATAATTAATTAATTAATCTAAGCCAAAAAAATGGTCATGTCAGGGAACCAGATTATTTAACAGAAAGGCCTACGTACCTATTTTTACCTAATGGTTGTCTACTTTAATAGTTTTTTTTCATTCATAAATGTTTGCTTCCTCAATACAAGGACCCAAGTACTGGCTTCAAAAAATGTCAAGTTGGAAAAAAAATGAGTTGTCAATTTCAAATCTTCTAATCGATACCTACAACTGTTTCGAGTTTTTTTTTCCAACATTTTTTGCAAAATGACGATGCTTACTAACTCGGAATATTACGATATGATGTTATCCGATGTTATGAAGATAGCAATTTAAATCGTGCTTGCGTACTGTATCGGCAACGATTTATCGATAGTAGACCCCCCACTGAACAGCGACGTCTGCATTCTGCACATGTCAAGGCCATACCACTGGCTCTTTTCATCGGGGTACTGGAAGAGGACGTCCAAGCACAGTCGACGCCAGACAGGCTGAATTAGTGTGAGAGCATTTTGAAGAAGAGCCGACCACAACTACGAGGCGAGCCGGAACAAGATTCGGTATAAACCATGTTGCAGTTTGGCGAATTCTTCGTGACGACAATCGTCACCCTTATCCCTATCGCCGTACACAGTAGCTGATACCCTCCGATTTTACTCCCAGCAGGGACTTCTGCGAGTAGTACCTCAGGCAGTTAGAGGAAAATCCTAATTACGTAAACTATGTTCTTTGGACGGATGAGGCAACATTCACGAGGTCAGGACTTTTAAATATGCATAACGATCACGTTTGGGCTCGCGTAAATCCACATGCTTCACTGCAGGGCAGATTCCAACACCAGTGGCGGCTGAATGTGTGCGAGGAGTTTATGAATAAATAAATTTTACGTTTTGTTAAACATACTCATGGTTTTAATCGGAATATATACCTATATATATGTATATTTTTATAAATTAATTTTAGCAATTATAGAAAATAAATATATCAAATTACAATATCTACATATATCGTTGCAAGTCTTATCCATGTTTGGCTAGTCAGTGTTTTTAAATTCTAAATTCGAAGTATATATTTTTTACATGTTAAGTATTATTTGTTATTTTGTTAAAATCTCAAAACATTATTTTTGTTATATTATGTGTCTCATTTTATCCAAAGTACCATACACACAATTGTTTGTTCAACTAGCTGTCAGATGTGTCAACAAGTCAAGCAGAAAACGATGATGGCGGCTGACACTGGAGGGGTTAACAGTAACGGAAAACATGAAACCTGCACACCTAATTTTTTTTATAAAACTTCTTCTAGCACAACAACCGCACAAGGCCAGCGTGTTGGACTAAGGTCTCAACCCTATCAGTTGTAGAAGAGGCCAGTAGTGTGTATATGGCCCAGTAGTGGACGTACTCATGGTATATTTACACTTTTTTCTATACTATATAAAAGAAAAATTTGATGCGTCTGTATTAATCGTCTGATTCGTACGTATGTATAAAAAATGTGCCCGGGTCGATATGACATGGGTAGCAGAACACATGATTTGTTTTTTTGTATTTGTTTACTCGTCACCGGAAAGTTAATAATTCTTTTATGGGGCAATATGCTTCTATAACGAGCTTCTGAAGGCTATTAGGGAGCCTCCCTTGAATAAGTTTAAGGAATCAGTTAAGGGGGGAAACCAGTTTAGACCGATAAAAAAATCGTTTTTTTATTGCATAAATTGTTAGTACTCGTATAACTACTCAAGAATATGTGGTCAAAATTTGAAAGCATAATTCGCATTATTCCCGATGCTATGAGTTAATGACCGCCCGTCGGTTCGGCGTTGAACCGCGCGGTGGTTAGAACGGAAAGGTCGCTCAGGTTTTCGGTTACCTGCCTCCTCGTTTACCAAAAATAATAGAGAGAGGGAGGTTTCAACAGATGTTCTTGTGTGACGTGTAGTGGAACTTTCTCGTTTCGAACGTTTACCATATTTCGTCAGAACGTCGAGTTTGGCTAGTTCATCTCCGGTTCCACCCATATAAAAATATTTTTGAAAATCGGTTCTTTAGATCCAAAGATTAACCCCTTCAACAAAGGAAAATGAAAAAGGAGTATAGGGACTTAGGCGAAGTTCGAACTGATAATTTTTATCCTTCGATAAAAAATTCGGCCATAATAAAAGAAATACAAAATATCTGATTCAAAAATAAATCTGAATGATAATATATTAGCATTCAACACTTTCTGCACCGTTTCCTATACTCCACGCCTACAGCGCCATCGTACAGCTACGTCGTGAACCTCGTGGTGCGTCACAGTGTCAAAAGTTTCATGAAAGCGCCTCATCTATTAAGTTCATGTTTACCTATTATGCAAATTAATTGCTGTTGTAACCAGATTAAGTTATTTTATAATTATTGTATTATCATTGAACATGTCCCTGACATAATTTTCATTTTACCATATTTAAGCTATTTTGACACCAACCTCCTTAAACACAGTTACCAAAATAAATCGTGGCCCCTAAATTTTATGGCATAGTCTTAATCTTTAATTAAGTTTTAAGGAAGATTAAAATTGTACATTTTTCGCAAGTAAAGGATGCGAATATTATGAAAATAAATAATTAGGAGGTACTCCTAATTGCCTACAACGATTGATTCTGTCTAACAATAGCAACTATTTATGTGTGTCTACCATTAAAATAATAGTTATTATTCATACGTTATTATTTACTAGCATTACATTGAAAACTTACGTTAGAGGTTGTAAAGATCCATATTTAAAAGGATTTTTACATTTATTGATTTACTTTAATATTGGGCTTAAACATTGCTTGTAGTCAAAATTAAACGTTTTTACTTCTATATTAGCATTAAAAAAGCAGTTCAAGTCTGAAAAAGAATGGTGTGTTCACTTTGGTGCCCACACAAATTCAGGCCGAAACCTGGATTTGAACCAGGGACCGCAAGACCTCTAGATCTTATGCTCTTCCACTGAGCTATTTCGGCCCCAGAATTGTTGCGAAAATAATCGGTCTATTCCATCACAAACACTGATTTCTCACATTTCAGTAGATTTATCATGGAAACAAAAGCCTTGTGGTAGATAGGATTAGGAGCCATATTATGCTGTAGCTTATTGTTTTAATGAAATTCTTCAATAAAGCCTCTAAGGACTAATTTACTCCGATATTAAAGTATATTGTATTCACTGTTGTTTAACTAACCTTCAGTACACAACGAGCGCCACATGGTCGGGCATGAGTATATATCATGTATATAGCCTTCATCGAAAAATGGACCATTCAAAACAAAAAGATTTTTGAAAATCGGTTCAGTAGATCCAAAGATTACCCCCTTCAACCTCACAAAGCTTCATCATCATCATCATCACCAGCCTCTCTCACGTCCACAGCTCTTCAGCCATAAATCTTACCACTTAATATTATTAGTATAGATCAGTGATTAAAACCTTTTCTCGTTGTAATTTTTACTAATAGACATATAAGTCAAAATAGGTATTATGAAATAAAACAAAAATCATGACAGACATTCGGTTAAAAATATTTTTGTAATAAAATTTTAGTTAAAAGTATTAGGTAAAAAAATTGATTCGGTTGTAGTCTAAATTATTTGTGAAAATGGTCGAGGATGACGAAATCTTAAGTGGTGACATATCGAAGGTTGAAGAGAAAAAAAACCCAGAAAAGCCTAAAGTTCCGGATGTGGAGCTTATAGTAGATGGATTTGGGTTTATGCCAAAATCAAAAAAAAATTATAAAGGTACTGAATCAAATGTATTTGACAAAGGAAAACATGAGATGCAGACACCTGAAGCAGAGGAAGCTAAGAGCCCTTGTGCATCGAGCACAAATATAGATATTGTTAGGAGATACACATGGAAGACTAAAAATAGAATGACAGTGCAGGTAATATTGCTTTGTTTGCTTTATTCCTCGATATTTTATTAAACCGTTTCATTCTTTAGCTTTAGGACTTCAGCTTGGTCTTGTGGCCTGTGCCACACACTTGTGTGTATGCCGTGCCGTCTGCAGTTCCCGGGTTTGATTCCCGGGCCGGCCAAAGTGGTTTTAGGTCCTAATTGATAATTAGGAAATTCTAATGGAGTCAGCAATTGTGCCCGCCAATGGTAATAAACTTCCCTCCATTTGGTGAAACTTATAAACATAATTGGCCAAACGTCGATGCACAAATGGTCTTTTGCCTTCCCATTTGAGAATGCTGGCATTATGACAGGCTTTTATTTTCAATTTGTAAAAGTTATCGATGCATCATGCATCCTCTTTAGCCATTGTTTAATTTGTTCGGTCATAGGTTATTACCTACGGGGCAACCATAACGACCATACAAGTGCCGGACAAAAAAGGAGTACCTGACGACGTAGTTGCTGGTTTCGATACATTGGAAGGTATAATGTTTTATTTATTTATTAGTCGAACAATTATTTCACAAAGGTTTTCTTTTAAATATATGTATACACACGTCGGTATTTATAAACTGCCCTTTGATAGGAGAGACTTAAAACCTCATCAATGTATCCTTAGCCTGACGTCTAGGCTGACTTGTAGAGACTGCTGGGTCAGCACGCACCATGCATGCGGTCGCACCAACCGCCGTAGCTGACCTCGGAGAGTTACGAAAGCACAAATAGCCTGTAGGTATCCGTTGAGGGCTCCCTACAAGATGAATCCAGAGCACCATGTGTTAGTAGTTATCCTTCGCTATCAACGGGATAACCTGCGGCTTAAGTCGGTATTCCGGCTTAGGGGTGTGTTTTTCTGTGATTTTCTAGAGTCAATTGCCATAATTATAAGACGTGTGATACAGGAATAGTGGCAATCTCGTTTACTTTATAATTTGGTGATTTTTTTAGTAACGAGCCAATGTAAGTGATACTGAAGGTCCTAATTAAGTAATGGATTTATATTGTATATACTTATTAAAAGTACTTAAAAGTAACAACATAATACTAAAGTTAGAAAATATGCTTCTTAAACTTTGTTTTGATCCGGGTCACGTACTATCTATTTTCGGCAGAATACTTCCAGCGACCAAATCCATATTTCGGCGCTACTATTGGCCGCTACGCTAATTATATTCGTGATGCAACAATGACAGTCAGACCTTCGGGGAGAATGTACATGTTAAGTACCAACAGAGGTCCTCATCACTATCACGGTGGCCATGTTGGCTTTGATAAGGTATATATTCTATTTTGATATGTATGTGGAAACCGCCAACCCGCACTAGGTCCGTTGTAGATACTCTCAGTTGTAGTGAAAACCCGCACCCAGCACTGAAACATGAATGGGCTGACATATGTAGTTAAAAACATTCGATATTGCTGACGGGGAAGTAAGAGAATTAGAAATAAGAAACAGTTTACAAGTCATCTTGCTATGTCACTCACTGTACGATCATTATGACTAAAACTGCGACCTTACTAAAATGCCTTGATAGGCCTCAGGACTCAGGTCGAGGCAGCCATTTTACACTGCGTTCGGGACTGACTATAGCATCGCTCTACCACTTATAACTTTTAGATAATGATTTTTGAGAGTGATTTGTACAATAACAATTAAGTTCCAATTCACATAAAAACATGTTAGTCTTTTGTATATGTACGCAGTAAAAGTTTTTAAAAATCCAGGTGAATTGGCATGCGTATGTGGATGGTCATAAAGTTATAATGAGCCATGTTTCCGAACGATTCAACGAAGGTTATCCAGGAACTTTAATGGCACAAGTCTGCTTCGAAGTCACCTGTGACAACAGCATCAAGATTGAAATGCGATGTACCACCAGCGAACCGACTGTTGTAAATCTCAGCAATGCCACTTATTTCAATTTGGCTGGACATGTAAGTAAACTAGAAAGACACAGACCCACACATTAAGAATCCAACATGAGTTCTGAGAATTATTAGATGGGATAGAGGGTCAGAGGGCGACGTTTATATATATACTCAGCCTATCGCCGTCCACTGCTGAACGAAGGTCTCCCCAAGTAGACGCCAACCATCCCGGTCTTGAGCAGCCCTTGTCCATCCGCTACCCGCCACCTTTCTTAAGTCGTCAGACCATCGTGCTGCAGGACGTCCTACACTACGTCTACCTAAGCGTGGTCTCCACTCCAACACTTGTCTGCTCCGACGACCGTCCGTCCGTCGGCAGACATGGCTGGCCCACTTCTACTTTAGAGTGCTGATTTTGTGCTGACGTTTTTGTAACCCGAGCATTAATTGTGAATATTAAAGATAATTTCACAGCTTTTTTTACACGTAAACTAATATTATATTTTTACTAAACTACACGATAAGACAGTTCTTCCAGATTATTAGTAAGATTTAAAATATAAGCTTGGGTCAGCTGGTCACTTTCCAATTTGTATATTATGTTTTATAGGAGGTTTCATCAGACCAACACACCTAATAGTATACCGATTAACCGCCTTTTGCTCCTCGCAGGATGTTTCTTAAATGCCAAAGCTATTCGCCACTATAACCGTTACTCAACATTTAATATTTGTATTAATAATATTCATACGATTGTCACTTTACAGCACGCTGGGAGTGAGAACATGTATGAGCATATCATCACAATTAACGCGGATAAATACACGGCTGCAGACGACGACGGAATCGTCACGGGTTTGTGATGAATTTCCTTTTTAAAGCATAACTGTGAAAAAGATTAAGCAACTCTCCAGATTACTAGCATTCATGGTATCACTACTAGCACTAGCATATGCTAGGGTATATACCCAAATGGGTGTGCACATAAATATTATATGACAAATGGGAGAAAAAAAGATACATGAGATTATTCCGCACTTTTTTTTTTCATACTGGCACGGCAAAGTTACTCCACTGTACCTGCTGGTAAGCACAGTGGAGTCCAAAAAATTAATACCGACCAGCGAGAAACGATATGGTCACCCGCTGGTCGACAAAATCACTTAGCAACTTTGCTCAGTATAAGCGTCCTAAACGAAATATGCCAATTCATTTTGTTATAAAAAATAAGGTCTATGTGTAACTGTGTGTAGATGTCCATGATAATAGGGAAATATCACTTATTTGTCAATGGCCTGAGATACCCTAACCGAAAAGATGTGATGTGATTAAATGTATTAAAAATACTTTCACATGCCCAGCCAGGGTCTACGATTCAAACCACCGGCGGTTATCCCTATCCACTTAAACAGTTAGTAACCGCCTCACGCAGCGTGTCGTGTCTAATAACTGCTTTCTGTATCTGGGTTTTGATCCATCAACCGATTAAGAGCCTCCGAAGATGTTGGTCGAAGCTCTCTGTTATCAACCCATTTTCAGAAACGAGTATGTGAACAAAGATGGTCGAATCTACATCCGCCATATCAGCGACCTCGTGAACCAATCCCAAATACTTGATATTTTTTCTTTTTCGGCTTTAACGTGGTTATAATAATGCGAAACAGTAACATTAAAACCATCATTTCCCGGCGCGCTAGTCGATCTGCTGTCGCTTATATTTATTATACTTTATTTCAGGTGAAAAGAAGGTAGTAGGTGGCACTGCATTTGATTTCCGAGTACCTCGTGTAATAAGAACGATGCTGCCGAAGGTCCCGATGGGCGGTTACGACGTTAATTATTGCGTAACGCAAGGAACTGCGCAAGACCTTACTTTTCACGCTAGGTGAGGGAATGATATATGTATATGGGATTTAATCATTACCTGAAATGTTCTAATTACTTCACAAACTGTGCGAAACTGTATTTTGTAAGGGTCGATGAATATGCTGTTTAACGAGATTATTTCAGGGCATTGCATCCGTCCACTGGAAGGGTTCTAGAGGTGTATAGTAATCAGCCTGGTATGCAATTCTACACCGGCAATCTACTTCCTGACCCGGACAGAATCGTCGAAGTAAGTTCAATGCAAAAGTATTGATAAGATCTAGCAATATAGCTTTACTTATTCATTAATAATTTGTAATGCCACGGTAGACATTATCACGCACAAAGCTTAGCACTTGGTATCATAACACACACGTCACATCACACTCACCATAAAATAGTGATTTGAGACTTTTTTAAAAAACTTTATTCGAAAAAGTATTACAGATTCAATTTTATCAATAAAATTCATTCATTCAAATTTTATTGATAAAATTTATAATTAGTCAAAAATCCACGTAAAAGAAAATGTCTGTGCGGAACTTTGCGATTTTCCATTAGAAGCACAAGGAAATATTTGGAAATTGCAAATGGAATTATGCATATAATAATAAATACCTACTGTCTCGTGGTCTCGCGGCACTAGTGTGCGCTGCGCGATCTAGATGTCCCAAGTTCGATTCCTGGGTCGGGCATAGTGTTTTTGGGTTTTTCCAATAGGAAAATCTCACTATCAGCACGGAGTCTTGAATTGTGCCCGAAAAACGGCAATAGGGTAGCCCCTAATACGTGGGGCAAAAACGCAATTGGCGAAATGTGGGTGCAGAAATGCACCACCTACCCCTTCGGAGAATACAGGAGTGAGGTTACGATAAATGTAATTATTTTTCACAATTCGCTTATTTATTTATACAGGGTGTCCCAGCAGTCGACGATAACCCGGAAACGGGGAATAGCCCAAGTCGTAAGAGTTATCAGAAAAATATTTAGAAACATATAAGTTATGTATTTAGAAAAATATAGGGATTTCAAAAAAATCTAGAAAATCTACACCCTGTGACGGTTTTTTTACTACTGTTGCTGCAAATCTCTACTTTTTTAAATTATTATTTTTGTTATGTAATCCTGAATAATGCCCCTGCAAACTGTTATCCAACATTTAGAGCCACCTTGCTGTACTTCGGAAGAAAATGACATTGTTTACCAAACCGCATATTAAAAATTTATCATACGCCCAAATTTAACTGACTGTCCTGAAAAAAAAATGTACTACGCGAGTTTGGCAAGTAGCTTTAAAAGTTGGCGCATTTAATAAGGAATCTAAAATGGTATAACACTTGCTACATTATTTTTTAAATGTGGCACAATATTTTTTATTTTGCGAAGAAACCCATTTGATCAAATTTTCTTATTAACTAAATATGTTTCTATTCGGCTCTTCGAGACAGCAATTTTAAGATACTATTTGAGTGAGATGGAGAGAATCGTTTTACGATGTGTGAGCGAGACAGATAGTGACGCTAGTTCAGTTAGAGAATATTTTGATTAGGAATACCGGAGTAGATGGATAGGACGAGCTGGCACAATCCAATGGCCAGCCCGTTCACCTGACTTAAATCCTTTAGGCTATTTTTTACTGGGGATCGGTGAAAGAAAATTTTTGTTTAAAGCCAATTGAAAATTTACCTGAGCTACGGCAAAAAATAAATGGAAGTAGCTGAATTTGTTTGGAAAATTTTCGCCCCTGATAACCCGATCTTTTTTAAGAAGATGACAAGCGTGTATTGCGGCTGAAGGAAGGCAGTTTTTTTTTTTTTTTTAACTGGCACGGCAAAGTGACTCCACTGTACCTGATGGTAAGCACAGTGGAGTCCAAAAAATTAATACCGACCAGCGAGAAACGATATGGTCACCCGCTGGTCGACACAATCATGCCGGCCTGCACAAATGCTTCTTCACGCTTCGCTTAAAGGATCCAGGATCATAGGAAGGAGGGAACACATGAGCCGGCAAACTATTCCACAGTTTGAACATGTATTGTAAATTTTACTAAAGAAATATTTGATGTTAAGCAATTACTTAATAAATCTAAGATATCCAAATAAAAAAAGCCTAAATTTAAAATAAAAAAGTGATCATTGCTCCGATGCGTGGTGCCCATGGACTACCTGACAATGGAGTATCTGTTTCACTCGCACATCGTAAAACAATTCTCTCCATCTCACTTATCAGTTCATCATCATGTCATCTTTAGTTAATAAGAAAATTTGATCAAATGGGTTTCTTCGCAAAATAAAAAATATTGTGCCACATTTAAAAAATAATGTAGCAAGTGTTATACCATTTTAGATTCCTTATTAAATGCGCCAACTTTTAAAGTTACTTGCCAAACTCGCGTAGTACATTTTTTTTTCAGGACAGTCAGTTAAATTTGGGCGTATGATAAATTTTAAATATGCGGTTTGGTAAACAATGTCATTTTCTTCCGAAGTATAGCAAGGTGGCTCTAAATGTTGGATAACAGTTTGCAGAGGTATTATTCAGGATTACATAATAAAAATAATAATTTAAAAAAGTAGAGATTTGCAGCAACAGTAGTGAAAAAACCGTCACAGGGTGTAGATTTTCCAGATTTTTTTGAAATCCCTATATTTTTCTAAATACATAACTTATATTTTTTTAAATATTTTTCTGATAACTCTTACGACTTGGGCTATTCCCCGTTTCCGGGTTATCGTCGACTGCTGGGACACCCTGTATATCGACATGAAAGCCCAATAACAAGTTTAGGTATAGGGAATTTGGAAGTTTAACTTTATCGAGTTTGATAAGAGGGTTTGTATTTGTGCAATTACGTAGGCGCTGCCGGGTGGCGAGGAGGAAGAGAGCGACGAGGGCAAGTCTGAGAGTGACGAGTCGGAGAGCGAGTCGAGCGCGAATGGAGAGGCACAGGAGGAAGACGGAAGTCAGGAGGTGACTTGTTTTTTTTTTACGGCAATTGTTTGAAGGTTTTATTTCGCGGATGTTTATATTGATGAAACAAACTATACTGTCTTGAAAATTTGATAAATTTAGTGAAGTATTATTTAAATAGACTTTAATATACGGATTATGGATACCTTTTTCATATTCATAAGTTTATATTTCTTATTATCATGAATACTTCTAATAAGATATATGTATTATGATAAGTTGAAACTTACCAAGGTAATATAAAAATAATTAATATAAAACAAACACGCGCTAAGTTCTCGTGCATAACTAAGGTCCAATCAAGTTCCACTACAAGTTGTGGGATTTATCCACGAATTCAAGTTGAACTTTTCTTTGTCTGCAGGGCAAAAAGAATTACGGCTATGTGCCGCTAATGGGGAAGCAAGGCGCTTGTTATAAGAAACATGGACTCTTCTGCTTAATGCCCCAGAACTTCCCCGACGCAGTTAATCACGTAAGACTATGCGGTCTAGTTACTTGAGACTACACTCAAAATTCTTACTCTACGCTTCATTCTTGCCCACTAAATTCTATTGACGTAATATTCAATAGTGTTGGTGGATAGAAAAGGTTGACGTCTTGGAGACGTTACATCTCTGCGAAAGCTAATGCCGAGCTGGGTAGGAACCCAGATGGAATTTTGGATAGGGATCCAAAATTCCTGCGTGCCTACCGACTAAAACCCCTTAGTGGCTTTCTTTGGGCCACGAAACGGCCGCAAGTATTTCACTACCGCCCAGTGCTAGACGAAAGTCATCTTAGCCTTCTCCGAGCAGAAGGAGGCGCAGAAGCACTCACTTACAGTACACTACAGGCTTACTTCAAGCACCTGACGTTCCAACGGCCTCTAAAAATTGCCTTTCACGACAAGCAGTTACAGTGGTGTAATTCCAACTCTACCCTTGCCCAGTTCCCGCAGGGCAGGTCCATCCTCAGTGTTTGACTCATTAATAAAAAAAATATTTTCTTTAATAGTATAGACTGATTTTTTGCACTTTTTCACATTTTTAGTCGTGCACGGTTTACCCTAGTTGTAGTGAAAGGTCTGGCAGGATATTTTTATAGCACAATGTTTTTCTTTTTCAGAGAAACTTTCCCAGTTCAATTTTAAATCCCGGTGATGTCTACATACACAGGATACAGTACAAATTTGGTATACTTTTAGGAAGATACGTGTAAATTGCAAACCTATTATAATGTCTTTGTTTTAAAAGGTGTCATGAAGAATAAATAATGCAATTATCTATACAATAATTTTTATTGTAAAAACTTGTGCAACATTTTCCTTGGTAAAAATATATTTGTAGAGTTTAAAAATAATGCGATATTGGATCTAGAATATTATGAATGGCACCAAAACAAAACTTGTAAAAAAAACGTGTCGTAACTCAGTTCTTCTATTAGATTGACTTATTAATCGCATGTACCTAAACACAATCTAGGTACTCGTATATCACAAGTAATACATATTATATTAAATAAGATTGTTTAGTGCGATTGCCAAGTCGATCAATTTTATAAAAACATAAAAGATTTTTAATATTGATATAATCACTATAAGATGTTGTTAGTTTAGCTAATTACGAAATAACTTAAGTAGGGGCTGAATGAGTTAACCGACTTGGTATTACACGGATCTTACAACTCTTTACGGTAGGAGAACTGAGTTGCGAAACCAATTGCGAAACAATAATACCATTAGTACAAACCATCCCATCCAAACATCCAACCATCCCGTTGGAGCAGACAAGTGTTGGAGTGGAGACCGCGCTTACGTAGACGTAGTGTAGGACGTCCTGCAGCACGATGGTCCGACGACTTGAGAAAGGTGGCGGGTAGCGGATGGATAAGGGCTGCTCAAGACCGGGATGGTTGGCGCCTACTTGGGGAGGCTTTCGTTCAGCAGTGGACGGCGATAGGCTGAGAATGAAAAACCATCCCAGGGGAATTAATCAGATAGAACGGCCGCTAATAATAAAAACTTTGAGTATCCTAGTAAGGATATCGGGTCAAACTATTTAAAATATTGAATTAGTAAGGGTACCAAATTTCGTGTTAATCCGATGTTTTGAAGGGGGTCGAAATCATGTTCAAAGATTCCGTTACATACTAACATACGTATGAAGCTAATATAAAGCGTATAATATGGAACTTTCGCAATACAAATTTACAGCAATACTTCACTCAAATTGTTTTCGACACATAAAATTCCGTCTCTGTATAATAATATATAAAAAGTACCTAATGGTATAAAAAGACAAAAAATACTATGGGGTTATTATTTCCAGTTTTGCCGAAACCCGGATTTGAACCGGGGACCGCTAGACCTCTGGATCTAATGTTCTTCCAACTGAGCTATTTCGGCGGTAGTATTGGGAAATTTATCTATCACTTTCAGTTTTCCGCTTAATATTTTGTACTTTGAGTTCCTTTGTAATTAAGACTTGTTCAGGTACATAGTTATGGAGCGAAAGGTTTCATTATTAAGAGCGTAAACGCGCCACGCGGCTAGTGGATTTCGGTAAATATGACTCGCGTAAATAAGAGCGTTGATATTTAATGATATGCAATGAAAATGAATGAAACAATGTTTATTGAGTCTATAAAATGTCAAATACATCACTGATCATCATCTTTGTTTGGAAGGTAGTCAGATAACCGCGAAAACATCGAAAAAACTAAAAATCGACGGAGCGCAGAGCGACATATCCTCTCTCTCTGAAAAGCCTTCGGCGGACTGATTGATTTGCACCGGCGCGGCTGTGTACAGCGTTTTATAGTACATTTTAAAATATTTATAATAAAATAAATAAGCGAAATTTCTTCAAAACAAAAATTGTACGTTTTCAAGTACACGTTCTTATATTATTATAAACAGCTGTTGTTTTATTACATTAAATATCATATATGGGTCAAAAAAATACTGTATTGACAGTAATTTCTCAATATTTCGTATGCCTTAGATTTTTTATAGCTTCAATAAGAGATCTAAATCTTAAAATGTTTTTCACTAACTATTTGCTCGGGGATATTTCCAATTTAACAAGATTTTATTTTGATTAAATATGTTATAAATAAACACGACTCTAAAAGTGAATTTATGAAAACCTTCGTTCAGTTATCTTGTTATTTATAAAAATTTACACGAAAATCTTAAAATGTTCTCTACTAACTATTTAGAGGACAATATTCCCTAAAATAATTGGTGATTAACTTATTTGTACGATGAATCTTTCATGAATTTTAAGGGGTTCGAAAAGTACTGTTTTTGCTCAAATTACGCTAAAACCGCGTAAACGCTCTTAATAATATCAATATACAGAGCCAGGAAAATAAAATTTGGTAAGGTGTATGTTAAAATATTATTTATTAGCTGACCCGACGAACTTCGTTACGCCGAACAGTCGATTCTTTAAAAAAAAAATTAGCCTAAGTTAGGTACTCCTTATTACATCAGCTACCTGCCAATAAAAGTCAAGTCAAAATCAGTCCACGCGTTTCAGAGATTAGCCGGAACAAACAGACAGACAGACAGACAAAAATTGTAAAAAACGTTATTTTGGTATATGCACAGTGTACCTATACCTACATCCATGTGCAATTATTAAAAAACTGTTATTTCAATATTACAAACAGACACTCCAATTTTATTTATTTGTATAGATTATTCTTAGAAGTTGTCATGGCCTCGAGGTTTAGGCGCGCGGTCGAGAATCTCGGCGGTCGCGGTTTCTAACCCCAGCTCAGGCACACACCTCTGACTTTTCCAAGTTATGTGTGTATTCGTAATGAATTATCACGTACCTTAACGGTGAAGGAAAACATCGTGAGGAAACCTGCACACCTAAAAGTTCTAAGGAATTTCTTAGGTGTATAGTCCGCTCACCCGCACTAGGCCAGCGTGGTGGACTAAAGCCTATTGTAGAGAAAGTCCTTGCCAAGCAGTAGGAAGTATATGGGCTGATGATAGATGAATTTTCTATAATAGCGTATGTTTTATATTTTTAAATTAAGTGAAACTTCTTTATCGACGTATGAGAGAAATTGGTATTGACGCAGACACTCCGGGTCTCAGGTAAATAAAAAATCGCTAATCCCGATATCCTAGTAAGGATAACGGGTGAAACTATTTAAAATATTGAATTGTTATCGGTCCTTAATAAGTATGTCAAATTTCGCGTTTATCCGACGTTTTGAAGGGGGTCAAAATTATGTTCAAAGATTTCGTTACATATAGTAGTAAGTATCCACTATCCATAACTCACACCATTATTTGAATTCCCCTCTTTTTTTAAATAATATAAATGCATGTTATAATATGATTTAACAGTGTAACATCCTGGTGCCGTCAGATATAAATGTCTTTCGAATATGTATGTGTGGAATTGGTAGTGTTTGTAAGTATTGCCTTGAAAGCTTTACCTACATAAGTTAGTAGGTGCTATGCTGGCTTATAGTAAAGGAGCATTAAAATCCGTCCACAATATCCATCGCACAACACAACTGACAAGTTACAAGGCCCTTAGATACCGCTGGGGGCGCTGACCGCGATCATCAAATAGAAAAGTATTAGTGACAAAAAAAGCAAATATCAGACAAGATGTGATGCTAGATTTTGTAGAACAATATATTTTAAGACCAAGGTATTTAATGCTTGGGCTCTTTGGCTTACCACTACTAACGACATCTAAAATTAAAACCATAGGAGCTTCATGTTATATTGCTCAACCCTGGCAGAAGATGGCGCTGTCACCAATTTAATACTTGTACGATAACAAGATGGCGGTAAAGAGACGATTTTTACGGTAATATTGATTCTTAGTAGTGGAAGATATACACATATTATATACTGTTTATATTATTGTAAAGAGGAAATGTTGGTATTTGTGTATAAACTATTGAAACGATTTAATTGATTTTTGCTATGGGGATAGATAAGATCCACCAAAGTAGCATAGACTACTTTTTATTCCAGAAAAATGTATTGTTCCTATGGGAATAGGTATCTATGTATATAAAAATGAATCCCTATTCCCATTGGTCACGGCATGAATGGCATCACGCGTGAACGGCTTGACCGATTTCGCTTAATATTTTTTTTGTTGTGTTTTCTATTACCAGGAGAAGGTTCTTATACATAAAAAAAATAATGAAAAATTGAATATTTTAACTCAGGACGGGTTCGATTCCCGAGTCGGGCAAAGTGTTATTGGGTTTTTCCATTAAGAAATTCTCAGTAGCAGCACAGACTCTGGAAACGTGCCCGAAAAACGGCAATAGGCTTGCCCCATATTACGTGGGTTTAATACATACCTGGCGAAATGTGGGTGCAGAAATGCACCTCTGCCCACCCCTTCTGGGATTACAGG
This sequence comes from Hemaris fuciformis, assembly GCA_907164795.1. Lineage (NCBI taxonomy): Eukaryota > Metazoa > Arthropoda > Insecta > Lepidoptera > Sphingidae > Hemaris > Hemaris fuciformis. Next base: position 18,254,339 of record OU015431.1, on the reverse strand, counting down.
CGTGAGGCGTATGTATATATGTATTTTGCCTGTATGTACTGGATTCATCATCACCAGCCCATATAGAGAGGGGTTAGGCCTTAGTCTAATACGGGTTGGTGGACTACACACCCAAGAAGTTCCCAAGAACTTTTAGGTGTGCAGGTTTCATCACGATATTTTCCTCCACCGTTAAAGTAATAGTGATTATAATTTATTATGAATACACACATAACTTCGCATAGGGTGTGCCTGGGGTTTGAACCCGTGACCGCCGAGATTCTCGACCGCGCGCCTAAACCTTGAGGCCATCGCTACTTATTTATTATTATACTACTGGATTATTGAAGGTATTTTCCCGTACATATTACATGCAAAGTCCTGGGAAAACGTACGAGAGGCCGGTGCTCCATCAGATGGTCGGACCAAATCTGCTCGACGCTTAATTCGGGAACTTATGTTGCGCTCCACGATGCCACAGACAGGACAGGTGGCGCGGCAAAGTAAGAAGGACGGCTACTGTTGGTGCAGGGGATCACGACCCTCAGCAATGAGGAAAACGACGCGAGGAGGAGGAGGATTACATGATAAATATTATAGAACTAAAGCGAATCATTGCGTATAAAAAAGATAAATAATTAATAAAACCTTTTTACTCCTTAAAGTTATAGAATATGTGGTTTGAATGTACCAATCTATTTATGACATACTAGCTTTTGCCCGCAACTTCGTCCGCGTAGACTTCAGGGTTGGGCCGAGAAAGATAATAAGTGAATCTATTAATTGTCCCCCAAGTGCCCAAATTGGCACTTAATGAATTAAAAAAAAAGTAGCTTATGTCCCTTTTTATGGTCCCGTTTTTATCCATATCAAAAATCATCCAAATCGGTCGAATGTTTTAGGCGGAGAAGTAAAACTCTGACAGTTATTTTTAATGTGTATCCCACGGGAACATTACAATTTCCCGGGATATATCATAGTCTATGTTACTTTACATGGTCCCATTTATGGTCCCATTAGTGGTTTAGGCGTGAAAGCGTAACAGATATATAGAGTTACTCTCGCATTTATAACAATTACCCATTCCCACGGGAATACTACATTTTCCGGGATAAAAAGTATTCTACTATGTTACTTCGGTGGGTCCCACCTATCTCCATACCAAAAATCATTTAAATGTTTTTCCAACCTTTGTCCAATTATTCCCCTCCTTTTATTTTTTTAATAATAAGTATCCTATGTTACTTCTAATGCCTATAAAAATATGGGTACAAAGTTTCATGAAGATCGGTTGAGTAGTTTTTGTGCGAAAGCGTAACAAACATCCCTACATTCGCATTTATAATATTAGTAAGGATTGATTTATAAGCACTCACGTAATTGCAATCTGTTATAAACGTTAACACTGTTAGGTACCAATAATAAGGCTTCCGCAACTATTCATCTCCGGGCGAAGATCATTGCCTTAACTTGTTGATTGAATACACCCTAATGCCTATCAGACAGGCGCGTCGAGTACATAATTGAAAAGGAAACCGCTTCAACTTCTGAATGTCTTGATTGAGTTGAGGGTAGGTTAAACGGCTGATACGAAATTTTTAAAATATCATACAATATAATGAATTTGACACTTCTATTTTATTATATAGGTATATGGATTTTAAAAACGTAATAAAGTGTTTAAGTGTGGGACTACCCAAACGGAGGTGATATGGTGACCATATAAAAACAGTGTCGTTCGCATATATACATATCGCATGTGCGATTACCAAGTCAAAATTATTTTATTTAAAACATAAAAGATTTTTAATATTGATATGGTCACTATAAGATGGTGTCTTGTAAGCTAAGTGCATAATAACTTAAGACAGAAGTTCCCATAAACGGGGACTGAATAAATCCATCGACTTGGTATCATATGGATCTCACAACTTTTTACAGCAGAAGAACTGAGTTGCGAGACTTGGGTTTTTTACAAGTTTTGTTTTTTATGGGATCTCATTTCATTTTGTAGATAGTCCTACTTTTTCCTATTCGGTACCTTCTACTTCTTGAGTAGGTACTAACAACGGATTTTCTTAAAGCCCACTCTCTGCCTTATGAGCTTTGCTTACTTTTGTAGGTAGTCTTCCTGCTCTACATACGAGACGAGAGCGGCCTCGTCGTGATCTTTATTTTAAAATAATAATTATATTTTGCGTTAGTTAGAAATATTTAGGGCCGCACGCGTCAAACGTCAGTTGAAGTTAATCCTATTGTAAACTTTTTATCTCTCTTTCACTATAAATTGGTACTGTCAATGTACCTAACAGAAAATTACAACATAAAGCTTAACAGAGGTATAACTTGAACTAATTTACGGCATTAACTGCCGCACTCAGTTTTTTTTAAATGAATAAATTACTTGACCCTATATGAAGATTTCCTCACGATATTTTCCTTTCCCGTTAAAATACGTGATAATTCATTGCTAATACACACATAACTTCGAAAAGTCAGATACGTGTGCCTAGGGTTTGAACCCGCGACCGCCGGGATTCTCGACCTCACGCCTAAACCTCAATACCATCCCTACTTATCTATCTATACCTATTATTCCATTATTTTATACTATACAGGTACACTAATTTATTCACTGCAAATGTACCTTTGTAATCCTATATATTTATATGGGATTACAAAGTTATTTATGCTGTTTGTGAATCTAGAAAACTAGACCGAAATTGCAAGATATTTTAATTTTTCCTTAAGTTATACACTCAACACTAATTGTGCTCCAAATTTGAAGCTTCTATGTCGGCTAGACGTGCCTTAGAGTTTTGATGATCGGTCAGTGAGTCAGTGAATGACAAAATTGCGAAGTTTGACTAGTTATAATTCTTAATCTACTGGTTCAAATTGAATGAAATTTGAAATATACAGAGTTTACACCATTCTTGCTTGGTGACTAAAAATTTAGGTTTCTAGATTTATCCACAACGAAGTTATAGGGTGTCGAAAATGGCCGGAGTAAAGTATAGTACGGCTGTGCTTTTTTGCTCGACTTGGCACAGCAGTGCCCCCAGATATATAGGTATATATAGTACGGCTTTCGAGAAAAGTATAATATATATAGTACGGCCGGCCGTGCCGATTTTTCGCTCGACTTGGCGGGGGCACTGCCGTGCCCCCAGATCTAATATAAGTATTTTATGACACGTATGACGTTCGTAGTGATATCTGATTATGGATGATGTTACCATTTAATTTAAAACTATTCTACCAATTTGAATAATTTTTGGTATAGATATACTCGTAGATCCACATCTTGGGAATTGAAATAGGCTACTTTAATCTCGAAAAAAAAAATTTGTGTTCCCGTCGGATGAGCGTGTAATTTATAGTTACGCACCACCGCTATTTTATATATGAATAAAATAATACTTATACAGCATAAAGTATTACTTTTTACAATAAAGGGGGAGGCAACTCCATTTGTAGATATACTTCAAACATGTAAGCCAATTTTAGGTATTTATTATGATCAGAATGGGCTATGACGTATATGGATACGTCCCACTGCTGGGCACAGGCCTCCTCTTCAATCGAGAGGGATTTATGCCTTGTACACTACGCTTGCCTATTGCGAGTTGGCGGACTGCACACCTAAGAAATTCTTAAGATTTTTTAGGCATGCAGGATTCCTCACGATGTTTTCCTTCACCGTTAAAGTACGCAATAATTCATTATAAATACATAGGTACATATGTAACTTCGAAAAGTCAGAGGTGTGTACCTGGTATAACTAACCTAAGGTAACTTCAACAACATCTAAATTAAAATAGCAAGTATGTAATCAGAGAATTAATCAGGGATTTTTACAAACTAATCGAAGGCTTTAATACCGAACTGCACGGGGTAACGATTGAAAAACAAAACCTTCCCATTGTTCGCATTCTAAATCCGATAATGGAATAGTCCATAGCCTTTTAAATATTTTTTTACGTTGCATTGTCATTTTTATACATTCAGATACGCGAGTCATTTATATTATTAACATCAGCATTTTTAAAGAAGTTGATACATATATAATATAATATGTATGTATATGCATATATAGATTAAGATTATCGGAGATTGGGTGGTCTTTATTTTTTCTTTAATCATTTCAAGCATAAATTTGATGTAATATTTGTGTTTTGACCATGGAACATAGGTATAGCTTAAATGTAGAATTTAATAAGGTAAAGATACCTAAAAGGATGCTACTCTTAGAGCTCTACCAAGGCTATCGAATACGGAAGTCTTCAGGCCAGCTAGAAGCGTAACAAATATTTATATAGAGTTACTCTCGCATTTATAAGAAATACCCATTCCCACGGAAATACTACATTTTCAGAGATAAAAAGTATCCTATGTGACTTCGGTGGACCCCATCTGTTTCCATACCAAAAATTATTAAAATCGGTTTAGTAGTTTTTGACTTTATTCGTAACAAACATTAAAAAATAATCTCTATATAAAGGTATAAAAATGACTTGTCACGTTGTTTGTCTGCGATGGACTCCTAAACTAGGTACTGAACCGATTTTAACTTCTTTTTTTTTTATTTGTTTTGTTCCAACTTAACAGAAAGATGGCGGTATAAGGTAGTAAGTTGACTGGATTGAGTAAGTATCCAATAGAAGGCGCTATGTTAAAAGTACTACCGCTTTAAGTAACGTTGGTTTGACTATTTCTAAGAAAATAATAGAACAAAATACAAGAAAAAAAACAGCAACGCGTGGTCGGGTCTGTTATAATAATATAATATTTTAAAGAGGTAAAGTTTGTGAGGTTGTTGGTTGTAAACTCTGAATATACTGAACCTGATTTTTGCTATAGATATTTGGGATAGCCGGGACTCATCAAAGTAACAAAGGATACTTTTTGTCCCGAGAAAAAAAAAAAACGTGGGAATGGGTATAGTTATAAATGCGAGAATAACTTTTAATGTCTTTTAAGCTTTCATGCTTAAAACATTTGACCGATTTGAATGATTTTTGGCATGGATATAAATGGGACTCTGTGGAGTAAAAATGACTGCCTATAACCACGGTAGTGTTACCGTGCTACAACCTACAACAACCCAACCCTGTAGTCTACGCGGACGGAGTCGCGGGCAAAAGCTAGTAATAGTATAGATTACATTCGGTCGCTATATTTTCGTAAGCAATACCGTGAAATTTACTTTCACTGCATATGTATATAAATTGATAAAAAATAATTGGCGTGAAATTTGCTAGAGGTCTGGTATCAGCATTTAAAGAGAAATTGTGGGTCCAGTGATTCGAATCTTAGTACCTATACTTACGCAAAGTTTACTTGGTGTGCTATTTATTTAAGGATTTTTTTATTATATACGCATTAATGGACTGCGAAAGCATTGAAACTTAGATGCTACAACCACAATGCATGTGCTAACCTGATGTGAGTGTCGAATATAGGACGTACAAGTAAATGGGTACAAGACAATTTGTTCCGGACAATGAAACTGATGTTCGAGTTATTTAAACCCGTTTTAACGTTCAACTGTACAACTTTATAAGTCACATTACATATGTGAGAAACTATTGTACATTATTTTCGGTCCAGTAAAGTGCTAGGGTCAAGAGGTTTCATGATTAGCTCTTTACAAAAAAAGCTGATCAGGCAGTTTGTAAGTATCACTGGAGCTCGTAGGCCGCGAAGCGTTTTCCCATGGCCTAATTGTATTTATATTAGACAAGCATTTTAATAGCCACCAGTGAATACAATCGGTTTTCAGTGACTATACTTTTATTTCATAGACAAATATATTTTGTTGATATCATTTTGGTCGATAAAGAATAAAATAAAATACATACATACATATGTATGTAAGGTTATATATTATAACCTTACGCCTGAATTCCTCGAAGGGGTAGGTAGACGTGCATTTCTGCACCCACATTTTGTCAAGCATGTAATAATCTCACGTAATAGCTTTGCCGTTTTTCAGGCACAATCCCAGCCTCCTTGCTGAAGTTGCCGTTTTTCCAAATGGAAAAATCCAATAAAATTTTGCCCGACCCGGGAATCGGACCCGTGACCTCTAGATCGCGCGGTACAAACTTGTACCGCAAGATCACGAGGTAAGTAGATACAATCAAGTGATATGATGTTTCCTTCACTCTAATTTTATCCCACGCCAGGAGTGATACATATTTTTAGTTTGTGTGTATGTATGATAAATAAATACGCACAATAGTCACATACATAGTTCTGACCCCACATTGAGATACAAGTCTTGTGTTGTGGGTATCAGAAACTACGAGTGACTTTTCGGTCTCACAAACACTCAGACCCGAAACGAATACTTGTGGATCACACAAACATTTGTCTCGGTGCGGGGATCGAACTCGCGGCCTCTCCTTTCGCAAGCAGGTATCTAGCCAACTGCGCCATGGGGCTGTCAAAAATGACAAATCATAATCTGTATTTGCATAAAATACAATCGTTACTTGTTACTGTAGATAATTACTATTATGTAGGTAAGACAAGAATAATATTAACGCGGGCGAAGCTGCAGGCTAAAGCTAGTATTTTATACGACTTGAATTAAATTTGTTTGGAACTTAACATTTCCACAAAAGAAGATTGCTTTAATTTCTCGTTGATTATTGAATCTGGAGTCAAGTCCTTAGCCAATATAGGTACAAATACTTATAAATAATCTCTTTGAGAGCCTTTGTAACAGAGCTAAAAGATTAAGGGATGCATTAACACTCACTGATTGTTTTGCGGCTTTTAATAGTTCCTGAATCTTAACTTAAAATGTTCTCGTGGAAGTAAAAGGAACACGTTATTTCATATCCATGACTTCCAATAAATGCTACCTACATGCTAAACTGATTATCCAACAATGAACATATTTTTTATACCTTTATATCACTAGACTAAAGAATTACTATTAAACGAGTATATGAGTGGATAGATACTCTTGTTAACATGCATGTAACTTGTTAACAAGGGTGTCTTTCGGTTCTCGCTACGATAAACCCAGCCTTGATTTTTTCACGTCGCTGAAAGTGATTTCGGGTCGATGTGTCTGAACTGAAACTGATTCCAAGAAGTGGCCTGTGTCCACAACGTGACTCCAGAGGTAAGAAGCGCCCAAATCAACTGAGTGGGTGCGCAATAGCGCTCTCAGCTCCGCGAACGCCGAACAATTTCGTCTCGGAGCCGAATAATAGAGGACAGTACTCGTATTCGTTGTGTCACCTTTATTCGGGTAATGGCCAAAGGAGGGGTTTAGACTTTAGTGGGTATTCCGTTAGGGATTATTTTGGTAGACCAGTTTAGTATTAACTTGGATGTACCCTAAGAGCTGGTGGAAGAGAAAAAAAATCAGATTTGCTCTTGGGTAAACCTCAAGACGCAAAAAATCACGCAATCGTCAAGAAATAGAAGTGCGAACCAACGATTTCATACATAGTATCCAGCAATCCTGTGCCATACATCAACATCACGCACACTACATCTACAACGCCATCACGTAATTTGTTGTAATTTGAATGAATGAAGTTGAATATCATAATCAAGGTAATCAAGGCTTTGCTATTTATCGTTTTTCTGCTATGCGCCTCTCAGTTTAAGACATTTTTTAATTTATCTGGTGTCTTTTCGTAAGTTTTGTTTTTTGTCGATTATTTCAGCATACGTTTGGCTATTAGATGTATAAAATTACCCTAATTGTCGTGTATATTCAAAAAATGTGATGTGTTTTGCTTGTTTTATGAAGTGTCATCAAGTGGGGAACGGGAAAGCCTATTGTCAAACATGTAGTCTAGTCAACAAGTTCAAAAACGTGTTAAATAGAAATAAAGCTCCTAAAAATATGTGCCATACCTCATTCGATTCGGAATGACGTCTAGAAAAATGTTTTTTATGGGCATATTAGCACATAAAAAATTGCAATAGTTATTAACAAAATAAGAAAAAAAAAGAAGGTATTTAGTTTTTCATTAATAACTTTTAAAATAATGATATTTAAGGAATTATGAAAAAAGATCCTGAAAGAGGAGGAAATTTCCAATAAAAAAGTCCTTACTCCCGGAACTCTATCTATATTATTTATAATTTTTATTTAACGCTGGAAATAGCGCTCCGCGAGGGCGTTACGGCATAGGCGCGTCGTCTAAAAAGCCGGTATATCACCTAAAATAATTTATTTCTAATATTAAATAACAATTTAAAAATTTGAATAAATTATGGTGTAATCTAGATACTTGAACGAAAATAACCACGGCGAAAAATATATTTTTTGACAACTTTTCAAAAAGTTACACCATTGTTAATTAACTAATGTTTTTCCAATCTCTGTTTTTATAAATTACGGCATAAAAGTTTCAAAAATTAGTCTAAAAATATTTCGCTTCGTGGAGCTCTTCTTACTTAGGTACTTAATAAAGTTATGAAATTATTTTTTATTAAAGTTTATTATTTTGTTAATTATAATTTTTTTTAATAGACTAAAAATGTAATTTCTAAAAAATGTTATCAAAACATTTTTTTTTTGGTAATATCTTATTATTGCTGTTTTTGCATCTAATATAGGTATTAATTAACATTGGAAAAAAAAATGTTACGTCATTTATTAAGAAATTGTTTATCAACAAATAGACTATTTTGAGATTTAAAAAAAATAAAATTTTACTATCTTATTGCAAAGGTAAAATGATGATTTAATAAAGAAAAAAAATCTTAAATATTTCTTTTAAAAAAAAAATTTTTTCTTAATTTTTTAAAAAGTAAAATTTCTTAACTTTGTTATACATGGTTGTTTTTGTAATTTTTTGAAGTTTTCGAAAAAAAATATATCGGTTAATATTATTTGTTTATAACAAATTGTTAATTATTTATAAAAAAAAAAAACTGTTATTCCATTGAAAAGGGTCAATGATGATTATTAAGAATAAAATAATTTCTTAACTAATTATTTAAACAATTGAAATATAAAAAAACCGATTATAAACAATAAAAAGAAATATTTAAGATTTTTTTTTCTTTTTTAAATCATCATTTTACCTTTGCAATAAGATAGTAAAAATTTTTTTTTTTAAATCGCAAAATAGTCTATTTGTTTATAAACAATTTCTTAACAAATGACGTAACAATTTTTTTTCCAATGTTAATTACTACCTATATTAGATGCAAAAACAGCAATAATAAGATATTACCAAAAAAAAAAAAAAATTTTATAACATTTTTTAGAAATTTCATTTTGAGTCTATTTAAAAAAAATATAATTAACAAAATAATAAACTTTAATAAAAAAAATTTGCATAACTTTATTAAGTACCTAAGTAAGAAGAGCTCCACGAAGCGAAATACTTTTAGACTAATTTTTGAAACTTTTATGCCGTAATTTATAAAAACAGAGATTGGAAAAACATTAGTTAATTAACAATGGTGTAACTTTTTGAAAAGTTGTCAAAAAAAATATTTTTCGCCGTGGTTATTTTCGTTCAAGTGTCTAGATTACACCATAATTTATTCCAATTTTTAAATTGTTATTTAATATTAGAAATAAATTATTTTAGGTGATATACCGGCTTTTTAGACGACGCGCCTATGCCGTAACGCCCTCGCGGAGCGCTATTTCCAGCGTTAAATAAAAATTATAAATAATATAGATAGAGTTCCGGGAGTAAGGACTTTTTTATTGGAAATTTCCTCCTCTTTCAGGATCTTTTTTCATAATTCCTTAAATATCATTATTTTAAAGGTTATTAATGAAAAACTAAATACCTTCTTTTTTTTTTCTTATTTTGTTAATAACTATTGCAATTTTTTATGTGCTAATATGCCCTTAAAAAACATTTTTCTAGACGTCATTCCGAATCGAATGAGGTAGGGCACATATTTTTAGGAGCTTTATTTCTATTTAACACGTTTTTGAACTTGTTGACTAGACTAATGCTTGAAAGTTGTACTTCTATGAAGCACCGTTCGAGTATTTAAAAAAAAAAGTATTCATTATATAACTCTTAAAAAAATCTTAGGCACTTAAATATGTTTACATATAAATAAATACATGTGTATATACATGTTTATATATGTATGATATAAATACATATAAATAATAAAAATATAAATATTATTTTTGACGTTTTACTGATCACCATAACTATTATTTGTCTGTTTATATTACAAAAAAAGTAAATCGTAAAAGTAAAAGGTTGTAAATCGACCGTAATCGAAAACTGAGACAGGTTATACTTATGGTGGTTAGAAAAACGTCAAATTGTTTGTTTTTTAGCGTCAATATGTTTGTAATCACCGTACTTAACTATTACCTGCCCTAATATTCGATTACAGTCTTTTAATATATATAAAGGACTACATACACTTCTTCTGTATATATAAGTAAATAATAAATAAATAATATATACACCCAACAGTCACATACATAGTTCTGACCCCACACTAAGATACAAGTCTTGTGTCGTGGGTATCAGAAACTACGAGAGACTTTTCGGTCTCACATACATCCAGACCCGAAACAAATATTTGTGGATCACACAAACATTTGTCTCGGTGCGGGGATCGGACCCGCGGCCTCTCGTTTCGCAAGCTGGTATTTAGCCAACTGCGCCACGGGGCTGTCTTTTTTATATGTGTTTTTTATAAGTGTTTTATATGTTTGTAATGTACACAATATTTTAGTTTGCTTCAGTGGCTTTTTTGGAATTGCTCTTTCGACTTGAATCAACACAATATGTAGTCGCAGTAAAATAAAAATTAATTAATTTATTACTATTTGATTTATTGTCGATGCTTTATGTTACGGCCTATCGTAACATATTAATATGCGTTGGCACTGCGTTAATTTTAGAAACAATTATTCGTTCATAAATTAACGATTATAATTATCACAATGAACCCGGCGAGGTTATCCATGCAAAAAATCTGCACAAATTTTCGTTGGTTATAACACTAAGATAGCCCATTTACTACCGAGCACAGTTTCTGCCTCGTGACCTAATATAAAAAACAACAAAGTATTTGTGTCAATGAATATATTGTGCACAATATAATCACAACGTCCTATAATTCTCTTACGTGATGATGCTTTTGTAATAAGTAAAGGAAGTATAGCGCATGTACCTACATTTGGAAGGAAGGAATTGGGCGCGACGAGCAAATAATAGCGATATCACTCGCTGAATCACGATTCAGCGAGTGATATCATATGTCATACGGCGAAACCCATAAAATTCTACGTAAGAATTTATTTCATGTGACTAAAGATATCTTTTTGCTCATAGAAATCGTCTGTACTTACGCCGTTTCGGATTTAAAATCGTCAACTTGATAAGCGCAGGAGAGGGGTCATAGAACTTTGCAGGACTGACTTAACGTCGTAAGACTAAGAAGTTTTGATTTAAAACCACAATTTTAGGACCAATAGGAGTAAAAAGATGGCTCCGTATTAAGATTATTGAAGTAATGAATTGATATGTGTCTGTGGGGTCACATTTCGGGACGTAACAAAGCGCATTCCAAGGCTGCGTAGGTAGAGCTGCGCTGCGATGCGAGCCGGTACGATGCGTGTATTGCAAGTGTAGTAGTGTAGCGTTTGGGACGAAAAGTTGGAGGCGCGAGCGGAAGGCCCGAGCATCATTCGCGGTCCGCCAGCCGAGCAGTGCGGTCGACGCCTGCGCGCTCGACGGACACCGGCTTAAAAACTTTACAACATTCGACACTTGTAGCAACCGGACTACGATGAGGAATAGAGGGGTCTATGTGGCGGCCCTTCTGCTCCTCGCATCCCTGGTGCACCAGGTAAGTGAGCCCACCGCAACGGTAGAGACACCGGCTACCACCGTGCCGACTTTATACTTTGCAAAAACTTTTTACCGATCTTTCGGGCGACTTCAAGTTTTAAACTTCATTATTTTTGAAGTCGCATACGAAGTCCAGGCGTTTCGGTGTCGTTTCACTTCACAATAAAATAGGTCTCAGCGGTGGAACCGGTTTTTGCAACAATTTAACACATTTCAACTTGCATCGATTAAAAATTCCATACTCGTCTTACTAATATACAACATAAGAATTATTGCAGTTGTGTAAGTGAACATTTACTGAACATTTCGATAATAGTGATAATCTTATTATCTGACTAACTGTTTAACAACTATTTGAGCGCGTTAAACTTGAATGAAAGATAAACACCATATTTATTGGTAGCTTCAATGCCGCAGTTGCGATAAAAATGATCAGTTACCTAAAAACGAATTCCAAATTATTTAAAATGTTAAGTATAGCGTGCCAATCCCGACATTAACTCACCCAGGAACGTAATTTAGAACAGTAAATAGTAATGACAAGTACAAATATTATTGCAGCTGTTTAGGATAATATATTTTTATTCCGTCTGGCCCTGTTTGCATATAATTGAGCTGAATATTGCGAGTGCATCGTGTTTAAAATGCACAGAATACAGTTACATCGATGCTTATTTTAAATATTGGTGATAGGAAAATTAAAACTTTATTTTACTGCTAACCGAAAACTTAATTGCATCGAAGGCAATTTCTAAATCAAAAGTGGCGACGTACAACACAATAAAAACAGGTTTTCATATATTTTTAAATCGCATAGACCAATTAAGAGTACGTAATTTTCATTGAGCATTTGTACGGGTTGTTTAGTATTTAATTGGCCGCGGACCGTTGGTTTAGACGACACATTACGATTTCATAATAGATTTACAGCCGGCGCGTTTTAGACTGAAGCTTTATCAAGTTAATGGGTAGTTCTCGGCGGAGGCCTGTACGTATGTACGTACACACAGATTGTTGACGCTTGTTCCAAGACTTCTGAAGGCACGAGTTTTGTTCCTTTTAAACGTCCACACGTATATTTCCCGCAAAACATTTTTGCTATAAACTCTAGTTTTAAAGGCGTCCAATTTTATTTGAGGTATAATTATGCTTCCGAAGTACTTAAGCCATTTCATATTGTTGAGGAAAAGTAAAGGGTTTAAAAAATAAAGGCGTTTTTCTAAAAAGTAACGCATCTAAAAATTATTTGTATAGATTATTTTATTATTTAGAAATATTAACAGTAATCTCATGCAACTATTTTACCAACTCTGATTCAAAAATAATATGCCAAGTGGTCATTTGCGGCGTATCGCATGTAAGGCGTTGTTGGCTTAACACAAATTTAAACAGTCCAAATTGCCGGTCCATTAAATGAGCTGATAGTTCTGTACGTACAATAATATATTTGAACAGATGTTTTTTTTAACTTTAGAATAGGTTATCTCAATCCCTATTTTTGGACAGTAATATTTATCTAAAAACGAGTAATCTATTTTTATTCTGATATCAAAATCACTTTACGTGTAATACCTATAGGCACTGACATGTTCATATACATGATCCTTTTGCGAAAAAATAAATGCATTATATCTTTTGGCTAAATTTTTGGTTAAAAAAAATAAAAGATTTATTCCTCATTTATTGCAAAGATTTATTCGTAATTTATTTCCCTTGTAAGCACATTTAAAATCCGATAATTGCAAAAGAATTTACTATCGTTCCATTTTTGAAATCATGTTGTTTAATACCTACAACAGGATCAAAGCGTCAAAGCGTTTACCTTAAAACGAATACAATTAGCTTTACGTACTTAAATATCAAAATGCCTTAGACATAACATGAGTTGATACGCTCGACTCTCACGTAAAACAGAATCTGAAATCTCGAAATACAAACACACATACAACTTAGACAAAAATAAATGAATTTAACCAAGGTCCGCGATTTAATTATTTCTGCTAAAATGTATTTGTAAACACAAAGGACACAACCAAGTCAATATTTTTTTGTTTTGCCAAAAATTCAGATGAAACATAAATCACTGATTTTAATAAACAGAATAGTTGCTTGTATTCAATTACCCAAAGTTGGTTGTATTTGCTTAGTATAAATATGCCTACGTATCCTACGTACTACGTAAACGGGTACACTTGCACATCACGTAGGGAACTCAATTTACCATCTTGACAACAGCACACTTCTTAAAAGCTTTCAGCATTTCCTACATACATATTTACTGATAGGTTAAATATACATTATCCGGATAAATCTACGGTTCATGTCACAGTTATTAATGACAATGATTAATTTGATAGCAACTGGCAATATATTAATACTAGTTTAAAGTATTAAAAACTAAACTTAACACTGAATAAAATGATGCAAAAATATTTTCTATGTATCAATGAATGTTTGCAAAAAGTGAAACTATTAAATTGTAAAAATTCTTGAGAACTAGACATAAAAGTTCAAAGAGTAAGTGTTACACTATGTGTCATGCGCTCAATACATTCTCAACGAATAAGAAACCTCTAAATAGCTAAAATACATACAGATAAAAAATCATGGATTAAAGATTTAAATAAATATTTTTTTTAGGCCCTAACGCCGGAATCGATTGGAATTGGCTGTCACAATCAAACTGTTAGCCATCCTTATCGAGTATTTAAAAGTATGCCAACAACCACTTGAACCCTATGCGGTTCTAGGATAACAAAGTAAACATATTTTTTCAAGCTGGGTGTAAAAATAATCAGGTCGCAATAATAAGTGAAACATGTTTGACTTCAAACTTTAGCACTAGCTAGCTTGGTGCCGACAAATGTGTTCAATTAGATGATTCTTTAAATATACTGTTGAATATAAGGATGGCATGCTGCTAATAAGAGTTATTTAAATAAGTTACACATTATTTTTATTAAAATGTTATAATAGTTCGGTGCCACGTTTAAGGCATAAGAAATATTACTACATTTCAAGAGGTATTTCGTATTGGTAGGAATATTTTTTAAAACCCAAGATAAACGGTATAGAAATGGCACGGAACTGTGAGAACCTGCTTACTGGGCCTTGGAAGTGCTCTTTCACTAATTTCTTAGGTATTGTAGCCCTGTCTCTAGCTAGGCTAGAGGTGTACAAATAAATGACTACTAAACACTACTAGATGAACAGAAGACTATGACTAGAATACTTAACAACAATGGAATGATTTTAAGACTCATGACTTCTTATTAAATACTATTTAAACAGACAGGTATTACAAAATCCTTAAAATATTATTGCGGTTAAAATAATTGTTTTCTATCAACGGAAAAATACATTAATCGCAAGTTTAACGTATGTATAATTATAGTCAGTGGTGCAGTTGAATAGAACCAGATTATGAAGCAGCCGGTGCATGGTTTTATCCCCACAACGACAAAATTATGTTACCGTGTTTCAAAATTCAGATACTTCACAGAGATTAAAGAACGACCAAACACCGAAGTGCGGTGTGCACCATGAGTGCTATTTATTTATTAATTTCATTATTTAGTATACTCTTATAAAAAGCTTCAAACGAGCAAATGATTTTTCATTTCATTTAATGGTCAATGTTTGTCCGACAACTACAGAATTCTGCGAAGTAACTCTTTGAAGAGTTATTAAATTTCTCGCATGTATGTTAATCAAAAATGTGCATACTTTTAAATCATACATTTTAGTTTTACAGTCATTTATGCTTTTACAGTTACATACATACATAACCTCACGCCCTTACCTCGCTTCGGAAACGAAAACATAATCGCGTATTGTTCTTTTATATTTCGCCACTGAACTTTCCTATTTTAAAGTTACGCTTGACCATACAATCATTGAAAAAGTCTTATACATTTATACAAAAAAGAAGAGAATCTTAAATGAGATGGACACCGCTAAAATTACTTTAAGGTACCAGGCGCAGTTACTGCATGCATAGTATCAATTGAACGTAATAATAAAAAGACGATAAAAAATTGACACATTGGAGTCGGGCGCTTGCTATCTTTGGCCGATATGATAATTTACATATGTAGATAAATCGCAAAACTAAGCCGGCTAATACTGTTATTTCACTATACCGGTGACACATTCTTTCACGTCTAATTTCACATTAAGTTTTGTTGGGTAAAATTGTTGTTCCTCGCCACTCGATGATCTACTTGTAGTTACCATCAGGTCCGGCATTGCAACATTGCCGAGCTAATAAAAAAAATAAAGCAAAAATGATAAAAAGCAATATGCAAATATAGGTCATTTCCTGTTAAGAGCTTTGTATCGAGATTCAAAGGTCAAGAATGTATTGTAAACACTGATATTTTTATTAATTATGCCAATAACAAAATATGATTACGAAATGGTCATGTTGCATAATACCGTGCCAATAGTTGCAAATTATGTTTCATAAAAAAAGTTTGTTTACCTATAATGGGTAAAAATAAACTTGAACCAATATTAACGATATTTTCATATATTTTGCCCATTCGTAATCGACTTCAAGTACTAGGCTAGCATGAATTGAAGGAAGTGTACAACTATAATTACAATGCAATACTAGAGATGAGATAGCAATTCCGTTTATTATTACTCATTAATTGTTGTTGTCACTTATTTTGAGGATTTTTATTAAGATATAATATAATAATTCTAATATATGCTTACAACTTCTAAGCCAGTTTTGAATAGAAAATATTAGTTTCCTGACTGATTAACACGAAACATTTAATAGAAACTTTCGTTGTTTTTTATTAGTCATGCATTTTTAATTTCTATCTAGGACCAATTGTATTGTCCATCATTGTGAAGTCGTTGGCATAAAATAGTGTCACAAAAAAATCGAGCATGGTGTATCGATACTAATCTATTTGGAGCGTAATGCAGTTTTCATGAGCACAATATATGTCAGTAAAGGTCATCACCTTTACTTGCTTCGATAATAATGAAATCCTTTAAAATTAATTGCGGTAGGATTGATTTGTTCGGGTTCGTTAATAGCACTTGCTATTTTTCAGCTGTTATCTCACAAATAGATAAATTTTAAATATCACCCTGCTAATACATATATATATACATACATACATAAACTCACGCCTGTATTCCCCAAAGGGGTAGGCAGAGGTGCATTTCTGCACCCACATTTCGCCAGGTATGTATGTATCAGTCACACACATTTCCAGACTCCGTGCTGTTACTGAGAATTTCCTAATGGAAAAACCAAATAACACTTTGCCCGACCCGGGAATCGAACCCAGGACCTCTAGATCGCACGGCACATACTTGTACCGCGGGACCACGAGGCAGTATATATATTTAAATGTAATTTGTTTTTTTCATTCACATTGTGTTTATTTATTCCGGTCGACTGCCCGCTCAGTGTCAATCCTTTAGTAGGAAATCATTCAGTCTCAGTCAACGTTTCAAATATAAATCCACCACATTTATGTGTTCATGATATGGGCTTGTCGTTTTGGTTTAATACTACAATAGATTGTTGATAGCATAATCCCCGGAATCGAATATTAATGAATTAGGTCACATTTGTTTCCTTAATACGCGATTAAATTGATGATTATCGTTCTAGAGCTGGATTTTAACAATGACATTGAGTTTTCATGTTAATTTTTTAATGGCTACATAACAAGACACTTCTCAATAATCAATTGTGTTAGACAATAAAAAAATAACACCGACAATGAAGAACGAAATTAAATTATTGTTAATAAGACATAATCATGAGAAACTTTGTTCTATGGCTTATTGTTGTCTACATTATTTGAAAATAAGATATTAAAAATATTATTTTTATAACTCTCATTAATGTAGCTCAAAACGTAGTTGTAATTTTAAATAAAGTTTAATTGCATTTTACAAGTAATTATTGACAGTAAAATGAGGGGAATTAACGAGGGTACAAGATATGCGGTTTAAACATCAGAGCAGATCTTACTAGGAGATATTTGTTCCGCGAATGCTGTATCAGAAACCCGGCAATCTTCGCGTGGGTGTGAGGTTGTATCCGTTGGGTGCATATAGCAATAAATATATTGCTCCGTAATGAATCTCATTTCCTTTAGCTATGTAAGGACGAGCTGTTCATGCAAGCCATAATTTATTTACACGGTCGCACGCATTATCACAGGGAACTCATTTAACCAGATTTCATTAATCATGTATATTCTGGTGCAAGATGGTCACATGCGGGGGTTATCTTAATGTTATCGTCAACGCCTCACACTCCCTGTGTCTGTTATGTCCGAGATAATTCAACGGAAAAAATTTAAGATACATATTAACAGAATGTATGATTTTTTTGTGGTTGTGGTTATCTGGCAGGTTTATCGGTGCGTGACCCTTGCCTGTGACGACTTGAACAACGCTTACATTTTTGATAACAATGCCAATTTGCCTTAAATAAATGGGCTAATGATAGATAAGTAACCCGCTCAATATTGTATTTTCGACACTAAATTTGAATGTGATCGCTACCTAGTCGAATTCCATGTCTTAGTGTCGCTTTTTCGATTGTGTTTTATTATTAAATGTCTAAGTGGATGCAGATGTATTGTGTAACAATTAAGTGAAACTTAAACAATATAATAATTTTTCCTTTTAAAACTTGCAAAACTATATAAGCAGGAAACACAGTACAAACGCGTCAGGAATGGCGCACTCAAGATGCCAATATGTCGTGCTCTCAAAGACATGTAGTGTCAGAAAGCAGTCGATGGCTGATAGCGTTACAGCGTGACAAAAGTTGTTAAAAGAAAGGGCTCGCGCTTTGTGTCGGTGAGAAACGTTGATAACGCGCCGATAAAGCGCACGACCCACATACGCCTTCAATGTTGCCTAACCTGGATGCAACGGATGTGCAACGCCAACGATGGCGTGCACTCAAATGCACGATTCAATAATTAAATTATTCATCTTAAAATACATAATGCACCTGCGTTCCATTTCTGCCGTGTAATTAGTAACCAATGCAATTATGCGCCAATTATGGCTTGGTAAATATTTTACCTATAAAAGTATTAGAAAATATCTGCCGGCAGATAATAAATCTGGTATAATTAAAGCTTCAATTTTATATTATGTTTATTGGTTATTTGTTTATGTTAAACATACATTTTGGTAGATTGTGACACGCGGCAATTGAAATGCTTTCGCGTAATTTAAGCAAGTTTAAATATACTTCTCGCATTCATAATTTTTATCATGGCTTTTACCACATTTCAATTGATTAGGTTTTAATATGAAGTGAACGGGGCGAGTTGAATTATCACATCATCATCACAGGCCTGTTAAGATGTAGGTACTGCTGACCTTAGGCCTCTCCAATTCAAAAGCATAGATCACGACCCTTAGAATATTGTACTTTAAAATATAATTTTTAAGTTCGTGGTGACTTCATTGAATTCCACTTTACCGAGAATGAATCCTTTAATGGACCCATCTTTTGTCACTCTATACATCATCGGTTATGAAGTTACGACGTGCAGTCCATATTTTCATGTATTTTGAGTGGCGTGCGGTGGATTTTCCGCCGGGTAAACGCGAGTGGGGAAGGCTTATTTAAACCAAAATGCACAACGTTGCTCGGGGTAATCCCCTTTCCCCATTTTAAAGTATTTTTAGAGCAGCGCGACCCGATATTTAAATTATATTGACAGCGCAATTAGACAGCAACGGGCTTTGCTTTTTAAACGACAAACCTGATATTCCATTCTCTAACAGGATATTTTTAATACCTCTGATAAGTTGACTGACATTTTATACGCCGTGAGATCTGTCAATATACGTAGGGCTGTCTGCAAATAAATAAGTTTATATGTACCCTCATATTAATCCATGACCATAGTCAAACAAATGCAAGAATACAGTCTGAAGGATTACCTAAGAAGTTAATGATTCAAAAAAATATAAGTAGTAGTGCCAACATGAATACGAACTACTGAAGCAGTGATGGCCTCGAGGTTTAGGCGCACGGTCGAGAATTTCGGCGGTCGCAGGTTCAAACCCCAGGCACACACCTCTGGCTTTTCGATGTTATGTGTGTATTCTCAATGAATTATCACTTGCTTTAACGGTGAAGGAAAACATCGTGATAAAACCTGCACACCTAAAAGTTCTTAGGAATTTCTTAGGTGTGCAGTCCGCCAACCCGCACTAGGCCAGCGTGGTGGACTAAGGCCTAAACCCTCTCAGTTGTAGAGGAGGCCCTTGCCCAGCAGTGGGACGTATATGGGCTGATGATGTATATCATGAAACCTATTTAGACTTAGTCCACCACGCTTGCATCGTGCGAGTTGTGAAAATGTTTACTTGAACAGACCTCGTCTCTACAATGCAGTTAATTAAGTTGGAAAACCAATAACAATATTAAAAGTGATAGACTAAAGATAATTATAAGAATTAGCCACAGAAAAGCGATTCCAGGTTTGCGCGAAGTCTCGGAAAAATATTCACGCTACAGGAGAAATACATGCAATTATACATAATTATAACTGCAATATTAAAAAATAATTAGTCCATATAAAAATATAACCATGTTCCAGCCTTTCTCGTTTATGAATTGTGATTATGTGTAATGCGACATTATTTATTTGTAACTTTTATTATTTATTTATCCCACTTTAACCCATTACTTCCCAGGCATCGAAAACACTGGAATTTTTTGATGAAGTGTATTTAATTAAGTTTGTACATAAAGAAAAAATAATATGAGAAAAAAATAATTAATTTTAGTAAATTTTTTTCGCGATATATAAGGGCGGATCATAATGCTTTTCCTTAGTCGACAAAAATTATCAATTTGAAAAAATACAATAAAATCACCTTAACATATTTTACACCGAAAAAAAATATTTTATTAGAAAAATAGTGTAAAATTACGAATTCCATTGGAAAAAATAAAAATAAGAGCCCTAACAACTATATTCAAAAAATATGTTGAATATAGTGTCCTAAAAATAGGACAGTGGGGAGGAATGGGTTAAAGAACGGAGATTTCATTGATTATAATGCCTTATTTCGATCCTGATACTGCTAAATTACAGCTCTTGACATCCTTACAAATAATTGCTCTTCATTAATAATAACTGTTGGTTTATGATACAGATCAGAAAACTTTCTAAGCATTGATAAAATATCGCATGCCACATCAATAAGCCCAATTTTTTGTGGTAAAAACAAAAACATATGCGAAAGTACAAAAACTGCCGGAAATCAATAAAATGTACAAGAAACTAACATGCATGCTACTAGCTATGTAAAACAGGCGACTATAAAATTTTAGTAATGTTTTAAATAAATCAGTGATTAGGAGCATCGATTTCATTTGAACATTGTGACATCATGAAACAATAGCAGTAGGTACACTTAGAAGTCTATTTTAGTGAAAGGCTCATTGTATAGGAAACAGCAGCCTTAGCTTATATAGAAGTTTCTTTAATACGTAAGTATCATCACATCAAATTCAAACTACATTTTTTATTTAAATACTCATATCAATGGTCTATGCAAGCAAAGCCCCCACCTAAGGACAGTTGTCAGCTCTCGTTAAGTTGTGGCCATAGCCAATATTATAATAATTATGTCATAGTGACCACCAAGCAAAGTATTCTTGGACTGCATATATCATTCTATTGCATCCGCCGTGACCAATCGCAATATAAATCTCAGCGTATACGTCAACAAATCCTTGAAATTTAAATATTATTTTTGTGTACCTACATCCGGTGAACTTATAGGGCGCGACATTAAATAAATACAAGTATTAAAATAAATAACGCACACATTGTATTCAAATTGTCAGAATGTTCCTTGCAGACCTTAAAAGACAGTCGTTTGAATAATTTTAATCATCTTCGCGGTGTAGGTTATAGGTTAAATGTTTCCGTTTAATCTCCGGCTATTTTTGTGACAAATTCGTTAGTTATAAACAAATCGGCTTGTAAAGGACATTGAACTGGAGTTGGTTAATTATAACGTCTCAGTTATCAGTAGCGTGGCTTTGAGGTAAAAAAACAACCGAATTACTATATATTTTGTTAGATGAGGAATAAAATAAAATTGACACGAAACGACATTCTTACTCTTATAGAAATAATGTAGTGTGATTAATTTCAATTTATTAGACAAACTATGTTAAACGGTATAATGTGAGAACTCTGTAGACCTGCGTCAATTTCCTTTAAAACAACAGATGAAAATAGAATGTACTCGTAGTTTACATAACTGACGAATGCATGTTCCTCCATGGCCAATCTAAATATAAGGTGAAGTCATTTGTTTTCAAGTTTTGCGACCATCTGTTAGTCACAATTGTTGCAAAGCACACATGCCCATTATAAATTTAAAAAGGTAATTGTTACCTTTACCTTGTTGGAGCCGTATAAAAAAGACAACATGTTTCCATGGAACTTTGACACTTACGTAAGTGCATATTTTTTACGTGGCGCGCGATATAAATCTACCAAACCTCTTATTCTGGTAAGTTTGACATCCATGTATTCATGAAATGTGTCCGTCTCATTCCCTCTCGGACCACGAACTGATTCAAAGTGTTTAATGACGTAAGTGCAGGCATTCGACTCTATCGCGAACACAGCGCAAAAATATATTTACTCAATATTACTTAATTTAGTGTTCACGAATTTCAAACTGTATGTTTGATTGAAAATGCACGTTGAGTTTTTATTGATGCTAATTCTCATGTCTATGGGCGAGTAGTGGCACTGGCGAGCGTTCGCAACGAAAAGGCCAGAATAAGATTTTATGTCCTCTGAGACCTTGTAATAGTAGCTGTATACACAAGAAGTTGCTATACGTGAGCTATCGAGTAATGATGTATGAGTAAGCATTTTTTTCAATACTACGCGTGTATGTCCAATATATTCTATTCGTTCTCGAACACATACACTCACGCTCGTGTCCCCGAAGGCAGAAGTACGCAGAGGATAATTTCTAAGTCCACGTTTCTCTTAAAAAGTTTTATACACAGTGCTTGTGTATTATTGAGGATATTTTTGTCTTTCAGGCACATCCAAACTCTTTAAAATTAATACATAATGTTGACATCAAATCGAACTACCGTCCCGGAAACCTATTCCGGGACTTGTCAACCGCACATTACATATTTATGCTGTAGTAGCAACATATCATAGATGAAAATGTTTGCATGTTAAAAACCAAATCAAACTGTTTGTATGCAAATTACGTTTAGTATTCTTTTTTGTCATCATCATTATTAGCCCATATACGTCCTGCTGCTGGGCATGGGCCTCCTCTACAACTGAGAGGGTTTATGTCGGGGTCAGACCGGTGACCCCGACATACGCTTCCCGCCCATAAATAGTATTAAGTGTGTTTTAATGCTCTCTTCTAATTTTATGTGTTCTGCAAAAATGAAACTTAAGATAAAAAATGTTATTCCATATTGCTAACGGACAATCCGTATTGATTGATAGAGTTCTTCACAACACAAAGGTCAGTATTTGTTTTTAATATGTTTTTTAAATTAGTTTATTTTTATACCGATCATGTTTGGAAATGAATGAATAAAACAAAAAGAACTTCTTAAAACTTCGTAAAGTAAAATATTACAATAAAGAAGACCTTAAAGTGTTAGATGTCAACAAACTGAACTACTTTTTTACATATTGAATCGTACGAGTAATCGACACAGATTCATATAAAAATGTAACACTCCAACGGTCATCTGCCAAGTGAACTCTGATAACACCGACCTATAAGTTAATGTTCTAGATTTTACAAAATAAGTAGGTACTTAAGCTACGCCTGCAATAAGTTACATGAGTTTCTTAGTAATAAAATTTATTATACTAAGAAATATAAATGCAAATGGCTTTGTAAATGGAAATTCATTTGTAGCATCAATAAGTCGATGTCTCGTTTAGCAGTAATATACGAATTAACCTATACTGCCTTTAGAATTACAAGAAAAATATTAATATCTTTTTTTACCATTACCAGTTTCTCTTGCGAAGTTGGTTCAACGCTAGCTCGTCAAACAAGAGGCCGCGGGTTTGATCCCCACACCAAGACAAAAGTTTATGTGATTAACGAATATTGTTTGCGGACCTGAGTGTTTGCAAGACTGAAATGTCTCCCATTATTCTGGTACCCAGGATATGAGTTTTGTATTTTAGTGTTGGTTGACAGACTGTTCATTATGACTTGTTATTTTTTGTTTTATTTAACGTCGGTATAATAAAAATAAACAACATAAAAAATGAGCTTATAACTAATAATTAATACATTTATAGAGGAGGTCCGTGCCCAGCTGTGGGACGCATATTGGCACATGATGATTATAACATAAAAAGTGGGACACACATAATAAGGATGTCAATAGCAAGAGGATAGTGATGATTTCATAGAAATTAATGCTAATTTAATTTTATTCTAACACTGAACACGAAACCGCAGACAAGCATAATAGAACTAAAATAACCGATTTCTTGTAAGCCATTTACATAAATAGTTGTGCGTGCAGCAGAATGAACGAATGCCTGTAACAATAAACCATACATCATGTGGACCTTTCGGAGATTCTGGTCCTCCTTGGACTCTGCCACGAAGACGTTTCAATTTAATCAAGAATAAGGCATAGTTCACACAGCGACACAAATAGCTCCGTTAGAGCGTGCAATAAGCTTCCAATTTTTTTTTTGATATACAACAAATCCGTCAGTGAAGGCTGTTTGTTTAATGCGGTGGAATTATGCCCGTGAAAGTATTTAATCCAATAAGTCATCATGTTTTCCAAGTCACCAAGTCATGTTTGCAGTTAGCAATAGGTATACCGGATTTTCATCTCGTACTTTAAATAATAAACACATAACAGGGCAGCCGAATCAATTTGGGTTGAAAGTCACGTCCTATTGACTTTTCTATTTTGGCGCGATGAGACGATAAATGTTATTACGAATTCATAAGAGATTCAATTGAATAACATTGTACTTTTAGTAGATATAATTTATTCTATATCTAGCCATTATTATAGATAGGCAGGTAGATACATATAACACTACCAAAAACAACGTATTATACGTGTAGTTGTATAGTGGAACAATTGGCTATCTTATCGCTAAAAGTGATCCTTTCTGACAACCTGACATGATGGAATATTCAACGAGTGACCAAGGCTATTATAATTACAATATATGTATTTTTATATTTATTGGAAGAACTGTCTAGACTGGCATCTGCTTTTAAGTACAGTGCGGTTTTAATATGTAGGTTTCGATCGGCCAGAAACAATTACAATTATCTTCCCAGGTCGACATAATTATGTTGGCATTTAGGTTACAGGTTGGGTCTCTCTGACGGGTTTTACGCCTAATGCCCAATGGTCGCTACCCAAACGAATGCCAGTATTATACATTTTTTTATTGTTCCTTTAAAAAATGATTTCTGTCTAATATTGAGTGGTATGCGGTGGATGATTAGGTACTATGATCAATGTACATTGTACATACGGCCTTATACTCCTATATCCCATTGTCAAACAAAGACACATCATAGGAAGCGTCACATGAATTAAAATTGTCTGTTATTTAAAAGCTTAGATGCCTGAAACATGCAGACCACGATATAATTTTAAAATATTTGATTTTTAGATGATAAAAACAAAATTATACATTATCTCCAGTAGCTGTTAGAGTGTTATAATTTGCTAACAATACAAGATTACCCTATCATCTACCTTTTATTATTTAGATACGTTCAGAAATTAGTTTTTGAATTAAAATCTCCCATACTCGAAAGTAAAATGTATATGTATAAGTGTAGCGTGTACTTTTATGAACAAAATCTAATTTCTCACATAAATGCATTGTCAAGGCCAAGTTGTTATTAGTTAACAAAATTTTAAATTGTCATAAATCAGTCTGTATTGTTATTCATGACATTACGTCATCCATTGTGAACGGCTAGCTGTAAATCTTATTCGTTGCAATTTAAAAACGAATTTTTAAATTACTTTGCGTCATGGATATAAAATGATGTGTGTGCTATAAAGTTGGTCCATTTATGTGAAGCTACCTTAATAAATAAAATAAATTAAGCAGTGATGGCCTCGAGGTTTAGGCGCGCGGTCGAGAATTTCGGCGGTCGCAGGTTCAAACCCCAGGCACACACCTCTGACTTTTCGAAGTTATGTGTGTATTCACAATGAATTATCACTTGCTTTGACGGTGAAGGAAAACACCGTGATAAAACCTGCACACCTAAAAGTTCTTAGGAATTTCTTAGGTGTGTAGTCCGCCAACCCGCACTAGGCCAGCGTGGTGGACTAAGGCCTTAACCCTCTCAGTTGTAGAGGAGGCCCGTGCCCAGCAGTGGGACCTATATGGGCTGATGATTTGTGTATGTATGATGTAACCTTAATAAAGCAAAGGGTAAAGCAAAGGCTAAAGCAGAGGGCCAATGTTTGAAGAATATAATTTGCGGTATAATTGAAGACGTCGTTTGAAAGATGTAATAGCTTGTTTATGATTATTGCTATTGAATATACGCTCGGACGGCGATCATCGTGCAAAGAGTATTAAACTCTCTAGCACTCATAGCCCAATCCTCGAATGTTGTACTTCTGTATAATGAACCAGAATACATAGAGTTTGGTTTCAAGATGGGCGTAAATATGTCGGTTGGTGAGACATGATGCTGCAGATTTTTACACTATCTTTTATAAAAGTCTCTCTGTTTCTTCTCTGCCTCTCAGGGTTGAGGGAATGATAGTCTTTGGTGAGAGGTGTCATTGGTACTAATTTCGCCTCACATACACTTCAAGTTTGATAAATTAATGTAACTCTATCTGAAGTGACCAAACTTTGACGTGATAGGTATAAATGCGTTTTGTCTGGTTTGTATATTAAAATAATCAGTTAATTTTAAATGAAGGTTTCGCGTGTATTATTTACCCGAATACTAATAACAAACTAGGAATAGTACAATTCGCAGGAGATCATATGAAGTGCATTTGGTTTAACTAAATAATTAATCGTACCTATGAAAGTTGTCTATTGATAGAATTCATTGATAGCTTTAAATGTAAAAAGGCTTATTCAAATGTTTACAAGTAAATACATTTTTATTATATACAAGTGATTCAGGTCTTCTAAATTTGCCTCTTTTCACTAGACCAAGTTATATAAATTCTGTAAAGTTCAAGTTAATTCATTAAAATATCTTTTTTGTACATTATTTAATACATTGTTGTTATTTTGAAATTAGTCGCTTTCAGAAAATCGCATTCTAGTATAAGATTAGACGTGCAGTGCATTGTAAGTTTGCACAAGAGATTAGATAGTAACTTGTTAGACGAGGAATTTAAAATATTTGTACCAGTATGATGATATGTGCCGTAAGAGATTTTTAAGTCGCGTTGTATACCTACACACATAATATGACTACATCGGCAATTATTTTTAATGACGACGATTGTAATTTATTTTTTGTGAATTTAGTTTTAGCCAAACAATCTTAATTCGGAGATTTACACAAGATACCAGATTTTTTCCTGCTATAGTAATCATTTGTATCGAGCTTAGATGTTGCGTTTGGGTAGCAAAAAAATTATAATTCAAAGCAGCCAGAGTATGGACGTTTTGCGACATCTAAAGACTTTTTAAGGCAATTTTACCTTCTAGATATGCAGATGTCCATTACCGTAAAAATTCATATCGCTCACCATCCCAACATGAACAAAATTATTATTTTTAATTAAAATCATAAAACATTCGTGAATTCTTCTGATTGAATATTTTTGTATCGCTGACATATATAATGTATACATATCGCTAAAAAGTTACAATATGTAGCGTTGATAGATTAGCTATACATATTACATATGTTGTAAAGTTATTGTTAGCATTACGGTAGGATGGAAAACCTATGTATTATTCATGTATGGCAGGTGTGCCAAATTTATTTAGAGCTAGTCACATTAATTTAGTTAGTTTAGCCACACACAATTATTAGGTCAACTAAACTTAGACGTGAAAATTATCATCAGCCCATATGCATCCCACTTAGGGTTGCCAACATTTTCTCAGCGAAATATAGTATTTTTAAATGAATTCAAGAAATTGTAAGTAATTTATCAACATAAAGAAGGTGTTTTACAATAATTTATAAGAAACAAAATAATTCGTTACCCTAGTTGTTTACACTCACAAACAACGAGGAATAAAGATTTTTAATAGAGACCGTCTTGCAGGCAACCTTATTAAGGTTGTTGGAACTTGTTATTAATTTACTGAAACCTGCATATAACATCTTTATGATGTTAAATGAACAATAAAAGATCTTTAAGGGGGATTTTCTTGATAGATCATAAATATAGACACTCCCCACAGTTTTATTCATAAATCTCATCAACTTATGTTTTTCGTATTGCTTTACAAGTAATTTTATTTGGTATCGATGTCTAGTCATCCATGAAGAAATCTCTCATTCTTGTTTTGACTTCGTGTTCCGGCTCATTTGCTTCGTCGGTGCCTCTGGTTGCATACCGTGACGTGGTATTAAATACGGAATATTCTGTACCTTTGTCTTACTCATCTCATTACAAGAGTCGTTCAACCAGGGCATTACCTGTACCTTAGTATAACAAAGTAAAGAACATTCGCCTTTTAATTGACATGTATGACAAAATCAAGAGAATATTCGTAAAAAGTAGACAAATGAGTTCGAAAATGTATTGTTTGATGCCTTGTTATGCGTTTTTGAATTATAGCAGACTCGTAATATAGCCCCTTATGAAAGACTAGCGATTGTGCCCTGCATAGCCCGGGTGCAATATTATAAAAAAAATAACTCTAATCGGTTTAGTTATTTTTGAGTTAATAGTTTATAACAAATTTTATAAACTATTAAATATTTTCTCTTAATAATATTGTTATTGATTACCCATCGTTTGTAATATGAATAATAACATGTCATGTAAAATTTGTTGATTGTTGATGTGAATTTAAAATAAGGTTACATTTCTTATTAAATTAAGTGATTATAAACCGTCAAAACTTGGTTAGAGATGTGTAACAAAAACGATCTTTTTAATTAACAACTGATATTAAACAGGAAATGTTTAAATCCTTCTGTTAGGTATATTAAATCCTTTAATATCTACAACAAATACATCGCAAAAATTCTTGCTACGATTTCTGTTCAAAAATGTAATCAAATTTCATCGCATGAAGCTAAACCTGGTTTCTACGCTAAAACAAATTGTTTAAACATATTTCTGCGATTTTAACAAGCCGATCATTCCGCTACGTATAAAACCAGTTTCACTCATTCAACGCTTCGAAGGAATATCGCAGTTGCTGAGCGTTGTGTTGCGGGCTCTCTTCGAAATTTAAGAAATTTAACGTATACATGTAGAGCAATGCATAGCAAAGAGAGGTGAGTTGATTGTTCGATGGGGGCATGGTCGATGAGTCATGGAGTTGCATCCCATATAAATTCTGGATTGTGGGTTTTATGAGGGGTAGTAATAGAGTTCAATTCTGCCTACACATGCTTCCACGGGCCGAGCTCTTCTTAGTGTGAAAGGCATAACAAATATTCTATGTCTGTATTTCAAAGGTACTGTATGTAGTAACATACAGTACCTTTTATACTTGGTTTGTCGTTTTTGTTCGAATCTTCAATCGTGTAACTTATACATACTTCAATATATTATATTGAATGTTTCATAGAAATTAAAACTTGTGCTAACAAATGGCCATAGATCTCTTAAATCTGTTTTAGTTTTAAATCATACTCATAATGTAAGGATAATAAATAATAATAAATATATTTATTCACTTACTAAGGTTACAATTGTAATAACATACAAATGAAATGCTTAATCCTAAAAAAGAAAAAAAAACTGTACTAATAAAAGGATGATAGTAAGTTGACTCATAATTAATAACGTTTAAAAACACTCCATTAGTGGCTTGTTGGAACGTTGTAACTGAAAGTTTGGAGCTTGTTGCGCTTCTCAGTTTGTTGTTGTTTTTGAAACAGGAAATTATGTTAGCAGTTAATAGATTAAATTTTTGGTAATGGCGAATGGACCTTTTTTTTACATGTATTGTGTACAATATAGGTATCTATTATGCCCTGCGGTTTCAATCTACATATATCAAATGATTTTTGGAGACTGTGTGATATAAATTTGTACTAATATATTTACGGATAAATATTCTGACTGATAATTAATTATATGTTAGTTTTCAATTTAATGAATTTAATCAATTTTAGCGTAAGTTGTATGTGAGATTAAGCTTAACTAAGTCCAATAAACGAAGTTACAAAAAAACAAGAAGATAATTAAGTTAAAAGTGATAAAACTAACTTTTCAATATTATAGTACAGTAGAGAATTTCTCACAGAACAGAATATGCAAAAACATGCGTACTAAAATAAATACAAATAGGAGTAGAAATTGTAAATAGCAACTATAAAAGTTTACAACATTTAATTATGAATATTTAAATGTTTCGTAGTATTAATTTTTGCTTCCGAACATATTTGTCTATATGATTTACAAACTACAATCTCGACAAAAGCAGAAAGGCTACCAAATTTGGTCAAGTCGTTTGTGTTTACGGATGTCTACGTCATTAGGATAAATAAGGATTGTAATTATGTCTTAACTTTTGCCAAGTAGTCGCAATTAAAGGCAATTTAAGCATTCAAAATTATAAAATTATACTGTCTCGTGGTCTCGCGGCACAAGTATGTATGTGCCGTGCGATCTAGAGGTCCCGGGTTGGATTCCCGGGGCGGGCAAAGTGTTATTGGGTTTTTCCATTAGGAAACTCTCAATAACATCACGGAGTCTGGAAACGTGCCTGAATTTTACAAATGGGTAGATTTCCTCACGATGTTTTCCATAAACTATGTCAAAACTTATTGTGAATACACATATAACTTCGAAAAAACCGAGTTATGTAGATACCTGAAGTTCGAACTTTGAACCTGTAACCGCGGTATTATTGGTAAGAGAAGCCTATTTCTTGCCAGTCTATTCAGACGGCAAATGCCATCAACACAAATCAAATAATTTTGCTTTGTGTAAGTAAAATTATCGGTAGTAATGAAAAGCTTCACTTAATTTAATATATAGGAGATTTGTAATTTCTTCAAACTGGCAATATTTTTTACAAATTGTACAGAAGCTTTCATTTAGGAAAATAACTGTTGAAATTGGAAGTTATTTCATCTTTAATTAAGCTCAATTTTATTCCTCAAAGCATTTGTACATGGCGACATTATGATAAATTAATATAACTTTCATAGGCTTCATAGGATTTTCTTTTCCGCGTAATGTCAGTAATATTCCGACGATATTTCAAAAGCTTTTAGATCAATGCTTAGTAATTATTTTTCAATTTAGATGTTACTTTTAAGTTTGTTATTACTAGATACTTATGTAGGTATACTATTAATGTAATAACTATCGTCGCATTTGTTTGCTCGATTCTGGAATACAATCAAATAAATTACAGTTAGACATGTTAATCTAATCTAGCACAGATAAAAAATATTTAAAGAAATTAATTTCTTAATTTCATTAAGAACAATGGTTTGCATGTATCTCCACGCTGCAGCTAAAGTTTGGCCCAATTTGCACAGGATTAGATTAGATAAGGCGAGATTAAAATATTATTTCTCTGACACTTGTTTCACTCAACATAATAAACAATGTGCAGAGCTGATAGCATTTCTCTGACATATCAATAAAGTAAACTTTCCCAGTAGATTGTGTTTGTATTTTTTTTTCATGCATTGCAAAAATAAACATATTGGGCGTCGATTTTTTTTTTATATGTTGAGCCTGAGCTTGGATGTGAGACAGATGGACTATGCAAATTCTAAAGCATTTTAAAATGTATAGTATTATAGCCGTAGTTTAAGACAACGAAGTCCTAAATAATGTTGATTACTAAACAACAACTTAAAATTATTTTGTTATTATAAGAAAGAATAGGAAAGGTGGTTCAAATATCAGTCGATATTTTTAACTTAAAGCATTGCAAGTCTATGGGTCTTGGTCGTGACATTCAAGTGACTATAAATAGAAATACTAGTTATGGGTTAGCCTTCTCAAAAACCATGGCAATATCGGCGACTTGTAAATTGTTTACACTGTGAATCTCCGTCATGGTCTGCGCCGACGTTGCGGGTATTAATTCATAACGCAAACACACATGAGTTTGAACTCTAAAAAAAACTAAATTATGAGAATGAAATAATTTGTTGAAGACTGTTTGAAACACCTTCGTAATTTTCTGATGTTACCTTTTTGTCTCACCTACATAGTTTTAGGATTTTCCAACTGTTACTGTCATCTGTATTATGATGATGATGATGATGATGATGATGGTTCTTGTTTTTTTTTTCGATTGATTCAAAATAAAACTACATGTAGATTTATTTGTAAAGAAGTAACAGAGATAGGAAATATATTTACTTGATTACACATTTATTATAATGAAATGCCGAGAAATGCACACTTAAATTCATCATCATCATCATCAGCAGCCTCTCTTACGTCCACTGCAGGGCATAGGCCTTTCCTATGGCACGCCACTGGGCTCGATCTTCGGCCATCCTTATCCAACCGCTGCCAGCCACCTTGCGAATATCGTCACTCCACCTAGCCAGAGGACGCCCTACACTGCGTTTGCCGAGTCGCGGTCTCCACTCCAGAGCCCGTTTCACACTTAAATTAAATTCAATTAATCAAACCATCTTAATAGCAAAACCCTTGTTGGAATATCTAGTAAAAAAACAATTTATCCTGTTGCTTTGAATTGGAAGAATGCAAATAATAATGTCATTGAGCTAACCACGGCAATACTCGTAATACAGAAAATGCTTTCCCCTTCAGATAAAAAGAGAACTAATCAATGCGATAAAGTGACCGCATAAATTTGTTCAGCTAGTTTATTTTGTAGTTTACTTGATACTGCGACGATACTAGGGATTAAAATGGTTTTTTTTTTGCTGATATGTTTAATAACAGCACTCTTCTTTTTAATTTATATACATACGATTCCTTATATCTCTTAATGGTTGCCTGCAATAAGTTATCGCGGGTTTTATAAAAGCCATTAGTATTTCTTGTATAATATACAAATGTTTCCTCGATTTTGTGATCCTGGGTTTGAATAAGCTAACATATTCCAAAGATGATTACGTGTTTTTAAAAATTATGACGATTGTAAAGCCGTCAGGATACAAGTAAGTCATATTACCTAATATAATATAATATAATTAGCAAAGTTTTTTAATGAGTTAAAAATTATCATTTTTATGTAGTAACGATCTGATCGTCGCGAATTTTATCAGAACAGTCGTTAATCTGCGTGGCAAATTAGTCTAAAACCAATTAGCAATACATTATTTGCATTTGATCTCAGCAAGTTGCAGATAAACCCAATTTGGAGTAACCGCGATAATAAGAAAGAAATATGAAATTAATTGAAAATCTGTTAAATTTATAGTAGTCAATAAAGCCTGTTGTTAGGATTAACTCACTGGCTCGTGTAATCTATCCAGAATAAGTTTATTGGAGATGCAATATTCCCGTTGATAGCCATCCGGGTTCCTTATCGTGTAGTCGTCGAGAATTTTTTTTTTTCTTTGCAGTACTGGCTGTGCGGAAAAAATATTCAAATATATTATTTACTG
This sequence comes from Hemaris fuciformis, assembly GCA_907164795.1. Taxonomy (NCBI): domain Eukaryota; kingdom Metazoa; phylum Arthropoda; class Insecta; order Lepidoptera; family Sphingidae; genus Hemaris; species Hemaris fuciformis. Next base: position 18,220,761 of record OU015431.1, on the reverse strand, counting down.
AACTCTGAACGTTTCTCACTAAACGTTGTTCAGTCTATGCATTCTTTTTGCGATAAGTGTTAATAGAACTTAATTAATCTTAGCAAATTTGAATATTCACATAATGAAATTTACAGCTGAAGCGATACCTAATTTCTTTGACAGAAATATTAAACTTTGAACTTGTAGCCTCGAAGAAAGCAGTACTATGTTTAAATACTTTACTGACGCTAAAAATAATATGTCCAATGCTTTTAATATTAGGTAGATACACTTGTGTGTAAAATCTTTTAAAACTAAAACGTGTTATAATTATTCTTCAACCTGGAAATAGAACAAGACAAAATATTTCTTAGTTGAGTAACATGTAATCAAGTTTTATAAGGAAGCCCCTTCATCGTTAATTAACATAAAATGAAGTTCTGAAGAGCCTCGAATAGCGTGTCATCGTCACACCGATTCATATTTTCTTCTTTTTTGTTTCATAGAATAAGTGGGCTGGTAAGAGCTATGCTAATTTTAATGTAATACGCGTGTTTTACCCCCTTATCGTGTGGAATATTTAGTCTTTTATTCATGCCGCGTTTAATTTCATAATTACTTTGACACATAAATATTGTTTTGTTATTTTTTATTGTTTCGTTTTGTGATGAAGTTCAATTCAAATAGTTATCAGTATGAAAAACAAAATTGTTGCTTTTAAGAAATCTGTGTCGGTATGAATTACTTTATTGCTGAAAAAGTATAACTTACATGCTTAGACACGTTTTTGATTGCTTAATATTCGTAATATATTTATTCGAGTTATTGACAAGTCTTTTATGCGACAAAAGCGTGGTGAGGCAATAAGTTCATATTAAATTAATTTAAGTAAATAGTCATATCAGCGTCGTTGAATCTCTTATGATAAAAAATATTGTCTTTTACAACAGCTAAGAATGCACGATCCAGTAGTAACCTAAACTATGCAACATTTTAGTGTCCATTTTTTTTGATGATGAATTAAGCGTTGGAAATATTTTCAATGTTGATTTAAAAGATGCAATCGTAATGGGTAAATGCACACATCAGTGAGAAAATATTGCGGTCTATGCAGCTTTAATTAATTTTTACTAAAGAATTCGTAGAAGTTCAAATTAAAATGTAAAATCTCTTTCTAGTTAGGTGTACCTCGTTTACATAGTAACTTACACACCTATCGCAAACAATGAGGCTCGCTCTGCGCTGAGTTTGCGGATGCATCCGCAATTAACTGAAAATATAATCTTGCTAAATAAATACTCGCGTTCCGAGCACTCAGGTTCGTAATATTATTTCTTTTTAGTCCGATTTTTGAGTGATGGATTTTTTGTATGCGTCAAATCATCTCCGCAATTCCGAGAGTGGACGGTAAAGTTTTGATCGCAGGTCGTGGGATTGTCAATGTGGACGGAGGTTTACATAGCAAAACCTATAGCCAGTGGAGAGCAATTTTGTTCCGAGCATTTGTTTCTATAACAAATTAAAAAGTGATATTGCCATCACTAGAATTAAGCTCGCGTTGTGTATTAACTCCCTAAACTGGTGTCAAATCATTACCTTTACACAAAAACTGCGTCATGATAATCGATACATTGCCATCGCTTTTGCAACTCCATAGTAACACTCGAACCGCTAAGGAGCTTATGCGAAATATTATGAGCTAATTTAGTAAGTAGGCGGCGTGTCGCAGACGTGAGCGAGACAAAATCGGAGCGTTTAGGGGCTAATTGGGCGAAGTATAGGGAGCGGGCGCTGTTAGTATTCAGTGCGGGAGCGACGCTCGGCTCGCTCCTAACATCAATCTCAATATGAGCGGATGACGGGCCAACGGAAAACCTTTGTGCGGACAAGGAACCCCTCTTAGCGCCTCGGCCCGTTTGCCAACGCCAAGGATGACCGGGTCGCAAAGGGCGCAGGAGACACATTGATTGATCCTGACGCCGGACAAACTGATATGACTTATTAAACTTTTGAGACATATGACCATTTGAACGCTCTTCAAGTTTGATTCAAGGTTGATTGTTAGAGATTGGAGGGCTTTTAATCACGTTTGATAACTTACTGGCTATTGATTGGGCACGATTTAATAATTAATATTAATAATTTATTTATAATTTATTAAGGATCCTTTAAGCGAAGCGTAAAGAAGCATTTGTGCAGGCCGGCATGATTGTGTCGACCAGCGGGTGACCATATCGTTTCTCGCTGGTCGGTATTAATTTTTTGGACTCCACTGTGCTTACCATCAGGTACAGTGGAGTCACTTTGCCGTGCCAGTTTAAAAAAATAAAAAAATAAAATAAATAAATAAATATGGTATACACTTCTAATAGATTTAAAACATGTAGCAAAGTGAAATTTATACTTAATGGCTTAGCCGCGAGGTTTGTGTCTGTAACATAATCATAAACAGAACGAATTTTTAGTGCATCAATGTTGTTTCTTGAAATCCTCTTATTCATTTTATTTATGATTCGATAAAACGATGTATTCAATATCTTAATTTTAATTAATCAAGAATGTGGTAGCAAATATAAGAGGATAAAAAATACTATGATTTTTTTTCAAGAATAAATTATTTAATTAAGAGACCTCTGGTATAGGAACTATAAGGATTCCCTTAAAGGTAATGAAAACAGTATAGACTTCTTTTACGTATAATGAAATCAAATTATCTAATATTATGTAAAGAAAAGAATAGACTGCCTCGTGGTCTCGCGGTACAAGTATGTGCCGTGCGATCTAGAGATCCTGAGTTCGATTCCCGGGTCGGGCAAAGTGTTATTGGGTTATTCCATTAGGAAATTTTCAGTAACAGCACGGAGTCTGGAAATGTGCCCGAAAAATGGCAATAGGCTCGCCCCCTATTACGTGGGACTGATACATACCTGGCGAAATGTGGGTGCAGAAATGCACCTCTGCCTACCCCTTCGGGGAATACAGGCGTGAGTTTATGTATGTATGTGAAAAGAATAGGTATATTATTTTTTTAAAACACTAGCGCAAACATTAAAAGAAAATTACTAATTTGTAGATGAAATGCATGTATGTAAACAGATTCAGATATACGATAATATGTGAATGTTGTTAATTTGCAATCTATAGTTTCTTTAGAAATAGACTAGGTTATCGTTGTTTTGTAATTATAGGACACAAACGTATTTCACTGAATTGTAAATTCCCAAACGTTAAGCTTATAAGGATGCGTCGCGCTGGAAGGCATCTACTCGTACATGTGTAAGTACAAACGCAGGCCAGCCCAAGTCTCGTGTTAATTGTACACGTGTATGATACATAATTCCGGACGCAGACGGCAGAATAATGCCTCTCTGGCTGCCTGCACACTCATCAATCCCTTCGTACGCCCTGGCCGATCCGAGTCTTACTCGCTTGACGGATTTCTGTACTGATTGCGTTTAATCACGGTTTTCACTAGCGTTCGATAGCCTTATAAATTGGGTTTAATATGTAATTCTTGTTTATCAGCGTCTGATATTTTTGAAGTGAAAAATTCTTTAGCGGCGCTGCGTATTTTTTTGGGGATGGGTAAAAATTGTTGAACTCGCGTCAGATCACGTGACCCTGATCGAAAATGCGTAAGACGCAATATGTTATATAAAATGTCATGTTTGTGTGCGATAGCGCAATAAATATTGTATTTTACCACGTAAACGATTCCAAAATATTCAAAAATGCACAACGTTAATGTTGATGTTTTCACTTCTGCCGGCACTCCCGGAGTGAATTTATTCAAATTATAAGTGTTATTCTTCTTTAAATTGCATACATTTCATTGTTTGAGAAGAGATGAACTATTAATAAAGGTATTAAATTTTGCATAATATATTATATTTCATTCATGATTTTTTAATATTCCATTTACTGCGTTTGGAGCCCCCGCTAGGTTCACAGGCGACTTTTTCCTTCCAACCAATGTTTGTATGAGTAAACTCTGGAATTATTAACACAATTTTCAAATTAATTTTGTATCGCTGATTGAAAGCTTGCTATGCCTGCCATCCGATATCATTAAGGGTAATAACTAATAATGTATACCACTGTTATTTTTTTTTTTCAGTAGAACTTAAGGCTACTAACTATGTTCGAATGATACGTAGACTATAAGGATTTTTGAATTATGTTATTCTTTGAACGATACGCCTTAAATCCACATTATGTCAAAAATTGTAGAAACAAAAATGTTGACGCAGTTAGCATCGGGACGTAACCGTCGGCAAACGAACATACTCGTAAATGAAGCGATAAATCATCACTTAAATTCAATATTATACAAATTCGATATCACGCACATCGTAAAGAAAGCGATTGCGGAAAAAGGGTTGTCAAAATAGAAATTCACACTATGTTATTGTACTGGTAAAATTCGTTGGGCTGAGATCCCTTGGGGACGACTATGAATAACAATAGCGGCACAATCCTAGGATAAGTCGGGAATCATATGACACGGTCTAGCCATTACTATATGAATTTATGTATGGCACGCCGTTAGCAATACCCACGGCTTTGTTCGGATTCCAACATTCGTTTTACAACTGTTCATTAAGGAGGCATTATTTATCCAATAGAAATTATATGCACGCCTACGATTCCCGGAAAAATATCCCGTAAGTAGCCCGTTTGTTTCTCTTTCTCAAAATTTTACAGCATGGAATAAGATAGAAACTTCCTACGTGCCTTCATTGTTAAGGTTTCTGGGTTAACCTGGCCATATCACGGATTAATATTCAAGACTTTTAAAAATAAACTCAGTGACAGTTTTGTAGAAAATAATTGCGGTCCTAAGTGGCTAAATATTATTCCAAAAGCAAAAACCTTTTATAGAAAACTTATTAGGTGTACAATACTGGGAATAAATTTGCTCATATGTCTCACTATATATGTACGAATCTTTTCCACGTTAACGGAGGTCTTGGTCTAACACGTGACGTGATGCCGTATTGTAACATTCTAGTATGTAATAGGTCTTATAAAAGGTTTTTTGTTTAGTAAATTTGCAACTCACTATATAAATTATTACACATTTTATTTAAAAAAAAACACATTTTAGCAATTGTTTATAATGACGCACCATTATAACGTGTTAAAATTTTAAACATTACACTGCTTAAATATGCTTATTTCTCCTGCAAATAGTCCATTTAGGCGGCGTGGCACAGTTCTCGCCGGAGTGTCAGTAGCCTCCTGTAGCGTGTAGACGTATTTGAATGCGATGCGATGTCTTCCCGCTTTGAAATCCACTCGCCGTTGTCTGCAGCTTCATTTACGTGCTATTTACTTCGAAACTTCATTTCATCTTGTACTTTAAGGATGTCAATCGTAGCCGTTGAAAATTTGTAAATCATAAACATACTTTTTGTTAAATACATAATAAGTGAATTCCAACGACAATGTCAAATGTCAATAATGTGTACATTTTGATGTGTTGTTAATGTTAATTATTTTTATAAAGAAAGTCTAGTCAGATTCTAAATGAAAGGGCTAAGAGTTGTATTCTAGAAAAAAAGTAATTATTATTTTTATCATTATTTTCCCATCAAGCCAATGGCGTGTGTTCAAAAATGTACACAGATGACTAATCTAAGAACGTAAATTAAATTCTCATATATAAAACACTACAACACCAATGGGTCCATCCTCTATTTAAACCGGTACTTGAAACAACAAGTTTTCCATCATTAAGAACTCATTACGTTACATAAACATGGAACGGTTGTTATTTCTTTTTATGATAAAGCGTTATTTGACCAGGTCTACATACTGATTTACAATGTTCATAATTCATACTAGGTTATTTTGTGCCATTGACTACAAGGAAAATGTGGACTAATTGTGGAATGTCACAGCGTCTGCCATCGCTACACCGTATCCTTATTCAAGAAAGAAGTAAATGAAAGCCTTGTTATTTGGTAGTAACCGTGATGTAATGAATTATAAGTATTGACAGCCCCGTGGCGCAGTTGGGTAGACACCAGCTTGCGAAACAAGAGTCCGCGGCGGGTTCGATCCGCGCACCAAGACAGTTGTTTGTGCCCCTGGCATTACTTTAGTCCATGGGCGGCGGTAACCACTTACCATCAGGCGGACCGCTTGCTCGTCTGCCTACTGAGGCAATAAAAAAAAAAAAAAAAAAAGATCCACAAATATTTGCTTCGGATATGGGTGTTTGCGAGACCGAAAAGTCTCTCGTAGTTTCTGATACCCACGACACAAGACTCGTAACTTAATGTGGATTGCGGGGTCACAACTATGTATGTGACTGTTGGTTATTTATTTATTTATAAGTAGCATAGTTTTTAAATGCGAGTGGGCCCGCAGTAAAATAGTATTCATTGGCAATAAAATCAGGTTCTTTTATATTAGCAGGAAATATCTTGAATATGCTAACAGTTACTCACACACATACATAGTTCTGATTCCACACTGATATAAAAGTCTTGTTTCGAGGGTATCATAACTTAGGAGGAATTTTTGGCTACCAATCATACACAACCGAAACAAATTTAAGTGGAGCCCGCGAACATTTGTTTCAGTGCGTGGATCGAAGCCGCGACTCACACTTGCCGGTTTCTAGCCAACTGAACCACGGAGGCTGTCAAAGTTGCTCAAATAAGCCGTTCGTGTTTTACACATAAGAGGGGAAATTACATAACCTCGCACCTGTATTCCCCGAAAGGGAAGGCAGAGGTGCATTTCTGCACCCATATTTCGCCTATTGTATTATCTTCCCACGTATTAGGGGGCGAGCCCATCGCCGCTTTTTGGGCACAATTCTAGAGTCCGTGCTGCTTCTAAGAATTTCCTAATGGAAAAACTCCTGAGAAGCAATCAATACCGTAACTGTAAAACCGTATTTTTATTTAACAGATTTTTTTTTATGTATTTCATCAATATTATAATAGAGTTTTGTGACTAGAAGTTCTGAAGTTTGCACGGTCAGTCTACTATCGTCTGTCAAAATAACTTAAAAAACCTAAATATATATATTTGAACTATGAAGATTAGAATATTCTTGGCATATCGCTGCTATTATTTTCATAGGAACTTATATATAGTTCAACGTAGATCCACGTATTTAAAATTCTAAAGCGTTTGAGGGGTGCCCATTGTTTTACACGTAGACAATTATTAAATTATTGCATTTATTTCTGTTCTAAGTTAATGTTATTACTTACAAAAACTCATTTATATTCTGTTTTTACACAGCAATCACAGGTAGCACCGTGCTCCACAACGGAATTTATAATACAACTGCTTACGAAAGTTAGGAGAATATCACCAATAGAGACTCCTTTAGTAAATTAACAATCCTAGAAAATTTGGAAGTTTGATTACGGTTCCTGCAACACAAAGCTAGCATTTAATTAAAATCAACTATGTATTTTCAGACAAACAAAGATCGATATTAATTTTATATCAAAGTTGAGTCATTCGCCAGTAATGCAAATATTAATCGACTTACATAAGAACACTAATCATAATATGTATTATTATATTATAATACATATAATAATTATAATATATACTGCATTTGCTTGGTTTTAGCTCGCACTTGCAGTAGACACCATCCGTAGGCTGGTACAGGAAGGAAACGATTACATGAATATAATAATAAGAACTAACAATTTTCAAATCTCTCTTATTTTAGGATAAAATCAAGATTTTATCACTAATGAAATGAGATAGGAGAAACAGAACTGATCTAGATTCTAGAATATGCAAAATACGATGAAAAACGAACTGTTCTAAAAGCACATTCAATCCATTATGGATGATTAAAATTTGAAGCCTTTGTGACATTCTACACTATTCTATAACGAATTTATTTTGTTCAAAAGAATTCTAAAAACCATGATCAATACATTATTTCATTACAATTCCAAGCTTTTGATAATAGTAATAAAGATTATATTTCATTTACAAGATCACATTGTAAAAGGTACTATTGTAATATTCCTAATAGGAATGCCTATTTTTATCATTAGGTACTCGAACAACATGTTATGGACCAGTTTGCCCGCTCGAGTGTTCCCTCTTAGCGATCTATTTACTTTAGGTATTTTGGCAAAGTAATTATTGATTATATAATTATTTCCAGTTACTACATGTAATAGATTTTCACTACATGAATGGATTTTCTGCTATCTTATGTAGTGTTTCTGTGTTTATAAATAAAAAAATATCGTGCGACAAGCAAAGCTATCGCATGGATTATGTGTGGTGATTATTGTGGTGAGACGCTTACGCAGTATAAGATTATGAATATCTACTGACAAATTTTATAAATTTTAAAAGGCATTGTTTTCGATACGTCTACAGGCTAGAGCGTAATATTGAAAGACTGGAGCGGATTATGGCAACGAGACCCGCTGATTTTTTCGTGTAACAACGTTATCACGTAACGAGGTAGATGCATAGAGGTATTACATTGCTTCTATCGATTAGTTTCATATGGATTTCCCTTTGTACTCTCTTTATATTACCGGGAAACGCTACTTTAAAATGGTCTTTGTGAGAGCAGGATTTGTCTTATGATATATGTACGTACACAATGAATTATCAGGTTCGTAACAGCGCGGCTAGATAAACTATTTGTAGACATCGCCGACAAGACGGAACTCACGATGTTATTGAACTTTAAGATGATATTTTTTTTATAATATGTATTTTTATTGTCTTAAAAGTAGGTCAGATTGATAATTATTGTTTCAAGCCATTAATAATAAATGTTGAAATAAAGTAATAAGAGATTCCTATTATTTGTTGTGCCACATTTGAAATGTGTTTCTGTTTTCTTTTTACACTTAATGAAGATTCAAATGAGCGGATAATTAAAAAAATATATATATAGAAAATGTCATAGAGCGTGTCCATTTAAAGACTTCCTTTGCATGTGCCTTAAGCCATTTAGAAGAGACCGAGCACGATTAATATCAACGGACCTTTTTAATAAGGATTACGCATTTACCAAATTTACATACACATGTACATATGTTGTCATATTTGTAACGATGACAGTGTGCGTGAAAGTACATAATAAAAACTGTTTGCAGACAAGCTTATGGTGATATCCATAAGTATGATTCTTAAAATACATGTAAGAAGTTGTCGGTGCTTATCAATCACATGTTAGGCTCTGTGACGCAAGTCATTTTATGTCAAACTTAAGAGTCACACACATAGAGAAACCCACCATGTGTTGTGGATATGAAAAAATACCGTTGACTTTTCGGTTCCGCGACACACACAGCAAAATTGTTTACGGTCTTTCATTTCACAGTCTATTTTACTCCCCTACACCACACTAGCGCTTAAATATTGTCTTCGGAATCAGCTTTCTTTCAAATATTTGAGGGGGATTTAATCGCAACTCGGAGATGTCAAATTCTTCCTTTTTTGAACCAAATATGCTTGAACGGTAGCTGTTAGGGTTAAATTCATTTAAACTGACAAATAAAAATAGATTTTTCTTCCTGCCCGTTGACGATACAATATTCTCGAAGGTTTTTGAGGAAATCTTCACCAGCAGATGAAATGTGCATAATGTTGATGGCGCTAAGAAAAAAAAACACGTTTTAAAAGAAAATGTTTACATTAGTTTGACTCACGTGGTTTCGCGTCACTAATGTAGTAAGTGAAAAAAGTGTGGAGTTGATTCAAGCGCGGTAAATTGGACAATTCATTGTAGGTATTAGAACATTCAGGAAGTCCGATTTTTATAAAATTTGACACAAAAAGAAATACAGAAAAATGCGCCAAGTATGGTTTAATTAAACCATATCATGATTTCTACTTTGTCTCAACAAGCGATATCTCAGTGCCTTCATCAAATCGATTGCATTTATTAAAATGTTGGTTTATAATTTATCCCTGTTTGTCAGTATTTTGAATAGTATTAAAAGAAACACTTATGAGGTTTTAAGGATGAGCAATAAATACATATACATAGAAGATTACCCCAAGGTAATTCTTAGGCATGTCAACACTAAAGATAAAGGTTAGTCATGTAAAGTTGGGCTCTTAACAGTAATTTTTATGCATCATTTTTATGCAAATAATGGGAGGGAAAGATTTTGCCAGACCATCACAGTAAACGAGGAAAAATATATCATAAAAACAATAACTATTGGCTATTTCTGAATCTGAATCTTTATTTATGAATTTTCGCATTATCTCACCACTGTTTGTGTTCATTGCAATTGTTTTGATCGGTTTTAAAAATATTTATCCTGTTTTGTCGTATATAAATGTAATAGGGTTAACGGCAATACAAATGTTTTTGCTTTAATTGGTGATTTCGCAGAAAATGTTTTTAGGTCATCTTGTTATAAATTGTATGTTCATTTTATGTATGTCTGTGTTTTGATAAAATTGCTTATTAAATGCTGCTACTTGATTTTGTTGAAGGCTTAAATGAATTTAATTTGTCATAATTTTTTTAACATCAGGTCTTACAGCCATTTTGATTTATTTCTTTTCGAAACATCTATGGCATATCCATACTTTAGTTAATTAAAAGACTAGTAATACTCGTATGTCTTAATGTGCAGTAGTTACGAAAGATTACATTCATTTATTATAATAGGGAATTACAAGAAGCTTAAATTTATGGAGGAGAAGTAAAACTAATGTAACATTGATATTATTTTTAACAAACATATAAGTATTAAATATTCATTAAACGCACAATTTATGACTCATCTGATTTGGTCAGAATTACCACGTTCCACTTAGAAATACATTGAATGGCGATAGCATCCATAAATCGACACATTATCTCTTCCAAATTTCGACTTACAAAAGGCAGATATAATCCTCGAGGCCGATTAAAAAACAATTGGCTGCGTCCCCCTCTTTCCCCACCGTCAGTCCCCTCCGCGGAGATGCGAGTTCCCAACCGAACTCAAAGGGATCACGAGAAGCGTTTACAATGGGTCTGTAGAGGTATTTTTTAGCTGTGGAGTGCCAGACGTCGTCCGCTTGCTTACATACATTTCATGAGTTATTAAGCCCAACCCCTAGGAGATGTCGACTTTATATTTATAGACACGCTCGTCTTCATTGGATTTTTCAGAGGACATTCTGTATAGGTTTATTTCGTCTGACTTGTGGATTGAACATTGTAAGGATTTATCGATCGCATAGACATTTGCCGTGCGTTTTAATAAAATTGTTTGTATGCTTGGGTCCGTCCGTGTTATTTAGCGCAATTTTTAAAACCTGGCACAGTAAGTTGACCACATGTGTTACGTTGCGGGATCATCTTCATCATCATCAGCCCAAATACGTCCCACTGCTGGGCACGGGCCTCCTCTACAACTAAGAGGGTTGCGGGATCGGCTTGTAGATTCTTTTAAACAGGCTGGTAATTGTGTCAAGTGATGAGATGTACTGAAATCGTACCTCGCTGAATTGCACTGCGCTTATCACATACACATAACCTTCACATTTACTTACAGTTACTACATTTTAAAAAGAAAAAATGTTTTGTCATATGATTTATCCCTGCATTTTTCATAAATCGGGCTGCTATACGAAACCCGGTTTCGTCCTGTGTATGGCTGCCTCTTATTACATCAAGTAATAATTTTGCAGCCGCGTTTCGTTCCGTCGAGATTTATTTTCGCTTTCTCATTCTCCATCAGAAAACTCTTACAAACTGTGGATTGGTGATTGGGTATTATTAATTGATGAGGTTCGTCTTCTCTTAACGCTGTCATCGATATTATGAATACGTCCACTGAGAGACAAAGGTCTTTCAGATGTACAGCTAGTGAGCGGTCTGCATAAATTATTACGTCATCTACGTTGATCAGCAAACTTTCATTAACTCTTGTAATAGATATATAAATATTTTTATATATGTATCGGATAGATCAAACTTATCGGAATATAGCGCTTATTTAATTTGAATCGGTCATTATCTGAAAATTTTCAGTGTGTCAACACCAAAATTGAAACTGATTATAAATCAATAAACTGTTTTCCTATCAGTTTGGCTATTCCTAACGAATTTATATTTTTACATATTACTGTCGTGATTTTCTTAACTTGATGTAAGTCTTTTCGACCATGGCATCAAATAATGTCGTCTGAATGATGAATTGTTTTAATTTGAATTTGCCATAAATGCTGTAAAAAATCCAATTATATTAATCATGATGTACTTGTTATGATTTAATTATATCAATACCAAGTATTCGTTCGTAATAAAGCGGATTCTATTATTAGGTAAATTATAATTATTGCAGACTATAGACTCAAAAACCGCACTAGAAATGTTACTATGTCTGTGTATGTATATGTTTAGATGCTATGCCACAGCGTTTTTGAGTTGAATCTAACTAATATTATCTGTAACCTTAAACTGTTATGAGGGTAAAAAATGAGACACATTTGCGAATTGTGACGCAGTCTGTTATCGTGTAAGTTATATTCAAAAAACTATTCACAGTAGTACTAGCTACTTTAGAACTAAATGCCTTTCCTTATCATATAGTATTAATATTCGTATATATGTCGTCGGCTTCATTATGGGGCGCGATTTTGCAGTGTCAAATGCTAAGTCCCCATATCGGGGTATTAAGGATTCACTTGTAAAGGATTTGGCCACGTGACGTACCACTCCACTGTCTCATCTCTGATGGCGTAAATACTTGTCAACAAGGACGTCTTTATGCGACGCCTATTTCGATACAATGTTAATTATTTGCTTGAATTTATAGTCTAATATTTTACTTTTAAACAACCGCTGAATATTACGCTCATGTGTTTTTGTTAATTATTTTTTTGATATGTAACCAATATATACTTAAACATGTATATGTAAGCTTCTTAATTTATTCCGATGAAGTGTTTTTATATTGTTAAATTACGTTAAAAATTATTTAAAAATAACATTCAACAACAGAATATAATAGATTTTTTTAAAGTCTCACAAACGATTTTCCAACCACTGATCTCTGACTAATTGCAAGAAATTATTTTGTTTTGTTCCCTCTCAGTTGTAGAGGAGGCCCGTGCCCAGCAGTGGGACGAATATGGGCTGATGATGATGATGATAAGGATTTTGTTTTTTTATAAATTTCCGCTCTATATCTGAAACTAAAAAAGTATAATCAATATCTCTTTTTTTATATTATAGTATTTTCCTTTTATCAAGAATACTTGGCTACCCCCATAGAACTCTGAGTATATCTCCATCGCACTCTGATAGAAGAGACCATCAGAAGCTGTCTCCATCGGATCTAATTCATGAAATCGGCAACACTTAGCTGTCACTTACAAATGGAATAATTTACAGCGGACTATTAATCAGTTGGCAATAACATTTCATCAACGCAATTTGATCCGAGACACGATTGGGTTTGTACACGCTCGTCAGCGAAATTTTACGCCAAATCACGTGATCTTCAATCAAACGATTCATAATTTATTTATATAGATACCAATTATTACCAATTTAAAATGGAGAAGAGAAACTTCAAAGCTTGTATCCCTCTTGTCTTTGGTAGAAGTATGACTGTAGAGGAATATTTCTATGTCTTATAAAACATATACAGTTCTAAGATTCGTAGATATGCGCGGTCTACTTTTTCGATCTTATTTGCTTTGAATTTGGACAAAAACTCAACAAAAAGATGGTTGTTGTTTTAGGTTTTTAGGTTTGAAGGTAAGAAAAAGAATTCATCATTATCATCTAGATAGTGCGCCCAATATGCACAGTGGTCATTATTATGTTAATGCAGGCATGCAAAAGAGATACACATATTCCAAATCACAATTTTAACCATTTAAGAAAAACATCTAAGAAACTTAAAGCTAGTAGCGGTAGATCCCAGATTCGCTGGACGCGATTTGATAAGAAAAAGTAACAAGCTTACGTCCTCACCCAAGGTCTATTTATCTCTTAATCTGAAATTATTATTTCCAAAAATAATATATAATCTTCATTAGATTTTTTACAATTTTAGTACTAAAGTTCATAAAGTAAAATATATTTGGCATGCAGTGAATGGCTACGGGTAGAATGTTTAACAATTGTTTAGTTGGAGCCCAGAGGGAGTGGGTGACAAAGCGCCCTTAGAGTGAAGAGCGGCCCACGCTCACATGCAATACTAGGTACGATTCATATAGCATTTTAAATTCTAACCGTAACACATATAGGTAATGCAATCACAACCTACTGAATGCATTGTCGAAACTCTGCTATATATTCGCAAAAAGTAAACCATAAATTTAACAGTTCAAATGCCCTCACCATACAATACATATTTTATTTTATTTTTAATTATCTAAATTATATTGACTCATAATAATAAACCAACAGTCCGCCAACCCGCACTAGGCCAGCGTGGTGGACTAAGGCCTAAACCCTCTCAGTGGAAGAGGAGGCTCATGCCCAGCAGTGGGACGTATTTGAGCTGATGATGATGATGAATAATCCAATATACATACAAGGTAGCGTAGACAGATTACTAAATGCACCTTTCGCCAACCGGGAGTCAAGCTCATTGCCATTTATCTTTCATTTCAAGATTCTGCTACTACTGAGAATAACTATTCGCGAAATCCAAGAATCGATATGGGAACATCTACCGCGAACCAAGTAAAACACACGTGCAATCCATGCAGTTTATTCCGCCGAGCCAAAGAGATAAATGTCATAATTTTTGTGATGAGAATAATTAAAATGTGTTTGTCAACTTGTTAATGCGAGCAGAACGGACAGCAAAGGATATTTTACATGAACTTTTTAATGGCATTTCGCAGTTCGCCAATCCGATTAAACAATGAAATAAAATGATATTTTGTCAGAAGCTTCTCAAAGCATTGTATGACTTTAATAACTACATCGTAATTGTGAATTAAAACATTTATGAAAGCTGTTTGAATTTTAAAATTCAAAACAATGCCCGTTTGCTAACGTGTAAAACTACGTTGGAACATATTTCTGTTCAGAGTTTTTCAACACCTGTCCCTTGTTTCACTGCTTTCGTAACTAAGGTTCAGTGCCTCTCAATCATTGTTCTATTTTGTACCTTGAAATAACAAATGAGTGAAGTTGTAATTAATAATGAAAGTAATTAAAACTTAAAATAGTTGTTTCTATCGTTTACCAATGATGAGATCATCGTCGTTGATAATTACATTAAATTCATTAACGTATTGACAGCAGATGTGTTTATAAATGAATAGAATCTAGTCAATGGCCTCACAGCTAAAGTAATAGTTTATAAAATGTTTTTATTTTATTTAAAGATACTGAACTTTGACAAATGATAAACTATCATTATCTAAACAATAAGTAATTTAAAAAAGAAGACTTAACTGTTTAAAAATGTTTAATTTGCACTGCTATTTTTAATGTTGTACTCAGTAATATAACAATCCTTCAATATATTTTTGGAATAGAAAAATAGTCTTACAAGTAGCGGCTGTTACGGAACCCGTTCCATTTTTAGGTATCAGTGCCTTGAAATCTGTTAAAATACATATGTACATACGTAAACCTAAACCGATGCGGTCCTAAATTTTTAATCTACTTTAAACATAGGCACGAATAATTTGAGCCTAGGGTATTTGAAGTATGTATATATGTATACGTATATATGGCTAACTGAAAACAAATAAAAATTAAAGAAATGATTTTTTGTACAATTTTGTTTTTATGCGATGTAACCTAGTTTGCCCAGGTGCGGTCTGTTTGCAATCCATCAGAAGCAGAAAACAACCTTGAACAAATTATTTACTATTCCCATAAATAATTTATTATCTTCATTGATGATATAAAAAAATAAAGGTTTTTCTGTGTTTATGTATATTCAACAGTAACATTCGAAATAAACAATTTCATTCTAAGCCATACGAGTATATAAAAAAAGCTCTGTTATTTCTATTGATTTAATGTCATTGTAATTATTGTATAGCATTAATAATTGAAATTACGTTATATTAGTCTTGTAACAATCATATAATAGGAGCATCTCGAGACTAGAATATAGCACTAACAAGTCAAGAGGTACTTACGGTGCTACTTTGAAAGCAAGGCTTAAATCTAAGAAATTGTGAGCTCCGTGCTTGGGTAGGATACATTCGCAGTATTCCTATAATGATGTTACTCGAGGCACGCTATAGACAATTCGAATGCAGTAAATTAATACTTAATCGCATCTATTACTAATTGGGCTCTCCTTAGTCGCGTGGCAAAAGGGAATGTTCGACATCAATTTCCTGCGTATTAGAGCTTCTCGGATTAGTATTAGCTTCAGTTTGCAGCTCATGATATTATATACCTAATTAGGATAACTAAAACTCAAAAGCAAATTCGATAAATACATAGATGTAATCGCCAAGCCGTAGCTGTTTCCAGTTTATGAAAGGAAAAAAATATATACAATCATTCATTATGGATTAGTTAAAGAAAATTCGTATTGTGACTTTTATACAATAATTCTTTTGTATAATTCGACTCGGATATTAATGTTAAAATCAGGTCAGCTATTTTTAAGAATGGGTCAATACAAAACTATGCATTTGGGTTAATAAAAAAAACAGGGGTATAAATATTGTATCATTTGCATTAACTATGTTCTGTTATCTACCTAACGTTCGGAGTGGGAAATTTTGTATAATATTTGTTTGTGACTATTTTAGATGAGATGAAAACATTCTAACCTTTCGTTCTATTGTATCGAAATATTTATTTTTTAATTTCTAACACTAACAGACCTAGACACACATAGGTATAGTGAAAAGGCGTGTTTAAACTTTTTTTTATTTGGGGCTGTTATCCTAACTTTGTTATAAATCTAAAAGTTAGTTTATTTTTGACCTCGAGTTAGGGTTTAATTGAAAAAAAAGTAAGGTACGTCCATTTTTTTCGAAAAGCAAGATACAATTTGGACATAACAGCAATGTGGACAAATGTTTAACAAATGATTCATCAACTTTTTAATATTTATCATCGATTAATAACATATTTCTCAATACTAGCCAAAATATTGTATTAAATAAAACCAGTATTTATTAGTCATTTAAATTTAACTATATACGGAATCGGCGTAGCAACTAACGTAGATATACATTTGTAGTATATTTCTAAGCGGACACAGCACATACGTATAACTTTATAGAGCGACCCATTGGCTAAATCACTAGATTATATCGCATTTTCTGTTAATTTAATTTGGCTGATATATAAGAAAATAATGACCAGTTGTAAATCACACATCAATTTTAGTAAAAAGTAGAAAATTCAATGGGAAAAATTATAAAATAGTAGTTTTGGCTAATCATATCAATGACTTCGACTACGAAAATCGTAAATGAAGTCCTAATGCCGACATCAGTCATCAGAGACGCGAGCGTATTGGTTTCGGGATCAGCTTTTGTGCATCCAGCGATTCTAATGCCAGCATAATTGCATTGACTGGAGAGAGCTAACTGCAATCGTGTGTCGTCTATTTGGAGAGCTTTCATTCATTTCGTCATTAAAAAGGCTAAATAAAAAGAAGGCGGGATGGATAAGTGGAAAAAGGAGCTAGCAGTGCTTTGCGTATTATTGGACACAAATAAATGATATAAGGCCAAGATTATATCGAGTTTTGCTAATGGCCGCTACGCTCGCTTAATTGTTTCTAAAACGCGTTAGAGCGCGTTAAGCGTTAAGTATTCAGGGTTCGATTGTGTGAATAAAAACCCTCTAGAAACTTATTGTATATTCAATAATTGAATGTTTGATTATTTTTTTTAATCACAATCTAATACGATTTCTGGCGTGATATAACATAAAAAGTAGTAATGCTACGTACACATTATTTCTAAGCGGTACAAGCGCCTTGATCAGCTCAAGTACAGAAATAAAGCAGTGAACAATAACATGTTCCATTTACGAAATTGCAAAGCATTGCGTAATGAACAAAAACAGTGTAATAGATCGCTTTTAGTATCGAACTTCTGAGCTTGAGAATTTGTATTGGTGCATAGGAATATACCATAAACTTAAAACAAGGGATGTTCTGTAATGTAAACAAGTAATAAAACTAATTTTTCACTTAATGTTATAAAATAATTCTTAACAAAAAATGCATTAAATTGTACAATATACTGTCGATTAAGATTTCCAAGGTACATATGGGAATAAAACAAAGAGCGCTAAGTAATTTTAGAAGTTTACACAAGATTGTATAAGCGGCTCTTCGTGCTGATGCATTCTAAGGCAATATATAAAAACTAAACGACCCAAATACAACGAGACAAATGTTTGTGTGATCCACAAATATTTATTTTGGGTCTGGGTGTTTGTGAGACCGAAAAGCCTCTCTTAGTTTCTGATACCCACGACACAAGACTCGTATCTTAATGTGGGGTCAGAACTATAAACTCCGTTCCCACCAACTAATTGTGAATAGCAAATTGTAATAATTGTCATCAGTCGCTCTTTGTATATTGAACTTATGGAATAAATAGTAATTTTTCATAGCTTGTATAATGACAGATTTTTTGGAATCGCGGAGAACTACTAAAGTTACGGGTGTTCTTTTAATCCACTACCATGAAACAACTTTGAACGCTATAGAAAAAGGCCTTTAGAAATATCTGAGATAACGTGGACTGATTACTTTCTTGTGGAAGAAAATTTCTATCCGTCCATATTGTGACTAACATACTTTATTTATAAAATCTGCCGTTTTGTTTCGATTAGAATCTTATTAACTTAAACAAAAAGCTAAAAATACGTTGAAAGAAATGGTAAAAAAGCAACAGTGTCTAAATCAGGTGACTATTGATTCGATCTTATGGTACAACATAATAATATGTTTGTACTCAAATATTCATTATTATGGGTTTCAGTGTTGTTGGGGCAAAAAGACATGACCTTGTTCAAAACCAATTGTAATACTTTTAAATTTATTCTCTTCCTTCCACTTACAACACATTAATTGCTTTAATTTGTTTTGTTCGTAAAATATACTACAATACTACAGACTTATGAGTTTATCGGCGGCAGAATCGAATGAGGAAATCCACGTGTCGAGCTCACACATAGTAATGAACCGCCCACGTCTAATATCTTCAGTATACACAAGTGTTCTATTTTAGAGTAAACATTCTCACATTACAAACAGATAAAGCTCTTGGTAGCTGGAAGTATGCACTTATCGCTTAGTGCAGTCGGCGAAATATTACATGACTAGTGTAGGCGAGAAGCTGCCCACGTTAATATTATTAAACTTATAAACAGTTGTAATCACTCTATTGATTTACGTGGAAACGATAAATGTCAACACTCCATGTTAACACTTTTAGCGACGTGCTTGGATCTTTTGCATAGTCAAAGCTAAGCTTCAGTTAGGGTTAGCAACCTATATCTACATTTGCTACTTTGTTTTTGGATGTTTGTTATTGTGAACTTGAAGGTATTGCGACACAGTTACAATACTTTTGCGGGCATCAACGCTCATCCTATACTCGTATTTTATATGTTTCTGATATTTTGTTATTTTTCAGTTTAAATTGAAATTAAATTGAATTAAATTGAACATTTGGTAATTTTAAACATCAAATGAGTAATAAGTACCATACGCAAACATGTAAATCTGGGAGATAACTTCGAAATAAATATTTTGTTTTAATTTTACTAAGACGCACCAGCGAGCGTATGTTGCTAAAAATTTAGTCTTTCGACCATATAGAATAGGCCTGAACCCAGAATAAGTCAATTGTGCTTATACTTTACATTCATAGCTATGTTGATCATTATAAATAAAATAGGGAGTAAATTAAGGCATATGCCGATAGTGTAGTTACGTAATGATTTCATTGATTAGGTAATCATTCAGTCCAATGTTCGCCAATTGTTTGACGATTTGTGGTTTTCGTTTATAAATGA
This sequence comes from Hemaris fuciformis, assembly GCA_907164795.1. Taxonomy (NCBI): domain Eukaryota; kingdom Metazoa; phylum Arthropoda; class Insecta; order Lepidoptera; family Sphingidae; genus Hemaris; species Hemaris fuciformis. Next base: position 18,200,849 of record OU015431.1, on the reverse strand, counting down.
GCCAACAAAGTCCTATGATCAAAATGAAGCGGTTGCCTTTGCACAGCACACCAACCACAAATTATATCTTTTTTGTAATAATTATTCTACAATTTGTATAATAAAAGCATGATCAATACTATTTACGTAATGGATTGTGGTTTACTTAATATTGGTACGAGCTTATGGTATGTATACTGATGACGCGATGTTATAAAGAAGTAATTGGTTATAAGATAAACCGTAAATACTAATACAACTCAATAAAGTTGAATATTTATAATTGACTTGACAATTACTTTAATTATCATAGTACTTATAAGAAGAGTCTACCAGCGATATAATTGAATGGTTTTCGAAGGTGTAGATAAAAATAACAGAGCAATTTTAGAGGCCATAATTACGGCCTCAATATTTTAATAAAAGCATTTATAGAACTCACGGATCACGATTCCTAGTCTTAGTCCGCACTAGGCCAGCGTGGTGGACAAAAGCCTAAACCCTCTCAGTTTTAGAGGAGGCCCATGCTCAGCAGTGGGACATATATGGGCTAATGATGATGGCAAAAATGGTTGATAGATACGTCCATATAAACAAAAATGCGATTTCCGAGAACAATAGAGAAGGTTCCACAAGCCAATATAATTGTTCTGAATTCTTAAGTCAATAATACATAAACAAAATGCTTAAAAATATTCTTTTTGGGCGCAGAATAGTTTGCCAGCCTACGTATTCCTTCGTTCCTAGAATCTCAGGACCTTTCAATAAGCATGTTTATGTGGAGTTGTTTACTGTGTCATGATAGTCTCTAGCTACATGATACTTCATCAACAACGCCTTATTTACCATCAGGTACAATTGGCATGTTGTGCGAATATGAAAAAAAAAAGGTATAGTTTAATCTACGTGACTAATTCTAGAAGACCCAAGATATTGTAATTAATATTTTCATATAAGTCCTGTGGTGACGAAATATTACATCACATACCATACCTATCACAATGCATATTATACATAAAATAACTATAAAATAAACACCTAACGAAGGATTGAATATATGTATGTATGTAGATTTACAGACGCGTCATGTCTCATGGCCTTGAGTAAATATCCTATTTCACGACACCCATTATTATTATTTGGATCTTCAAAACAGTATAGAATTTATTTTTATACATCAAGATACAGCTTCTTAAATTCATTGTTATATTCTATAATCTTCTGATTTCATGAAGTAAATAAGCGAAGTATTTTTCAGTCAAACTAATAATTACCAAACACTTCCTTGATAATACAAATGTAACATAATATGTATGAAAACAAAATGCAAATCCAAACCAGCTTAAGAACGTAATTCTGGAAACTTAACCGAACCGAGAACACGTAAATGTATTGAAGTTCCCAGCTGGAGTTCACTTGTTGCACGTTTTGCACGATGCTACTGAATAAATATCGAAACATTTGCCATTTCCATTTTCAACTACCACTGTTCAGTTAAACAGGTAAATTGAACGATCCTACTTTCAGTGGAATGAACTGATACAAAGGCATTGGTTGCTCTTCGTGAATATTTAGTTTATTCTATTGATTCAAGCAGCTGAGCATACTGAGGAAGGCCGCTATCGGTTTACATCTACTGTTAAACAATGTTGTCTATTCTTTAAATGTGTATTTTATAATTCTTAAATGTCCTTTTGTTTTTGTTGCAGGTAAATAAAAAAATATTTATTCTACTAAAATTGCAGAAATCAAAAGGTAAGATGAAGAGAAATATTCGAGTCCAACAACTATTTCCTGAGTTTTATGGATTTCGTATGGTTTCTTCGTGGAATTATTGCTTTTAAAAAATACATTAAAGACTTCTGACTGAAGAATTGGGAAACGTTACATGGCTTCCTTTACAAAATATTTCAAACTCTTTCTCATTGTTCTCTCGATGTTTTTCAGTTTCTTTTATATTTAAACTTGGTGTTAATTAATTATGAATATTTCTACAACTAATACAAAGGGTTGGAAGGGAAATCTGGAATTTTAACAGGCGACTGCCAGGATTAAGTTCCGCGAAAGAATCTAGGCCATCGTGAACTATATAAAAATATCAGTACAAATTTCAATTTAAACTCAAAGTCTTTATCATATATTCTGCATTTTATAAAGTTTTAATTGAGAATTAAACTTTTGTAAGCGCTGTTTATTTGTTTGATTAGAAAGTTTAAAAATGCTTGTACACGTTTCCATAAAATAAAACAGTCTAGACGATGCATGAAGAATGTTAAACTAGATAACACTTATCCGTCGTAATAAAAACTAATCAATTCGATTATTTCTAGCATGATGATAGTCTTCAAGCGATGATCGTATAATTTAAATTGACAGTGAAGTGAATGATAAATGATTGTTGGTAATTTTTTTATAAACACTCCGAATTTATATTTCTGATCTCAATCTAAGATACGAGTCTTATGTCGTAGGAATCAGAAACTACGAGAGACTTTTGGTCGCATAAACACCTAGACTCAAACAAATACTTGTAGATCACACAAATATTTGTCTCGGTGCGGGGATCGTTTCGCAAGCTGGTATTTAGCCAAATATTCCACGAATATTGTCTGTTAGACTACGTTCTAGACGAGACAAATTCGAAGCATCCAATTGATATGTTACAGCTGGTCAGCCCATATTCCTACGTCCCACTGCTGGGCTCGGGCCTCCACTATAACTGAGAGGGTATAGGCTTTAGTGCAACTAATTACAATTGCAATATCTATTAACATGTACATTACCCTGCACATTGCTTCATAAATCTGCCTACGCGTTGTTTGTCGTCATTGTATTATTGAACATGCGATTTTGAGAGGTGTTAAAAAATTTGCTCATAATTTGTTTTACGTAACGTACTAATCGTACCTCTCTTTATCACGAAAATGTCAGAAGCAGAAAATAACTCTTATTTGATGGATGTTTTGATAACTCGTTAATACGTAAGTTTATTTGTGAAGAAAAAGCACCGCCCATTCTACGTAAGAAAAAACCTAGTTTATGTTTATTCCTACATTCAAGGTTGTCTGGATGATATCGTTTTAGAAATCATAGAAACAGCCTAATGCTTTTTTTGTGATAGAAATAGATGCACACTTATTAAATCCACATATGTATTATTTAATTTAATCTCGAGCACACCTTCATTGGATGTTATACGCATGTAAATTATTAAATATCGTCACTTTAACATCGGAAATCCTGCGTGATTCAGAGTTAAGGAATTTTCTTAGGTGTCTAAAGTCAAACAACCTCTCTAGATCCATTTGATCGTCAATGGTCTAAACTGCCTTAAACGTAAAGTAAAGACAGCCCGTGAACCTAAATGGGATTTAATAAAAATGCTTAAAGGCGACTGATAAAATGTCAAGCAAAGAAAATATGGAACCAAACCTCAAAGAGTATCTATTAGAAATCGCGAAGTATGAAAATAAAAAGCACGCATTGTTTTATAATGCATTCGATGCCGTAGCAGGCATCACGTTGTGTGGACACATTCCATTACTGTTCGAGACGCGGGCGTCGGGCGTACTGGTAATACACCTGTATTGTACTCAAACGTGTGTTCACCACATTTTAATTTATCTCGTATGCGGCGACCTTTCTTCGGTATATTGGACTATAAGCAGAAAATTAATTTAAATATATTAAAAAGCTTTCAATTTGCACTTTAGTTGAGTGCTTGAGTTTGACTTATAGCTACGTTTATCTAGATTTTTTTAAACTGAGCGATAAGGTTTTAAGTTAAAAGCAAACAGGATTAATGGAATATTTGACAGGATCAAGTTCAAAATATTTTGAAAACAATCGCAGACTTCATCACTGTCTATACAGCTAACCACAATAGGTATACATAATGTATAATATAAGTAGGATGTGTATAATGTAAATATTACGATATTTATTTGAAATCAAACGGTGTAAATAGTTAGTTATTAAATTAATTTTTTTCAAATGGAAAGTATTTTTATTTTGCAACAAGTATAGGACAAATTTGGAGCTAGTTCAAACTATTTTACAGTGGCTTCTTCCAGTATTTGAAATCCGTGAACTTTTTATATTTATTTCATATATATTTACGTGGATTAATTTATACACATTTTATCAAAACTATTTTGGATTAATGACACCTCAGTCCTCACTTACCGACCGTCTCCCGACCATCTTCGAATTTTGCTCTATTGCCGACTGCCTTTTACTGCCTCTATTGCCAACTTTAAAGATCTTCAGACTGCTCAAAAGCATGACAAAATGACAACAATTACCTACATAGGTTGATGCTCAGTACTCGCCACCTGCAGTCTAAATGGAGTAGTGTTGTAGTGAGAGTCGAAGATCTCTTGTCACTCGGCACTTTTATGTCGACCTGCAAAGATGCGTTCTCACGCAAGGCAAACAGATCTTACTAATATAAGGATATTTATACAATTTCTCGTTTTCGGACCAGGAATTATTATATAATTGCATTTATTATGTGAATAAAGTTATCATTAGTTTGCTTTTTACACTTAAAACATTACCAAAATGTATTAGTCACATGATATCCCTCTATATTGGGCATCTTATACCCTACATACTTTTATCTAAACAGAACTAATATCTTATCAAAAATCATATGTGTGTTATTTATTTTATAGCTGTTACTTAAAGTATGAAACAGCTGTTTTTTATATTTTTTCTCATAATGAATTTGTTCTATTAGTGATCGGACTACCCGATGATATGTTTCTAAAAGTAGCAATTAAAGCGGGAAAGAGAAGGAAAGACCGATCTCACTATGTTTGGCTTCCAGATTTTTTCTCATTGAATAAAACAACATTAAAGTACATAGGTCCTTACAAATAGGTATTTTTTTGAAGACATAAAAGGGGTGCAAAAGATCACACTCTGGCCCTGCCGAAATGGATAGTCGATCTTATAAGTGCTACAAGATGGTATTGTGTCCAGACCACTTCTATTAATTCTCCGTGAACTGTAAAGTATACCTACTTAGCAGATTTTATGAATTTTACTACATCCATAATTATGATACATATTTGTAACCCTATCTCGAAACATGTGTACAATTATATAGTTAAGAATGTTTGCCCACATTTATACAACGGAACGGCTTCCTACAACCGGGTAATCGGTAAATGATTCGTCATCGTCGTCATCAGCCCAAATATATCCCACTGCTGAGAACGGGCCTCCTCTACAACTGAGAGGGTTTAGGCCTTAGTCCACCACGCTGGCCTAGTGCGGGTTGGCGGACTACACATCTAAGAAATTCCTAAGAACTTTTAGGTGTGCAGGTTTTATCACGATGTTTTCCTTCACCGTTAAAGCAAGTGATAATTAATTGTGAATACACACATAACTTCGAAAAGTCAGAGGTGTGTGCCTGGGGTTTGAACCTGCGACCGCCGAAATGCTCGACCGCGCGCCTAAACCTCGAGGCCATCACTGCTTAAATGATTGCTGCCACTAAAAAGCATTTTCATGGCACATTGCTTCTATAATCCCACATTATTACAGCACAGCAAAGACAATCGGATTACGACATACCCAAAAATAGATTGTTTGACGTGTTTTAGCCAATTTTTTTTACTTTAGCATATTTAATCACACTGTGATGCGAAAAAACTATAATGTACAAGGTTATGTTATCTGTGATTTGCTTTCATCAGTTTGGCGTTAATCAATTATAATTGAAACATCAATAGATCTCATAGTGATGCTGTTTTTGGTAAAGATTCGTCTCGAAAGTTGAAACGTGGAATTGTGTTAAATGGTTTTCAACCACCGTTTGATCCTACGTAAATTACCTATAAATTTTAATTCTTTTGATTCAGTAGGGAACATGATATATATTTATATCTGCCTTTTTATACGTTTATACTCGTAGGTATTCGTAGGTAAGTAGTGAAAAGTGAGTATTACCGTTGTTAACGATGTTGGAAAGCGTAGTTTAAAATGTCCAGTTAATGTTGTACGCAAAAATCTAAACATCACTCAAGACTTCAAGCAACTTTGGTACTTGTCGTCATGTACAGTTCTTCGAATCTGTATGGGGGTGTCTTGTTTGTATAGTCATTAAACCGAGTAGCGTGGGGACAAGCACCCAGAGTACATAATGCGCTGACGTTAGTTTTAAATTTGTCCTTTTAAAACGAGTATGTAAGTGCTAGTGCTGCCTAAATATAAAGAAAGGCGAAAAACGGTTAATCGGGTAGATACAGATATCATAAGTCGTCTTTTGTCAGAGCTACAATCAGTAGCTATTAATACAATATTATATCGCTTATTTCGAACGAAGGAAAGCACAAGAGTACCACTGCTCTGGTATTTTTTGTAAGCAGTCGAATAAAAGGTTGAACTTCAGGATTAAGCACAAACAACCAGTCTGAGCTAACTATTATAGGTATATATGGCATGTAGAAATGAGTAATATTTATAGATTATAACTCGACAGAAAAAGATGTGCAAGGTTGTTGATAAAATTTTGATTGTCGCCATTTCTCCATTATCTGGACGTTGCATCAAGTCTCGGTCTATCTACTATCATACAGTATTTTAACTTCATACACACGGGCGAAACGCGAGTTATACCTACGCGCCTCGATCTCGGCATGCGCTCGGCATGCAACAGCCGCGAATGTGCCGCAGCAGTCACGAACGGACGGTGTGTAATAAGTACAAGTGCCTATCTATGCAAATAAATAAAATTGGAGTGTCTGTTTGTAGTATTGAAATAACCGCCTTTTAATAAATGCATATGGATGAATACACGGTACATATTATATCAAAATAACGTTGTTTTCTGTCTGTTTGTTCCGGCTAATCTCTGAAACGGGTGGACCAATTTTAACGGGACTTTCTTACTATCTGATAGTATTACCGTGATCAAGTCAAATTCACACTCACAATATTTGTGTCACTAGATTTTACTTTAAATACATGGAGGTACTCGTAGCCCTGAAGCAATAAGGTTGCATTCGCAGAAATTTCAAAAGAATTTCTGAGGAAAGTTCGTGTAATTTCATTGGATTCATAAGCTTGAAAGTTTATAAGGTATACAAATGTTTAACAAGTATTACTCACCTATATAAAACAAGTGGAAATTTCTTTGGAAAAAATGCTCTAAAAGATATTTTCTGTCTGGTGTTTTAGTGACACATTACCCAAAATATTAGACTACCTTGGTACTGCGGCGTAAATGTGTGTCGTGCCATCTAGAAGTAGGGTTCGTTGTCATTATTTCGTGAGACTGTGTGTTTATATTTATTTATTTTACTTATAATCAGACGTTATTTTAGTTAACACATATACTCGTGCCTGTATCCCCGAATGGGAGGGCAGATGTGCATTTTTACACCCACATTTCATGGACAGCCGCGTGGCGCAGTTGGCTAAACACCAGCTTGCGAAACGAGAGGCCGCGGGTTCGATCCCCGCACCGAGACAAATGTTTGTGTGATCCACAAATATTTGTTTCGAGTCTGAGTGTTTGTGAGACCGAAAAGTCTCTCGTAGTTTCTGATACCCACGACACAAGACTCGTATCTTAATGTGGGGTCAGAACTATGTATGTGACTGTTGGGTGTATTTATTATTTATTCATTAACATTTCGACATGTATGTACCAGCCCCTCGTAATAGAGGCCGAGTTTATGGCTGTTTTTCGGCCATAATCCCAGACTCCGTACTAAGAATTTCCTAATGGTACCTACCTAAAACCCAATAACAATTATTTTTAGTATAGTACGTTTAGGTCTGATTAATCAGACTCTTCTAGGTATATTAAAAGTAAATATATCAATATTAAAATATACATGATATCGCTGTAGTACAGTTATTTTATCTGAGGATGGTTTTGTTCAAAGAACTAACATACACCTTCCTTTTAATTATTCACATATTTTACGCTTAATCGCCTGATTTTATATCCAAGAGTGGGTTAAAATAATATCGTACAGGCTGGTAGCCGTTATCATTTCTATAAACCTACATTTACTCCATGCAACCTGAAAGAATAGGCAGAGGTATGTCTCTACATAATTTCGACGTCTGTGTTTTTTTTTTTTTTTTTTTTTTTTTTTTTTAAGAGGTGCGGAAAATACTTTTTACGTATCATCAGGACAAGATGTTATGCCTGGTATGTCGGGCTCGTTTCCCCTACCGACTAAAAACCTACTCCTCTCTCTTCGACCTCTGTTTCCCCCGCGGGACTGCCGTTAGGTATTACTTCGCGGGGGGAGGATCTAGTAGTCATACTCTTCCTTCAGATCCTTGAAGTACACAGCTTCCTTTCCTTCAACTGCCTGCTTTTGTGGCTGCTCGATCCCTTTCTAAACAGCGGAGTTTTTTGAGAACCTCTGTCGCGAAAGAGCTTGTCTCTTCCCAGGCCGTCTCCGATGAGAGCATGGTGCTCACCAAGGTCTCTGGACGAAGCTTCTGTTTTAACACAGTTTCCCAGGTACTGCGGGATGACTCAAAACGAGGGCACGTAAAAAATACGTGTTCAGCATCTTCGTTTACACCGACGCAGGATGGACACTCGGGAGACGTGTCATGCTTAAAGCGATACAGGTATTCCCGGAAACACCCATGGCCTGATATCATCTGCGTCAGGTAATAATTGACCTCTCCATGCTCGCGGTTCACCCAGGTGTCTATTTGTGGAATAAGACGGTAAGTCCATCGACCATTTTTCGAGGAATTCCACTGTGTTTGCCATCGCTGTAGGCTTTTTTTCCGTTCTACATTCTTGAGTTCTGCTTGGGTTAATTCGGTAGAATCTTTTCGCCGGTAGAGGGCACTTCTCTCTTCAGCAAGTAGGCTTATAGGCAGCATACCGGCTAGAACACACACTGCGTCTTGAGACACCGTGCGGAAAGCGCTTGCCACTCTCAAGGCACTCAGTCGATATATTGACATTATCTTCCTACGTGATTGCTGTATTTTTAATGCATCTGCCCATATCGGGATGCCATAAGTGAGTACAGAGGTCACTACAGATGATAGTAGTTTCCTCCTCTTCTGTTTTGGACCTCCTATGTTGGGCATTAGCCGTGCTAAGACTGTTCTAACTATCGCCGCTTTGTCGCTCAAGTGCTGTACCTGCTGTTTGAAGTTAAGCCGAGCATCAATCATTACACCTAGATAGCGAATATAAGGCTTAGAGGTAATTTCATGCGCCCCGACTTGCAGTGTAATAGTTTCCAGCTGCTTTCTACTAGTGATGAGCACTGCCTCAGTTTTGTGTTCAGCTAATTTCAGGCCAACCGTGTGCATCCATTGGCTGATCTTCTCGAAGGTAATGTCAAATGCTAACTTAATCTCTTCCAGCTGTTTTGCTACGATTACCACTGCAACATCGTCGGCGTACGCCACAAGCTTGACACCCCTCGGCATTTCCAGCTTGAGTAGTCCGTCATACATGACATTCCACAGTAGCGGACCTAGCACGGAGCCTTGAGGTACCCCTCCAGTGATCCTGTACTCTTTTGGGCCGGTCTCGGTGTCGTATTTCAGGATCCTACCAGAGAAGTAGCTTGCCACTATCTTTAGCAGGTATCTCGGAACGTTCATGTCGCTAAGGGCACTCAAGATACAGTCCCAATTAGCGGAATTGAAGGCGTTCTTGATATCAAGGGTTGCCACCAAGCTGTACTTCTTAGTCCCTCCCTTCCATCTACTCCCTGCAATGGCGTCCTTAGCTATGTTGACGACGAAGTTAATAGCATCCAGGGTAGAGCGGTTTCTTCGGAAGCCATATTGGTTATGAGAGAGCAGCGGTTCGATAACTCTGTCAATCCTGCCGTGAATAATCCGTTCCAGTATTTTTCCCGCGGTATCTAGCATGCAAAGCGGGCGGTAGGATGATGGTTCGTCGGGAGGTTTTTTCCCCTTAGGCAAAAGTACCAGTCTCTGTTGTTTCCACTTCATAGGAAAAACTCCTTCTTTGAGACACTCGTCGTAAACCTCTAAGAACAGTGAAGTGTGTAATTTGATGGCTTCTTTTAAGGCTATGTTTGGGATTCCGTCTAGTCCCGGAGCTTTTGTGTTTCCCACTCTGGAACATGCTTCCATTAACTCTTGTCTTGTGATAGATGGAATTTCTTCGATGTTGCACTCTTCTGCTATGTATTGGAGTTCCCTTTGCTGCGGAAACAGGGCTGTTACTATCTTTTCAAGGAGTTTGGGACACGTGGGCGATGGCATTGGCTGGAATTTGAGGTGTGTCATAACCACTTTGTACGGCCTGCCCCACGGGTCATCCTCTACTTCATCGATCAGTTCTCTCCAGCATTGTCTCTTACTGACCTTAATAGCCTTGTTCAGACTTCTGCGTGCATTCTTATACTCCATCACAAGATCATCGGAGTCTGGTTTGTTCCGACCTCGCTGTGATGCTCTTCGCTTGTTGAAGCATTCTATGCGGAGAGCAGCAATCCGGTCATTCCACCAGTGAACCGGTGGAAGCTGATTGAGTCCACGTTTTCGGGGCATACTCGCATCACAAGCTCGTGCGACTTTCTTCATTATATCTTCGGCTTTCTTTTCTGCTTCTCCAGGACTGATAGGGTGCGTGTCTAGTGCTATCTCAAACGTCTCACGATCAAAAGTATTAGCTTTCCATCCGACTGCATTTGTTTTTTTGTACACTTTTCTAGGTTTCCCGCCTGTTGATACTTCCCATAGAATCGCACAGTGATCACTGGCAGTGTAAATGTCCAAGACCTCCCACGAGCTATTTCTGACTAGATTACTGCTTACAAAAGTGAGATCTACGATGGAACTGGCCTCTCCTTTGATAAATGTAGGTTTATCGCCCATATTAAGTAATACCATGTCTAGGGTTGACATAGCTTCCAAGAGTGCTATTCCTCGAGCGTTCGTTTCTCTGCTGCCCCAGTCAGTTGCCCACGAGTTGAAGTCTCCTGCTATTGCCACTAGTGAGTGCTGTTCCGCGTCTTTGGTCAGTCGATCTAAGAGTACCACAAATTCGTCTAGTGAGAGGCTGGGAGGGGCATAGCAGCTATAGAAGTTTATTCCGCCCAGCTTCGCCACAACAAAACCAGCTTCAGTTCCATTAACAGCGCCTTGGAACGGGTACTTGCCACATGACCAAATTACTGCCTTAGTGGTATTGTCCGTTTCCCAGGGTTTACTAGCTAGGTGTTTATATGGCTCTGAGATCAATGCAAGATCAGGCTTTAAGTCACGCACGGTTTGCAAAAGCAAATCATGTGCCGCTTCACAATGGTTGAGATTTAACTGCAAAATCTTCATACTCGATTTTTCTTTACCTTCCGGAGTGCTTCTTTTAGGACAGCACATTTGTTACTTCCGGCGACGTGATCCTGATTTCTTGTGTTGCCTTTTTCGACGCAGACCGAGCATCGGGCGTTATTCTTACAGGAAACTGCTTTGTGGCCAATTTCTCCGCACTTAAAACAGTAATTCGATCGGTCCACTTCGCTTATGCATTTGGTGGCAAGATGGCCGTAGTGCCAACACCTGAAACACTTCGTCAATCTTTCCAGTCTTCTAATCCGGCAATTAACCCAGCCAATCCTGATTTTGCTATGCTCTTTCAGTATTTTCTCCGCAATGGGTGCGGCTAACGTGACTATAGCGGTCTGCGTACCACCGTAAGCTTTACGCAGTGACTTTATAGCATCCGTCGTGATTTCTCCTTCTTCTTCGGTTGCATTCCGCAGGGCTGCGACGATTTCTTCTTTAGTCGTCATCTCATCAAGGTCTCGGATTTCGATATCTTCCTGTGGCCCCTTTCCAATCACTTGCGCATCATCTCCCAGGATGCTAGCAATAGTCTTTTGCAAGCCATGACCTCTGTCTGCATTTTCTTTTGTAAGAATTATAAGTAAGTCTCCAGTGGCTGTCCTGCGGATTTTATCGACTGAGGCCCGAACTTGATCATCAGGAACATCTTTCTTAACTCTGCTTAGTATTTCCGAGTATTTTTCTTTTTCCTTTGGCCGAACGATAAGTGCATTTGGCCTAGTCACTGATCTCGGTGGCTTCTTGCGCTGCAGTTTCTTATCTTTCTTAGATTTTACTATCTGCCAGTCTGTTTCATTCTTTTCGGGGGACTTTATTAATTCGTTGGTGAGGGGAGTTGGCCTTGTCTCCTTCAACTTCTTTTTCTCATTAGTCCCTGTTTCTGGTGACGTTCGTTGCCTACGCTTTGCTCTACGTGTTTCTCTACGTCTGTGTTTTATTTGAAACTTACAAAATGTTGTAATGTAACAACCCAATACCATTTGAAAGTCCCTAGAATCGAACCCATGAATTACCGAAGGCCACACAATACAACGCAATATCGCACTGGAAAAGTGACACATGACTCGTTTCTGAGTCCAATTTTGCAATCTTTGCTTTTTTTTATTAGTAATGGTTGATCACAAAGTGCTACCACTCTCTGAAATAGTTCACACACTATACTCTTTACCGGCTTCATCGTAAATATATAATACCTAGCTTCGAAAATATTAATCGGTAAAAGTAGATCATAATTTTGTAGTATAGGAACATATTTTAACATTCGTTTTATAATAAAAATAGTAAAAGATGGAATTGCCTGTAGAATAAATTCTGAGTACAAGCTGAATGCACCGAAAGCAATAACAAAATACTAATTTTGCACAAAATGTAAACATCATGCATTTCATTTATACTTAGCATTTGAGTAAATCGATATGTAGCTCGGAATGTTTGACGTACATGTGTCATCGTTCACTAATGTGTAATTATTAGATTAACGAAAATATTAGAAGTATACTTTACTCGCCTTTTAAATAGAATCGGATTTTTATAAACAATGATATAAAAAATCTTCAGAAACTGTAATTTAATTTTTAAGGATGAACGTAGAATTTAACAACCTCCCTCTTTATCCAATCTGTACCGAAGACCCTCAAACTGTGTTAGCGGTTAAGACGTATGTAGATAACAGGTTTTCGTAATTAAAATAATTATATTATACATCATCAGCTCATATATCTCACTGCTGGGCACGGGCCTCCGAGAGGGTTTAGGCCTTAGTCCACCACGCTGGCCTAGTGCAGGTTGGCAGACTACATACCTAAGGAATTCCTAAGAACTTTTACGTGTGCAGGCTTTATCACGATGTTCTCCTTCACCGTTAAAGTACGTGATAATTCAGTGTGAATACACACATTGCTTCGAAAAGTCAGAGGTATGTGCTTGGGGTTTGAACCCGCGACCGTCGAGATTCCGGACCGCGTGTCTAAACCTCGAGGCCATCACGATTTTTACCTATACTTGGTAGTTATTAAAAAATAGGCCACAGACTATTACGTCTGCTTTTAATACTATCATAGAATTTTTCTAATATCCCTACGTTCAATCTATGGATTAATGAGCGCCACTTATAATTATTTAGGTGTTTGAGTATATACCCATCATTTATATAAAATTTTCATCAATTACGCTCAGCATAAATAAAGAAAAAGCAACAGTGTTTCGAAACTAAGTAAGCATTTTATCTACTTCTTATTATGATTTTAATTTAACACATTATTTTAAATCATGCTTGACCTCTAAGAACTAAATCAGTTCTGAGGAACTGTTCAGCATGGTACCGTCTTCACCTTTTTACCATCGCACTACCAGACATCGCAGTGGAGTTCATCCATACTACCTGGAGACAATCCGTAGTAGTACGGTGCGTTTCCAGCGTTCCTTTCTACCACGCACGTGCAAGCTCTGGAATGAACTCCCTGCCTCGGTGTTCCCCGAACGCTATGACTTGTCCTTCTTTAAACGAGGCTTAAAAAGAGTGTTCACTACACGGTAGGCAGCGGCTGGGTTGTGCCCCTGGCATTACTTTAGTCCATGGGCGGCGGTAACCGCTTACCATCAGGCGGACCGCTTGCTCGTCTGCCTACTTAAAAAAAAAGAACAGATGTATCAGTTCTTTGTATCTGTGACATTTCATTATAATGTGAATACAACTGTGCAAGTCAAAGATGTGCGGTTCAAAGTGCCGAGATAGTGAAAAGATATTTTATTCAAGCAAAGACCACACAGCGTTTATATAAACACACAGTGTGAACTCAAATATTAGGAGGTGAAAACCCTAAACAAAGCAAGCATAACTAACCTAATTGGGAGTCCATTACGGTTGTGCCCTACACAATATCGTACAGGTACACACGTGCCATCGAAGTAGTGATGACCTCAAGGTTTAGGCGCGCGGTCGTGAATCTTGGCGATCTCGGGTTCAAACCCCAGGAACCCACCTCTGACTTTTCGAAGTTATGTGTGTATTCATAATGAATTATTACGTACTTTAACGGTGAAAGAAAACATCGTGAGAAAACCTGCATACTTAAAAGTAAGAATTTCATAGGTGTGTAGTCCGTCAACCCGCAATAGGCCAGCGTGCTGGGCTAAGGCCTAAACCCTCTCAATTGTAGAGGCCTGTGCCCAGCAGTGGGACGCTTATGGGCTAATGATGACACATGTGCCGACCATACAATTGCTATGCCTATTATTGGAAATCGACATAACAGCTCGCACATTAGGTCCAATTTATTCAATAAATCTCATTTAGTTATTTACCCGTGGTACGCTAATTGCGTCTAATTTCAATTAATTTAATTTAATTATAATTGTCTTTCTTTTTATGTGAAGGTGCAGTCTCATAGCTCAATGCTTCGCTGTGGAGGAAAGTGGTTCTCTCCTTCTTTTTTTGTCTTTCTGATTAACTTCGTTGCGGGATCATGACAAAAGGTCCCCATAGATTCGCTTCATTGCTCGGCGTCTATACTGTGCGTGCCGCTGTTGAGCACAGGAGTTACAGTGGCGGGTGAGTGGTGAGATAGGGCCATCCAATTGCTACATCAGGCTTTGACATTGAAAACACGTTCGGTTGAAATTTAAGACACATTGTTTTTTTTTCTCGATGTACTTTATAAAACGTAAGCTTTTTTGTGCTGTTCTTAACTATAATGGTATTAGTGCAAGCGTTAAAGGAGTGTCGCAAATAATGAAGTATTTGTTTAGTCAATTATCAACTCATGTCAATTAGAGTGATAAACAAAATATTATCACTATAACAAATAAAATGAAAGCGTTAACTAATTCGTGTTAAATACCTATAACTAAAATCCCTTAACAGTAATGTGTAAACAGTGCAGGTTAAAAATAAAATTTTGTTTCGTACGATTTAGCAATCATATTTATGTTTAAGAGTATTTCTATGAATTCAGGCGGGGTAATTGTCGGACTAGAATTTAAAAAACAATTTCAAAGACGTGAGATATTTTTTACATTATTTTTCAATTCATATCACAAGATTCCAATAATATAATATAAAATTAAATTCTAATTCTAAATTGTAGGATGGATTTATCTTTATAGAATACTCGTAATAAGACAAATAACTAACATATATCTAACTGTGCAACAGAAAACATGACACTTATGAAACTACAAGTTCGATTCAAAATTACACAACAGCCGTGCTTCTAAAAGCTAGACGGGAAATTTAATTTATTAGTGACGTTTGTCAGGGTCAGTTGTTCCGTATTTGTGTTAACGTAAACATTTGCCAGATGCTATTAGTTTGCAGTCCTTATATAAACAATAAAATAAAATTATAAAACCCTTCCAAGAGACACTTTCGCCGCTTGTTTGCCAATTTTGGGCAGGTTTGTGCTTATGTTGCTACGTTATATAATATTTACTGTGTCTCTAAGTCTTCTCGTTATTTCTCATTAATAATAAAAATGTCATCTCAAATTCTTGTAGAAAATTTTGCTGACCCCCTACATTTATGTAAAATCTTAATCCTAAGCCAAAGTTAATAACACAAATTCTGATGCAGGTTTATAAACGGAACAAAAATATTTGAAATATAATGGACAGAATCATTTGTGTAATAATCATTCGCGTTCGGCTATAAAATATGTAATAGCCAATAATTCTGAGTGCTTCTATGGATTGTTTCGATCAAAATTTGAGTCGATTATGCATGCCGTAAGTATGTAACGGTCGTCACATTATTTGATAAGATCTAATTTACTAGCCACATCCAATTGTAAAGCGAGACTACCGATTTTTCAGAATCATTGTTTACTCACTGGTTGTCTAAGTACTTTCATTATGTAAAATACCCAGTACTAATTAATAATATTACCTCTACCCGACGGCCTGCTTGGTCCACCGGTACTGCATACAGCTTGCGATAGAGAGATGCCGGGTCTGGCAAAGTGTTATTAGATACTAGCCTGAGTGTATGTTAGTTCTACTGATAGTTTGCTTTACATCTTAATAAATATCTATTATTTTGTTTTCGAATATTGAGGCCTAATTATGCTGACTGAACTCAACTGAATTCATGTCAGCAGTTTTCCTTTACAATTTTTGTTTTACTAGTTTAAGTATTACTTTGTCCCTTATATTTCTTGCACCTTTTGAGAGAATTTATCAATTACTCGAGACAACCTACAACGTCACTTGAGTTGAACTTAAGTGTAAATGTTCTGTGTAAACTGTAAGGACTTTGATATCGAAGAACAGTGTATAACTAATTCTTCATGTGTGATATTTTCTAAGCTTGTCTCTGCTAATTAATTTAAAAAGGGAAATAATATACAAAGTTTTTTTGGAATCCAAAAATCATCATATATCAATTTGATCGTTCGTGATTTTTGTTTTTTGACCATATTATCTCTGTTTTTTAAACGGATCATAAATAAGACTCCAAAAGGTAAGGAGCAGAAATGTCGTGAGTTTGGATTTCGATTGGCGGAAGATTTGGGCATTTGTTTATATATATTGTTCTTGGGGGATTGGCCCTGCAGACTGAAATACAGGTTCATCCTAGTTTGGCTGCAGTTGTCACCTGCCTCACGCAATGGTTACACTAAGTTTTCTAGGTTTAAGAAAAACGTTGTATAACTAAATTTTGTTTTATTTCGTTTTCTCTTATGCCATAAGTCGTAAAACATAGCAAGACAAAGCATTACAGTTAAAGCAGACTTGCGCCTCAGTTTTTGCCATACCTATTATTGGAAGCAAACATAGCAGCTCGCACTTTAGGTCACTTTTGGGTAATATAATTATTTACCCTTGGTGCATTTATTGCATCTACCTTCACAAATTGTACTTATCTACTTAAGGATGACACCTCATAAGCTAATATTTTGGATATAATATATTCCACTTTTCTTTTCACCTCGTCTATGCTGTGCGTGCCGCTGTTGATCCTAGAGCACAAGAGTTGCCGTGGCGTATGGGTGGTGTATTAGGGCATTAGATGTGCATTTTTTTGCATTTTTATTGAATCCAGAAAATACATAAAAAAATTCTAAATGGGAATTGATACTGTATTAAGAATTTAATGAATGAATCATGATTGCCCATCCAATGAATGATTATGTTTATGATTATGTATTTTACAAATAGTATTTCTAAATGTTTGTTAATGTGTCATATTGTTTTATAATAATGAATAATATTCAAAAGTGGATACGAGCGATTTACATTTAATAGGTTTCGGCTACGAATCGTTTCTTCTTGCCAAAGCAATTCAGAGTTTACGTGTCTTTTGTTTAAAACTTGTTACGAAATGAAGGTAACCCGTTAATAGGTCACAAGAATTCACTCGTTACGTCTACCTTTTTTAATTTACAGTCTCAGTAGTACAGTCTCGTCTTAATAGTTTATAGAGCAGAACTTTCTTTTGCTGTTTTTGTTTTCCTTTAACAAATAAAAATTAATAGAAATTATTTATAACAACTGACTGCCTCGTGGTCTCGTGGTCTCGCGGTACAAGTATGTGCCGAGCGATCTAGAGGTCCTGGGTTCGATTCCCGGGTCGGGCAAAGTGTTATTGGGTTTTTCCATTAGGAAATTCTCAGTAGCAGCACGGAGTCTGGAATTGTGCCCGAAAAACGGCAATAGGCTCGCCCCCTATTACGTGGGACTGATACATACTTGGCGAAATGTGGGTGCAGAAATGCACCTCTGCTTACCCCTTCGGGGAATACAGGCGTGAGTTTATGTATGTATGTATGTGTATTTATAACAACTACAGAATTCTTCTCTTTTTTTTAGTTCTATAAGCACACATGTCACATACGCATATAATGTGTGCCTTATACAAATGTATTAGTTCGGCTTTCGGGGTGAAAAAGTTTCTAATACTTTCGAAACAAATCTTGTGGTCTTCATAATATTTGTGTGGAAATTTAATTTATGGCACGGCTTAATAAAAATATTTAAGGAGCTTTCAAAGCGTTTATCTAATATGAAACTAATCATGTTTTGGGACAGAACGGTTGAAAGTAACAAGTAATTGTCTTTCAGTGATATGATTTTGAAAGTAGATGAGTGGTGTATATTAGCTACGAGTATTTGATTGAAAGGTGGCTTACTTTAGATAAATAAATTATTCCTCGTTTAATAAGGTACAAAGAGGAGACAAAGCGATTTAATTGAAATATTTTTTTTGAGCTTCTCGCACAAGTTTTCGCGTAGACTTTACTACGGGATAAGCCTAAATATATTATTTTAAATAATAAAAAAAACTTTACATAGTTTTAAAACGCATTTAGAATCGAATAAGTTTTTAAATAAATCAATGTAAACAGAGTACCTATCATGAATTTTCTCAGTTGCGGCACCAACGGCTCTAATTGTGCCAACAATTAGAAGGGTTCGTTTAGGGTAGATATCTATTAATGAGGAAATTCCATACCCTGCCCAGTTTACTTGTGCGCTCGGAGTATTTATTTTTTATATTTTTTATTATTTATTATATTTTTTATATTCCCCAAGATAAATGCAGTGAAAAAAATGCGTGCATCTACATAAATATGTATTTTAATTCATTATTTTTTAAAGAATACATATAAACAATCTACACTATACCATTATACCGGTTACTTTAAGAACCACCATAAAACATGTTTTTATTATTTACAAAAGAGTATTTATTCTAGAAATTGTTTGTACACACATAAAAATACTACACAAACGATAGATTCTGACTAAATATAACTTTAAAATTAACAGCAATTAAATTTAGATGTTATTGGTACAAATGTTACTAATCATAAAAAAAATAAGTTACTATTTTGCCACAGCCTCTGAATATTACCTATGCTATGGAAATAACGGAAACACTTCAATATTAAAGGAAAATTAAACTTAGGACCCCAACTGAGTGCCTACGTATAAGACGTAGTTAAAAAATCATCATATTATGGAAGGGTAACACTCGTTGAGAAACAAGTACGTCTTCAACTTTTATATTTTTAACAACTTTTATATTTTAAAATATTAATCCGTCTTGCAACTGACAATTCCAACGACTGAGCTCGAACTGCTCAGCGACACCATTTTTATATTTATACACATCAATTGACGGTCTTATTTTTAAATATTTTTATAAAGTCCAATAATTAATTTATATTAATCAAGATTATATTCTCATTAAAGTTATTGACAATTTTAATTATACTTATAAGTAATAAAATCATCAATATGCAATTTTACTATTACTACAATAATTATTATTAGTAAAAGGTCTGTACGCATAAGCTTTTAATAATGTAAATATATAATATTGTAAGGTATTATAATGAAATACATTTATAATTACTAAATATTACTATTTAGGCTAACATTATGTTACAAGAATGGATTAATGAGTAATGGTGTGCGAGGGTTCATGGAAATCTGATTCTTAAGGTAAGCTACAAAGTACAAACAGGGGCTTCATATAAATATTTTTCATATTTATAATTTTACTAACGAAACAAAGAATTGTGAACAATTTTATGATATTAACTAATTAAATCCATTAATCGTTTTGGTTTTGAATTCGTTTCGATTTTGCGAATTTCCACATTGATTAGGAGCTCTTCAAGTCGTAATGGCCTCGAGATTAACCCGGTCGAGAATCTCGACAGACGCGGGTTCAAACCCCAGGCACACACCTCAGAATTTTCGAAGTTACGTGTGTGTGTGAATACACATTCACAAAGAATTATCACGTACTTTAACGATGAAGGAAACATTGCGATAAAACCTGCACACCTAAAAAGTTCTTAGGATTTACTTAGATATGTAGTCTGCCAACCCGCACTTAGCCAGCTGGACTAAGGCTTAAACCCTCTCAGTTGTAGAGAAGGCCCGTGACCAGCAGTGGGACTATATGGGCTGATGACGAAAGAGCTCTTATAATTGTCATTGTTCTAAAGCATTGTTATACTGCAGGTACTGCTATAGACCGATTCGTTTTGAATTCATTATCTAAGAAGATATTATAAGTACTTACCCGTTGTCTTGATGAATCCAATACTGCAAGCTGCACCCGTCGTTATTTAAATACTTCATTTAAACCCGGTGGTAATTCACGTTTCTTTTTCTAAAAACACAGTCTTAAATACATATGCAGTTCTGTTGGCAAACATAAAGAATGTTAGTACGCGAGCGCGTCTGCTCGTCTCTTTCACAACGTATGTAAGGAAACTACACTCGGCACAAAAGATGCGCGGTACTAACATACTATCGCGCCGTGTATTAACGTGGTTTCCATTCTTTTGTTGTCACCTAAAATAACTTAAGGGATAAGGAAATTGCACAATTAAGAGTTTAAGCGAAGCATGAATTAAATTTTGAACTGTTATCCAGCACTAACTCCATTTATATCTGTCCATTGGTGTTATTGATTCATGATATTGGTTATGCAGGTATTCAGACCGTGATCGGAAACTAAGGCAGATAATAGCTTTGGTGATTACAAACACCGTGACATAAAAAAAAATCCCAACAAAAAATAAAAATTACTACGTTTTCCTTACAACCACATCCATTAAATATCTATGATTGTTAGGAAAACGTCAAAATTTAAATTTTTTGTCTGTGTAAAGGCATAATATATCGACGATTTTATCGATTATTTAATTTAGTGGCGTAGTTCGTTTCACTCCTGCTCCGACTTGGATAAGCAACTATTTAGTTTGCCAGGTCACATGTTCCTTCCAACTTATAATGTTGGGTCGTAAACAGCGTCTCAGCAGACCGATATGATTGTGTCGAGTGGTTACAATAGTTGGCACGAGGCATAGATATGAAGTAAGTAACATGATAGAGAGAAAAAATATTCGGCCATCCATAATGTCACTAACCGAAATTAACCCGATCCCGAAGTTGATGCAATCAATACATTGTGTCTTAGAAATAGTTACGTCGTCATATTGAGTTGATTTTTTAAATATTTACCCTCGATTTATTAACATAGGAATTCTCCTTGTACTAAATACGGTGTACTTACTGTAAATTATGGATGTTTATAAAAAAGTCTATTTAAAAATTTGACCTTGCAACTTCATCGTTTACTCCACACGCATGTTTCACACATGTATCGGACGTATAAGGTTGTTTATATTACAGAACGTTGTAGGGTTCCGTCAGCGGACATATTAAATGTTAAATAAATCTGTATTTGTATAAATTTGGGATGTGTATAGTTTAGCTTCATTATCAACACGTTCACATGTAGTTCAGTTCTGGAAATGTATCATAAAGGACCTATTGGAAAATAGCTATAGTTGATCTCATAAACTTATTGATCTCTGACATCGCTGTATAAAGGCGGCTTTATTCCATGAAACTTTTAATTTTCCAAATCAAAATTTTTAATGTAGGTACGTCATTTATTATTTATTAAAGCATTGAATCCATGTACCTACTCAGAAATCAAATAGAGGGAGACATATATGACAGCACATATCTATACAATGGCATAAATTCCGATAACGTCTACTCCCACGATAATTAGCCTTATGTTCCCAATTGAAAAAGCATTGCATTCTCGTTACTTTATTATACAAAAATAGCTGATCATGGATAGTAGCAAAAGATGACGCAATCGTGATGACGAATCGTATGTTGTACCAACAAGTTGATCATACCTAATTTAATTTTACTGAAACTGACAGAGACATGCGATAAACTTAAACTAGAGGACGGTTTAATAGCCCAGTAACTGATGTTGCTTATACTATTCTCATGTTTCGTAAGCATTCCAATGGGTTAGTTATGCATTTAGTACTGAATTGAAGGAATTGGAACAAACCTGACTGTAAGTACTTGTAGTCACAAATGGTGTGTTAATCATGAAAACTATTAAAACTTCAGTTTCAATTATATAGATATTATTGGAAAATTAATCTATGTTAAATAGTGGTAAATTGCAAGTTTTTAAAGGCGCACTATGAACATGCTACTGATTTTGGGAAGTCCGAAGTGTGATTGAAAATGTGAAAATTTGCCTTTTTTTTATTCAATCTTAGCAAAATATTGGCATTTGGCTGTAAAATTTAAAATCCACAAATCTTGAGCGAATGGTGTCGTGGGACCAAAAAGATCATCGTGACTTTTGATAACCGCGACCCAAACAAAGCTCTAATCTTAGAATACGTACATTTGTATATTTACAACTGTAAATGAATTATTATTATTTCATGACCCACTTTCGAATTATTAATCAGTTTCAAACAACAAGACAATGTTGACGTTTGAAAGTCTAATAACTTTCGTCATTTACTGACGATGTCACTTAACTAACCATTAGTGTCCCGAATGTCCTGGCAGAATAGGAAAAGAAAGAAACATAAAGATATGGTCTCATTGGAACGGTAAAACCCGGGACTTAAAATAACTGTCGAAACATACGGGTACAAATGCGCGTCTGCACAGGAGAGACGTATCGGAAGGCCTGTGTGTATGCTTTTATAATAACGTTAAACTGGTTAAATCAATGATAATTACGTTGCTAGTATACCGGTTAGTATCATAATGATATTGGACCTAAGCACGACGAAACCACCTACAATATTTTTAAAGTAATTTTTATATGAACAACTTGACCTGAATCCTGGCAAATCAGAATGAATAATATATAAGTGTAACCCAAGTTAGGGATGCACACTATTTACCGTGTTTTAAAAATATTATAAAATTTAAAAAATATATTCAATTCAGTGCATTACAGCTTTTGTCTTTTTGTCACGTGTTTGTCGTGTGTTAAAATAATAAATTAATACAACAATTTAAGACACATAGTCTGGTTGACCCAGTTTCACTTGAAGCAACAAGCAGTTCAAAGATAAATGCATGTCAATGTTCAAATTAGCACTTTTGTGGAAAGCACGGTTAACAATTACACAGTTCAAAATATCTAAGCTGATAGCCGAAAATCGGGAGTTTGTTGAAAAAATATTTTAAATTCAAATATCTCGAAAACGGTCAGATTTAGGATAGGGTGTGTCATAGTCAAATCAGTCAGAAAAGATGTAAACTACACGCCTTTACCAAGCTTCTCCACCGCGTGCCTGAACCCCGAAGCTATCACCACTTGCAAGTTGTAACACTCGGCATTGTGGCCCATGCTAGTGTGCAACGTCCTGGGATCACTACGTTTACACGCGCTTTTATACCGGTATTAATGTGTTTATTGTTAAGAGTTAATTGTATTGTGTGGTACGGTTCACATTCTGGTTGGCACGGCACCAGCATCAGACGCGATAATTGTCATTATAAGGTGCATGTATAAAAAAATAGATACAATCGAAATTTACAGCTTTTCTCATTTTTAGGGTTCCTTACCCAAAGGATTACCAAAAGAGGCCCAATTACTAAAACCTCGCTGTCCGTCTGTCACTGCAGGCTAGATAATGAACCGTGCTAGATAGACAGCTGAATTTTTTTCTGTTGCCGCTGTCACAAAAAATAATAAAAAACAGAATAAATAAATATTTAAGTGGGGCTCCCATACAACAACCATGATTTTTATTGCCGTTTTTATAAATAATTTTACAAATACTTTTTTATCGATTATACAATGTCGTACAATGTCTTGAGTTACTCACTGGCAATACTTAAAATATTATCAGTTTGTACAAACCATTCTAAGAACTTTCATCTAGCGTTTGTAAAAGGTCACGTACAATACTAATAGATTTCCTATTATAACTGAATCAAGTACTTGATCCATTTATTTTTTGTGTATTGCTGTAATAGCATAATATAGCTTTTTTACGGGCACGACTTAAAAGTATAATATATAGGTACCTACTCTGAAATGGCCAAAATAATTCAAAGTGCACAATTGCTGAAATTATACCGATACAGTCAATAGCTCTCTAACAATTCATTAAAGTCCATCCATTCATCCACATACTAAGCAAAATAGAACGTGTTAAAATCTGCGTGTGAATTCCAACATTGCAACGTACAATATCTATTTCAACTTGTGTAGTTTTAAACAATTTGTTTATGTTACACAGCGTGGGCGATCGACGGTGAATACATTAAAAAATAAAACTGAACGAGCGTGTAAAAACTGCTCGTTGCGTTCCCCAGATCTGTGTAAAATGCAGAGTTATAGCACTTTGAAAGGATACACTCAAACTAGATTTAGTTTAAAGAAGAAAATGGCTGTCTATATTCATATTTTAAGCGAGTGTTTAGTGAACACTATTTGAAACAAAGATTGTTGTGTGATCCGCCAGCCGTGTTAGAATTTTAGGAAAATTTTAAAGACTAATTTTAAATGTGTGGGTGATTTTTCTAGTGGCTCAGCAAGCAGTGTAATCAAATTACTTAAAACATCAGTATTGTTGTTCTAACTGTATTGAATGATAGTAGGAAGTCCTTAATTTTTTCGCTTTATTACGACTCTTGAATACTTCATTAAATGAACATTGTCTTTCGATAGTTATGGCAAAAGTTATCGACCAATTGCAAGCGCTTATCGAAGTAGACGTCGCTGTGGCATCAAATAATGATGAATGAGTTTCCGTGGCCCTTGAAAAATCGCCTCGCGCGTACAAGTATGGATGTCACGTACTACAGCTCCGTCTTAGAATAGCAACAAAAGAGAAAAGTTTATCGAAGTCTATTTTTTGAGGATAATTTATTTGTAACTGACATTGCTTTCTATTGGTGAAAATATGGTTCTAAAGACGATACTATTTTTTGCTTAATTTTAAACTTTAGAACAATTATATTTATTTTAACAATGACTACAAGCATCAACAAGTTATTGACGAGATCAATTGAGAAATCAAAAATCTTTAGAGACGTAAATTGATAACAACAGACTTCTTGTTTTCTTGGGATAGTGATAAGAAAGAGAAAACCCACCTTAATCGAGCTGTGTAGGTATATGTACAAGATCTATAATTATGACTTCATTTTAAAACTGCACATTTAATATGAAGTATGAAACACGTAATCTTGCTCTTCATTGCGACTCCCTGACCCAATTTTTTTCACACGACGTAATGATAATACTAATGTAAACAGGAATCGCTCTGGCCACAGCAAAATAATGTTAGCAACGTGCGGGTTTTTGTTTTAAATATACATCTTGCTAAGTTTGTGAAAATGTTTCAGTTAACACAACAAATCCTTGTATTGTTTCCGCTGATTGCATAGTATTTCACTTTAGATTTAGGATTTGTATATTCATAAATCTGCCTGGAAACGTATAAATAAATAAGACCCACATTAAGATACGAGTCTTGTGTCTTGGGTATCAGAAACTACGAGAGACTTTTCGGTCTCACAAACACCCAGACCCGAAACAAATATTTTTGGATCACACAAACATTTGTCCCCGTGTGGGAATCGAACCCGCGGCCTCTCGTTTTGCAAGCTGGTGTCTAGCCAACTGGAGAGGCATGAAGTGTTAGTATGTTTCGAAAAGAGTTTTATGCATATCATGATAATCATACAGGAAGCAACACTTCTAAGATTATAAAATTACCTGCCCTGGTATGACCACTCCATCCTATTAATTATGGTCAAAGTTTTTATGCCTAGTAGCAATACACAAAATAATGCAACGACCAGTTTTCACTGCGTGCATCGTGTGTTTGATAGTTCCCAGAAGTTTGGTGTGTAGGTACATTTTGTAAAATTATTTATATTTTAGATTAAATATACCATCCAATCAAATTTTTATTGCAACGTTTTCAACGATTTGTGTGACTTTGATCTCACCATTGTGTTTCAAATGAAATCCATGTGTGAAAATGTTTGATACTGCTAAATTTCATATCGTCCTGTCAATAGTACAGATTAATGAAGCCATATTCATGAAATAAATTTGTTTGTCGTTATTTTTATTTCAATCGGTTACTAAGTATATAATATTCGTCCGTAATGTTTCTAATTGGATACGATATCGACACAGGGGCAATCTTGTTGGGCTTTTTCGGTGGGTGGAAAGCCCCAGCCCTGGTTTACTGGTTTGATTCTTCTGATTGATTCATTCGGATCGGAACCAGGGAGGTGTAAACCTTGCCTTAAAGAGCTATGCGCTCACCGTCAGCTGCTATTGCGGTCGTCTAGCCGAAGCCACACATGAAAGAAAGATTTGAAAGTACAAGATTGAATAGCCACCAGTTCCACGAATATTGTGAACGAATTTGCTGTATAACAGCATTATATTTACAAACTCCTTAAAAAGGGCCAAAAGGAAGTACTTTAAGCAGCAACACCGGTTGCATTTCCGTCCGCTAGTTTTGTAAACTATACTGAAATTAATCTTGGTTTACAACCGCTGCGCTCCATTTGTTTTAGGTCTAGCACATTTACAAATACTTTGTTGAAATTGTATTAGCTTTTACAAATATAGCTTGTGCAATATAACGTGCAGGGGAAGTTAGGTTAGATTCACGATGCTATACTCCTTTGTGGAACTGATACTATTCAAATAATATGCGTTTCCTTTACGTGATTATCGCTCTATGATTAATACGAAACACGATAGATATTTTTGTTCTCTATGAATTTTTCATCCTAAAATTGTTTCTATATTATAATATAATTAACTATAATTCGCAGCGGCAAACACCGAAGATTGAAGAGTCTTTAAGAAATGTAAGCTTTTTTTCCTGATACAAAATTGATTAGTAGGTACTGCAAAAAACTGAAGGAGCTAGCTAATGATTGTGTTCGGCAGTTTCCGTTACCGTACTAGGTTCCTACCTTGGCAATTAGGCACAGGTATATTTCTATACTTTGGAGCAAGTTCAGTATTTTCAAAGATTTTTGATTGACGTTCTTTCATATTCTTTGAAATATGTATATTATTATCATATAAGGTATATAATATATCAATAGCTATTTCCTATTTAAGTTTAAATAGGTCGTGTAATTTCAAGAAACCCTAGTACCTCGATGTTTTCCAAAATTATATCGAATTAATGAAAAGTTTGAAAACTTGCGTAAAGACAGCATAGTCGGCTAAATATAATATTATTTTAGCCCACAGATTAGCAGAAAACACATTGCAAATTTATATCGTAATACCATGAAATTTAAAAACACTAAAAATTAAAGCTGCTCAAAGTTTCATCAATCACAAACACGTGTAACATGCATATGTGCAATGCCACAGTATGATAATGTATTAAATCACTTGACACAGCTTTAAACATGAGGGGAATTAAACCTCGTAACTGTCAATATTGACTGTTTAGCAATGTGACAGCAACGCCGTCAATTCCCTGTGATTGGCTCAATTAGCTGCCGGGCGAATACATGTTAGCTCCTTCCGTTTTACTACCAAGTATATGATACACTGGTGAAACTGAAGAGGACCATTTATCACCCACTTAAATAAATGAAACTTGTCATAACAAAATTACTACTGTGAATTTTGATGACGACCAAGTGTCTGTTAGTTATAAGTTCCCAGAAAACGGGTTAAAAAGATGTCACTAAGCGACGCGAGTGTTACAGGCTGCGACTTATTGTGACTACTAACCATACAGGTTCACGACTTGCCTCCTTTCTTTTGGAAAAAAGTAAAATAACCGGCTTTGGGTCAGCGTTCAGGCTGGCCTTTATTTAAGTACGTCGTGGTTTGCTTGGGTATAATTAAAAGATATTCAATTATCTAACTAAACTAATAAATAACTTGACGATATCTTCGGGAATTGTCCCGAATTTATTGTATAACATGTCAATACATGTTATACAATAAAAATATTAATACCAATGCCGTTGTGCTGTTTAATGGACTATTTATAAGTTAATTTATTATCCCGATGCTGTTCATAATTATTGTACCGATAATTTTCAAGGGTAATTTTATTAAGTATTCGTATTTACCAACAAAAATATCCCAATACAGTATATACACTTTTAATAATATTTGCATAAAATTGCAGAGCTCCATAGCATGAAAACGACAGAAAGTCTGTCAGACGCTGTGTAAAATACTTTTGCAAAACTCGTCCCGGCAATAAATCTTCTAATAGTCTGGTACTTTTAGTTTAAAGTTATGCAGAGTTCATGCATATGCTCACTGCATTTTGTCTTTATATTACTTTACGTTTCCATATATTTAAATAATTTGTTGTTAATATTGATAAAAATCAAACAATATTATAGAGACTTATTTACTTTAACAAAAAGATTTATTATATATAAGAAATTATTAAGTTATTTTTAATAAATTATAATACAGTCCATTGTGACACACAGCACCTCTGAATCCTTCTATATTATATTTTCTTCTTTCATCATCATCATCATCAGCCCATATACGTCCCACTGCTGAGCACGGGCCTCCTCTAACTTTGAGAGGGTTTAGGCCTTAGTCCACCACACTGGCCTAGTGCGGGTTGGTGGACTACACACACTTAAGAAATTCCTAAGAACTTTTTAGGTGTGCAGGTTTTATCACGATGTTTTCCTTCACCGTTAAAGCAAGTGATAATTCATTGTGAATACACACATAACTTCGAAAAGTCAGAGGTGTGTGCCTGGGGTTTGAACCTGTGACCGCCGAAATTCTCGACCGCGCGCCTAAACCTCGAGGCCATCACTGCTTTTTTCTTCTTTAAAAATCTTAATATGAAATGATTTTATTAATCAGCTACAGAAAATATGATTTTTTTTTTTCGTTTATTCATTTTCACGACGATAAAGTGGTGATAGCTTATAGGTTTGGGCGCGCATTGAAGCCAAAATACGGCGGTCGCAAGTTCAAGTCTGACAAATGACATCCAAATTTGTTTATTTTACTTGATTACAACGCCAGTTTTTATATTTGCATACTCAATTCGAAACTAGTTTTACAAATATCAACATTCATTGGAGTTACATTCCAGGAACACTTCTGACAATATTAAATTGCTGCTAAACAAAGGTAGCCTGATCTTTTTACGCCAGAACAAAGCTCTAACTCATCGAGTAAAGTGTGCACTGACTAAATTAAAAACGTTATTTCGCTGTATTCAGGTTCAAGTTGGAATTATTTTCTTTGTGTTTTATTTGCATTTATTAATAATTATAAGTTCTTATTAGTACCAGAAACACACGCTAAGATACTGGTGATGCAATATTAGAGTCCTTTTTTTCTTATTCAAAATTCTAGATCGTATGTGAGATACATACAAGCCTTTCTTTCTTCGTCAAGACTAATGTTTGTGTGATCAACAAATATTTGTTTCAGGTCTGGGTGTTTGTGAGAACGGAAAGTCTCTTGTAGTTCTGATACCCACGACACAGAACATGTATTCTAGTTTGGGATCAGAACTATGTACATATGTGAACTGTTGGGTGTATTTATTATTACTATTTATTTCGGAAGTAACATTCGAAATTTTTGTATAAGCCGTATCTATTGCGTTGTTTAGATTATAATTTGTAACGAAGAAAACAGCTTACTTTGGTGTCGTACCCTTGAATCGTGCGTTAATACGGAACTTCAAATTACACATCTCGTTACTTCGAATTCAATCATAACAGGCCAATATTATTTTTAATTTTTGTGTAATAGCACGACAAAGTGACTATCAACCCTAATTATAAGTGCGGTCCAATTAGATTCTCGACGCTTACTAATTATCACTCAGCATTTAACACAGTTTTGTTGGAGGTGGTAAGCGTATTTACATCGTATGCTCAGTGGTCACTATCCGGCCGAATAAGCTTGCCAGCAACAGAATAAATAAACAGGCAATCGGGATTTTTTTATGTCACGGTATTTTCACGTGGCTATTGCCTCTTAGTTTTCGATGGCGGTCTTTATGCAGCCTATATAATGCTTTTGTAGGGTCACGAATGAAATTTGGCAGTTTTTTTTATAAATGTACGACAAATCGACAGCGCCTGATCTTACGTGATCACAGTGCGCCCGAAATAGTCAGTGGGGTAGTAGGTGATAATTTAAGCTCGTCAGCTCTACATACTTTTAGTATCAAACTGGGCACTACACACTTAATGCAATTTTGAAAGAGATTTTATAAAACGCTTGACTCATCAAGCGTGCTCATATATCATATAAAGTAATGCTTAAATAATGGAGTTTGTGATAGTCAAAGATTTCTCCTCTATTGTGAATTAAATGACTATTACCTGAGCGACTTTATGAAGCATTATTTAAGAGTTTTATTCTTTTGCAATTGCGAAAACATTCAATGCGAACATTTACCGTAGTAAGATATGTATATTTAAATTGCACCATCAGAAAGTAGAGATCATATTTTGACGCGAGAATTTTCTATTGGAAATTAGGGCGATTTTTACGATATTAAGTCAAAATTAGGTGAAAAAAATAATATTTCAAATCAAATAAATTACAGTGTGTATGTATATATGTTAAGTAATATTAATATTATTCAGTAATTGATGTCTTTGACTTCTGTAATAGCAGTCTTGATAATTTTTGATATAACAAGTGAAAAATTATGTGAATAATCTTATATATAAAAATGAATCGCAAAATGTGTTGGTAAGCGCATAACTCAACAACGCCTGGACCGATTTCGCTAATTCTTTTTTTGTTGTGTTTGCTATTGTTAGGAGAAGGTTCTTATGAAAGAAAAAGTTAAGAAAATTGCTAGGAATATGGTAAAAACAACAATTTAATTTTCTCATATAAACTGTTCTACCTAATATTCTGTCAAACATTTTATGTTTATCCCGTCAATATGGTTAATGGTCCCCTCAAATTAAAGAACGTATTTAAATAAAGGTTTTGAATCGACAACATATATCCAGAATATTCGAATAATTGCGTATTTTAGATTTTAAAAATGTAGAATAATGTCAGTAATAAAAAGGGATTGACATATTTATTGGTTGTCAAATATTTATGCGTGCGTTCAGAAATGTATTTTTAAACTCCTTGGTTGTACCTGATTTACAAACGAAGGCAGGTTCGGTAGTCATCACGCTTTGAAATCTAAAACACCCACAACTATGCAATGGAATGCGCTTGGTGTTAAGAAAATTGTTGAGTATCTAATGTTATTCACGTGACGATACTGAAAAGACAACTTAGAGATGAATTGGTGCTTGAGAATTCATCAATTAGATTGATCTAAGATTTCATTGATCCCAACGGGTATGACCATTGAGTTCAAACGAATTCAGTTCCCGATTCGTCATGCCTTCGCAATGACGATTAACAAAAGATGTTTGTGATCTTTAAGACAATTAAAAATATATTAAAAATGTATATCACAAGGTGCATCATCATCATCAGCCCATATATGTAGGTACGTCCCACTGCTTGGCATAGGCCTTCTCTGCAACTAAGAGGGTTTAGGCTTCAGTCCACCACACTGATGCTTCAATGAAGAGAATTAAAACCGACTACATCCCATCCCATATGTACATGTTTAATTAAATCATTACTTGCGGAGACACGATTGATGCATTTAATTTTCGTACTTATTTATTTCTGTATTTTTATCTCAATAAAGTGCTGAACTTAATATTTATTTCCATACAATCAAAAATAAAATTCAGGTAATATGTAAATATGTAACATTCAATGACTGTTAGGGGATACGAAGTTTTCCGGGTCAGCTATTATAAATGTTAATGTTTTGTTTGTTACGCTTTCACGCCAAAACTACTTAACCGATTATCATGAAAATTTGTACACATAGTCTTCGAAATATAAAAAAGGACATAGGATTCTTCTTATTAAAAAAATTACGGAGGATAAAAGAATTGAAAAATGATTGAAAAAAGATTTGAATGACTTTTGGTATACAGATAGGTGGGACCCACCGAAGTAACTTAGGTGGGAATGGTTATCCTTACTATTATATAAATGTGAATGTAGGGATGTTTATTACGCTTTCACGCAAAAACAAAAATTTTGGTATGACCATAAATGAGGGTTTCATTTATGTGAAGTAACATACTGAATATACATATAAAATTTCATCAAAATCGGTCGAGCCGTTTCGGAGGCTGTTTCGAACTGTGACACAAGAATTTTATATATATATAGATGTATATGTATATCTCACTCTATTCAATTTTGACCATATTTTTTTGTTTAATTTGTATATCGATCAAAGCAATGATTGTTATACGTATCATTATAATTTTTCAGTGCTATTATCATTTATTTACATTTTAATAAACAAAAATCAAATTAAAATGGTCAGTATAAGATAGAGGTTGAACGTAGAAGGGTGAAAATTTATGATTATAATAATTTATCAATGCTGAATCATAAAAAAATTAAGAAAATAAAGTCAATAGAAAAAAAACATACCCCTAAATGTTAAACCCTTAAATGTTGACCGATTCTCAGACCTACCTACAATATACACACAATATTTCATAAAAATCAGTCGAGCCGTTTCGGAGGAGTTTGCCAAAAAACACCGCGACACGAGAATTTTATATATATGGCAAAACAACGTTTGCCGGGTCAGCTAGTATAAAATAAAAGTAATTCAATCATTTTTTAAACCCCTAACATAGACAAGAACAGAAATAATCCCTAATAAGAACAGACGTGCTGAACATAATAAAACACATGTAGAACTTTCTCTTTAGTTTAACTTATTTTAAAAATTATTAATAATATCTACACATCATTTTTAACACATATTTATTTTTAAGATTTTATATAAGACTGTAAAATAAACTGTTTAGTGAGCATAGTGTTCGACACGACGCAGCGTGGCGCCCAACGTGTAGCGGCCGAGGTCTCCATTAGCTTGCGCGGCTCGTCGTCCGCACTCTTTGAACGGATCATGTCGGACTAACTGAAATTGCGAAGAAATCCCTCCGTTGTACAAACGGCCCCACCCTCCCCTAATTGGGGCTTGAGTGGCGATTTATTTGCGAGTCATGACCTTTTGTTGGACGTTAATGACGACTTTATAGCCTCGCCGTCCGGTCGATGTACTTTACATTTTTGTCGCTTCGAAGTCGTTTGCGGCTAATCTAAGAATTAGCTAAGAATCTTTTTGGCCGTTAATTGCCGTGTAATGCGTGTGGTGATGAACAAGCCAAAAATGTAATATTTAATTTTGGGCAGAAATTTTTAGTACGATGAAATGAAGTGAATTGATTAATATGCACTCAAATATAGATAAATTACAAAACATACACCACTGTTTATTATTTATAGCATGGTTTCCACTTTAAGGAGGGATCTTTAATCATACAACACAGCCCACGAATTAATTGTTATAAGAATAAATACATTTTCTTGAAAGTCAAATCGTTGGATGAACTTTTATATATTAACAAGTTCTAATCTTCCTTTTAAATATTTAGAAATTCAAAGGCATTAATAAAATTAATTATGCTGTTTTTGAAAAGAAATTTTATACGAAACTCATTTTTATCAAGATATTTACTATGTAATATGATTGACTCTCCGTTTGATGAATAAAGTTAAAGAAACTATTGTTCAAAGAATGCATGGAAGGCATGGAAAAAAATCAATGTGGACGAATTCAGTGACAAAGACCAAAGACATATTATTTCCAAAAAATAATTCTTTACATAGACTACTACTATCTATGATTAACTCATACTAAAAAGAAATTTATCAAAAATATATCTTTATTCATAACTCTATACCTAGTTCATACATTCAAGATAACTTTATAATTTAATTGTAAAGGTCAATTATCTTGACGCAATAACACAAGCTAGCAGCTAGAAATGAAAGGAGACGCTGAAAGTTCGATCTACACCGATAGAAATAATAAATGACCTACAAAAAATCTAACGAGCATGTTTTTTTTTACTCCGAAAACTCCTTTTATACTCTCAATTCCCATATCCCAATTTGAAGATAGCTTCAGTCGATAAATTATGTAATAACACTGATTTCTGATACCATGACGTAATAAAATTTGTCTAGAACCAATAACGTTTACGTTTTTATTCAATTTGTTTCATAATAGCCATCTGGTTCAAAGACAGAAAACGCATTGTCAAAACGAAGGAAATTCTTGAAGGAAAGATAATGCGAATAAACGGGCAGTGAAATAAAGATCGTAGCGGGGGCGGGCGCGAGGCGTGCCGGGTCTGTCCAATCACAGGGCACCTATTTACCTATCCGTACATAATCCCAAAGCCGAGAACACTTTATGTACTCCTAAATAAATGTCACATCACTAAATTCGTTCACAACTGGTGGGTAGATCATTATGTAAGCTGTGTTGCGGACTAACGCGGAAAGTTCACAATAAACTAGCGCTTATGGCCTGTCATATTTTAAAAAATCAAACTAACATGTTTTGATCAATTCAAATTAGGTATTACATAACAATGTTTTAGATATTGTCGCTTTATTTTTTAACTCGCGTAATACCAATGGATCACAGATATGATACACGTATTTTGAATTAAGCATCACACCACTATAAGGTATAAAAAAAATGTCAGAATCCAGCAACTGCAACTAATGTCAAAGCTACTTTTATGGTTAAATGTATTACGTCAAGCTAAGGAAGAATTTCATTGTATGGTGGCAAGTTAAATTATAATTCAGCACGATTACTTACACGGTAGTGTTGCTAGCGGAAAGAAAGACACGCTAATTCTAACTTCCAAACCACTTTTCTTTGCGTATAATACAACCCAAGTTCCCTTTCTTTACAAATGTATGTTTATTTTTTCAGGGGACGAGAGCAGAAGATATTTATTGGGAGGGGCAAGAAGATGGAACAAACGAGTTCTTGGAAGTTAAACCTGAAAACACCGGCATTGTCGGCCAATTGAACCGGCTTAAGCGAGCGTCTTTCGGAGACCTCTGTAAGTATTTATTTTTATTTTTTAGGTATACATACATAACCTCACGCCTATAATCCCCGAAGGGGTAGGCAGAGGTGCACTTCTGCACCCACATTTCGCCAAGTATTTTCAGTCCCACGTAATAGGGGGCGAGCCTATTGCCGTTTTTCGGGCACAATTCCAGACTGCTGTTACCGAGAATTTCCTAATAGAAAAACTCTGCCCGACCCGGGAATCGAACCCAGGACCTCGAGATCGCACGGCACATACTTGTACCGCGAGACCACGAGGCAGTCACGAGGCATTTTTTAGGTATCTACATGTAAAACATGTCTACTTTTTGGATTCAAACCCGCTCAGCCGACCCATCATACATACCACAGTCAAAACTGAGTACAGTGGCTTTACCATGTATGGAAAGATTTTGATCCAGCAATATTGCATTTATCTCTATTCTAATTTTCAGTATCCATATGTATATTTTGCACTTCTTTACCTAGTTCAAAAATGTAACTATGCAGAAAGAAACTAGCCTATAAACAGTAAGTTAGGGAAGTATCTAATTAATGAGTTTTGTGGATCGACTAACGACCTTAATTTATTTCATTTCAGTCTCGTTCTTCTCACCATCCACCACGGCTGCTCCGGAGAACTACGAGTCAATCACTGAAGATGAGGATGACACCATCATGTGAGTTCAACACATTTTAGCATGGCCTGTAAAAGTCTTAATATTTAGGTAATGACCGTTAAATCTTTTCAATTTACTTAGGTAATTGCAGTAAGCGGTCGAAATCAAATTAGTAAAAAAATTGCAATGCATTAGTTTTAAAAGGCGAAATAGTTCATTCGGTGGTGAATCGGTCGTTGTTAAAGTTACATTGTACGTTTTAGATAACGCTTAGTCGTGCTTCTTCTATCATCGCGAGCCATGCAATGATAAAGCAACCTTTAGTAACAAACAAGTAACCAATTTTGGAGAGTAAGCCTTTAGCATACTTTTATTAATTTTCAAACTATACCTACAATACAACTTATAAAGATAGTAATTTGCCATGTTTCCATTGTTCTAACCATTTTTGGACTATTGGTGTCAAGTGCACGTTGCACGTAAATAGTTAAACAAACATTAAATAAATAAATACATACACCAAACAGCGACATAGACAGCTCTGCCCCCACACTAAGATTCAAGTCTGATGTATCAGAAAAGTAGACATCCAGACTGGAACAAATATGTGTGGAACTCAAAATCATTTGTCTGCCCGTCTTATGCTGGGAGACCAAGAAGACAGTAACATATTATTACTTGCTTTTGCAGCGACAGCAAAGACGACGATTTGGATACAGACGGTTCCGGTCTACCAGACAACAGGATCGAACCTGAACCCCGAGAGAGTAAGTTGATAAATTGTTATAATTTATCACTTTTCTTTGACATTTTATTTACCTAACAAAAATTATAATCCTAATAATGTTATTAATAGGTTCTTTCGTTTTTTACTTTTTATTATGAAAACATTTAAGCTTCCTGTGAATTATAGAGAAACGAAATACGGGTCCTATATATTAAAATGTTGCATAGATAACCCAATTCTAAAGTTTACGCGAAACCAGTAGTGGACAGATTTTCAAAACAATAAGATTTTTAGGCGCTCGATCAAGACGAAATTTCGGCTTACACCAGTTTTTATTTGACTTTTAAAAGTTTAGCGGGAATGAACATCGAAAAGAAACGAGCATATCTTAGAGTTCACTACAAGCAATTTTTAGGCCTATGTAATTCGCTAAACTAGACTAGGCTAGCGTGGTGGGCAAAAACATTAGTTCTTATATCAAGAGTAGGGACGGCCTAGAGGGGCTAATATAGATCCTGCATTTTGATTTTTCATAAAATCGCTTAATATTTTTTCGATATAAAAAAAATCCTCATGTCAATTAATACTCGAAGCAAACTCTTCACAGCATAAAGATATTCTAATACATGGTGTACATTTTAATTTCAGAGACTCTCAGGGTGACGTTCGTGGTGATGGAACCGTACAACAGCGAGTATTCGAATAGGGACTCCGTCCAGTTCCAGAACTTTTCCAAGTCGTTGGCCGACGCTGTCAACGCTCTCTTCGACACGTTGCCAGGGACTCAAAAAGCCAGCCTTGTCAGAATACAGTGAGTAATCTGTTTAAATTAAACTTAATAGTTTTTATTTCGATACACCTTAGTGGCTGTATCAGGCTAGGTCAGATAATCTTGTATATCTAGTGCTTTGTATTCGCCCCGACACTGGCCATGCCTGTCATATGTCACACGTTGATATGTTACGTTTTGGGATCGGCTCGTGTCGGCATAATTTAATTGGATAATTATTAACCATAATCGTAAATTATCTTTTTAGTCGAAATTTTGCATTCTGCACTTTCCATGAGGAACAAAACAGTCGCTTTACGGTGTATCTCTAGAGATGACGTGCCAACTTCTAATAGCGTATCAAAGTAGACACAATCTGTCATTGAGTATAGTTAATTAAACTATCAGTATGGTCTCTTCAAGAGTTCAATAGTTTTAGATTCAAAGCACTGAGCAAACATACTAACATAATATATATTCCAGCAAATAGAAAACTTTTGGGTAGGATTTACATTACTAATTTCAATTGAAGTTCTATGGGAGTTGTACTATGAACCAGCAATTGCAGGTTTACCAATTTCTTTTAATGAATTAACAATATACAACATTACATAGAAATAACCTATATCAATAGTTTTCTATGATTTGATACAATATTGATACACAGAAATACATATCACAAAATATTGAAAGAGAGTTTAAGGGAGTGGGTGCGTATACATATATGTCAAAGAAAAAATAAGTTAATGTCAGATTTCGAATTTAGATAAGACTGTAATGATTACCTGCTTCGGGTAATCGGGTGTATGAACACCCGATAGTTTAATTGATTGATGTCCAAGTCGTTATATATTATAAATTACTGAATAATGCTTAAGTCACTAAATGTTATCAATATCAATTTTCATTTCAGATCTCGGTTGTCTGATGAGTTCACATGTAAGGTGACGCTAGACATCGTGACGAGTGGATACGAAGACACCGATAGGATAACGGAGACGCTTAGAAACCATATCAGAAATAGATCTATGCTTGGCAGTGCTACTGTTTATGATATGGACTTCAGCGCCAATGTGATCGATCCTGGTACGTATAAACGCTCTCATTTCCTATCTACCCGCTTTCCGTCCATAAACCACTTTCAAGTTATCTGGGTGCAACTAATACGTCTCTCTTCTCGTCATGCTGGTTGGGATTAAATATATAATACGGAAAAACTGAAGGAGACAGATAGCATGTGTGGTGGAACCCAAAGAATTTGACAATATTTATGGCAAGCTCAACATCATGGAAAACCGTCGTGTATGACTCAGCGCGTTTGCTGAAATTAGATCTTTGCAACAGGTTGCTTCGGAAGTTTTTAT
Source organism: Hemaris fuciformis (assembly GCA_907164795.1). NCBI lineage: Eukaryota > Metazoa > Arthropoda > Insecta > Lepidoptera > Sphingidae > Hemaris > Hemaris fuciformis. Next base: position 18,162,264 of record OU015431.1, on the reverse strand, counting down.
TGGTTTGGATATTTTAGGCACAGGCATACGTCCAACGGAAGATACATTGGTTGATTTATACGTCAACTGGCGCATTGATGGACTTTAATCCAATTTTTATGATATAATATACCTAAATATGACAAAGATGAATAATATGAAACTGATACAAATAATAAAATTGATTATGTATATCCGCTTAGAAATATATTTCGCTATTTGTGCCATTAAATCTATAGGATTTTTATGATCGAATATATAGGAATATAAGAATTGGTAACACTAATATGCCAGTTTACATATGGGATACAACTTGATTGTACCAGTCCAATTCTGCTACATTCTAACTTGCGAGATTATTTCTCATAATTTCGAGATGGATGTGAGTGTATACGGAATTAAATTACTCAGGATCAACTCTAGTAACGTGTGCTACTAACGAGCTTCAGTGTGACGATGGCAGCTGCGTCATCGACAGTGCTCGGTGCAACGGCGAAAAAGACTGCCCTGATGGCTCAGACGAGGCAGGCTGTAGTTCGGGTATTTCTTGTGTTTTTTTTTTCATTATTATTATTTGAAACTTCTTAATACGTTCTATTATTTTTTACTTATGTCATTACTTACACTAACAAATGCTGATTTCAATCCTTAATTAGAAAAAAAAACATTCATCCATACTTTTATCACTTTCACACTTTATTTCACTTTCATTTATTTGTTAACTTACAATAATTAAGTTAAATTACTTTTTTTTGGATTTTACATACGGTCGGAACAATGTCTCCTAATAATATTATTTAACTGAAATTAACAATAACTTTTTAGTAAACACTTGAGACGATTCACTATTATTACAACATTCACTTGTTTCATGAAATTTTCTTTTTTTCTTTTTATTTGAGTTGTGTTCCATTATTTCAATTGTTTTATTTAGATACCTTCCAACATCCGGACGGTGACAACTCCGATGGTGACAGTAGTTATGTGGATAATGACATCATGCGTCTTAACTGCAGTAATCCAATACCTTGTTCAAGTTCTTCAGTATCGTATTGCGAGTACCATATATGCGATGGTGTTGAAAATTGTCCTAATGGAGATGACGAGGCCAACTGCGGATACATTGAACCAGGTATAAGCTTAAAAATAGCAATTATGATTCTTTAAATTGAAGGATGAGCATCAATTATATATCTAACTTGTATGAAGATTTCGAACACATGAATAATGCCTGGAATGGAGAGACAATGTTTTCTATAACAAAGAAACAGCAAATACTTTTTAGTTTTTTTATTTTTTATTAATTATTATTTGGATTTATTTTATATTATTTTTTTTGTTTTCCCTGAAGCCGTGCCGGATCAACAAACTGATCAATCTTTGAACGAAATACCAACTGAGTCGAACCCAAAACCGGAAGATAATAGCTTTGTGGTAACCACCAATAATCCGATCTCAGGTAATTATGTCAAAGTTTACTACGAAGACATTTCGAAATCGCCATCAACTCGAAATAAATACAATTACTAAAGTGCCATAGAAGAGGCGCATTACCAGCAGTGAACGTGAAAAAGGCTGTTAATGTTGATGATGATGAAGAAGTAGTTTGTTCTTAGCTTGTCGGAATTTTTCTTTTATTTTTACGACGCCAAACACACAAAATACGATAGTATTATTATAATTATCAACTCCATGCCTAAAATATTGCTCCATGCGAAATCTTACTGAAATAATTAATTTATTGAGGTTTACCGTACTGAATCCTTAATTTATCAGTCCTATGCGAGTTTCATAATGCGATACATTGGTAAAATTGGATTATAATATCTCAATTATTTATTTCCTGTTTTTATTAGAAATGAATGAATTATAAAGGCAGCATAATAATAAATAGTATAATTCTTATCTCTTTGCCACGGAAAGGCCTATTTTGAAAAACTGTGTGTTATGACGCAACCCGACTCTAAGGTGCTTCTTCATATCATAATGTTATGCTAATCTATTAGCTTTCTACTACTGAATATGGATAGCCTTCTTGGTTCCAAGACACGACTATACGCCATGCGATCTAGAGGGCCTGGATAAAACTTTAGAGTCAGGCAAAGTGTTATTAAGTTTTTCCATGAGCAGATTCTCGGTTCACTAGGGGATATACATATGTGGGTGCAAGGTATACCTGTTTACTGGGTACCGACTTCTTATTATATCAAGAAGGCCTTCGAGCATACATCTTTGGTATTATTAGGTTTTTACCTTGCCATTGCAAAACAATACCTCTACCAATCATTTCATAATTTATTACTGCCTAATGCCTAATTTATTTATGCCTTATATATTTATTTTTTCGCAGCTTGCCACCCTGAAGACTTCCGCTGCGATGAAACTCGATGCTTGTCGCGTACCAAGCTATGCGATTCGTATTCTGACTGCGATGACGGCACAGACGAGCTGGGTTGTGGCGGTAAGTTTTATATTGCAGAAATGACTCCAGCTGAAATTTTGGAAAGATCTAATTGAAAGTCTTATCGTTTTTACTACGCACTGTACATCAAAGATAATTAAATAATACTACTTATAGCTCAGAGAATGATCGGTGATACCGATGATAGTTAGCAGATGAAATATTTAGACTCTATGGATGGGTACAATCTGAAGAGAAGAGACGTAAGCAATTGAGGAGGCAGTACACTAATTCGTTTTGTTTACTGCATTTAAGATGTCTAAGCGTTATATGTACATATCTCAAACATGTATTTTTTTCCTATGTAAGATCATTATATAGGTCAACAAAAACCAGATGCATCAAGAGTACCAAGGAAATTATACCACGACTTAATGTGGCTAAATCTACCTTTGGGAACAATAGTTTGCTGTATTATCTTTTAGGATGAAATGAAATAAATAAAATAAATAAATAAATACATCCAACAGTCACATACATAGTTCTGACCCCACATCAAGATACAAGTCTTTTGTCGTGGGTATCAGAAACTACTAGAGACTTTTCGGTCTCACAAACACCCAGACCCGAAACAAATACTTGTGGATCACACAAATATTTGTCTCGGTGCGGGATCGAACCCGCGGCCTCTCGTTTCGCAAGCTGATATCTAGCCAACTGCGCCACGAGGCTGTCAACTGAACTGAATGAAATGAACTAGTAAACAAAAACGGGGCTTACTCTTAATTTTTCTATTTTTCTGATTTTATTAAACATAGCTAATGAAAACGATGAGTCAATTCTTCTATATACAATTATTGCAAACAGATAAACATTAATTAATTAAATGCAAACGACAATTAGCCCAATAACTATTTATAATACACTTGCATTTATGCAAGAGCAGTAACAGATTTCGCGGGCATTTACTTGCGTCACTCAAGTGTCCAATTGAGTCTTAACGATGCCCTCATTAGACCAATTGGCATTATAAATAAACCGCGCGCTGGTAAGCTTGAGTGCTTCTCAATAATCCAACCATATGTTACCGATTGTTTAACGAAATCACTTTAGCCGGTATGTAAAGCTATAATATGCCACATTAATATGTCTAGGTTCTTACAGTAAGTACATTGAAGAAGAAACTGTCAAACGAAGATGCGAATTGCAGTATTTAACTTTTCTGAGAATTTGGTCTCAATAATTGTTTTATAGCACATATGCGCCGCAGCACATATGATATGTATCGGGGATCCTCTGCCTAAGCATTCGTATGTATACCAAGATTTAACATTTATGTTAGGCATACAATCCATGTCTCAAAATCACTAAATAAGCATTTAGGTGTTTTCCCACGAATTAAAAATACGAAGACATCGTAGGATTTATCGGGTTTAAGACTTTAGTCGAAGTATTTACGCGACATTTGCTTATCAATTGGGCTTGATTTGAAACCATGGTATGGGCATATCAAACCGCGCAGCGTGTAAGTAGTGAGCAATTGTGACCGGTGCCATATTGAGTCCTATAATTGTAATTGTTTATTGCCGTTTTCCTGCTGCTTTGTTCCCATAAATAATTCATTTGTAATCACAATGACTCATATGTTACCCGTTCAGTCTGAATGTGAAGTATAAATAGTATGGTAATATTGTTTAACATTAACAAGTAAAATTTAAATCAAGATGTTGGCCTAGGACTAGACAGACGTACAGTTTATTAGAAGACCTGATCTATAGATCTATAACAATATTCGTCCTACTCCTGAAGTCGGGCCTCCTCGTCTACTGAAAAGGATTAATCTATGTATTATATTAATTTATACTTAAAGGGCACCATAATAAGAGGACTAAGGTTTCCTCGTGATATTTTCCTTCGTGAGTCAAAGTATAGATACCTATAGATCACATTAATTTAAATTAATAATTATTCATGCAGTGTTATATTAATTCCCAAAAAGCTCAACAATACCAAAGAATTCCTATGCTTTAATGGCCTTGTCAATAGTAATTTTGTTTATTATGCATCAATTTTTTTGTATTTTTTTATAAACATAGTTCTTGATTCAAGATACAACACATTGTATGTATTATGTAATCATATGAGGCATTCGGGGACTGTATCATAGATGCGACAAGTAATTAAAGAAAAAAAAACGATTATCAAAATTATTGTCAACGCATTCACAAGTGAAATTTCACATCGAACCAATACTTACCAGCTACTTACTGAACCAGCCTTTTAATCCATTGCTGGTTTTAAGTTTAATCTAGCACGGTCAGTAGACATTGTGTATTCCGTTAAACACTTTTCCCATATAAGATTATAAATAATAAATCTACAAGTGATTAGACTAGCTAGAATACATTTATCTTTTCCCATTAGTTGCGGTTTAGTCATCAAACATATTCGGTTCAAATGTTTTCTACTCAGTTGTCGATCAGAAATAAACTTTCGATTGTAGTAAATGCCAAAGCACTATTAGAGCGGATATTCGTATCTTATGTGTGGGCAGTTTTACGATTTTCAAATGATGTCATAGTATAAAATCATTATGTCACTGCCTCTGTTTGATGTCATGCGACTGTACAGGAAGTAGGAAAGCACTAGCTTGTTATTTTCTAAGTAATTGGACCAAAAGGTCAGTTGTAATAGTCAATTCAGATACTACCGATGGCTTCGTGATTTACTTGCTTGCTGATTAATTATTACTTTGTTTTACTTCATGGCACAATCGATGAAGTGCTTGTTATCAACAACATTGAATAAAAAAGTTGTAGTATATTTAATTTTGTGCGTTTTGTGTCACAGATTAGTTAGAAACAACAATTCATTAAATCTTACTGTCTAAAAAATACTAAGTTTTTTGCTGAGAGAACCCTACTATTATGATGTTCTTTATTATTTAATACATATGTGTGTATATATATATATTATATTTGGAATTTGGTCACGGTGTAGAGACGAGGCTTTAGACGTTTGCAGGGCGCATTCCCGACTCTATTGCAACTAAAAAAAAAAATTAAAAAAATGCTTTCGCCCGATCCGATAACCTTAACGGTGGCCTCAATCGCTTGATTCAATTTATGCCAAGGGAAATGATAAACTTTTTACATTTTCTGCAAGTGACTACTGAGAGTGCTAAACATTAGCAGGGCTATGTTAGGATTATAAATTTATTCTCTGACTTCTATGGCAATTGATAATGCGGTACACAGAAGTGGTTGCTCAATAAACGATGGTCATGTTCATAAATAAATATGACTAATTAATGCATTAGAAACATCGGTCATAATGTTAATGATGATGACAATAACGTCCCAACAGATGTATTTCGTTTTGTTCTATGATGTTTTTTGTTGTAACATATGGGAGACATATAAACACTGCGATGTTAATTTATTTTGTACATGAAATATTTATCCTATGCCCTTTGTTATATCATTGCCGGTCACGGGTGTCCTCTACTATTAAATATGTCTGATCCTCAAGTGATTGTTTAGTCTAATACTATGTGTCTACAAAACTTTCAGAGGTAGCTATCATCCCTACAAATGATAATATTAGTGTCATGAATAATAAATCCTTTTTTTATTTTGATTTTATAATTTACTTTAAAAAAACTTAAAGTTTAACTAGGTGTTTAGCTGTTTCTCCTTTACAGCTAAATATGTCCTAGTGGTGAATGACTTGACGGAAAATATCTTTTAACAAAATTTAACAGAGTTATCTTCAATTATATTGGGCCTGCTTCATATTATATGTCAAGATTTTTTTAGCTAGTTTGTCACAGAGATTTAAGTCCAAAGCATATTTATAAAGGCAAAGAAAGAAGCCTACATTACGCTCGCAAAATACATTTTTATCCTTTTACAGTGCAAGTTGTCCCACGGTGCGAGCGCCGGAGACCTCCTTTAGTTTGTTTGGTTTCCAACTGTTTATTTATTCCTTTTACTCATTTATAGCACCGAGCAAAACCGCAGACTTGAACTGCAATCGTTTGTATCTTTTTACTAAACGATTGCATGCAGCATTCTGTATGACATTGTACGTAGATGATAAATTTGCGATTTTATTTGTTTTTTAAATAAACGTAATGGTTATTTTAACTTTTATAACTGTTCTATAAAAAACATTGTACTGAAATTAGTTAGAAGGATACAATTTCGCAATTTTAATGTCCGGATCGGAACAGTGGCGAACTTTAAATAAAATATTGTTTTTTTTTAGAGTCAATGCTGATAAATACTTCATAGTGATCGACTTTAACATTGGACTCTCATCCACTTGCGGTACAATTGTGTTCAATGTGAACTAGAGGTCCCGGGTTCGATTTCCGGATAGGAACGTGTTATTTCGCCATTTAAAGTGTTATTTTTTAGTCCTTAGTAGCAGGAAATATATCTCTGCTACCCGTTTGGAGTTACCAGCGTATATATACTTATGTATAATTACTTCAAATATAAGAAGTAAAATAACACTTTAAATTGATTAAAATTGACGCACTTGACCTTTCAGTAATCGTATAACTATATATCAGAATATACTGCTAAATATATCTTGACCATCTCAAACGTTATAATAAAGATCCGCGACTGTTTCATAACAATTATGAAGTTATATCATCAACGAAAATATACACAAAGGGGAATTAATCCAATGGAAATTTAACAAAACTAAATTAATCAAGGTTCTTACTAAAATGGTTTAATTGTCGCGTCTGCGTTACAGAGCCGAGGCGCCTTTTCATTTAGCGCATTAAGACAAATTGATTGTTACGCACTGCCCGACGAACCGAGGGATATGCCCCGGTAATTGTCCCAGGACAGTGATTCTTTGTTGGCTTGCTTCTGTGCAGTACACAAACATAATGATGATTAATATCTCACACACATACTCGTACAGACACTTCAAACTTGCTTATAGAAACTTTTATTTATAAAGCCCAATGAGTACTTCTGAATTGTATTATATTCAATTTGAAAAAAATATATACTTTTTACCAGTACAAACACGTAATGAAAAGGTTTTTCCTTGTAGAAAAGATTATGACTATCGGCATCATTTCAAACTATTATTCTGGTCTAATTTATTTGGTAAGCTGTCAGGAATGCAAAATACTTTCGCGGGTTATAAATATAAAGTAAGACTTAACTTAATCGGAAGTGACATGCATGTCAATTTTTGCACTTACGCAACAGTTATTAGTGCTGTTTTATGACCTCTATGTTGTTAAGTTATGAAATATGATTTCAATTTAGTAATATTAAAACTATACATAAAATTATAGATATACTACACTGTTATCTATTTAGCGTTGTCAATAGTTCTAATCAAATAAAAAGCTTTTTCCGTAGTCAACTAAATACATTTTACAATCTGTAAAGAGGCATTTTAAACGCATGCCACGCCTGTGCGTCGGAATTACCTTTGAATGCGGCATTAACATTTGTAGAACACTGGTGCATAACAAAATGTACACTTATCAAGTTATGTACCTATTAGGTGTACAATTACCCACATTTGTTTATATTACGCGTGCATTCCCGAGTGATAGACGAATATTGATGACGTAATAGTTTTGTTATGCTTTGCTCGCGGTTCAATCCAGACCATCTGAGGAGGTGAGACGCGCGAGGAAAGAAGGGCACAGGGTCATGTTTCGTTGTAGTTTTAAGTAGGCTTGTTGAAAAAATATCGATATATCGATATTTTTGAGCGATATTTAATATTTAGATATATCGATATAAAATTCCAAGTATCGAAAAGGTATTAAATTCGATATTTTTTATTATTAAATTCCAATTTTTTTTATTAACTTTTTTCTTTGTAACAATTAACATTGTCTTTTTTTGGTCGACAACAAGTACGTACTTAAATCATACCGATATATCGATATTTTTTTAGTGTACATATATATTAATTAAATATTATAATCAGATATTTTTTAAATATATCGATACGGTATATATCGATATTTTTTTTGTATTTCTGACATCCCTAGTTTTAAGCTGAACTTGTTTTTTTATTATCTGCCAGGAATATATAACAAATTGCCATGCTTTTCATAAATATTTTTTAAATATATCGATACGGTATATATCGATATTATTTTGTATTTCTGACATCCCTAATTTTAAGCTGAGCTTGTTTTTTTATTAACTGCCAGGAATATATTACAAATTGCCATGCTTTTTATAGGTCCATTACGATACGGCAAAGATATCGCAAGATGCTCTGATCTTAAGCGCAATGTGTCCTAAAAAAAGTTTGAAATAAACGGAAAGTGTGATTTTTCATCAGTTGATACAATGATGTCAGCATGTTCATAAATTCATGTCAATCTCATTTGATTTTTCATTACAAAACTTACTTTACCGGTCCTAAAGATTTTTGGAAACATTATATTACGTTTCACTACGTTAGTTCATAAGCTTAACATTACCCACAACAGTACTGAAATAAATTTAGCTAAAGTAGGATTAAGACGTAGAAGTTTGAAGTTTGAAGTTGTATAGAGCGACATAGTCTTAAGCTAGATAAAGCTCTTTAAATAAAGAAAAAAAAAGTACTGAAATAAATCGGTGATACGGTGGACCTGTTTACGGATGCGATCTGTGATATCAGACTTCTGTTGAACGATGTCAACAATGCCGGGTATCGTGTCGCCCGTTGAAGGCCCAGAAGTGCTTAAACGACAAAATTGAATTCCCTTTGAGGTATTCAAAACACTAGGTTAACATCGTCGCGATGTCTGCTGACATAACGTACTCTTGTATATAAAAACTCGTTTGTGTTATTGCTAAGTTTTTTTCGTGTGAAGTATAATGCATTCTTTAAATTTGTTTATGATGAACTTAGGACACAGTGTAGCTCAATACTTTTGACTTCATATAAATATGTGTGTATCTAAAAGATACAGTTATTTTCGCATTCCTTTAATAGGGGAAAGTGGGGGAATTGGGAACACTTAACTTCAAACGCTCAAAAGTAATAGAAACACGTCACAGATATAGTCAACTTTTATTTCAACATAAACTATGCTTATCTAACTACTTATTAATGACAAAATATTCTGAAAAATCAACACTATACCAAAGATATAAACAAAAACAAAAAACATTGTCGTTCCTTTTTACCCGATACCCTATGGGGTAATTGAGATCAGCCCGCGGGGGAAATGGGTACGGTATGGGGTAATTAGGAACGACATATTCAAATCTTTATAATAAACTACCATTTTACTGGTTGGCAGATATCATACACGTAACCTCTAGTAGTCTCGCCGGCAGTACATTTTTCGTGTGCCCAGAGCTTACAAATGGCGAACATGATCCAATCCTCTGTCGGTGGGGATTCTTACTTTTCATTGCACATTAATAAACAAAACTCCTCTTCATTTTCTTTGTAAAGCTTTTTTAAAATTTCTTACTCGTTTACCCTTGACTTGTGGCTTCTTTTGTATTGTTTTAATGGGTGTTTCGTTTTTTTTTTTAACGTTTGTATTTTTTTTTAGCTTTTCTCTCAATTTATCTCTTCTGTTCGTCCTCTAGCGCTGGATAAAATCTGAGAATGCCTCTTATTCTGTCGCAGTAGGAGTGACAGACTCGAGACATAAAGTCATAGCACCAATCTTTGCCTGCCAGCTGGGTTTCCCTGTTAAAATTGTGTTGCAGTTTATTAGCTTCAGCAAATCCATAAGCAATACTTCGTAGTAAACTTTGTGTTATACCCTAAAGAGTCTTGCAGCAATCAAGTATGTATTTTGCTAGCTGGTTTTCTTGTTCTTTCTTAAATACACTAAACCGACCTTTTTTGGTATTATGAATTCGTTTTGTTTCAATTGTTTGAATAATGTTGTTTTTGGTATTGAGTATGTAGTAGCAGCTTTGCCTAATGTGAACTTTTTACTTTTTATATCTTCGATTGCACGATCTTCAATTTTATATTTTGGATTAGTCTTTCGAATGTAATTTCAAGGCATCTAAAACAATTTGTAATATTAAAACATTTTCTAACAATCAACCAGCAGTACTAGAGTAATTAAGAAAGAATACAAGGGGTATTTGGGAACGTTCCCAATTACCCGCCTGACGTCGTTCCCAATTGCCCGAAGTAGTTAATAAATGAATAAAATGGCCGCCATCTTTAATAGTATTTTTTTAAACTTCAAATCACGTAGGGTTTGAAAACAGATAGTATATGGATGATAGTAACAAAATATGGTGGCTTCGAACTGAAAAATATGATAGTTACGTCTATTATAATACACGACAAAATTATAACGAAAATGCAAAAAACATTGTTCGACTCACTGTGACAGCACGTTTGCGGCTTTTTACTTTCACTTTTGCACACGTACTGAGGGGTGCTGAATGCATCCTTCGAATAAGCGTGAGACGGTGTGGTGCTGGTGGAAGTACTACTTACCTAGCAGTTCCGATTTACCCGCCGTTCTCAATTACCCCACTCTCCCCTACACATTTTTTTAAGCTACAGACCACCTACTGTATAAAAGAAAATTGTCTTTTTAATAGTTTTAAATTTTCGATAATAAATTAAAGTCGGAGTATAATATAATAATAATATAATTTATTCAGTGACCAAAACAATGTTTACACAATAAATTCAAACGCAAGGATCTTCTTTTAAGCATTAAGCATACTAGTGCTTTATTGATTAACCCATAATGCCTCTGCTGTGCGTTCTACCCTTAACTAGGCAATGTTTAATGAACAAATGAAATTGACGATGATTTTACTGGTAAGGCATTGAATTTTATATATTGGGTACTAGTAAGTGTATGCGTAAAGATTACCTGACTACTAACGTAGACTCTATTCATCATTAATTCATTCATTGATCATCAACATACATACATATGTACGTCCCACTGTTGGGAACGAGCCTCCTCTTCAATTGAGACGGTTTAGGCCTTAGTCCACCACGCTGGCCTAGTGCGGGTTGGATTATTACATTAGTCATGGTGAATGAGGATTTCTCAAGTCGTAGAAAATGCCATCTGCCATCTTAATTAAGGGTTAAGATTTTCTATTACTCTGTCAATAATAAAAAAAAATTACAATAATTGATTGTTCCTATTTGCTGGTTAATTCAATGTTAACCAAAACATTATTATTGCTGAACTTATGTCATGGTGACATCATTAGATGATAATGCAGATTCCCCTGCACATTATATCAGTCATGCCTGGGTAGTGTATCACAGATCTGACTTGTAGCTATGGTACCATATGCACAGGGTTAGTTATTATATTATATTCATAACAGTTGATGTTGCTAGTGCTCTTAGAACACCAAACATGATGTGAATATTTTTTGTAACTTTTAGCAAGAATAATGATCAAACATTGCATTCCATTCTAAATAACTAACAAGCAAATATTTTCCATTCAGTAACTAAATATTGTTACTATTTATCTACTACAGACTCATATTTTATTTATATTTATTGACTCCATGTCTTAACTAGGTCGTCTATAATGTGCGCAAAAATCTTGCGGTTGTTAGAAAAAACTTTCGTTTTATTATAAGCAATGTCGTAAAATGCTGAACATAATTTTCATAATAAGACAATTCGACCCCAGGGTGCATCATTTAGGGTAAACTGTTAAGTGATGAGGGCTGTTTCGGCTTATATCGATAAACATCAAAATAATAGTTTGCACATTGCACAATTGAGTGAAATGGCGAATTTTAATCTACCACACAGAAAACACTCAGAGAAAACACGGCCTTCCGTTTGGCGCCTGGCACGCGGCGACTTCCTGTCCGCGCAGATGCTAATGTCGGTCTGGGTCCCAAAAACAAAAGTTCCTATGTCGGTGTACCGACCAAAATCTTGGTCCGACAAAAATGGCCACCTTCGCTCCAATTGGGGCGACTACGGGGCGCGGGCGAGAAGCACCCACAAAGATGCCGCAGCGACCCGGCGACGAAAATGTCTCGGCCATCTCGGGAGTTGTAGGGGACGCAAGTGCACTAGCTTAGTTCGGTTGTAGGCGGGCGTCCACAACGGACATAGGCCACAGTGTGGCCGCCCTTCTCGGAGACACTGGCAGTGAGGACGCACTGCAGTACGTAAAATCCCAAGGGCCCCTTTGAGTCGCCTTTTACGACAGGCAGGGGATACCGTAATGGGATTCTAACGCACCCTTGCCACAGGGCAGGGCGCTGAGCTTAATTGTCTCTGTTGACCAGACGCCTCCTTCTTTAACGTCTTTGTGAGTATCACTTCTTTCGCGATCCTGCTTTGCACTCTGCTTCTGCGACAGGTATTGCTCGCAGAAAGAGAGGATCCCTCGCCACAACCTCGGACTCCCGATCGAGAGATGATCGTCACTAACAATCACTCGGAGAGCGCAGCACCTCCCGGGCTGGACACTCGTCTAAAGTGTGCTGGGCTGTGACGTCCGGACAGTTGTTACAATGGTAGCACACGGCCAACTCCTCCTTCATTGCCACCCGACACAGATAGTGGCCGAAGCATCCGTGCCCCAACAATACTTGCGTCAGGCAGAACGTACCGTGCCGTAGCGCCTCTCTACCCACTGGTCGAGGACAGGACGCACTGCCACGATGATCCTAGCGCAAGCACTGGGATTTCCCAGCTTGGTTCGCCATTCCTCCACGGCGGTCGATAGTATCTGCCTACCCCAACGGGAGACAGGCGTGAGTTTATGAATGTATGTACTTAAACAAACTCAAAAAAATAGTAACGGTATAATTCTCAGAGACTTTATTATGGATGTGTTAACTTAAGTCCTATACGTAAACTTGCAAATTAAATAATTCTCTTCGTGTATATTTAAAAACAAACTGTTAGAATGAGACCTTTGAATACGATAAGCATTATCTTTAGGTAGTAACTGATATCACGGGACGCCGTGGAGTTTCTAATTACAACTGAAACAGATAATAAAAGCGTCAGAGGTTGTGATAATATAAAACAAAAATTAACGGTTTATTTATGACGTAATGTATAGCTAACAGGTCTTATTGAAAAACGACATTTAAATTTTCAAAAGTTTGACTTGTATTTCGATTCTCGCGCCTGTATCCTCGAACAGTTATATTTTTTTACAACCGAACTTCAGTGTATAGAGAACGGGACCATGGAAGCTTATCTGAGCTTTGTGCTGCTTTTTAGAACTATCTAATGAAAAAAAAAACATTTTGTCTGACTGACGAATAGCACTCGCACAATAGGCAGTCAATTATTTCTTGTTTCGATTAATTTGATATCGATTAGGTATAAGAAAATAATAATAAAGAAATAATTAATAGACCCTTGGTTTTGATGTCATGATGAACGGTCTTTTCATTTTCATTCAGACAGAATGTTATTCGTAATCCCGATTGTTTAGAAAACCACCTAGGTACTTCAGTTAATACTTAAGTAGCTATAGACTATTCGTCTTCCACATAAAAAAGTAAAATTTGATTTAAATAAATAAATACACCCAACAGTCACATACATAGTTCGGACCCCACTCTAGGATACAACTCCTGTGTCGTGGGTATCAGAAACTACGAGAGACTTTTTCCGTGTCACAAACATCCAGACTTATAATGGGACTGGCATGTCCATAAAGGAAAAGAGTCCCTAAATTAAATAAAGAGAAAAAAAAAACACCCAGACTCGAAACAATATTATTTGTGGATCACACAAACATTTGAGTGTGCGGGGATCAAACCCGCGGCCTCTCGTTTCGCAAGCTGGTGTTTATAGCCAACTGCGCCACGGGGCTGTCAAATTATTATTTAATAGTATTATCTTTTTATGCACTGTGCGTAAATGTCGAGAAGTATCAATGTGATACAGCACTAGGCACGGGCTTGCGTGATGTCCCCAATCGATATTTAGTTGGTATCCATTATAATTGCATGTTTCTATTGTGCTTAAATAATAATCCACGATTGTAAATATGCTACCGTACCGTTCGGGATATCTGCCTTTATTATTTGTTGACTAAAGTATAATAAACATATCTATGAATTAAGCCAATAATAAATAGGTGTTTTTGAATATAAACATACTAAAATAAGATAAGGTTTTAATTATAGACAATTGTATTTTATGTCTTTTGTTAGGTTTTTAATTTATTTGTGTTCCGATAGTATGTAATAAAAATAGTTAATCCAAGGAAAATAACATTATTTTAAGGTCTTTACAATAACATACATTTTGTAACGGCCACTATCAACAATTTGTACTTTAAAAATCTAATGAATTGTCCATAACCTGCTGTGATGTTGATGACGAGATATGTTAAGAGATAAACTCTTTCGAGAAAAGTGCACCCAGAATCTAATGTTACCCTCGTAAAATCCTACGAGGAATGCAGTTGATTTATGTATCCTCGTGGCTCTTACTAATCCAAAATTTATTCAAGCCTAGTATTTGTCTACTTTGCCGACATAGTCTATTTTAGAAAATTAGTTTTGTTTCGACAAATTGGTCTTCACGCAAATCCCAAAGCTCAGCACTGTCTCCTAACAGTTAACTATGTAGATTGAACGCGGTATTGTTATAGATTAAGTGATTCCTTTCAAAGAAGACCGGATACCAGACTTTTGTTACCTACATATTATACGTAGAGTATTAAAAGATGTAATATATGTCATAACTTGATTTATAAATCGACTATTTTTCGGTTTTTCTTAATATTTCAATGAAATTCGCTGATTTTTGTCCAATATATGGATAAAGACCGAGATACAAGAGAGCGTTCATTATAAAAGTATAAACATGTCCCAGTTAATGTTCTATTAATAAACGATATAAAAATCTCTCATTGACATATATAAGGGCAACTGATATTATTTATCATTAAAAAAACAATATAAGAAACGATCTCACGCTTGTCGCTCACGTGACTGATTAGCATATTGCTCGTTTATACCAATGTCTCTCAGAGTTTACTGAGTCATAGGCAGCGTTTCGCATTCTAATACTCACATTGTGATATAATTAAATACGCTTTGTTGATCAATTCTGTGCTTTTCGTGATCGTACGCCGCGGGCATAAAATAAGTTTCTCTATGAAATTGAATATAAGGATCGCGTGCGCGGACTCATTTTCAGAGTTACCTTTAACCGATGTCTCTCTCAACTATAATAGGGTATTTTATTAAATTGCTTATATTGGTACATTTAAGTATCGATAAGTGGGCGAAGTTCGGCCGAACCGAGATAACCCTTGTAGGAGAATATGTTGTGAAACTCTGATAATGTGTCACTAACAAGGGGCGTGTTGGTCGCTTTTTGTTAATGAACAATTGAGATTTGATTTTTTCAGTTTCATTAATGAACATAATAAACTGGTTTTTATTTTATAGAAGGCGTCTTATATTGTTACCGGGTCATATGTATTTTATTTATTAGTTTTGCTCTTTACTATAATAAATTAAGCGACTATATTGCGCCTTTCGCTGAAGTTTAAAGTAGAGTTTATTTGTTAAAGAGATTTTGACATGGCTTGACATTATTGTTTGTTATTCCAATTTACGAAATTATTGAAAATAAATTATAGGCCAAAGAATAAGGGAAAGTTGTAGTTCGTGCCTTATTTCCGTTTAAGTGTCTTATTCGATGATAGTCTGTAGTAACATACTATGTTTTCCAGAATTGAGTGTGTTTAATTACTAATTTAACAAAAAATATCCACGATAGAGCAAATATGGGTCTACTAGTCGAGTCAGTAACCATTATCAGCAAGAGTTGCGGCCCGACTAGGCTAACCACGAACTTGCACAGAACATAGACTACGTTACAAAAACGTATTGTTTGTACTGTGAGCACCAGCTTGAATGTATCTCTAGTCTGACTTTCTGACGCAGCACTGTCTTAGCTGTTTAAGCAGGCTAAAACACATTTGAAAGAAAATAATTATATTGCAGATTGCATTGTTAATGAAATAAAATACAGCGTAGGTTTTACATTTTCGTTTTTTTGTGACGAAACATACAGAATGATCTTGTATTATTTGAAAATTTGATTGCGACATAAAATTGCATATTTAGCGTTTTTTGAACTTAATGTTTTTAAATTTGGAATATTCAATAATTCACTTTTTACTCATCGATGATTTATAACATAATATATGACAGTCAGGACTGTGGATTTGTATGAAGGGTCTTACACTTAACGTACGGTAGCCAACCAATCGGATACGAGTACATACCAGCTGTAATGTTTGTCGCAGACTAATCCGGGTATATCCCTACGTTTGGAAAGCGCGGGTCGGACGCACCGCGACGTCGCTTCCGTGTGGCGGGTCGACGGCCACATACCGATAGCGACATTATCGTGTCGCATGTCGCTCGCGCACCTGATTTATGTGGACGACTGTACTTTAGTGAAGTTAGCGATGCACGCCCCACACTGTCATCCCTCGGCCGTGATAAAAATCATCGCTATTTTCGTCATAGAACTGTTTTTTTAATTACAAAACAAATGACAGCATATATCACTATATCGGCGCACATGTCCCTGATAAAAAGAGAGATGAAGAGAGAAATGGAGTTCACGGCACTTAATACAGCTCCAAAAGAAGAAAAAAACAGTCGCTTGACATAATTATGCGAATATTTATATCGAGCGACATATCGATTCATAAACTAGTTATTATACTTGTTATGGTTATTTGTCGATTGTTTTGCTGCTGATTTTCACTGCTTAAAAAAATAATTTTTGACTGACAGATTATTTCCAGCATATGTTTTCAAAAACTGTTATTCATTCTTTTCTCACATTAATAACTCCCTAAAAATTGGCTGCGTTTAAAATAACGTACTCTTGGATGTTGAAAATGTTAAAAGGCTTTACGATATTAAGCTCGCACCAATTCTCGTTTAGAACTTCCAAGCAAATGGATAGATCATTTTGTGTTTTAGCGTAAAATAAGGGGCATTTACTTCATGAAAAGAATAAGACGCGCGCAATATAAAATAGCTTATTTATTTTACAGTCTCAAATTTCATTTCAGCGTAAACCTTATAAAGTCATCGATAGGTACACCAGACGTCAAGGCAATTCATTTGATTGTCCGTGATGCAATACTTGGGTTACCAATGTACAACCATGTACAATTAACAAACTCAATGCGATAACGCCCTCAAGTACTAAATACCATGAGATACACAATAGCTGGCTGATTAATTAGCAGGCCTTCAGAAACTCACCGAGGTATATTTACATGCTACTAGATTACATGCACGTACTTTAGCCAAGCGTGATGTCATCACAGGGACGATAAACGAAGACTCATAGGATAAGTAGTAAGTAGTAGGCATAAATTTGTTTTGAATAAAGTCGCATCCTGCCTCTTATCTCACAATTTCATAGAAGCTAAAACTTTGTTTGTACATCTCTGTAAGGAAAAACACGACCCAATTAATTTAATTACAATGACATAATGCTATGTAATAAAGTATTACGGTTCAAAATTAAACTTTAAGTAAATTTATTTCCACTGATGTTAAGTTAATAAAACCTTTTAGACCTCATAAAATATATTTTGCTGTAATAGCGTGAACGTTGACAATAAACAAGTAAAAAGAAGTAAAAGTGATAAATTAAGCAAAAATCTATAAAGTAAACATTAGCCAAGCAAAAGGAACTTGCGAACTTTACCTCAGTTACGTTAGTTAGTTCGGTATTTTTAGAATTGTACCGTCTTCATTTCATTTGCGGTACCATTTGTTCAACAGTTTATTATTATTCAATTAAAAGAATTTCGCCAAATAAATATTTTAAGTTTTTTGAGTAAAAAGTTGTATTTTATATCTCATTTTACTTACGACTATATCTTGTTTTCGATATTCGTTTAATAGTGTTCTAATAATAAAAAAAAAAAACTCTACAGAAATAGTATCGATCTTGGATTAATAATAGTTTTGAATACAGAATAGGTTGCTTCGTTTGTTCTATGACAAAAGCATGCAGCGTTCGAGAGGTTCGATGCCTGAGTAGGCGATGTGCGAACATTCCATATTACGTGGAGCTTATACATACATGAAACGTAAAAAACGAAAATACACCTTAGCTAACCTTTCTTGGGTATAGGCGTACATATGTACATTAAAATCTTGTCGTTAACTTTACGGACGACAAATAGTTAAGCGTTCAGCTACACGTAATCACGTTCCGTGGTAGGGCACGTAGGCCTGTGACGGGCTCGCGTGCACCGCCCTCATTTACTACATTTTATGACATGGTTCCGACTTACTATTTCACTTTTTGTTTAAACTATGTTTGTCAGAGTATGCGCCGGTAATCGCACTCCCTGTGAAAAACATCGCCTTCCACAGATACAAGCGGATCTTTTATTTACGTATTATTCAACTGTATTGATACTAAAATATAATTCATTTAACATGAAGGGATTCATATATAAACGTTAATGTAATATATATTATATATATATATTCACAAGTTATTATCCTCAATATGCAAGTAAAAAAAGTCTTATTTTTCTTTATAAAAAATTCTAAAAGTTGCTAGTTGTGAGTTTCCTGTAACGTTTATATTTTGTAATTATATTTGAAAATTAATCTATCTAAAAATTGTTAAATATACTTTTTATAGTAACTGTGTTTTCCTGGTCATATTAATATCAATGTCTGAATTGCTTCACTTTGTTTAAACAAATTTGCACATTGCAATATTGCATAATATTGTCTAGCCTAATCAATTCTTGTCATTCTGTTATATGATCCACGATGTAAAAAAATATATGCGCATTCTTCAATGGTGAGTGTTTCAGTTTGGTGGTAAAATGCAACGGAGCAAACTTTCCGAGCGCCTTAATCCTATCTTTGAAGGCTTGTTTGTATGGCCGAGAATCGCGGAATTTATATTATGTGGCTGCAAATAAGGTTGTTGCAAAAGGCTCACTCCGTTTTATAGCAACCCAAATGTATTATTTAAATACCTAATTTTGTTAGATTAGAATGTTAACAGCAATATTTGTATGTAAGTTACTTTTGTAATAAATATATTTAATAGTTAAAAGTAATAGTTAGTTGTAGTCTAAAAGTAATAGTTTTAAGAGTCAAACGACTCTAACGCCACCACATGTCAACTGGACTGCCTTTAATCAACTAAGAATAGTAATTCCCACCAAAAATAAATCTTATTCAAAATTATATATCCATACACAACCTCACGCCTGTATTTCCCGAAGGGGTAGGCAGCGGTGCATTTTTGAACCCACAATTGAACGCATCAGTCCCACGTAATAGGGGGCGAGCCTCTAGCCATAGCCATAGTTTTTTGGGCACATTTCCAAACTTCGTGCTGCACTGCGAATTTTCTAATGGAAAACCCGGTAACACTTTGCCCGACCCGGGCATTAAGCCCGGGACCGCACGGCACATATGTACTTGTGCCGCGAGACCACGAGGCAGTCACAATTAACACATAATATTAAGCTTATTCTCGGTCGACCACGTGAAACGCGGACCTTTTTCACCTTCTGTACTAGTACAGATTGTGTGGCATTATCTAGACATGACACAACAGTCTCGATGAGTAATTCTAACTCACGACACTGCACTCACAATATAAATAACTACCTCAATATCGCTTACTAATATTATACCACTATTTTAATGGATGCAAATATTATTAATGTCGTGTTATTTTTATGCTTTTTTTTTTTTTAGGATGAAGCAGAATTCACCTAAGAAAAGAAATTGTTGGCAATGCCCTTATAAAGAAACTAGCGCCCTGTCCCAACTTCGCCTGAAATATTTCTGCATTCAACTCGATAATGTTTTTTCCCTTCATGTCCAATTCACGTGGATATTCCTCAATTAAGGCTCCATTTAACACCAAAATCGACACCCTCTGCCCGCCACACCATCTTAACTTCATGGTCTAAATTATTCATAATTCCCCTATGACCAGTTTTTTTATGGTTCACCCAATTTTTAAACTTCGTCCTTTAATTATTTTATCGTCCTTTGGCCCTGCGTACTTTACGGATGTATGAATAGAATTAACGGATGGTACTTAATGACTTTTTTAAGGAAATTTAAAAATCTTTTTTAAACGTTGTTTTGTATTAGATCAATTTTTAGAATCAGTTAAAATCTGAAATTTCGATGAGAATACAGTTTATACCCTTTACAAATAAATAAGTGAATACCCTTTATAAATAAAAGATACTTCTTTTTATGTCCATCAAGAAAGATATTTTTGGTAACATTTTATTTGAGTGTTACGCTTAAAGGAAAAATATCTTATAATTTACTCGACTTCATACAAAAATAGTCTTTGAAAAGAAACCAGATCGAGATGAAAAGGAACCTACATATTTTCCACTTACGTTTCCACTTTGAAAGGATTATAAGTCTACTATGTTGGAATATTTTTCAGTAAATATTTTAGATGTAGTATTAGAAATATCAATTAATTTATTGAGAAAAAAATAAGTTGAAGATGTAGACTGAAATATTTTCTTTGGCCGTGACCTAAAGACAAAGATATGACGTCATGCTTGTGTTATCACTCAAAATGTTACTAACATAGTGAGAACACTATTGAAACATCCCATTAGGCATTTATTACTTTATGCAGCTGTTTATCTCTGTTTGTGTTCTAAATATTTGTAATTCTACCCTTGGCCTTTGAACTGCCGCGCGTTTGATGGCTTCCTATGAAGCAATCGAGATTTTTAATTGTTTCTATGAATAATCTCGTCCAATTAAGGCCCTAGGGCCTACGTTCGTTTGTTCGACATTTTGATGAACTCATAACGGAATACATTATTATTAATATTATTGTAGTTGTTCAACCACTAGTACGTAGTAGCTTGCAGATTAAACATGTGCGAGATACTCAAACATTTAAGAGGATTAAAATAAATTCTTTGAGCGCACCTGGTCCTTCAACTCTAAATCGTGGATTTTCTTTAGCCATTTCTTTTCAAGTGTCGTGGTGCACCTAAAGTTCTAGTTCTAGCTAACACCTATATGTTATTTATATCCTCACAAACATACGCGAAGTAAATTTTGTGACAGAATCTGAACTCGGAAAATAACACACACATAGAAAATGTGTGTCGTCGTACTTTGAACATAACGCACTCGTTTCTAAACAGCGTTTTATGATGGTTTCCGAAACACGTTCGCAAAACTAAGCCGACCGATTTACGGTGTGCTATAAACCTATACTCATCGCGGAACTGCATTGGTTAGTGCGTAATTAAAGTGAACCAGGCGAAATTTTAATTAAACGCGGAACGTTAAACGATTTGCTATTTAAGAATGTTAAATAACGCGTTTACAATACCTGTTAGAGCCTCGCCGCGCAGTGGCCAGTTATGACTACAATAAGCAATCACAGGCTAACCGCCTCCGAAAAACTAAAAGACTTGCTTTAGCGGTGCACTCAATAAGTATGATTTATTGAGGCAGGCCCAAAAGTCTCAGCTCCATCATTCTCCTCCTTCTTTGTGCACATGTGACAATGCTATGATGAATGCGTGTTTTATAAAAACCGGAGATAAGTCGTGATGGCCTCGAAGTTTAAACACGCGTTCGAGAATCTCGACGGTTGCAGGTTCAAACCCCAGTCTCTCAGAACCTCTGTCTTTTCAAAGTTATGTGTCTATTCACAAAGAATTGTCACGTACTTTAACGGTGAAGGAAAACGTCGTGATGAAACCTGCATACCGAAAATTTCTTAGCAATTTCTTAGGTGGGTAGTCCGCCTATTCGCACTAGGCCAGCATGGTGGACTAAGGCCTAAATCATCTCAGTTGTAGAGGAGACCCGTGCCCAGCAGTGGGACGTATATGGGATGATGATGATGATGATGATGATAGAGATTCTTGACACAATCTTGACAGTATTATGAGCTCCCAACTACCTTACCACTCTTTGTCTTAAAAAATAGGTAAGAACTAGAATTCTAGCCTCAAAGACACTTTGATTTTTAACGAGCTCTGGTATCATGCCACTTTGATTATAATAATGACACACAAATGAAGTAAAATTTTGCAACTTCCAAACACCACTGGGCGCTATTTGTGTCCATTGTGTCACTTGCAACTGAAAATTAGAAATGAACCATTCATCTGTCTATTGTGTTACCTGTAATTTGTCGCTTGTTTCGAATGATCGGTGTGGCCAGGCGCAGTTTGGAATTTCCCCATAAATTTGTCCCTGGTACGTTTAAATGTACTCCATCCTTTTTGTGAAACCTTATAAGCAAAGATGTTATATTTCTCATAATTTTTTGAATAAAAACGATGTCAATAACGGTGGAAATTAATAAAATTATAGTGTTCAACACCAAAAGAATGTAATTAATGTCATTAAATCTTTATTAATTTTTATCTTTGTCATTAAATGTTAGTCATTTTTCAATGACATCTTTTTCATTAAATACTATCTCTATCACCTTTAAATATTTAAATTGTGGGATTTTGCTCTAAAGCAAAACTCCACAATAGCGACACCATACGATACAAGGTAGGTTGAATAGATAATTTTGCTAATAATAGTTACCACATATGCATGTCAATGTGATATAAAATATAGTCGGATTCAAAAAATATCAAGTACTGTCTCAAATAAAGGGAGTAACTTCAAACGGGCAACACCGCATAAATTAATTTAAGTTATTAAAATTGGCAAACAAATTGAAGTGTTAATATCGGTATAATTTGATTGGTATAAACTGGACGGAAGGCCATATTTGTTGAAAATCACTCGGAATGATCAATTCGACGGCGTCGCAATAAATATGTGATGCAGACAAAGTCAAATTTATTGAGATTTTTTGATCAATTGAAACAAGCCTTGTTTTATTATGTCGAAGTTGTTACGAACTACCTTGAAAATAAATCGGAGTTATTTCCTTATTCACTTTTGACAAAGACAACACATAACTCTATTCGTCAATTTAAAAGAAATCTCAAAATAATATTAACTTTTTTATGAAAAACGCTTTCCAAATCTTAGTCTGAGTATTAATTATGTGAATATTTTTTTGATAAATGGAAACAAAATTTGATATTATGATAAAAGTAGCCTCATTTTAGATGAACATCGAAGTTTTATTATTTTTAATAGCAGATTAAAGCGATTTTTAATGTTAAAATCATTACGACTTGATTTGGTTTTGTTTTTATAAAATGGACATAAAATAGATGTACCTAATTAAACAGCCTATTATAGATACAAAATTTAATTACCAGACAAAAGAGAACCGTGAGTACTGCAGTTTACAAATGAAAAGACATTGACTAAAAATGTAATGATAAAAAGCGCTTTAATATCCTACCAGGCAAACATAGCTTGCCGCAGCATCCTTTGGTGTTTGAAGTTGGTTCCGTTCAGTAGTTTGCCTATCGTCAATGAATACGAGCACGGTGTTTGTATGTTTCCACACTTATTTGTTCCGGTTTTCAGTGTCATGGCGCCTGTGACGACGTGGTACTGATACTCGTTATTTACCTCGAACCTAACTGAAACTGTTTATTGTTTGATCACTTTGACACCAACTGGAGAGCAGCAGGTGAAATTACACAAGCCGTAAACGTCACAGCTTTGCGTAAATATGTAAACAAAAATAGACCACTTGGTGTGATAATAAATATGAACATCAACACTTCCAGTTGAAACATAGGCTTCTAAGTAATAAAATGTGTAACCCTATCTCAGCGGCCACCTCAAGATCATAGCCTAAGTAACATTAATCGACGTGCCTCGTCGGTCAGGGCTGTAGAATATATTTCTATCGAGCAATATAGCACTCTCTATCATTGACTTAAAGTCGAATATAAATTGCACGAGTACGGGAAATCTGCCGCAAAATACCAATCCATTTCATCGTATGTCTTCGTTTACAAGTTGATACAAGGAATGATTGTAGTAATGGAGCAAAAATGTGCTTAGTATTAATTAAGTGGCGGAATAATTTGAAGAAAATATTTGTAGGTCTCGCGGTTATGTTACTATTAACAGACGATGATATATTTACAAACACATATCATTTAACAATTGCAATAAATTATGCTAAAAGTCTAAATATTAACTTACCAACTCGAACTCATAAGCTTTAAAAATTGTGAACATAAGTAGGATATTTACCCTGATCCAGCGTAGTGCCAACATCGCACCGCTAGAAGTGCAAAGCGGTCAAAATCACAAAGGCCGAATATAATATCTTTGAGTTCAGTTGAAACAATAATGTCCAGCTCTTACAAACCGGATAGACACAGGCATATCTCGGAACTCGATACGCTTGCGTGTGTTGAGGTTGCTATTACTCCCTTTGTATGGTGGTCGTCGTTTGAGCGGATACCAATATCCTTCCACCAACAAATTGTGCCCGGCAATATCACTCCCTAAGCTAAACAACAGTATTTACTTCATGTCGATCAAATGTTCATATATGGGCCAGAGATGCAGCCTTGGGCGAGTCGGTCTATTTGCACCGCAGTTCAAGCAGACCCATTGATCTCCGTGGCTTATTATTCAATATATGCCTAAAAGCTTAATACAGTCGCTGTGTTTCACCAATTCAGAGTAACATAACAATTCAATGACGTTATTTATTTAAAACTTTATTGTGCACAAAGAAAACAAAAAAGTATGAAGTACAGTAGCTAATATAAGTACAAAAGGCGGTCTTACCGCACAAAGGCGATCTATTACAGACAACCAAGGATGGAGAAGTAGGAAGAAAAATGAAAGGTAGTCGTATGTGCACAAGGATAGTAAACAATAAAAATACTATATTTGGTCAGCAAATTACTGTCGGCAAATGAATTATAGTTGTAAAATTAATAAGAATAATTATTGCATGTCACTTATGAATTCGGGAATGTGCTCTATTCATACATTTACGGAAATTATTGGCAGTGATTTTAAATCAAATGCAAATGATGTTATAATTCCTGTCAGGATAATTTTATATTTTCTGAATCC
Source organism: Hemaris fuciformis (assembly GCA_907164795.1). Lineage (NCBI taxonomy): Eukaryota > Metazoa > Arthropoda > Insecta > Lepidoptera > Sphingidae > Hemaris > Hemaris fuciformis. The sequence goes on along the minus strand of OU015431.1, from coordinate 18,136,878 downwards.
AAACCTATGAATATAAATAAAAATGAATTACGAAAAAAAAAATAGTACGTTTCAATGCTATTCAATATGAAATCCGATGACACAATTTGCAGAAAAAACAACTTTAAACATGTCGCAGTAAGCATACCGTATTTCGAAAAAACATTTTATTTTTAAATAAAATACATGGTATAATATCATAATAACAATTTCAAATGTGATATTTATGGTAGTTTTATAGAACTCGAAGAAAAACTTAATGTGTTTTTCCAACATACACAGCAACCGAAACTTTCTGATATGTCTAAAAGTAAGGAAATTAAAGTTATATAAGTTGGTACAGTTGTGTTTACCAAGCGTCGAAAGAGTGAATCCTTACGACGGTACGAACCCGTTCTTAATTGGGAGTTACTCTTAACACTTCAGTTCAATGGTAATCCGTTTACTAGGAAAATGTGTTAAAGTCCCACTCCCACGCACACACGCAGCACACTTGCATTCAAATCACGTAACACGACCACATGCAAAGTGTAAGCCTATTCTATATATTTTTGTTGATAATTTATTGTTTTTGAGCCCACCGAAAATAAAAATAATATTAACCTAACTATTAACAATATTAACCTTTTATTTAAATGACACTAAATACCAAGCACATTAAGAAAACATAGCATAAAGATAACACGAAATTTGCAATTTTCAATGGCCTGCGTGAAGTCGATTAAATAAAACCATTTTTAATTTGGTATATCATATGCAAATATTCTAACGTGTCTTTTGATAACAGTAAAATATATGTGATCAATGAAATTTTACTTTCGGATGCACTTTCTCTTTAGGACTTTAAAAGTTTTCACCCATACAACTTTAAATTACTCAGACTTTTGGTTAACAGTAATTGTATTTGTATGATGTATTTTATAGGTCTATTTTACGGGTTCATATACCTGATCCGCAAAAATAAATTCTTGAGGTAAATATAAAGAACAGACGGAAAACTTGTGACAGCTGGTAAAGATGATCGTTTTCTTCTTTCCTTTAGTAGACACTCTAATTTACCGCTGTTAAAATCAGTAGCCAACGACCACTTTGCCATAGCCCTCCTGCACAAAAATAAATGCGATAGAACACAAACACCATCCAGAACAAGTTAGCGCGACAATGTTACAAAGTTTCGAGATATACGGTGAGTAAGTATTACACTGAAGCGGTGGACGATCACCGTCTGATACGAGATGTGTCGGACCAGACTCAGTCGAGTACTTATTCTGATCTTACCCCATAACTAACCAAATATATTTGAACTTCTCATTTTGTAAGGAAAGAATATAGGAAAGAAAGAGACGAAAAATGAGGCCCAAGTTTGGATAGGTTTTACGTAGAGCAGAATAAGACACCGGCTCACGATTGACGATCGCCGAGACGCGAGAAATCCTTGCCCGCATTTAACTTATATCTTAAAAAAATGAACTAAAACTGTTTGTATTACAGTATTAAAGCATTTTCAATTAAAAACCTTTTGAAACATTCATACGGTAACGTTTGATTGCAATTAGTTAAATGCACTTGTGTCAATGCTAATCATTGATGGGTTCGATTTAACATTAGTTTTGATTCACCTGTTTACGTTATATGACATTTCCAAATAGCAGAGAAATTTACGTTCTATTAACCAATACCAATTTAGTTGCTAATAGTTAACTACGGAATGGATTGCATTTATTTTAATGTATTATGTTCATTATTCCCGCTATTTTATGCGAAATATAAAGATAAGTTAATAGGTATGATTAAAATATTTACTACTACCTCTATCAACATAGCGAACTGACTATGAGTAAAAGTTCACATTACCTACATATAAAAAAAATCTAAAAAAATATCGTTACGCTATTGCCTGTGATATTTTCAATATTAGAACATAATTCTTAAATCATTGTTTGTGGTCGGGAACTTATGCCAATGTTGGTTATATTTATAATCATTATTTGCAATTCATTTTGACACAGACCGTACAACTATATTTAAGTGATAAATTAATACAGCGAAAAATTGATAGCATACATATGTAGATCTGATTCCCCAGTAAGATACAAGTATTGTTTCGATATCAGAAAGTACGAGGTCTCACAAACCCTAAGATCGTTTTGTCTCGCGCTTGGATGCAAGGATCTAATCAGCAGGCCCTTGTTTCTCAGTCCGGTGTCTAACCAACTGTGCCACGGAGGCTGTCATAGTTACGTGCTCATGCACGTATATATGTTTGTTCACTCCTATTAGTTTCAATAGCCACATGTGTAGAGAAATAATTACAGAGTTAAAGGTTTACTACAGGGTTTCTTTGGCACTTAACGTCTGGAGTTTTGCTCTAGTCAAAGGTCTTAATCCTTTCTAAGAAAGTGAAGCTATTTATGTGTCGAATTACATTTGCAGCGTCGTCGAAACCTAAATGTTCAAGCAAACTCCTGAACCTTAGAACTGTAAATAATAATAAAAATTTACCATCATCATTTTCAGCCCATATTGGTCCCATTGCTGGGCACGGGCTTCCTCTACCATTGAGAGGATTTAGGCCTGAGTCCACTACACTGGCCTAGTGCGGGTCGGCCAAAATATTACCATAGATTTAAATAAACCAAAGAATAATAATTATAAAACTGATTGGTGTTATCGTATTTTTTAAAGGGTCTTCATTTATGAAACAAGATATTTCAATATGCTGCCTAAACATGCTTAGTCATAAAATAGATTTGCAACGTATATGAAAACTGGCAACATAACTCCGCATGTGGAGAAGTTTATTGCATTATAAAGCTGAGACTTGATATCCGAGTCCGTATCAAACTATATTGTATATCTCTGATATGATTTGATATTTGATTTACTACTTTCCTATTAGGAAAGGAGTTGCCTTAGTGAACTGTCTTCATAGTTTCAAAATGATAAATAAATATACGGCTACAGAATATTTACATTTTTTATTTATTTATTCAATCACGGAGTACAATTAAAACTAATGTCAGAGTCTAAGCCTATTTTAAATGCGCAAGTGTTTATTTTCTTTATAATAAAGATGTTTATCGAGAAATTTACACCTTCGAAATATCTTGCTTCTTGAGACTATACTAAAAATCAATCTAAGCTAATAATAAGCAATCTTATCAAAAAGAATTCACAAGGCTATATTATTTTTTTAATATAGCGGTTTTTAATATCTGCGGTTGAAAAAAAAACATCACAAATATGAAGTATAATTTAAGTTTTGTTCGGTCAATACTGCGATTTTGTTACGGAAATACGGCAAAGAGTCCTGAAAGTGTGCGCGATTCCTGTAACCGTTGCCCATGATGCAGTCATCGGCTGTAATAGAGGAGTTGGCGACAGGCGGCAGCCGGCTCGACTGGCCACTGAGCCCGTCAGTCGCTCAGCGTCCGTACCGCGCGTCGCACGCTAGCACCCGCGCGCAACTAAAACGTAAGTTTCGTGCCACTATTTTTCAAGTCCCACACAGGAAAGACGGTAAAACTAACCAATCAGTGCTCGATAGTATCGAAAGTTTCCACAGGAGTTAGATTAGTTTAAAACTTAAAATTGGCAACGCTCGTCTTAGTTTTAAGGGATACGTATAGTATAATTATATTTTGTGCATATTTTTTTGTCGCGCTCGTTATCAATGCAAACAATTGTTAAATCAATTTATCTAAGTTTTACGGCCTATGATGCGTACGTCTGGTGACCTAATGTTTTATTGTCTAAAAAATAAAATATAACTTCGCAGGATAACAATACGCAACGATATTGCTAATTTTTCAATAATTCGTTTATACTAATCATAAATTACTTTGTGACGAATATAATTTTATAAATGTTGTGTGACTTAAAAATAATAAATAATAGATTTTTATGATAATACTTTTTCAAAAAAGTCGCCGACAATTCTTTTTTTTTTTAATAATGTACAATTATACAATATTTTCTCTATCTATGCTGATAAAAAAATAACAACTCGTACAACATACTTTGAATGTATCTTTGTGTCGTTGAAATTTAATTTACTGTTGAATTTAGTTGGTGCTCTATATTTTTTTTTGAGAAAAACAATTTTGTTCCTCGACAAAGCGCACGCTGGAAAGTCTCGAAATGCACAGCTAACTGTTCAAAAACAATGTTTTACGTTTGCGCTTTACATTGCAAATATTTTTTACCTTTATTCAATTCCTTGCCCATTGTCCACCTTATAGACCTTTGATCAAAGCTAGTATACATTTCTGTTTAAAAGCTTTATACGAAATTTAATTTTTAAATTCAATTGTACTCAATGTACGATTCTACTTACTATTAACAAATATATTTTCCTGGGATAGAGCGGTCGTTTATTCTTATTAAAAAATTAAAATAGTTGTTCAGATGCTAATTGTAACCACTAAGCGCGATATTGTGTACATAAAATAAAAAAAATCATTATATTGTAAACTGGGAATGAGTGGTAGGAGTTTTTCTCCCATATCTATACTCATAAGTAGAACAGATTAGTATTGTCCTTTATATTGAATACACTCAAAAACTATTGGACCGATTCAGGTGATTTTTGGCACGTAGTTTGATGAAACTTTAAGGTATTTTTTTCATAAAATTGCGCCAGGTTAAAACTGGAGTTAGCTAGTATTGATTAACATAGGATGAGAGACATGAAAGTTCATCTCATGACAAAAATATTTTGTATGATACAGGTTTCCTAAAATTTTGGTAGTATTGTGAATTATCTCTTAGTGTTTTAAAATACATAATTAATTTAAAAAAAAAATGTAAATTAATATAATAACACCAAAAAAAGACAAAAAGGCGACTGGTCGGATACCTCATTTCAAGTATTTGTTATAATGACCTTATCATGATAATGCCATAACATGATTAATCATTGTATCCTTCGCTCATTAACAAGGCGAAGAGTGCGTATGAGAACACATTTCCTAAACCTGGTTTGGCACCATGTTGTTAAGTAATTATTTATAATTAACGCTATTGGTGTTTAGTTCCTCAAAACGCGCCTGCATAATCTTTGTTCAACTCTTTCAAATGGGCATATTATTTGCAATTGATAATAGTTTAACGAAGAATAGTTCCTTCATTAGAACACACACGTCTGTATTCCCCCAAAGGATAGGCAGAGGTGCCTTTCTGCACCCATATTTCGCCATTTATGTTTTGTCCTACGTAATAAAGGCGAGTTTATTGACGTTTTTGGCGAAATATCAAGCCCATGTACTATAGTAATAAATGAGTGTAATTGGTGGTCTTTTTCATAATCATATCATATTAAGGGGCCCGAAGTGACTTCTTAAATTAATTAATGTCAATGTGTTAAATCTGGCAATCATGAAGCTTATCTAAATGTTTTAATTTAAACAATTAAAGTTACATAACAATCTTTGTACGTATTTGCTTATCTGACAGTAGGTCAACCAAACTTATTTATTAAACAATGAAAATAATTTCACAACTTATCGTTCTTAGGACTCCAATAATAGCCACTTTATTTAATTATTTTTAGTCACTAGGCCAAAAAATAGGCCATAGTCAGATTCTCGTTTGTTTCTGTACAAAAATTGATCAATATCGGTAGAGCGCTTTGTGCATGCAGTATAAACTATCATAGTTATAAAACATGTAGACTGAGGACAAACGTGGGTGGTTGTACGAAGTGATTTATTCCGAATATTAGTTTCCTAGGGTTTCCTTATTAACGTTGCGCGTGCCAGGAAATTATATTATTAGTTTAAAATCGAAAGTTGACAAAATTTCACCCCGTGTTGCAGTATGACCCTGAAATTCAGCAACTACTTTCCTCCAATTATTAAAATTAAAAGTTGGGCGAATATCGCAACAAAATATAGTTAGCACATTTATTAGTGTTTTTCATCGGTAATTATAGAATACACTAAATATAATACTGAATACAAACACTGAATAAAATCCTTTTTTGATCCTTCACGTTGCTTTTGTTTTACTAATAAGTTGCTAGTATGAAATGATTTTGAATATATTCAATTAGAACGTCATAATTAGTACATGGGGTAACGATTTATTCTAAATTAAGTACTCGTTTATTTATTTATTCAATTAGAACGGTTACACCATTTACACTAATCGTTATTAGTCTCTTTAACTCGCAATGTTAAAAATTAACAATTCAAACTTAGTTACGTTCTCGTACATGCCTATAATAAATCGCGAAGATAAATTCTCGTGTGTGGGTTTATCAAAAGTTTTGTTTCTTTTAATGACCCTTGATAATGTATCGGCAATCCAATAGTTTCTCGGAATAATGTCCACATCAACCACTTTAGAGTTCAGACGTCTTTAAGAATGCAATGATTAATGATATGGGTTATCCTTTTTCAAGATACTGACGGTTTTTATTTATTTGATTCTATTGTTATTTTCGATATCAGGTTCAGTGAGGCAAAAACATTTTAATTTTACAAATTCATTTTATTATAAAATTAAATGAAGTTTTTTAACAAAATACATCAATGAAAGATTCAGTGTTTGTATGAGACTTTTTGTAAACTTAATAATAAAATTAGTTGAGTATGTAGCGAATATGATATTGTTAATAGTAGATACATCTTATTTATATATTGACCAAATTATTTAAATTAAAAATAAACTCACTTTAGCCCATTGATGTTCATCAATTTCTTCGAAATTAATTTATTTAAAAAGGACACAGAAAATTACTTATATAAATAATTCCGAAAAGATGAACTATAATTTCTAATACGAAAATGTTGTTAAATTACAAATTTACATACCTGGAGTAAGTTATTGCTTATAACATCATTTATAAAAATAGTTCACGGAAGGGTTATAAAAATAGTTTGATTCACATATTTTATTTGGCTGCCTCCAACAGGTCATTGTGGAGATCATTGGGGGAGGCCTATGTTCAGTAGTGGACGTCTTTGGGCTGATAATGATGATGATGATTTTATTTTAAAGTTACTTTAAGAGTAAAATTGAATTGAAGCACCCCACAAAGTAGCTGCTATGGCGTACTTACGTTGAACTCGTGTACAATAGACATGCGTGGATAGTACGTACAATGAGCTTTCTTTAGTCTTTACAAGAAGCACACTGGGCCTGCAGTGGCTAACGGTATTAAACTCAGGTTAACAACCCTGTTCGATGCTGAGCTGGTGCCTACGCTTTGTTATACAATCTAAGTTCGCATTGAAAGTACAAAATCTGGATTTTTTATTTTATTACTTTAATACACGTGTACAGTTAGCGGCTTTAAAAACATACATGTGCTAGTCATGTCCCGCGGTTTAACGCGCGTCCTTTTACATTTTCCGGGATAAAAGTAGCGTGTGCTGATTCAGACTATAACTTGTCAAAATGTCAAATATGTCAATTTTTATTTATGTGTCATTGAGTAATTTCTTTATTATAATAGCGTAACATTTGACTGTAGGACACTCTGCCTTTTACGAGGAGGCGTTTAGTCTACCAGAATAAACTATCACCAGACTAAGAAATATTTGTTTCACAGCATCATGACGATGATTTAATTCTACGAACGCTAGCATTAGAAAAATTGTACGGAGTGTATAATTATTTAGCTGCGCGCAGATTTTAGACCGATTTCAGTTCAAGCTCTCATCTTGATAGTATAATATTATAAGGGAAACAAATATGAATTCAATAACTTTAAAACTAAATCTCGAAAACTCCTTGACCTATTAAGTTCATACTTGACAGATAGGTCGACATTAGGCAAGAATAGATCACGACAGGGCCGAATTAAGACCATCGTTGGGTGATATGAAAGATGAAAAATTTAAATCTCAGTGGTATAATAGGGCAGCTCTGCGGATAGGAAGCAAGAAGCGGGAACAGGGGTATAGGGGCGCGAGGGGAAAGGTTAAGTGTGGATAATACGTGGGTCCACAATCTCTTACAAACAACCCGGAGAAAATATTTCTCACTAAATAATGCGCTGGATTATTGTGAGGATAGATAGAGATATAATATCGTGAGCGATAGATTATAACCATGAGAAAATCGTATATCGTAATCCAGAACTTTTAAATTTAATTTTAAACAGATCGCAATATTTGTACCAACTAGTTGAGAATAATTTATGTTTTTTATTCTTAAACTGATCTGTACACTTTTGGCAGCAGGTTCTTATGTAAAATTATTCTGTAACACACATACCATATATTATGCCGTTCGATCTATAGGTCCTGAGTTCGATTCCCGGGTCGGGAAAAGTTTTATTGGGTTTTCCATTTGGAAGTTCTCAGTAGTAGCAGGGAGTCTAGAAATGTGCCCGAAAAACGGCAATAGACTCGCCCCCTATTACGTGGGACTGATGCCTACCTGGAGTAATGTTGGTGGAGGAAATAACCTCTGCCTACCCCTTCAGGGAGTACAGGCGTGAGTTTATGTATGCATGTACATACATTCTTCGCCCACCACTACTCGTTAAAAGAAATTTATAGAAGATGCCTATTAAAATAAGTAAGCTGTATTCCCACCATCCAAATAAATATAGAATATTTTTAGGCCTACTTATAAATAACCATAACAAGGCATTATGTTTTCTTTGAATCCGCCTACTTAGAAACTGTTGAAAGATACACAATAAAAATATACATAATAATGCCTCTTCAATAAATAATCTATTTCAAGGGATTCTTTTAAGACTCACTTAAAATATCGAAATATGACAATACGATTAGTACCAAAAACCGTATTACTTGTACCTATATATTTCAATAATATTGTTATAAATATACCTATGTATTATTCGCAAATATAGGTACTCTTAAGCTCGATATTGATCGATTAGAACGGTTGCCCTAATTAAACTGTTTTAAGGACTGTGAAATTCAGCTTAGGCTTTTGATTACCTATAGGCTTGAGCAGCTTGTAGTGAAGACTACATGGCAGTGCGGAAACAGGATTTTCTTTTGATATTTTCCGCTACGAAGAATGCTGGGGACATTTAACATTAATGACATAAACTTTTCCTCTGTTAGCATAAAGAAAAAAAACAGGAAAAAATACCACCCTTTTAGAATTCATCTTACGAAAGAAAATTCCGTTGACATTGGAATAAAACTCTAGTAGGTACAAATATAACAGACATCACAGCTGACAAAGGAGCTGGGTTTATTTTACGAAACGATGTCTTCAGAGCCACAGCAATGTTATTTTGCACTCAAACCGTTTAAATAAGCTTTGATGTGTGAATGAATTGTTTGTTATAGGTGTATAAAGTAACATGATCGCACTCATCATGTGAGTCGTTCGATTTAAATGATAGGGTGTTAAATTGAAATGAAAATGGATGAGCCTCCTTTTTAGTCTTGCTGCGCGTACCCTTATACTTGTGATACTAATGAATTTGAAGCATAACGTTTAGCAACCGAATGTTTTTCAAGATGTTCGTATAGTGACACACATTACTATCGGCGGCCGGGCCCTACGGACCTAAGTGTCAGATAAACACGTTTGCAGGTCACTTCGTTTAGTATAAATAATCTTATCTGTCCATTGACACGCTAAACTATGCCTCATTAAGATGCGTACACATCACTTCTTAAAAATAATTGTACAAAATCTCGGTGTCCGTTTGCGATAACGATTTATCTATTGACCAAATTAAATCAACAACAGTATGGGTCAATTTTTATGAACGTTTTATTTTTCAATATTTTATTCTATGCTTCATTCATGGGCTATAACTGTGGCATAATTATCAATGTTATTTTGACGGCTCAAAAAATGTATTGCATGCTTGTGTCACCTGTACATTAACCAGTAATGTATGAGGCTGACATAAATATATTGACTGGTGCTTTAACCATTCAAAACATCGGTGTATATAATATATATATCAGTTACTATCTATACTGATTGATAGATGTTATTAGGACCACACTTCAAGTATCTTCAGGAGTTAGCGTCGAAACATCAACTATACATTAATTCCTGTTTTAATTAAATAACTAGTCATACTCCCCTTTCTTAATTCCGCGATAGATTAAGGTTGACGACGTCTATGATTGCTGGTTTGAGCTGATTTTTTGTTTTGCAGAACATTTCTATAAAAAATGAGATATACATAATTTCATGCCGATATTTTTGGATCAATTAGAAACGCAGTAAGTTGAAATAGGCGACCAATTTTTATAATTAATTGTTTTACAGGTACTTGTAACAAACTAACATACAAGCCTGCAATAAAACCTTACCTACTCTTTAATATTAAGTATTTAATAATACTTTCTGCAACTTAATGATAGTTTCTGTGATTCTTGGTATTTCATTACTAAACTACAGCGGTGGCATTCTTCGCTTAGCTTATAAACAACCCAGGTATTCAAACCTGTCTTGCTGGATTATGTTACAAAATCATTGCGTGAGGCAGTTTTTTTGGACTATTCACACAATTTCAAGACCATTTCGCGTGATGAATGCGGCTGGGTGAAGTTAATCGTCATAAATATATTGTTATTCAATATAGTAAATGAGATCGCAACAGATATCTCGAAATTAATTTGGATTTTATTTTTCAATTTTTCGATTTCAGACTTCTTCTTACGGACGAAAGCCTATAATTAATAATAGATAGTTAAGCCAATCAGATCATTCAATAAATATAACAACAAAAACGTCTTATGAAATAATTGTTAATGTGTTGCATACAAAATTATTGTGATAATTCTCAATGACAATTTTTTTTTTATCAAACAAATAGGTGAACTATTTATAATATTAGTACAATATTTTGAATAATAACATGAATTTCATATTTCATTGCGTCTGCAACATGAATTCAGTAGATTGAATTCCTCAATAGGGAGCTCTAAGCAAACAAATGTTGCACAAATTAGTGGGTGAGCATTAATCCGAATTACGTTTCTCCGAAATACTTCAAGTGTTTGATAAGTACTATTGTTAGTATATTGCCAGGAGTCAATCTTAGCCTATTATAAAATAAATAATATATCTATACCATCATAAGAAGCTGAAGAGTTTGGTTCCAATTAAAAAGTTATTTTTGTGTTGAATAGTCAGTTTATTGAGGAAAGCTATATGCTACATATACATCATCAATTATCATGCTACGAACAATAGTAGAAGAGCAGCAATGAAAATGTGTCAAAAATGAGGAAAATATTCATTAGGAAGGCTAAACTTTCGCATGCGGTGTCGCGGGCAACGGTCTTAATAAAGGAGATCGCTACTTTTGAGCTGTTACTAATGCGCCCATTTAATATTGTCCCCGTCAGAATAAACTACTAGAAGTTCGAAAGCTATAGTTTACTAATGAAATCATAGTTATCAATGCTTCCCTACGCAAAAAAGTTACAGTGAAAACAGCGGCTTTAAATTACTAGGATAGTGGTTTTTCCTGAACTTTTTTCGGCAAAAATAATGCGAGGCCACACACAACTAAATTAGAACGCTACCACTCACGGTTCAAGTTGACAACTTCGGCAGTTAACTTAACTAGGCAAAGTTGCCGGTGTTGTAACTTAATTGTATACGCAAAATATTTTTTTGTTCAAAATAAATATGTTTAGCGAATATATTTCAGGTCGCCGCAAAGTCCAATTTTGACTTTTTAATTAAAAATTAAACTACATTTGGATTACAGAAAAGTTAGAATTCACGTATTTTTTTATTTTTATAAAAATATTGACATGTTGCTGCTTAATGCCAGTCGTTTAAAATTTTACAGAACGTTTATTTGGAGCGCTTTCAAAGCAAATAATGTTATAGCATACGAGTACTTGCAACTAAATGATAAATATGTTTTATACTTCTAATATAGCAATTCAATGCTTCATATAATGGAACACGAAATGAGACTTTTAATTCCAGTTTCAAAAAAATATTACCTAAATGTATAGTTTCAAGTTTAACGACACTTGTCAAATACTCGTAGGTAAATAAAATGTATTTTACACTTCTAAAATAAAATAGGCTCACACTAAACAGTAATAATAATAATAATAAATTTATTTATTAACCTTGAAAAAATTTACACATAACAGTTTGCAAAAACTCTCCACACTAGGCACTGCCTGTCTCGTGGAGAGTTAACAGTGACACCTTTATGAGCTGACATATATGTACATATTTTGTTGGCGTACGTAAAACGGTAAATTCGTAACATATTTTCATTACAACACTAATCTCCGTAAATACTAAGTAAGCCTTTCGGCTCCGCATTCGCAGTAAGTGACATTGCAGCCGACTCGCGACAAGTACTAGCGGAAGAAATAAAGTATGGTAATTAGAAACACGCGTAGACACGTCCGTTCGCTGTTTTTCTAATCATAAAACTGTAATGCAGTGCTTTTGTTGTCGACTGTATCGGCCACTTGAATCACTGATGTTATTTTTGATTTGACACAAACCGCGCCATTTCGATCGTTGATTTATGAGTATGTCTAATAACGTAAAACTTCCCACGTGCTATTGTGGAATGAGTTATGTGTTCTCTTTGTGGGCTACAGTTTTAAATGCTTCTAAATAAATCGGGAGTTTATTTACATTTTGTAATCAACAATTTATTTAATATTCGAATCGAATATGAGTCATTTTGGTTATTCAATAAGTGCAGTCACTTTCCGGTTAGATACAGAGAAAAATGCACATGCAAACCACATATTCATAGTATAGATACTTAAGAAACGCGCCAGACATTGCAGGTATCAGAAACAGTAGGGAAGTACTTGCTTTGAAGACTCAGACTTGAAACAAATATTTGTGTCGGTCGAAAAACGTGGCCTCTCGTTTCACAGCCAGTCTTTTGCTCACTGTATCTCTAGTGCTTTGAATTAGTTCATAATAATAAAATAATTTTCATATTGTAATTTCGGTTCAAGCTTTTTGATTATGTGATTGATAGGGGTGAGTAGGCGTTGACACTTTGATAGTATTATTACGTGTAGGTACTTCGTATAAAAATGCAGTGACCAGTACCATTATGCCTGAGGAGCAAAAAATGAATGTTGAGTGAAATAGTATTTACGTGTACGTAGATTCACCTATTTATGACATTGCAGTAAATTTTAAAAGAAACACACATCCATTCCATACAGTTTATCGGTTAAACAAAGATTATACCTGAAGATTTAATGTAACTTTGTCAAAATTAAAGCCTAAAGGGACATTTTTAAAGTGTCATCATTGTTGTGTAAGTAGCAGTTGTAATGATTTTCACAATATTTCTACATTACATCTACGTACATTCAATACGCCAACGTTCGCTTAAAAGAATCTTATTGGCTAATTTGAAATAGAAAAAAAAAGTGCACCAGTAGGCCTTAGTACCTACTGAAATAACGTTCTCAAGCGTGTGCTGTCCAAGTTAAATTGCCTTGTTTTACCTATATTTCTTAGAAAGTTATTCATTCATTCAGCGACCATAAACAATGAGCTCAGTCTCGTGGCCAAAGTTTATTAGTGTCTACTGTCTAACGACAAAACAAAAGGGTGTCTAGAACGCGCCGGGTTCGAACTTTGTAACGCGGTCTCAATACCTATCACTTTAACTTCGATTGAGCGACCCACGTCTTAATTTGATGCGAATTAAAGAGTAAGCATTGTTCTTGTAACTGTAAGACTAAGTGTGTTACTACGTCTAAGACGTAGGAGCACTACCCCAAACATAATCACAAAAAATAAACAATAATTACTTCACGCATTGTTACGCAGGCTGCTAGTAATTAAATAAAAAAACTGAAAACTTACTAAACTTTTCTCTTCTTATTTTGGCTTTCAATAACGAACATGGTATTGTTGTTTTGGCTAATAAGTTATATTTAGAGGTCAGAAACATTGAATTCATTTCCATACAAAGTTATTAGTCATCTCGAATCACATTCAGGCTTTCAACAACCGGACAGAAAAGAAAAATCTACCACGAAAAAAATAATTTAATTTGACTCGTTAAAGGGCGTCTAATAAATATGTTTGTCAAAATGAATTGAACAATGTGGGTCAATTAGATCTTATGTCCATTTATCGGTTTATCTATGTAGGTGAGTATGTGGCATTACATATGCTTTACGTATAATTTAATAATTCCCAGAATAATAATTATAATTATTATCCAATTGCCCCTAACACGTTACTGTCATTTAACCTTTATCTCGTGGTGGGAATCGAACACGCGCCTACTTATGTGTCTCAACCGACTTCGCGCCCACTACGCTGTATAGGTCGACAGAAGAATGGATTACTATTAAATGTTGCAAATAACTCATGGTCACGCTTGTAGCCCTGAAGGAGTAGGCAGAAGAAGGATTTTGCGCCCACGTTTCTCCATCTGTGTTTTAAGTCCTACGTTATATGAAGCAAGGCTACTGACATCTATCCAGATTCCAAAGTGCTACTGAAAATGACCTGATAGAAAAACTCTACCACTTTACCCAACCCGGGGACCGAACATAGGACATCTAAATCGCATGCCGCCCTCTTGTGCCGCCAGACCAACGAAATACACAAATAATTGATGTATAATACAATTTATAAAGAAATTTACAAAGAACGTCTGGAAAGGCTAGGCATTTCTGTGAGGCCCGCAGCGGCGAAGGTATGTCGTGATGCGGCTCCGATTTGCATAAAGTGTAACTCCTTAACTACTGTTCTTTTATGTGGTGCAAGATGTAGGCGCGTGGAGTCTTAAATGAGAATGAATTGTGAAGTATTCTGTTACTATATGTCTTAAGTTCTTATTACGAAAATATTTTTTGTATAAGTAGAGACTGTGAAGCGCCAAATGCAAAGTGCGTTTTTTCAACAGTTTTTAACATTCGCTTGATGGTACAGCACAGGAATGCAACGCCTCTACAATTTTATATCTAGTGTAGTATCTATATATTTAAGTTTCACACATCATTCTCATTCGATCTCGTAATTCTAGTCCTACTTTACCTTAATTATAAATTTATTTCTAAATGCGAATAGGTCTTATTTTCTTATCTATAGAAAGAATAGTATAAGCAATTGTATTATTTTTCATCGAATGATAAATAATATTATTGCATATTTGTTAATTAAATGATTTTCTATTTACATTTATTTAAATATAGCATACATAAACTCACACCTGTATTCCCCGAAGGGGTAGGCAGAGGTGCATTTCTGCACCCACATTTCGCCAGGTATGTATCAGTCCCACGTAACAGGGGGCGAGCCTATTGCCGTTTTTCGGGCACATTTCCAGACTCCGTGCTGTTACCGAGAATTTCTTAATAGAAAAACCCAATAACACTTTGCCCGACCCGGGAATCGAACCCAGGACCTCTAGATTACACGGCACATACTTGTACCGCGAGACCACGAGGCAGTCTTAAAATAAATAAACTAAATATAGCATTTAGTGTCATATACGAGTATAACAGCTTAAGGTAGAAAAAACAGCTCGTAACCATCTTCGGTGAGCTTAATTGAAGGATTTAGGAAATTAGATACCTAGGCAATCGTGTTTCAACTATAAACAATGGAAAATTTATATAGCCATTATTGAAATTTAATCGCCTTAATAATATAAAAAAACACGGTTAAACCAGCATACTATTGTAATTTTATCAGCTTAAAGGTAATTACAATAAATAAATCCTTCGGCGTTCGCTTATAAATTGCGTCAAAAATCTGAAAAATACAGGGGACAAACACGCGAAGCATGTCCTCAGCAAAATTAATATCGGTATCTAAATAAGTAGGCCGCTATGAACATATTTGTCAAACCGCCGAACCACCGTAATGCGGTATCGTCATTATTTATTGTACCTTCACAATTTTGTTCAGCTAATTTTAACTGCGCTCTTTAAATATCTTCTTCGATACATTTATTGATAAAAATTATAGTAGATACTTTATATTCTTCACTCACGTTTAGCCAGTTACAATGTCCTTCATTATAGACGAAGTTATTCTACCGGGCACTTTTCTCGACGCTGCGTACTCCCCTGGAATAGATCCCGGGACCTTTCTTTCTCACACTGCTCAATTATACTGCGGAATTAAGGAAGCAAACGTCTCTTTAATAAGGCAGTATATTCAATTACTAGACTAAATACTGCACGCAGAAGGAAATGTCCTTTCACCTGATAGTTCTACTAAGGGTTTGTAAATAAAATTATGGAACAAAATAAAAATTCCTAACGTCGACTTTGAAGTCAGTGGGTATTCCTTCTAAGTAAAACATCCGACGTTAGACGAAATTTCCCTCTTTCTTTCTTTCTTTTCCTTTTTTCTGGCTCTTAATGAAATCGCATCGCAGTTGCAGCTGAACATTTTCACATTAAAATTTAGTAGGCATTCTGACGCTACTAAAATCTTATCTTATTGAGTTAGGCGTGAATTAAAGACTCTGCTATGTAACCGTATAAATCATTTAGAAACACGACAGATTTTCTTAATATACAGTTCGTAAATTTTAAACATAGAACATGTTAAATTATAATTGGTTATCTTTTATCCGCAGTGCTTTTCGTGATTATTTTTCCTATGGAAAAATTTAACAAAAAAACATCGACATCCACCATTTACTCTTTAATTGTGTATTATTAAATAGATTCAATAAGTGGTCAAATAACTCGGACCTATTAAGGGTAGTTATTTATTTTTACTCGCGTTACCAAAAAGTTGTTCGAAAACCTATAATTATAATAAATAATAGTTGCCGTGTCATTTGGACAATCATCACTCTATTTTCATTTGGAACGTGGCGTGTCTAGCAATAGTAGCACTTAAATCCAAATTTTGACAGTTTCTACTCCTGTCATAGCCAGCGAGTTTTAATTGAATACATACGCCAACTACTCATATTTAGAATGAACTTTAGAACTTAGGCCTTATTCATTGTTAATCCTGTGGCAAGGGTAATAGAAATAATTAAACTATTTTTATTTTATTTTTTATACTGGCACGGCAAAGTGACCCCATTGCACCTGATGGTAAGCGCAATGGAGTCCAGAAAAAGTGCCGACCAGCGAGAGATGATGGTCTCCCGTTGGTCGACACAATCATGCCGGCCGAATACCTCTTCACTTTATTGTGAAGAAGTTTGGGGGACTAATACCATGGTGATCAAAGGACCGACCGCGACAAACCGGCCAAAAAATGCCGGCACGGTCATCCTTTCACCATGATTGAAGACCCCCGAAAACCGTTTAGTTCATTGAATTAAACTTTTGCCTTTATAGTGTATGCATTCCACTTATTTCTAAGGTACTTCTCACACCCATTAAGTCATTAGAAGAATTCTAGCTTATCTATACTGAAAGTATAAATGCGAAAGTAAGTCTGTCTGTATATCTGTTGTGCTTTGACGCCTAAACCGCTGAACCGATTTGAATGAATTTTGGTTTGGACGTAGATAGGACCTTGCTTAAGGATAATAATAATGATAGGGTACTATTTATATAGGGGATATTAAAAATTACGCCCGGACGGAGACGAGCCGTATAGTTTTATATTATTCTATATGAAAGTGGTATTAATAAAATGTTTGTCATAAATTTAATTAAATGTCTAGTGCTGTTTACATCATGTGGTTCAGATATCAATAGCAGATGTAAGCTATATGACACTGTTAGTTTCCTTAATGGGTCACATTCTTCCGGCCAAGAGTATTTGGTTCCTAATAGTAACGAGTAAAGTTTACTCGTTGACGTCTCTTCAATGAGTTGTGAGTGGTAACACGAATGGTAACCCGAAGCGTGAACAATGATGCCTTGTTAAATATAATACTTAAACAGCTCATTGAAAAGGCGTACACAATACAGAGAATGCGGGAAGTGGCGGCGGTTTACATAAATCTTGGCGCTATGAAGACGCGTTTTTGAAAAATATTTTTAAATACTATCAAATCAATATTCAATCGACAAACTTGCATCTGAGCTGAACCACAAAATTTACAGTCTTTTTAATGCTACATAATTGTACATATATAATTAAAATTATATGAAGATTTCTATCTCGTATGCACATGTGAATCACCTGTCCCGGCTTATAAACTACGACTTCAGGGTCACTGCTACGTGATACATCAGCGTAGACTGTTTCGCAAGTATGTTTGCCGAACTATCAAGCTGAAGAACAGTTTGCCGACCAACTTGTCGTAGCCCCTGAACGCGCGAGAAACGTTGGTCTCCTTTTTTAGATTTGATGCACAATAAAAAAGAGCGTCTGACCGTTTACAAGCACTCTTCTATTTCTATACGAAATAATCGAAATCGGTTCAGTAGTTAAAGTGTTAAAACGGTGAAAGGAAACAACTTAAGAAGGGCGCAAAGCTTTATAATATAATTAATATTGTCGTTGTACCACAGAAATGAAAAATTTTATTGAGCAACTCCAAGTGATATTATTTGACTTGCTCTTATTTAATCGCAACATTTTTTATATTTTCAAATTACTACATGCATATAACTAAATTGACTTTCGTATAATCCATTTATAAAACGGAATGACATGGAAATTTTCCTAACAATAGTGTGTTGTTCATAGTCATTTACACGCACCCTGAAACACTGTTCTGAAACGTGTGAATAAAGTTCATATTCGTTCGAAAGAACGACATTTTGGTTGCGGCCTGTAATATTTAGCATTGTATGAAAACCTTTTTAAGACCGCGCCGGGGGTTTTGGCTAATCCATTTGATTATATTTTGACACTGTTTTACTATTTACGTCAGCTACATTGAATGAATTTAAATGCTTTTAAAGTAATCTGGTAACGATAGCGTAACCCGCATGCACAACAAGGAAAACGTTTTCATTAGGGCTCCCCGAAAGATTCAACAGTGTACCGTTTTGGCCCTGCATTGCAACTTTAATTAGGTCGTCTGTCTCTTCGATGTGGCCTGGGTTAGTTTACATATTAACTTTGACACTACGCTTCGTTAAATATCGAACCAAGAGAATTTGGTGCAGTAAGGATTTCGTATTTTATAAACGTTTAATAAGGTATTTAAAATAGTATTACATTAATACAAATCTGATATGTTATTTTATCGCACTGGCTCAGATTTCTGCAGTAAATGTTCTATTGAATGTGTCTTCGTAACGTTTTTACTATTCTTGCACGTGTCGCCGCATTAGTAACAAATAAAAAAAGGCAGCTAGGTAACAACTCATATTAATTAATATTGTTTTCTGGACTATATTTTTTTTGGTAGAAAAGTTAACTAACAAATCAAAATCGTCTGTCATTCTCAGTATTGACTAACTGACGGATGCCTAAAAATTACAATTAACCATATACCGACAGTATAAATCCATACCACTTAGCACTATTCGTACGTACATAATAGTACCTTTTAAACAACATATAAGAATCGAAAGTCTACTCTATACAGTGTACACTATTAGTAGTGTTTTCATTGATAAAGCAATTGAATAAAATCACTAACTATCGAAGACACAGGCAATAATGAATCCTGCCCACGGTGGTTGGTTCTTAATCGTGCATAATGGCAAGGAAAGTAAAGCTTAGATAATTTCTGAAGCTTGATGTTTTACGTGCCTCTGATTACAACAAGCTTTCATGGCGCCCATAGTGACAGCAAAGAGAGTGACACACTTTCGCGCGGCGAACCCGTACTTTTATTTTTGCTTTTTCCCAAGTTCTTAAACTTACGTTATCATTGCCAAAAATTATTGTGTATATTTTTTATTTGCGTTGTTTTAAAGAATCCATTCAAGAAATGTCGTCCTATTTGATCCGGATTCATACTTAATTGACATTCGGCAGAGTAATTATCAATCTAGTATTTCCAACAAATATTATTAATGTTCAAATCAAATCGATGTGTATGGCCGTATATGGGCTTTGCCTGTTTTGGCGGGGTTACATTAATATGCTCCCCTAACCGGAATTTCATTTGAAAACACAAAGCAAACATCAGATTAAAAAGAATACATTGCAACATGCTTCGCAAACGCACGTTTCTCAGAGCAAGTCTAAACAAATGGTAGCCATTTGGAGGGCTGCACGTGCATAAAAATAAAATTAGTATCCGGCATATGGTATGCAATTATTGTTCACGTCTTGCATTGAAGTGTTGTTTATTGGACTTTGGTAATTATGACATTTGTAATTAAATTAAGAATTTGCTTGACGACACAATTATTTTAAAATGCAGCAAATATTTTGAGACATATTATTGCATTAATCTTCTTAGCCGTTTTAACTTTAAAACTAATAGAATAAATGATATCATCCGAAATATATTTCTATTCTGCCCTCGAATTCTTACACAAGCGGGTGTTAATTTAAAAACTATGTTATTATTACTCGGTGATATGAAAGTACAAGTCACTAAGTCACTTGCAATAACTGGCTCCATGTGTTTATTGATTAAAAATGATAGAATGAACTATTCGTGTATAGGTCACTACAACCTAATGCTACACGGTTTGGGTGACACTGCATGTCGTCGCTAACGCGCTTAATTTTTTCCATTTTAAATTCACATTGATCTATTTACGTCAACCAAGCCATTAATATTGCAGAAACAAATAGGATATTTTTAAATCATCATTTATCGTTTTGGCAAATCGCGTGTGTCCTGACAGAGGCTATTTTATATTCGGAACGACTGACGTGGCGGAAAATGTCAATGGAGATTCTATAAATTAAATAACTGAATATTACACTCAGCATTGTGGTGGTGCATATTTGGATGCTGATAAGCAAAAATGTGTCAATCCACACAAAGTCCAATTCAAAGTTTTGATATATTTGAATAATATATCACGTATTTAAAATTCTGTAAAAGAGTGTTAAGTCACCAAAAAGAGAAAAGTATAAAAAAATATATACTTATAATAAAACTAATCAAAATAATAATCTTATTTTTTTTTAATAATAATCTAGATTATTTTATTTTTGTAATATCAATCTATTTCTAATCCATTATTCTTTTTTATTAGGTAAACCGAGCAATATGCAGTTGATATTGTTTTTTTAAACAAACTTTACAAGAATTAGTTTGAAAACTTAAAACGCCATTTTCTCACAAATAAAGTTCTTGAGGGTTAACACATTATTGCTTATCACCATCCATTTATACTATAAATTGATATCACAGACATTCTGGATCATATTAGTAGTGTGTAAATGTGAATTCGATGTTAGTCTATTTGTTACTCAATAACTCTAAAACGGGAGAACAGGTTTGAATAAAATATATGTCACACAGATTTGTCAGCCGGTTTAATGCATAGTATAAATTTATCCAGGAAATTTTAAAGGTTTTGTCAACTTGTGAAATAACGAAGGAGACTAGAATTTGGTATCGATGTTTATTATGGAATATTAAGATAAAACACAATCTTATGATTTTTGAAGTCGTATAGTTCATCTCGTTTAAATGTGTAATTCTTTAACGGGAACGAGAACCTCACTTGATTGAAATGGTAAAAAAATAAATCCCAATCAAATCATTTCACTTCACAAGACAAGACATCCACTGATTTTACTAATCATGATTAATATCACATTTAATCGTCTTAAATATGTTTTGCGATTGATATTGTAAGATCTCTTAATTACTATTTGTGATAATCGGTTTTATTTAAGAATCCAGACACCTAAACAATCAGGAGTACTACATCCACCTTTTCTAAAGCTGAAAGGGTTACAAGAGGATTTTTTCCACGATAACAATGAGGTCATGCGCTAGCCTTCATATAATCTTAGAAGTATTACCTTCTGCAATTGCGTAGTCACTGCATTAGACACTCAACATAATGCCAAAGATGTTTAAATCAGGAGACACTAAGCAAGATCCCAGCTCACAATCAGCGCATAGTCATTACAGAATGTCATACTGGTACTTTCTATATTTAACATAATAGATGTTGATATACACTAAATTTGAGCTTAGTGGGTCATTAAGAGGCATTTTATCACGTTGATAACACTGAAATCCTTATCAACCTGAGCAAACCGTGACGTCACTATTATCGCGCGATAATGAGATACTTTATTTTTCCGGAGAGTCATGTCTTTTGTGAAATATATGAAGGCTGTTTGTTTTTTCTTCATATTCAGGTTAAATTACGTACTGTTGCATGAGCTGTTAAATAAGAAGTAATTAATGAATCTGAACAACAAAAGGCTTGCTACTTTGGGGAAATATTTAAATTGCATTAATATTTTAATAATGAAGAATCGTAATCGAAATCATATTAAAATTTTACAGTGAATAATCAAAACAACACCGTGTTTTCATAACACAAAAAGAAACAAAACAAATATGAAAAGATAAAGACATAAAAAAGTCCCTATGCGACACTCATTCGTATAATATTTCACATACATTTATATGACGTCACGTGGTAAGTTGAGATTTACTCGTACAAAATGCTGGATTTCGAAACTTTTGTATTATCCAATATAAACAGCAACATTATGTACTATAATTTCAGTCTTATTATTAAATCTAAGTGAGCCATATCTGTTATATTTTTACTACATAAATCGTGGGACGTTGATTACACTTTTGAGAAAAACATTGTGTTTTTTAATCTTAATTTTTTTAGAGACTTCATCAATCACGTGCTTTAACGGTGAAGGAAAACATCGTGATGAAACCTGCACACCTAAAAGTTCTTAGGAATTTCTTAGGTGTGTAGTCCGCCAACCCGCACTAGGCCAGCGTGGTGGATTAAGGCCTAAACCCTCTGAGTTGTAGAGGAGGCCCGTGCCCAGCAGTGGGACGTATATGGGCTGATGATGATGATAGTTACAGACGTTTGCAGGAGCTTTATAAAAATTACAATAATTACGCAAACGATTACATTTAATGTTGTAAGTAAATGTTTTGCAAATAGTGTACAGATTTTGGAATATGCGTTTCTCTTTGCAATTGTAAACACTAAATCCACGATGATTTTGTTTACTCCTGATGTATAGTTTAATAATAGGATTCTGACAAGAAAGACAAAGTTAGGACTTAAGTATTAGTAATGCTATTATAGTACAACAAGTCCAACTAGCTGGAATGTAACCAAGAATACATCAATCGCTTGATTGTAAAATGCTGAAATTTTAAAAACTATTATGTAATTTTGGGCTTATTGTTTAATTCATGCACGGTATAAAGATAAGATCATCTCAAGGTTCAAAGGTACATGTTAGAAGGTTATCTTTGCACGTGCGGGATATACTTTAGAGTAAATAGTTTTAAGTTTTTTTAATTATTATTTCCTATATTATTATACGGACTTATTAAAAATATATCACGACAATTGTAAGGTAATATATGCTACGTGCTTTGATTATTCCGTTCGAATAGGCTTCTATGTGAATCCTTTGAATCATTTCTCTTTTTCTGTCGTTCACTGTGTTTCCAAAAACGTAAACAAACTACTATCCAATTTCACTATAGATAAAAATCAAGCGTAATAAAAATTCAGTTGAGATTTACTGCACCGTAATTGTATCTCAACGTAAAATACTGAAGTGACAAAATTGTTTAGTAACCAACTAGCGAGTGTGTTCAAGTCGTATCGCCATTTTTCAAATTAATTAATTTTATTTCATGAAGTAGTAGAAAACTCAAGGCTTCATATGAACAAATTAAAGGTGTTTGTGTCTGGAAACGTACTTTAAAATATACCTAAATAAATGTCGTGTGTGAAAAAAAAAGTAGACAAGCAATCAGCTTTTAATTAAAAAGACTATATTGTATATTAAGTAAAAAACGATAGAATCACGTAGAATTCACGTCACAAAATGATGTCACTATACAGATCTGTCTACGATAACTCTTGAGTAAAACGCTTAAATATATTTAGATCCATTCTAGATACTGTCACACTAGCTGATAACACCAAGGCACACACAAATAACTTTAAATGCTTTACGCAATCCCATTAATAAAAATTCTGTAGCGTAATATTTACTTCAGATTTCTCGACCATAGCAAATAGTCAGAATTTTCGTATGAAAAACTACTTTAAAATTTAAGTAAACTTATGCAAAGTATATAACGTTTTCTTTACACAGTTTCGTAATGTTATCTTTTTAATATTTCGAAAACAATGTAACTCGTTACCCATTAAAGTTCCTTTGGAGGCGACTATCGAATGCTAAAATGCAGTCGACTTTGACCCGGCGGTTTTGGGCTTACAACCCTGTTGCATTATTCATCGCTAGTGCGAATAAGTGAACAATCTCGGCGTCATTTTTTAATTAATTCAAGCTAAAAAGTATGTTCGCATTAAAGTCATCCAAAAAGGCAATAAGCCGCGGCAAGCGTGCATAATCGAACGAAATCTCACCTGTCCGTAGTGGAGTGCCGAAGGCGCGCAATAAAAGCAAAGTTTTATAAACTAATGACAGCTGCCAACGTGACAGATGTGCAAAGCTGTTAAAGTCGGCCGCGTTTAATAGAGACACGGACATGACAAAGACTGACGACCGATGACACAAATGTACTTATTGCTGTTTCAAATTTCCTATCAATAGATAGTTATTTTTTAAATTATTACAAAAACACACTAAATAACTTTAGTAATCTTATTGTTATCCTTAATATTTGTGTACAATTAAACGCGTAAATGTACCGTATCGGATAAAAATTATGCAAAGCTGATCATTCGAAAAAGACAGAAGCACATTTAATTTAATTATTTTCCAAACCTATTTGATTTTTCGCCAATAATAGGTATTTCAATTTAATTTTATTGACTGAAACTGACCTTTTACATTCTATGGGTATTTGGTTTTCACGCACCATATGTTTTTTTACGTTAAAATCGCTCGTGTATTTTTGAATACACCGATCAAAATAATTAAAACAAAATTCTTTTGACGGAAACAGCATTGCATCCGGAGCAAGTGTAACAAACGTTTACTATGTATGTATGTATGTATGTATGTATGTATATGCACTTCCGTGTACAATGTCAAAGTGTTGCAACAGCTAGGGTACGAGCTTGCCAATTTACACGTTTGCTAATAGCCTTTGATTGAACGTACTCTGTGTGGGGACTGAAAAAATAGACAAAAACATCGAATATTGTTTTGAAACGCGAACTTTGTTCAGTATCCGAGCTTGTGGAGTAAAGCTGAGGGAAAATAAATGATACAACACCGGTCCCCGTTAAAATGAGAAGTCAAAGAAGGGCGTGGGTGCCTCTTCTTGTGGCAGCCGCTTGTGTGTTGCAGGCCCATGCACAATACATCACACGTGAGTATATGTTATCTGTGCTACATTCACTCTTAACCCTAAGACCCATTCCTTCTCGTGCCTAATTTTTTTCGTTTCCTTGTTTCATTTGTTTTGTGAAAGTTAATACATCATAACCTGCGAATAAAAATTGGTGACAACCCACGCAATAAAATTGGAATGGCTATCACAGTTTTATTTTTCGACACCCTTGGGGTCAAATGCACGTATCCGATGAAGCATTGTGGTTGTCAGTTTTATTTGATTGAAAGATTGAAACTATTCGATATCGTCATCGTTTTTATAAGCATCTAGATTTACAGGTTAATTATTTTGTTTTTGTATGATACTGTTTTGTGTTAATTAACTGATGCTTTCTGATATCCAATATCTAAATGCTGAATTAATTTTTCTTTCGATAAAATCTTTGTGCATAAGCTTAGCCACTCTGACTATTCGAAAGCTATATAGTAAACACATTTTTCAATAAAGGGTTAGTTACACGGAATAAAAGGTTAAGAATAATGCCAAATAGCTTTATTATTATTTTCTTCGATTTCATGAGTAAAGTTCGAGTTGTTTACATTTAAGTTTTTAGTACTTAAAAATTCTTACGCTTAAGTATTTCTTTTTATATAAGTTTAGCCGGATTTTTATTCTTTAAAAATGTGTCTAGAAAAATAATTTGGCAAGACGTCGCCCCGCCTCCGCCTCCACCCCCGCTCGGATACAATTTGCGAACAGAACACATTACGTCGCCTCTAACTGCAAGATTATTGTGTTTTGTGACCAAGAGAGAGATGGAACGGGCCACAAAACGGCTGATTGTGCCACGCCCACAACCGACCACATTTATGTATAAGCTGCGAAGACTTAACCAAATTGAGAAATACCTCTGACACGTAAACTCTCTGAAACTATATTTGTATTTAATTGATCGTTTAACTCTATGGCTCAATTTTTTGAGTTCATCTCTTCATTCTATCTTATATTTTAAAATAATATACCCATACTGCCGCACGAATAATGTGTTTATTATACATTTCAACCGAGAATTTAAGAATTTAATTTAATCTAAATGACACTAGTGGCAAAAATATAACACTTTAAATCCTATTTATTGAGCCCAGTCTTCATTTTGACGTTTCTGTCCTTACAATGTATGTACCAGCCAAATTTTAGTGTTACACGTACGTACAAGATTTCCATGTTATGCTGGGTTTTGCTCATAGAAGGTAGTTAATAGTCGGCATGTTAAAAATGATGCTTTCTCTATGTCACGGAAGTTGAACTAAAGGTTTGGCGACGATGAAATGTACGAATACGTACATCAAACGAGCATCAGCATCAGCCATATACTAACGTAGTGACATTCAATTTATATATTGCGAGAAGACTTGGAGTTATTTTAAGAACTCCGTAGCTGATAGCAAGCCGGTTACTTACGCTTATTCACACAGTGTTTACTGGCCATTGGTGTCTTTCTCTTTAAATGAGATTGAATGTACATCATAAGGAATAAAAAATAATGTTTTTCATTGTATTGTAATTTCATTACCGCACCTTCTCTAAGACTTTTCTTTTAGTGTGCCTGTCTCTTAAGATCTCAAAAGGCATACTTTAGATCTGTGACGCTGAGCCCCTTATTCTGCACACTCAACATTCCAGTAACATCGGCTATAATATTAGGTATATTCTGTTTTATATCTTCGCTTGTATCGAATTACCTAGATATTTGTATATTAACCACAATCATGTCAAAATAAACGAATAAAAAAATTATGAATCAAATATGTTTAGTAGGTACTGGCATAAAAAAGCCGATTTCATTATTTTTCTTTTCAAATTTACGTCCTGTCACTATGGATTAATTAATATATAAAACTAGCGATTGGGCACATAAAATGCTTTACCCGGATGCATTTACATAAAAGGAATCCTCAGTATACCCCTTCTCAATATTCTACCTGAGTTTGAAAGAGTAGAAAAATAATTAATTCATTGCTTATCCCACAGGTTTTTTTTTTGGATAAAAGTAGTCTATTTATTAATCTAAGACGCAAATCGCATCCATGCCAAGTAGTCACGAATTCGGTCTCAGCATAAAGATAAAAACTGAAGCCTATCTTTTAGCTTTATTTATTACATATTCAAAATATATTTTTAATGATTGGAATTTAATTAAGCTACTATAAACGCACATTCGTTAAAAATTATTTATTTTGTTATTATTAATTTTTATATTTGAATTTTCACCATGATTTTAGATACGACATCAATAAAAAAACTAAAACTGAAGTTTATTTCCCTAAGCGATAGTGATTAAAAAATAGATTTCTGATTATAATTAATTAAATGCAAGCAATTTTATATTTAAAACAATAATGTATTGAACTATGGCGGGTCTAAAAAGCTTTGTGTCTGTGACATGGCGCCAAATTCCCAGAAAGATTAGATTAAAACACGCCCACCAGCGGGAATTACTGGACATATTCTGCTGCAAGCGAGATTTGTTTATTTACTGATTAATTAATATCTGTATACCCCGCAGAACTAAATTGTGAAGCATTATATGGTTGATAGCAATGTCCTGATGAATAAATAAATCCATCCAATAGTCTTTCATATCATAGTGACCCTACATTTAGATGGAAGTTTTATGTGTATTAGGAACTACAAAAGACTTCGGTCTCAGAAACACCCAGATACGACACAAATATTTGAATCATACATAGATTCGTCTCGATGAAAAGACCGAATCTGCGACTTCTTGTTTCTCTGGATTAATATGTTAAGACATAATTAATTGGTTTAATTAATTAATTAAATGGTTAATTGGTTAAGACCAATTGCGCTACGGAGACTGTCAAAATTATATATGTTTTTTAAAATCCTTGTATATCTTTATGGTCTTCGAGTTTGGGATGAAATATCTTCTATGGAACCATGCTGCAGTCGGCGTAGAATACATACGTAGACTGGACAAAGTAAGTTCGCAGTGGCATTTCAACACAACAGCCGGCAAGGCACTTACGATCGTCAAGTGCAATAGGTACTCACGGGCGGCGGTGATCACTTCCATATCAGAAGAATCGCTTTCCCGATTTTGACCTACATATATAATACACTAAACAAAAAAAACGTTCACTTCTTTTACACTTTACTTTGCTAGAGTTAAATGTAGAAAGAGCTTCAATTCATATTAACGTTTAAAAAAATACGTTAACAAATAAAAAAAAATGAGTGTCTGTTTGTAATATTAAAAAAAACGCTTTTTAATAAATGCATATGGTTGTATACACGGTACATATACAAAAATAACGTTTTTTTTACAATTTTTGTCTGTCTGTCTGTCTGTCTGTTTGTTCCGGCTAATCTCTGAAACTGGTGGACCAATTTTAACGGGACTTTCACTGGCAGATATTTGATGTAATAAGGAGTAACTTAGGCTACAAAAAGAAATATAAAATCGAAAGAATCGACTGTTAGGCGGAACGAAGTTCGCCGGGTCAGCTAGAAATAAAATAAATAATTTTATGTTACATCCAACGATTAGGTTAAAAAAAAACTTTTATCCAACACATGATGAGGATCCCAAAAAATGTACGGTGTAGAAGACGGCCACTAGTCGATAATAAAAGCTGACTCATCCTCCTGTTCTCGAACCGCGAATAATTAAATCAGAATCGGGTCATAGTATGTTATATACAGTGCGGACATTCGGGTCAGGGTGGTTGCATAATTATTGTTTCCGTGGCCTGCGAATATGACGAAAGTACTATTTTATGGCGGGCATATGGCATCATTCTGTTTCTGTATCCGAAAAGACGTTTGTGTCGTGTCATACGAACTAATGCTGTATTGCACTAAATAATGTGCTGATGATTGCTTATTTTGTTACATTTTGTATCGAATGACTTTGATGCCTACACTGGAAATAGGTTAATAAAAAATCTGATGATTTGTAATAAGTTGTTTTGGAAGCCAGCATATATCCGATTACCAACAAGCCGTCATAGTTGTGGCGACTGTTGTGACAGCAGATTATCCACAATGAATGCACTGTTAAGACCACACGGCACCAAAGTTATTATTGCATTGGTACTAAGGTTAGTTTACCTAAATAGAAAGGAAATAAATAATCTACGAATAGAATATAATGAAATACTATAACATCGACAGATGGCGTAAAACTTTATAGTATCTAATAACTGTTTGTCGGTGTGCACTTAAGAACAGGCACATACACAATAGAGTCCCTGTTAGCCATTCAAATCATTAAAGGAGTAATTAAGAACATCTCAAGAGCTTCCCTTGGGTCTGCTGAAAGACTCCTTTGTGTATGAACGTGAGAGTAATTATTTAATCATTGACGTATCAAGCGTGTCGCTTTATAAATACTGACTGCATGTAAAGATCTTGTTTTATTTTATTTTATTTCATGTCAGGGTTGCTTTTAATCCCAACTTGGAACTAAAATTTCGGACCGTGTACGTATTCGGAACTCAGTTGACTCCTCTGAACTCTCTCATATACGCGATTGTTTCACACAGATCACGATTAATCTATCCGTTCCGGCAACAAAATTTGATTTTTTTTTTATGTTTAGACAGGACCGTGTGATTGAAATGTTTCTGTGTATACTCGTCTGAGGTGACTCTATTCAACGAAGTTTTTAGATGCTGTCATACATGGATTTTATTTACGAATATCTACTAATGGACACATTTGCAAGACTGCAAATATTTGTAACGCATGAAACCGACCCACAAAAATGATACCACGAAAAACCGATATAGCACCTATGTGTTATTCTCCTTTTATTGATGAAAAATGAAATAGTCACAGTTCAGGTTCTATCAGGTATTTAAAATTACAATTATAATATACAATATATCCCTTTTGTGTGTCGGTTGCTATTTAACTGGTTACGCTTTTAATATTCTGTAAATACCTATAGTGATAAATTTGCGAACAGGGTAATGGAAATACGTCTTCATGCATTAGTTATGGAGATATGGTGATGATGTCGCAACGTCCACTGAAACGAAGATATCGCTTGCGGTATGATTGCGATTTCGTACGCAGTCCTGATTGATAGTTTGCAACGAACTTTAACTTTGCCTGGCCCAGATTCTAATTACGATCAGGTAACACTTGCCAGAAATATATAGTGCGACTGTTTGCATCGGTACAAATAGATTATATGGTAACGGCCAAACTTTTTTTTGCTCTTACACGGGACATTCAAACTGATTTGATACGATTTGGCCCGATGTCAATACATTTTCACTTTTCTCATGCGAAAACCTCTCGTCTGTTTATGGTGTCACAAAGCCAAAACGGTTCCAAACAACAAAGTATTGAATGTTATTGAAGGGAGAGTCTTGTATTAAATTTTTCATCAATGATTAATTGATGAAAGTCCATCTGTCAGCCTGTCAGCGTAAGATATTTGAGCGCTTCACAAATGTAAACCATGAGCGACGATACATTTATAATTATTCTATGATATAAGTTTGCTACAAACAATATATGTAATTAGTAGCCACGTCTCTCTTCGTGAAAATCTAGATTTTAAATTTGCCATAATCCCATATATGAGATATCTTTATTAAAAAAAAAAATATTATTATTAACACTTTTTATACATTAAGTATAGAGGCGGACTTAATTCCAAAGGCTTTCTCTGACAGTCAACCTCTGGGTGATGCAGAGATAAAAAAGTTTGTTAGTTTATAAGATATTAAGAATAATTTATTAGCGTCTGAGTCAGCCAAAACAGAAATTTTAAGTATGGTATAAAACAATAAAAAACTATTGATTTATTTAATACAAATTGGCCGTACTTATGTAGGTCAAGTTATTTATTTTCTATACAGGGTGTATTCAGACCGTGATCGGAAACTAAGGCAGGTAATAGCTAAGGTGATTACAAACCCCCTGGCGTTAAAGAAAATACTGACAATAATAAAATATGAAATATGAATACACCCTGTATAATACTGTTAATACACATTTTTGAAGTAAAACTTCTGTAGGCACGCTTGACTTGGGGAGTAAGCTGGCGAATGCGTGCCGAGAGCGTTACGAAAAGTTTGCTCGGGCGAGGCGATCTTCCTGTCAAACATTTAATGTTTACCCCGTCAATATGGTTAATAGTCCCCTCAAATTAAAGACCGTATTTAAATAAAGATTTCAAATCGACAACACATATCCACAATATTAGAATTAAGATTTTAAAAATGTAGAATAGTGTTAGTAATAAAAAGGGATTGACATATTTATTGGTTGTCAAATATTTATGAGTTATTTATGAGTGCGTTCAGAAATATATGTTGTGTAAACTAAGAAAATTATATAAAGCCTAATAATCTAACTGAATTTTTAAACTCCTTGGTTGGTACCTGGTTTCTGTATTTTTATTTCAATAAAGTGCTGAATTTCAATATTCAATATTTCAATAATTTTATAAGTGCTGAATTTCAATATTCAAAATTTAAATTTCAATATTTATTCACATACAATCAAAAATAAAATTCAGCTAATATGTAACACGACATTCATTGACTGTTAAGCGGTACGAAGTTTGTCGGGTCAGCTGGTATAATATGAAGAAGACTCGTATCTTAGTGTGAGGTCAGAACTATTTATGTGACTGTTGGGCGTATTTATAAGTTTTACTTCAGTCGTGTCATCTAAATCACACTCGTTTTTTATTTCAATTATCATCATAACCAACTTAATTATGTTTAGTTTGCATTTATAAAGAATACTAGCTTTTGCCCGCGACTCCGTCCGCGTAGACTACAGGGTTGGGTTCAGAAAGAAAATAAGTTGTAGTTTATTTTACTCCACAGAGTCCCATTTATGTCCATATCATAAATCGTTTACATCGGTCAAATGATTTAGGCGTGAAAGCATAACAGACATATAGTTACATATACATAGTTACAGTCGTCTACACGTCGTTTCATCATTCTAGCTTCAAAAATGACGAATTTCCACACAAACTTTCACCCCTATTTTTATTTTACCCCTTAAAGGTACATTTTTAACAAACTTTTAATGTCATATTTATTTAAATATAACATCTAATCAACAGCCTAAAAAATAAGTTTCAAGCTTCTATCTTTAAAAATGACAATACTTCCATATAACCTTTCATCCCCCCTTTCAACCTCTTAAAACCCCTTTTCCGGGATAAAAAGTAGCCTATGTCGTTTCTCAGGGTCTAAACTATCTGTGAACCAAATTTCATTTAAATCGGTTCAGTAGTTTTAGCAAGAAAGCGAGGCAGACAGACAGAGTTACTTTCGCATTTATAATATTAGTAAGGATATTTATACCTTAATTTCTAATGTTGGTGTAAAAGTGTAAAACTTTATAACACACAAGTAGTTTATTAACACTCTATTTTGCTGCGTACAGAAAAACGCTCTGAGCTTGGGACGTTTTACAAAGGCCGCATGAATATTGAATAGGCCATCTTATGAGATCAATTACTTCGTGACCGAGAGTCGAGATCACTCGGGTTCGGCAGTCTCTGGCTTCCTCGGTAAAACTCTACTTTTATGTCTTCAACGATGCAGCTGTACCTTAAAACCAATGCGAAAGAAATATGTCATCCTTCGTGCGTGTCCATTCATAAAAATATTTAGCCTTCACCACGCTACAAGTTAAATCTGTAGCGCATTTTTTTCGTACGCTATTTTAATTATTTTAATGAAAAATGTATCGTAGTGTCTTTGAGAGCTTGAAATTCAAAACCAGACATGAGTTCGTACCTACGTAGGTACACCTTCACACAGATGAAAAGCATATGGATCCACCGTGCCTCGTCTACAAATCGTTGCATTGTTATCATTTAAATTATTCACAGCGCCGTGGCTTTTAAAATATGTCCATTGTGTAGATCTTAGAGAAAAAACTCTTTCGGATATTCTGAGCAGACATACAGGGTAATGACCGCCTTGTAGTCAAACACTGTCAACGCATTCTCATCTATACAGAAGGCCAAATAAACACACTACTCACAAGTAACTACAAATCAATTTTCTTGTATCATTTCAATGCTGCAACCGAAATTATTTTTTCCCAGTTGATGTTGCGAAGTAACAGGCAAAATGGTTTGTATCAACAGTTGAAAGAATAGTTTGAGCCCCAGGCTACCATTCAAAACCAGTACGATGCTGTTGGCAGTTCGTATGTAATTATGTAACAGCCCTGTGCAAACGCCTGTACCTTTGGAAGCATACTGAAAATCTCTTACTACATATCCTCAAAAAAACATTGCAATCATTTTCATAATTCCATTTTGCCTATTTCACATTCTATCGCGATTGCTATAAGTCATATAAATCAGACATGAACTACTGCTATGTCCTGAACTGTGGGGTATGGGATGTTGATGATTTAAATATGTAAAAGGACGGTCGCACAAAGGCTCATAATAACATGTGTATTTGTTAATCGTTAGTGGATCCGTACAACAATGCGCCGTGATGTAATATGGAATTCGTGTGGCTTCAGTTTAATCTTGAACGTTTCTTCAGGGACAATATTGTAGGTCATTATAACGTTGTGAAGCTAGCAGCTAAGTCAGGTTAAAGTAAACACTGCGTAAGGCAACAGTAATTAAGAAAAATAGTTGTATTTTAATACAATTCATTTTTTACTTACCTACGTAGTTATTGTACATCATATTATACAAAGATTACACACCTCAAACTGTTGTTTGTTACGGATTCATATGAGTTTAAACTGAAAGGAACAGCTGTCTCCTGCTTAGAGGAGTTAGGGCTTAATTCACAAAAATTGTGAAATTAAAACGGCCTTGAAATATTTTTTACACGCAATTTTTGACTGTCAAAACTCAAACCTAACAAATGATAAAATAAATGACAAATCACAAATGTTTTTATTAGCAAGGTTTCTAATGCAGAGTTTATTGAATTCTAGTAATAGAGGTGAGTAAGAGAATATGCCTCGTTTTTTAAGTTATCTATTCCGTATGTTAAGGATAAATAAAAACATTTACCCATAGGTAATCTCACTCACAAAACGAAACGCAACAATGATGCTGACAGCATCTTGGGAGATACCGACTAAAACTCAGTTACTTTGAAGTTATCATAAAGATATGCTGCGGTTAATCTCGCGTGAAGCCAACGGCTCGTTTAGCTAAAATTAGGATGAATAAAAATGCACTTGTATTAACATAACAATGGCGCCATTAGGCTATGATCGTATTTACCCGCGTTTTACGCAGCGTCAACCTAAAGAAAATATCACAAATAAAAATTGTGTAGTAGTTGTTTATCGTTCCATAATTAATTAGGCGTCTCTCGGTAAAATGTAATATATAAGAACGTTGTTTATTTCACTTTGAATGCTAATTATTTTACATGAATGTACTCCTTTATGTATTTACTTAACCTCAATTTCTACTGTTTTCGCAATAAAACAGTCTTTAACTAAAATAATTTTATCGTAACATAAATTATTTTAGTTTTATGATTTACGACTTAATACCTGTGAGAAAACGAGTTGAACCAACATAGAGTTGTAATAGACATAGACAATGATGAGCGAGGCCCTTACTAAACTATAATCCTATATTGGAATGTAGTGTTCATATAATATGTTGAATTGTGATGAAGAGCTTTCACGAAACGGACGACGGTATCAATATATTGTATGTCTTCGCCTGACGATTACATGCGAAATCGGACGTAAATCAAACGGGATACAAACAGCGAATGTTCAACATGTCAAACCGTATATGGACGTAGAATATGTAATGATGTGTTTATTTAATATTTTTAGTCATATTTTCTGTAACAATATTTAAAATATTTTTTTACTATTTCAGCCTATTTACGTCCCACTGCTGGGCACGGGCTTCTTTAAAAGTGGAAGTAGTTATGCCTTAGTCCATTAAGTCCACTGCAACCTAAAGCAGGGTTAGCGTCTTTCTTTTCAGGTTTCCTCAGAATGTTTTCCTTCAACGTTAAACTCAAAAATATACCAAAAGAAGTTTATTTGTAAGACTTTCACTCCTAAATCACACTTTTGGCACATAGGCACATGGAGTCATAAAGCCGATTTTAGGCTATTTAAGAAATGTGCCCAACATTTCATGCCTGAGAATTTTCTTTTATCCCGCGGACAAAAGCTTGTACACAATATTTCCTTAATTTTCTTTCTCTTAAATACTAGCGTGGCCTTATTTCAAAAGCATTGTGTCTCTGTTTGATGTGTTTTCAAGATACTGAGCGAAATATTGGCACAGCTCAGTTATTTTATAATTAAACAAAGACGAATACTTTAACATAATCATTATTGTTTAATTGTTGATTGAAGTTATGTGTACCTGCATGTTTTCTATTTATGTGTAGCATACTAATAGTACACACATAACTTCTAAAAGTCAGAGGTGTGTGCCTGGAGTTTGAACCTGCCACCGCCGAGATTGCCGACCGCGCGCCTTAATATATTAACGTTTAATTTCTTGATCTTAATGAAAGAGCTATGTGTGGGTATTTTTATTATTTTTAAATAAAACTACAAACATATAATATAGGCACTCACGCCTGTATTCCTCGACGAAGTAGGCACATTTGCACCCATATTTCGCTAAATTTGCTTTCGCCCCACGGAGTAGTAAAGTTCGAGACTGTTTCCGGGCGCACTAATACATATGAATAATATAATAATTTATTAAACACTAGTTTTTGCCCGTCGCTTCTCCATATTAAACAAAACCTAAATTCTTAACTCTAAAACTCTAGAAATTATCCTATAAATTTATTCAATTGTCTATCGTTGCTGCATAATTGACCAAATCCGGTTCAGCAGTTTAGGCGAACAAAGCAAATACACTTTCGCTGGTACAATATTAGTAAGTTATTCTACAATTGTGAACAACTTTGACACAGCTGGAGGTCACGACAACGAACAAACGACAGAGACAATTTGGTAATAAGGGTCGTCGGTGCCTGGTGCAACCAGTCCGCTTATTACAACGATTTAATTTATTCGCGGATTCCGCCATGTCTCCGATCTATTAGGGCGGCATTAACTTGTGACTGATTTACTTTTTCAGACCACCATTCAGCGTG
Source organism: Hemaris fuciformis (assembly GCA_907164795.1). NCBI lineage: Eukaryota > Metazoa > Arthropoda > Insecta > Lepidoptera > Sphingidae > Hemaris > Hemaris fuciformis. Next base: position 18,100,554 of record OU015431.1, on the reverse strand, counting down.
GTAGACTAACCTAAACCCTCTCAATTGTAAAGGAGGACCGTGCCCAGAATTGGGACGTTTATAAGCTGACGATGATGATGATGATGATGATGATGATGATGATTCAGAGATGTGAGATCAACTAAGCTTATATACTCAAAAGTTTCGCTTCGTGCTTAAAATGCTGTTATCAGACTTGTCTATGATATTTTCATAAAATCAATCAAATTTTTTTATGTTACAAAAAAATATACTTTGGTATAACTTTGTTTTTTTTTATCAAAACCATAATTTTAAACGTTCAAACACTCAGTTTTGACTCATTGCAATATTCCTTATAAGAAGAGTTTTTTTTTTCTCTTTATTTTTTTTTAGGACTTTTGATAAGAAGAGTTATACATTTAATTTGTAACCAACTATCACGGAGGTCATAAGAAATCTGCGAAAGAAAATTTTGCCGCATCCATTATTGCAATATTACAAGCTCAGTATGCTTAATTTCGTGCTTTTGTAAATGCTTATCTAACCTTGATACTTGCTTTGTCGTATTTTACGTTCTAACCGGTATAATGAAATAGACTGGCGCTTCTAACTATTATTTTTCTACGGTTATTTCAACCTTTGTTGCCAATTTTACAACGGATTATTGTAAACAACATTATTTTAAAAACACAATGGACTCTATAAAATTGTATTATGCTAGGTTGTATAAAAATGCATTTTTTAAATCTGTTTACTACAGCCAGTTGGTCCCACACTGTGGCTTATATAAAAACAATTTGGAAACAATTTGTGCCAACAATACGCTTGTGAAGTTCGGCGATTTCCCGAGCTATTTGCAGTTGATGTGTCGCCTCCGAAATGTTCCGTACGCCAGAAAGCTTTTAATAAAATATTATTACCCATCCCATAAACGCACGAAATCTAATTTGTGATTCAAACCGTATAGATGGGTTATTTTGTTTTTGTTCTACTAACAAATATTCGCTTGACACTTTCGTGTTCTCTTTCTAGACAACTCGAACCATTGTTTACTTGTCAATGAGACCAAATGGCAAAAAAATCAAGTAGCTTAAAACAAAATCCTGGTCTAAATCACAATTATCATTTGCTGTAGGTATATGTTGGTAATCTTACTCTTCTGTTATGTATTTTAATGTGTATATTATAATTGATAATAATTTACCGACAAGCTACCGGTATAGGTACATGTAATTCCACTGTTAGGTCTAATCTTAAAATATACTAGATAACTTATTGCTTTAAAATTCTCATGAAAGCAGTTTACACGAAAGTAATTTACAAGAATTACCACAGAATGAAATCACACTCAACTACAAAAATTCAGTTTTTGTTATTGTTGCGTTTGTCAGATTGTTGCGCTTAAGTGTATCATGTAGTGCGTCTTTAACAAAAGTTCTTGTAGGTACATTATTGTTGAATTTTTTTTATTTATATTACATTGCATAGATCGTAGGCTTAATAGCTGACAAGCCCTATGCGAGTTACGGCCTAAATATTTACCCGTTGGTGTCATTCAAATCAAATGCTAAATAATTAACATTCAACATTTGTCCGTAATGGCTATTGCGAAATTATAGTACCGCTCTTATATAATATTGAAAATAATGCATATAATTTATAATGCAAATTTGACAGCAATTATGCTAATGATTCTATCGAAATCTTTACCGATGTTAATTGTAAATGGTAGTGCGGTCGCTTTTTATGCTTTCACGCCGAAAACACACACCATCTTTCTGGTACAAAAATATTTGAAATCTACAAGTCGATCATAGGCTATTTATTTGTGAGTACGATGCTGAATTCTAAAACAAATTTCAACTATAACAACCAGTTTCTTAATCTATACTATTATTATAAAGAGGAAAGGTTTGTATTTTTGGATTTTTGGATTTTTGTATTTTTGTATTTTTGTATGTTTGTTACGAATAAACTCAAAAACTACTGAACCGATTTCGATGATTTTTGGTATGGAGATAGATGTAACTCACCGAAGTAACATAGGATACTCTGTATCCCGGAAAATGTAGTATTCCCGTGGGAATGGGTATAAGTAGCTCTGTCAATATTCTGCTTTTACGCCTAAACCGTTTGACCGATATGAATGAATTCTTTTACAGACATAAATGGGATCCTATAAAGTAACATAAACTACATTTTATCCCGGGAATATGTAGGGTTCCCGAGGGATGAGCATATAATGTAATGCGAAAGTAACACTGCCTGTGTTATGCTTTCTCCCCTAAACCATTTGACCGATTTCGATGATTTTTAGTATAGGAGTAGATGGAACCCACCAAAGCAACATAGGATACTTTTTATCCCGGAAAATGTAGTATTCCCGTGGGAATGGATATAAGTAGCTCTGTCAATATTCTGCTTTTACGCCTAAACCGTTTGACCGATATGAATGAATTATTGTACAGACATAAATGTGATCCTATGAAGTAACATAGACTATATTTTATCCCAGGAATATGAAAGGTTCCCGTGGGATGAGCATATAATGTAATGCAAAAGTAACACTACCTATGCTATGCTTTCACGCCTAAACTATTTGACCGATTTAGATGATTTTTAGTATTGGGGTAGATGGGACCCACCCAAGCAACATAGGATACTTTATATCCCGGAAAATGTAGTATTCCCGTGGGAATGGGCTTTCACGCCTAAAATATTCTCCCGATTTATATGAATTTTGCTATGGACTTAAATAGAAACCTATGAAGTAACATAAACTATATTTTATCCCGGGAATATGTAGGGTTCCCGTGGGATGAGCATGCAAAAGTAACGCTGCCTGTGTTATGCTTTCTCGCCTTAACCATTTGACGATTTAAATGAGTTTTGGTATGGGGGTAGATAGGACCCACTGAAGCAACATAGGATACTTTTTATCCCGGAAAATGTAGTATTCCCGTGGGAATGGGCTTTCACGTCTATACTATTCGCCCGATTTATATGATTTTTGATATGAATATAAATGGGACACTATGAAGTAACATAACCTACGTTTTATCCCGGGAATATGTAGGGTTCCCGTGGGATGAGCATATATTGTAATACGAAAGTAACACTGCCTGTGTTATGCTTTCACACCTAAACCATTTGACCGATTTGGATGATTTTTGGTATGGACAAAAATGAGACCTTAAAAAAGGACATAGGCTATTTTTTTTAATCCTTACTAATATTATAAATGTGAAAGTAACTCTGTCTGTCTGTCTGTCTCGCTTTCCTGCTAAAACTAATGAAACGATTTAAATGAAATTTGGTACACAGATAGTTTAGACCCGAAAAAAAAAAAATAGGCTACTTTTTATCCCAGAAAAGGGGTTTTAAGGGGTTGAAAGGGGGGATGAAAGGTTGTATGGAAGTATTGTCATTTTTAAAGCTAGAAGCTGGAAACTTATTTTTGTTGATTAGATATAAATAAAAATGACATTCAAAGTTTGTAAAAAAAATGTACCTTTAAGGGAGTAAAATAAAAATAGGGGTGAAAGGTTTTGAAGCTAGAATGATGAAACGACGTGTAGACGACTGTAACTGTATGTAACTATATGTCTGTTACGCTTTCACGATTAAATCATTTGACCAATGTAAACGATTTTTTATATAGACATAAATGGGACTCTGTGGAGTGAAATAGACTACAACTTATTTTCATTCTGAACCCAACCCTGTAGTCTACGCGGACGGAGTCGCGGGCAAAAGCTAGTGTATTAATAAAAACAAAACAAGTGGATGAGTTATTTGCGTTTTAGAAAAGATTGGATGCATTAAAATACTTCTGTAGTCTGTACTCCCAAAAAACGCTAAGCAGTTTATATTGTATGATAGGAGTTCAATTGAAAAAAAATATGTGTAATAACGACAAGCAACGCCACCTATCGACAATATTCTGATGACATAAATAACGATATAAACTTTCGAAATAAATACGTTTTGTAAACCACAGAATAATCCCTCATAACGTATTCAATGCAAAGAAAATCCCAAGGATATCCCTTCTTTTTTGGAAACTTACCCGAATTCGTGAAGATGGTGCGACGAGAGACTTTTAAACACCTTCACGTAGTGACAATACATAATCTGGAAGTTTGCCTTGCCGCGGGCCATGTGCGCAAACTGTAAACTTGTGAAACGCACTAACAGTATATAAAATGTTATATCCTAAGAATACGCACCTATTTAGTATATAGGGTTAAGTATATCACGTACTAGGCGCCGCAGACAAGGTGCGGAATTTTAAGCGGCGACATGTTTCTAAATATGTTTATGTTAAAAATTTCTGGTGGTAAACCGCCGGCTTTCCCCTTTATTGTCGATTTATGCTAACATCTCACGAGACACGTGATGCGATTGTTTTTGCCTTGTTGATAGCGATGTAATGACTTTAAGGCCCGCTTTCCTTTTATTACCTGTTATTTTGTTTGCGTAACAAATAAAGGTTTATTTTTGGGTAGAAGCTCCTTGGTTTGCAATTATGTTTTAAGTTGCAAAGATAATTAATACAACTGGCTCGTCTACTTAGCGAAACTACAGACATCCTAATTGATAATTAACTGTTCAAACATGTAAAACATTTCATATCGCTCGCTTAAAACCAAACAAGAAAGCTGTTCAAGTTCGTAAACACACATACTGCGCCGCAAACTTAATTTATGCCTGAAACTTTCACAGTGACAAAATGTGCCTCGTCTACTTACTATCTTGAGATTTAACGCCATCTATCTTATTCAAATACAATTATTTTCTATGTGCTACTGTTGTGAGGGAATATAGTACAGTATATTCTGATAGATGTCTCTGGTACGGGTAGAACTGTAAATAACGTATTTAAAACCTCGAAGTCAGTACATCACCTAAATGATTGTTAAAGTTTATTCTGCTTCCAGCATTAGAGATTCTTTACTCAAATTCTGGAAGACAAAGCCTAGTCGACGCAGAAGAATCATTATGAATGTCGTATTTCAACATAATGACACATTTAAGATAGAAACGATATTGTTATTTGATAAATCTGGATATCCCTTGAAATCCAATGGAAATGTGGATTTAAGAGTTTCTTTTACTTTTGTATTGATAGTATTATTAAAATGGTATTTTTTATTGTACACAGAATCATGCGGCAGCGACGACTTCCGTTGCGATAATGGCAAATGCATCTCAAGCGCTTACCGCTGCAACAGGGTTGTTGACTGCCCGGGCGAGGAGGACGAAAAGAACTGCGGTAAGTTGAACACACCATACCTCTAATTACACATTACTACAATTACACATTATTTACATAGAAGCTTTGGATCTTGCCTTCTTGAAAGGGATAATTTTCTTGCTCCTCTTTCATTAACCCAAGGGATGATTACCTATAGCTGTAGGAGTAAAGTGATCCTTAGCTACCAAAATTAATGTGATGATATATAATAGAATATAATAAATATCATAATTACTTCACACAACATTTTTTGTCATGTTGTGTTTGATGTTTTAGAATGCACCAGCGAAGAGTTCAAATGCGTAATCGACGGATCGTGTATTGAATTGAGGAAACGTTGCGACGGCACCAACAACTGCCGAGACGCCTCCGATGAAGCGGAATGTGGTAAGTCCCGATAGGAATATTTCCCTGAGTTTATAATTATAAATAAATATGTAAATAAATACACCCAACAGTCACATACATAGTTTGACCACACATTAAGATACGAGTCAAGTAATATACTAGTGTCGTGGGTATCAGAAACTACGAGAGACTTTTCGGTCTTACAAACACCCAGACCCGAAACAAATATTTGTGGATCACACAATCATTTGTCTCGGTGCGGGGATCGAATCCGCGGCCTCTCGTTTTGCAAGCTGGTGTTTAGGCAACTGCGCCACAGGGCTGTCATTATATTATACGAGAACGTTTTATATCATCAGTTTATATTAAGGCGGTAAAAATAAGTGTTCAAAAATACCTAACATTTGCTCATGCAAAGATTGGAAATAAATAAAACATAAACAGCATCTTCTACTCAACAATGAATTAACAAAACGCAGTTTACGTTAAAGTTAGGAGTCAACAATTAGATTTCATTAACAAACCAATGTATGCAGTCGTTTTTTAATTCGCTGCGATTGGGAGCTGCTAGAAGTTCATAAAATCGGTAGATCAATCTCCAGTGGCCGCATTAACTAATCTATTGAAATCTGTATGCACGCTGCTTCGATCATTGGACACGTAAGTATCGACCTCTTTCGAGTGGTTCGGGCATCTTGTATGCAGGGATCGCGGAATGTTTCGTTGTGGCGACGGAAAGTGCATATCTATGTTACTTCGTTGCGACGGGTTTAGGGATTGTCCAAAGGATGGCAGAGACGAGATCGGATGCCGTAAGTATTCAGCTTACAAAACCAGAGATCTCGAAACCTAATACATAAATACATATAATAAACATTTAAAAGTTTCTTATCAATACATCTCAGGATACGGTATCGTTCACGATTTGTTACTAGAGAACTCTGGTTTAACTAACATGGCATTCACTTTGATTTACAAGAATTGCAAAATGTAAACATCTATTTCCAAATTTCCCTAATTTAGTTAAAGCTGACATGTACGAGTAATTTCTATTAAGAAAATGTTTTTTGATATTAACATATAAAACAGTTGCTAATAGTTTTAGTTTTCCTAAATTTACATAACTGGTTTCTAAGACAAAGTTTGAAAGTAAATCAAAATGAAACCGCATACGCTATGGGTGAAGGTCATACTAATAGAATGTCTTACTCATCTCATAAATCATTCCAAAAGCATGCAGCTCTGATCAGTGGCAATGCGATCACGGCAGTTGCATCAAGCGCACTAAGCGCTGCGACGGCCGCGTCGACTGTCCCATTGACAGATCCGATGAACGGAACTGCTACGGTAAGATATCGCCAATGGGCTTTATATAGTTGGTTGGTGTATAACATAAGAGCAGCTGTGTCATGCCATATCACCATAAAGAATCACAGCGTTAAAACTTCATAGTATATCTGAATTTATTGTATTTATTTAATGGTGTCAGCTTATATAGCTTTATATCTTATATAATGCAGATATATACAAATACATCAATACGAACAATGAACATGAAAAATAGTTACAAAAATAGTGCTAAAGTCGGGTGTATGCAACCATATTTGGATGCACGTCACCAATTTTATCAACAAATCATTATTGTAAGGACGACATTGTATTAGCTTTGCATGTATTTGCAGCCACTGGGTACTTTAAGTGCAGAACGGGCAAGCTTATTCCTGATTCGTTGAGATGCAACCGGCGATACGATTGCCCTGGTGGGGATTATTCCGACGAACAAAATTGTCGTAAGTGTAATGAAATATACGTGTGGGATCATGCAAGCTTTCTCTTTTCTTTTTATTTTAATTTTCATCTCGATGTATTGCCATCTTCTACACCTTCGTGTATTCTTTCTCCTCTATTCATTTCTTTACACGTATCTTCCTGGTGATTGGTTTCACGTTTACGGTAGACCTCCGCTTGTTTTTTACATTTATCACAGCATACTAGATGTCTTCCATTTTCAATTGTTGCTCCTTCGTTGACATTCATTAATATACATTTGATTGCAACATTTTTCTTTTACCGGACAGCATGTGATGAAGGGGACTTCAAATGCGATAATGGCCACTGCATACCTGCATCCAAACATTGTGACAGAACGCATGATTGTCAGGACGGTTCAGACGAACGGCATTGCACATATGGTTTGACTCTTTTCCAAATTTTAAACTCTTTTTTGGCATAATTTATTACTCTAAATTGAATTGAAGGTGATGGCTACTGCCGTGTACCGAACATATTCATTATGCAGCATGATTTAATACAAAGGAAACTAATGTTACTCCTGCATTCATTTCTGCTTGATTTTCAATTATAATATTTACACAGAAACTTGACTGATACAATATTTTTTTTATTAATTATGCTTAAAATGACGTATATATAGCGATGAATTGAAATACATGTTGTTAAATTAAGACATCCACATAGATTTACGGTTGTGTAAATAAATACGTCATTTCAAGACAATAGCCTATTTTTCGACAAATACAACGAGATTTTACTTGCTTTACAAATTATAGTTATTTAATATTATTTGTATTTATCACATAAGTCTTAATGTTTAATGGCATAATTATATTATTTTGTTCATATTTATTACACTAGTAGGGGACTCACTGAAAATGATTTAAGGAATACAATCCGAAACATGAATACTGATCAATCATCGTCTGATGAAACAACATCTTACAGAACTCCCTTACTGGTGTCTTTTATATTTACGGTTATGGTGCATTATATTTATGGCAGGCACAGTTTGCATGGCTTATCAATTTAAATGCACGAGCGGAAAATGCGTGCAAGCCGAATCATGGTGTAATGGAACGGCGGAGTGCGACGACGCTTCAGATGAGATTAATTGCCCGTGTAAAAGGGGCCAGTTTCAATGTCACGATGGTTCTTGTATTAATATAGCATTGAGATGTAACGGTCGTAAAGACTGCCAACCAGCAGGCGAGGACGAGTTCAACTGTGGTGAGTGACACTGTGGCGGCTTGGTATAGCTTTGGACGCGTTTCTGCGCTGTCGCCATTGTGCTACTGAAACGCAAATGTTGTGTCTAATGAAGTCAAAAATATACGAGTATGTGTGTTTGACATTAGGTATGTCTATATCTAATAGTCAACTGAAACGATTACATCCGTATGATTTACGATGTCATCAAATGTACTTTCTATTAAAGATTCTTTGCACGTGCATGTGTGAGCAAGCATGTTTTGAATTAAAACTCTTCGACTTAGAATGCTCTTTCTGTTGTTTTCATGGTTAATTGAAAATTTAAGTCAAATTTAATTAGGTTCGTATGCAACGTTCTTTACCATTATAGCCAAGGACTTTCTATTTTAGCTCAACAAATCATGAACTCTTTACCTGTATGTAGTAATAAACATCCAAATTTTGCTTTACTATCTCAAAGCTATATTGAAAAAATCTATTATATTTTTTAAATTTATTATAGCCGTCCCACGGATAGTGTTTATGATTTGTTTTTTTGTGATTTAGTGTTTTTTTGTGGATAATAAATTGTTACTTCTTAAAAGAGAACAGGTGCCTTCACACAATATTTTATTTTATTTTTGTTCTCCATGGCATTTTTATTTTGGGAAAAGATTTGATCTTCTTTGTCCCAATTGCATCGCATTAGATTACTCTTGATCAATATGAAAGTATCCTATATACTTGCATTACACTCTGATATAATAGAAGTGCTTATTTTGATATTTTCCTCCTTTTCCATCAAAATATGATGGCTTAAAATAAACGTATGTAATTCCAAGTATAAGAGCTCTGCTAACATATAATTGCACACGACCAACATATGCTGTAACTTTTCAGGTGCTCCTCAATGTGCGCCTGGACTTTTTACCTGCTATTCTTTGGGATCTGTTACTTGTGCGAACCGTTGCGATGGAGTGGTTGAATGCGATGGCGGCGAAGACGAAGGCGGCTGTCCAGGTATTTAAATATATTACAAGGTATAATGGGGATTCAACAGATTTGAACGCGATTATATTAGATTGTGTTAGAATTAATGGTAAATAACAAGTGAAGACAAACTAACTAAAGCTGTCACGAATTTACTTAACAAATAAATAAGAGTGTTATCAAATTTGATGAATTCCCGTTTGCTTAATTATACTCTTTGAAATAGTATGTTTGACATAATATGTATGTCATTTATTAATGTATTATATCAGTCTGCTTCGCTGAGCTCGCGCACATAAAATAATTACATTGATCAGTGTAAAAAATTATGTAACGATTCCAAAATGAATTTGTGACTATGATTAACGTGTTCTGTTCATTTTTCATATATTTTAAATATAAAGGTATCTAGAATTTATTTGCGAATAATATACCATAAGTGCAGTGCGAGTAAATATATATTTTGTTTTGTGAAACGTCGAGTGTCACTCTACGCTACCTCAATTAATTCACTAGCTCGAAGTTAACCGGAGAGACTTGAGGACTACGTTATAGATAAAGGTGGGCAAAAGAGGGCTAAGAAAAAAAACATTTATCCATTTTTTTTTCAAGTTTTGTTTTGCATGGAAGGCCTTAGTTTTCACTGTCTTAAGAACAAATATATCTCGCTGTGAAAAGAAACTAGAATGAAATGGAATTACCCAACAATTGATGATTGTTGAGAATGACAGAATAACAGCAGCTTTTACCAGAAATGAAGTACAAGCTACAACCAGAAAAGCAATTCGCCATGATCTCCAAAGATTTGAGAACCCTCAGAAGAGTTGTTGAAAACTCGCTCGTTGTAACTTATTTTTGATATATTATTAATAATCGTTTTCGCGAAATTATAATTAAATAAATCTAATTCGGAATGAACACATATAACGTAAAAATATTTGTTTTAAAGGTTGCAACCACGAGTGCGACGGGAAATGTCTGGATGATCAGTACATTTGCAACTCTATACCGGAATGTTCCGACGGTTCTGACGAACTAAACTGTGCCAATTGCGACGGGCCCAACGACTTCAGGTAACTTGTGTTCTTGAGCGATATTACAATCATACAAATCTGCTCCGCGAAACACTAGCGAATACAACCTGAGCGATTGATGCGATTTGGCGAAAGATTTTTGTCTAACCCAGTGGTCACATAATTTTTTATTGTTCTGTTCATAGGTGCGACAGTGGCGAATGCCTCAATATTGCTCAACACTGTAACGGCATTTCTGAGTGCACTGATGGCAGTGATGAACATAATTGCAATGAAACTATAATCCCTACAATAGGTAAGTTTACCTGATAAAGAAATCGGTTTACTACCTACTTCAAAAAATAAACTACTTAAGTGTGACAACTTTGACATGAATATGAGTTTTCATATTATGTTTGTTCCAGGGACATGTGGACCCAATCAGTTCATTTGCAGCAACGGAGTTTGCATCGATACACAATTCGTTTGCGACGGACATAGCGATTGCACTGACAATTCTGATGAGACGAACTGCCGTAAGTTTCAATATCTCATAAACATTCCACATACCTTCTTATTTTTAGAGATGTTTAAAAAGTATTACCAGGGTAGAGTAATTACATTATTAATGTCTATGGAAACATTAACTAAGTGTAAATTTAGTACTGTATAACTTGGTGATCTTTAACGGACGAGATCTTTTAGGATTCACCGATCTTTAAGTACCTTATTAATTAAATGGCTTTTGGGCTATCTGCAATTTGAAAACAATTGTATAGGGATGTTTTGCATATAAACTAACACCGCTTTTTGAGCAGCTGAAAAAGAGATATAACTAAATCACTTATTGCACTAATGAAATTAGACACAAACAATATATGGCACAATCAAAGCACTGTTCTTCTATAAGCACTCTATATTATTGATGATAAAATAGTTTTTTCACATATAAGAAGATTTGCACATGGAACTACATGTATGTGACTGCGCACGATTTATACTTTGTCTGCGGTAAAATTCTCGGGAAGTTTGTCATGTGTTCATTCGTGCTCCGTCGCATACTTTTGATATTATTTTATCTAGCTTAATGAACAAAGAGCTTCAAGCGTAGATTTAAAATAAAGCAATAATGCACAGCATGGTTCATGACACGGGCCTCCCGTTCCCCGGTGGTGACGAGACCGTGTCACTTTACGGAATTCACCTGCTACGATGGGCGATGTATACCGCTCTTGCGCCGCTGTGACAATATATATGACTGCTCAGACTTCTCCGACGAGCAAAATTGTCACTTACCCGGTACACATAGTTTATGGAATGCTACATGCATAATACGAGTATAACAGTCCCCTGGAATCCTTAGAAAGTAGTCAGTTTGCTCCCTTTATAAAATAGCTTAATTCTTTTGAAAGTTTCCCTTTATGCTACTAAGGTATTGTACGTGTATAAATCGTTTTTTTACCTATTTTGTTTATTTGTTTCCTTCTTCTACAGCTTAACAGGAAATAAATTTTTCTTTTAAAAATGTATTTGATTCAAACAAGTTCATAAATAATTCCATGCTAAATTATAATCATTTGGCTTTCATTTTAAACAGAATAATAATGTAATTACAAAATTATACTAAAACAATTACCTACATACTCGTAGTACATGTGAAGGTTTATTACTTTTCAACATTAATGACAGACTTCCTATATGTAAAATATTAGTAAGATCATAACGCACTTTCAAAGCGTAAGAAATGGAGGTACTTCTTCTATTAGCAAAATTTTGACACCTCTTAATTATTCTTGTTAATTTTTGTTAGCATCATTGTGTGTTTGGATTTTATTAGAAATTGTGACCTTCATTATATGCAATTTAATGTGAAACATATAAGTTAACCTAACCGTTCAGGATATTGGATTTATGTTTGTATAAATAATAATATGTCGTATATTTTTGCGCTTTTATATAACGACATTATCTATTTTAGTTCACTATTCTACCAAAACAATAGGGAAAATAATTTTGTCACTTAATAATTTAAAAATTATATATTTTCTTTTGGAAAAGATAGATACTCGTACTTTTAATTTTGGGATTTTGGTATAGGCTTATAGAAAGGGGATTTTTTTATACGAGTCGATTTTCGTGTAAGTATTCATAGCAAATATCCATTCATCGTCATAATAAAATACGAAGATTATTTCGCTACTTAGTCTTGTAGCCGACATCAGCGGCATATCTTGACTACGATATTTTCACGTGTACAATTCCTCTGTAGTCTGTATAGTTAATAGTAGTACCACAAACGCTTGTATAGAACTAGTTAGTTGCTACATTCTTAAGTTATTATACTTGTAAATACGGTATATTATAGTTGTTGGTAATATTGCTTTGGAATCCATCAGTAGTGTAACAAATCAATAGTTAGGAATTAAAATTATCTTAATTTTATTTTAACCAAATGAAGATTATCAAAATTTTTATATTTTTATTTGTATTTTTAATAATACAGGGTGTATTCAGACCGTGATCGGAAACTAAAGCAGGTAATAGCTACGGTGATTATCAACCCATTGGTGTTAAAATAAAATCCCGACAAAAACATAAATTTTGACGTTTTCCTAGCAATCATAGATATTAAATGGATGTGGTTGTATAGAAAACATATTTTTTTGTCGGGATTTTTTTAAATGTCTCGATGTTTCTAATCACCGTAGCTATTATCTGCCTTAGTTTCCGATCACGGTCTGAATACACGCTGTATAATGAGTTTTAACTTGCGCCGATGTAATTATATTTATTGTGATCTAAGTAAAATGAGTTTGAAATCCCATCCTTTAAAATTGCTTACAGTCGATTTTAAAACCAAGCATGGATTTTAAATAAACATTTCATCGTTATTCTTTGAGTGAATGTGTAACGATTAAAATTTATTCTAGCATGCGATGTGGGTAGCTGGCAATGCCGATCGGGCCAGTGCATCGCACATAGCGATTACTGCAACGGTAACTACGACTGCGAAGATGGTTCTGACGAGTTGGACTGTGCACTCAGCACACCAGAGGCTGTAACATCAGCGCCGATATCCACTACAACTTCAAGTGGTGGCTTTTATCGGCCTCCGCAACGTTATCCCTATGACGACCCCAACAGAACGCCGTCTGGGTCATATCCTCCTAGAGAATCAGAATACAGACCGCAAGGACGCCCAGGCTACCCACCCGATTACAACGACAGACAACAAGGTAGTATTTGTATTTATTATATTAATACACAAGATTTTTTTTTGTTTTGTATTTATTTTTTTATTCAAATCATCAGGACCATATGATGACCGTACGACACAAAGCCCAAGGCTTTTGGACAATAGTGTAGGTAATCAACAACCAGATGATAACAGTGGAAGCCCACCTGCGAATGGATACCCAAGTGTTACTGGGAGATATACACCCAGTTCTACTCAAAGACCATCATATGAAAATGAACCGTCCCGTGGTGATGGAGGTAGATTGGATGGAAATGATTTAGATGAGTATCCTTATGGTGGTGCTGATGGAGATGACCAAACCGGCAATGGATATCCCGGAAGTGTTGGAGCTGGTCAGCCAGGTAATGAATATCCCGGTGAGGGTGGAACTAACCAATCTGGTAACGGATATCCTGATAGTGACGGAGACGGCTCATCGAGTGGTGGTTACCCTGGTGGTGACGAAACTGGCCAATCTGGTAACCAATACCCAGATAGAAATGTATACGATCAATCTGGTAATACCTTCCCTGGTGGTGATGGAAGTGGCCAACCAAGTACCGAATATCCTGGTAGTGATGGAGATGGCACTTCGAGTGGTAGATATCCCGGTGGTGATGGAAGCGGATATCCCGGTGGTGATGGAACTGGACAATCTGGTAACGCTTACCCTGGTGGTGATGGAAGTAGCCAACCAGAAAGTGCATATCCTGATGGAGATGGAAACGGCCAATCCGGTACCGGATATCCAGACAGTAACGGAGGTGTGTCATATGGCGGTGGCTATCCTGATAGTGAGGGACAGGGTTCAACAGGTGGAGGATATCCTGGTGGTGATGGGAGTAGCCAATCTGGTAGCGGATACCCAGGTGGGGTTGGAGGTGGCTCATCCAGTGGCGTATATCCTGATGGTGATGGAAGTGGCCCATCAGGAAACGGATATCCCGGTGAAGGTCGAATTGGCTCTTTATTTTCAAAATTAAGTTTGCTTTATGTTTTTGCTAAGGGATTTAATCATTATTATTTATATTATGTGTATATTAAATAAAAACTATGTTATTATCAGGCGATCGCAACGACATTTACGGAAGTAGACCTGGCTATGATCCATCAGCTACCGGTGGTGCCAATAGAGGAGGTAGTTATGTTATTTTATTTTATTTTTATTTTCTTTATTTTATTCATTACGTTTTATTTTATTTTTGATTAATTTTTTTTTAACGTGAAATGAAACTTCAGACCTATTGATGGGTACGGGGTTCTTCTACGATTGAGATAGATAGGATTTGGCTAAGCCTACCACACTATCCTCGTGAGGATTGAATATTATGGAAATCACTTAAAATTACATGTACTATTCGGAATTACATTATTAAATTAGGGTTATTATCCTTATTATAATTTTTAAATAATACAAAGAAAATTGTTTAAAGTATAATATCCAGTATAGATCTAGTCCAGCCATAAGTTCTATTACAAATAAAAACGCATTTTTTTAAATGAAGTAATGTAATATTTTTAAAATGTATACCTACATATTTATTAAAGTCTTAGCAAAAAATGAAACAATATTCTATTCGAAATGGTCACTTTTGGCTTTTATACAGGCCTTTAATCTGTTAGGCCACGAATCTATGGATTTACGCACTGTTTCCAAGGGAAATTTCGCCACTGCCTGCTCCAAAGATTTTTTAGAGACTCAATATCGTCGTCTCGTTGTCATGACAATGTCCTCTAAAACTGACCATAATTTGAAGTCTAAAGGGTTGAGGTCTAGGCTAGATGAGGGCCAGTCTTCAGCTCTTATAAAGTCCGGAACGTTGGTTTCAAGCCAGGCTTGGGTAGTTCCAGTTGTGACCAGGTGCAGAGTCCTGCTGGAAAGTCGACGGTATATTTATTTTATCAAAAGTGTATTCCTGAGAGGTTTCACAACATGATACAAGACTATCTTGATACACTTTGGCTGAGGTATTCACTCTTTTTTCACAAAAATATAGTTTTGTGACTCCTATAATTCGATAAGACACGCCCCACCAAACCATTCCTGAAGCAGGATGATGACCACGTTGTACCTTAGCGACCACTTGAGCAGCTTCTTTATATCTGTGAGCATACACTTTATCATTTTGCTTATTGTAATGTTCTTCAATCGTGAAAATTGCTTCATATCGCAACAGAAGGCGTTTAGATCGATCCACTCTCACTTTTATATTTCGCGACAGAGTCCTAGTGGGAATCTTCATTTCTCGCGGTAAGATTTTTTGCTTCCTAATGGGGTTTGGACGAATTCTGTCTCTAATAGCATTAACAGCCATCGTAGTTCTAACAGCACGCGGCCGCCCCGATCTTTTCTGGTCTTCAACAGACGAAGTGTTGTTGTATCTGTTGATAGTACGATATACGATCATACGGCTGATACCAAGCTTTTGAAGCTTCTGGTATATGACCCACTTTATGGAAGGCGATCACTGTAATCCTTCCATATTGTAATTTGATAATGAACGTGAAAAAATATGTGAAATGGCGCAAAATCGAAAGAAGTTTTTAAAATAATATACGTGGTCCAAATTCAAAATATTTAAAAAGTTGAAAAAAAGAAAAGTTTTTGTGTAACAGTATTTATGGCCAAACTAGTTAGTAATTTTCTAGTATTTTATTGATAATGCGGCCTACAGCTGGTTGGTTTTACCTTCGGCCGGTACTTTTTTATAGTAGGTATATGCAGAGCCAGAGACGACGAAGTTACGTCCGCTTAGCTTTTATATTCCCTGGATCTAAG
Source organism: Hemaris fuciformis (assembly GCA_907164795.1). Lineage (NCBI taxonomy): Eukaryota > Metazoa > Arthropoda > Insecta > Lepidoptera > Sphingidae > Hemaris > Hemaris fuciformis. Next base: position 18,083,983 of record OU015431.1, on the reverse strand, counting down.
CCGGCATTTGACGATGAAGCTTTATCATACTGTCATCGGCAATGTAATATTCCCCGTCACACTATTGTACAATTTGCTCATAATAACATAAAATGAAACAGATATTTAAAGAATCGAATATCAGGTGCGTGCGGTCAGTATCAGTGGAGATGTGAAAACGGTCCGTGTATCGATTACCGTCGTCGTTGTGACGGTCGCGTTGACTGTCCATACGATTCCAGTGATGAACTTGACTGTCCGTCAGGTATACGTATATTACAGCCGAATGTAACAAAAATATATCGCACGATGAAGTGAAGATTATGCACGAAACAATTAACAAATTTATTGTATTTTATATTATATTAGTAACCAATGATTCGATACGATCGATAACCTATTAATCTACGGAGCAGAAAACCGGCATTATTGTTTGAATATTAGTTTTATAGAGCTGTGATGAATGAAGATGTACGATAACATGACGGAAATGTCTTGTGAAATTTATTAATGATTGTCTTACCAACAATAAAGACGAAAACTTTTCATGGATAATTCAGTATGTATATTTAATTTGAAACCCCAGTTAAACGGCATAGATGTTAGTCGACAAACCCGGTTAAGTGCCGGATGACTTAATATACAATATGTTAAGAAGCTAACTGGTAATCAATAAGATTTGGTATGAGTTGCCAACAAAAGAATGAAAGAATACAGATTATGACATGTTAATAACATTTAAGTAAGTTAAAAAACAAAACATACCGAATTATTCAAGTCATTTTGTAAATACCACCTTATTAGAAAGAATCGTGATAATATAGCGTATTAACAATAAGCACGCTGGATATCGAATGATAATAACAAATCTACCTGACATTAACATTATCTATTGGGCTAGTGTTTATTGGACATGCCGAATAATGCTAAATTAAACTAATTTTCTTCGTTTTGAAACAGGTCCATCTGACTTGGCCCTCAGGACAGTCCCCGATGAACAAGTCGTCAGATATGGTGAGTACATAAATATTGTTTAATCTATAGTTCAATCGTGCGTGGTAAACGACGCAAGATATTATGAGACTTTAAATTAAAAAAATCAGATAATATGCAGTTGTTATAGGATATGTTCGAATTTTGATGAAGTCAATAAAGACGGGAAAGGATAAATGATTTTACAAAATAACTGTTTGACAAAATATTGATAAGAATCGAGGAAAGTAATACTTTATCCTAAAAACTATTTAATTCTGATAAGTTAGACAAATAAGAAATAAATGACTGAAAAATAATATGCATTTATAAAGGTCACCGAAATTATGAAGACATTGCTTTCATATGTATGAGTGTGTAAAGATAAAACTCAAAATTGTATTTTAAATGTTTCACAAGGAGGGGAACCGAATTAACAGGTGAGGTAATCGAAAAAATATTAATACAACATGTTGGATAAACGAATCACAACATGAAAAATATTATTTTATCGTAAAAGTAGAAGATGTGCTGGCAACAAATAGACAAGGCTATGGAAAGAAATCACCACTATTGTCAATAGGGGTGAACGTAGGTGTTTACCATAATGTTTTCCATCATAGGCAAGGCAAAATTATATTAGTTAAAATGCTCTTATATTTGATTATTTTTTAATATAATATTGTTATATTTGATTGTAAAGGAAAGATTTTAGTATTTTTTTTCATGAGTTTAAAGAAAATGCTTCATTCCATATTATGAACGCTTATGCTTATCTCTTAAGCTTTAAACTAGTAAATTTCCTAATGTAGTAATATGTAAATATATGTAATTTAAATTTAATCAATAATATTAATTGAAATTGGTGTCGGAATATCGGATGATTATTTTAGGTATATGTATTTATATAATTTTTATGATGTAAGGCTTACAATTTATAATATAAATAAATTATTATACGTTAATAACACAAATTCTTGTTTCTTCCATGGTGGTGGTACATACAGTACATTATGGTGAGTCGGTTCGGATGAACAACTATTATTTGGGAATTTAAAAGGGTTCAAATAACATTAATTAACTAAGGAATGAGTTTTTTTTACATAATATATATAACATGAAACATATTTTTATTAAGGGTGATTTGTAATTGCTTACACATCCAACTCTATTATTTGCATAAGATATTTACACATACATACACACATATTACGTCAACCATATTTACATAACTATATCGCGCTATATAAAATTATGTTATTTACACATATAAACAATTATTAAGATTGCTTTATTTAATAATGGGAAATTTGCATGTAGTTTTCTTAACATGTTATCATTAAATTACATTACACATAATACAACAAAATCATTTGCGTTCAAAATAACAAATGCGAATTGTTAACTTTTTTAACATTCAGATCACAAGCAACAGGTACATGGATTAGCATAGCTAATTACTAGGAAAACAAATAAAAAGGAGACGTTGCAGTTATTATTATATAGAATTGTAAGCGTATTCTGGATTTTATGTTCTATAGGTACTTGTAAAAATAGCATAAAATATGGGTATCCCACATACTGGAAACTGAAATTCCTATTGTTTTTTTTGCACATTTTCTAGTCGACTGTAACATCTCGGTCATTAGACATTTTTCCATATTATGTAATACATTTGATTTATTATGTATGAATTTTCATTATTTCATTCATCAAAGACGATGGGACTTCATCGTACTTAAGGTTGGCGCCACGGAATGTATTTTATAATAAGTATTATTACAATCTGGATGTTATATTCAATCGTGGCGTTGGCCTTTTGCTTGGAATGTTGGGTAAACGGTTGGTTTTGCACCTTAACGCTTTTTTACTGAGGGTCTTATGGGATTATTATAGGTGGAGACGCTGTTTTCCAATGTCGTGACGAGGGCAGGCTCCGTGTACCTGTTAGATGGATCAGGGAAGGTGGTCGACCACTAAAACCATCCTCCATTGATAGAAAAGGAAGACTGGAACTTTTCAACGTTACGGTAAGCAGCTTCGCGATATATTAAATAATATTTACCTGAAGTAATGAAAAAAGAAATGAAATCGGTTGTAGGTACTAAATAATAAGCAATCCATAATTAATTAAATAAGTAAGGGAAATAATAAAAAAATGCCGAAAATTAAACTCCGTTCATTGATGATAACGAAATCGATGCAGATAATTTCATCTATATCACTTTTCATTACAAAAGCGAATAACAGAGTAAAGACGGCGATAAATTTATTCTTTAAAATAAATTGTTTGAAAATGAAACCACAAGTAATACTCCAAAAATTACAGTTGAGCTTGTTCTCTCGTACGCACTCGCTTTACTGGCGGTTACGTCAATCTGGGGGCACGGCGCGAGTCCGAGTCCGCGAGTAGGTACACGTCTACATTCACACGCTTCAAGTGTTGGTGTTCTGTTAACGTTATCGTTTGTAAAATCTTGGGGCACGGTAGTGCCCCCGCCAAGTCGAGCAAAAGCGGCACGGCCGTACTATATTTTCTCGAAGCAATTTATGTCATTTTCGACCCCCTATAATTTCTTTGTGGATAAACCTAGAAACCTGAGTTTTCAGTCACCAAGCAGGCATTGTTTTAACTCGGTATATTTAAATTTCATTTAATTTAAACCAGTAGTTTAAGGATTATAACTATTCAAACTTCGTAATTTTGTCACTCACTGACTCACTGACCGATCACTAAAACTCTAAGGCACTTCTAGCAGACATAGAAGCTTCAAATTTAGAACAAAATTTGTGTTTAGTGTATGAATTAAGGAAAAACTAAAATATTTTGCAATTTCGGTCTAGTTTTCTAGATACACAAACTGCATAAATAAATCTTTGTTATCCTAAGTACATAAATAACAAAAAAAAAACTTGTAGAAACAATATTAAAAATCTTTTATGTTTTAAATAAAATAGTTTGACTTAGCAATCAGCAAGAGAGCTTAGCAAGAGATACATTGTGTTTTCATGCGATTGCCAAGTCAAACTATTTTATTTAAAACATAAAAATATTGATATGGTTACTATAAGGTGTTTTCTGGTAAGCTAAGTGCATAATAACTTAATACAGAAGGTCCCTTAAATGGGGACTGAATAAATTCATCGACTTGGTATCACATGGATCTCACAACTTTTTACGGTAGAAGAACTGAGTTTTGAGACTTGGTTGTTTTTACAAGATTTGTTTTTGATGGCATGTTTATTTGCAGATTGATTATCTCAGTAATAGAATGTCTCCTCCAAAACGAAAACGGGCTACGTTGTCCGAAGAAAGCTTGAAAGCGACAGTTAATAATGTACCTACGTTGTGGGTGATTATCGACTTACAAAGCGCAATATGTCGTTCGAGAAGAACCATTAGATCATCTAAAAAGTGTTATTTACATAAGAGCTCAGGAAGAAATTTAATATTTACGCAAAACCAAGAAAAAGATTTTGTCAGCCGTATAATACAATTTTCTGAAATAGGAAAACCTTTTAGGCCAAAAATGAATGGTGGTGACATTTGCTTTTTGTGACAAATATAACATTGCCCATAATTTCAACAAATAAACAGGAATTGCAGGAATAGCTGGTTGAGATTATTTTTAAAACGAAATTCAAACTTAACATAACGAAAAACACAATTCCTAAACCCAGAAAAATAGTTTTATAGTTACCTCTACTAGTACTTACTTAAATATATATTCAGCCTATCGCCGTCCACTGCTGAACGTACGAGTAGGCCTCCCCAAGAAAGCGCCAAGCATCCCTTACTTATTATATCAGTAAGATTGATTAATGTTCCTAAGCAAATTATGGTACTTATTCCAAGGCCTTATAATATAGTAGTTACATTGTTTAATTAAGGCCTGTTAAAATAATTTTATTTTTCAATATTTGATAATATTATTGAAAATATATAATATTAATTTTCAAATTTTTGTTTGTTTGGAAACTTTTTTTTAATATTCTTTATTTCTTGTTAATATGCGACTTCAAGTGTGACTAGCAATTTAATACTCTTATAACAATATTCCCATAATTTAAGGATATAAACTTCTTAATTGCTTAAAGTACTTATATGAACCAAAGAATAATGCCTTGCTTATATTTATCACCTTTTACAATAATTTATCAAGACATGAGTGTTTTAAATTAAGTAGGCCTTTACTGTATCACTTATAATTAGGTTTATGTCCTTACGACCGTTTATACCAACAAACAAATAGTGATCTTTGAGGTGTGATAGATAATATTTTGAACTTAGTTTAAAGCAAGAAAAACAAAAATAGCCCACAAATAACACTTTTTATCCAATCAATATTTATTTCCAGCCATCGGATAGCGGTGTATACATTTGCCAAGCGGTTAGGTTCACTGGTTACCCAGGATCTGAATTAAGAGTTACCTTGAACGTCGAAGCACAGCGTAAGTTTTTTTAGGAATATATCATTTTATTTATCATCACGCAAAGAATAATGTTTGTTCTAATGTGTTGTCTTTGAAATAGCGGCTCCAGGCAACAAACTACCGTTCACATCGTGCAAACCCCACGAAGCAACTTGCGGTAATGGGCAGTGTATCCCGAAATCAGCAACCTGCGACGGCAAAATTGATTGCTCAGATGGTTCTGACGAAGACACTTGCTGTTAGTATCAATTTATTTATATAGCAATTTTATTATCAATATGTACTCATGATTAGTATGGTTGATTAACCCAACATTTTTTTTCAGATCAAAACGGCATGTGCGAGCCGAATCAATTCCAATGCAGAAACCATAAGTGCGTACTTAAGACGTGGTGGTGTGACTCCGAGGATGACTGTGGCGATGGCTCCGATGAAGTTGACTGCCGACCTACAAGTCCAGGCGCTTCGTGTCTGTCCGTAGAGTTTGCCTGTAAATCCGGCAACCAGTGTGTGCCCAAGAGTTTCCATTGTGACGGACTGCCTGACTGCATGGACAATTCCGATGAAATTGGATGCGGTAAGCATTTAACTGTACTTTCAGCATTATAAACAAAAAACCGACAGTTAATGTCGCTAAATGCCATACGCCAACAACGAACAGTTGCACAAACTTATGTAGGGTAAAACTATAGCGCAATCCTTCTTTCACAAAAACAAATCTGTGTTGTACCTATATTTTATACCTAAAATAAACGTTTATTTCAGCACCAATCTACGTGACTCAGCCACCTGCTCCCTCTTACATCACTTTACCTGTCGGAGGCACTTTGACTCTCACGTGTCACGCAGTTGGCGTTCCCACACCGCTCATTTCTTGGCGATTGAACTGGGGTCATGTGCCACCACAATGTGTTGCTGTTAGCGAAAACGGAACTGGAACATTGACGTGTACTGACATGGAAGTGAGTTTGCAGAGCCATTAAAAATAATCTCGTCTTGTCTTTAATTACAGTTGTTTTTTCCTCTAATAACAGAGGCAGCTTTTCCATTGCTTACTTTAAATATGAGCATTTTGATAATGTTGTTTAATATATGTACATACACCTATTAAATATATACATCATACCGCTGTAGGCCAGTGTGTTAAACTTACATGTAGAAATGATTTATCGTTATTAAACGTCCATCTTAGTACACGGAAAATTCTAACCTATGGAGCTTTTATGATTTTAGCACGTACACAGCGGTGCGTATTCTTGCGAAGCAATAAACAACCAAGGAACCACATTCGCTACACCTGATGCCATCGTCTTCGTCAACAGTACAAACCCATGCCCGCCTAGCTACTTTAACAGGTTAGTAGGCAAACGTTATATAGTGTCCAAGTGTCTTAGTGCCTTCACTTGAAGACCAATTTTGTAATACTTAATAATAAATTATTATATCATCCATCCATTTGAGCTGATGTAGAATTCAAAATATTTGCTCTAGAATCATAATTGTATGATAATTTTCTATTATGTTCTGTTAGGTGTAAAGTTACCCATGGTTTAATATTTATTCCATTAAAAAAGTAAAATTAAATATCTTGCACTTTTCCAGTACAATGTATTGATGCTCAATGATTGTTACAGCGAAGCACGTACTGAGAGCGAGTGTATTCCCTGCTTCTGCTTCGGCAAGTCTCAACAGTGCCACAGCGCTGACTTGTTCCTCTATAACATGCCCACGCCACTCGGACAGGGTGGTACCAGACTCGTTGGCGTCTCTCAATCACCTTTTGGCGAAATCCGCACAGACAGACCCATCAGCAACCAATACTATTATGAGCCGCAGAGGAATGGTGCAACTGTAAGTATATGTGCCTGTTTCGGTGATAATTCCCAATGTTATAGGGGAGTACTTATAGGAGATGATGCATATAATTAATGAAATTTCAGGCAACTAAATTAATGTCGAGCTGGTCAGCTGGTGAGGACCACCCATACGTGACGCTGCCAGAGACCTACAATGGCAAACAGCTAACTTCGTACGGCGGACACATTAAATATGTAGTAACTCCACACACCTACGACTATTCGCCTGACGACAGCGTGCCCTTCATCGTCATTAAGGTAACTACTTTCTTATATAATTTTGAGTAAGTCGTATTCCGTATTAATTCAGAGGTTATTGATTGAAGCCCATCATACATATTATATGAACATACCTAAGTTCTATTAATATCACTTTAAAAATGTCCTCATAAATGATAATCAGAAAGGCGAAACATTTTTAGTGATCGTTTGAATATCCCTTGGGAACATCAATATATTCATAATAGACTCATATATTCGTTATTTCATTTGTAAGTCATTATCACGTATTATCCTTGTTAGGAGATATATATAAATGATTAACAAAATACAAGCTTTTACGCCGTAATCGATTTATATCTTAATATTTTTATGTTTCCCCAAACTTCATTAAATTATAATCAGAAATCGAGCTCATTCATATGTAATATTTTCATCAATATCAAGAAGACTGCACTAATTGAGTTAACATCATTATATTAACAGGGTAAATACGGTAACCTGTTCCACTATTACCGCGGTCCCGTCTCGAGGGAAATTGTAATAGAAGCACGCCTTACGCCTGAGAATTGGCAGAAACCCAGTCCACGTGGCATCGTACAAGCTTCTAGAGAAGACATCATGATGGCGTAAGTTTTGTTACTAAATTAAGTTTTATAATTAAAATATACCAAGAACTTGTATCTGACCCGTAAGTAGAACCCAGAACGTTAACATTATAGAGCAATATTAAAATAAGTCTTATAAATTTACTATCTATACCTACATACCCTGTAAGACCCAAATTATATCAAATAAATACATACAATACAAATTTTATTTTATTCACGATTTTTATTTTTTTCTTTAGACTCGACCACATCGAAATGATCTTACTGCGCGCCGATTTCAACAACGCTGGCGTCAACATCACTGACTTTGCCATGGAATCTGCGCAGTCTGCCAACGCTGGACTTGGTGCCGCAAGTCTTGTTGAAGAGTGCACATGTCCAAAGGGATACGACGGTCTTTCTTGTGAGGTAACCATTACTTTTTGCATCGGATTTAATCAAATTCATGTCAATACTCGTATATATATAGATACAACATTTACATGCAGACATTTCTGAAATTTATTTATTTTAGGTACTATACCCAGTTTTATAATCAGTTTAACAACACAGTGTTACATATTACAGTTTTATTTGAATCACAGTGGCTCATTTATTACGCACAAAACTCATTATTACAAGTTTGAGGTGTTATATGAATATAATAGTCGATGAGGGAAAAACCCATTTAGATTCCCCCAAGTCAATATAAAGCAGTGGCGGTACTTTCATAGAAGCCCAAAAGCGTTACACGTTAATTGTTTCATGTCTAGTTTATAATTGTTCATTGTGGGCTCAGTATATTCTCATTTATATGTCAAATTGCTTTTGTTAAACAAAGATTTAAAGCTTAAAGATTATTATTCGGAATTTTGTGAGGAAAACTGAGCTTTTGGGCTTCTATGGAAGTACCGCCACTGATATAAAGGTAAAAAGAAAGAAATAACATTATGAATTAATGTTATTGTTCTATCATTGTATTTAGAAGCATTTGGTCAGGTGAATACCGCAAATTGAGACAAAATAAATTAGACATATCTAAAAACATTCTGAATTTCAGAAATGCGCGTTTGGTTTTACTCGGACTAAATCGGGACCGTGGCTTGGAGATTGTGTGCCCGAATATTGTCCACCTGGAACCTACGGCGACCCGAGTAGTGGAGTTCCATGCCTGCCTTGCCCTTGCCCGCTCACTAACCCCGGCAATATGTTCGCCTCAACTTGCTCTGTGGGACCTAGCGGAAATGTAATCTGCGATTGTAACCCTGGGTAAGTGCTAAATTGCTTGAAATCTATCCTTTATTTATTCTATATATTTTTAAATATTAAGAAAACAGTGAAGTATATTATATAATTTCAGCAAATTTATGTATCAATGAAAATTAAAGATAAAAAGGGATTTTTCCATTGCACAGATTATGTTAAAGTTAAACAACAGTTATGAATAAAATACGTTATTATTGTAGAAATTATCACATTTAACACTGAAATTTTATGCCTAAAAACCCCTTTTCTTAAGGTCTAGGCTGTATGGCTTTGTCCATTGCTTTACTTTATAAAGCTATTAAAAACAACAAAATTTGAAATTGAAAAGTCTGAGAGAAAAAGGCGGGAAGTGTTCGGATTGGGTTTTTTGTTTTTCTCACATATAATTTTTATTTTTTTCTTGATAATGGTGAACGGGGGATTAAGTGTTGCTTGTCGGTGTTGTGTGTGGTGTGTTTGATTTAGTTTTCCCTTTTTTCTTCCCTGTCTCGCTGTGTCTGGTGAGTCTTTTCTGGTGATTGTTGGCGAGAGGATGGAGGAGCCTCCTGATCCAGGAGGGACGGTCCCACCGATGCGGTGGGACGGGGAAGGGGGAGGTGAGGGGTGAATTGGATACGCTGTGTGCAATATCGACGAGTGGTGCTTGATTCTCTGTTCACTATTGTAGTGAAGGGATTAAGGGTTGTATGTGGGAGGGACGAGGGGCGCGCCTTTCAATTTGGGAATTTCCCGCCCTTTTTCTTTCATCATCATCATCATTAATTATACATGAAATTAAATTACTGAAGACTTGGCAGCATGGTCTTCGACCTTAGCCGGTTCCTTGCGGAACATAGAAAAAAAAAATGAAAAGTCTGAACAATTTTTTTTACGGCCTAAGTTTAAATTATAGGTCTGTTAGTCTATTTTATAAATACTTAAAACATTTAAATTCAGTATTAATCATCGAAAAGTTCTCAAGCATTCTACAATCTTGGAGAGAGGCTGTTAATGTTTTTGTTGCTTATTACTTAATACTTTATAATATTTGTTTATTCGTCAAAGTTGATGTGAAGTTGAAATTTGAATACAAAAAGATTAAACTATAGATTTTATAACGAAATACTTCTCTTTTAATTTTAGATACGAAGGCGAAACTTGCGAGTATTGTGCCTCAGGTTTTGTTGGAAATCCACTCATACCTGGAGACTCTTGCAAACCTAAACCCACTAGCAACTGCAACCCTATTGGAACGCAGAACTTCCGCTTACCCGATGAGTGCATCTGTAAAGAAAATGTACAGGGACGTTACTGTGACACATGCAAGAATGATTCATTCTATTTGTCCGAGGATTTCAGGTATCTACAAGCAATATCCAAATAAATTTTAACTAATTTGAGATAGACCATTTGGTGTTAGGAATGCTTTAAAGTTGTTAAAAATCATAAGATATTAAAAGTATTTGTGTATAAAAAAATTTTTTTTTAATGCAGATTTGATTCAATCCAAAGTTCCATACAGTTAAATAACTTTAGATATGATAATTGGGCAGACTGACACATTATTGTTTGTTTTCAGACATGGCTGCGCCCTATGCTTCTGCTCCGGTGTGTCCCAAGAGTGTACTAGCAGCAACTTTAGACGCAAGACCATTACTACACAATTCACCATGCCTCAGATTCTCAGCTCAGTGAAAATTTACAAAAGTTCACCTGCAGGACCTGCGGGCTCTGTCAGATACACAGCTCCAGTAGAGTCTGAAGTCACCCCACAACTTCTACATTCTTCTTATGATCAAAGCCCTACAGTGTACTATTGGAGTTTGCCAAGCAGGTAATTCGGATGTTTTCAATCATTTCTTTCTCGGATAAATCTGTGTCCTAATTGGTTGTTTAATCATATTTGTTTTTTTACATGGCATACATAAGACACAGGTCAACATAAATATAATTAATTTAATAGTATGATCTTAAATTAATGTATATTATGTCTACATTATATAAGTTTGGGTCCATTAAACACAAAAGCAAATAGAAAATATTGTTTTTATTAATTCAGTATAATGAATTAATATAAATTTTAAATTGTTTTCAAACTAACTTTACAATGATATCTTTTACAGTTTTGCTGGGGACAAAGTAACTTCATATGGTGGCTACCTGCAATACTCACTTGCAAATGTTCCTGACTACAATAGTCGCACCAAGAATAATGCTGCTGATGTTCAACTTATTAGTGTAAGAAGTACATTTTAATATAATTCATACCTTTATTGTATTTTTAGTAGTACCAGGAAATAACACATAATTTGATTTTATCTCATAATTTATCCGTTATCAAACAAACAGCATTGATTTCTTTTCATTTTAGGAGAACCACCTAACTTTCCATTATGTTGGAAACTTCACACCAAATCCTAATGGAGATATGGATGTCTCTGTGAAAATGGTTGAAAAGGCATGGCAGCGGTAAGTTAATGTTTTTTTTTGTTTAATAAGATGGGAAATATGCATATAGCCACCAATAATATGAATTTTTAAAGAGCAGATATGATAATCATATAAGAAGCTGTTTTAGGTACTTTATCGGTTTACTTGGTCAGACACCTGTTTGTTTTAATATTGCAAAAAACAATGTTTTTCAGATCTGATGGCAAGGAAATATCTCGAGAGCATTTCCTTCTGGCTTTGGCTGATGTTAAAACAATTCTTATAAAAGTGAGGTACTCAGACAATGCTCCATTGGCGAAACCAATCAGCGCCAGCATTGACATAGCCGAACCTAATGGAAATGGAGCAACTGCACTCGAAGTAGAACAGTGCATGTGCCCAACTGGTTACCTTGGAACATCTTGTGAGGATTGTGCTCCAGGCTACACTAGGTCAGTAATGAGCAATTTAAAATCCATAGTTATAAATTGTCTAACTTATTTTATTTATACTTGTGATTTGAACTTTTTTAAATTTGCTGATTGTTTCATTTTTATAGGAGCTCCAGTGGCTTGTATCTTAAACTCTGTAGACCATGCGAATGCAATGGACATTCTAACATGTGCAATCCGGAGACTGGTGTGTGTTATGTAAGTAATAATAATATTATAATGCATCTAACAGTCACATACATAGTTCTTAGATAAGGCTTGTATTGTGACTTTTCAGACACATTTGTCCATACCGAAACCAGACTAGTCAACTACGACACGGACGGCTGTCAATAATATCACTGGTCATCATGACTTTTTGCCGTTAATCCAATATCCTTAAACCTGCATATTTTTAACTCGTTATTGTTCGTCCATTGATGTTTAATTTTTTAATATTACTTTAACACGTACCATTACGTAATATTGCTACGACGACGTGCAGTTTCTATTGTTTATTCCAAAGTGTTGTTGTATAAATTGTGAAGTCTTTTTATCAATTTGAATACGTTTCGGTTTTGAAGAAGTGTACTAAATAGTAATACATTATGTATATAGTTTGCATTATGAATCGAAAGTGTTTTTAATTCATCGGATCTCTTCTGTTTTGTTTGTGGGCAGTTTAATTCAAGTTCCAATCGAGAACGTCTTACTCCGTTACTATATAACATTTACAATTTGTATTTTGGTTTCAAGATTTCTGAGAGTATTAACCAACCTTGGACACCAAGTTTTTTTTTTTGTTTAAGATGTGTACGTTATTTGAGAGGGTGGTTTAATGGTACCCACCGATCAATGCCTTATTTTAAACCTGTAACTTGGAGGGAACAAAAGATCATGAGAATGTTATTTTTGTTTAACGAAACTAAAGGAATTTTCTTATAAAACAAGAAGTAAAATTACATAATATCCTGATGTGGAATCTGTAACTAAACCGATTCCTTATACTGAAGACAACCCACCACCTCAGCCTACAAATAAATTTCAAATAATAATTTTTTTCTTAGAAAGTGGGTGTTTAAATTTTTTTATGGCCGTATTTTAACTAATCTCATGGTAAGGTATAGAAAAATACAAGTTTCAAACCGCGGCAAAAAATATTTTTTTTTGTTGCCCAGTGTATTATAAGCATAGTAGATGAAGAATTTATTTTGTTATCTAGTATACAAATAACTTCTCGTTATGGTTCAAGGCAAAGAAAGTCGCGTGCACAGTTACCTATGTATAAATAATTAAGAATAATGAATGTTTTCCAAAATATTTCCTCATTTTGAACTGTATTGGCAGACCTGTGCGGATAACACCGACGGCACCCACTGCGAGCTGTGCAAACCTGGATTCGAGCGCGACGTTTACGGCAGCTGCGTTGAATCGTTCCCATCAGCTACCACGCTCATGCCATGCAGGTAATGCAATCATCATCATCATCAGCTCATATACGTCCCACTGCTGGACCAGGCTTCTGCTACAACTGAGAGGGTTTAGGCCTTAGTCCACCACAAACCACACCTAACAAATTCCTAAGAACTTTTAGGTGTGCAGGTTTCCTCACAATACATACATAACTTCGAAAAATCAGATGTACATATGTGCCTGGGGTTTGAACCCGCAAACACCGAGATTCTCTACTTCGCGCCTAAACCTAGAGGTCATCGATATTTAGGTAATGCACGTACTCGCTAAAAAATACTACTTAATAAAGCTGAACAATTTGTTTGTTCGATCGCGCTTACCTCAGGAACTAATGGTTCCAATTAGAAAATATTTTTTATGTTGAATAACCCATCTAGCTACAACAGCTAGTTTTATTATAAAAATAATGGATTAATGTGGATAAGGAACATATGCACTATGTGATACATAGGCGTGCGTTTCATACAAAACAGTCTATTTTTGATCGATTGAATATCTACTACTTTTACGATTGTTTCCCAAAAGTCGACTTTTTATCCCTCGCCTTAATTTTGCCGCCTAGTTCGCCGCCTCTATTTGCCTCTAGTTTAGAAACAAACCTGGATATGTATTTTATTATAACTGTATATTCAGATGCGATCCAAGTGGCACTGAAAGGGGGTGCGACGGCAGTGGCTATTGCACCTGCAAGCAGAATGTTGAGGGAGAGAACTGCGATCGATGCAGACCGGGCACGTTCGGCTTGCACCAGAGCAATCCTTTGGGATGCCTGCCTTGTTACTGCTCCGGTGTTACCACGGAATGTCATGAGGTAAGGAGAAAGAAGGTTTTAAAATAGGTTTTTTTTTGGGCTCGTTTCCATAGTCCGTGCTCCAACTGAGGATTTCCTAACGGACAAGTTTAATGACACCGCCCAACCTGGGAATCTGGAACCAACTAAAACATGAACTTGTAGTAATAGAGATTAAGGGAATAACCATAGTAGTCATCATTAAGAGCAAAACTGGTTTTAGAGGTTCCGATAACTAAGTTATGACTCGATGGTCAATTTATATACATATTTTTATTTATATTTGTATATGACGACGACGACTACTACTACGAGACATACGCCTCCTTTATTCGGATAGTCGGGAGATACATAAAAATTCAATCAAAATCATTCAAATGATTCGATGATTAATTAATGATTGTTTTGTGCCAATTTTGTGATGTAATCTGTAATCGTGATTGCATCTCATATATATTAATACGAGTTTTTAATTAATAATAATTATCTTATGTCGAATATGTTGTGTGACTTAATGGAAGGAGGATAAAATGAAACTCCAATGTGTCAGTATTTTTTCACGCAGAAATTACTTCTTTCGTTAATTATCGTGAGGATTTTTGTATGAACAGGGCACCCACTTCTCAACGACACCTATAGCAGCTCCGATCTTGGGCGAGAACTACGGTGGCTTCACTCTTATGGATCTGAGCGCAAACCAAGTCATCAATGATAACTTCGTACCCGTACCCAACCAGAGCGAACTAACCTATGTATTCTCCTTCCCACCAAACCAAGAGCTGTACTGGTCGCTCCCAGTCTTCCCAGGTATGTCGAGTATTTAATTATTTACCTTAGAGCCCCTAATAAGTATAGTATTTTTTTTCAATAATATGGTGTATAACAATCTTATATTTTAACTAAATTGTGTAGTATTTTGGAATGCATCGAAAAGAAACATTCGTTTACTAATCACTGGGACTATATTTATTAAGTATCTTTAACTTTAGTTATGTGTTTGCACCCTTAAAGACTTAACTAAGAACGGGTTGTAACTGTAACATCATCATCAGCCTATACATGTATGTTCCACTGCTGGGAACGGACCTACTCTACAGCTGAGAGGGATTAGGCGTTAGTCCACCACGCTGGCCTAATACGGGTTGACCGACTACCCACCTAGGAAATTCCAAAGAATTTTGTGCTGGTTTCCTCACGATGTTTTCCTTGACATAAGTTTAACTGTATAGGTACTTGTCAAAGTTGGGGTCAATTGAATAATATTAATAATGTTGTTATAGGTAATAGAGTGTTGTCGTATGGTGGGACTCTGTCTTTGCGTCAGTCGTTCTACAGCACTGACAACTTGACGTCATCTGAGCCTGGCGTCGACGTGGTGCTTGCCAGTACCGACACCTCACTGTACTGGACCAATAACAAACGCTACAACGCAGGCAGCTCTGTGGTTAGTCACTAGTACTCAACTTATAGCTAAATTGTTTATCGTGTATTATCGAAATTGCTTTCATGAAAAGTTGGTTTCGAGTTTAGTTGAATTAAAATCGCTCGAATTTTCTCGTGATAAGTTTAATATAACATTTTAATAGTTGTGCATGTCGGTTTGAATGTAAAGATTGAATTTCCGTATCGAGACAAGTATTTATGACAAATCTTGTTACTGATTGTTACAAAACTATGTCTGTTGGATTAATTACGGATTTATTTACAGAGCTATCAAGTGCCGCTGACTGAGCAAGGCTGGTCCGTACTGGGCACGACATCCCCAGTCGACAGGAACACATTCATGCGCGTGCTCGCCGACCTACGCCGAGTGTTGGTCCGCGCCACCGTCACGCAAAACATCTTGTACGCTGCGATCGCCGACGTTTCCATGGATACTGCTGTCCA
Organism: Hemaris fuciformis; assembly: GCA_907164795.1. Lineage (NCBI taxonomy): Eukaryota > Metazoa > Arthropoda > Insecta > Lepidoptera > Sphingidae > Hemaris > Hemaris fuciformis. Next base: position 18,067,677 of record OU015431.1, on the reverse strand, counting down.
GAACTTCGGTTCTAGCTTCCCAGTCGCCAAAAACGTTGAGGTTTGTTTTAATTTTTCTTTCTAGTCTGGTTTTGATACTAGGAAGTCGTCTGCTTCGACAAGAATTTCAGTAAAAATTGAACTGGCACTCGTTGTTTGCTTGCGTGTTACGAGGTTAGGAAAGCTGGAAAAGATATAACCTAATTAGTCATCAACATCGTCATCAGTCGAAAGACGTTCACTATTGGACACAAGCCTTCTCCAAATACTTCCAAAGCGCTCCGACCAGCCACTTCCGACAGAGCGCTTTGGAACCTTATGAAAATTTGGATAAGCCGCCGATGTATTTGTTTACTTATGCTTTTCAGAGTTATGTTGTTTCTAGGTTACTATTAAGACTCCTGGCAAAGCTACCTGCACTTAGTTTAATACAATTAAACAATTTTAACATACCCAGGTGTGCATGTGCCCGGCTGGCTATTCCGGTACGAGTTGCGAGAGCTGCGCGCCACAACACTATAAGGACCGCAATGGCTACTGTATGCAATGTCCGTGCAATGGCCACGAGTGCCAGCTCGATGCGTACGGCCAAGTCTCCTGCAACTGTCGCCCACCCTACACTGGCTCCGACTGCTCAGTGTTAGGTGAGATTATCAACACACTCTTTACTATACTTATTTCAATTTTACACTGTAGTTTATACTATATTTAGTAGTCAAATAACACTTTAAACCCCTCAATAATGAAAGATTTGGTTATGATTTCCAAACAACACATTGTATTTTTGAATAAAATTAAAAAATGAATAGTGTCACCTAACCGATATGTTTATAAAACGACTTTAGGCTTAGTCATGGAACTCCACCCGACAATCAGCGATGACGGTACGAACGGCACACGATATAAAAGAGTCACTTTCATATGCAAGTATCGTGCGCCGGAGCCTCTCATCATAAAGTTTTACCACGAGGGTCACGAACTGTGGCCCCCCAAGTTTATAAATGAGTCGACGCTGCACAAAGACGGCTGGCACGGCGAGCACGTGTGGCACACTGTGTGGGACACTCACAAACAGGGCGAGATATACGAGTGCCACACGCTCACGCAGAACGGATTCACGCTGGGCGTGCTCACGACCAGCCTGCTGGAGCCAGGTAGTCACTCGACCCGACACCGGGCGGCTTCGTTGTCCAAGTGTTTCATCCGTGTACTAAGCCATGCAGACATCATCGGGATCAATGTGCTCGTTACATCGGTGCTGTTCTTATAATTATCATTCATGTACTTCTTAATCCTGTGTCTATTAATATATCAACGGTCATGGTAGTGTAACAAAATGTTTGTCTCCGTACGGTGCGCAAGAAATGTGTCCATTCGTCCACGTTCAATGTGTCTCCTCATATGTTGAGTCCAGCTAAGCCATTATGTCGTCTATAAAACATTTATTTACGCTAAATTTCATATTAAGACACTATGTCCACATATTATATGAAGCACATACGTTCATTTTTGTTTTAAATTTTCAATATTTGCTGTAAATTATGGTAGTGCTATTTACTATATTTTATGAATGCTTATTAAAAAACTTACACCTATTCAGCTTAAACTTTTTTAATACTACACAATGAAAAGTAAATTGCCAAGAACTTACCACCCTTTAAGTATGAATTGTTCTAAACTGGACTCTCCATCGAATACTCACAACAAGAACTGCCTTATAAAAAAAATGATTTGGCTTTTCATTTAAAGTTGGTTCGTCGTCGGTGACTCAAAGACCTCGTCCGCCGGTGACACAGCCAACGATAGTCGTCACAGTAAGAAGTCCCAACATCAAGATCCAGGAAGTTGGCTCCAGCGTCAACTTCACTTGCGAAGCTACCAGTTTAATGACTAGAGGCAGGCTGCGAATCAAATGGTCCAAGGTTGCCGGATATCTGCCTCTCGACAGGGCGACCGTTGATGAGCTGGCTGGTCTGCTCTTCATCACCAACTTGCAAATATCCGACAGCGGCCAATACGTGTGTGAGACTAACGATGGAGTATCTACCGCCCAGGCCATTGCCACGCTCAGAGTGCCAGGTAAGTACTTCAGGGACAAACAAATAGAACTGTGTTGCTCCTAGTACTTTTTAATGAATCCTAGATTGTATGATTATTGGTTTGATGTAGCTCAATGTAAACATTTCTTTCATGCATTCATTAACGGAATAGTTGTCCCGAAATGGGTTTTCTATGCTAAAGGTGAGAGTGTTGTTTTAGTAGCAATAATTATTAAATAAAAAACAGCAGCTTTAGTAATGTTCTTAAGTTATTATTTACGAATTAATTGCACATAATAAATCACTTGTGTCTATTTAAAGGTTATAGTTCCCATAATAGTTCTAGTATGTGAGTTTGAATAGCTTTCATCGCCGATGCTTCTCTCATAATAATTTGTTAATCGTAGGTGCTATGTCTGTATTACAAAATGGTCAAGTAACAGAATTCGGCTAATATTAATACAATTCGTCTTTTATCCTGACATCTTAGTATAAGACGACGGGTACCGTGATTATCGTTTTTTTTGGCAGATTCTAATCTAATTCCGAAAATATTTTTTCACCCATTATTCAAACAGAAACAGTACTAGTCAAATTAATGTTACAGGAAGCGAAATGACAATGCCAGTGGTGGAGATAAAACCCGCCGTGAACGACTACTACGTAGGTGATAGGATTCAGCTTGAGTGCATTGCGCATGGCACGCCAGCACCAAGTATCAGCTGGCAGAGAGCATCGGGCCGACCCCTACCGCCCTCCGCTCAGAACTACGACGCATACTTCCTCATTGACAGCGCTCGGGAAGAGGACTCCGGAGAATACAGGTACGTAATTATATTAATAGGAATATGCAGCAACATAGATTTAAGAGAACGATTTAATGTGGGCAACTAATCGATTCAATAAAAACCGCTGGCCACTTGGAAAATGTAAAATAGCAAGAAACAGTACAAAGGCAATGACGATTCGTAGTTTCCGTGTCACCAGATACGATTTCTTTTTACGTGTTAGTTATATTGACAGAACTTTTGACGACTTGGCTTATTAATATTTCTTTTGCAGATGCATAGCTTCCAACACCGTGGGATCTGTTGACCGCACCGCCGTTATTACCATTAGACCAAGACCCTCTTGGCCGTCTCGCGAAGTACTCACCATTTCGCCTACGTCTCTGACATTACCTGAAGGTCAAAGTTCTAGGGTAGTCTGCACTGGTTCTCCAAGGGTTCCTCATGACTCCATTGATTGGATTAGGTAAGTGTAGTATTTATGATAATGAATGACTGTAATAGACTCCATGGCATGTTGTTTGGTAAGAATAAAATTCTGAATTCTGAAATCATCAAAATGTCATAGTCTTCAGGGTTAAATACGTGCAATTATTATTGGATCATTCTGTACGAAGCTGTTACATTGATACAATGATTGACGTCGATTATGGAATCATGCGATAATTTCACAGGCAAGATGGCTACCCTCTATCTGAGAGCGTGCGCTCGGAGAACGGTGTTTTGTACTTCGAGTACGCTCGTGTAGAGGACCAAGGAGTGTATCTGTGCCAGAGTTCGTCCCCGGAAGTGTCTCCCGCTCAGATCGTCGTGAGGATCGAGCCGCAAGGCACGCCCTCACCTGCTGAGCTTTCAAACATCACCGTAACAGCGAATCGCGTCACCATACCCACCGGAGAAACCGGAACGGTAGACTGCAATCCGCATGGATACCCCCTGCCTTTGATTAAATGGAGCAAAGTTAGTATATTCATCTTTGTTTTATTAAACAAAATCTACTCATTGATATTTACTTACTTCACATACGTTTCCTCATGAACTGACTGCCTAAGAATGCGCCTGCAATTTGCGTCTGATAACAAAAAATATTGAAGCTAGAGTAGATGTTTCCTCGGATTAGTGCAGTTATACTTCGAGATATTGGGCCGACTTACCAGTAAATTTACGGTGAAAAATAAAATTTCTGTTTTGGCATTGATATAGCATAAGGCACTGAGGTTAAGTCCTCCAAGCACTTTAAATAATATTTAATTACAGTGGTATTAATACATTTGATTTCGTTAGAATGACGGCAACTTCGGACCGAGCACGCAACAACGAGGCAGTACCCTCATAGTGAGTAACGCTCGCGATGACGACGGCGGGTACTATCTCTGCGAAGGAATCGTCGATGGCACTACGGTTTCCTCTATATGGGTCTACGTAGAGATTGAGAGTAAGTATTCAACGTAATATAAACTTGCTTAGCCCATTGTGTTTTAATAATAACGTGTACAATTCTAGTGTAAATGCTTATGTGAATATTTTTGTTGTTAGTTAGTCTTCAAAATAATAATACACTGTAGCTGGTGTAGCGGATTTTGGTATATTTTAAACCGAAAGATGAGAGACTTGACCCCGCTATAGGATACTCTGACTTGCTGTTCTCTGGTTAGTTGTTGTAATGTTGGTAGACAAAATGTATTTCATAAAAATAATGCCGATACAAAAAGTTATAAGATAAATTACATTTACCGCATTAGTCGTAAAACGAAGCAAGATAAAACACTGCATATGTAAGGTCTGTTAAAGAACAAATAAGTGTACATAGGAGTATTTCAATAAATTATCGATTGTCTAAAAATCAATAATTAATTGATGCCTCTTTCCGTTGCGTCATATAAGTGATGTGTTTGTTGCAGGACGCGAGCCACCTCGCGTGGAGATCTGGCCACAGGGCGACCAGGCTGTACCGATCGGTAGCAAGTTCGAGTTCCATTGCCGCACCACTGCCGGTATTCCGGAGCCAGCGCTCACTTGGGCACGCGGTGGAAGCAACAGAGCTCTGTCGCCCCATACCCACATCCGACCCAACAACCTCGTGTAAGTACAAATAAAGACAATCATAAGTATAAATTAATATTATCGATGACTACCTCGTGCCGCAAAAATATGCACACACTTGTGTGCCGATCCTGGTTGATTCCCGGGTAGAAATAAAATAATTCAATAATGCAAAGTATACATTTTATTTATTTAGGGACTTAGTTCATATATCTATCCTGTTTGATTGAATAAACAAAATATAAAAATATTTAATACTAGTGATTGTACCGCGGATTCGACCGTACATATAAAATCGAGAGAGTTGATGATCCCTTAGGAATGACATATTTTCAGTTGTAATCGTTTTTAAGTAGGAAAAAATAGGGGGCGCTAAAAAGAATTTATTTTTGAAGTGGGCAGTAGACAAAATAATTTTGAGAACCCTTGCATTATATGATTTACCCTTTTGTGATGAATGGCTTAACAAAAGGTAGGGCGGATTTAAGAAAATATATAAACCACATTTAGTGAGTACATTCAATTGAAGTGTGAAAGATAGCTCAGATGCAAACGAAGTGGCTTGCTATTATAGAAGTCGACTGGATCGAAGATACGTTCACGAAGGGTTAATAATGTATTAATATTTGAGTTTCGCTCTCTTCTCGATTTGTATCGATGTCGAACCTCATTGGTAACGTTGTGCTGGAGGATGTAATCGTCGAAAGAAACAGCGTCGTAATTAAATATTTTTCTGCAGGTTCGATTCTGTCGACGTGAACGATGAAGGCGAGTACACATGTTCGGCAACCAACGTGGCCGGCACAGCGAGCGCCAGCGCCGTGCTCAAAGTTCGATCACCACCCGAGATCACAATCACGCCTAGCGACCAACAAGAAGTGCGAATGGGCGAATCCGCGCTCTTCGAGTGCAGAGCACGCGGATACCCAGAACCTATGGTCTCCATTAAATGTAAGAATTGTGTATAATCGAAAATATTTATATCATAATATAGTGATAGCCTCGAGGTTTAGGCGTGGGGGTTCAAATCCGAGCCAATCCAAGCGTTATTTTGGGTTTCTATTCAAAAAGAAATCTAGTAATCAATTCTGGAATACAATAATTCTTTCGCATATGTAATTAAGAGAAATTATGTCCGTACGTAAAATAACATTTAATTTTGTTTACAGCCGGCATAGACATGTTGGAGATCGTCCGTCCGTCGCCGGGAATAGCTGTGTTGCGTATTCCATCAGCGAGTGAACGCGATGAAGGCACATACATCTGTACCGCGACGTCGCCCGCCGGAACCATACAGGCTCAGTTCAGACTGATCGTGGACAGAGGCGACGGCGGATATGACTTCGGTAAGTAACTTTAATTTATTAATGAATTAATTAAAAGTGCAGTTGGAATCAATTCAATCAATTTTAAGAATATTTCTCTTAGCTCGAACTTTCAAAACTGACAAAACGAAGAGTAACTATAGTTCACTTTACGTCACTAACATTAAACGCGTACGTATGAAAGGGATGGCAAGATTTTTACATTATGTATAATATAATGCTTTGATTTCATCTATGTAATTTCGATCCCGTTTGCATGACGTATATTTTCTATACCATTAATACGGTCATATACAAAAAGGACACATTAAATATCTTATCACATTTCACATTTTGTCTTAGGTGGTAGCGGTGATGAAGAAATTCCTCCGTACAGGCCATCCCCGCCAGTGCAACAGCCTTACCCTGACAACAATCCTGACGCTCCAGGAGACTTGGTTGCCGTGGATGGACAGCGCGAAATCACCATTCAGTAAGACCTTATTCACTCAGTACCTTATTCAAGAACTTTCCGTACAGCTGCCTTTTTTTAACGAGAGGAAAGCGCGTTAAGCTCCCCTTTCGGTACCTCGAGGGGTATGTCGGGGTCTCTGGCCTTCCAACTCGGCGCGCGAAACAAGCGTCCGGTTAGCTGAGTTGGGTCCCTAACCAAAATCATAGGCCAGCCGACCTTTCGGTGGATGTTATGCGGATTTGGGGCGGTACCACGGCATCTTAGGGATTGGATATAAAAAATAAATGACAATGAGAACAAGTCCCCACGAAGAACGGTTCAGTAGCAGCTGAACAATTAAGAGACAGACGTCACTGTATTTATGTATACACGTATGACCGCGACCATTCATTTCACTGTACCGCAATATGTTGCGTATCTTTTTAAAGTAACGTGTATTAATAACTTTTTTATAGTTGCAACGCCAGCGGTAGCCTTGAAGCCCTGTGGGGCAGAGCTGATGGACAACCGCTGCAGTACAATGCCCAACAGAGAGGATCCAGCTTGTTCATCTATAACGTAAGTGCATATAATATAAGTCGTAAGACCTAGTTTATATTCCAACAGGTTGTTTTTCCAATATTTTTTTAAATATACTTTATAAACATATACCTAATGCCTCCTTCATTTCTGTTTTTGTACAACTGCCAAACGTTTATTATACAATCGTTTTCTTTCGCGTCATGAGTAATATGTCATAGCAAGATATATAACTCTCTGACTAAATTACAGGCCTATAGTCGACCTGTACATACATATGTTTTTAAACGTTTATATTGCGTATTCAATGTTTTTATCGACTTTCTTTCTTAGGTTTCAACCAGCGATTCGGGCAGATACGTGTGCAGCTTGCAAGACTTGTACACTGGTGACTTGGTGAAGGCTGTGTACACCAGTCTAGTGGTGATTGGGGCGCCAAGAATCACTCTCCGTCCGAAAACGCAAGTCGTGAGGCCCGGACAGTCCCCCACGGTCGAGTGCGTGGTAACTGGCGACAACATCATCGACGTCACGTGGTATCCGTACAACAGAGCGCAATCCAGGTATTTACGCAAATATTCAAATAATTACTACAGTTTTGATTGTGCGTCCATCTCAAAAATCCCATCTATCTTTACAATCAAATACATATATTGGTGTAGCAGTATAGGCGTGAAAACCTAATAGAGAGTTTCGGATTTTTAATAGTAACATCGAAGTGGATAAATAAGGATGTTTCTGGCTCAGAGAGTAAACAACAGAGAGTAGACAACGGATATAGAACTCATATAGGTAGCCCTAACGGCAAACACGTTGAGTAATCCAAGCATAAGCATGACATATTGTGAAACTGATCAGAGATTACATTTTTGATTCTATTGCATACGGGTATTTTTCTATATCAAGTTGAAATATATAATGACGGTTTCAATTTGTACTTTTGTAGCCGTGTAGAGATCCGAGGATCTACACTGATATTCCACCAGATTGAGGTTCAAGATGCCGGTGAATATGAATGTTTCGCACGAAGTAGATTCGCCAACGCCAGCGCAGTAGCAGAAGTCATTGTGAGCGGTATGTAATCTTGTACTCGCTATTAAAATATATGTTGTGTTTCCGACATAAGGCACGTAGTACACAATGTTAAGCATTTGCCACTTTGCTAGGTACGACCTAGCATAAGAGTTTTATCGATATCAATATTGTTAATATATTATGAAATAATTAAATGTTACGGTACTATAAAATAGTCGGTAACTACACATAGTTATACATTTAAAAAATGAACCTTCCGTATCAATAGATATCGATAAAAAAATGTTTTTAGAGCTGAGTGTTGAAATAGTTTGCTTACACACATATGTACAGGTCGCACTTGTGTAGCCACCTGTTATATGCCGACGAGCACATTTGTATGCTACGAACGCACACAGCGACAAACGTCGAGTGTAAATGTAAACGCTTGTCAGTTGATTGCATGATATATAAACGTTCGTAGAAGAAACGGATCGAGTGCCGTCGCAGTCGCACGATAACGAACAGTACGCGCACTCCGGGGCGGAGGTCCATCTCAGCTGTAATGTGACCCAGCCGGGCTTCAGGATACAGTGGACCAAGGACGGACGGCCGGTGTCACGCTCTCGACAGAAAAGCGATGGATCGCTTTTTATCAAACCCGCACAAAAGTCGGACAGCGGCCGCTATGTATGCCACATCCGTGACCAATACGGACGGCGCACTAGCAATTACATCAACCTGCATATTGAGGGTCAGTTGTGCATTGAGTAGCCAGCTTCAAGTTTCAGACGCCGCTAGGACCTCTCTCTTTTGTGCTTAACGATGCTAATTACATTTTAACCCTGGAATGCTTGAGCAATTAAATTTTTTAGATTATCCGACATCTGTTAACATTAATACTTACTATTGTTATGTAGTTCTGTAGTTCAGTTCTCTAGTTAATAGGTGTGTGGTGCGCATTATGCCAGTCTCTTAGTTATTGATTCCTTGATAGCTAGCCATTCCATTGATCATGAGATAATAATACAATTATTGTTAGTGTGGATTTGATAGATACCTACTTTAAAGTGTTTTGGTCAGACTAGTTGAAGTTTTGTAAACAAAAATATTTTGCATTGGTGCCCAACTACGATTAAGTGGAAGCTGGCATTTGGTTAGGGTAAAAATAAGTTAACGATGTGAAATTCTCCAACATAAGTTGATGAATTTTTCCGCTCGTAAAGGTATTGAATGCTTGGACACGGAGTTCCGTTGCTATGACTCGAGCGGGTGCATAGACGAGGCGCTTCTCTGCGACGATTTCCAGGACTGTAGAGATAATAGCGACGAAGAGACCTGTCTCTACCGACATCCACGTTACTCAGATCCGATGTGGAATGACATCGAACACTTCATCCCAGTCATCGGTAAATGAGGTGCCGGGTGTGTGGACTGGGGGGTGATTGTTTTAAGGGCCCTTGTTTAGTACGTCGAGGTCGTTTCAACTCACTTCCGGATATATGAGCTTGGTGAAACAAAATAGTTTTCATGTATCGACTTGAGATTTTACAATCGAGCATTTGCTTTTTTGTAATCAAAAAATGGTAAAATCTGCACGAAATTAATTTGTTACTTCCTTAAGACTTCCACGAGGCTTGTAAATTTCTATTAAATATGTAGTAAATGGCTCACATATCTAGAGGTGGTGATTCAACGTAATTAGACGCAAGGTTATGTCTGAGCGTTTTGGGGTGTTCTTATTCGTGATTTTTTTCCGTTCTAAATTTCACAAAAAATTGTTCGCGTATTATGGAGCTAAGATGTCTATGTACAGTTAAAGTGTTCTAGTGAAGGTAGTTGTGCTAATCTAGTTCATAAGTTTTTGCATGACCTGTTTTTCTACCAACTATCTCTGTTTGTTGTATTACTTGTCGAAAGTAGTGTCGAGGACATTAGAAACGTCACAAGATGTTATATTTATCGAGTCCGTAAAAAGATTAACATATTTTTTTTGTGGATTCGAAAACGACACTTGAAATGGTCTTTACTCTTAAGGTTGCGGTAAGTATCGTAGATGGTGGCTTTATTTGTGTGTATGGGTGTGTAATTTTATTTGCCAAAAATTTTGAATGGCTCTTGCTTCATTTTACTTATGCGTTGCCTTATTATCGCCTTCAATATGTAATGCTTAACAAAATTTATCATATGCTGCGCTTTACTTTATTTACACAGGAGATGATTCATTAAAGGTAAAAATACGTGATTTCAAGGGATTGAACGTAAGTATGGTGCTTACATTAAAACACAAATAGCAAATACACACCTCCTAATTGAATTGGATTGTACATAGGTATATCACTGTATTCTGCTGTTTTTGAAGAGACAAATAGTTATTTTCATTGATCAATATAATAAAAGCAATAAAAAAAACAAACGATATCCTAATCATTTATCAAAGTTCATGTTTCAAACACAACTAAGTGGTGTTTTTGGATTTACTTTTTACATGTCTTGTCTTAATATTTTTTTTCTTAATTAGGTATAATGTTCTTAACATATAATGTGGTTGGTCATCAGGGAAAATAGTGTATCGTTCATTAAAAATATATAAAATATAATTCTGCGTTGAAATGTTAAAGGTTCCCGTGAGGAGGGTTCAGCTTCGTTGGTGTCAATCGACCAGCCTAGAAGACGGTTCCGGGTCTCTGAGAACGTCGAAGTACATTGCAGGGCGAACGGTATCAACGTGAAATGGGAACGATACGGAACCAATCAATACGTCGATTCAAGAGTGAGTGGTCCTTTTTGAGTATCATCAACGAGTACCATTACATTACTGTTGTTTTGCGCCCTAACCGGTACAGTTTTGGTCGAGTATTCGCAGGCATCTTAAATTCCATATTTTAACATTTCTCCGCAGCCCTACGGCGGTGGTGCAATGCTGATAATTCACGGCGTTCAAGAGACCGACGCAGGCGTGTACCGCTGTGTAGGAATGAGTCCCTATGATAATTACTACGATGATTTCAACCTCGAAGTGGAATCCAGTGAGTTCTATAGTTTAGATAGTCTTTAAAACTCAAAACTATGATTACTTGTTTATATTTCACTCGATTTATATTTTGGTAAGTATTTGTTGATATTTGTAAGTCATGAAATGAACCTCTATTTACCAGGGTCGGGCGAGCCTATCTACCCAGATGACAGAGACAGCCCGTTGGCAGAATTCACCGCCCAGCTCAGAGATTCCGTGGAACTGCCATGCAGGCACAATCTCGAAGGGCCAGTGCTTGTCGAGTGGAAGAGAGAATTCACATCGTTACCTGCTGATGTTAGAGCTAACCAAGTGAGTGACGTTATAATATATCATCGTTTATGAAAACGCTTAGTTACTAGTTTCTGTTGGCTGAAAATATTTATCATTTAAGTCCTGCTATTTAGTAGTTAGTGTAAGTACCCATAAATAACTAAAATGACCATACAGTCACATCTCTCAACATGTTGCGTTGAATTGAACAATATTTTTTTTGTAAAAAAACTCAATAGGTACCAGAAGTAAGATCTATAATATACTCAGGCTAAAGAGGCGTATGGAAAAATATCTGGCTTAACTTGACTCATGCACATCTGTGTGTAATGTACGTTGCTTGGAAAAGGTTTGAACGTTTTTATTCATACCGTGTTCAATGATTTGCGACATCCGAGAAAACGAGACAAAACATTAAATTAGAAAAAATATAAGATATGAAACGTACAGAGATATAGTTGTTGCTGTTAGAAAACTTTGCTACATTAACAATATTCCCGCAGCCAAACCTTCTCCTCGAGCGTGTGACGGAAGCCGACGCCGGTATCTACGTGTGCCGCGTTACCAACCAGTTCACCGCTGTGGAGTCTAAAGCCATCTTGCGCGTTGAGGGCATAGTCCCGAGGTTCGACGGCGCCAGCTGGCTCTCCCTACCCACACTCAAAGACGCTTACATGCAATTTGACATCGAAATCTCGTTCAGGCCTGCAGGTAACATAAATTTAATTCTTCACACTGTTTTCGGCTCCTACCGATTGTATTTCTGTTTGTAAAAGCCAAGCCGTATTGACTGATTTATCGGGATTTTCTTTAACGCCAGAGGATTTGTAATCACCTTAGCTATTATCTGCCTTAGTTTCCGATCACGGTCCGAATACACCCTGTATAAAAGTGCTAATTTTTATGAATTCAATTGTTTTCAATAACGACACATAATATTACAGACAGCGACGGACTGATCTTGTACAACAGCCACAGAGCTGGCAGGACCGGCAAATATATTGCTCTCTCGTTGTTGGACGGTATCCCACGCTTCACCCTTGACCGTGGCTCTGGACCGGTCATCGTTGAAGGAGACCGCCCGCTGCAGCTCAACGTGTGGCACACCATCCGAATCAGCAAGTCAAAGACACGATGTAAGCTATTTTAATACTTATTATGTAAATTTATTGATACCGAAAAATATCGTATAGATTTGTGTAAATTTAATTTATTGAAACTTTGTATGTAATTTATATTGATGACATCAAATTTGATTAGGTACTTGTCCAAAAAACTTGAAAAGAAACGAGAGCTATTGATCACTTTTTAAAATAAATTATTGCTGTTTTAAGGCTGTTTGAAATGACCACTTAATTGTTTTACTCCAGTGACAATGGATATCGACAACAACGGTCCGTTTGATAAGGAGCTACCGGAAGCCTGGAGTGTGCTTGAATTGGCGCAACCGATGTACGTCGGTGGCGTGCCCGACTACGACCAACTGCCTGCAGAGCTTGCCGGCTCCGCAGGGTAACTACACATTAAACAGACATATTTTTGTACTCATTACGACATTTAATTACCTAGACACGATTATAAATATATATATGAATGATGTATGAACACGGCCTAGTGTATGCACTGGAATCTGGCGGTAAGTGTAGTTTGGCCCAAATAGAACGTCGACCGATAACGAAGTAGATTTATCTATGGATATCGACACAATTTTGTCGAACTTACGCTAAGCGCAGGTACACATGTCACAGTTAAATCAGTTTAATTGATTCCGATAGTGTTAGATATTTTCATATTGTTATGATAAATATGTAATCCACCGATTAGTTAATGTATGTTAGGCGTTGCGAGAGATTCTGCCTCGAAAACCAATTCAAATGACTGTATTTTCTGTAATATGTGCCAGCTTAAATTATTTGAAAAAGACAAGTTTATACAACTATCTATTAAAGAATTTGAACGTGTCACAAAATATCGACTTTTTTCCATGTACATAGATTCGTTGGCTGCGTGAGTATGCTGATATTCGGCCGCGAAGAACAGAACATAATGCTCGACTCCTTGGAACAAAACAGAGTTAGCGTTTGTAACTCATGCTCGCCGAACGAATGCCAGAATAACGGTGTTTGCCAGGTTCGTAAACGAAAAGTTCAACCAATTCTATTTCGAACATATTATTGACATAACTCAAGTTACTAGTATACTGGGTAATTCAGATACTGCATAAAAAAAATTAAAAACTAGTTAGTGTTCTTGCGTATTTTATAACGACATAAAAATATCGAAACTGATAAATATTGTGTTCATAAAACATATCAAAGGAATAAAAAAATCCATGCGTTTTGAAAATAACTTGTCAGTGTTTAACAATTAATCGACTAGTTTAAAAAAACCCTATCTCATTCAAATGTTTGGGTTGCATTACATGCAGTTGTACTTGTAACAACTAATATATATGTTTGCAGGAGGCACGCAATGAACGCGGTTACATGTGCATATGCGCGCCCGGTTTCGCCGGCTTGAACTGCGACCGGGTAGGCGAGGCGTGCCGACAGGGAATCTGCGGACAGGGCAAGTGTATCGACAGCGTCGATGGCTACAAGTGCGCGTGCCCCATATCGTACACCGGCAAGAAGTGAGTAGACACATCGATAATATCAAATGTAGGATTATATTAACATCGAGAAAACCCTTTCAAAATATACGAGTGCATTTTTTCATTTCTTACTATCTCGTGTGAAATCACTATTGCATTAGTCGACAGAATTACGAAGGCCTATTCGAAAGTTGTTGTACATAACCTGATCCATACTCCACATATAAACAACCATTATACCGAGATTTTCATCTCATGCGATAAAAACTATTCAGACACTAATATATTAGCAATATTCACGAGGGAGTTAAATTACAGCTGCGAAGTGAAACAATCTATCGAGTACCCAGCGTTCACGGGCAGCGCCTTCCTGGCGATCAAGCCGCCGGCCACGTCCCGCTGGCTGAAGATGTCGATGAAGATCAAACCCACGCTGCCAGTCTCCGACGGTATCATCATGTACTGCGCAGAGTCACCGCGCGGCTACGGCGGGTTCACCTCATTGGCTGTACGCAATGGAAAACTGGAATTCCGTTATGACCTCGGCGGAGGTAATAACTTTTTCTATTAGAATGGCGTCTCATACATAATATACTTTTTATCGAACTTAAGAATAAATTCCCGATGTTTTTTTCTCTCGCATTATAATATATTGTAATGGTAAGTATTAAGTAATGACAAATGTTAAACTTGCAGGATCTAATCCTGTGGTGCTGACTAGCAATAAGACATTGCCCGCCAACGAATGGACAGATGTTAACATCAGACGTCTTGCTGACACTGTATCGCTGAAGATCAACCTCGCGCAAACCTACGAGCAGAAATTAGATAGACCAGAGGTAAATATTAACTGATTTTTTATTACATTTACGTATTCACCTTGGAGCACTGAAATTACTATTATCCTTAAAAGTTTCATTAAAATGAAATTTTTGAAATTAAATATATGTTTGTGGAATTCTTCCTATCCTATAGTGCTATAGTGAGTTTTGTTTATGTGTGTACAATACTTAATGGCATTTTTTCCACAGAGCTTGAACTTGGAAACACCTATGTTTGTGGGCGGTGTCGATGATTCGATTGTTCTGAACAACAACACAGGCGTCACTGGTGGATTCACTGGCTGCATCAAGGATGTAAGTGTTATATAATGAACATACCTACCTTTCAGACGGTATTGTGGTATATTTTTTTGCCGAACCGAGAATCGAGCTCGAAATGCATAACGTACTACCACGAGTGTAATTCAAGTTTTCTATTTATAAGCAATTAAGTTTTTATGCCAGCATTTCTAAAAGTTAATGGTATGGGTATGATTGCCTAAGCTTTGTTTTGAAGATCATGAATATCGATAGGAAGTTATAGTATATGTGTATTATACTATATTTGTGTTACTTAAGTAGGCCTCTTATCAATTGTGTTGTACGTGATTAATTGTATTAATTAATTGTTTCAGGTGATGATTTACGGAGACGCTGTCGACATCGTGAACTCTTCGATCCAGTCCGCCAACGTGCGTGAGTGCAGTAATTCAGAACGCGGCGATATACCCGACGTAAGATTCGTTGCTACACTAAAGCACAATCAAAACTCGATACATCGATAGTAACTTTCAAAGTGCTGTTATTAAATTAGGCTGCAGAAACGACAACATGAAGGCATTCATAATACTACAAATTTATTTCTAATCGCGTTTATTACCTCAGTGTAATTGTTCAACATTCAGTGCAATTGTTCATAATTAAGTTAGTAGCAATGAATTCGGATATAAAATTGTTTTCATAAACTATAAAAGAGAATATAACAATTCTCACACAATTATTCCCTACTGAAATTGAAGGAAAAAACCTAATAATATTTTTTCAATGTTTGTGACTATTACAATTATGCCTCTTAATTTCCAATATTAATGTATTTGTGGTTGATTTTATTTTCGACCGATAGACGGACGTGGGTTGCCAGTGCTACAACGGCGGCACTTGCCCCCTCGACTCGGTCACATGCGTGTGCCCGAATGGCTATACCGGTAGGCAGTGCGAGCACCGACTGCCTCCCCCTATGATTACGTCGCGGATGCTCCCCAGTGAGCCCTGCTCCCACAGACCCTGCCAAAATGGAGGCACCTGCCGGCCAGACCTCAACAACCGCATGAACCATACTTGTGATTGCCCGCTGGGATATGCAGGCGCCACTTGCCAGATCAGTAAGTGTTGGTAGCAACGGAGATAATATCAATCGATGAGAAATAATTATGTGCACGTTGCTTTAACTTTACTCCATGTTGTCATGAAATTTCGTGTTGCTAAAGGAGTTTCTGGCGCTTCTTCACAGTAATAACACGTTCTGAAGTGGAAGTAGTTTATTTTAAAATTAAAATTTCAAATTGCTCATATAATATATGTCTATTTGAGATTATGACTGTGACCATTTTCATGAGATATTAGTTAAAATATAAATCTAACTGTAACAAAGGATTTTCAAACTGCCTACTGTAATCTGTGGTAACAGATAATTATTGCATATGTATTTAATTTATTATTATTTTTTACTATAAGTATTATCTATCCTTTATTTTTTACTGATCTGTAGCTATAAGTGAAGACTTATTATTGGCTTTTTGTTAATTGTTTTGTTATTTAACCTAGTTGTAATGTATATGTTAGTCTTCCACAAACAAATAAATAAATATAATTGAATAAATGAATTTTCATCAGAACTGGGACTATTCCAAAGCGTCGCTTTCAACGGCAACGGCTATGTGGAGCTGCCGGCTAACCTGCTGCGCTACGACGAACTGCACCTTGAGCCGGCGGTCATCGCCCTCGCCATCCACACCTACAACGATGGAGTGCTGCTCTACCAGCGCGAGGTCGCCGCCCCCATCGGCAGAGGCGACTACATACTGTTGCGAGGTAACCAGAAAAAATCATCATCATCATCATCAGCCCACATCCCGCTGCTGGGCACGGGCCTCCTCTACTACTGAGAGGGTTTAGGACTTAGTCCACCACGCTGGCCTAGTGCGGATTGGCGGACTACACACCATCATCACGATGGTTTCCTTCACTGTTTAAATACGTGATAATTCATTGTGAATACACACATAACTTGAAAAAGTCAGAGGTGTGTGCCTGGGGTTTGAACCTGCGACCGTCGAGATTCTCGACCGTGCGGCTTAACCTCAAGGCCATCACGACTTAAAGTAAAAAAAAGCAGTAAAAATAGTTTCATAGTTTATAACTCGGCCTTATCGCTTGAGATCGTTAATGATTGGACGGGAGAATTCCCGCCATGAGGCATCTGAATTACTATCCATTGTTTTGAGTGGTCATCATCATCAGCCCACATACGTCACACTTCTGGGAATGCGCCTCCTCTGCAACTGAGTGGTTTTACGCCCTAGTCCACCACACATCTGAGAAATTCCTAAGAAATTTTAGGTGTGTGTCACGATATTTTACTTCACCGTTAAAGTACCTGATTAATTCATTGTGAATTCACACATTACTTCGAAATGTCAGAGTTTTCTGCCTAGGATTTGAACCTGCTATCGCCGAGATTTTTGACCGCAAGCTCAAACCTCAAGTACATCATAATCATGTTTTGAGTGGTATCACGTTATAAATTAGCCAATATGGTCAATTGATAATATTCTCGTATATTCTTTTCAGTCGTGGAAGGCTTCGTTGAACTCGAATGGGATCTTGGAAGCGGTCCGGCCAATATCATGGTCGATTCCGTCAACGTTAGAGACGGTGAACGCCATCAGGTACGAAGATCATCAGCATTGTTTTATTTATCCATAAAGTATCGATTGGTTGGCACTGTTAATCGATTTTTATCGATTAACTTAAAAAACTACGGTTTTTTGAATATTTTTTCACAAATAACTTTCTTTTTATCTTAGGTTTTGAAACTCATATTTTGCATAACATTTACAGATAATCGTGAAACTGTACGAAGACAACCACGTGTCTCTCTCAGTTGACAGCAACACACAGATGGGCAGCTCAACTGGCTTATCGAATCTCATGAATGCTGACTCCAATATTTACATTGGTAAGAGCTTTATAAATATACAGCAAAAATACGAACCATTTGCTTCGTACCATTCGTACAAATACAAAGCTTTGGCTTCGAAAGACTATGCGATTCATTTGTAAGAAGGTTACGTTTGGAGAAGCTAAAACAACTCATGACTTGACTTGACTCTTGGTTGGTACGTCTTTATATTTGCATATACTGACCTTTTAATATAATTTCAGGTGGCATACCGGACAGCCTGAATCTTGAGAACAGATACCCAGGCCTCACTGGGTGCGTTGAGCAAGTGGAATTTACAAACTCCGGTCGCGGCATCAACATTGGACAAGTCGCTGTCGCCGCCAGGAATACCCAACGGTGTCGGGAGTGAGTACACTTATATCTAACACCATAGAAAAAATATTAACAACCGCGGTAAGGATAGATAGGCACGGCAATTCACTACATCGCTACTAATGCATAATACGTTTCCTTGCTCTTAACAAGTCAATATCATAGTAATTCGCTATAGGTGTAATATATTGCGGTTGTAGTTGCACTATTGGGCTTTGTGCAGATCGTTTGATGGCGAAAGGAAGGCAGGAATAAACTCACTTATTAATGGAAACATAACAATAAAATTTTGGGCATGTTTTGGTTTTCTATGAATTCTGGTGTTTACGATTGGTTACCGCTTGTCCATTTTTATCGACACATATTCTGACTGCTTGATTCCTTAGAGCTTTTTGATTATATGTACTAACATATTTATCCGCCCTCGTTCGTGGTTGTACTAACAAAACATTAACTTTCACGCTGCCAATGGATTTACCAGCTCGATGTTCCCCGATGTGTATCCCTACTTCGAAGAGGTCGATGTATTCGAGTCACCTCCCCCAGACTTCTTCAACTCGAAGAACTGCTTGAAATTTGACATTGGCTTTAACACTCTTTTGCCGTCCGTTATGTATTTCATGTATATATACATGAAAATACTGGCTTATGTCTATAATATCGAATACTAATTCGGACGTGACAGGTGGGTGAATTTTGTAGGCGTGACCAAAAGTCAAGGAATATTGTATTCGAGATTTTATCGACTATTAAGTTTGCATGATATAAATTAGTCAAAATATAAATTAATATCGTAACATTTTATTTTAACTAGTAATATGAAATGTTTTAAATTAATTTAATAATTCATATTATATTAGTAAGTTATTATTATAGTAAAGCCGGTTCGAAACTGACACGACGCGATGGTTGTCAGGTTCTCAGGTATTTGTTTTTTGAAATGAAAAAAACTCAATGTTTGATGACTTGTATATTAGTATAGAACTGTATGACTATTTAGTTTGTTAATTTTTTTATGTTTTAGAGATGTTCATGTTTATGCTAAAGGAACATACTAATATTGACATGTATGCTTACAGCTTTATACCTCACCGGATTTAGTCGACGTGAACTACGCGAACGATAAAACGAAATCTCTACTCTCCCACGCTATACGGAACTGTTGGCAAATTTCATTACAATGTAATTATAGTCATGTTTATCAATTAACGTGTTTAAAGTAAATCAATGAAACATACATTTGTTTACAATTATAAGGTAGAGATCTTACGAAATTGTTCTTTTAGTATTAAGTATATTTCAATCTGGACAATACGGCTAGTTTAATATAGGTATGTAATGGAAATATCAAGTGATCGAATAACATGCAATGTTGAGTGTATACTGCAACGGGGTGCTCGCCGGAGTTGCGTTGGTGCCATAAGTTTCGAAAGTAACGTTAAAATATCGTAGTTAGGAACCTATTATACTAATAAAATATCAATTGTTTCTATCTTTATCTCTTTTCAATATCGGCTTGTTTGCGACGCTTCGACATGTCTAACTGTATCTGTTAAAGTTGCATAAGATATTCCCACACCCAGTGATATGTACCTCGATGTGCCAAAATATGTTGGAATGCTTCTACTTGAGTTTACCACTGCCATTTTATTTACATTTGTTATAGATAGGCGACTGTGCGTTTCTTTATATTCGCTTTGTGGGCAACGAACTATTTTAAGTACTTGTTTAAAACATTATTTCTCGACATAAACGCGGTGGCATTTAATTTTATTATAATTCTCTTGTTTGTAATTGGTTAAAACTTATAATTTGCGCGATTGTATCGTTATAAGTTCTATTTAACTTGATTGTAATATGATATTACATATATACTACTATGAGACTATGAAAGTACTGATATTGTATGTCTATATTGTACGTAACATTTAATGTAACTTTTAAAAATTCTGTCTGTATGTCTACTATCGATATCGCTGCTTTGAGAACAAACGCAACTAACATTAAGAAATAAAACTTATTAATTAAACTTGTGTTTTATTTACCTGGAAACCTTAAACTTGAACTACAGAATGTGCAGGTTTCCCTACGATACATACATCGTCATCGGCCCAAATACGTCCCACTGCTGGGCACGGGCCTCCTCTACAACTGAGAGGGTTTAGGCCTTAATCACACCTAAGAAATTCCTAAGAACTTTTAGTTGTGCAGGTTTCCCTACGATGTTTTCCTTCATCGTTAAAGTACGTGATAATTAATTGTGAATACACACATAACTTCGAAAAGTCAGGGGTTTCTCGACCGCATGCCTAAACCTCGAGGCCATCACTACTTAGAAGTGTCCTATACCTTTGGGAAAACTCATGAACTCATCAATCGCTGCCTCAATATGGTGAATACGCTGATCTACGCGGATCGTCATCAACACGCAGCGTCGCCAATCTACCCGTTTGATGAACCTACCTCACATCAAAAACATAATATTTATACTTGTCAAGAACATATAAATTATAATACACACAACCATAAAATTATTTACAAAACCTTGTTAACATAGAATTTTTAATGCAGAGTTCATATAACATCCACAGTCAACACTTACTTAGATGACTTCTATTTCTTGTTTGTATATCTTCCACTACTAAAAATCAAAATTGCTGTAAAAATCGTCTCGTTACAGCCATCTTGTTATTTTACAAGCATTAAAGTGGCGACAGCGCCATCTTTTGCCGAGATTGAGCATTAAAACAGACGGTCCTATGATTTTAACTTTAGATGTCGTTAGTAGGGGTTGGCCAAACAGTCCAAGAATTAAAACTAATACCTACCTTAGTTCCAAAATTTATTGTTCTACAAAATCTTGCATGACAACTTGTCTGATATTTGCTTTTTTGTCACTAAAACTTTCCCATTTGATTATTGTGGTCAGCTATGTAAGGGCCTTATTAGTCAGCAGTTGCGTAGTGCGGCCGATATTGTGAATGGATTTTAATGCTCCTTTAATGTAGTAGGGATGTTGGAAAAGAATCGATTAACTAAAAAAAGAATTTTTCTTTATTGAATATAAATCGATTTGACAAATATCGATTTTAATAAAAATAAATAATCGATTCGTTTTTTTTTCTGTTATTTAATTTTTTTTATGCACAAATACGGATAATAAATAGGGACGGCAGCCCCATGTGGCCTCTGGGCGCCGGGCTATGTGTTGACCCGGCGCCTCCTACGTCGCCTGTTGCGACGAGCGGGATCGGTCTGCTCCCGATCCCGCTTCGCGCTCTCCTTCTGCGAAATGACACGTTCGCAGAAGGACCTGTTTACTTACCTAGGTAAAGCTTTCAAGGCAATTGGCTCGCTCGCTACTACGGAGGACTAGAAAACAGTCGGCGGTGCAGAAAAGATCTCTGCTTAACCCTTTGGAAAAAACAGACGATTGCTTATAAACGTTAGTTAATTTAACAACTACCTAACAAATCACCATTTGGCCTGCTCTATTGATTGACATGTAAGTTTAGAGAAAACGAGACAAAGCATGTTTAACTAGTTAAATTAACTGACGTTTAAAATTGTGTAAATATTTTCATAGATTTGGGGCCCTGCTCAGTTAAAATTCATAATCAGTCCATATACATCCCACTGCTCGGCACGGGCCTGCTCTACAACTGAGAGGGTTTAGGCCTTAGTCCACCACGTCGTGCTGGTCTAATGCGGGTTGACGTGATAATTCATTATGAATATACACTTTATAACTTCGAAAAGTCAGAGGTCAGGGGTGCGTAGACCATAAACCTTATGAATCCTGAAAGTCCTTATCGGCAGGCAAAAAAAAGGTATTATTATATTTTTGTAAATACATTTAGGGTAAGGTTGCTTAAGACGTACCACGGCTTAAGTCGTACCCCGGCAATATCTCGTCTGATACTTATAAGTAGCGTCAGCTAGTATTGTCAAAATGAACATTTCAGTCGAGTAAGCAAACGTTACCAAATACACCGTCGACTGCCTCCGTGAAGCAAAAATATTGAAAAAGTAAGTTTTTATACAGTTTTCATTAAATTTTATGATACATTTGTAAGTTTTTTTATGGCAGGACTGTGATATCGATCTTTTTTCTTTATTTACATCAATTTGTATCACTTATTTGGCGATCGTTTAGGCGTATTCAAACGGTCGAACTTTATGAGGTTATGTCTATATTTTAGTTTTAAACTCGCAAGTCCCCACTGCTTAAGTCGTACCTGTACAAAATTCCTTACTCGTACCGGTACGACTTAGGTATTAAGATTTTTTTTTTACAATTTACGTTATTGTTTATCAGGTAATTCTGGTGGAGCACCATTCGGTTGCTCAAAAAATGGATGGATCACATCAGAATTTTTTTTTCAATGGATCCAACATTTCATCAAATGTACAAGATTAGAAAAAAGTGATCAAAAACAAATTTTGCTTTTACTAGAAATTTAAAAGTGAGCCAATCGGCTCGCGAGTATGGCATAATAATGCTATCTTTCCCTGCTCACATGACCGATCACGTACAACCGTTGGACAGATCGTTCTTCAAATCATTGAAACGCGGTTATAATGATGCCCCTTCTTCGTGGCTCCGCTCAAATCCTGGTAGTGTCATAAAACAAGCCAATGTTGCAGAGCTGCTTAGAAAAGCGTACCATGGGTCGGTTCGTATGGATATAGCGCTAAATGGTTTTAAAGCAACAGAGCTTTGGCCTTGATTACCTTGGCTATGACCTATGTGCTGGCGTTGAAAGCAAAATAAAAAAATATATTTGTGATATCTGTGTATCTCAATAATGTTCTATATAAACATTACCTACTTTTTTTGAAGAGATTTTATAATTTGACCTATTTTTATTTTCTGTTAAGTATAATTTAGTATTTTTAGCTTCGACTTTATACCCAATAACCATATTTTTTTATCTCGGACTAAATTGTTTGTAGTTTTTAGTTGTGCATGGGATCTTTGAATATTTAAGTACCTATTTTTCTTTAAAAATATTAATATGTTTACTAACATTTGTTTTCTAAGTACGACTAAGGCTATAGGTGGTACGAATTAGGCGACTAGGTGCCTTAGTCGTACCGAAGGTATGTTTTTCAAAAACGATAAAATACCTATTTTAATTAAAGATATTCAAGTTTCTATGATTGTTACTTAAGAGCCAATTAAATAAAGATCCAGTAAATGTAGAAGATTTTGTTTTATTTCAATTGCAGTGAATATTACAGTGGAATTTCCTTAGGGGGTACGACTTAAGCAACCTTACCCTACCTACCTTTATTTTATGCATTAAACCAGAACCTCATTAATATAATGGTATTAATATCATCTTTTCAATTAACTGTCTTCTATATCAGACGCATTCAAACCGAATTTTGGCAGAACTATTCACAGAGTACCTACACGTGTACATCCACACGCTCCACGTATGCGTCAAAAAGCTGAAATCAGATTTTGTACATGCTTTAAATTTCAAGTTAAAAACGATTTTACAATAAAAGAAACAAACAAATGCGGAGCATAAATGAACACGCCGTATCGCCAGAATTTTGTTAAATGACGACTACCGTCGACTATTTACCTTTTACGACAAGCATTTTAAAAGCGCATTGGAAACATAAAGGAGATAAGAACAGATATATATTTTTTTATTATACACTCGCAAAAGAGTTAACATAAAAATAAATATCGAATAAAAAATCTTACGTCGTCTCTTTTAATTATCGAACAAATAAAATTATCATCAATCATGAACTAGAAAGTGTATCTTTTAATATTATGTGCAGTTTAATACATCACCTGTCGTTTACACGCTTCCATAATAACTATTCCCTTAACGTTATCGTAGTTATTAATTTACCCGCATCAAACGATGGTAGGTACATGCAATTAACAGACTTTCCTTTGAGCTGCAATGAATCTATAACCATGTCATCACACAATTTCCGCTCGAGTTCATACGCTGTTGAGGTATACTGTACCTCTACATACTGTAGCTATACTCTTAACATAAACATAGGTATCTATGCAGTTTTCAAACAATCATCATCATACGTCCCACAGCTGGGCACGGGCCTCCGCTACAGCTGAGAGGGTTTAGGCCTTAGTCCACCACGCTGGCCTATTGCGGGTTGGTGTACTGCACACTTATGAAATTTCTAAGATTTTTTAGGTGTGCAGGTTTCCTCACGACGTTTTCCTTCACCGTTAAAGTACTTGATAAATATTTTATTTTTTTACTCCCTTTTTAACAAAAAATATAGAACGACAGATAATATTAGACGCTTTGAAGCCATTTTTGTCACTTTATGCCACGTTACACGTGCCAATGTATTATTATTCAGCGTCTACTTAAACATCGTTCTTGGAAATATTGATGTTTAATAAAACTCTGATTAAGCCAACAAAAAACAAGCCTTAAGAAAAATGTCTGTTATTGTGAGAAGTACGTTGAATTCGTATTTTTGTCTGTAAGTAATCCGGCGTAATAACAATTTGGACGAATTAATTTCGTAGTTTATTCTCCTGAACCTTGCTCTCGAGATAGTATTTGTTTCGTACTGAGAATAAAATGGATTTATTAATTTTAATAAAGGTTATTATTCTACTTCGGCATTCGCTATATTAATATGTAAGTATACTTACATTAATTTTATTTTACGATATACGGATGCCTACATCAAACTTGTAAACTGAGTCTTCGTCATTTTAAGGAAATACAGGGCGTCATTAAAATCTCTATGCTTGCATTTGTTCACAGACGAACAGATGATTCCCGCAACCACGTTAGAATGGCTGCATTTTTTATTCTACGTTAAAGGCCCAGATTCCCTGCTGCTACTGAGAGATTATTATTGAAAGACCCTAGAACAATTGGCCCGATCCGGAAATCATCGCATGGCACACCTGCGTCGTTGAACCAACGAGAAAATCATCCATTTAGTAACAATATGTCATTGTGACTTTACAATCAGACATTATTATTATCATTATCATCAGCCCAAATACGTCCCACTACTGGGCACGGGCCACAATTGAGAGGGTTTAGGCCTTAGTCCACCACGCTAGCCTAGTGCGGGTTGGCGGACTACTTTCTTCCTAAGAACTTTTTAGGTGTGCAGGTTTTATCACGATGTTTTCCGTCACCGTTAAAGCAAGTGATAATTCATTGTGAATACACACATAACTTCGAAAAGTCAGAGGTGTGTGCCTGGGGTTTGAACCTGCGACCGTCGAAATTAATCGAATCGAAATCGACCGCGCGCCTTAACCTCGAGGCCATCTATGCTTTTTGATCAGATCAGACATCAGACAGGCCCATAATAATTTTCCTGATCCAATATTCATTGTGCCTTCAAGGTAAATAGTAAAAATTCTTAAAGTACGTATACCAGTTGGAGTCGGTTGATTTTAATTGCAACCACGCGTCCATAGATTTCATTATGCCTTTCAATAAATTTGGACGGAATGGTAAGTCTACGAAGGAGTATTTTAGGTTTCTCAGTGAATAAATAAATAAATAAATACACCCAACAGTCACATACATAGTTCTGATCCCACACTAAGATACAAGTCTTGTGTCGTGGGTATCAGAAACTACGAGAGACTTTTCGGTCTCACATACACCCAGACCCGAAACAAATATTTGTGGATCACACAAACATTTGTCTCAGTGCGGGGATCGAACCCGCGGCCTCTCGTTTCGCAAGCTGGTGTCTAGCAAACTGCGCTACGGGGCTGTCATAGAATTAGTTTTTACATAAAATGCTGTCGGAAAAATCCAGACGCCCACGTACGTAGCCAAATATACGCAATCGTAAAAGGCTGTAGCCGAAAATATATTTTCCTGTTCCGATTATTCTGCTTCTGTAAAATTTTATTATAGTAAAAATAAATCGCGATTTCCTCTGCGGCCGGTGAAAACGGAGCACAATAGCAAATAAAGCCCTTTGTTTACGGGATGCGTTGCATGTGTTACAAGCGACGTCAGTGCTATCGAATGAATGAATGTTTTCAGATATGCAAAAATGACAGCGCGTTGTACTTGAAATTGGATTTAATACATTTACATCATCAATGTTATAAAGAGGTACCATTTTTACTTGTGTATGTTTGTAACGGATAAACTCAATTAGTACTTAACTGACTTGGATGATTTACGGTATGGATATAGTCTACCGATGGTATTTTGGAAAACAACATATTATTATTTATATTCGGAAGTTCTAATGTAACCGTATTCGAATCATGGCAACAGCTTATGTTGCCATTGTTTTGTTTAATCTGTCATATTTCAGTTTTACAGAAAGAACAAAATAACAAATTATCGCTTACATACCATAAGAAGCTCTTAAAAATATTTTATTTACACGTAGTTTCCTAGTTTGGGTTAGATAATTGCGTAAAATAAATTCAGTAATAACTTTACAAACCGTATCGAAAATTTATTGGGTAAGCCGTCAGAATCCAATGATGTGGAAATAGGTCCAATCGCCATTTAAATACAATAAAAAAATGACAAACGACGACAAATTTTCGTTCTTTTCCAACCAGTAACTTATGTATATAGGTATGTCCGAAAACTATATCGCGATTTCTACATATGAATCTTAGTTTTTATTAATTTGAAAATATTTAACACATATCAATACGTGTGTACGTATTGCGTGGTGCGATGGTGTCATCGCGCTTGTATCCTCGTATTGATAGTGGAGGTGCATTTCTGCACCCACGTTCCGCCGATTGTATGTTTTAAGTCCCGTGAAATAGGCAGGAATTGTAACTAGGACCGTGTGATTGCAGGCCGCACACTTGTGTCGCGAGCGACAATAATAAAAACTTGCAGTTTCCTATATGGGGAGCATTGAAAATACAATTAAATACCTATTTATGTAGTCGTAATACAAAAATAAAATTATAAAAACTAATCACTTGATTAGTGATGAAGCTTAACTTAATAAAGCTCTGCGAACAGTTGCCCTGCCGCGTATTTGAAATGAACCTGACCTGAAGAAAACACGTAAATAAAAGTATTTTCCATTAAGTTGTATAGTTTAATTTACGATTTGTAGCCGCTAGCTAGCCTCGCAGAAATTGAAGTAAACAACTGCTTATCCCTCCCTTAGAGATAATTGGAATTAAGTTCGTACCTGTGTTATTGTATGATTTTGATTTACAAAGCGGCCAAGTGCGAGTCGGACTCGCGCACGTAATGTCCCGTACCACATTTATAAAAACGGCAAAAGAAATCATGTCTGTTGTAAGGGACCCCACTTAAATATTTATTAATTTTGTTTTTTTTAAGCTATTATTTTTTACTATAGTATTTTGACAACTTTTTTTTAGCTATCTATACCTATCGAAATTTCAACTGTCTATCTATCACGGTTCATGAGATACAGCCTAGTGACAGACGGATGGACGTTATAATAAGGTTCCGTTTTATCCTTTGGTTACGGAACCCTAAAATGGTGTTCTATTTTGAAACATAAAAATATTACATTATTTAAAAAGAGCGAATGTTATAAAATGTATTAATCTAAAAAAATAAATCAGACAGCATAGCTAGTTTCAAAACGGATCAAAACAATTCCAACAGGTTGCTGCATCACAAATACTCGTACACGCCGCCTGCCAGTAGGGCACGGGCGCGCATCGATCCGCCCGGCTGACCTTGTACTTAAACGTTGGTGTAAAAACATACAATAACTGCGATGTGATGGCTTCGAGGTTTGGGCGCGCGGTCGAGTCAAAGCTTAGCGCTCGCGGGTTCAAACCCCAGGCATACTTACACTGCAAACTTTTTGTAGTTATGTGTTTATTAACTAATAAACACATAACTATAATCACGTACTTTAACGGTGAAGGAAAAATGAGTGAGGAACCATTGCACACTTAAAATGTTATTTTTTTATTTGTTATAATATATATTTAGTTGCTTTTTTTTCTCTCTATATATTTTCATGAGCCTAATAATGTAATGTTTTTATTGTGTTAAAGTACTTTCATGTCGATTATTAAGCAAGTTCCCAGAATCGGATGTGGCTCATGTTTATCAACAAGAAAATTGTTATTGTATTTTTATCGATTTGTATTTTTAGGTGTCTTAGAGTAGAGCCCAGTGTAAAAGCGGTTGTTTTTGTTGTTCTCGCTTTTTTCGGGCTTTGCCGCCTTTTAGGTCCGCTTCAGTAAGTATTCTTCTTGCCATCCGAGAACTAATCGGCTGTCTAATCCCCTCCAATAAAATTGCAGCAAGCTCAGTACAAGTTTTGTTGCGATCCTTCAGAAAGTCTCGAATAAGTTTTCTGTCCTGGCGACCAGTCGTCACGCGTTTTCGGCCCATTCTCATTTTGTTTACGTGAGAACCAGTTTCTGCAGATTTTTTAATTTCAAACTGCACTTCACACTGTGAACTTTTTAATAGTTTGGCAATCACTACCTTTTTTTTTGTTCTCGAAGGGAAAGCTGTTTATGGCTCTACTTCCCGCCAGCCCAGGGGGTGAGGGGCGGAAAGCGTATGTCGGGGTCACCGGTCTTCCAGCCCGGCGCGCGGCGACGTCATGTCCGCGCAGATGTTATTGCCGGGCTGGGTCCCTAACAAATTCCCTAAACCGGCATACCGACCAAAACCCCCCGGTGGCCATATTCACGCCGTGTGGGGCGACCACGGTACGTGAGCAAGAAGCGCCCACCGTAATGCCGCAGCCGCCCGGTGCGCCTCCGAAACGTAAACGTCTCGGCCGTCTCGGAACTTTTAGGGGCGCAGTTGCACCCCCACTAGCTTGGTTCGGGCGCCCCGGTTGTCGATGGGCGCCCGCGACGTACACAGGCCACAGTGCCGCGGGCCCTCTCGGGGTCACATTTAGTGAGGACGCGCCGCCCCCGCAGCACGCCCAGCGACCCCAGGGGCCCCTTTGAGTTGCCTTTTACGACAGGCAGGGGATACCGTGGTGGGATTCTAACGCCGCCTTGCCACAGGGCAGTGGCAATCTCTACCTGGGTCTTCCCTTTTGCGTGCAAAATCAAAATTTTTACTCGTTGTTCGATGTTATTATAAGTTAGCGTTTTTTTTAAATTTCGTTGACTAACTGTATCTACTTTGCAAAAAATATCACACAACAGTTGCTAAATTCTATGAATGTCAAAAGAAAACTAAAAAGTATTTTTAAACATTTTTCAAAAATTTTGTGGACCAGGTGTTTTATGATACCTTAAACTTTTATTAGTATTTTTTACATATTTTATGAGTTGCACTTATTTCATGTGGGTGCCTAATACCTTTGGCCAAGGCTGTGTAATTTATGGTATATTCATGTGCAATTAATAATAAAATTATCTTAGTGGAAGACTTAATTTATTCATGCTTAGAAATTGCAAATAATTTTGATTGGCATGGTCACGGTGGTGGTGGTGGTGGAAACCCCAGGCACACACATCTGACATTTCGAAATTATGTGAAGTATCACTAACTTTAACGGTGACGAAAAACATCGTGATGAAACCTGCACTTCTAAAAGCCTTTAGGAATTAATTTATTTAGTCCGCCAACCCGCACTAGACCAGCGTGGTTGACTAAAGCCTAAACCCTCTCAGTTGTAGAGGAAGTCCATGCCCAGCAGTGAGGCGTACATATTTGGGCTGATGATGATGATGATCATGATTATATTCTAGTTAGTTTATTATTACGATAATCCAAATTTATTTTCAATGGTCCCATTGCAGCTTTTGAGGTCTCTTGTGCAGCAAAGGCATTTGAAATAACCTGCTACTCATGTTTGTGATGGAGACAGTCTGCTGATCGCACCTATCTGCCCAATTAGCGCATGACTTCTCAATGCTGTAGAAAATATCGTTTGGGACGAAATCTGTTTGCGAGCTCAACATCCTGGCGGTTGTTCTTCGAGTGCTCTTCTCTGTGACCGTTGTTTCCAAAATATACTCATTGTATATTATGTCGTATGAATGATCCGATTTCGGTGCCTTCTTCTTATACATAATGTGGTACCACATTTCCGTCAAGAGATTGCGAGACAGCCTCTTAGGAAGTTCCGTGACATATACAGTTGGATGCAGTTTTTTCAAATAATTTATGATATTTACATCTAAAGGTATGTTGGTGATATTTGGGAATACTGGAAATACAATAACCGAAACATTTTTGTGAATACGAGTCTGTATATCATTTGTTATAGCGTGGATCGCGCTTGTTGGTATGTCCCCGGTAGCTAGTAAGACTCGCCCCACAATGTCCTTATAAAATAGTGCTTTAGCGATTACAGTCTGGTTAGTAGTGGTTACATAGCCGATTATGGAAGATATCAACATAATCTGCACGCTGTACCTGAAATTAATAGTTGTATTAACTATGATTTATAAAGAACCTATTTAAACATTACGTACGTTAATGTAATAAATTTACGTAAATTTTAACATGACGTAGTGACACGTCGAACTAGACACAATTATTTAAAAAAAAATCTTTTACCGATTTTTTCATTACAATTTGGTACAATTAGCCTTTAAGGTCCTCGTTAAAGTAATCTTGACCGTAAATCACCAGTAACAGTATAACGGACAGACAGAATGTCTTACTTTTGTATATATTACTCTGACGGCCAATATCAAATTTAAAATTGCTTTAATGATTCATTCAAAAATTTGCTTTAAACTCATGATTTAAAAAAAAATATTCTAAAAAAAATCAAAAACTTACTTTGAAATGAAGGAAATTCCCCGCATGCCGTGATAA
Source organism: Hemaris fuciformis (assembly GCA_907164795.1). Taxonomy (NCBI): domain Eukaryota; kingdom Metazoa; phylum Arthropoda; class Insecta; order Lepidoptera; family Sphingidae; genus Hemaris; species Hemaris fuciformis. Next base: position 18,036,493 of record OU015431.1, on the reverse strand, counting down.
GATTCATTAAATACAGATAATATCTGCAATATCCATTAATGAAAAACAAATTAGTTATGCCCATTATAATTTAATTAATTACATGGTAAATTTAATTTTTATTTACGTGATAATTTGATTACTGGTGATTAAAAACACTGTATAATTTGTGCGTATAGTTAATTGACTGTTGTTAGACTCGCGGCACAGTTCATTCCATTTGATCTTCCAATTGATTAATTTGAGATTCCAAAATTAATAGGTTATTAAATTTAAAGAAAAATCAGTACCAACACGAACTTTTATAATGTGTCAACGCAACATTCTGGCATTATTATGCACAAAAATGCGGGAATAAAGGTGAAGAAATTCGCCTACCTCTTGAAGTATAGGTAGGTACAGGAGTGAGTGTGCTTTTGCCCACGATTACGTCCGCGTAGACTTCAGAATGGAAAGAAATATATATACATCTATAACACAAAAAATTCCAAATTGTTGTAGGAGACCTGGAGCCATTTACTTATTCGAACGTCGTCGTCTCAAATTACATTACGGCACTTTTCATCAACTCAAATCGCCTCACAAAAATTCACCTCCTAATTACACCTATCGTCACCTAGATGCGCCTAATAGCACATTACCGGATTTAATGTCACGAAACGTACCTACTTAAGGGCACCTAAGCACCTTACTACAACTAATGTCACTTAACATCGCATAATGAGACCAAGCTTCGTTTAAGTGCATCTAATGGCACTTAATAATACTAAATGGCAATTAACATCCTAATTGTTCCATTATTGACACCTACCTTACATAAATTCTATTAATGATACTTGATATAATATATAGACAGCCCCGTGGCGCAATTGGCTAGACACCAGCTTGCGAAACGAGAGGCCGCGGGTTCGATCCCCGCACCGAGACAAATGTTTGTGTGATCCACAAATATTTGTTTCGGGTCTGGGTGTATGTGAGACCGTAAAGTCTCTCGTAGTTTCTGATACCCACGACACAAGACTTGTATCTTAGTGTGGGATCAGAACTATGTATGTGACTGTTGGGTGTATTTAAATTTAAATACCAATAGCAGCATTTAAAATCACATAAGTTCCACTAATAGCAGCATTCGCAACTAATGTTTTACTAAAGGTACCAAAAGTCCCCTTTGTTCCACTCATGTTAATCAATACGTTCAAACTGCGCCTAAGTGCACGAAATAGCATTCTACACCACTTTATGGCATTTCACGTCAATTCAGTTCAACTAGGATACTTACTTCAACTAATGGTGCCTTTAGAAACTTAAGTTCCACTAATGGAACTTAACTTCACATAAGTCTAACGAATAGCACGCCGTGTAGACGTAGGGTTGGGTTCAGAAAGAAAATAATTTGTAGTCTATTTTTCTCCACAGAGTCCTATTTATGTTAGGGTTGCCATCTGCAAACTTAGAAATCCATGATTTGAATATAGAAATACCCGGACATTTCGGTTTTAAGACAGAACTATATATGATGCAGTACCTAATTGTTATAATAAAACAACTAGCCTACCTAAAACTAGTAGTGCGAAACTAATAACAATCAGTCTGCACGTTACTACTTTGTTTTAAAAAGAGGCATAACGTTCACAAGCGCGACGCGGGCCCAGTGAGTGACAAAACGATTAGTAGCGCGTGAAATTTAATGCATAGATCCTTAACAGGACTCTTTAAAACTCAGGACGATGCTTATAAACTATCCCGGACAGCCCAGGACACCCCAAAAAGCAGGACATGTCCTGGGAAAACAGGACGATTGGCAACCCTAATTTATGTCCATACCAAAAATCATTCAAATCGGTCAAATAATTTAGGCGTGAGCCGTGAAAGCGTAAAAGACATACTATAAAGTTATTCTCGCGTTTATAACTATACCCATTTCAACGGGAATACAAAATTTTATCGGGATAAAAATATCCTATGTTGTAGGTACTTTGGTGGATCCCGTCTATCCCCATACCAAACACCATTCAAATCGGTTCAGTAGGTCATTGAAATGAAATGAAATGAAATTGCTTTATTTGGTCACGTAGGCAATCAAATAGCACTTATGACAAGTCAATACAGAAAAGAAAAATCTTTTATTATTACATTATAATTTAACTATGGTTCATTTTATATAATTTGTACAAAAATATTTACGGTTTTTTTTATAATTTATTTTTAGTTTTCATCAGGAAATACATAAAATCTTATTATTATTATTTTAAAGTAAATAACGAGATGGACCTTGTGTATTTCCGAAACGTCACGTATTATTTTAATGGTACCACCGGATCCAAACGCGACCCTGACTGAGAAGACCCGGCGAAACAAACTCAGCGGGCTCACTTTACTACTGGAATTTACGCGGCGCGACCCACACCTGAGTAGATCCAGCGAGTCCAACTCAGTGGGCATGTATTTGGTCCAGTAAGGATAACATAATTATATTATATGACCTGCCAAATAAAAATTGCCTTCTTATTATAAATTTGCTCGAATTATTTACTCGATCGGTCGTCATTTTATTTTTATTTTATTTATTTTGTGCACAGTTTATATTAGATATCAATTTGTATTTGATGTTTTTATAATAGTTTAAGTTACACTTGGAGCTTTGGGTTAATTTATATTTATTTATGTATTTATTCAAATGATTTGGTTTAAGAAAGAAGAATGTGAAAGGTACTGGGTTCCAAGATGTGGTGATGGCGATGTGCGGGAGAGATCTACTGCCAAATTTCCTTATCCTCTAAATACTGATTTATATTGTAGTATCCCCTTGTCATCAGAACACGTTTAATGTGCACCTTAAATGAATTATCTGATAGGTCAGTTACAGATTTGGGGAGCTTATTGTAAAATTTTACGCAGTTGCCTACAAAGGACTTACTGGTTTTTTCTAATCTTAATGAGGGTATCACAAGTTTATGTCTACCCCTGGTATTTACATTATGTATATCACCAATTTTACTAAAGCTAAATACATTCTTACGTACATACATAATATTTTGATAAATGTATTCAGACGGCACGGTCAGTATATTACAGTCCTTGAATATGGATCGTAAGGAATCACGGCTACGTAGATCATAGATGGCGCGGACTGCTCTTTTCTGTAGTATGAAAATGCTGTTAATATCAGCCGCCGATCCCCACAATAGAATGCCATAAGACATTATACTGTGAAAGTAAGCAAAGTACACTAACCTAGCCGTTGAAACATCCGTGAGTTTTCTTATTTTACGAACCGCAAAAGCTGCGGCACTCAGTTTACTAGATAATCGCTCTATTTGCGGACCCCACTGCAGTTTACTATCTAGAGTTATTCCTAGGAAAACAGTTGAAGTCACCAAGTCAAGTGTTTCTGCGTTTAATGTAACAGGTGATATTACATTCCTAACATTTGGTAATGTAAATCGAATGCATTTTGTCTTTCCTGCATTGAGTAGAAGATTATTACATGAGAACCAATTCAAAATTAAATTAAGTACATGATTTGGAATAGCTAGATCTTTATCCTTACGATTTATTTTAAATATTAGTGACGTGTCGTCAGCGAACAAAACTATGTCTGTAAATTTCTGTACCATGTAAGGGAGATCATTTATATAAACTAGAAACAAAAAGGGGCCCAGAATAGAGCCCTGAGGAACCCCTATTTTGACTGTTGATCCTACTGAGGTGACGCCGTCCACACATACTTTTTGTTCACGACCCGATAAATAGGACATTATAAGTTGAAGAGAGGAACCACTTATGCCGTAGTAACTCAGCTTCGTAATAAGGGTCTGGTGATCAACGCAGTCGAAAGCCTTCGAGAGGTCACAAAAAACCCCAAGAGCATCTTGTGACGTCTCCCAGGCTTCCAGTACAGATTTCATCAATGATGTTCCTGCATCTTGCGTAGACCGACCCTTTGAAAAACCAAATTGGCTACTATGTAATATCCCATTTCTATCAAAATGTTCCTGCATTTGAGTGAGCATGATCTTTTCGAAGACCTTACTAAGAGCTGGTAGTATTGAGATGGGTCTAAAGTTTGATGGATTGTTTGGACACCCCGACTTAAATATGGGCACAATTTTACTGATTTTCATTAAGTCGGGAAAAATACCGTCACTTATACAAGAATTGAATATTACCGTCAATATTGGAGCAATATTAAATATAATAGCTTCAATAGCCTTAACCGACAGTCCCCATATATCTTCAGTAGCCTTAATTTTAAGATTTTTAAAAGCTTTTATTATTTCGGAACAAGACACTCTTTCAAAACTGAAAATGGGCATATTTCCTACAACATTTTCTTTTAAAAGTGATTCAGCCAAGACTGCTGATGATTGCAAGCATTTGGTTATATCTAAAGGTATATTTGTGAAAAACTTTTCTAGGTAATTAGCAATACTAACTTTGTCTGAAACCAGGTTGTTGTTTATAGCCAAGGTTATCTTGTTATCAGTAACCTTATTTCTCCCAGTTTCTGTATTTATAATTTGCCAAGTTGTTTTTATTTTATTGCTAGATAATCTCAGCTTTTCACTAATATAAGCTGCTTTAGCTTGCATGCATACTTTTTTAAATATTTTAGAATATTGTCTGTGATAGTTCATAAAATTGACATCAGGTGTATAGGACCTTTTGTCATACAAGTTATATAAAATTTCTCTACTACGTCGGATGCCTTTGGTCGCCCAAGTACTAAATTTAATGTTAGAATTAATTTTCACAGTTTTAATTTTGCACACTTTGTTGAATTCTTTGCAAATTGTATCAAGTAATGAAGAATATATATCGTTGGGACTGTCAGAATTAGGTTCTAAAATATTAATTTTTGATTTCAAGTTAATATTAAATTTACCTAGGTTATGTCTTGTCAATGGCCTGTACTTAATCATTTTTTGGATGTTTTCTATTCTATGTTTCAATTTGACTAACAAACATTTATGGTCCGATCTAACTCCTATTTGTGTATACTTTTCAACTACTTCGAAATTGGTTATGATATTATCAATGCAGGTTGCTGTTTCAGTAGTTATTCTAGTGGGTTCAGAAAACAAACAAGTATAATTAAATGAGCTAAATAATGACACAAATTTACATTTATCAACTGTATTAACCATTAAGTTAATATTAAAATCCCCACATACTAAAACCATCTTATTATTTTTAATTTTTTTAAGAATATCCTCCATTGTGGATAGGAAAATATTAATGTTCGACGAAGGAGGCCTATACACACACAATATTATATATAAATCAGTTTCCGCACATGCAACCTCACACACTCGTTCAACAGAGAGGCAGGAGATGTCCTTCCTTTCTTTGAAGTTAATGTGATTTCGGATAAGAATTATCGAACCACCACCTTCCGCCGAGGTTCTATTAAACGAACTAGCGACCCTGAAACCATTCACATTAAAACTCATAAGGTGTGCCTTCAACCAAGTCTCAGTAAAACATAGTATACTTATATTAAATGTGTCACTAAAAAGTTCTATTTCTAATATTTTGCCAGAGAAACGGTTTATATTTTGATGAGATAAAACTAAATATTCAGAACCGTCTCCTTTTGTCATATCTAAAAGTTTAAATTATTCACCACATTAATTTTAGTAACATTACTAATTGTGGGGGTACAAAGGGACTTTGTCATACTACTTATGACTGTGTTAATATAGTTAGCTACAGGTGTAGCAATAAGTCTTAAAAATCTATTTGGTAGATACAATGTATCTCTTGTCAATTTACAATATTTTCCAATAAATATATTGGTGTCAAAAAATGAAAATTTGTCACTATAGTGACTAGTTAAAAATTGCATATGTCTATTTAACACATGAATATAATTATTTAATTTATCTGATACATTATTTAGGTATGGGAAGGCACACAATATGATCCTAGGTAAATTAAGTTTTAACATTTTTTCAAAGGCTTTAGTGACATCATTTTTCCTTAAGTTGTGGCAACTTCCTACAAGTACTGTTAGGCATGAATTTTCATCATATATCTTTTCTGACAACATATCTACAATATGATTGAAACTAGATCCTGGTATACAGTAATTGATCAGTGTGTGACTGAGGGTATTCTTTAGAAGAACACCAATACCCTTTCCTACTTCATCAGTAACAATAATTGAACTATGCTTGGTATTATTTACACTTGGAACATTATGATTATTGCAGTGTGTGGTAATCTGGTTTAATTGATTTTGTGATGTGTGCAAGATATCCTCCTCTGCATCTACAGATTGGTTAACTAACCTACTTGCAGAGTCGGACAGTGTGGAAACTGTTTGTGTGGAAACACCGCTTGTGTTATTTTCTTCTTTATTTATTTTTTTACCCTCCGTATAATAAAAAAAGGACCCTATGTTTCTCATACCTCCAAGAATATGTGTACAAAGTTTCATGACAATCGGTTGAATAGTTTTTGCGTGAAAGCGTAACAAACAAACTTACATTCACATTTATAATAGTACTAGCCTTTGCCCGCGACTCCGTCCGCGTAGACTACAGGGTTGGGTCCAGAAAGAAAATAAGTTGTAATCTATTTTATTCCACAGAGTCCCATTTATGTCCATACCAAAAATCGTTCACATCGGTCAAATGATTAAGACGTGAAAGCGTAACAGTCATATAGTTATTTTCTCATTTATAACATATTAAGGGATTTAAAAAAAAAATATAATTCTTATATAGTGTATACCTATACTATATATATATCATATATATGATGTAATGATGTAATAAAAGCCATATAAAAAAAGTTTCATCATTCTAGCTTCAAAAATGACGAATTTCCATACAAACTTACAACCCTATTTTTATTTTACTCCCTTAAAGGAATTTTTTTTACATACTTTGAATGTCATATTTATTTATATCTAATCAACAGCCTAAAAAATAAGTTTCAAGTTTCTAGCTTTAAAAATGATAATACTTCCATACAACCTTTCATCCCCCCTTTCAACCCCTTAAAACCCCTTTTCCGCAATAAAAAGTAGTCAATGTTCTTTCTCAGGCTCCAAACTATCTGTGTACCAAATTTCATTTAAATCGGTTCAGTAGTTTTAGCAGGAAAGCGAGACAGACAGACAGACAGAGTTACAATCGCATTTATTAGTTATGATGTAATGATGTAATAAAAGCCATATAAAAAAGTTTCATCATTCTAGCTTCAAAAATGACGAATTTCCATACAAACTTTCATCCCCTATTTTTATTTTACTCCCTTAAAGGTAATTTTTTTACATACTTTGAATGTCATATTTATTTATATCTAATCAACAGCCTAAAAAATAAGTTTCAAGTTTCTAGCTTTAAAAATGATAATACTTCCATACAACCTTTCATCCCCCCTTTCAACCCCTTAAAACCCCTTTTCCGCAATAAAAAGTAGTCAATGTTCTTTCTCAGGCTCCAAACTATCTGTGTACCAAATTTCATTTAAATCGGTTCAGTAGTTTTAGCAGGAAAGCGAGACAGAAAGACAGACAGAGTTACAATCGCATTTATTAGTTATGATGTAATGATGTAATAAAAGCCATATAAAAAAGTTTCATCATTCTAGCTTCAAAAATGACGAATTTCCATACAAACTTTCATCCCCTATTTTTATTTTACTCCCTTAAAGGAATTTTTTTTACATACTTTGAATGTCATATTTATTTATATCTAATCAACAGCCTAAAAAATAAGTTTCAAGTTTCTAGCTTTAAAAATGACAATACTTCCATACAACCTTTCATCCCCCCTTTCTACCCCTTAAAACCCCTTTTCCGCAATAAAAAGTAGCCTATGTTCTTTCTTTTAAATCGGTTCAGTAGTTTTTAGCAGGAAAGCGAGACAGACAGACAGACAGACGGACGGACAGACAGAGTTACAATCGCATTTATAATATTAGTAAGGCTAATGATATTAGTATTACTTATAGCAGTAATTCGTGTGTATCAGGGCATAAAACAATTGAAAACATGTTTAAATTCCTTTTGTAATCTCTTTTTGAAAACAAAAATTTTAACAGACGGTTTTATAAAATTGTTCTGAACACGAATTTATGCAGTAAAGCGCATTTCTACAATTGAAAGCTCCTTTTGATCTGAGAATACGAGTATTTTATTGCGCATTTCCTGACTGTCTGATAACTTTGAAAAGTAGCTTAGGATTTTATAGCAAAGCTTTCTAAATGTCACTGAGGTGTTTAATTTCAAAAATTTTTTCAATTCTACGTTTAAAATGAAAGTTGAAAGGTTTTTAAAGGCATAATATACTCTTTTGTGTCGGAATGAAGCTCTATATTTCAAGAAATCAAAAACATCATAAGTAGCGTTTGCTCTTTTGCACATACTGTGGATATATTCATACGGTTTTGCCAAACAGTTGGTGGCGATCCAATAAGTGAGTGGTGAATAACTTAATTTTCAAATTCATTATTAGGTTATACTGTATCATCAAACATTCCACTTATACCCACTTTAATATAGATTTTAAACACATATTCACTTGCCTTCATGTCATCATCACCATGATCTGCTCAGGGGCAAGATCTATTATTACGTAACCATACGCCTGAATTTCCCGAAGGGGTAGGTAGCAGTGACGGTACTTCCATAGAAGCCCAAAAACGTTACCCGTTAATTGTGTAATGTCTAGTTTATAATGGTTTATTGTGGGGTCAGGATATTCTCATTTATATGCCAAATTGCTTTCGTTAAATAAAAATTTAATGCTTAAAGATTATTATTCGCAATTATGTAGGTTTAGGCGCGGTGTCGAGAATCACGACGGTCGCGGGTTCAAACCCCAGGCACACACCTCTGACATTTTGAAGTTATGTGTGTATTCACAAAGAATTACCACGTATTTTAACGGTGAAGGAAAAACATCGTGATGAAACCTGCACACCTAAAAGTTCTTAGGAATTTCTTAGGTGTGTAGTCCGCCAACCCGCACTAGGCCAGCGTGGTGGACTAAGGCCTAAATCCTCTCAGTCGTAGAGGAGGCTCGTGCCCAGCAGTGGGACATATATGTGCTGATGCTGATGTAAGGTCAGCTGGGCTCTATGGAAATATCGCCACTGGTAGGTAGTAGGTAGAGGTGCAGTCTGCACCCACATTTCGTTAGTTCTGTATCAGTCCTATGTAATAGGAGGCGAACCTATTGCCATTTTTGTAGCCCAATTACAGACTCCGTGCCGCTAGTGAGAATTTCTTAATGGAAAATCCCAATAACACTTTGCCCGACCTGAGAATCAAACTTGGGATCTTTAGATTGCATGGCACATACTTGTGTCGTGAAACCACGAGGCAATATTATTATTCTACAAATTACAAATATATTTTGTAAAGAAATTTGGCTATTAACATTTTTGCTAACAACCAAAAATGGGTTTATAAGTGTTAGTACCTAACCTCCAAATTTCGGTTTAAAATTGGTTAATAGCAATGAAAAAAATGGAGTAATTGAAATATAAAAAAACTTTATTTGTAGGGTGATTGGACTCCACGCAACAACCTTGCTCGTATGCCTTTCAAGCTACAGTCGTCAAGCCAATTAACGCATTTTTTCTCCGCATTGTAGTATATTGCATTTGGTATAACTGTAACAAAGGGGTCTTCAATACCAGGGCGTAACACTAGGAAATCATGCAGTCCATTGTTTTCTACGTAAGGACGATCAAAAAGCGCTGATTTTTTGTGCGATAAAGAGTTTTTTAATTCTTTCTCTACTAAGACTGCGTGTTCGTCGTGAGTACTGGGTCTTTTGGTTGCTTTTGCAGCCGCAGCTTTCATAGGAGCCGGCTTATCTTCTCCAGGGTTAACGGTCTTGCGTAATATCTTGTAAAGCTCTCTTGCTTTTGCTATTTTTTCAGGATTTAACGACCTTCTAGAAATTTTTAAGATTGTTGGATCATTCAAGAAACTAAGTACATCCTTTACGTTCACGTCATCAAATATTTTCTTTTCTATTGATCTGATATTATGAGGAGACACTCGAAGTGTTTGAGCTAATTTTAATAAGAAAGCGGTGACGATTATGTGTATCTGAAATTATAAAAATCAATTATTGAACAGAGCTATATAGGGTGGAGTGAAACATACATTTTCTTAGCCTAGGAGTCGAAATTGTAGCATACAAAAACATATTTTTTTACGTTTTTTTTAATTTTAATATGTTAGCGATTACCCAATTATAGTATTTTTTCAGAAGCCTTTATGCCTCCCATTAAGTTACATTGTTTATTTTAGTCTTAATCCGGTTCATCATTTATATTATTATTATACTGGGGGTCCCAAAAGTCCTTTGAACTGAAAAAATATATAAAAAAACAATGTACAGTATGAAATGTTTATTTATTGTTTTGTAATTTACATTAAAAGGGAATTATTTTTTATAAATCACTTCATCAAAATGTGCTCCATTTCGTTCTTGGCACTCCTGTAAACGACGACTAAAATTTTCTATCACTGCACGACAATTACGCTCTGAAATGCTTGACATATCTCGCCGGATATTTTCTTTTAGTTCATCAATTGACCGCGGATTTGTTTCGTAGACTTTAGACTTAAGGTAACCCCATAAGAAAAAGTCCATTGGTCTCAAATTCGGGCTAAGTGGTGGCCAGGGAGTGTCTCCTCTTCGAGATATCACTTTGTAAGGGAAAAGTTGACGGACGACGTGCATAGCGGTGTTAGAGGTATGGGCAGTTGCGCCATCTTGTTGAAACCAGGTCCGGGTATTGAAACTTGGAAAATTCTGCAACTCTGGTGTAAAAAAATCCTCGATCATTGCTACATACTGCTCCGAAGTAACAGTAACCGCACGAACATGTTCGTTCTCAAAAAGTATGGGCCTATGATGCTATGCGCTGACATAGCCGCCCAAACTGTGACTTTAGGGCTATGTAAGGGCCTTTGTTGTTTGCGACGTGGGTTTACGCTACTCCGGTAGCGACAAATTTGCCTATTGACATGGCCGTTGACGTGAAAGTGAGAAAATAACACGTTGTTAAACGAAGTAAAGCGGTTCATCATTTCGTTCACCAAATTAAGTCTATCGGTAGGATCAGCATCTTTTAATTCCTGTACTAACTGAATTTTGTATGGATGAAATTTCTTATCATTCTTTAAAATGCGCTGTAACGTCGATCTGGGTTTTTATAATGCACTGGAACGCTTACGAATGAATTGAGTAGGATTTTCACGAACTGACTCTTGCACTACGTCGATGTTTTCTTCCGTTCGTGATGTCCTTGGTCGGCCCGATCGTTATTTATCCAACGTAGAGCCAGTCTCCTCGAACTTTTGAACCCAATTCTTAATCGTTTGAACACTAGGACAGTCATTAAACGTGCGCAAATTGCGATACTCTCTAAATTTACGCCGCGCCTTGGTGGCCGAATCATTGTTGCGACAAAACTCACGCACATAAAAAGCACAGTCCGATCCGGTGAAACGCTCCATGGCGACTGAATTCCGAAAGACCGTTGGTGCTTCCCCCGCACTTATGGGATCTCAAGGGGTGTTTTCTTATATAATTAAAATAAATTTAATTAGTATACTTTTTTGGCCTTTAGATTTAGTCACGCGGGCTCAATGTACAACACACCTCTGACTTTTTTAAGTTACGTGTGTATTCAAAATGATTTATGTCATACTTTAAGGGTGAAGAAAAACATCGTGAGGAAACCTCCAAACTTACGATTTCTTAACAATCTTTTAGGGCATTAGCTACGTGGTGGACTACAGCATAAACCCTCTCAGTTGTAAAGGAGGCAGGTGTCCAGCAGTGGCCGATAATGATGATGGCATTACTTTTTTTCTGTCAAGTCCAACAAACCTTTCGTTGATTATGAAAAACGAGTTTTCTTTAGACTACACTCCAGTGACAGCACATTTATTGCTCCAATCAGGTTGACGCAAAATATAAGCATTAAAAAGGATTTAAAATAAATGTGAGGTCGTGTTATTGTGTAAAGTAGAGCTATTATTTTATGAAATTTAGCGTTCAACGAACAAAGCGTTGAGTATATCCTTACTGATATTAAAATAATATGTTATTCAACGGGCGGAGAGGTGTTTCTAGTAAGTGCAAGGTTTCAGTAACACTATTTGGAAAGCAATGTGTAAGATGCTCTTTGATATGCAAAGTCTTTGTCTAAAACTTGCAATAAATCGCTTTAGGGAGATAGTATGTTTTGTGGAACTAAAGAAAACGAGAACGTTGTGCTCCGAAAATATTATGAGGCGTAATTGCAGTTTCACGTAATAGGTTAAACTGATGTTAAGTACATATACAGTCTTAGACACATTTCGCCTTACTTATAATCGCGAGTTAATTTAAGTACTATTGATTGATTGACTGCTCTATTGATTGAACTGTTATGTTTGAGAAAACGAGACGAAGCAAGTTTAAGTAGTAGTAAAAACGAACGTATAGGTATACTAGTAGGTAAGTAATGTCGTTGATACCTCGTATCTGATAAATTAAGTCATGTTATTTATACACATTCAAAGGTAACACGGGCAATGCCTCATTGGGATTCCATGATGTAATGATACACAAGTGAAATTTTTATTTGGGCACCAGCATTCTCTAAAACACTTAAGATTTGGTGCAATAAATAAGATTTTTAAGTTGTGTTTTGTGTTTTGTGTGACACTGTATTTATTTATTTGTCAGCATTCAAATGAATTGCAATTGTCCAGAGTGTTTTTCTTAAACAATATTTAGTTAATTACCGTTACCATCCTGATCGGCGTTGTATTACAACCAATATTTACAAACTTTATCAAAACACTTCCACAGATGATCTCGACTAATGGAAATTGTAATGTTTCCAGTTTCCAGTTCCACAGTTGAAATCAAATTGAACGTGAAATAAGCATTTGGTTTAATTATTTCTCGTAGTTTACTGTATTTTGTCGTTAAATGGATTTGTTGCCGAGGTGTATGTATGACATGCTATGTGAATGTAGAAGTGACGAAAGTGTACCAAGTGTGCGTGCGTGTGTGTGTGTGTGTGTGTAGTGTATTTAGGCGCGCTCAAAAGACTATGCCTTTGCCATCGCGTATTGATTTTCGCTGTAGATTTTTTTTAGATTCTCATTAAAAAACATTAAAATCGAAAATTCGTTCACTACAATAGTGTTTTACGCGTAAGAGGGTTAATAAAGGAATTTAAGATAAATTTCAATTAATATTGTTTACATTTAATTTTATCTTAAACCCTTTATGTATTTTATGCCACGCTTAAACAAAAGAATAGAATACTATAATTACATAACCATTGTCCATTTTTAACTCACCTAGAATCATAGTTGAAAACCTATTATAAAATAAATTAAACGTCAGTCTTCCATGAAGTCATTCATACTTATTGAAGGTCTTTGTTATATTCAGTTTTTTGAAATGTTTAATCAGAAAGACATAATACGAAAACTAAAAATTTCAAAACCTACATTGCGTTTAATTTACAATAGCTATTGTATAACTGTTTTGCGATTATTCCAAACAATTATATTATATAAGTGCCTGAAAATGGCAATAAGCTCTAATTTTATTTTTTGGGACACAGTCTGTATTCTCTGTCCCTTCGTGTATATAGGCGTGAGTAGATGCGTGTATTTGTTGTTGTCGACTACGCAGTACCATGCCTTCGCATGCATTCAGGATAATTGACCAAAAAGGCAGTTATACAAACGAGGTCAACAGGTTCCCGTCACCCTTTATAGTCCACTGGAATCTACCTTTTATTTTTGCTCACACTAAATCCTTTACGAGCGGCGTAAGGTGTGGATGATGTAAGCTATGACCCCTGGCCTCGGAGACCAATAGACCTGACTTCGCGCTTTAATACAGTGGTGTAACCATACAAAGTATTCAGCACGGGCTAAATCTGTAGAAAATAAAATTGTTTTAATACTTATAAGAGCATAAAGAAAAAAATATTGTTTAGCAAAAGCAATTGTGTTTTTAATATCATCACCCAGTCATATATGTCCCACGTCTGAGCACGGGCCTCCTCTACAACTGAGAGGGTTTAGGTCTTAGTCCACCACCACCGGTTGGCGTACTACACTCCTAATAAATTCCGTTAAAGTATGTGATAATCCATTGTGAATACCTACACACAGAACTTAGGAAAGTCAGAGGTGTGTGCCTGAGGTTTGAATCTGCGACCGCTGAGATTCTCGACCGCATGACTAAATTCGTGTAAAGAGTCGTGATGGCCTAGAGGTATAGGCGCGCCGTCGAGAATCTCGATCTGCCAACCCGCACTAGGCCAGCGTGGTGGACTTAGGCCTAAACCCTCCCAGTTGTAGAGGTGGCCCGTGCCCAGCAGTGGGATGTATATGGACTGATGATGATGATGACTAAATTCACTCGATCGCTATTTTTTACATAGTTTTAAGTAATTCCTGATACCTAGCTTTCATACTGTAGCATTAAAGAGTATTTTCAAAATGTTGCCCGCATCAAATGAATTCATCACTGTACCCCGTACACTACAATAGCCAATTACAGGAAAACTAATAATGCTTGTTGACAGCCCTTCTGCGTTTGTCGAATGGAATTACGTACACAATCTGATTAATACGCTTTTGGTGATGCGTATTGTAAGTTACCTACATGTGTTTGTAATTTTTTACTCTTATTACCGTTAAAGGAAAACATTTCCATGAATCCCGTTTCTAAAAGATTTCTTTTTGAACTCCTTATGTCCTCCTATATCAAGAGAGTTTTTGCATTAAAATTGTATTTTTCTATTTTATTATTGCTATTATACTTTCAGCAGATTTTCGAGAAAATAATAATCGTGGAACACTTCATAATTATTTATTGATAATTATTTTATGAATACACACATAACTTTAGAAGTCAAAGGTGTGTGCCTGAGGTTTAAAACCCGCAACCGTCGAGATTCTCAACCGTGTGCTTAAACCTCGAAGCCATTACGACTTAATAGTGGCAACAGAAAACTAATGAACGCCAGTTTGACCTATTTGGACGTGCATTTACTTATTAGTTGCGTTGTGATTATTTTGCCGCGCCAGTAAACGTATTAATTCACCTAAAGTACCAGGATAACAGGAATCCCACAGAGTTCACCTTGCACATTGTGTGAGGAGGTACGAGTATATCATAGGTGACCCCATTAAATACTAGTACTACTATACGTAGTGTTGAGCGCAGGTTCACAGCTGCGTCTGGATCCAGGCCATGTGGTGGCCCACGCGCGTGTGGCCCGGTGGACAGCCTGACGCGCACCCTATCCGAGGCCCAGAACGAGACCACGCTGATCTGTAATGTACCATTTACATTATCGATTATCTTTGTGAACGGAAATGTATGCTTGCAGTTACGTAAGGACTTTTCCTCACTTAGGGTGTTCATCGGTCTGTATCCTTTGTATAACTGAACCACGCATGCTGGAAAGACAGAACTTCGTTATCAGCATCATCTCGACTACCATCCATGCCACGTATTCTTTTAATATATGTATATAAGAAGCATATAAGCAGGCCAGAGTGAAGGCATTCAGTGACGAACGAGGGAGTCTCTCGCCTCTTGATGCTCTATTTGAACAGCATCGTAATTATTTTGTACTTTTTCGTGCAAGCTTAGAAAACGTAAGTCATTTAAGGCTAGTCTAGCACATTGAAACAATTGCTATTATTTGTTTTTTTTTTTCTTATAGTCATTTAAGGCATTTTGTATATTAATTTAAAAATGAAAATAAGCTATAACTACATAACACGCGTCTTTACATATGATTTTAATCACTATTTTATTTGAACTCACATTTAAAAATAGGGCTGGACCCATGTTGCAGAAACAAATAGCTACTGGTGGGCACAGAGCCAAGTTATTCAAGTTAATGGCAATCGTGAGTGAAAGTACACTGCCATTGGCCAGCCACAGCCAATAGCTGGCTTAGCCTTTTTATTCCAACTACGTCTTAAATGCCTAGACTGTGAAAAATAAATGAATACGAAACAGTGACTGTTTGACAACGTTCGTGGTGCCGTTGTCTAAACACCATATTGCGAAAACAGAGGCCCAGGCTTTAATCCCTACACTGGAAAATGTTGGTGTAATCCACAAATTTTTGTTTCTGGTCTGGGTGTAGTGAGACCTAAAAATATCTTGTAGTTTTTGATGCCCACAACACAAGAATCGTATGGGATCGAAACTATGTATGTTACTGTTGGATGGATTTATCCTATTTATATATGGGCCAAAATACTTTTTGATGTCTAAAAACCGGCCCCTTCATATGAATATAAAATTTTATAGGAAATTAGTACAAATTAGTAAAAAAAAGTATCGTAATTTTGAAATATAACATTATTGTACATACATACATACATAATCTCACGCCTGTATTCCCCGAAGGGGTAGGCAGAGGTACATTACTGCACCCAAATTTCGCCATTTATATATCAGTCCCACGTAACAGGGGGCGAGCCTATTGCCGGTTTTCGGGCACAATTCCTGACTCCGTGCTGTTACCGAGAATTTCCTAATGGAAAAACCCAATAACAGTTTGCCTGACCCGGGATTCGAACCCAGGTCCTCGTGATTGTTCGGCAGCCACTCGGCTATCATCGCTTCACACATAATACATCTTAGGTAATGCAATTAGAAAGGTTGTTTCATGTAACAATGCAGCAACGAACGTAAGCGCATTGCAATTTGATTCAATATAGTTAGAAATTCTGCCACCGATCGCACCCATACTGTAAGCCGTTAAGGAGTTCCAATTCCATTGATCACTATATTCGACTACGACAATTACTTTACCATAAAGACGTTACGGTACGTGGTTCAAATATCCGGAGAGCCTATAAAGATTCAGCCGAGTATCGTTAGTTTGCTCCTAAGAATTGAAGAGTTCCGTTACTTTGTCATGGATTCCTAATCAGAGTCCAAAGTCTCATCAAATTACCCTAGAAGCACATCCTTTCCAATAAAAAAAAGAATCATCAAAATCGGTTGCATGATATTGAGTTATTCGTCGATTTGTCGCGCACATAAGTGCAAATTTAAGACTTTTATGTTTTTCTATGGATATCATTGTCAGAAATGGACCAAATTAAAATGGAACCAAACTGGAAGCACCAGCTTTCAAATAAAAAAAGAATCATCAAAATCGGTTCACCCAGTCAAAAGTTCTGGGGTAACAAACATAAAAAAAATACAGACGAATTGATAACCTTCTTCTTTTTTGAAGTCGGTTAAAAACCTAAAAACTGTTTCTTTTTATTATGAAAGAACCTTCTGCACTATGTTGACAAACGCAGAAAAACAACGTCGCTATAGGCTAGTTAAAGTTAGACTCTGTAAAAATGCTGCAGCCAAAAAACATCTTAAAAAGTACCACGGAAATAAAATCTAGTAAAAGAAAGCGTGAAGTGTAAAGAAGTTCTAAGCGTAAATGGAAGAGAGCTAATAAGCAACGACGAGAACATCCAAACACTGCTCAAAAAAATATGGACATTTCAACAGTGTCTAGCCCACAGTCAAGAACACCAATTTCACTGAGGTCTGTAGATCGAAGACAAATACAAAGAAATCGATCTGCTGTGTAAAAAGACACGAAGTCAATGAAACAGAAAAATCTTACCTAGGTGTTGCTTAAAGTGAAGTTGATGAAGAAGGAGACGTCAAAATTATATTTTACAAGACAGTAGGTCAAACTGGCAAAAGATGTAAATCCGAAGAGTCTGATATTTCTTACGAATCTTACGATAACATTTAAGAAATTGTTCCAATCTAAAAATTTGTCGTAAAAAGTATAGGAGTAGTTTGATTATAATAACCCATTGAACCTTTTTGAAATGTAAGACTATTTCGAGAGTGCCTTATTAGTTTACAAGGTTGATATTCTTATGCTAAGTGGCTCCTAAAAATATTGTCGTGGATAAACGTTTTTTTTTGCTGAATTAGTTAGGCTTTTATATTTTTGACGTTATTTTCGTAACTTTACTTGTAATTTTCGAGTCAATGGAAGTTAATTTTTATTTTGTTTTTTATCGTTATCTTACTATCTTACTAATATTATAAACGCGAAAGTTTGTATGTATGGATGTCTGGATGTCTGGATGTTTGTTGCTCTTTCACGCAAAAACTACCGAATGGATTTCATTGAAAGTTTACAATAATATAGCTTATACATCAGAATAACACATAGGCTATATTTTTTTAAGATAGTGTGTGAATTGTCCAAAATATAACGATAATTGTCAAGTAAGTCGGGAAAAACTGCATCTGCGAGCTATTCTTGCGTACGCTGCAAAAACTGTAGAGTTTACACGTATATAATGTATAAGAGAAATGTTTATCTTAATAAGTCCTACAAAAAAGTCCGCGACAGCATATAACTATCTTTAAAATTACGAGGAATATGGTAAAAACAACAATTTCATTTTCTCATATAAACTGTTCTACCTAATTTCCTGTCAAACATTTTATGTTTATCCCGTCAATACGGTTAATGGTCCCCTCAAATTAAAGAACGTATTTAAATAAAGGTTTTGAATTGACAACATATATCCACAATATTCGAACAATTGCGTATTTTTCATTTTAAAAATACAGAATAATCAGTAATGAAAAATGAGTGACATATTTATTAGTTGTCAAAAATGTATGCGAGCGTTCAGAAATTTATTTTTAAACTCCTTGGTTGTATCTGGTTTAAAATTTACAAACGAATGCAGGCTCGGTAGTCATCACGCTTCGTAATCTAAATAATGATTTCACTGATCCCAACGGATATACCTTTTGATTTTAGCATACATATATTGTCAATGCGAAAGTAACACTACTGTGTTATATTTTCACGCCTAAAATATTTGAGTTATTTGGATGATTTTTGTTATGGATAAAAACGGAAACATAAAAAGGGACATAGGTTACTTTTTTTTTAATTCATTAAGTGTAATTTGGGCACTTGGGAGACGTTTAATAGATTTACTTATTATCTTTCTGCACCCAACCCTGAAGTCTATGCGGACGGAGTCGCGGGCAAAAGCTAGTACTCTATTTGTAGAAAGTACAAAGTAATAGAAAAGTAGTAAGAAAATACTATTTTGTTACCAACCTTACTACTGCGTTATTTTTGTGTCCCTCTGATTATCATGGTATTTTCGGTTACACATAGACATCATATTATATTAAATTCCATAATTTAATTTTTTCATCAAAAGTGGAAGATTATGTCGTAAGTTGGTATTAATTTAAAGTCATTTTTGTCAGTAATAGTAAAGTTTGAGTTTGAAGATTAGACTTTAGTAACGCAGTTATCAATATAAATAAGAATATTCTATGAAAATAACCATTTCTGTGATTTAAATTTATGAGGAGTAGTATAAGTCTTACAGCTTAAAATTGACATGTTAGTGAATCTCATTGTATAATTTTAATAAAAAAAACTTAAATTTGTAAAAAAGTAACGTTATTTTCAAATTTTTCGATACTATAATATTTGTATTATTTTCCATAAATATAGTTAACTAATTAAAACTATCGCTGCAGAGGTATGTTTATTATAAATCTAGCTATAACGAATCTATATCTGCATAAAAAATCAGAAAATGATAATTGATTATTTTAATTTAAACAAAAAAAAACGAAAATTTTATACATACATACATACACAAAAGTATTTTGGCCCATGTAGGTACATAGTTCGGGTCCCAAAGTAAGATACACGTCTAGAATCGTGGCTATAAAATCTACAAGAGATTTGTTACAATTCATCAACATACACATCCGAAACATTTTTTTATTACACAAACATTTGTCTCGGTGCGGAGATCGAACCTTCGGCCTTTCGTTTTACAATCTAGCATTAAACAATTGCGTCACGGAGGGTGTCAAAGTGCAAATAGTTATCTAAATAAAAAAGCCTCATCTTAAATATGATTGAGGGAGCTATGAAATTAATTATTATGCCAGTTAAACGAAAATTCGTATCTATTTTAAAAATCAAACATAAAATAAATGAATAAAACGTGGTCATTCTCGTCAGTTGCATAAAAGTCAGCGAGTTACACTCCTTGCTCTCTAACTCGATTTTCGTATTTGTGAAATGTATTTCACTATTTTCTACGTTACTTCACTTTTAATATCGAGTTCTGGAAAATGAATCCATAAACAAATGAAACAAGTAATATTCTGATTAACTA
This sequence comes from Hemaris fuciformis, assembly GCA_907164795.1. Lineage (NCBI taxonomy): Eukaryota > Metazoa > Arthropoda > Insecta > Lepidoptera > Sphingidae > Hemaris > Hemaris fuciformis. Next base: position 18,016,287 of record OU015431.1, on the reverse strand, counting down.
GAAGTGGTTTTGTCAAACGGCACGGCTAAATACATTTTATGAATCAGTTGAATCAGAATGACTATTTAATTAAGATATTAGTATGAGTTAGAGTAAAGTTATAATAAAGCCCTAACCAAGTAGTAGCTCTCCTGTAAGCTGATCATTTCATGTTATGAGCACGAAGCGCTTCTCGTTTAAATCTTAATTACCCGTACTTCACTTGCATAGATATTACAAAAAACATTTTCAATTTTTTCATTAAAATACCATTGTTTACCTAAAAGTTACTTGTTGCCAAGTACTTTTTAAAGCATTTTACGAGCGTGGTACACGAAAAGATATGCAACACAAAAAAGGTTATCCATAAATATAGTCACATTGATTCTTATTCAAAATTATATGTAAAATATTTTTCCATTGATCATCCTTAATATCTGTTTGGTAAACAATAATTATCCAGTCATCTATGCGAGCATTTTCACTCAATTTAGTTTATTATTGCAATCCAAGCCTACAAAGGATCGTAGGCACATTAATTATGTGTCCAATATACTCTTGGCATAACGTTTGATATACGCAGCTTTGATTCATTTGCAACAATCAAAGGAGTTGATGGCTTGCTCATCATTTTAATGAAGCAGCATTCGTGGTTTACGTCAAAAGCGTGGAATCATGTCCAACAATAATGTTTTCCGACGAGGCTCAGTGGAGATTTAAATCAGGCGAAAGGGACAAAAGTCCTACCTCAACGCAGTCGAGCGTGGGGGACTGCGTGGACGTACTTCAATCTGTTATTGACTGATTTGAATGCTATCTTCATTTTAAAAATACGCTTTGATATCAATAAAAATATAAACATGTATTTGTACCTTAGTATTTGAAGACATTGATTTGATTACCCCTTAAAAAACATATCCGTTCATGTTGTGTGAATCAGGGGCGCTTTATTCTTTAGATACTTTTACGTTGGACTGCAATGTACTCAGAGAGATAAAAGATAAACTGAATCATGAAGCTCTCATAAAATATTCTGTTATAGGACGATGCTCTTAGGAAAGATAATTAAGAAATAAAGGTAGAGAATAAATAGCAATGGCAAAAAAATATTTATATCCATACATTTTTTGCTTGATCCACTTAGTAAGATAACAGCGTAAGCGGAAATAACAATGGTATTAAGTCCCTTGATAAACATACTCTTTCCTAAACCCCATTAAAACTTCTTTGTATCGCGGGTTTCACAAGAGTATTTTTTATTATTATTTGCCAGCGTTACACAAGCTTAACGTTACGCTGCCCAAATGAATCACGATATACATAGGTATGTAAGTCTGTGGCCAGCAGTGGAATGTACGAGTGCATCTATGGCAGTGACGGTACTTCCATAGAAGCCCAAAAGCCCAACTTGCCTTACAAAATTCCGAATAATGGTCTTTAAGCTTTAAATCTTTATTTAACTAGAGCAATTTGACATATATAATAGATGATAATAATCTGACCCCACAATAATAAATTATAAACTAGACATTACAAATTAACGTGTAACGCTTTTTGGCTTCTATGGAAGTACCGCCACAACAATATTTGTCGAATCCGCTCGTTCGATTATAATTATGAATCAATGCGATAAGATGATCAACGAAACCCTCTATTCTATGTTTTATACTCAACACATCCTCATCAACCCTTATACGTCCCACTGCTGGGCACGGATTTCCTTTGCAACTGAGGGGGTTTAGGCCTTATTCCACCACGCTGGCCTAGTGCGGGTTGGGGGACTACACACCTACGAAAATCCTAAGAACTTTTAGGTGTGCAGGTCTCCTCACAATGTTTTCCTTCACCGTTAAAGTATTTTTTTTGTGGATAAAGGAGGCAAACGAGCATGTGAGCCACTTCTTACATGATAGTTCATTGTGATTACACGCATAACTTCGAAAAGTCAGCGGTGTGTGCCTGGGGTTTGAACCTATGTACGACCGCCGATTCTTTACGGCATGCCTAAATCTCGAGGCTATCACTACTATTTATAACACAGTCGATCGTATTTTGTGAACGTTAGGATTTATTATTCATTATTAGTCGATAACCAGCCATGCGTAAAATGCTCGCTGTATAAAAAAAAATGGAATTATATTATTAAAAAATAAAATTCATTTCACCGGGCGCGAATCGGAGCCGCGTTCCTATTAAATTAAATCGGGCCGCGCCAGACGAGGGGGCGCATTTGATATAGACGTAAGTATTTAAGCCCTTCTAACTATACCTATTACTTCGTTTTTTTTTTAAATACACGATACGGTACGGTATACGGTAATAATCCATACATTTTAATAAATAATATAAACATTGAAATATAAAATTTGAATCTTTAGTAGCGTCACAAATTCTTGCAAATCACAACAACAACGAGAAAAATTAGGAAATCATTAATTAGAAAAAAAAACGCTTCTATTAAGAAGAAAAATTCTAATCAACCTAAAAAGCTTCCTATTCCACACTTATATGATGTACCTCTCCTCTACCATAAGAAGTAATTTCTAACAGCAAAAAATTTTAAAACTCTTCATTACAACATGTGACAGACACAGTTTTGCGGACGACGCATTGCAAATGACGTTAAAATGTCCATTTAATAACATTTTAAATAGAATCGTTTGCACAACTTTACCCCGTAATAACAGAGCCCGGTTTATTTAAAAAAAAACACAAGAGATTTTAAAAGGATTGTCCGCCTTTGTGGTCTCGTGGTATAACGACGTGCGATGTAGATAGAGCCAGTGCCGGATTTACTACGTAGCAAGAGTAGCAATTGTTACAAGCCCCGCACCAAAGGTGGGCCCCGCGGATTCCTTTCCGGATATTTAAGCTTCATCATCTTTGACTGAGCGTAATTTTTTGGGAGAAACTTAATAAGTATATTATTCAGTATATTATATTTACAATTTTACATACCTATAAACTTTCATATTTTCTAAGATATATTTTAATAGAATGAAATATATAGGCTATATATTACTTATTAACTACACTTATTGAGTATCGAGTTATTTTTTTACCACTTTTTACTTAAAACCTTTGGCAGACCAAGGGTCCTTCGAAAGAATTTGCTACGGGCCCCGCGTTTTGTTAATCCGGCACTGTTATTAGGTTCTATTAATTTCTCAGTAACAAGCACGGAGTTTTGTAATTACACCATATTTTTTTTAAAACGTACGCAATCTTAGTAAAGAGATGAGTTATATACTTAAATTAATTTAGTTAAAATCGGAAGGCCTTGTATATCCTTAGTGGAAGAAGTGGCTCTACAAAAAAACAAACGTAAGGGCAAATTTACCTGCCAGTTTTATTGCAGACGGTAGTATTAAAATGTTCTGGATTAAGATTTTATTAGCCTGTTTTATCAATTAAAAATGTAATGTTTCGTTACTCTCCCCTAATTGGAGTGATTGTAGGAAGCGCTACGCTGAATGTACCAATGTACCTATATTGTATAGTCTTCGGCAGTATCCACACTCACACATAGAGAACCGTAGTATGAGACTACAGCCCATTGTTGTAGAAGGGCGCTCAAATTCCGGGGTTATAATGCAATATAACAGACATACAAACATGAATTACACAACTTATTTATTAATAATCTATTGTACGGCATTGTAGCAATCGTTATGGCGTTGGTATTGCCATTTGTTTAAAATATATTTATTTAAACTTGTGAATCATGAGACTGCGGGTTCGATCCCCGCACGGGTTCGGGTCCGGGTATTTGTGAGATCGAATAAACTGGTATTTTCTGATGCCCAGGACAGAAGACTTGTATGTTGTTGGGTGTATTTATTAATTTACTTATAATTTCAGAAAAAAATTAAAAAGTGGCACCTGCATGAATACGATGTTTTAATGTTATCACAGAACATTTCATAATGGGAAGTGAAAAAAACTTTAATAGTCGGATGTTAAATTGATGAATTCACAATTAATTACTAAGCATTTTAACGGCAAAGAGAAATAATGTCTGGAAACTAAAAGTTTTATCTGAGTTCCCTTGAAACGTAAAGTCCGCACTGGACAAGCGTGGTGCATTAGCTCCTCTCAATTTTACGAAATGTATACGAGTATGTGCTGAAATAAATATAAATTTTATTTAGTTTAAACTTTATTGGTTCCCCTTTCAGTGAAGGAAATGTGGGAGGCCTACCTTTCATACATTCTATGTGCCATTTGTATTTATTATGAAAACATTATATCTATGAATAAAATCATCGTACAAGAAGACACTAAAAACAGAAGTTTGTGATTGTGTGATCCTGACTGAATCATCATCAGCCCATATACGTCTCACTGCTGGGCACGGGCCTCCTCTACAACTGAGTGAATGGCTCACTAAAAGTACGGAGTATCATGAGTGCCCGGTAAAAGACGATAAGTTCGGTTCTTGTTGTGTAATGTGGGTGTATAAATAAACCCTTTGGGGATTTAGTTCGAAGATGCACATATAATCGACTGCCCCGTGGTCTCGGCAATGGGGCTATGAGGTGAGGTGCAGGGAGAGGACACCCTCATACCTACCCGCACGTCGCTAGCGCTGTCGCCTGTCTTAATCTTAGTGGTGCACGTGTCCGCATCGACCGCACATATCGATTTTAATCTCGCTCACATTGTTTTTCGTTGTTTATTAAAATCTTTTCAGTCGTTTTTCTATGCGTGATAATACCGAAAAGAAACAATAACTATTAATTCATTCTCAAATAAGAGAACTAACCATAAAAGTGTAAGAAAATTGTGGCACTAAACAAAAAAAATAGTAATTACCCTGTCAATCAGACGATTTGTATTACATACTTGTATACATGTATGCTTTTTTTTCGTTGCATTTCACAAAAAAAAAATATTATTCTATTGCCAAAGAAACACAGCTTTGTACGTGATGTCACATCACTACAAAAATGCCATGTCAACCTGTGGTGAACAATACATTCGTTGCATCTATGGCCGGGATCATCGAGGTAGTCAAGGCAATTCCCTTCTCCATAACATTTCACAGAGACGAATAATAACACGTCAACGACTCGTATCTGCCTATTAAATTTTATAACAAAACACCATACAAAGCGAATGACAAACAATGGTGACTTCGTCATTCCACATGCACGAAGCTAATTAAATCGGCACACGCTGCTTCCCTGAATACGAAACTTTTACAATACATTTTTCATACAGTTACGTTGTTATACCACGATAGTTTATGTTAACATATGTAATCAAGACGGTGGAAGAATATTATAGTAGTAACCAGTAAATAACGAGAAGGAAGAAACGAGTTCGATTCCTATAAGAATAAACAATGTATTCATTAAAGAAACTGCCGAAAATAATTGTTTTGCACGGTTTCATAGAGTACTCGTACAATGTTTGGTAGCTTAACATTATTATGTTCCTTGTCCGTAACGTGACCGAAAATCACCGAAAGAAAAAAATAACTAATAATAAAGTAGTAGTTATTTATTTATTTACCCAAACATTTCTTGCAAGAGCAAGATATATAACATTTTTTGTTATGGTACCATATCGATACATTCAATTTTTATTTACGTATTTTGTCCTTCTTGCCCGATATCGTATTGTATCTACAAAAAGACTTTTCAAAAATACGTTTTTACTAGAGCGCGCAATATGTTTTTATGAAATTGGTAAAAAATAGCCGAGACATTGGAAACTTAGCATAGCATTAATTGATAAAATTCATTTTTTTTCCATTATTGTTGTTACATTTTTTATACTTAATCTGAAAAAAATCCTTTGAAATCCCCAATTTTTATCAGAGCTTACCTCTAACGACTTGTTTACTAGCACCCTATTCGGGTTTCTAGGCAACGGCCTCTCCATCAATATTCCATTGAAGTAGCTCCTTAATAAACTCCGCCAGTCTTAACAATGTCTAAGCCTGCACTTGATACATTTCACATTAAAACAAAACAAAAGCTTCATTATTTCTTTAGCTTTTAAATTTGTTATTTTTATTATTATGATATCAGATTGATATCATTAATCATTAACATTAAGTCAGCTAAGACTTAAGTTAGTTATAGATAACATAACAATACATAAACTCCAAGGAATTGGACAATCTTTTAGCTTAGGTCATAATTTATAATCCTGAACCAACGTGGATTAATATCAACAGGTCACATTATCGTGTAATTATAACAAAAATATATCAGGCATTATTATTCTCAAACTTTTAAAACGTGTCTAATAAACTACTTTTGATTTTCAATATTCAAAAGTTTTACAAACAACCAATATATACTAACATACTACGAGCTATTTCCAATATTTTGCCGATAAAAATTCTAAAATGCAAAAATTGTCCGCCGGTAAAAATTCGCGCGGCCTCACTCCATTTAAATGCCTAATGTCAAAGTCGTATATTGTCGAGATTTTACATAATTATGATAACCAGAAATAACCATTGAAACACTCCACATATTTATCTCTTTATCCATATTGGCAATTTCACGTTACGTCACATAGAGAAAACCTATATCGTTTTAAAGAGCAAGAGATTTTTTCGAGAAGTAAAAAATATAGAGGGGGAAACGTCCGGAGACTCCGTGCAGCAACACTTGGATAACAACAAAAAGAATATAACTCAACAAACGAATACAGGAATATATATTGTATTGCCTATATAATAATTTGCATACAGTGATGGAAAGGACAAAATATATCTGTGTCGATGTAAATAAATAAAAATAGCATGTTGTTTCATCGTAGCAACTAATCAAATCACTAGATAAATACATCCTTTCGTTTAAGTAAAGTTAGCACTTAATTAACGTCAATATTTTACTTTTTAAAATGTATGTACAGAATAACTACCACGGCCTCTATACAATGAATGGCATAAATGAAAAAAAAAATATGACAAAAAAACGAGGCTAAAAAAGTATGAAACAAGATTTTCTGGACACAGGATTAAACAACGTTACTGAAGAAGCAGGATATTCGACACATAGACGCTACCAAGATGCTTTGAAATTTAAAATTTGAAATTTCAGTGTACAGAGAGATACATATTCAAGTTTGAAAAGCCGTAGTCACGCGTTGTTAAAGTATTACGACACATTTCAATGTACTTAATGTGTGACATGTTATAAATATACGTTAAATACATATATATATATAGGTATTATATAGGGGAGAGTGGGGGAATTGAGAACGGCGGGTAAATCGGAACTGCTAGGTAAGTAATACTTCCACCAGCACCACACCGTCTCACGCTTATTCGAAGGATGCATTCAGCACCCCTCAGTACGTGTGCAAAAGTGAGAATAAAAAGCCGCAAACGTGCTGTCACAGTGAGTCGAACAATGTTTTTTGCATTTCCGTTATAATTTTTGTCGTGTATTATAATAGATGTAACTATCATATTTTTCAGTTCAAAGCCACCATATTTTGTTACTATCATCCATATACTATCTGTTTTCAAACCCTACGTGATTTGAAGTTTAAAAAAATACTATTAAACATGGCGGCCATTTTATTCATTTATTAACTACTTCGGGCAATTGGGAACGACGTCAGGCGGGTAATTGGGAACGTTCCCAAATACCCCTTGTATTCTTTCTTAATTACTCTAGTACTGCTGGTTGATTGTTAAAAAATGTTTTAATATTACAAATTGTTTTAGATGCCTTGAAATTACATTCGAAAGACTAAACCAAAATATAAAATTGAAGATCGTGCAATCGAAGATATAAAAAGTAAAAAGCTCACATTAGGCAAAGCTGATACTACATACTCAATGCCAAAAACAACATTATTAAAACAATTGAAACAAAACGAATTCACAATACCAAAAAAGGTCGGTGTAGTGTATTTAAGAAAGAACAAGAAGACCAGCTAGAAAAATAGATACTTGATTGCTGCAAGACTCTTTAGGGTATAACACAAAGTTTACTACGAAGTATTGCTTATGGATTTGCTGAAACTAATAAACTGCAAGAACTGAGTAAGAAATTTTAAAAAAGCTTTACAAAAAAATAATGAAGAGGAGTTTTGTTGATTAATGTGCAATGAAAAGTAAGAATCCCCACCGACAGAGGATTGGATCATGTTCTCCATTTGTAAGCTCTGGGCACACGAAAAATGTACTGCCGGCGAGACTAATAGAGGTTACGTGTATGATACCTGCCAACCACTTGATGTTAGTTTATTATAAAGATTTGAATATGTCGTTCCTAATTACCCCATACCATTCCCATTTCCCCCGCGGGCTGATCTCAATTACCCCATAGGGTATCGGGTAAAAAGGAACGACAATGTTTTTTGTTTTTGTTTATATCTTTGGTATAGTGTTGATTTTTCAGAATATTTTGTCATTAATAAGTAGTTAGATAAGCATAGTTTATGTTGTAATAAAAGTTGACTATATCTGTGACGTGTTTCTATTACTTTTGAGCGTTTGAAGTTAAGTGTTCCCAATTCCCCCACTTTCCCCTACGCCATAAACTGAAAGGCTACGTACCCTTATAAATTAATAACCTTCATATTATGTATGTACATTACCCTATAATTAATATTAAAATAATTTAATGTGTTGATTATCTTGAATATCTTTTTGTTCTCTTTATTTATTTTAAGTTACTTTTTACATTTTTAAATATAAAGTTTTACAAAAAAATACATTTAAAAATATAAAAAAATATTTTTACCCGCAGATGACGGGGTCTACGACCCATGCCACCGGTGGTTAGGGTCCAAGAATTAGAAACGGCCTCATGATGCGTGCCGTGTCCAATAACACTGCTTTTTGAATCTAGGTTTTGACGCAACAACCGATTGAGAGCCTCCGAAGAATTTGTTCAAGGTTCATTGGCAGCAACGATTATCGGAACAATGGTTGTTGAGTCTACATCCCACATATCAGTAAGCTCGTAAGCCAAATACAAATATTTAGATATTTTGTCTATTTCGGTTCTTACGACGTTATTATTATGGGAGAGAGAAACATCAACCAACATTGCCTGTCTGTGATAACAGATCGATCTCAATACAGCGTTGCTTGACTATTTTCGAGAATCGGATGTGGGACATATTGGTAATATGGCACTTCGTCAGTCACAACTTCACAAGGTGATATTCAAGAGCAAGTTGCTGATGTATGATACGAACAACCCGAAATCACATGCCTGATTGATTCTCCGGGATGATTGATGCCCGACAAATGTCAACCGTACCATCCTTCAGGTGGTGTTTTCTGTAGTTGAACCTCTTGATAACTTCGTCCATAGTTGCAAAGACAAAACCCTCAATTTTTCCTCAGAAAAGTTACCAAAACGTAGCCAAGTCACAGATGCCAGCTGACCCACATCGGGCCCGTTAAGACCTCGAAAGAAACGCCCGAGTAGCTCCTTGCTTGCGCTCCGAAACGCCCAGCACCATAGGTCTCCGCCAATTCTCGTTCGCTAAGTGAGTGAGAGTGGGGTGAATCCTTTATCCGTCATAACTACAACACCATGCATACTCACTTCACTGTGCAGGAAATAATCCCTGATATTCTTGATAAATTCCAGAGATCTTTAGCATTAAAATTAAATAATATTAAAATAATTTATTAATTACATGTATCTTTATTAAAATTAATTATAACTAATGTGATAATAGTGATGATAATAATACTTTTCTCAAGTTAGATAATTTCAATATTAAAGAGTTTAACTTAGATTAGTTAAAGTTATCACTTCGGTCAAGTGTCCCGAGACGCACTCGTATTTTTATTGTTTTTTTTTTGACCAGTAAAGCCCTTTCCAAATTAGAAAAATAAATTTAAGATACATATGATGTGTTTGGTTATATTTTGAACACAGTACTTTATGACCATTAGAGGGCGCCATATTAGATTCAGCGACACGTCATATAGCCTACAACCAGCGGACGATCACGGCGCTTCTATCGATAGGTCATACGTCCAGTTCTAATAAGTAGTTGAGGAGCTATGAGGGAACACATTAACATATATAGGTACATACATAACCTGTTGATATCATAACTCTCCTTTAACTTAGCCGTAGTCAGGCAAAAACAAAAGTAAACCCAATAAGGTGTATGCCGCATCCAGAATTAATAATTTCAAGGGTGTTATCCCGCCGCGGAACCGGCGGAGGGCCACCACGGCATCATTCGGGTACCGGCCTCGATACAAAGCGAACGGCTCGCGATACGTCAGTCAGTTCCGCCGATTTTAAAGGAACTTCGTGTTATTTTGCTGTGTGTTGTATTCGCGTCGTTTGGTGATTGTGAAAAATACTGGCGACCAACTCTACGCCTGAAAAAAGGTAAGTTTTTTTATAAAGTAATCGATAAATTACGTTTGTATTTATAAAGTCATTCGGTCGTAAAAATGACGACACTGAGGGTATTCTATGGAACTAGTATCTCCTTCTATTCTAGATGTACATCCTAAGTCTATAGGAATTTATTTGAATTAAGTAACACGATGGTAAAACAAAAATAGAATAGAAACAACTTCTTGCGTCGCAAATAATGTTCAAATATTACATTGCATCTACTCCTGAATACTACGACCAAAGGATTAAAAAGAAATGCAATTATAAAATTACCAAGATTAACGGGGATTAGGAATATAAAACTGCTGGATTGTTTAAATATATTTAGTATCAGTTCCGCGTGCACCGACAGTTGTATGCTGTAGTTGTCAAAGTGCTAAAGCAGAAATTAAATGCCGGAAAACTTTCGTAGCTCTTTAGGAAGTATGGTGCGGATATCGTAGTTTCTAAGAACTTGTCTGCAATTGAAAAGAGCAAAGGCATCTTTTGAGCTGTTTAGCAAAGGAATTTTTAATTTTAGCGAGCTTGTAGATTGCCCGATTATAGCTGTCATATTGTCGCGTTTTGAATTCGTACGGTACTTTATTGGTTTATTAAAGTGTGGACAATAAATATTTATTTATGAGAAAGAGATTTCGATAAAGTATTTCTATGTAGGGTTTTTTACGCTTCAAACAAATCATAGGATTATTTTTTAAATGGTATTAGATTTTTAAAACCACACTATAATGGTACCATAGAACCCAAATAAAACTTTCGTGGACGGCTAGCAATTTGTGACGTTACAAGTAATTTGATTTAAATCGATATCTAAGCCTGTGATCTCGGGTTTGACACCCGGGTTTGCGAAAAATTAGAAAGTTAGTAAAGCTCACAAACACTCCCTTTGGTGTAAAAATAGAGCCCGCGGCTTTTGTTTCACAGACGGATTATTACCCTATGCAAGCTGTAAATCGATTGGCGGAACCACTTTAGTATCTATCTGTATCTTTTAGTACGTTGTATTACTGCTGAGTAATGTAAATAGCCGTAAGTCTTTTCATGAAAAATATAACTTTAACGTAAGAGCCCTTAAACTTGAGTCTACTCCTTACTTTCTGATTCTGTGGTGATTCAGAGGTTGTCTGGAAGCTAACGACGTCATTTTTTAATTGATTTTAATTTAAAGTCGAACATTTAATACTACCAAAGCATTGACTTTTTGGTATGTACAGCCTTCTAATAAAAGCTAAAAATACAATGAAGGTTTTGTACCAAATCAAAGTAAAAACCCTGTTTTTTTTTCTCGAGGGGATAGCTATTTATGGCTCTACTTCTCGCCAGCCCTGGGGGAGGGGAGGCAGGAATCGTATGTCGGGGTCACCGGCCTCCCAGCCCAGCGCGCGGTGGCGTTATGTCCGCACAGATGATAGTGCCGGGCTGGGTCCCTAACGTACACCGGCATACCGACCAAAACCTCCCGGTGGCCATCTCCGCGCCAAGCGGGGCGACCACGGTGCGTCAGCGAGAAGCGCCCACAATAGTGCCGTAGCCGCCCGGTGCGCCTCCGAGAAAAAAACGTCTCGGCCGCCTCGGAACTTTTTGGGGTGCAGTTGCACCCCTATTAACTCTATTCGTGCGCCTCTATTTAAGCACCCGCGACGGACACAGGCCACTGTGCCGCTGCCTCTCTCGGGGTTACGTTCTGGGTGGACGCTCTGCCTCCGCAACGCGTCCAGCGACCCCAAGGGCCCGAGTGAATCCCTTTACGACAGGCAGGGGATACCGTGGTAGAATTCTAACGCCCCCTTGCCACAGGGCACAAATAGAGAACCTTGTATATTGACGGGAGGGTGAATTAAATCTGGGGGCACAGCAGTGCCCCCACCAAGTCGAGCGACAAAGCAGCACGGCCGTTCTATACTTTTCTCGAAGCAACTCAGGCCATTTTCGACACCCTCTAACTTCGTTGTAGATAAACCTAGAAACCTGAATTTTCTGTCATCAAGCAAGCATAGTATTAACTCTGTATGTTACAAATTTCATTCAATTTGAACCAGTAGTTAAGTAATTATAACTAGTCAAACTTCACGATTTTGTCATTCACTGACTCACTGACCGATCATCAAAACTCTGAGGCACTTCTAGCCGACATAGAAGCTTCAAATTTGGAACACAATTAGTGTTAAGTGTATCACTTAAAGAAAAATTAAAATATCTTGCAATTTCGGTCTAGTTTTCTAGATTCACAAACTATATAAATAACTTTGTAATCCCATATAAATATATAGGATACAAAGTAACATTTCAATGAATCAGTGTACCTCTGTATATGTATAACATAATGGAATAGTAGGTGTAGATATATAAGTAGTCATGATATTGAGGTTTAGGGGTGCGGTCGAGAATCCTGGCGCTCGCGGGTTTTAAACCCTAGGCACACTCATCTGACTTTTGGAAGTTATTTGTATATTAGCAATAAATTATCACGTACTTTAACTATGAAGGAAAACAGTGAGGAAACCTTCATATAGGGTCAAGTAATTTATTCATTAAAAAAAAACTTTGAGTGCAGCAGTTAGTGCCGTAAATTCAAATTATACCTCTGTTAAGCTTGATGGTGTAATTTTCTGTTAGGTACATTAACAGTACATATTTTTAATTGAAAGAGAGATAACAATTTTACATAAGGATTAACTTTAACTGACGTTTGACGTGTGCGGCCCTAAATATTTTTAACTACGCAAAAAATAGTAATAATTTTAAAATAAAGAACACGACGCGGCCGCTCTCGTCTCGTATTTAGAAGAGGAAGACTACCTAGAAAAGTAAGCACAGCTCATAAGACAGAGAGTGGGCTTTAAGAAAATCCGTTGTTAGTATTCAAAAAGTAGAAGGTACCTAAAAGGAAACAGTAGGACTATCTACAAAAAGAAATGAGATCCCATAAAAAACAAAACTTGTAAAAAGTCTCGCAACTCAGTTCTTCTACCGTAAAAAGTTGTGAGATCCATGTGATACCAAGTTGATGAATTTATTCAGTCCCCGTTTAAGGGACCTTCTGTCTTAAGTTATTATGCACTTAGCTTACCAGACAACATCTTATAGTGACCATATCAACATTAAAAATATTTTATGTTTTAAATAAAATAGTTCGACTTGGTAATCGCACTAAAAGTGAGATACATTGTGTTTTCATGCGATTGCCAAATCAAACTATTAGGTGGATGTACATAAATGTTCGATCAGCACAGACTACTGTAACTGTACATAACGTTACTTGCTCACTTTTGTAGTTTTGATTAGTATATAAGGATACAATATAAAGAGATATAAAAAACTACCATGTAATATTTTGTGCATTATAAAGATTTACAGTTTGACAAGACTGTTGAAACCACGAAGCACCGCATTAACTAAATCATAAACAAATATTTATAAAGCAGGTAAATCACTTAATCACTCGAACGTCCAGTTCGCCACGCAAGCTGCCACCGCTAGGGCATCGAGCCCGGGTTTACCCGGACCGAAAAAACCCGGGTTTTCCCGGTTCTGAGGATTACAAAAAAACCCGGGTTTGATTATTAAAACTCGGGTTTTTCGGTTTTTTTTTAATACTTTTGTTTTTGTTATTTATTAAGTTTAATCCACTTCGAATGCAATAATAAGTAAGTAAATGGAATAAAAACACGCTTTGATTAATTATTATTTATTACGTAAACAGTAGCTTCGTTGCTACGTTCCTAGCAATAAAACAAGCCATGCAAGTTAAATGGAACGCGCGCGTCCATCTCAAGACATGAATGGGATGAAGTGTGGAGTATGTGTGATTTCCTTTCCCATGTCATCCTCTACCCATAAATTCCCTTCCCCCGGTTGATGACGGGCAGTAGCGTCATCAACGCGAGTCTCCTCCTGCGCTCGCCAACCCGCCTGCCAAGCGTGGCGAGTATTGACAAAACCTCTAAATGAGTGAAACCAGGACCAGGCCCCCAGTCCCCGGCAACCCCGCTATTCCTGGCTACGGTAGCGGCCATGGTTACGGCGGGGCAGGGGGTGCTAAGAATCCCCGGGTTGGCCCCGGCTACCACCCCCGACGACGACTGGCCCTGGTAACACACAACATACGCACGTTGAGGACAGACGAGAAGATTGTCGAACTGGAAGAAGAATTGAGCGGGTTACACTGGGACATTCTGGGGTTGTCGGAAGTCCGAAGAATCGGGGAGGACACGTAACGTCGACGAGGGCAGAGGTGTTAAGGGAGATCGAAAGGTTCTACGGACAGCTTTACACCTCGGTTGCCGAACCGACTGTTAGCTCGGCCGAAGACCCGCGAGCCGAATTGATCCACCACTTCAGCGATGATATCCCGGACATCAGCCTGTGTGAGATTGAGATGGCCCTGAAGCAACTTAAGAACAACAAGGCGCCGGGTGAGGACGGAATCACTTCAGAGCTTCTGAAAGCGGGCGGAACGCCGGTACTTAAAGTCTTCAGAAGCTCCTCAATTACGTTCTCCTCGAGTTCTCAACGCCAGAGGCATGGAGCAGGAGCGTGGTGGTACTGTTCTTCAAAAAAGGTGATAACACTTTGCTGAAGAACTACAGACCCATCTCGCTCCTGAGCCATGTCTATAAGTTGTTTTCGAGGGTCATCACCAATCGTCTCGAACGCAGGTTTGATGACTTCCAGCCTCCCGAACAATCCGGTTTCCGAAAAGGCTTTAGCACCATAGACCACATCAATACGCTTCGGCAAGTTATACAACAAGCCGAGGAATATAACTTGCCGCTGTGTTTAGCGTTTGTGGACTATGAGAAAGCCTTTGATTCGATCGAGGCCTGGGCTGTGCTAGTCTCTCCAGCGGTGCCACATAGACTATCGGTACATCGAGGTGTTGAAAGGCATATACAGCAACGCCACCATGTCGGTCCGAGTACAAGGTCAGAGCACGAAGGCTATTCTATTACAAAGAGGCGTGAGACAGGGAAATGTCATATCTCCGAAACTGTTCACTGCCGCGCTGGAAAACGCCTTCAAGCTCTTGCAGTGGAAAGGATTCGGCATCAACATCAACGGCGAGTATATCACACATCTTCGGTTTTCCGACGATATTGTAGTCTTGGCAGAATCGCTGGAAGACCTTAGCAGTTAGCACTATGCTCGAAGACCTCAATCGAGTCTTTCAACAGGTGGGTCTTAAAATAAACATGGACAAGACGAACCGTTACCGTTGATGGGCAGTGTATACACTATGTTGACGACTACACATATCTAGGTCAGGTTGTGGCGTTCCAGAATTCTCAGGATAAGGAGGTCGAAAGACGTATACAGAATTCGTGGAAGAGTTACTGGGCCCTTAAAGAATATTTCAAGAGCGATTTACCTACCTGCCGAAAGTTATTCGACATGTGTATCTTGCTTGTCCTTACTTACGGTTCCCAGACATGGTCCCTAACTAAAAGCCAGATGTCCAGACTAACTGTCTGTCAACGATCGATGGAGCGCAGCATGCTTGGAATTAAGCTTAAAGATCATGTAAGAAACATCGACCTGCGCTCCGCAACTCGGGTGACTGATGTGGGCAAAAGATCCGCTGAGCTGAAGTGGGATTGGGCCGGCCACCTTTGCAGGATGGATCCCGACCGATGGGCGAAAGCCGCCACTAATTGGATACCATGTGAGGGCCGCCGAAAGCGTGGCAGACCGAGAATGCGCTGGAGAGACAGCCTGAACGCCTTTGAGAAGGAGTGGCGTACCATAGCACAAAATAGAGAGGAGTGGAAGAAGAAGAAGGAGGCCTTTGCCCAGTAGTGGGATCTAGTATAGGCTATTAAAAAAAAAAGACGAAGATCATGTCGAATGTTCATGTTGTGCCCACCCCGATCGCAGTTGGGGGCTCAACTCTCGTAGTTGTAGATGAATATGTCTCTTTAGGACAAGTGGTCCGGTTAGGCAGGTCCAACTTCGAGAGAGAGGGGTCCATCGTCGAATGCAACTCGTTTGGGCAGCGTTCGGGAAACTACGCGACGTCTTCTCGTCCAAAATACCTCAGTGCCTGAAGACCAAAGTCTTTGATAGTTGTGTGTTACCAGTGATGACATACGGCACTGAGACGTGGCCTCTCACTATGGGCCTCATTAGACGGCTCAGAGTCACTCAACGAACTATGGAGCGGGCTACGCTCAGGGTTTCCCTACGAGATCGAATCAGAAATGAGGAGATCCGTAGGAGAACTAAAGTAGTCGACATAGCCCAGCGGATTAACAAGTTGAAGTGGCAATGGGCCGGGCACATAGCGCGGAGAACTGATGGCCGATGGGGCCAAAAAGTTCTCGAGCCACGTACCGGAAAGCGCAGCGTAGGACGTCCTCCGACAAGTGGTCAGACGACATAGTAAAGGTCGCGGGACGTCGCTGGTTGCAGACTGCTTCCAACAGGTCCCTGTGGAAGTCACTGAGAGGCCTATGTCCAGCAGTGGACTTCCATTGGCTGATGGATTGGATGGAGTAGAATAGAAGTCTAGAACTATTCGTTACTTAATTGTTAATGGGAAGAAGGGTTTTATTAATGTTAAAATTATTTGTGATACTACAAAAATATCTTTTGAAGATGTTATTTTTATTGGCTTTTAAATACAATAAGTGAACGTTACCAAAATAATTCATTTAATGTTAAAACTAATCTATGCAAGTCTGTGATTTAAAAAAGACTAGATTACTTACTAAGTTTTAAGATATTCTGAAGAAAAAATAAATCTTTAGCACTTTTTTAAACATTAAAATTAATTTTTTTTTTTTGTAATTTGTAAAGTACTGTTTCATTTTTTTAAATTCTTCCTCATCCTTTATATTTTGTACTCATTGTAGGAAATCGATATATAAACGCAGATTTGTGTATTTAAAAAAAATACAATAAAAAGATCGAAATGCTCGAAAAAACCGGTCTACCCGGGTTTTGATTATTCTTAGACCCGAAAACCCGGGTTTTCAAAATGGAACCGAGTTTCGATGCCCTAGCCACCGCGATACTTACACTGTAGTATTATAACCAATTTGGTATACAACTCGTTTATAATTACGTTGTAGTATAAAGACAGGTTAGGATCCCATGGAAAAAAAAGATGATACTAGTCCTTATCACTGCTGTCTGTTTCTCATTATTGAAGACGGCTCGATTCTGCTCCACGTGGTTGTATGATTTATGAAATACACTGTATTAATATCATCTATAAATAGATAGATAGGTAAACACTTTATTGTACACCATTTAAACGAGGAAATAACAATACAATAAACAACTTACAATACAGTGGACAATCGGCGGTCTTATCGCTCAAAACGATCTCTTCCAGACAACCAGGCATGATGGAATATTCAATGAGTGATCAACGAGATGTGGGGTTGTTTAAATGATATAAAATATACATACATGTATTTACACACATAAACATATTATGTATATGTTTACATATACACATGACACATAAAAAATACCAATATCTTACTAATATTATAAACGCGAAAGTTTGTATGTATGGATGTCTGGATGTCTGGATGTTTGTTGCTCTTTCACGCAAAAACTACCGAATGGATTTTAATGAAAGTTTACAATAATATAGCTTTTACATCAGAATAACACATAGGCTATATATTTTTAAGATAGTGTGTGAATAGTCCAAAATATAACGATAATTGTCAAGTAAGTCGGGAAAAACTGCATCTGCGAGCTATTCTTGCGTACGCTGCAAAAACTGTAGAGTTTACACGTATACGTTCTCTTATACATTAATAAGAGAAATGTTTATCTTAATAAGTCCTACAAAAAAGTCCGCGACAGCATATAATTATCTTTAAAATTACGAGGAATATGGTAAAAACAACAATTTCATTTTCTCATATAAACTGGTCTACCTAATTTCCTGTCAAACGTTTTATGTTTATCCCGTCTATACGGTTAATGGTCCCCTCAAATTAAAGAACGTATTTAAATAAAGGTTTTGAATCGACAACATATATCCACAATATTCAAACAAATGCGAATTTTTCATTTTAAAAATGTAGAACAATCAGTAATGAAAAATGAGTGACATATTTATTAGTTGTCAAAAATGTATGCGAGCGTTCAGAAATTCATTTTTAAACTCCTTGGTTGTATCTGGTTTAAAATTTACAAACGAATGCAGGCTCGGTAGTCATCACGCATCGTAATCTAAATAATGATTTCATTGATCCCAACGGATATACCCTTTCATTTTAGCATATATTGTCAATGCGAAAGTAACACTACTGTGTTATATTTTCACGCCTAAAATATTTGAGTTATTTGGATGATTTTTGTTATGGATAAAAACGGAAACATAAAAAGGGACATAGGTTACTTTTTTTTTAATTCATTAAGTGTAATTTGGGCACTTGGGAGACGTTTAATAGATTTACTTATTATCTTTCTGCACCCAACCCTAAAGTCTATGCGGACGGAGTCGCGGGCAAAAGCTAGTATAACTATATATATAAGACAATAACAAAAATTAATTACAATACAATTAAATAAAATATATTTTATATTTTAAATAAAATAGTTAGATTTGGCAATCAATCTCACTTTTAGTGCGATTGCCAAGTCAAACTATTTTGTTCAAAATATAAAAGATTTTTAATGTTGATATGGTCCCTATAAGATGTTGTCTGGTAAGCTAATTGCATAATAACTTAAGACAAAAGGTCCCTTAAACGGGGGACTGAATAAGTTCATCGACTTGGTATAATATGGATCTCACAACTTTTTACGGTAGAAGAAATGAGTTGCGAGACTTGTTTTTTTTATACAAGTTTTGGTTTTTTATGGGATCTCATTTCTTTTTGTAGATAGACCTACTTTTTTTCCTTTTCGGTACCTTCTACTTCTTGAGTACTAACAACGAATTTTTTATAAAATAAATAATATATAATAAAATAAATAATTATTTTTTGCGTTAGTTAGAAATATTTAGGGCCGCACACGTCAAACGTCAGTTAAAGTTAATCCTTTTGTAAAATTGTTATCTCTCTTTCACTATAAATTGATACTGTCAATGTACTTAACAGAAAATTACAACATCAAGCTTAACAAAGGTATACCTTAAACTAATTTACGGCACATACTGCCGCACTCAAAGATTTTTTTTAATGAATAATTTACTTGACCCTATATGAAGGTTTCCTCACTATGTTTTCCTTCACAGTTAAAGTACGTGATAATTAATTGCTAATACAAACATAAATTCGAAAAGTCAGATGAGTGTGCCTAGGGTTTGAATCCGCACACCGCCGGGATTCTCGACAGCACCCCTAAACCTCAATATCATCCCTACTTATCTATCTACACCTACTATTCCATTATCTTATACATTTATACAGGTACACTGATTCATTCACTGCAAATGTAACTTTGTAATCCTATATATTTATATGGGATTTTATGCAGTATGTGAATCTAGAAAACTAGACCGAAATTGCAAGATATTTAATTTTTTCTTTAAGTTATACACTAAAAACTAATTGTTTTCCAAATTTGAAGCTTCTATGTCAGCTAGAAGTGCCTTAGAGTTTTGATGATCGGTCAGTCAGTGACAAAACTGCGAAGTTTGACTAGTTATAATTCTTAATCTGCTGGTTCAAATTAAATGAAATTTGAAATATACAGAGTTTAAGTTACTCAGCTATCTGCCAGTGAAAGTCCCGTTAAAATTGGTCCACCCGTTTCAGAGATTAGCCGGAACAAACAGACAGACAGACAAACTGACAAAAATTGTAAAAACCGTTATTTTGATATATGTACCGTATCCATTTATTAAAAAGCTGTTATTTCAATATTACAAACCGACACTCCAATTTTATTTATTTGTATTGTATTTATTGTATAGATGTATGTATAGAAGATGTATAGATGTATAGATAAGATTGGCAATAGCTGGGCATGCGGGTGAGCTGCGCGCGGTACTGGACAGTACTTAGACATTGCAACATTAGGTACTTTTTTTTCTAAAATAAAATATTTTATCTAAAGTATAGGTAGCCTAAGCTACTCCTTATTACATCAGCTACCTGCCAATAAAAGTCCCATCAAAATCGGTCCAGCTATTTCAGAGATTAGCCGGAACAAACAAACAAACAGATAGACAAAAATTTTAAAAAATATTATTTTGGTGTATGTACCGAATATACACATATATTCATATATACATGTAGTAAAAAATGGTTATTTCAATATTACAAACAGACACTCCGGTTTTATTTATATGTACGTAGCCTAAGTTACTCCTTATTACATCAGCTATCTGCCAGTGAAAGTCCCGTTAAAATAGGTCCACCCGTTTCAGAGATTAGCGGGAACAAACAGACAGACAGACAAAAATTGTAAAAAACGTTATTTTGGCATATGTACCGTGTATACATCCATATACACAGTCAGGTCATAAGTATTGTCACACAGTAAAAACTTTTCTTTTAGAATGCTGGCCACAAAAAAGTTTATTGAATTCGAATTTCGAATTGTAAATGAAAATAAAAATGTATACTTTTTAGAATTTTACTCATTTTTAAATACGGAGTGGACCGTGTTGCAGTTATTGCGTTGCATCGTTGCGGTTACGCGCCAATTCAAATTTTTGACATACTGAAAAATTTGTATATATAACCAAAAGATTCGTTTATCGTACCATCAAACGATACAATGAAGACAGTAGTGTAGATGACAGATCAAGAAGTGGTCGCCCTCGGTCTGTTAGGACTCCAGCAGTGATAAAAGCTGTGAAGGTGCGAATTCAAAGAAATGCCAAACGTAAGCAGAAACTGTTGGCCCTTCAGATGGGATTAAGCAGAACCACGGTGAAAAGGGTGTTAAATGAAGACTTAGGGCTTCGGGCATATCGAAGAAAAACAGGACATCGTTTGAATGCTCGTCTAATGGACCTGAGACTGAAGAGATGCCGCGCTTTGTTGAAGCGGTACGCGGGAAAAATATATCGGGAAATTCTTTTTTCGCATGAAAAATTTTTACCGTAGAAGAGAGCTACAACAAACAAAATGATAAGGTGTACGCACACAGTAGTGAAGAAGCGAGCAACCGTATTCCGCGTGACCAACGAGGTCATTTTCCATCCTCGCTCATGGTATCGTTGGGAGTTTCTTATTGGGGCTTAACAGAGGTACATTTTTGTGAGAAAGGTGTAAAAACGAATGCAGTTGTGTATCAAAATACAGTCCTGACAAACCTTGTGGAACCTGTTTCTCATACCATACTGGGTATTCCAACAAGATTCGGCGCCAGCTCATAGAGCGAAGAGCACACAAGACTGGCTGGCGGCGCGTGAAATCGACTTCATCCGGCACGAAGACTGGCCCTCCTCCAGTCCAGATTTGAATCCGATAGATTACAAGATATGGCAACACTTGAAGGAAAAGGCGTGCTCAAAGCCTCATCTCTATTTGGAGTCACTCAAGACATCCTTGATTAAGGCAGCCGCCGATATTGACATGGACCTCGTTGGTGCTGCCATAGACAACTGGCCGCGCAGATTGAAGGCCTGTATTCAAAATCACGCCGGTTATTTTGAATAAACTTTAGTGTCATAAGAATCTATGTTTTGTTAAGTTCATTTTGGTATATAAATGGTTACATAATGAATAAACTTGTTTCAATTATTTTATATTAAACATGTGACAGAATTTATGACCTGACTAGTCAGGTCATAAATGTACCTAGGTACATTTATTAAAAAGCGGTTATTTCAATATTACAAACAGACTCCAATTTTATTTATTTGTGTGTAGTATGTATAGAGTATAGATATATAATGTTTTCAAAGCGATTTGTATTAAAACGAGCATGAGCTTAGTAGTCGCGACGTTTCCATCGATTTGCGAAGTCATATTGCATCGGAACGGCGGAATCAAATTAATTTTCCATCTAAAGGTAATATAATGGTATTTTTCCGAGTAAAATTGAATCATATCTTTTCTGATTTAATACCGCAGCGTATTTATTTTAAGAGTGGAAACTGTAGATTTAAATGTCTCAATACTTTACTTTATGCATTTATTATTGTGCCCTGTGCCTGGTCGGTTAACTGAATAGTCTTTCATGATTTCTGATGTCTACGAGACACTACTAGTTGTTTGAAGCCAAGATTTTTTATTGCCGTACGAGTCTTAGTTTATGAGTGTTTAGGTCTTAGTTGTACTTTTTGTTTTACGTGTGGTGAGGCGAATTACAGAGAAGGCAGCATGGCTTATTTATTTTATTTTATTGACTGTAGTGGCGGTACTTCTATAGAAGCCCAAAAGCGTTACACGTTAATTTCTAGTCTATTGCGGGTTCGGGATTTTCTCATTTAAATGTCAAATTGCTTTTGTTAAATAAAGATTTAAAGCTTAAAAATTATTATTCGGAATTTTGAAAGTCAAACTGGGCTTTCAGGCTTCTATGAAAGTACCGCCACTTTTGAACATGAAGGTTAAAATTGTGAAAGTCTTGAAAACAAAAACAAATTGTACTGTCGTAAAACATTTATCATAGAGCAGACAGTTTCAAATATACGCGAATTAGGAAAATGAGTATCAATTCTAGCACCAGCGTATTCACCATTATAAATAATAATAATTATAATAGTATTCACCATTAAGTCTAGTCAACAAGTACAAAAACGTGTTAAATAGAAATAAAGCTCCTAAAAATTTTATTTTTTAAAAAGTTAAGAAATTTTTATTTCTTTTTAATTTTCTTAACTTTGTTATACATGGTTGTTTTTGTAATTTTTTGAAGTTTTCGAAAAAAAATATAACGGTTAATAGTATTTGTTTATAACAAATTGTTAAGTTATTAAACAATAAATTATCTATAAAAAAAAAAAAATTCTCTGTTATTACATTGAAAAGGGTCAATGATGATTATTAAGAATAAAATAATTTCTTAACTAAGTATTTAAACAATTGAAATATAAAAAAAACGATTATAAACAATAAAAAAAATTATTTAAGATTTTTTTTCTTTTTTAAATCATCATTTTACCTTTGCAATAAGATAGTAAAAATTTTTTTTTTTAAATCGCAAAATAGTCTATTTGTTTATTAACAATTTCTTAATAAATGACGTAACATTTTTTTTTCCAATGTTAATTAATACCTATATTAGATGCAAAAACAGCAATAATAAGATATTACCAAAAAAAATGTTTTGATAACATTTTTTAGAAATTTCATTTTTAGTTAATTTAAAAGAATTATAATTAACAAAATAATAAACTTTAATATTTTTTTTCTGCATAACTTTATTAAGTACCTAATTAAGAAGAGCTCCACGAAGCGAAATATTTTTAGACTAATTTTTTAAACTTTTATGCCGTAATTTATAAAAACAGAGATTGGAAAAACATTAGTTAATTAACAACGGTGTAACTTTTTGAAAAGTTGTCAAAAAAAATATTTTTCACCGAGGTTATTTTCGTTCAAGTGTCTAGATTACACCATAATTTATTCAAATTTTTGAATTGTTATTTAATATTAGAAATAAATTATTTTAGGTGATATACCGGCTTTTTAGACGACGCGCCTATGACGTAACGCCCTCGCGGAGCGCTATTTCCAGCGTTAAATAAAAGTTATAAATAATATAGATAGAGTTCCGGGAGTAAGGACTTTTTTATTGGAAATTTCCTCCTCTTTCAGGATCTTTTTTCATAATTCCTTAAATATCATTATTTTAAAAGTTATTAACGAAAAACTAAATACCTTGTTTTTTTTTCTTATTTTGTTAATAACTATTGCAATTTTTTATGTGCTAATATGCCCTTAAAAAACATTTTTCTAGACGCCATTCCGAATCGAATGAGGTATTGCACATATTTTTAGGAGCTTTATTTCTATTTAACACGTTTTTGAACTTGTTGACTAGACTAATTAATCGGTTGTAGATCCAGCGTGCATATAGTGCATTCGTAGAGTAGCATACCTCATTCGATTCCCCGGTCGAGCAAACGCCAGTGTTATTGGGTTTTCCATTAAGAAATTCTTAGTTACAGCACAGATTCTAGAAAGTTGCCGATAAAACGTGAACACCCTCGCTCCCCATTACGTGCTACTGAATATAGACGGCGAAATGTGGGTGTAAAATATCTTTTCTGAAACTAAATATGAAGACTTACGTCTATTCAGAATATTCTAAACATAGTCGCCAAGTCGCCAAGTCGAGCCAATAAGCGGCACGGCCGTACTATACTTTTCTCGAAGCAACTCAGGTCATTTTCGACACCCTGTAACTTCGTTGTGGATAAACCTGGAAACCTGAATTTTCTGTCACCAAGTAAGAATAGTACTCTGTATATTTCAAATTTCATTTAATTTGAACTAGTAGTTTAAGAATTATAACTAGTCAAACTTCCCGATTTTGTCAGCCACTGACTCACTGACCGATCATCAAAACTCTGAGGCACTTCTAGCCGACATAGAAGCTTCAAATTTGGAACACAATTAGTGTTTAGTGTATAACTTAAGGAAAAATTAAAATATCTTGCAATTTCGGTCTAGTTTTCTAGATTCACAAACTATATCAATAACTTTGTAATCCCATATAAATATATAGGATTACAAAGTAACATTTGCAGTCAATGAATCAGTGTACCTGTATATTATGTATAAAATAATGGAATAATAGGTGTAGCTAGATAAGTAGGGATGATATTGACGTTTAGGCGTGAGGTCGAGAATCCCGGCGGTCGCGGGTTCAAACCCTAGGCACACTTATCTGACTTTTCGATGTTATGTGTGTGTTAGCAATGAATTATCACGTACTTTAACGGGGAAGGAAAATATCGTGAGGAAATCTTTATATAGGGTCAAGAAATTTATTCATTGAAAAAAAACTGAGTGCGGCAGTTAATGCCGTAAATTAGTTCAAGTTATACCTATGTTAAGCTTGATGTTGTAATTTTCTGTTAGGTACATTGACAGTACCAATTTATAGTGAAAGAGAGATAAAAACTTTACAATAGGATTAACTTCAACTGACGTTTGACGCGTGTGGCCCTAAACATTTCTAACTAACGCAAAATATAATTATTATTTTAAAATAAAGATCACGACGCGGCCGCTCTCGTCTCGTATGTAGAGGAGGAAGACTACCTACAAAAGTAAGCAAAGCTCATAAGGCAGAGAGTGGGCTTTAAGAAAATCCGTTGTTAGTACTCAAGAAGTAGAAGGTACCGAAACGGAAAAAGTAGGACTATCACAAAAAGAAATGAGATCCCATAAAAAACAAAACTTGTAAAAAAAAACAAGTCTCGCAACTCAGTTCTTCCCCCGTAAAAAGTTGTGAGATCCATATGATACCAAGTCGATGAATTTATTCAGCAGATGAACTGAGTTGCGAGACTTGGGTTTTTTTACAAGTTTTGTTTTTTATGGGATCACTTTAATGGGTCCTCATTAGCGTCAAAACCCATGTATTTTCTTTTCACATTCCTATAACAGCTCAAGTATTGTACAAAATAAAAAAGGGAATCGTAGCTATGTAAGATTATTTCAGACTCTTCCAATTATTGAGAAGCGTTTTTATAACTAATGCGTGTAAAGGAGCATAAATACAGCAACCAGACATACGAGGCAGAAACTGTTTCCCACTGCTTGTTTTTATAGCCGTCCAGTTCCACGGCTGATCGCAGGCCTCAAGTAACCGCCAACCATCCAGGTCTTGAGCAACCTGCGTCCATCATCTTCACCTTTTTCAAGTCGTCAGTTTATCGTGCTGCTGGACGTCCGACATTAATTATATTTTAACTAGAAAACGAAACATTAGAACAGTATTACATTTTTTTTTCATAACATATTTTTTATGCACATTCATCGTTCAACCCGTTATCCCGTATCACGTTCATCCCGTAAGTAATCTACATACACATTCACAGGAATTCTAATATCACGAATAAGTTCAAGGTATTCATATCTTGTTTTATTACAATCTGCTATAGTAGCTATAGGCCTATGTCCAGCAGTGGACGTAAGAAAAGCTGCTGATGATGATGATAATGATGATAGTAGCTATTTTTACGTTTAGTAACCGATAAGATTCTTTCGTTATAATTAACTTTCCACCTTTTGTAATGGTCTTAGTTTAAGTAAAACTAGACGTGCGTGTGTGTTATTCTCAAAGGCATACCGTCTCTGAATCAACCTGTGTATACCTGTTTGTATCTTCGACTGGTGCGCGGTAGCTATGGTAACCTTTTTCTCAGCGCGGTGTTTGTCCCCCTTTTGCTTTCATCGGTATTTAATCTTTAAACAACTACTTCGGGTGTGATTTATAAGAAGATAAGCTGCTTGAATTTTTTTCGACATATTCTTGTCGAATCTATGTTTTTGCAATACGCAACCCAGCGCCTCTCAGTTGTTCATGTAAACATGAAAAGAGGTACTCTTATGTTCTTTTACTTTTAGTACTCGTAGCAAAAGGATCTAGAAATGTGCTCAAATATCGATGATAAGTTCGCGACATATTACGCCGTAGTAAAAACGCGTTTGGCAAAGCGTAGGTGCGTAGACGTATCTCTGCCTAATGTTTCGGAGACAATATAGACGTGAGTGTGTTTGTGTGTTTATGTGAATATACATATTATGGATGTACATAAGTGTGTATGAATGTATGTACTTCTAGTTATATTAACATAGACCTTTCCTCGATCTGTGTTCTTATTGGTATACATCTAGATAAGTCCTTTTTTAAGGCTCACTTATAAGTAAGACCAGACGTCAGTAATAAACGAGCATACAGCTGTCCCAGATGGTAGGCATTCTTTTGACAAGCTTCTATTAAACTTGCAACATACATACAATGTTTGTTCGGATGAAATCTTGCAACACAAATTTGAAGCAGATATCATAAACCGATTAAGCTGAAGTTTTGTGTACAGTTTCAGTTTGGATGACAATGCATGGTTAACTTTGTGACGTCATTCTAAATCCGACATGACGGCATACCCAAGATGGCGAACTAGTTATTTTTAGTGCACTTCTACAATATGGGTATCAAATGAAAGGGCTTGCCTGCCTCGTGGTCTCGCGGTACAACTATGTGCCGTGCGATCTAGAGGTCCTGGGTTCGATTCCCGGGTCGGGCAAAGTGTTATTGGGTTTTTCCATTAGGAAATTCTCGGTAACAGCACGGAGTCTGGAAATGTGCCCGAAAAACGGCAATAGGCTCGCCACCTATTACGTGGGACTGATACATACTTGGCGAAATGTGGGTGCAGAAATGCACCTCTGCCTACCCCTTAAGGGAATACAGGCGTGAGTTTATGTATGTATGTGAAAGGGCTTGCTTAGAATAACTCGAAAAAATAAATGAAAAAGAAACAAGCTTTTATAAAAAAATATATAAAAATCTCTAAACTTTATTATTTACTTATAAAGTCATTACATAATTTATATAATACTATGTGTTACATATTACCTGAATTTTATTTTTTATTGTATGTAAATAATACAGAAATATAAAAGGACAAAAATCAAATGCGTCAATCGGGTTTCAGCCACACATGCATAAATAAAACTATGTACATATTGTGCAGCATGGGACGCAGTAGGTTTCAATTCTCTTCATTGAAGCACCAGCATGGTGGACTAAAGCCTAAACCCTCTCGGTTGTAGAGGTTTATGCCAAGCAGTGGGACGTATATGGGCTGATGATGATAGGTTTTTTGATTGTCTAAATAGAGATCACAAATATTCATTTGTTAATCGTCATGGCAAAGTCAAGACGAATCGCGAACTGAATTCGTTTAAACTCTAAGGGCATATCCGTTCGTCGTCATCGAAATCCTTAAAATGAGAACCAACTCATCTTCCTTGAATATCGTCGCGTGAATCACATGCCTCAACAGTTTTCTTTACACCAAGCCTATTCCATTGCATAGTTTAGGACTTGGGTGTTTTAGATTTTGGAGCATGATGACTACCGAGCCCGCCCTCGGTTGTGAATTGTAAACCAGGTAAACCAAGGAGTTTAAAAATAATTTTCTGAACGCAAGCAAAATATTTGACAACCAATAAATATGTCAATCCCTTTTCATTGTTCTCCCTATTTAGTACAGTCATTTGGTTGAAAAAATAGAGGTTACCTAGAAAGTTTTCCGGGAATGAAAATTGGCAATTTGATTTTGCTATGTTCTTTCCGAGTTTCCATTTTGGAACCTCGTTTCTTTGCCGCTCGCGCCGCCATATTGGAAAAATAGCGCCTAAAAGCAGTTTTTTGATAATAACTCCTATCCGACGCATTTTACAGTAAAAACGTATTTATACAAAATACTTGTATATAACCCTTTTTTCCTAAAATCAATAGTTTCGGCGTACGAGCGCCGTAAACCATTATACATCCACACTAACGCGTAATAGTAATTTAAACTTCTCATATTTGTGAATTGTAAAATATAAAAATTATACTAAATTGAAGATGTAGATCTCCTCGTTCTTTTGACGGCGCTGTCAACGTATCTAAATATATACAAACCAGGAAAATGAAAAATTTCACGACAAATATACTCATAAATAGTATAAAAAAAAACAGCCGCAAATCATATTTAATTTTTTTCATGCCTTTAGTGGTTGCGATACTAGCTAGGTTGTGATCAGCATTAATTTCTTAAGGAAAAATGAAATACTTAATTATTAAAGTACTCCGAAAAAACCCTAATTTAAACGAGGTTATCGAAGTATTTAAAAATCCAAATGCTGATCCAGAAGACTTTGCTAAAGCTGGAGAACGTTTTCTCGTCGAATTATACAGTTACAGTGATGTGAAAAGTCGTAATTTGGAAATAGTGAATCAGATGTGGATTAGGCCTACTGGAGATATCACGATAAAAAAAATGCGCCGCTTTCTCTAACTCATTTACATTATATAATGGCTTTATAAGTAGATAATAAGTCTTAAAGTAAAACAATACATTTTCATATAAGTACTCGTACATACCCTTTGGTTTTATTTCAATGTCCCAATTATCCCATTAAACACAACAGAAAAAAGATTTAGCGAAATCGGTTCAGCTGTTCTCGAGATTTGCGCTTAGCAACACAGCCGCGAGATTTACTTGTCTAGATAAACAAGTAAACTTGATGTGATTGATTTTAACTATTAAAATTACAAACTAAGAAAATACGAGTAGTTAAAGATTGCAACAAGCTTTTATATTATTTACATTTTATAATGATTTTGTAAGTAGATTTAAAGTTAAAAAAAATCTTTTCATATACTCGGTATGTACGAGTGTTTGGTTTTATTTCAATATTCCAATTATCCCATGATTACTTGAAATGTTTACGTAATTAAAATAGAACACGTGTGTGCCTTTATCGGAGAAAAGCACTCTGCAACCTTTTCTTATTAAATAGTTTTTGTAAGGATTCGGTTACCGTATTGAGACCTGTGCCGTGCCGTGCTCACTAACGTTATAACTTAAAATGTAGTTGCAATTAATATTGAAGTTTAACACTGATCTTGGAAATGTTTAGTCCTTTGAAAGTAGTGTAGGTAATAAAGATTGTTATCAGGTTTCAGTAGTATGCTACGATGCGTTCTGGTTTCTCTTTATTCGTCATTTCTAAGTAAATTCGTCTAACATGAGGCCGGCATATTTGTGTCCACTGGCAAGGGATGGCAGCATAGTCGTATTGTTCGACAGATGGTGTTTGTATTCTATAAGATTATTGACGTCACATTATTTATACGGGCACAGAATAAATGCTAGTAGCATCAAACAGACCAGACTGCCTCAAGTATGTGCCGTGCGATCTAGAGGTCTCGTGTAGGTCTGGTAGGGAGGACTACCGAAAGCAGAAAAAATATTTACTAACATACATACTTTCCCCGAAATGGTAGGTAGACTTCTATACACACATTACGACAGGTGCTCCGATTGCTCTCTACGAATTTCATATCAAAAGGAAATAATTAAAATTGTATAAAGTTACTATAGCTTCTGCCTGTCTGAACATTCAAACAGAAATTAGAAAAAATCAGCGAACAGCAGGAGTGAAATGTTTACAAACACGGCAAAAATGTTTTAGTTTCCATGTTACTTTGTATGAATTTTCGCCGAAACGCATATTCGACATACCGATGCAATGAGACACTCTTTTTGTACCAGCGCAGCAAAGCAGCAAAGCCTTTCATATTTCAGCCAATTACTCTTTCACTGCGTCTGTATAGGCAATCCCCCATTAAATGCCTTTGCACTTTGTACTCTCCCGAATTCACGGTAATATAGACATTGCTTTGCAAAGTCTTATGGTGTCCGAATAGTGAAATCAATTTAACAAGTATTTATTTACATTTTACTTTAATAAGTAGTGTTAGCCTCGAAGTTTGAGCGCGCGGTCGAGTCAAAACTCGATGGTCGCGGGTTCAAACTTCAGGCACACACCTTTTGAAGTTGTGTATGTATTCATAATGAATTATCACGTACTTTAACGGTAAAGGAAAATATCGTAAGGAAGCCTGCACACCTAAAATTCTAAGGAATTTCTAGTTTGATTCATCTTGACGAGTACTATGGTGCTAGATGGTAACCAAGGTCTGATGATGGAGCTGGAAGGTAGCCATAGGAACGCAGTAATTAAACGACGTAACCGCGTCGAGTTTGATTCGTATTAAAGGATGGACCGTTTTAGATCGGGGCTCATTCACGGTGATGAATGGTGGTTTGGTAGACGTGAATATGCGATTCCATGTTGCCGAGGGCTGAATGGTATGAGGTACATACATGTTATATTGCCAACATGGCGTCTCAGGGTACCAGGGCGAACCCTATTGCATTGAAATGTTACAATTATTGCAATCACAAGCAAAACAAAAATAATGAAGATGTAATTACGCTAAATGTTCTTTACTGGTCCATCACAATGTAACACGCTTTTATTTATCATCATCATCATCATCATCATCAGCCTTTCTTACGTCCACTGCTGGACACTGGGTTCAATCTTCAGCCTTCCTCATCCAACCGCTGCTAGCCATCTTGCGTATATCGTCACCCAACCTAGCTTTTATTTATAAAAGAAAAAAATGGTCGTGTGACAAAAATCCAAACATTTAACAATTTACGAGGTGTAAAGTTTTAGGTTTGAATACAAATGTCTAATAGGTACCTACTTAGGATATGGTATTATCATGACATAGACAAATATGGTTAATTTTTGTTATTGTACTTTACAATCTTAAATTCGACACGATCATAATTATCGACGGCTAAGCGCGAACAGAGAGAACATAGACGTTTCTTTGAATTCGCCTTATGTTTGGGCCAGACTACGTTTACAATCAGATGCAGTGTATTAATTAAATAAATAAAGAATCGCCCGATACCGAACCGTAAGCAGTCGCGTTGTTGTTCCTTCTGCAAAGTTATTAAAACTTTAGTGGATTAACCCATTCTTTTGTAATAGTGCTTAAAGACAAAAAGTCGGTGCAAACAGTGACATAATATGTGAATCAAGAAACTTTGAATTTTCAAAACTACAACCAAAACATTTTGAAACTCTTCGTAAGCTGCTAATTGTCCCTGACGTACGACAACTCGCAACGCGCCCGATCACCCTCGCGCTCCCCCGCACACCGTTGATCTGCATATTCAAATATAAACGGTGCACGATTAAAATATTTAAAAATTAAATAATAACATGGCTGCAGCTCCTTCTCCTATTTCCTCCAAACCTACTGGGATCGTAAATACCACATAAAAAAACCGGAACAACACATCAGCAATATTTAATTAACCTTGTAACATCTCCACCATGAATTAGCTGATAAATCCCAGAAAAGTATGTGAAGTCATCTCGAAATATCAGGAATTGCGAAACACGACAATGAAAACCTAAGTCACAATGCTCTGACTGCATAGCAAAAGATCGGAGTCGAGCCCTTGGTGACGGATCTCGCTGATGATGTAGTTCGATTAGGACAAAAAAATACTGACAAACAATACAATAACCGATAGTACAGCACACACGCACACGCGGACGCGCACCCGCACGAGCACTCGCACGCACGCACGCACGCGCGAAACTGTATGCAATGAATCCGTTCAATTTTAGTGCATCTGCGGTACAACCACGCTTAGTGCAGAGACGGTAGGACAAACTGATATACACGTATTGAATTGTATAAAAATAACTTTTCAATAATTTTCAGTTTTCAGATTTTTTCCTATGTAAATGCGTAATAGTGCCAAATATCAAGTTTCTAGGTCATCTAGAGTGGGTTAAGAAATCAGCTTTTCTCCCACTGACCGTCAAATCGTCAAACGGATCTTATTTGGTTCGCAGTGATCCAGAGGTACAAATGGATATAGTAACTTTCAAATTAAATTATCTTGACGATGCCAAGGACTTCCTTAATACGATTATTTTTAAATTATTGCTTGATTGGGACAAGAGGCTTAAAGAATTCCGCGAACGTGAAAATAATATTTCGTTAAAAAACACTTCGTAACAGCTTAAAGAAAAAAAAGGTTGTTGAGATTATTTTATTTATTTATAACACTTTGTTGTACACGTACAAAGAGTATTAAGGAAAAATAAATATACAATACTAGAAAAGAGTACAAAGGGCGGCCTTATCGCACATGGCGATCTTTTCAAGGCAACCATAAGATGGATATTCAAATAGGATTTATTTGCGAGGACAGTGTGTAAAAAGAGTAAATATATAAAATAGAAAAGCAAGAAAAAACAAAACAATAAGAAACAAGCATAATATAAGTGATGGCCTCGAGGTTTAGGCGCGCGGTCGAGAATTTCGGCGGTCGCAGGTTCAAACCCCTGGCACACACCTCTGACTTTTCGAAGTTGTGTGTATTCACAAAGAATTATCACTTGCTTTAACGGTGAAGGAAAACATCGTGATGAAACCTGCACACCTAAAAGTTCATATGACTTATATAATACATACACATACAAACATATATATACATATATTTTTTCGGCATTTTTTAACGTCAGTGTGTTTGTAATCATCGTAACTATTACCTATCTTAGTTTTCGTCATCAATTCATTTCGTCATGGTTATCAATTTAGGCATTCTGTTTGTGCGGATACATTCTCAAAAGTGCAAAGAGTACTGATAGATAAGCAGAAGAGTAGATACTTTATTATTTCTCATTAACATTCACTGATCGATATTACATTTTTCCATGAACAGCATTCCTTTAGTAGCGAGACATTGAAGCCGGAGTTAATTTAAATTTAATAAAAATGCCGCAAGTGTCGAGTCGTATATTGAAATTATGGCAGATTTTTCCGTAATTATTCGCTTTCGTGTTTATAGTTAAAAACCTTAAATGTGAAATTTGTTGTGCGCGTTTTTCAATAACACAGGTTTACAAAAAAATATTGTTTGGTGCCGCTAATTTTGTTATGATTTGGTTAATTAGACTCCAAGATATCGTGCGTAGCTGTCGAAATCGTCAAGCTACGTTCTGTTTTGTATCGATCGATAGTAACCTAAGTAATATAATTTCATCATACTTAATGTCATTATAATTAGTTATTTATTTATTTATGTTTCATTAATAAATTAATGGCTCTAAACAAACCGTGGTTTTCAAACATGGTGTGAAAGTTGTGTAGTGAACATTTAAGACACTGGGAAAACGATAAACGTAACCATTAAAGTAAAGTGTGCCGATGATTTGGACAGAACCGAAAAGTCACCTTGATGACTCATATTTTTGTGTTGTAGAAATACATGGTAAAAACAAAATAAAAATGGCATATCCTGATTTACCGTCTGCTCGTTTGAGGTGTTTACCTCCACTGTGTTTAGATGACATTCCATCTCCTATGATTCTATCTCTAAGATCTATCAGATTTGTGGGTAACAGAGATGCTGGAAGTTTCTTCCGATAAACGTGACATTGATTTTGAAGTACCAACAGCGCCATCACTTTATTCTCAAGATACTTTAAGTGATTTGATTAGAGACCTTGAAATTTCAAAAGGGATCTGAGCTACTAGCAAATAGAGTCAAAAAAAAAATTGTTATCTCAAGGTACAAAAATAATATTTTATTGTGATCGCGAAAAAGAATTTCTTCAATTTTTTTACTAATAAAATGATGCAGTTTATTCGTAATAACATTGGTGGCCTTTTAATGAAATTGGGGTTCTCTAGGTAGGTAGGTAGAAAACTGAAGTATGGAGATTGTTTGTTGGCTGTAAGCGAAGTTTAAAATGTGTTTTACGATATATTGGTAATAAACTTGCAGCTGTCCCTATATTTAATTTAATTTAATAATTGAGAAATTAACGAAATTAAAAGAAGAGCACTAGAACGTGAATATCGTTTTAAAAAAAACTTAAATACTCTGAGCACCAATGTGTTAATTTAAAATGGTCAAATTTTTTTTAGCTCAACAAAGTAGGTGCACTAAAATTCCATAATTTACATGTTTATGGGACAGCAGAGCAAAAAATGACCACTTGGTTGAGAAAGATTGGCCTTTAAGAAATACTCTTACGAAATCTCAAAAACTACACGAAGCATTACAAAAGTATATAAATATCAAGTTTTGATCAGGGTACCGAATATACTTGTAATCAGTTTCACTTTTAGCGGCATCGAAATCATTGTAGACCTGTATAATTTTAAATGTACGTAAACCTTGACCTTAACATAAAGGAGTTAATATATTTTTTACCTACTTAATTACCCTGTGGCCTAGGATTTGAATACATAACCTTTTAGCTTAGCTTAGAGAGCTTACAAGACAGGTGTTAAGCCGCGCCACTTGATCCTCATGCTACCATTGTATGTAATTGTGTCCGTGTATTCTTCTAGCTCGCTGAAGCATGTAGTATTGTAGATGTAACTGTTGGAATTTTAGGTCATCTTTTGCAATTTTCCTACAGATTTTCATACTATACGAACAAATAAAATCAGCACAAGTAGATTGTAGTTATCGTACGCATTGATGCGATAAATATATTTTAAGAATGTGACGAACGTCTTCAGGGATACTCAGCTAATTCCGATTAACTAGTTTTATTTTTGAATATTGATGCGATAGACTCAACGTTTATTTAGGCTCGCACGTGCGTGATTCGTCAAGCAATGAATTATAGGAAATGTACAGTCGAGTGCTCGCTAAGCACCTTAAACATTTACTGTTGTGTCATACTACTTACATAAATAAATATATTTTTATTATTGAATAGAGATGGAAAAATATTTGCAGTAGAATATAAATATTCTGTACGTTTAACACTAATCTATACTTATCATATTATTTATTTCAAAATAAACAATAATTAATTTAAACAATTTAATGTCCATTGTCTGAATGTATATAAGTGAATAAAATGCGTGGTTACATTGGCAACAGATGATTAATCGCGCGGTCGAGATTCTCTGCGGCCCGGGTTTAAACCCCAGGCAAACATTTCTGTGTTTTCAAAGTTATAAGAATTTTCACGTACTTTAACGGCGAAGGAAAATATCGAGAGGATTTCCTCTTTTTCTACTTCCACACTAGGCCAGCGTGATGGACTAAGACTCAGTTATAGAGGAGTCCCGTGCCCAGCCAGCCTGGTGATGATGATGAGTGTTGTACTTGTCAAATAGAGTTGCTACATAGAATAAACGACTACGATTGACCGTCACTAGTCAGCACAGTTGTGCGCGGACTGATGCTAACGTATGTAATTCTGAAACGCGGCACATCATCTCGCGCACCAAACGAACAAATCAGAAATGCTTCACTTCAACTGATCTCAAACAAAAATATAAACCGTTTTCCTTCGTAATATTGGTATAGATAGTCTTACACACTGGCGAATTGTTCTTATATGAACTTCAAACTAATTTTTTTATCGTTTAACAGCCTTTATAGCGTGATGAGACACCAAACTATGAAAAGATAGACCGCGGGAGTAAGCTTTGCAAACGCAAATATTTCTTTAGGCTCGGGGTATTATGAAACAATTAAATGAATGCACCTAACAGTCACGTACATAGAAGCCCAAAAGCGTCAATCGTTAATTGTGTAATGTTAAGTTTATATTTGCTTATTATGGGATCTTTATTTAGCAAATCTTTTTTCGTGGATATCGGAGACTCTTCGATCTCACAAACACCCAAAACCAAAAAAATAACGATTGTAGATTTTTGTCGCAATGCCCATGCATCAAACCCGCGGTCATTTTCAAGTTTCGTCTAACCAAGTACCTTAAGAAAATATCAATAAAATTTTCTCACACCGAGGATAAAATATCTAACATTATTTTTCGGCTTTAAGTGACTGCCTTGTGATCCCGCGGTACAAGTATGTACCGTGTGATCTAGCGGTCTCGGGTTCGATCCCGGCTAGGCAGTTTCATTAAGTTTTTCCATTAAGAAATTCTCAGTAGCAGCAAAGCAGTAGTAGGAGTCTGGAATTGTGCCCGAAAAAAACGGCAATAGGCAAAATGTGGGTACAGAAATGCACCTATGCCTACCCCTTCGGGTAATACAGGCGTGAGGTTATGTATGTATCTTCATCATGTAACTATGCAGTTTTGTTAGAGTTACATAATATATTACTTGTTAAAATATGATCGAAGCGATTATGCTAATCGTCATTTCGTGAATTTTAGAACATATTACGAGTACTTCATCTAACTTTGATGAACCTGAGCAGTTACTTTGATAGCCCACTCATTGAGTTACAGCATAGGCTATGCTCATCACTCTCATATCTTTAGGAGGGTAATATTATCATAGAATGAAGAGCAATAAAACAAAAATACGTTGATATTATTTTATACCAGCTGTTGCCCGCAACGCCGCACGCGAAACTCGAAATTTGGGTCAATGGGGGAATAATTAATATGGGGAAATAATGAAGCCAAATCATGTATTTTATATTCAAATCCAAATACTCAGCAGCTCAATCTTTTAAAGTTGTACCCGCGTCTCACTGCTTCCCTTCCTATTGGTCCTGCAGCATAAATGTTCGGTGTGCTATCGCGACGTCCTGGGTCCTGTTGCGGGTAGAATAATTCTTTATCGGCAAGCTCTATAAAGAAATTTTCCGTAGAAGCACGAAATTAAAAAATGGCAAAATGTTTGCCCTCAATTAGGTACCTACATGGAACACGGGTAGCGAAACGTGGGTGTAGAATAGAGGTTCCCAAACTCATTTTTTTTCATAGACCACTTGCAGCTACATTACTACTAAAAAAAAACAAGACGTATTGTACTGATTATGGAATTTGGAAGTTTTTACAAGTAACAGTTGCTGAGCTTCAAAATCAAGCCAACATTTTAGTTCGTAACCAAATTAATTTTCATGGACCCCCGCTTACGATTGTGGACCCCCATTTTTTGTCATGCCCAACGTAGACCCCCGTCGAATCTCCCGTGAATCCCTGGGGGGTCCACCTGGACCACTTTGGGAATTACTGGTGTAGGAGAATACCTCAGCTTACCCCTAGGGAATATAGGCGTAACCCTATGTGTAGGTATTTATATAGTGTAGAGAGAGTCCGGGAGACTTGCTCAGGTGGGAGACTTGAACCACCTCAAATATTTCGATCCAAATTTTGCGCCACCGATGCCGTTGACAGCTTTTGGAATGCTCGTACACAAGGCCCATCTAGTGGCGACGTCATTTTAGCACTTATCAGTTCAGTTTCGCAATAAGCGGTATAAATGTGATTTCGTGGTTGAAAAGTAAAAAGTTAACGTTTTTGGATTTTCGCACCATTCAAAAAGTTTCATAGGTAAGTGATGTTTTTTTATCTTATTGTTTTTATTGATTTATATAGTTTTACGTAAGATAAGCAGTTTAAACCACAATTGTAAGAGTTAAAAGAAAACTTCGGTTAAATAGGTTAAAGGGGGCCGCGGGAGACTTAACCAGGATTGTTGTAAGGAGACATGATTTAATTCTCCCGCACTATGCTTCAATCAAAACGTGCTTTCTTTAAATGTTTCATTTGTACCTATTGTTTATTGACCCGTTTGGTACAGTGGTAGTAAACGCTGCTTCTGTACCAAGGGTCGCGGGTTCAATCCCCGCATAGCAGTAGCATAAACATTAGTTTGCATGAAGAAGTCTATTTCTATTGGTCTGGGTATTTTCTTTGTATTTGCTTTACAGAGTTTCACGATTCTGGAAGAGAAACTGTTCATCTAGTACTTACTAACTTCAAGCAAAATTAATTATGGGCTGACACGAAATGATGCCATGAAATTTGCCTTGGATTTTGGAAAATGTAATTCCAAGAAAACGCCGGATTTAACTAACTGGATAAATTACGGGAAAATATTTTGATTCTCAAGAGAAATCCTGAGATAAGCTTTAGGTTTATCGATAGCAACGAGCTTTAATAAAGAATATATGGGAGATATTTCCAAAATTTTAA
Source organism: Hemaris fuciformis (assembly GCA_907164795.1). Taxonomy (NCBI): domain Eukaryota; kingdom Metazoa; phylum Arthropoda; class Insecta; order Lepidoptera; family Sphingidae; genus Hemaris; species Hemaris fuciformis. The sequence goes on along the minus strand of OU015431.1, from coordinate 17,977,544 downwards.
AACTGTGGGAGAGAAATATTATTTTGAGCCGCAAAACATTTGCAAGATGTTGAAAACAATTGTTATACCGACTTAGTAATATTCAGTTGATATTATTTTTATGTTTTCTATTAAATATTTCAATTAAACTGTTTTTTTTAAGTGTTATCTCTGATTTATATGCCTATGTTCAAGTCTCCCTCACCCCCTGATCAAATCTCCCAGGGGCTGGGGAGATATGAGCTGCTTCTCAGCTTTTTTAAATAAAATTTTAGCACCCAAAATATTTATCATATTGCCATTCTACTAATGTCTAACGATACCTATTTAGGCATGTGATCTAAATGCGAAAAATCGAGTCGCTACCACTTACGAATCCAACTTTAATTGCTTTTAAGTAAAAAGGGGGTCAAGTCTCCCGGACTCCTCTACATATTGATATTTCTATTACCTCGTTAGTCCCGCAGTATTTAACTATGGATATGATCGAGAGATTTAAGGTGTAATTCCCGGGTGTAGTGTTATTGGGTTTTTGCATTAGAATATTTAAATAACAAATCTGGAATGAGCCCCAAAATAGCAACAGGGCCAGAATACAGGCGTTAGAGATTTTTTTCGACCAATAAGACAATTGAAGGTGAGCCCTGCTTTAGAGCGATCACCATACTGAGAGTTCAACTAAAAGTGAAAGCTACGTCATATTCGGTCCAACCGTTTAGAAGATTAGAAAAGAAAATGCGTTTTCGTCATATAGTACCTGGGTCAAATATGGCCACCTTAAGATTTGTTATCCTTTTTTAATAACAATAAAGCTAAAATGAACAAATTTTAGCATTTATTCATGAAAGGTGCCTATTTATCTTTACATCAAAGGCCAAAAAATACAAAGACATTAAATAGTGTTTTCACCAGTTTAAAAAAAATTTAAAATTGCCAAATTTCCGACGGGAGGTCATATGGAGGGAGGTAAATATGGCGATATTTACTGTATGAATGTATGGTTTAAAAAACTTCTCTGCAAATTAATTCTCTTATTCAGGGTTAAGAAGTGGCTTCCGGCCCGAAGTATATTTAGCCTTGTTTTGCATAAATAACGCCTTAGACTGCATGTTGACACATTATAATGTTTTGCAGCCGTACCTATATAAATAAATAAATACCTACACCCAACAGTCACATATATAGTTATGACCCCACACTAGGTGTCGTGGGTATCAGCAACTACATCACACAAACATTTGTCTCGGTGTGTGGATCACACAAACATTTGTCTCGATGCGGGGATCGACCCCCGGCCTCTCGTTTCGCAAGCTGGTATCTAGCCAACTGCGCCACGGGGCTGTCATATACTTTCATCCTGCCGCTTTTGGCTGCAAATATAGCTGGTTTTATTAATGGTTCTTACCAATTATCTCGTCACCCTTTAGTTTAATAGCCTGCTAAGATTTAAAACCAAAAAGGAAGTTTCGTTAATTTAGTACCGTAAATATAGCCAAACTGTGGCAATATTTGCAGTCATCCATTTATTTTGTTTTCATAGTCACGAATAAAAAACGTACAATTTCTTTGATATAATTAAATAAGGAAATATCAAAAAACAATCGTCACACAATGTTGTAATGAGATTAACAAAGATTTTTATTTAAAAAATAACAAAATACAGGAGAATACTTACTTCACTTTTTATAACTTCATCAGCATGTTTCACTTTATTGGACACTAGGCGGTTAGTGGGTGCCCAGTAAAGGTGATAGGTACGCTGTTCGGATGCATGTGACACTAGCGACAATTTATAGTGGTGTTATTAGTACAAACTTTCGTGTTTGAAATAATGGCATGTGGCCATATTTCCCGCCTGGCCATATTCGACCCAGGTACCTTACATAACGTGTATTTTCCCCCAATCAGTAAAAGTTGTTATTTGGATATAACAAACAGACACTTCAATTGTAACATATATATATAGAAAGATGTTTAAATGTTAGCAGTCTCGAACATGGTATTAAAATCTCTCGCCTTATATTCCTGAGATATCGTGACATCTCCACACCCTGAAAGTGCAGTATAGTCGGCACAAATATTATCACTAATAAATTTGTCTTTTGCTTGCCGTTACAATTACTCATACATACATACCTACATATAATCATTCCTGTACTCCCCGAAAGTGTAGACAGAGGTGTATTTCTGCACCCACATTTTGCCGATTGTGTTATCGTCCCACGTAATAGGAGGCGACCTGCTACTAAGAATTTGCTAACGGAAATACCCAATAGCATTTGAGCCGACTCGGGAATAAATCCGGGACCACTAGATTGCACGGCACATATTTGTACCGCGAGACCATGATGCAGTCTTATTATGTATTATCAATTTATTATCATCCTCCTATATATGTCCCACTACTGGGCACGGGCTTCCTCTACTACTGAGAGAGGTTAGGCCTTAATCCAACAAGCTAGGCACTAGGCAGTGCGGGTTGGCGGACCTTATTAATTATATGATATTATTGTATTATTAATTACTGCGGGTTATTATCCCCGTTTGGACGTTGTATGTCCGTGGATACAGCGGTATATACGTACTGTTAACACTTTTCGGCTGGAAGCCTTTTTAAAAAAAACTATTTTAATTATTACAAAAGAAATATTTATTGGGCTCTCGAAAATGAGGCAAGTGTCACTCGCGGGATGTGGGAAACGACTGACTTTTATTGTTACGTAAAGAAATGACACTGCACAGAAATTGCTGACGAGGGAAATAGGGAATGAGGAGTTAAGCGTTATTATGTACATGGTTAGTATATAACAGCCCCCAGGGTTAGGAATAAACTTATCCTAAAGGGTTAAGTTTATGCTAGGCATGTGCGGATTTTGGGTTCAGGAACAATAGGGGAGTCAGCAACCTCTGTCAGCTCTTCAGGCTTATCAATTTCAAATTTTGCTTTATGTTTAATTAAGCGACTGTGACAATTACCTGTTTTTACAAATTTATATAATAGACATAAAAAGCTAATTATAATTATTATCACGATAATTATTGTTGTACATGTGTAATATTCACCATAAAGTACAATATGGGGTTTTTCAATTATCTTATCTAGGTGTTTAACAATGTCTTGATTCAATTCGGTATATTGTTGCGATGAAATAGAATCAAGGTTAATATTAGTCAAATTCACAAAGGGAATATGTGTTCTAATTTTCATTAATGATTCGGAATTACAACAAGAGTCGTTTATTAAATCAAATTTAATTTGTATCGGTTGTATTTTAATTATTTTCGAATATTTCGGAATTAACCTTAAGTCTTTGTAAAAAGCTACACAATTTATAGGTAATTTTAATATGCCTGTGCCTGATACAATCAATTCAGTGTTTTTAGATTCTTGGCAGTCTATGGATAATTTTGACGGTTTCGAAATAACATACCAGGCGTACCGGAAAGTTTTTACCGGATATTTAAATGAAAAGACACATAATTTAAAAAAAATATCAAAATGGTTTTTATTCAAAGTTCTGGCCATTAAATTTTTTCACACTTTGTCCATCTTTCTGGCAAATGATGAATGCCATACCAAAATAACTGCTTGTCCTTTGGGCGGAACCATTCAACGACCCATTTTTCGACTTTTTCGAAATTTGCAAAGTGCTGCTCAGCCAGTGCGTGCCCCATTGATGCGAAAAGGTGATAATCGGACGGAGACAGGTCCGGAGAGTACGGCGGGTGTGATAATACGTCCCATCCAAGCGATTTTAATACTATTTAAAGAAAAAAATGGTTATTCGATTTTCCATTTGCCTATCATTCAGTTCATGTGGCACCCATCTTCCTAGTTTTAAAATCTTTCCCATTGCTCGTAAGCGGCCGCTAATTGTTTCTTGTGCCACATTTAACCGTACTGCCAATTGTTTTTGAGTTTGGGTTGGGTCTTCGTCCAATAACTCCTGCAATTCCGCATCCACAAATCTTTTTGGTCTACCCGAACATCTACTGTCTGTTTAATCAAAATCCCCACTTTTAAATTTTCGAAACGACGTCTCACACGTTTTTACGTTTGGAGCATGCTCTCCGTAAGTTTCTACCAGCAAACGATGACTTTCAATGGCCTTTTTCTTTTGATGAAATAAGAAAAGCAATGCATGCCGCGAATGCTCTTTGTCAGGTACGAAATTCGACATATTCATAGAGCTATAACACTATGATACTATTATTTATTCAGAATGAAAATGAGTAATTTTCGAAGGTTAATGATAGTAGAATAAAATGACATATATGCCAAATTATTTTATTCTATAGTGACGGCTAGCGGCATTTGTCAAAAAACCGGTAAAAACTTTTCGGTACACCTGGTATATCCATTTATTATTAGATAATGGCTGCCATACGTCCAAATGACCTCCAAGAAACTTAACATTACAAATACTGGGCACAGAATTTAACGCTTTTGAAATTATATGTGATTCACATATTGGAGTTGTGGAACTAGATTAAGAATTTAAATTATAGCAAATATAGTTAGAATTATATATTGTCTTACAATTATTTAAATTATTTAACTTACAATAATACGATCTATCTCTAGTTATACCAATGTACTTGGTCGAAGGAATTATAGTAGTATATGTATTTTTTAATACAGCAACAGGATAAGGAATATTGTGGTATAAGTGATAGTTCTTCGAATTTACTAGTGGCACCTTTAATACAAATACAATTTTGTTATCATTATAATAAGTTGCGATTTCAGAAACATTCATCAATGCATAAATATTTTCTAGAGATAAACTTATCGGGAATTGATTATAGTCAGCTAGGAATCGGTAATTTTCTACAAGTTCCGAAAACAATTGTTTTGGTGTTATAATCGACGGGTACAAAATGTTAGATTTACTAAACATAATTCCATTAATTACATCCTCTAGTTTAAAAGATAATGTTAATAGACTACTTTCCATCATATTAATTAATTCATTAATTTTTGATCTTAATAATAAAGTATCTGATAACAAGGTCAAATTCTTTTGATTAACGGATAAAGTTTCAACAGCGTGATTTAACTGTTGCTCATTAATGTTTATGTTATTTATAACATTTCTCATTGAAGAAAGTGTTGAAGATGTAATTAAAATATTTTCTTTTACTAATTTTGACAATTGAGTTTGATCATCTTCAACAGTTTTAATGGCGTTGCTATATTTTACAGCATCGTCCTCATCCATAGTACCAAATAGTTGCTTAAACGCTACGCCAACTCCACCAAACCAAGATGACCTTTTTGATCGAGATTCAATCAAATGAGATATCGATTCAAAATCCTTAACTATGTCGTGGTAACGAATAGATAAAGGTTGAATCATGTTATGACATTCTACATTATTAAATAAATCGCTTTGTTTGCACAAGAACTTGGAGGTACCCATCACACCGTTCAGATTGTTGATATGCGGTTGTATGTAAGAAATATCTATTGGAATTACTACGCTAAGATGATTATCTATTATTTTTAAAGATCCTACTGGGTCGAAATATATACCAGGACCATTCACCATGGATCGAGTGAAGTTTTCCTGTGCCAGAGACAGATTACTGTAACGAAAAGTTTAAAGAAAATTAGTGAACATTATAAGTAATCTTAAACTATACTTCCTACTTAACTACGAATTGCGTCGGCGTGCAAGTTTGACCTCATCGTAATGATGGGTTACATGCCGTCTATTAATGAGTAGAGTGAGACTATTTCTACCATTTATTTTTACGATTTTATAGGGTCCCTTCCATATTGGTGAGAGTGCTTTATGCATTCTGAGGTGATTTTTTAAATAGACGTAGTCACCCACGTGATACGTCACGGGTCGTGTTCGTGAGTCGTAATACGTTTTTGAAACTTCCTTAGATTTTCGCATACTTTCTACAGCTTTTGCTCTCGTATACCTGAGCCGATGTTGTAACATTTTAATGTAGTCCGGGTAAGTAACGCCTGGGGTTGGTTCATAGATAGAATTAGGTAAAAATGGTTTGTGACCAAATATCAATTCATAAGGTGAGTAATGGGTAGTTGTGTGTATAGTCGTGTTGTATGCTAACATTGCAGTATACACGTACTTAGGCCAGTTATCTTGATTTTCACAGACATAGGATTTCAAATATTCCTTTAAAGTGGAGTGGCTACGCTCTAGGGCACCTTGTGTCTGAGGGTGATAGGGAGAAGACCATAATTGTTTGATTTTCAGAAAGGAACATGTTTCTTTGAATAGAGCGGCGGTAAAATTTGTGCCTTGATCCGTTAGGATAGTTTTGGGAATGCCAAATAGGGAAATGAAGTGAATAAGGCAATCGCTGGTTTCTTCTGCTGTGGTAGTTCTAATAGGGTAGGCAATTGAATATTTGGTTAGGTCGTCTTGAAGGGTTAAGATATATTTTAATTTAGCTTTACCAGATTCAGGAAGAGGACCTACAATGTCTAAAGATAATCTTTCGAAGGGAGCAGTAGATGTGCTGGTTATTTGCATAGGAGCTCTGTTTATTCTTCTCAAGGCTTTATTCGTTTGACAGGAAGGACAGTTTTTTACATAATTTTCAACGTCGCTACGCATGTTTTTCCAATAGAACCTATCCTTAATACGGTTTAACATTCTAGCGGATCCCAAATGTCCGGCGATAGGTATATCGTGATTTTCCTTGAGTATTTTAGGTATTTCATTCAGAGATAATAATAATAAATAAATACACCCAACAGTCACATACATAGTTCTGACCCCACACTAGGATACAAGTCCTGTGTCGTGGGTATCAGAAACTACGAGAGACTTTTCGGTCTCACAAACACCCAGACCCGAAACAAATATTTGTGGATCACACAAACATTTGTCTCGGTGCGGGGATCGAACCCGCAGCCTCTCGTTTCGCAAGCTGGTGTCTAGCCAACTGCGCCACGGGGCTGTCAGATGGATATATGACCTTATTATGATATATATTAATTTTAATATTAGTTCCATCGAATAAAAAGCTAAACATATTGTAGATTTTTGTGAAAGAATGTTTATCAAAGGGATTGTCAAAGTCGGAAGTGCTGATTTCATTTATTGTAGGATAATTTATGAGGATTTGATCACGCGTATATTTGAGTGTTTTAAATAAATCTAAATAAGAAGAATCATCAAAGTGATGTACTTTAGTGAATATGAAGAGATATATCTTATTCCCGATGGTAAGTGGTAACAAGGAGTGAAGAGTTCTTTCCAGTTTCAAGAATTCTTCACGGTCAGCCTCTGGACAATTATTGAGGACTTCTTGAGCATAAGGTATGGATTCGTCCATATCTATGGAGGTAGGTATGATAATTATTTTATTTGGTGTTTTTAGCAGGTTTTCATTATGTTCGACTATTATAGTATTATGTATTTCAGTGGATGATTTTAAGAATTTGCTATATGTTTCATCATGTGTGTTTATGTTTTCAGATGGGGATGAAGATAGATTGATATCAGGTAAGTTTTCTTTAGTAGGTTTTGTTTCAGGATTAGGGTTTTCTAGCACAGGTAGCGGTGTTAGTAGAGGATCAGGTGAGTCTTGAACAGTAGGATTTATTTCAGGATTCGGGTATTGGGTGATTGGATTTGGACAAGGATTTTCAGGTAACCGTTGAGGCAAAAGGAGCGAATCAGGTGAGTTACTTGGACTTGGAATATTAAAAGGACTAAAATCAGTAACTTCGGCATTGAAAGGACTGAAATCTAAAGGACCAAGATCTATCAGATTGTCGTCAGGTAAGGTTTCAGGATACTTTGGATTAACAGGGTTTACAGGGTATCGTGAAAGAGCATCAGCTGTGGAATTGAGTTTACCTTTTCTATATACGATCTCGTATTCAAATTCTTGTAACTGAAGACGCCAACGCTGTAATTTACTGCTTGGATCAGTATGATTAAACAGCCATTTTAATGGGCGATGATCAGTTATTACAATGAATTTTCTACCGAATAGATATGGTCTAAACGTCTTACAACCCCATACGATTGCCAACAGCTCTTTTTCTGTGGTACTATAATTAGTTTCGCATTTATTAAGCGTTCTTGATGAATAGGCTATAGGATGGTCCTTGCCAACAGGACCTTGGGAAAGTATAGAGGATATTGCGTAGTTTGATGCATCACAAGTAAGATTAAAGGTTTTAATGAAATCAGGATAAATGAGGACAGGGGCGGTGACGAGTTTATCTTTGAGTTTTTCAAATGCAAGTTGTTGTTCATTTGCCCATAAAAAGGGGGCATCCTTCTTTAATAAAGAAGTAAGTGGTTTTGACAATTTTGAGAACTCTGGAATAAATCTCCTATAATATGATATCAGTCCCAGAAAGGACTTAATATCTTTCGGGGATTTTGGAACTGGGAATTCTTGGACTGATTTTACTTTGTTTGGATCTGGTTTTAACCCGTTTTCGGTAATAACATGTCCCAGATAACCAACTTCTTTCCGAAGGAACTCACATTTATCGGGTTGAAGTTTGAGGTTAAATGAGCGTAGTTTTTCGAAGACCATGGTTAGATTTTTGATATGGTTTGGTAAATCATGGGAATAGATAACGATGTCATCTAGGTATACAAAGCATCTTTCGCCTTGAAGACCGGTAAGCACGTTGTTCATTAGGCGTTGGAATGTTGATGGCGCATTTTTCAGACCGAAAGGCATCCGAGTAAATTCAAAATGTCCTTGAGGGACACTAAAGGCGGTTTTGCATGCATCTTGCGGGGACATTTTGATTTGATGAAAACCAGACGCTAGGTCGAGAGTTGAAAAGTATTTCGAATTACCTAATTGATCAAGGATTTCGACAATATTAGGAATGGGATAGGTTTCACCAATGGTTATGTCGTTTAATTTTCGGTAATCTATTACAATGCGCCATTTTTTATGGCCGGAAGCATCTATCTTTTTAGGGACAATCCATATTGGAGAGGACCATGGAGATAAGGAAGGTTGGATAATTTTCTGATCAAGCATTTTTTGGATTTGGGTGTTAACTTCTTGTTTATGTATTTCAGGAAATCGGTATGATTTAACATTAATAGGCTGATCAGTGGAAGTTCGGATTTCATGTTGGATGGCATCAGTCGAGGTAAGTATGTCATTAGGTGTGTGAAATATATCGGAATATTTTGAACAAACGTCATAAAGAGCATTGCATTCTTCGGAATTTAAGTGTGATACGCGTAGAAGTTTCATAACTTCATTGGTTCTGTCCAAACATGAACGGTTCGTTTCGTAGGACGGGTATGATGTATAGTCAATTGGGTATAGTGTAAGTTTGAGATCTGAATTTAATGTAACAGGTTTTTCGGAAATATTAAGAACTGTAAGGTTCACTCGGTTATTATTCTTTACCTTGACAACACAATTTGCAACAAATAATGTCTCATTTATATGGTAATCAAGTATGAGACCCTCTTTTAATTCGGGATTAATAACTGAACATTCTATAGTGATCTCTGATCGAGCTGGAATCTCGTAAATCGGATCAGTGAATTTAAGTTTAATTTGATTTTTGCCTAGCTTAAGGATTTTTCTGTTATAATCTATTGAACATTGGAAAAAGGTAAGTAAATCATTTCCGATTATACCATCGTATAACAGTTCTATTTGTTCTACTAGATGAAATTGGAAGGGTATTGATTCTTTTCCAAAAATCAGATGCATTTCAAAATTACCAATAGTAGGTACGGCTTCTTCACAGCTATCTATTCCTTTTAATTTGATTATATTCTTTTTGAGTTTCAGATTAGACATCGACTCAACGGCTGATTTTTGGAGCAGAGAAACGGCGGATCCAGTGTCTACAAGCAAGGTAAGTGGTTTGTTGGATATGGAAGTTTGGACCAGGATATGAGGTAAGGATATTACATTGGGTTTACATGCCACTTCGTAAATTTTAATTTCGTTTAATTTTGAGGATTCATCTATGACTTTTGATGGAAATTGCTCATCCGTGTGGTCTTTGGGTTTAAAGGATTGGACACTTATTTGGGGCTGGTTACCCGTGTGGTCCATGGATATTGAGGATTGGACACTTGTTTGGGGCTGGTTACCCATGTGGTCCATGGATATTGAGGATTGGACACTTGTTTGGGGCTGGTTACCCGTGTGGTCCATGGATATTGAGGATTGGACACTTGTTTGGGGCTGGTTACCCGTGTGGTCCATGGATATTGAGGATTGGACACTTGTTTGGGGCTGGTTACCCGTGTGGTCCATGGATATTGAGGATTGGACACTTGTTTGGGGCTGGTTACCCGTGTGGTCCATGGATATTGAGGGAGTGCCGTTATCATTTTTTGGTTGCGTTACGAGTTGTGTTTGGGGTCTCACGAGGCACTTCCGTGAGCCCTTTATTCGTTTAAATGCGTACTAGTTGAGGGTTGAATTTCGGGATCGGCATCGTCGTCAACCACGAAATTTACGCGAGCAGGATTAAATGATTGGGAAGTTTGAGGGGTCTTGAACCTATTATTATTATATTCACGTTTACGGCAAATCTCTATAGTGTGACCTTGGGTTTTGCAGTAACGGCAAAACGGGATTTGATTAACTTGTTTTGGTAATGGTCTCGGGTTCATTACATGAGCGGGAAATTTAAAAGGATGTGGGGGTTTGAAGGTTGGACGTTGCGTTACTTGCCCATGATGACTTCGTTTAACAAATAACAGCAGGATTTTTTCTTCAGATACAGCCAAGTTAATAGCTTCATTTAAATTGGATGGGTTCTTCCCACGGACTAAATTGGAAATTTCGGGTTTAAGGCCGAGTAAAAATGTATGAAGTGCTAGATCCTCCATAGCCGCTGTACGACCAACCAATTCGCTTTTCTTTCTAACGGAAAGGGTAACCTCGGTAAGTAATTTAGATAGACAAGTTTCTACACGTAACGCAAATTGATTAACTGGTTCGTTACTTTGTTGACGGCATTCCTGTAAATCGGTTAATAGATGGGCATAGTGTTTCCGCTCTCCAAATTGGTTTTTCAGGAAAGTACTTAGTTGATCCCAGTCATCAAATTCTTTGATAGAACAGGCTATTTCTGCTTTTCCTTCAAGCTGGGACAGAATAAATTTAAACAGAATTGGTTTTTGACTATCTGTAGCTAGATCCATTGCATTTTGACAATTTGTTAAGAAAGAATTTAGTTTTTCCCGATTCCCATCAAAAGGTTTAATAAATTTAAATAATGTACCAATTTGGATAGTTTCAACTCTTCCTTCACTCTTAACTTGTTCTCTTTGAGACATTTTAGAAAAAGTTAAAATATTCAATTATAAAAATGTACAAATTTTATAATACGATACGGTGTAATGGGCCGCCTTTAAGTTGTTGTTTACAATTTAACGTGTACAGGTAATGTGAGACAAGGCACTTCTTAGAATTGGCTTGTGAGAATGACTCTATCAACTATCAACCTTTGTAACTATGCACTGATATAAGTTATTTAAAGTTCATACAAATTAAATTTCACTATTTCACTTTCGGCGGATGCGTAGTATTTTAACTGGACTTACAGGATCAGCAAACAGCAGGAAACAATCAGGAACATGATTTTCAGGTTAGCCACAATTTCCAGCGACTTCAGGCGACGAAACGGATCTTGACTCGAACCTTTGATTTCTTTGAGGTGTGAGATGTTGTACAAATTTGGGCTGATAGAAAGTTCACAATGTCCCCCACAGGTTTGATTCACTTTTATCACTTTGCAGTCACACTGTCACTCACGAGATTCGTAGTTTATATATTTTGTCGGCGAATAGGATTTGGTTAGATGTAGTCACTTTTGACTATTAGGATTAGACGAAATTTTGGCACTTGCGATTTTAGGTCACTTTTAAATAGAGCCCGGATGGAGACGTCCCAGGGATACCTTCACCGTCGGTATCCCACCGCTGCCACCAATTTGTTAACACTTTTCGGCTGGAAGCCTTTTTAAAAAAAACTATTTTAATTATTACAAAAGAAATATTTATTGGGCTCTCGAAAATGAGGCAAGTGTCACTCGCGGGATGTGGGAAACGACTGACTTTTATTGTTACGTAAAGAAATGACACTGCCCAGAAATTGCTGACGAGGGAAATAGGGAATGAGGAGTTAAGCGTTATTATGTACATGGTTAGTATATAACAGTACGCTACTTAGTAAGTAGCTTCACACTTAGCAGGGGTCTCATAATCATAGCTTACTGATGCCATCTAGCGGGAAATTAGGTGAACGATTTAAACAGACTTTTACAGTATCAGAATGAGTTTCCGAAATGGATGTCGATAATAATGTTTCAATTTTATGTTTGTTCCGTAGTTATTATTTTGTATAACGGCTGGGGAAAATATATTTCTTTACGCCCTCAAATGCAATCTGAAATGTCTATAAATAAATTCAAGCTTATATGAAAATTGGCACGCTTAGCTCTCGGGGTAGACTTATAGGCCCATGGAAAAAATTAACCTGTGAAATGAACCACCTTGAATAACGCTTAGAAGGCTGTTACTATATCATAAAATAACTCTGAGCGCTATGCCGTCATTTCTGAGCGGTACAGGTGAGTACGAGAGTAAATGGAATTTCTCCAACCTGGAAGGTCCGGGCATCCCTTGCCGAAGGATGTATAAGGGAGTCGTGCGGTCTATGGCATTGTATGGGTGCCCAGTTTGGGCCGAGTCCCTGAACAGCCGGTGCACAGCTCTTCTGCGCAAGCCTCAGCGTGCGCTGGCGCAGCGACTGATCAGGGGCTACCGCACGATCTCCCACGAGGCGGCTTGCGTGCTGGCCGGGTCCCTTCCTTGGGACATTGACGCAAAGCTCCTCTCGCGATGCTACTATCAGCGGGAGGAGGCGTTAAGACGTGGGGATCGACCGGCACCGAGAGAGGTTGAGGCGATAAAATCCTCCCTCCGTACAGCCGCCGTGGAGGAATGGCGAACCAGGCTGGAAAATCCCAGTTCTGGTGCTAGAACCGTCGAGGCAGTGCGTCCTGTCCTCGACCAGTGGGTGGACAGGCGCCATGGCGCGGCAACGTTCCGCTTGACGCAGGTACTGTCGGGGCATGGTTGCTTCGGTCACTACTTGTGTCGGGTGGCACAGAGAGAGGAGTCGGCCATGTGTCACCATTGTGACAACTGCCTAGACGACACAGCCCAGCACACCCTAGAAGAGTGTCCAGCCTGGGAGATGCAGCGCGGCGCTCTCCGCGCGATTGTTGGTGAAGACCTCTCACTCCCGGCCGTAATCACCTCAATGGTCGGGAGTCCGAGGTCGTGGCGAGCGATGCTCTCCTTCTGCGAACAAGTCATCTCGCAGAAGGAGAGCGCGGAGCGGGATCGTGAAAGGAATGATCCCGTCCGCCAAGGACGTCAAAGAAGGAGGCGCCGGGTCAACAGAGAAAATTAGACCCGGCGCCCTGCCCTGTGGCAAGGGGGCGTAAGAATCCCACCACGGTCTTGGTCCCTGCCTGTCGTAAGAGGCGACTAATAGGGACCCTAGGGGTCGCTTACTGAAAGTGACCCCAAGAGGGGCGGCGGCACAGTGGCCTGTGTCCGTCGCGGGCGCCCAATTATAACCAGGGCGCCCACACAAAGCTAGTGGGGGTGCAACTGCGCCCCCTATCACTCCGAGATGGTCGAGACGCTTTTCGTCTCGGAGGCGCTCTGGGCGGCTGCGGTATCATGGTGGGCAATTTCTCGCCCACAGACCGTGGTCGTCCTCCTTGGCGCGATGGTGTTCATCGCGGGGCTTTTAGTCGGTATTACGGCGCATAGATTTTGGTAGGGACCTAGCCCAGCGGCCGCCCGAGACATCCACCAGCGGTAACATCTATGCTGGGTTGGAAGGCGCCGGTGAGTCCGACACACCCTCGCCCCTCCAGGGGTGGGATGGTCCGTAAATAGGATTTTTTCCCGCGTAAAAAAAATAAATAAATAAAAAAAGGTAAGTACAAGTGAGGAATTACGACTAATTATAATTAATGTACGGCTTTTTTGTAGCTTATAGATGATTAAAAATAAATGTCGAAGAACCTAGTGCAGTACCTACTAAAGTGGTGGTGCCGGAAGTTAGTGCAAATTTTTAATTCGCCGGTAATTTTAGAAGCAATATAGGTCATTTATTACCTACTGTACGGCATTTGTGTAATTCTTTTTTTATACATGCTAAAAATACCGTTCCGTTCCGTTTCGGTTCCCAAAATCAGTTGTTTGCAAATATCTCGCGACCTATTGCTCGGCGGTCAAAGAAATCATTATAAGAATTATTTGTCATAGTTATCTACAAAAAATGTCTCATGCATTTTTCTGTAAAATTAGCCGTTTTCAGAGTAGAACGCTGAGAAAGCGACTAGAATGCACTCAGTAATATTGAGTTCATCAGAACAAGACCTTCCATTTGATATGTCACACAATGCAGTTTTCATTAGTTTTTTTCACCTTCCCCCCAAAAATTACCTCCCATGTACAGATTTCATCTATTTATGTATACCAAATTTCAACCTAATCGGTCTAGTACAGGGGTCGGCAACCTGCGGCTCGCGAGCCACATGCGGCTCTTTGGATGTGAAGCTGCGACTCTTTACTTCCATGCGCAAATATTATTTATTTTACATATAAAAAAAACTGTCTGTGACTGGAAAAAATAAAGGGACAACAATGAATCTTCAGAACAAAATAAACATCGTAATACACGAAGAATCGTTTTGTGCCCAAACATTTCCGGCCGAAATAGTTGAGATCATGAATTTGGCAATCAAGGTTATTACAGCATCTTGTCAAAAGCATTCTACCATCGTCAGTTTAAAGAATTTTTAAACGAAATGGAGACTCAGTATTCTGACGTCCTTCTTCACTTCTTCTTCTTCTTCTAAAGTGCGATGGCTTTCCAAATGTAAGGTGTTGAAACGTTTTGCTTTGTGATAGAAGGAAATAAATACATTCCTCAATGAAAAAGGCATTAATCACCCTGAATTAGAGAACCGCAAATGGTTGCAAAATCTTTACTTTATGGTGTATATCACGGAGAAATTAAATGAGCCGATACTTCTAAAACTGCAAGGAAAGGGAAATCTAGCCTATGTTTTGGTAGAAGAATTGATTTGTTTCGAAGAAAATTTTATTATTTTTGCAGAAGATATTCAGAGCGATAAATTACTTCATTTTAAATTTTTAAAGCTATATCGCAATAAAACCAGTGCAACTGTTAACACGGATTACTTCAGCAAAGTTATAAAAAAAATTAAAGATGAATTTGCTGACAGATTTCAGCAATTCAAAACCAACAAAACCACTCTAAAATTCTTAGTAAATTCGCTCAAAAGAAATAGTAACGAAATCCACATTGAGCCATTTGGACCTGATACTGGATCTCTAGAAATGCAATTGATCGATTTTAAAAAGTAAAGTTAAAGATCGATTTAAAAAGGAGTGGAAAATTTATGGATTGGAAAAACAAGTTGGAAGAGTTGCGAGGTCCAGACATGTATGAAGGTAACGCAACAAAAGTGGACAGCTTTAAAATAAATGCCGCGAGTATATTTGACGCATGGAATAGTCTTCCAGATTGCTACAGTGAGGTTAAGAAGTTGGCATCTGGAGTGCTGACTATCTTCGGATCGACATATTCTTGCGAGCAAGCGTTCTCTAGCTTGAATATAATTAAGAGCGTTTACGCGGTTTTAGCGTAATTTCAGTAAAAACAGTACTTTTTGAACCCCTTAAAATTGAGGACAGACTGATCGTACAAACATGTTAATTACCAATTATTTTAGGGAATATTGTCATCTAAATAGGTAGTGAAGAAAATTTTAAGATTTCTGTGTAAATTTTGATAAATAACTAGATAACTGAACGAAGGTTTTCATATATTCAATTTTAGTCATTTTCGAGGCTCAAAATTCGGGTTATTTTATAACATATTTAATCAAAATAAAATGTTGTTGAATTGGAAATATCCCCAAGCAAATAGTTAGTGAAAAACATTTTGAGATTTAGATCCCTTATTCGAGTAATAAAAAATCTAAGACATTCGAAATATTGAGAAATTACTGTCAATACAGTATTTTTTTGACCCATATATAATACTTAATTTAAAAACAACAACTTTTTATAATAGAAGTAAGTGTACTTGAAAACGTACAATTATTGTTTTGAAGAAATTTCACTTACCTATTTATTTTTTTAAAACGCTGCGCACAGCCCGGTGCAAATCACTCTGCCGCAAGGCCTTCAAGAGTAGAGGACGTATCGCTCAACGCTCTGTGGATTTTTAGTTTCGTCGATGTTTTCGCGGTTATCTGACTGCCGTCCGAACAATGATTATGATCAGTGGACAGTGATATATTGACATTTTATAGATACAATAAACTTTATTTAATTTAATTTCATTTCATTTCATTAACTACCGACGCTGGCGTTAGTGTGTGTCATATTTACCGAAATTCGACTAGTCGCGCGGAGCGTAAACGCACTTAAAATTAAAGTAAGAAGCCAACTAACAAATTACGATTTAGAGTCGTGTTTGAAACTTAAAACAAAAAGTTATGAGCCAAATTTATCTAAACTTTCTAAAACCATGCTAAGCCAAAGCTCCCATTGCATTTGTTTGCTGAAATGTATATTATTGTTTTCATTTTTAAATACAAGTTACATTGTTTATTAAAGTTAAAACTTTTTACTTGAATAACCAACGCAAAAGCCATCGCTCCTATTGAATGTGTTTGCTCAATTGTAGATTTTTTCCGAGTCAAAATTGTTCAATAACATTAATTCAATTTTATTTTTATTTTTGAATTCAGACAAATGACTAACGTATCACAATCATTCAAATTTCACATGGAGTGCATTATAAACAAAAATACAAACGAGATATATGGATAAATGTCAGTAGCTTCTATTAAAATGACAAAAGATGTCGCTAATCATAGTTTTATAGCTATAGGAACGATTAAAGTCTAGAAATGGGTGCCTTGTATAGTTGTTTTTACTTAAATAAAAAGTGATTATCTAGTTTGTTGTGGAAAAAACACTACGTATATATGAATAAATACATATTTTTCTTATGAAAAATATCATATATAAAGATTAGTTTTTTTTTATTTATTCAAGTACTATTTATTGTTAACAAGAAAAAATATTGCGGCTCTTTAAAAACTTTGAAATTTTGTAAATTGTTATTTTTGGCTCTTCTGACTCAAAAGGTTGCCGACCCCTGGTCTAGTAGATTCGGAGATAATTGACTATGACCTACTGACAGACGGACACACGAGTGATCCTATAAGGGTTCCGTTTTCATCCATTCGGACGTAAGGAACCCTAATAAACAAAGATTCATCTCTAATGGCAATGGAGCGTAAAATATTTTTGGTTAGTCCGTCTTTACCCTATACAAATAAACTGGTTTGGTTTTCCAACTCGAGGGTTGATAAGATAAGATTGTATGTATTTTCAATGCTGAATCATAAAAAAAAAACACATAAATTGACAAATAAAATATATCAAAAAAATTAAATGTCTACCTAGTAAAAAATAAGGTTTTCGTATACAAGGGCTACCTTTTAAGTCGTGTAGTTTGCCAACCTCCCATAATTATTTAAAAAAAATTACATATTCATCTCTTTGAATTTAGAATTCGAAAACAAAAGATTTTTTTCACATTGGTCGAATAGTTTTATCTATAGGTATCGTCTATTCAAAGGTGACAAGTCGGTTGTAAAAATGGAAATATCTAAGGGAAATTTGCGTGCGAAATTTTCCATACAACTTTCAATGGCGATTATCGCGACTTCAGTGCTTTGAGGAGATCAATTCTGTGTTTAGTGACACAGCACCATGTCTTAGGACTGTAGAACGCTGGTATTTATAATTTCAACGTGGGCACTCTAGCCTAAGTGACAAGCGTGAAGGTCGTCCAAAAACCACCATAACGCAAAAGAATATCGAAGCTGTGCGGCAGCTAATCCTAGAAGATCGTCATGTGACATACCGTGAGATAGAGGCATCCGTGGGCATTTCAGGGAGCACTGTCCAAAAAGTCCTGCACAAAGAACTTGGCGTAAGAAAGTTGATCTCTCGTTGAATACCACATTTTCTTAGCGACGACCAAATAACACCACTTTGTTTGCCACAACTCCTCACCGAATTTCGAAAAAACAATGCAAGACCATGACATGACAATGCAAGTTCGCAAACCGCCCGCCAAGCAAAGATGTTTTTGAGCATCCAAAATGTCGAAATTTTAGATCATCTGCCTTACAGCCCTAACTTAAGCCCTAAAGATTTTTTATGTTCCCCAAAAGTAAAAAAAAAATTGTGGTCATCGTTAAAACGTTCACCCGAAGAAGCTGTTGACGCATACAAATCAGCCATTTTGACTACCCCCACTTCGGAGTGGAATAAATGTTTTAAAAATTGGTTTTAACGCATGCAAATATCGCGGAGAATTCTTTGAAAAACAATAAATGGTAATAATCTATTAGATTGTCTATACTTTTTTCAAACGACACGACTTAAAAGGCAGCCTAGTATTATATTATGCACTCACGCCTGTATTCCTTACAGCACTCATATTTCGAAAATTGTGTAATTGTCTTTACATCACGTGTTTTACATTTACTTTCAATAGATTTCTACGAGTATAATCATCCCTTGGAGGCATCATGACTGGCCATGATGACATGTTTTCAACATTTGCTGTGAAAAAGTGTAAAGCTGAATTAAATAAACTGAGGACAGTCATGAGTGGTCTGATGGGCCTGTGTAAAATCATTTGCAGAAACCCAAAAAATTTGGTTAGCCAAGTCTGTAAAGACCACTATACAATGTTCCCAGAAATCATCAAGTCGAAAATGGCAATAGGCCAAGTCATGACAGTAAAGTTATTAGAAAATTGTAAAAAAAAATTTTTTCCATGTACTTTTTAAATTATAAGGGTTTAAAAATAAATCTTAAAAAGTGACGATCTTTCAATTCCTGTGACTACAAATATAAATTTTTTGTTATTTGCTGTAAACATTTTTTTTTTCTTTTTTTATTATTGCAATCTGTCCCTTCCGACATTCAAATTTGCTGTAAACATGAATAATTTTTCTGTAAAATACAGTTAAATGTTAAAAAAATAACTGCCTCAGTTTTAAATAAAATGTTTGTTTTTTGCCCAACATTGAATTCAAAATAATTACATCACCCAACTTTAAGTGGCTGTACTGTAAAAAAATCTAGTACACTATTTTGGCAACTAACTTTAAAAGATGGCGCGTTTAGTCTGGATTCCAAAATGGTATGACACTTACTAATTGCTATTTTTTAATTAAAGTCAAAGTCAAAGTCAAAATATCTTTATTCAAATAGACTTTTACAAGTTCTTTTGAATCATAAATTTTACACATCTTAATTTTTTTAAACTATTGCCGCTATTAACTTAATTTAATGGGGAAAACAAATACTTTGTTAGTTTTAGGTGAATTTGAAATAATAGTCAGTAGGATTTCTTTAGTTATGATTTTTATTGAATCATTTTTACCAAGTTTTATAACAAATGTTCAAAGTGTTTGCCTTCAGCTGTCTCTTTAAAAATGATAATGTAATAAGACGGGCATATCTTCTCAATATACTATATATGTACAAAAAATTATAACTTGCTGTGTCCTGCTTCATCCAGGTGTAATTTAGAATTATTAGATGTGCAGTTTGCCCTCCTGCACTAGGTCCTCTCAGTTGTAGATGAGGCCCATGCCCAGCATTGAGACATACATAATTAGGCTGATGATTATCTCACAGGAACACTGCACTTTTTCACGACAGCTTAAGACTTGGGGAAGTACATGAGACAGGAATTATATAGATCCATCTCCATACCAGTTATATCAGTTCAGTGGTTTAGGAGTGAAAGCGTTACTTTCACATTTATAATATTAATTGAGGTGTAATTTGTCTTATATGTTTAAAACAATTGTTTTAATGTTTGTTCTCCTTCTTTTTGTTTGTATTGACTTATACTATATTAGTCTTTGAGAAGGATGGATAGAATTAGATCTATGACTTAATAACTAATTAATAGCAGATATATTCACATACTTTAATGGTGAAGGAAAACATTGTGATGAAACCGCCATACCTAAAAGTTCTTAGGAACTTCTTAGGTGTGTAGTCTGCCAACCTGCATAAGGCCAGCATTGTAGAGGAGGCCTGTGCCCTGCAGTGGGACGTACATGGGCTGATGATGATGATGATATTGTAAAAAAATAGTGTTCCCACAAATAATATCACAAAATAAATAATGTTACTAATTAACAACAAATTATTAATTGAGAATAAACAAAGAGTTACTTTTCTGGTATTATTTTAAATTGTAATTTCTTCAAATTAAAAGCCTGACTTTTTAGCTTCACATGAAAATACAAGGAAAATGTGCCCAGAAGTCGGATAGACTCAAAAAAATGGTAATCATTTACTTAATAATAGCAATGGGAATTTTTTTGTAGTTGAGCACCTCTGTCTTTTGGTGGTATCTTCACCACACTTTTATTCTTGGACTTGGAGCTCAGTGTATTATTCTTTATTTCTGATTTGTCACCTCAGGAACCTGACTTGTCCATAGAGTTTGCTGCTTACAGGGTTTTTGTCACACAGTCTCTTATTATCTGCTGCTACTACAGATTGAAGCTTGGGTCCACACTGTGGGTTGCATGGATGTTGGATGGATGCAAAGGTGGTTCAAAATTATTTTATTCCATGAAATTGCTGAAGATGCTTATGAGAATGCAAAGCACCTAATTGTTGTCTAAAATGAAGCCTAGATGTACTTGTTAAATTGAAGGATGCTGCTATGAGGGACAAAGTACGCTGCAATAAGACAAAACTCAAAGGCTGCGGCATCACTCGCTAAGAATTTCTCACTAAGACGCGTCACGACATATTCTCGGCTGCTTATGATAAATTTGGAGATTTAACTCTTAACCAACTGCTGGACACGAGAGGGAATTGTGTACGCCATAAGTTCTGGCGTTCGGCATCGGATGACGTCCCTCGGTGAACTTAGCCAGGTTAACGATGACTACAGCAAGGCCCAGTCTAATAAAGATTTTTTATTGCCGTGTCTAAGACCAGGCCAACCGCAACCAGCAAGAAGTGATGGATGTCTTTTCCATTATTACTTGAGTCCGGTCCAAATAATATACATAGTCCTATTATTTCTTCGTTGAGTTGTTACTACTCCGTCATTAGTAATTCACTGCTAAAACTAGATTTGTTGTTTTAAATCTAGTTTATAAATATACATACTCAGGTACATTATTACTTACTACTTACAATATTAGTAGGAAGTTAGGAAAGGAACTAGGAGTAGCTGACAAGTGACAACAATAAATTATTCTGTCAGATAAATGTTAGCTTTGACATAACGCAATTCGTTCTGAAATCAAATCAATTTTTTTTAAGATATCATTTTTAATATAAATGTTGTTTTGTTTATTTTTAAATATTAATCCTTTATGGTTTATTTTTTTATTGCAATTGATATGGTTTTGTTTTCTTCTATGATTTTTGGAATGGTATTCATTTTAATAGGTACTATTTTATAAAAGCTGAACTACCCTTTTTTTTTTTTTTTTTTTTTTTCGAGGTGAAAGCTGTTTATGGCTCTACCCCCCGCCAGCCTTGGGGGGAGGGGGCGGGAAGCGTATGTCGGGGTCACCGGCCTTCCAGCCCGGCGCGCGTACCGCGCAGATGTTAGAGCCGGGCTGGGTCCCTAACAAAATCCCTATGCCGGCATACCGACCAAAACCCCCCGGTGGCCATCTTTGCGCTGAGTGGGGCGACTACGGTGCGTGGGCGAGAAGCGCCCACAATGAATCCGCAGCCGCCCAGTGCGCCTCCGAGACGAGAGCGTCTCGGCCCTCTCGGTTTTTAAGGGGTGCAGTTGCACTCCCACTATATTCATTCGGGCGCCCCTATTTTGGGCGCCCGCGACGGACACAGGCCACGGTGCCGCCGCCCTTCTCGGGGTCGCATTCTGTGTGGACGCACTGCCCCCGCAGCGCGTCCAGCGACCGCAAGGGCCCCAATGAGTCGCCTTTTACGACAGGCAGGGGATACCGTGGTGGGATTCTAACGCCCCCTTGCCACAGGGCAGAAAGCTGAACTACCTGGACCTGGACCATCACCAATTACCTAACTTTAACCAATGTTCCTTTTTCTTTTTTTCTATGGTTTTTGTGTAGTACAATTAACAGTGTACTAAGAGGATCACATTAATTTTGTTAATACCTATGCCCTGTTAACATTAAAAGTTTGTACTTGAATTTAATTAAATTTTTATTATTATAGGAAAGTAAACAAATATGGAATACCATTTTCATTTTTAGGCATAACTTGTACAAATGTTATAAATAAACAACTTTTTGTGGTAATTATTAACAATCATATCCCATAAAAATCTTGTAAAAAAAAACAAGTCTCGCAACTCATTTCTTCTATAAAATAAAATAGTTTGACTTGGCAATCGCTCTAAAAGTGAGATACATCGTGTTTTCATGCGATTGCCAAATCTAACTCTTTTATTTAAAATATAAAAGATTTTTAATATTGATATGGTCACACTATAAGATGTTGTCTGGTAAGCTAAGTGCATAAAAACTTAAGACAAAAGGTCCCTTGAACGGAGACTGAATAAATTCATCGACTTGGTATCACATGGATCTCACAACTTTTTACGGTAGAAGAAATGAGTTGCGAGACTTGGGTTTTTTTACAAGTTTTGTTTTTATGGGATCTCATTTCTTTTTGTAGGTAGTCTTCCTCTTCTACATACGAGACGAGTCGTGTTCTTTATTTTAAAATAATATTTTTTTTTGCGTTACTTAGAAAAAATTTGGGCCGCACACGTCCAACGTCAGTTAAAGTTAATCCTTTTGTAAAATTGTTATCTCTCTTTCTCTATAAATTGGTACTGTCAATGTACCTAACAGAAAATTACAACATCAAGCTTAACAGAGGTACCTATAGCTTGAACTGATTTACGGCACTAAATGCTACACTTAAAGTTTTTTTTTAAATGAATAAATTACTTGACCCTATATAAAGGTTTCCTCACAATGTTTTTCAGGAAAACCTGCCCGTAATAGTGCGCGACCTACGCGATAATTCATTGCTAATACACATATAACTTCGAAAATTCAGATGAGTGTGCCTTGGGTTTGAACCCACGACCACCAGGATTCTTGACCACACGCCTAAACCTCAATACCATCACTACTTATCTGTCTACACCTATTATTCCATTATCTTATACATATACTTACAGGTACACTGATTTATAC
Organism: Hemaris fuciformis; assembly: GCA_907164795.1. Classification (NCBI taxonomy): domain Eukaryota; kingdom Metazoa; phylum Arthropoda; class Insecta; order Lepidoptera; family Sphingidae; genus Hemaris; species Hemaris fuciformis. The sequence continues at coordinate 17,954,230 of OU015431.1, read as the reverse complement.
ACTGCATATGTAACTTTGTAATCCTATATATTTATATACACAAATTATTTATAAAAATCGCAAATCCAGGTATCAAACTCTAGCCCAGCGTAATCATTATGTGCCCAGAGGGCTCTGGTACACATGAGGCACTTGGCACTGAATCTTAAGAGTCTGACACTGTAAATTCTATCAAGATATCGGGTTCACTGTCTGTATTAAACAGCATCACCTCCTCCTCTTTTCTGACATAATCGAAACAACGTAAATCTTTATACATCAAAGTGTTTTACAGCTCTCAAATAACCCATTCTTTTTTCTCTATTACTAATTTTATAGCTTCCGTCATACGCTCTGAATTCTTTCTCTTTTATCTTCGTTCTCGAGTTTACGCCCACCATTGTGATGTTAAAAATGAAAAAAAAAATATTAACAAAATCATCAAATCAGTTGACACTTCAGAGAACTAATTAAGGAATAGTCCATAATTGGATACTGTGATCCGTTCACATTTGGATTTTCAACGATTTCCATTTAAATTTTTATATTAAAAAAGTCATACCATGTAATACCGCGAAAACATAGAAAAGAACATCTAAACGACCTCTAAAGCTATAAGAAAAATAGTGCATGCACTTCCTGTACGAAAAACACTTATTTTTTTACATACCTTAGAAAGATTTGTGGTAGCGATAAAACAAAACACTGTGACAACGACGGAAGGGCTTGCTCGACTGACATGGTACAACTTGTACGCGCGAATGAGAGTAAAAAGAGGCAGATAATCACTGTTTAATGCGTGTGTGAGTTTGCATTTCAGAGAAATGGGGGGATCCCATATTAGGAGACTATTCCATATTTGATTACTTTCCTCTATTGTTTTATTGTAGTATATATTTAGTCTTATTTAGTTGTGTTTTTCGTTGTTATTGTTATTATTGTATTTAATCATGTCTTATTACAGCTTAAGTAGTGAAAGTAAGGAATTACTATCTGCTTGCAGTGATGATAGTTTTAGTTCTCTTTTTGGGGAATGAATGTTGATAACCCACGCAAAGATGCCAACAGCACTGACTGTAGTACACTTATTAATATAGACTGTGTTAATTCCAAAGTGGACATCTTTATGTAAAAATTGATAACATTATACGACATACATACACCAATTAAACGACCTATAAAACTTAAACAACTGCCAACACCTTGGCTTACAGCTGATATTAAAGATCTGCTTTCTAAGAAAGCTTTTGCCAAATAATATATGTACAAAGTATAATCGACGACCCAACGAGTCTAACTGGCTAAAATATGTTAGCATCAGGAATGAAGGAACACATGTTCCTATGCTCAACGCTGTCATATTTATAACTTTGTGGAAAATACAGATTCAGCGAAGGTCTGAAAATTCCTAAAGACACTGGGAGTGGGTAAACCTGATCGAGTATCCATCCCTAAGTCCATTGACTTAAATTCTTTATACCAACATATTTTTTTTCGCTCTATTTCGACAGGACGACAAGACAATTAAACCAATTTCTACCCCGAAGACTCCCGCTTATTTCATCCAACGCGTCACGCAGTGAGTGTAGGTATCGGCCGTAAGACGATTCTACCTATCCTAGAAATCTAAACAATAATTTGCAACATTTTCTCCTCAGGCATATTTCCAACTACATGATAAAATGCCAATATAATCCCTATTCCAAAAAGGCCTAATGCCTCAGTTATTTCTGATTTTCGTACCATATCTATACTCCAATTCCTATCTAAAGTGCTTGATCGTTTGATGTATTCCCAACTCAGCGATTTCCTTACCATAACTAATCTCCTAAATCCTCTCCAGTTGGGTTTTCATCGTCGGCATAGTGTGACTACCTCTCTAACACATATTACGGACGGTATTAGATTAGGCATAGAGACAGGTCAGCTGAATATCCTAGCTTTGCTGGATTTTAGCAATGCTTACAACACCTTACCAACTTGATTTTATGATTTTCCTAACATATCTCCAATGGCGGTTGATTGGTTTCTTAGTTACCTATTTGGACGTCTACAGCGTATATTTGTTTAGGATAGTTTTTCCTCTTGGTGTGTGGTCTCAGCTGGCGTATCACGCAGTGGCGGTACTTCCATAGAAGCCCAAAAGCCCACCTTGCCTTACAAAATTCCAAATAATATTTTTTAAGCTTTAAATCTTTAGTTAACAAAACCAATTTGGCGTATAAATGAGAATATCCTGACCCGACAGTAAACAAAGATAAACTACGATATTACAAATTAATGTGTAACGCTTTTGGGCTTCTATGGAAGTACCGCCACTGGTATCACAGGGTGGCGTGCTATCTCCTCTATTCTTCGCTCTATTTATTAACTCTGTAACTAATCAACTTCGCTCATCATAGCACCCCTACGCAGATTATCTACAAATATAATATACCCGTGCCGTGCGCCTTTTAACAAGTTATACCATGCCATCATGCCATCATCATCATCAAATCAATGTTGCACATCATGCACTTTAACAATACGGTATTTTCATGAATAAAAAAGTGTTATCATTATGATAATATATTTATTTTTCTTCAAAATTTAGTGAACCCGCCGTTACATTAGTTGTATATAAACCAATATATTTTTATGGTTTCTAATGTAAATTTAAAAATAAATTGTTAAAAACTTCTTGATCATTATTTTTAAAATATCAGTTATGATTTTACATTTGCGCTACCAGCGTTCTATAAAGTCGTATGCGGGATTTCAGGCTCTTCAATCAGATTAACTACGTCTCGAGAAGTGTTGCGGTATTAATTTGCTGGATCTGAACCTTAGTGTTTAGTATAAATCTATTAATAATCTTATTAGAAATATTACTATTCAAGGAACAAAGACGTACCTATACGTCTGATTACCAGTAGGTACCTAAATCATCAACCAGTGCTGAATGCTGAATCTGTATAAATTAAAATAAATGAATAAATATAAGAATAACACTTGGGAATGTCACCGTTCTTGTTCTAATACATCGAGTTATAGTGGAAAAATGATAACGAAATTGCTTTTAGGGCTAAGTAGCCAAGAAAAGAAAATACATTGCGCACAGAATGTTTTCCCGAGATGTGCACCAGAGTGCGTAGCCTCGTGACTCTCACGCATGCTTATTCTAACTATGCGTCCTAAAATAGAGCCAAGTCTGAGGTATTGCAAGCCTCTGCAATTTTGAGGAGTCTAAATTGAACAGAGTTTCGGATGGCACTGCGAGTATTTCAGGGCGCCATCAGTGGAACTTAATTTGTGAAAAGTATCACAAGCTGAAGTAAGTATTCTAGGTGACGTGAGTTTGCGTAAAATGCCATAAAGTGCTGTAGAGTGCCAATCCGTGCATTAATATGCTGTATCCCACAGAAATAGGCCATTTGGTCTAGCCATAAACTATTATCGTCATAATCATCATCAGCCCATATATTCTGTAAGAACCAACGGGCCTCCTCTGAAACTGAAAGAGATTAGGCCTTAGTACAACTAGCGTCCAAAAAAGGTTGGAATGAATGGCATCTCAAACCCTTCCAATTTTGAGGAGTCTACAATTTAGCGGTGCGTGGGATGGCCAGAGAAAGGTTTTAGTCGGTATGCTCCCGTATAATTTTTATGAGGGACCCAACTTAGGACAAACAATTCTTCCGCGTGTCGAGATCGAAGACCCCGAAATACCGTATTCGGCCTCTCACGAGATACCTAGCTTAGGGCATTTCCCCTGTTTAACACATTCACTGCCGAACAGGTCCATATTCCCCATCAAAACATCACGATAGACCCTTTTCTGCCTACCATGCACTGACGGTGACATATATCCACTCAATGCGGCAGTGGGCCCACATTTCGGCCCACCGTCCCAAGCAGCCGGCGACCCGATTCCGCACAGAGCGCGCGCCCCGCCATTTAGTATTGTGCTATCTAGCTGATGTAACGTAGCGTTCGTTCAATATAATCAATGGTGGCTAGCAACAAAAGAAAATACAAAATTTGCCTCACTTTACGCCTCGTTCGCACGGGAGTTAAAAAAGCGTTGTGCTAAAACCCGGCGTTGGCGCTTTTTTAACGCTCTTAATTTGATTGTTCATACGAGCGCTTTTAAATCACTCTTGTCTCGTCTCGCGCTTTAGTAAGACGTGAGAATGGTTAGCGCTAAATGACTAGCAATAGCGGTTTCATTCGCTAGAAGGCGAAAAAGGAAACAGAAGGCATTCTGGGTACATCCTCTGAATGACCCGAGATACGTAAAAGTGCAGTTTTTTGCCTGTAATTATATTTAATTATTTTCGAATGTCTATAGTAGGGTTTCTCAAACTTGTGGTTCACGAATCCCTGTTACAGTTTCCAGGTGACAGCGAACCCCTTAAGCCTTAAGTAACTAATCCCCCAACCAAACCAAGAAAGTTATAAAACTGTCTGCTGAAGAAAATATTTTTTTTATTTCAATAAAAGATAAAGAAAGTGCCAAAAGAAATATCTTTTCTTGCTTGTTTCTTGTCGCAAATGGTGTCAATTTTAGGAGTAATTTTGGACAATTTTAACCTTAATTCTGACTTGACATCAAATCGATTAATTTTTATCATGACCAGGTGTGAAAATCCAGTCTCACATATGTATATTGCCAATATGTTTGCCGCTCGTTCCTGCTAAGCGTCGAGTCGCCATTACATATATCTTGTCGCGAACCCCCTGCCGTCGAATGGCGAACCCCACGTTGAGATACCCTGGTCTATAGCAACATTTGACGTATTGTTGAAAATGGTGGGCCCTCAAATAACACTTCAAGATACCAACATGTGTTTGGCGATATCATCTGTACAACGGCTGGTTGTTACACTAAGATAAGTAAAACAATAATAAAAAAATTACAATTATAATTATTTAAACGAAATTAATCATGACGACATCATTGACAAACGCAGATAAACAAGAACAAGACACGTCCGCTCACGAAAACAGCGCGCTGCGCACTGACTGCAGCGCCGACGCTTTTTTACCGCTCGTGTAAACAATAGTATAACGGCGTAAAACCATATACTGAGAGCTACGTCATCGCTCTTGCATAAACAAGAATGACTCACGGGCGGTCGCCCCTCTTCGGTGTCGATTGCCTCCACTGTTCGTCTATAAAAGGCCGCCCGCTGCAGCGGAGCGAGCATTCATCGGTCTGCGCGCGGACAGCAAACATCCGATTTATTGGAAAATAAAAGGAACTTTGATTGAAGTTGATTGTTGAAATTACTTCTAAAAAATGGATCCTCCAGTAATAACGATGTCACTGCTATTCATAACGATACAGGGCTATCTGCCTTGTCAGTAATTGTGAAAGTTTACTAAAGAAAACTCAAAGTATGAGTTATCACCATGAACCAACAGTCGTGACGACGGCACACCTTAAAGACACTTCCAAGCCTCCTGCTCCGACAAGTATGAAGTTGCATATGTTCTATTTCCGACGCCCAAAATTCAAAATGCAACACTGCGCGATAAAAAAGCGTCGCGTTTTAAAAACGCTGTCGTGTGAACATAATACTTGGGAATTCATTTGTTGTATTTGAACGCTTTTTTAACGCGCGTTAAAAAAAAACTTTCGTGCGAATGGGGCCTTATAGCTCAAAGCGTTCTATCTTAACTTTTTAATTTCCCTTGAGAATCTATTTATCAGTTCCCAGGTAAAAATCATATGGTAAATAAATCACACGGAAGTTTAAAAAAATATCTGAATATTAGATCATGTCCTTAAGACGAGCGCTAAACGGAGAAATTGTGCAGGGTGCTACGAGAGACTACGAGAATCTTTGATAGTACAGAAGCAAAAAAAAAGTAAAAAAAAAATTGCAGGAAATGCAACTAAAGCCTTGGCGTAACATGTTTTAAATAAGTTTTTCACTTTTTTACGATGATTCTGTTTTATTTTCGTTATCCCTTTATTTTATAAGCTTTTATTTAACTTGTAATGTATGTACATATGTATGTTTGTTCGGGTGGAATTTTTGAACTCAATTTTGAAGTAGATATCTTCAACTCAAATGCTTTTAAAAGCATTTTCCTCGAAATCACTTTTTTTCAAATTGCAGATAGATAATCTTCGAAACTACTCGATCGATTTTGATAAAATTTTGTACGATCTTTTATTAAGGTGTTTTGTGTAGTAATTCACCACATTTAAAAATATACACAATATATTATATGTATATTGACAATATCAAAATTTACAGGACATGAACGGTGCGAAAATAGGTAAATTTTTGAATAATATTTTTCCAAAGCCGCCATTTTTTTCTATTATCGATTTTTATCAAACGGGGGTGAATTACCACGTGGCAAACGTTCGTCGATTAGCCTCCTTAGCCTCGATTTGGCGCTCTCTACAATTTTTTTATAAAATGCTGGACAAAATTAAAAACCCCACATTCCTAATCTATATGATTAACATAATAACCTGGTAAAAAAATTATTCTTTCATCTAGAATGGAAGCCGAGATTTTTTTTTAAAAAGAGCTCAATTATCTCTCTCTAGACTAGACACCTGCCTTAAATCTATTCCAAAACCATCCAAGAATATGTGTTCAAAATTTTAGAGGCTAATTCAACATATTTTCGAAGCTAGATCAGTTTTAGTGGCCGAGCGTCGAGCAGGTGCGAATGCTCGGACAGACCCGAGTGCGCGCGCTTCGCCTCTTCATGTATTCTATTGTTTGATGATACTCGTATATACCTGAAAAGATCGAACTGACCTTTGAAATACAGTTTAAAACTCCATGTAACGTTAGTGTAAGTATCCAAAAACTATACACAGTCAGGTCATAAGTATTGTCACACAGTAAAAACTTTTCTTTTAGAATGCTGGCCACAAAAAAGTTTATTGAATTCGAATTTCGAATTGTTCATGAAAATAAAAATGTATACTTTTTAGAATTTTACTCATTTTTAAATATGGAGTGGACGCTTAAAGAAGACCGTGTTGCAGTTATTGCGTTGCATCGTTGCGGTTACGATATAAATGGAACCCTATGAAGTAACATAGACTATATTTTATCCCGGAAATATGTAGGGTTCCCGTGGGATGAGCATATATTGTAATGCGAATGTAACGCTGCCTGTGTTATACTTTCTAGCCTAAACCATTGGACTGCTGGTGGTAGGATATTCGTATCCGCCCGGATGGCGACCACCGTACACAGGGCGTAAAACCCGCCATAGTGGCACATGCAAGTGTGCCGCGTTCCGGGATCAGCCAGTGTATATCCGGTTTTCGGGGGGGCTTCAACCATGGTGAAAGGATGACCGTGCCGGCAATTTTTTTGGCTGGTTTGTCGCGGTCGGTCCTTTGATCGCCATGATTGATAGTCCCCCAAACTTCTTCACAATAAGGTGAAGAGGTATTCGGCCGGCATGATTGTGTCGACCAACGGGAGACCATCATCTCTCGCTGGTCGGCACTTTTTCTGGACTCCATTGCGCTTACCATCAGGTGCAATGGGGTCACTTTGCTGTGCCAGAATAAAAAAAAAAAAAAAAAAAAAATGATTTTTAGTATGGGGCTACATAGGACCCACCGACGCAACATAGGATATTTTTTATCCCGGAAAATGTAGTATTCCCGTGGGAATGGGCTTTCACGCCTATACTATTCGCCCGATTTATATGATTTTTGCTTTGAATACAAATGGGACACTATAAAGTAACATAAGCTACATTTTATCCCGGGAATATGTAGGGTTCCCGTGGGATAAGCATATATTGTAATGCGAATGTAACGCTGCCTGTGTTATACTTTCTGGCCTAAACCATTTGACTGATTTAGATGATTTTTAGTATGTGACGAGATAGGACCCACCGACGCAACGTAGAATATTTTTTATCCCGCAAAATGTAGTATTCCCGTTTGAATGGGCTATCGCGCCTATACTATTCGCCCGATTTATATGATTTTTGGTTTGAATACAAATGGGACACTATGAAGTAACATAAGCTACATTTTATCCCGGGAATATGTAGGGTTCCCGTGGGATGAGCATATATTGTAGTGCGAAAGTAACACTGCCTGTGTTATGCTTTCACGCCTAAACCATTTGTCCGATTTGAATGAATTTTGGTATGGACATAAATGAGACCTTTAAAAGGGACATAGGCTACTTTTTTGAATAATTCAATAAGTGCCATTTCGGGCACTTAGAAGACGATAGGTGTCATTAGACCATTTAAGATTCTAAGGATTCATTAAGTTACGTTGAATATAGTTAAGTGCGGTTAAGTGTCATAAGGTGGTCTTAAGTTTACTTAGGTGACGTTAAACGCACTTAGGTTACTTACTTGCCATTATTAGATTGGTATTGCTACTGGGTGGTTTTAAGTTCTCTTATGTGATATATGATTTTGAAGAGCTTACCCATAAGTAACTTTAAGGAAGATTATGTGCGGTTATGTACAATTAAGTGACGATAAGTTTTATTGGTGTATGTTAAGTGACGTTAGGTGCTATTAGTGGATGGCGAGTGACGTCAGGTGCCATTATCGGATGAAGTGACATCAGATTCCATTAGTCGAATCTATAAGGCTACAAGTGCCGTTATTGGAAATCACGCGACGACAGGTGCCATATTTGGCACTTATGGCAATTTTAGAAGAATTTTAATGGAACTTAAGGAATAGAAGAGCTATTTTTCCGTTTTATGAATTTAGGTGCCATTTTTGGAACTGAAATCGCGAAAGGCACCATTATTTGAAGTCAGTATCCTGGATGACTTGAATTCACGTTAAATGCCATTTAGCACTGTGGAGTAGTGGTGACTGGTACCGGTACAGTAAAATGTTATCATGTGCATTTTTATGGGGCTCGGTGTCATTATGCGATGTTAAGTGCCATTATACGCACCTAGATGACATTAGATACATTTTCGCGATAAATTTATGAGACGATCTGAGGTTATGAAAAATGTCATAATGTCACTTGAGACGACTCTCGAAGACAGAAATGACCTCCAGTGGTGAACTACTGCAACAATTAGCGTAATTTTTGATTTATAGATTCACTTAGTTAGTTTCTGCACCCAACCCAGAAGTCTACGCAGACGGAGTCGCGGGCAAAAGCTAGTATAGTTATACTTCTTTAGGCGCGTTATGATAAAATTTTGAGAGTAAAATTTTAAGATGCACGCGCATCACTGTATCACAAAAGTAAGACGTTAAAGCTGCCTATGTGCTCCAATATATAATTGACAGATTGAAGCTGCCTATGTTAAATGTAAGTGTCAAATGGATCAAAAAAGTTTTAATATGTTTCGGACTGAATATTTTTAAAAAAAAGTTTATATGTTTAAGATTTTTAAAATGTAGAATAGTGACAGTAATAAAAAGGGATTGACATATTTATTAGTTGTCAAATATTTATGAATGCGTTCAGAAATGTAATATGTTGTGGAAACTAAGAACTACGTATGTGACTGTTGGGCTTATTTATAAGTTTTACTTCAGTCGTGTGGCATAACTTATAACGCATCTACACACCCACTTTTTAATAATAAAAATTGTTTTTTAAAGCTTGAATGTAACATATTATCGTTAACCGCAATCATTTCCTTTCCTTTCAAAAAATTGCTGGAAAAACGTGTTTTTTTTCGGCTTCTAAAGCAGATTACTACCTTAAATGACTGCTAATTTAAAAAGCGTGTGTGTCAAAGTACTTGTCAAGCCCGAACTCGAGGGGGTTGCGTCGCTTAATTACTGAGTTCCTATCGCCACCTTCCAACTCCATCTCCAGACCTTGCATACCATCTTGTATCAAAGTACTCGCCAAGACGAATTAAACGATACCAAACTAGAGGGGGTTGCGTCGTTTAATTACTAAGTTCCTGTCGCCACCTTCCAACTCAATCATCACACCCTGATTACCATATAGTGCCAGAATAAAAATAAAAAAAATAAAATAAAAGTATCAAAGTACTCGTCAAGACGAATCAAGAGAACCCAAACTCGATGGGGATGCGTCGTTTAATAACGGAGTTCCTATGGCCACCTTCCCGCTCCATCATCAAACCAATGGTTACAATCTAGTTACAAAGTAATCGTCAAGACGAATCAAACGAACCCAAACTCGAGGGGGTTGTTCGTTTAATTACGGATCGTTCGTTTATTTATGGCCATTTTCCAGCTCCATCATCAGATCAGCTCTATATCATAATAATATTGCATTGTCATCCGATTTATACATGCACGCAAAATTTCAGCTCAATCGGAAACCGAGAAGTGGATCAAATTAAAGATTTGATTACAAACAGACAACGGAACAGATGAAAATAAATTATAATTTTAGGTGTGTTCCACAAAGCGCTCAAAACGCTCACGCTACGTTTAGTTATTTAGATAGGATTTTGATCATGCGCACCTTTAGAAATAAAGAAGGCGCAAAGCAGAAAAACTTTACAATTTTTCTTGTTTTTTTCTCTCGTGCGTCGATAAAGAAGTTTCACTTCAAAAAAATTGTATTTATCATGTTTTTGCAAAGTTATAGCATTTTAATCTACCCTAGTGCTGGTGATTCGAGAAGGACCTACGACGTACTGGCGGAAATATCGTAGGGCGCATTTCGATCCGCACCCACACCAGATGAAGATTTATGATTTTACTTGCTGTAGTCAACATATTAAAAAAGCCTTAGTCTTCCACGCTGGCCTTAGTTCTAAATCCGCGTTTGCTGAAATATATTAATAACTAGCTTTTGCCTGCGACTCCGTTCGCGTAGACTTCAGGGTTGGGTGCAGAAAGAAAATAAGTAAATCTATAAATCAATTTTCTCTTCTTGTTGTCAACGGAAGTCATTAACATCTCCGAAAGTCGTCTTATGACATTTCGACACTTTTCATCAACTCAGATCGCCCCACCAATTCATCGCGAAAATGTATCAAACGTCACCTAGGTGCGATTAGTGGCACTTAACATCCCATAATGACACCCAGCGCCATCTAAGTGCACATGATAACTTATACTGTACTAAATATGTCCCTTTTTCAAGTCTCATTTTTGTACATACCAAAAATCATCCAAATCGTTGAAATGGTTTAGGCGTGAAAGCATAACACAGGCAGTGTTACTTTCGCATTAATATATATTAATGCGAAAGGAATGAATGTATATAACGAGCATATGCTCATCCCACGGGAATCCTACATATTCCCGGGATAAAATTTAGTCTATGTTACTTCATAGTGTCCCATTTATATTCATACCAAAAATCATACAAATCATTTATACATATGGTTTAATTTAAGTTTTTATAAAAAATATGTTTCAGATATTATAATCCGAATTACTCGTAGTAAAAGTAAGTTGTTGATGTTTATTCAAAGCTTGCTGGAAAGACTAGAGTTGTTTTCATTTAAGGCACGTTATTATCTAGGATGCAAACTATTAGCCCACACCTTGAGGTTAAACAACGGTATTACTTTACACTTAGATCAATGCAGGTGTTTTTACGTGCATATGCCTGAGACTGTCGTTTAAGATAAAATATCAGCTAATCCTTATCACATATACACATATGAGTACATAACCTCACGTCTGTAATCCAAACCAGATATGTATGAGCCCCACGTAATAGCTGCGTGCTGCTACTGGCAATTTCCAAATTGAAAAATCCAATAACACTTTGCCCGAGCCCGAAATCGAACCGGGGACCGCTAGATTGCACGACACATACTTTTAACACAAGACCACGAAAACAAAGTTTTGATAAAACCCTAGATTGTTATACCTCGTTAGATAGCTGATGAAACGTAGATATTTTTAGGCACATCTGCAAAAGAGGCGCCGTTATATTTTTTTAGACATCCTTTCAAGAAAAATAAACTTTCAAATTTTTTGTTATTTTTTTAAGTTTTAATCGTCTACAAAGACTTATTCATTCATTTTACGTACAATATGGTTATTGAGGTCATAAATCTTCTTATTTTACATGTAAAAACTAAATAATAATAAGACTTACACATTTCAAAATATCTAAGCTCATAGCCAAAAATCGGGAGTTGTTGTAAAAAAACAATTAAATTCAAATATCTCGAAAACGGTTAGATTTAGGATAGGGTGTTATAGTGAAATCAGTTAGAAACGATGTAAACTACACGCCCTTAATGGGAATAGCTCGACTTAACCAGTAACCCTGTATATACTCCATTAAAAAAAATAAGTTTTGATTAGAGTTAGGTATACATTTAATAAACAATATCAATTTGATTCCTAGGTGCATGCACGGCACAAGGTTGCTAGGCTTTATTTCCGAATCGGTAATAGTACCTTTACTTGGTTGTTTCATTCGAATATTCTCTGTAACAGTATAAATGCCGGAAATGTACCCGCAAAACAGCACCAAGAACGCCCACAATTATGTAGGACTTGGTAACTGGTTTCTGCCCCATACAATATGTTCGTGAAATCACCTTCCCCCAAAATATTGCTGAGTGCCTAGAAGTGGCGGTACTTCTATAGAATCCCAAAACCCCAGCAAGCCTTATAAAATTCCAAATAATAATCTTTATACTTTAAATCTTTATTTAACAAAAGCATTTTAACATATAAATGAGAATATCCTGACCCCACAATAAACAACTATAAACTAGACATTACACAATTAACGTGTAACGCTTTTAGGCTTCTATGAAAGTACCACCATTGGTACCTAGTATAGAGAGTTTTTTAAATAAAATAGCCTACATTTTGTTTTAAAAGTCGGCATTACCGATTATAATTACTAATCTGGTGTTGTGCGTGTTCGTTTGTGGCGGTGATCACTTTTATTCGGACGGCCTGGCCCTATCCTACCACACACACGCCACTGTAACTCCTGTGCTCCAGGACCAACAGCAGCACGCACAGTATTGACGCCGAGCAATGAAGCTCAGCGAATGTTAGGGGACCTAAATTTGTCATAAATAAAGGCGGAGTTGGAAAATAAAGAGTTTTCCACTTCCCTCCACAGCAAAGCCGGTGACAAAACATTGAGCTATGAGACACCTCACATAAAAAGAAAGATAATTACAATTAGTGAAATTAGACGCAATTAACGCACCACAGGCAAACAACTATATGAGATCTACTGAATAAATTGGACCTAAGGTGCGAGCTGTTATGTAGATTTCCAATAATAGGCATGACAAAACGCTGAAAAGCACGGAAATTCTTCCTAGATTCATCGGATCAATCGGGCGGCCTACTTGCTCGGTTCCTTTCTATTGAACATAAAAATAAATTCAAAAAATTATTATCGTGGAACTTACAAAAATTAACGATTTATTACTCCATATTTGACATATAAACGATATTAGAATTATTTATGACAGCCTCGTGGTCTCGCGGTACACGTATGTGCCATGCGCTCTTGAGGTCCTGGGTTCGATTTCCGGGTCGCGAAAAGTGTTATTGGGTTTTTCCAATAGGGAATTCTCAGTAGCAGCACGGAGCCTGGAAATGTGACCGAAAAACGCAATTAGGCTCGCCCCCTATTACGTGGGACTGATAGATAGGTGGCGACATGTGGGTGGAAAAATGAACGTCTGCCTACCCCTTCGGGGAATATAGGCTTGAGGTTTCGAATGTATGTATGTTATTTTTTTATGTTAACATAACTTATCAGCGACTACACAGTATAAAAACATCCTAAATACGAGTCTTATGCATTTTATTTAAAAGTTAAGACCATATATTAACAAGTATGCTTATGTGTTCATTAAGACTGCATTCATCACCAGCTTCTCTTAGGTCCACTGCTGGACCTCTCCTAAGACTGCATTTCAATACTTAATTAATGTAGCCATTAAGCTATTTTACTCTAAATGTGAACAGTTTATTCATTCTTCCTCGATTCCCGCTAATATTGACGAAATTTGTGATAAAAAATGCCTCCATTTTCGCTTTTCGGGATACAGGCGAGAAAAAGTATGTACACAAAATGTCACATCAATATGATTTTTTATAAAAGGAGTTTTCGGAATCCATTGTAATGAGCAGTTTAATTAAGAAAGAACTCGTAATCTCTCAGAATCATCATCATCATCAACAGCCCATATACGTCCCATTGCTGGGAACGAGCCTCCTCTACAACTGAAAGGGTTTTAGGCCTAGACCACCACACTGGCCTAGTGCGGGTTGGTGGACTACACACCTAAGTAATTCCTAAGAACTTTTAGGTGTGCAGGTTTCATCACGATTTTTTCCTTCGCCGTTAAAGTACATGATAATTCTTTATTAATACACACATAACTTCGAAAAGTCAGAGGTGTGTGCTTGGGGTTTGAACCCGCGACCGTCGCGATTCTTGACCGCGTGCCTAAACCTCAAAGCCATCACGACTATATTAGTCCTGATGGCCTCGAAGTCGTGATTTCTCGGAATAATTTCAAATTTTCTTCCCATAAATCGGCTTAAGGACTGTTACAGATATTGTATACCTTCAAAATTTTAAGCTTATCTTGTTATTGTTATGAATATAATGATCAAATAGGCGCAAGTAAGGTTCCATAATTAAGATTTGGTATGTGCATAACGTGCAGTTGGAATGTTCGAGAACATGAACATTAAATTGTGCGTAGTATCCAACATAATATAACATAGCTGAGCTGTACATAGTGTAGAAAATCAATACAGGTACTATTTTAGTTCTGTTGAATTCCAGGCCCTGCATCGGCGCACTAACGCTACCTATATGTAAAGGTCAAATGGTTATCTATGGAGTGGGATGGGTGACGCGCAATTCGACAAAACATTCGTTTAAACGGAAACTATTAGGCGTAGAAAAAAAATAAAGCCATTTATGTATGATTAAAATATATAGTTTTCGGTACTGATAGTTTTAAATTCAAACATTCGCTTATTTTCGGATTTGGAATTGCTTTTTTGATACAAAGTGGGCGGTTTTCTCTCTGGCACGTTCTGCGCCACCCCCTGGCATTGGCGCCCCCTCCCCCGGGCCCCGCGACCCGGGGTTGCTGAAGCAGCAATGCCAGCGAGGCGGCACTCGAGTCCGACGCTCCGTGGCACCAAGACGTCTCCTTCAGCCTTCCAAAGATTATTTCTAGAATTTTCCAGTGAGTGAGTCAAGTGAATTATTTTTTTTTAGTTTGTCTTTTTCGCCTTTTTTCTTATTCGTGATTTTTTGCTACGGTCGCGTCCCGGAAGTGGTCTGCAGTTGCTGATTGTCGAGTTCGTAAGTATACATATATATACCTTAGCCTCTACGTCTAGTGCCTAAAAAAGATTACAGCGTCTATTAAAAAGTGAATTAATGTTGGGGAATTATTATATTCTGCAATTTTTATAAAATATTTTTAAATAAAACAAGGTGTCAGCTTCGAGTTTTATAAAAGTGTATGTGGTATTTATGAAAGATTTATTCCTTTTTTGCGTAAATTAGTTTAAAAGGCGGAAAACGTTTTAGATGATTTCATACAAAATTTACTAAAAGAAAACGAACATACATTTCCGTTTCGCGGTTTTCAACGAGAGCTCGTTTGCAACAAAAAATATATTATATTTGATACTAAACTATTAGATTAAATCCCTACATACGTATTCGGAACCCTAACAACTGTAGCGTATTTCATACTTGGCTGTTTTTTCCTTTCATTTTGCCGATATATAACGATTGCCCTCAATTTTATGATACTTTAACATAGAGTCAGATGGAGAAGTTTTGGAATTTTTAATTTTTTCTTAAAAATTAATTAGCGTAAGCATAAGAAATATTTACGCGTACCTACTTAAAGGTTATTTGTATGCTAAAATCAATTATAAACATAAAAATAACAACATTGTAACATGAAAATCAGACTTTAATGATAGTAACCAAGGGCATCATTTTACAAAATACAGTCCAGCCCTTTCAAATATGATGGGGAAAATGGCAGAAAAATCGCATAGGTACTTCAGTATATGCAGTACCTATACTCTGGTAAAAAAATTCTTTAAGTTTCTTTTAATCAGCTGACAGCTGAGGCTTTCGTTTCAGCTGAAATTGCTGAAATTCAAAGAACATTCCGAACAACGCGCGTTTATATCTACTTTTAGTGTCCATAAATCCATAGAAAACACGTGATATTTTCGAAAATATATAAAAAATGATATATTTTTTTTTTTGGGGGTAATGTCCGAAAAATTTTCTACATTTTGGTATAGTAATGTCCGTGGTTGTTTCACTGTAAACGCTAGAAAAAAGCAATTTTCTCAACTCATATTTGCGTAAATTTGTAAATTTTCAGTGCGCCTGAAAATCATGTTTTTCTTGGCAAAAATACAAAATAAAAAAACTAATCAAAAGATAAATAGGCAAAGATATATCTAAGCGCGGTGTAGGTCAGAAAAGAGCCAAAGAAGCGCCGCCCACTACCCGTGACCTTTCAGCGTACATAGCGCTGAAACCGCTTTATTTCAGTAGCCACAGCCCCCTTAGCGACATATGTATGTACCTATGAACTTTCATATTACCAGTAAAAACGCAATACATAAATAGTAAATACGAAACCATACAAAAGCTGCGCTTATTATAATCAATAATGAAATCTTCATGACCATTTTTCTATATAATTTGTACATTTTTGACGTATGCAGAAGGTCTTACTAACTCCCAATAAAAATTCCCACCTTGGTCAGACGTTATAGTATAACTATGATATCAAAACGAGTACAAATACAAAAATCACTGATTTGCTATCATAAAAGTAATAAAAACGTCTAAGTAAGTTATCCGTATTTTTTGGTACAACTTAACATGTTTATACCAAGAATAAGTTAATGTGGTATTAATATTCATTATCAGTTCAAAAACGACCCAATGCTGAGCACGAGCTTCCTCTAAAACTACGAGGAGTTAGGCCTTGATTCACCACGTAGGCCTAATGCGAGTCGGTGGGCTAACATACTGTACATAAAAAAATAATGAAAATAATGATACAACAGGACTTCCAATAATATGAAAGACGAGTATATCATGGTATGTAAAAGCTCCATTTGAAGCCCTTGATTGGTGTAACAAAAGAGACTTCACACTAAATTCTGTAAACTGACGTTTCATAAGAGTATGCTAAAACAGTTGTACAGTACAAACCATATTGTGTGATAAAATAAGATATACAATTAATGACTCCATTTTTTTTTAATATATTCATAAATTTGGCAAACAACGCATACGCAAGCATACAAGTCGTAGTCACGCCAAAATAGACTAAAATATTACATAAAACCGAAATAGCTCACAATAAGTCCACAACAACCGTCAAGTGTTTGCCCTTATAACTTTTTATTGGGTTCGCCGCCGCTGGGCTCTCCCGGAACAAAACCCGACATAAAGCCACTAGAAACGACACACGTTTACGTAAGCGTACTTATAATATTTCACGTAGCAAATGTAAAAAGTTGAATCTTAGTATTAAAAATGATATATGTCATATTATAAGTAGAGCCCGGAGAATGAAATGTTTGTCAAAAAATATATTTTTTAAATCTAATATTTTTATCATGTCCGTGAAACGCATGTCCGTGAAACTGTTGAATACCAAGAATTAGAAACAGCGTGTAGAGCGCCAACGGAAATGATTTTCATTTTAGGTACGTAGACCGAGATCTCGAACATTCGACACAATAGAGGCGTATTTCACCTATAGCCTCCCACAATCAACCTGCCGATTTCATTATCCCGCACCCGCACCTATGTTGTTAATATATCCCTTTTCCACCGTAACTCGGTTGCACGTTTCACCGCAACCTGCCGATAATGTCATATATTACATTCTACGTACATTTTAAAAAGCATATAAACATACATATACTAACATAACATAAAATAATCCATCCATTCCGTCGAATATAACGAATCCTGAAATAATATTACATTATATGAGAGAAATGAGAGCGCTGAGAAGCATGTGCGGAGTGAAATAGATAGATAGAGTGAGGAATAGTGTGGTAAGAGGAAAATGTGGATTAAAAGTCGATGTAGTGTCCAAAATTGAGAGGGGGATGTTAAATTGGTTTTGCCACATTGAAAGGATGAATGATAGCAGAATCATGAAAGAGATTTACTGTGCAGAAGTGAGTGGTGAAGTCGGTCAAGAACGACCTAGGAGCACCTATAAATATTAGATAGGTGAGTTATTCAAAGGAGTCACATAAAGAGTCTTCGTAAACGACGTGCATGCGTGATAAGGATAATGTCAGTTGAGGAAGCAAAAGAAGTATGTTTGGACCGTAGCATTTGACGCTCTATTGTCTCTGCTTACTCCAAAGAAGACAGTCATGAGTTTATATAGTATGTATGCATATAAACATAATGTCATATCTCCATCGCCGCTACTAGTACGGCTTTTACCTGCGACCTTCAACGCGTCGCGCCCCCCGCTAACTGCCCCTCCCCGCACATCTTCGATCCGAAAGAAGCGCATGCGCGATATCACCCGCGCCCGCGCGCCTTGACCCAAATTCTACAAACGGAGGATTCGAGAATTCTGGTGGGTAGTTGAGCTCGGGCCCAGCACCCGCCACCACGTGCGGTTGTGCTCCGAAAAGCAGCTTATTATATTTTATGGTTCGCAAACATTGAAACAAATATTATTCGTGATAAAGACTCAAATAATATACATTAAGGAGAATATACATACGCGGTTGCGAAGTTTTGTTGCAAGACACTATTGATCGAATCGACGACAAGTAGCACCACTTCGTTGAACAAGGCGAAAATGTGAATTAAAAGTCGATGTAGTGTCCAAAATTGAGAGGGGGATGTTAAATTGGTGTTGCCACATTGAAAGGATGAATGATTGCTGAATATTGAAAGAGATTTACTGTGCAGAAGTGAGTGCCGAAGTCGGTCACGAACGTCCTACGAGCACCTATAAATATCAGATAGGTGAGTTATTCAAAGGAGTCACATAAAGAGTCCTCGAAACCACGTGCATGCGTGAAAAGGATAATGTCAGTTGAGGAAGCGAAAGAAGTGTGTTTGGACCATAGCATTTGACGCTCTATTGTCTCTGCTTACCACAAAGAAGACAGTCATGAGTTTATCTAGTATGTATGCATATAAACATATGTCATATCTCCATCGCCGCTGCTAGTACGGCTTTTACCTGCGACCTTCAACGCGTCGCGCCCCCCGCTAACTGCCCCTCCCCGCACATCTTCGATCCGAAAGAAGCGCATGCGCGATATCACCCGCGCCCGCGCGCCTTGACCCAAATTCTACAAACGGAGGATTCGAGAATTCTGGTGGGTAGTTGAGCTCGGGCCTAGCACCCACCACCACGTGCGGTTGTGCTCCGGAAAGCAGCTTATTATATTATACGGTTCACAAGCATTGAAGCACGTATTATTCGTGACAAAGACTCATTGAATACACTTGCTCGTATATATTGAGGAGACGCCGTTTGGAAGGTTCGTTGGACGACACTATTGATTGAATCGACGACAAGTGGCGCCATTTTGTTGAACAAGTCGAGTCAGAAGACCTCTCCACGTTTACACATGCGCATTACAATTTCAACGTTCAGTAAATGTGGCTTATTAGTTTTCTTTCGCCGCCATTTGCAAGTGCGTTGTTGCTAGTGCCCCAAATTTAATAAATATCAAATCAAAACAAAGCATCGAGGGGATTCCCAGGTCTAAAAGTATTCAGCTTATGTGTTTGAAACAGCTTTAGTGTAGATACGGTTTTTGATGTCCACAACGACGTCAATAACGTGATCCTTTTAAGGCAAGATTCATGATTATATAGAAACTTTTATCGCGAAATTGCCACGTTTATATTCCGTTCACGTTCATACATCCAATATTACTCACAATGAATTAAAAAGTGTGTGTGTACTTATGTACACGCGTTAGAAGTTATACTTCATACATAAATATATATTTTCTTAAATAATATAATAATATATTATAAAATAATATTTTAATAACTTCATGGTGTCGGTTTTTCATGACAGTGTGCGCGCGCATCGTAATAACTTCAATTTTTTTTTTTTTTTAATAACTTCATGGTGTCGGTTTTTCATGACAGTGTGCGCGCGCATCGTAATAACTTCAATAAGTTTTTTACTTAATCTTAAAATTAGGATAAACGAAATTCCCGATTCCAACGGGGCCAATCGATAGCTTACGTCACGCCGGTTCCAATGATACCAAACTCGGGTATCCTAGGGGGGGGGGTGTCTCGGGCTAGGGGCGGAGGGGGGGGGGGGTAAGGTGAACAGTACGTGACGTAATCAAATCTACTTAAAAAAATATGTCAATCCCTTTTTATAACTGTCACTATTCTACATTCTTAAAATTTAAAAACAAACTTTTTCTGAATAACTTTTTGGTGTCGGTGTGCGCGCGCATCGTAAAAAATCACTCTCATCATTTTTCCCTAACGCGCCAAAAGAAGTATAACTTCAAAAATTTTGAAGCAGTCTATTGATTCAAGTGATAAAGTGGTGCGTCATTTCCATAACAAGATGAAAATTCTGGAGAAATACTGGTAAATAATTTAGATTTAGATACTTTGCGCCTTCAGAAAATAAATGTTAGCGTCGCCTCACCCCACAGTGCCTCCTACGCAATTTGCTCTAAATATATCACCATAAAAGAGCAAGAGGTAATTGGAATAAATCCTGATTTCTATTACGATTTTTTTCTTTAAGGAGTTTGTTTCCTGACCTAGTTTTGATATTGCCACTTTATTAATATCCAAACAAATACTGTGATTGTTACAACAGTATGAGAGTGTATTAATGAGCTGCTCTAATTTGGGAAATTCAGTCATTGTATGAATATTGTAGAGTATCTCTTGATTGAAAAAGAGCAACATATTCGTGTTTTTTATTTTATACAAACACAGGTACTAAATGCAATAAACAATCAACTAAAAGTCCAACAAGCTTTCTTACTAGGTAGTAAGAAATGGCAACAAGTATAAATAAATTAAAATATCACTATCAATTTTATTACCTAGCATGGTTTTGAAAATTTGTCCTGAAATAGACTTCGATATATGAGACTCGCATTTAATTTAAGTTGTTTTCCGAGGATGCTCTCATAAATCTGCATACTGCAGAATCCTTTGTACTCAAATTTGTGTGTTCCAATTAAAATTATCTCAAAAAAATATATCTTATCTCCATCACCGCCGCTAGTACGGCTCTTACCTGGCGACCTTCAACGCGTCGCGTCCCACGCTAAATGCCCCTCCCCGTACATCTTCGATCCTAATGAAGCGCATGCGCGATATCGCCCGCGCCCGCGTGCATTAACCTAACTTCTACAAGAGGAGGATTCATGTGGGTAGTTGAGCTCGGGCCCAGCACCCACCACCACGTGCGGTTGCGCTCCGGAAAGCAGCTTATTATATTTTATGGTTCGCAAGCATTGAAGCAAATATTATTCGTGACAAAGACTCAAAGAATATACATTGAGAAGAATATACATACGCTGTTTCGAAGTTTTATTGAAAGACACTATTGATCGAATCGACGGCAAGTAGCACCACTTCGTTGAACAAGTCGAGTCAGAAGACCTCTCCGCGTTGACACATGCGCATTACAATTTCAATGTTCAGTAAATGTGGCTTACTAGTTTTCTTTCGCCGCCATTTGCAGAGTCCGCCACGCTGGCCTAGTGCGGGTTGACGGACTACACACCTAAGAAATTCTTAACAACTTTTAGGTGTGCAGGTTTCCTCACGATGTTTTCCTTCACCGTTAAAGTAAGTGATTATAATTCATTATGTACACACACAATTTCGAAAACTCAAAGGTGGGGTTTGAACCCCAAACGACTACGGCCTAAACCCTTTAAGTTGTAGAGGAGCAGTGGAACGTACATGTATTAACTGATGTCAGCGTTGAATAATAATTATTAATCATCTAACATTGAAGTCCGGAAAAATGTTACGACAAACCGCAATAGGCAAATAATGTGGGTGCAGAAATGCACCTCTGCCTACATACTACTCTGAATACTGACAAGAGGTTATGTATACATGTATGCATTTGCTAGCGATTAAAAAAAAACTTGATTAATATTGAATTATAATATAATTAATGAATTTGAGATAAGTTGTTTACTAACATCTGTGGAACACGCATACCCTGGCCAAAATTACTAATAAAATAAATCATTTCAATTGATCCACATTTTCATTTTCATTCATTCACAATAATTATATTTTTTTTGTTATTCGAATGTGTAGCAAAAATAATTGTCCAGTAAAACAGGGTCCATCAGAACTTAAGTTAATACTTTTTTCAAGTCATGCCCGAATATACCGACGCGAACGGAATAATCATGGTCGGAATTTTC
This sequence comes from Hemaris fuciformis, assembly GCA_907164795.1. Classification (NCBI taxonomy): domain Eukaryota; kingdom Metazoa; phylum Arthropoda; class Insecta; order Lepidoptera; family Sphingidae; genus Hemaris; species Hemaris fuciformis. Next base: position 17,931,904 of record OU015431.1, on the reverse strand, counting down.
TTGACACTTCCAGTTTTCTCATACATAATTCTGGAACTCGAGCACGAAGTCCGGTGAATACTCCCCAACTTTATTGTTGTGTAATCGCTACGTTGAATTATGGACGAAATGGGTGATTTTGATATTTGAATAGTATTTGTAGAGACATTATTAAATTTCATGTTAATATAATAATAATATAATTCTAAAAGTAAGTAAGTAGTAAGTAAAAAAAATGTAGGTAAGTATATATATTTTACTACTCATGCGGGGAAAAAGTGAGGATGGTATTTAAAAAAATAATTTATTCTTCAAAGATACTACTTTCCCCGCATGAGTAATAAAAAAATATCTACAGTTGCCAATACTATAAGTGTTCTTTTATTAAGTGTATAGTTAGAATTGGTGTATTTTTCTTTTAAGTAGTAATAAGTTAATTTAATGTATACGGGAGTGACATAATCATGTTTTGGTTAAACTCCCAATTTAAAATTTTCGACCTCTATGCCAGTTGCGCCACCGAACTTAGATATAACAAAGAAGAACTTAGAAATATTGGTGAGAGATCATCTTAAAGTGGTTTTACAATGTTCCCCCGATTTTTTTAAATTAAAGTAGTCTATGTCACTCCCAGTAACACCAAAAAAGGACAGAAAGATGCATTCAGCTATCCCGTCAAAATCGGTCCAGCAGTTTCGAAGATGGAAATTAGCAGTTTCGATAAAAAAAAAATGAGTTGTCAGTTTCGTCAAAGGTATACAACACACGTAGGTATACCGTACAAGAATACGTATTCTTTCACCCCTAGCTACTCGGTAAAAACTTTTTTATTTCTATATATTAGAAACAGCTGGTTCATTACATTGCGATACAAATGAAAAAAAACCTACTTTGAAATATCGTGTTTTCATTTAGTCGTTTTTTAAAATGATATAGGTACATACATATGTCCTTTCCATGACGTCTCATTTTTCTTCCGTGAGGATTTGTCAGAGATCTATAATATCTTTAAATTTCAACTTTTTCATTCATCGTTTTAGAGATCTATTTTTAAATGCCAATAGCAATCGACTACCATAATTGAGCCGCAATGGCATTGAAACCATAGCTCAATCTACTTTATATGAAATGTCTCCCTCTACTCATCACGCATCAACGCACAAAGATTAGATGGAAAAAAAGAAAAGTACTATTGAAGAAAGTCAGTGGTAGTAAAATTTTAACGACGTTCTACAATCCAACTTTTAGTTTACTTTTAACATGTCGGTAACTGTGGTTTATCTGTCTTAGTTTGAGGGTTTATGAGGATCAATAGTAAATCGAAAATGAAGTTAACATATATTTGTCACTTATTAAAAATTTAGTTTGTGTTTCATAATATACTGTCGCAAACGTAAACAAATCTTATTCGGTGCTTTTTGCACTTGCGACGACCAGTTAAATGGGTACTAAAATCGTGTAAATCAGTGTTATTAATATAATATGTTACCTACATAGATAGATATGATAAGTGTCTGTTTGTATATGTTAAAATAACAACTTTTTACTTGTTGGGGGTAAAAGTATATATGCGTAATCTCAAAATGATTTTATTTCTCGTTTTTGTCACATTTTTAATTACAACTACGCCTCTATTGGTCGTAACGTAATGATATAGGTATATCCTATAGGTCCTCGATCTCGATAAGAGGACTTTTCAACGCAAAAGTATTTTTTCAATTGGAATTAGTAGTACCTACTTGAGATTAGCTTATATTTTAGTAAAGAATATAGCTCATATAGAAGACGTAGTATCATTGTAAGCTCTTTTCAGAGTTTCATTTTATAACTCTTAATATGTAGGTATAACATTTTGATAATCGCTGATAATGTACCTTTTCATTGGTGAAAGAATTAGTTTAGGCGTAAAAGCCATGAAAACAAACATACTTTTGCATTTATAATATACTTAAATAATTAAAGATATAATATACTGGAGGACTACTTGAGTCACTACTCGAGGTTTAGGCGCGCAGTCGAAATTCTCGACGGTCGCGGGTTCAAACCCCGGGCACACACCACTGACTTTTCGAAGTTATGTGTGTATTCAAACTGAATTATCACTTTCTTTAACGGTGAAGGAAAACATCGTGATGAAACCTGCACACCTAAAAATTCTTAGGAATTTCTTAGCGTGTTGGACTAATACCTAAACCCTCTCAATGGTAGAGGTGGCCCGTGCCCAGCCGTGGGACGTATATGGGCTGATTATGGTGATGATACATATGTATTAGGGTGGCCCCAAAAAACTGACTACTATTTTTTTGAGTCTCGGGTGAAAATATGTTAGTTTTTGATGTTTTAAGAGCCCTCTCCAAAAGACAGCTCAAAAAAAATTTTTTAAGAGGTCACTCCAAATTTTTTTAAATTTCCAAAATCGTCAAAAATCGATTTATTTATTTATTTTTGTCATTATTTTACTTTTTTCTACAAGAAAAATTATAAAGATCCTGAAAATCTCAAGTCGAATTTTAATATTTAAAGGTCGCTCCAAATTTTTCAAGGTTTCCAAGACAAGTACTTTATATCTTTTCGAGCTACTTCTGAATATGAATATCAACGAACTTGATATTTTTTTCTTGCATTTGACATACCAAAGAATGGAATTAAAGCACGAGAAACAAAAAAAAAATTAAATATATTTTTTTTACGGTTATAGTATAATTGTCAAAAAATCAAAATTTTTTAAACTCTTTAAATTTATTTATTTTTCAAAAATAAACATTTTAATTAAATTTTATCAACTTTTAACACAATAATAGTCAATTCTTAGTTATATTCAAATTATTTTTAGTTCAATTTATTGACGTTAGGCGCGCCCGTTAAGTATTAAGCTGTCTTCGTCTTCGATTGTTGTTTTTATTTACTGTCAGCGTTGGCTTATGTACTGAACGTAACTTATACGTAATTTAACAATTCAAGTTATTTACAAGTGAACAAATTGAAATAAAATCAGGAATATTCATCATTGTTTTTAAAATTACTATCTAAGGTAACTGTTTTTTTTTTTTTTTTTTGCATCTAACAATTTTTCTAACCTAAAAATGTTTTCATGAAATCATTGCATATGCTTAAATATATTGTCAATAATTTAGAGTTTTATTTAAATTTATTTACTTTATTAATCAAGCAATTGTTGCTAATAATAAATAATTTAAAATTAAATTAATTAATTAAGCATATGCAAAAAATTATTTAGTACATTCATTTTATTCATTCATTTTAGTACTTACGCACTGCCGCGACGGTCGCCACGCCAGTACTTAGACTCTCCAGCCTGGAACGCCACGCCTCCACGGCGGCGCTGCGGATGGAGGCCAGCATGGCCTCGCACTCTCTTGGGGCCGGTCTCTGTCCGGATCGCCGGTACGCCTCCTCCCGCCAGAAGAACACTGACGAGAAGGACTTGGCGTCCAGCTCCCAGGGCAGAGTACCCGCCAAAACGCAGGCCGCCTCGTGCGAAATCGTGCGGTACCCTCTAACGATTCGCTGCGCCACCGTGGAACGTTGAAGTGGACGTGGCAAAGTACCGATACTATGACTAAAAACGAGATTGACTTCATCATGACTGATAAAAAGCGCATATTTAGAGATGTGTCAATGATCGCTAGGTTTAAAACCGGCACTCTAAATATTAATTCAAAGCTTGAACGAGCCCGTCTGATGAAGTCAACGCTCCGACCAAACCTGCTCAAATCCGTAGTAGGAGTTGAAGCTTTCCAGATAAAACTGAGAACCGTTTCGCTGCCCTGGAAACCACAATTGACATTGACCAGGAACTCGCCCAAGTGGTGGGTATCCTCGGGGAAGAGGGGACGAAGCTTTGTGAGACGCGTACCTGTAGGAGGTTCAAACTCTCTGCAGAATCTTTGCAGCTAATGCAACAGCGACGCGAAGCTCCCACTATCGCTCCGTCAGATCAGTGGGCTTTGAAGAAGAAAATCTCAAAGCTGATAAGACGTGACCTCCGAAGGTCTAATACGCGCTCTATTAAAAAAATCGAACCCGGGATCTCAAGATCGCACGTCACACAAATGGCAATAAAAAGCAACATATATACCACGTACATACACTGACGCCTATATTTCCTAAGGGGTAGACTGAGACGTAATAAATACACCCAACAGTCACATACAATTTCTGACCCCACATTAAGATACAAGTCTTGTGTCGTGGGTATCAGAAACTACGAGAGACTTTTCGATCTGATCGATTACTAATAAAATGATGAAATATGAATAATATTACTTAACAACGCCATCTGCTGTTGTGTCGTTAAAGCAATTAGTTGCTCACAAAAGATACTATTATTATTCGCCAATATTCGCCAATAGATGTCAGGAAGAGTCATATTTTTCAGTTGATTTTTGTTATTTTTCTTCCAAATGACATTTTCTAAAAATGATTCCTAGCTAGATCGATTTATCGCCCCTGAAACCCCCTATATACTAAATTTTATGAAAATCGTTGGAGCCGATTCCGAGATTCCAATTATACAGGGTGTCCCAGCAGTCGACGATAACCCGGAAACGGGGAATAGCCCAAGTCGTAAGGGTTATCAGAAAAATATTTAAAAAAATATAAGTTATGTATCTACACCCTGTGACGGTTTTTTCACTACTGTTGCTGCAAATCTCTACTTTTTTAAATTATTATTTTTGTTATGTAATCCTGAATAATACCTCTGCAAACTGTTATCCAACATTTAGAGCCACCTTGCTATACTTCGGAAGAAAATGACATTGTTTACCAAACCGCATATTTAAAATTTATCATACGCCCAAATTTAACTGACTGTCCTGAAAAAAAAATGTACTACGCGAGTTCGGCAAGTAACTTTAAAAGTTGGCGCATTTAATAAGGAATCTAAAATGGTATAACACTTGCTACATAATTTTTTAAATGTGGCACAATAATTTTTATTTTGCGAAGAAACCCATTTGATCAAATTTTCTTATTAACTAAAGATGACATGATGATGAACTGATAAGTGAGATGGAGAGAATTGTTTTACGATGTGTGAGTGAGACAGATACTCCATTGTCAGGTAGTCCATGGGCACCACGCATCGGAGCAATGATCACTTTTTTATTTTAAATTTAGGCTTTTTTTATTTGGATATCTTAGATTTATTAAGTAATTGCTTAACATCAAATATTTCTTTAGTAAAATTTACAATACATGTTCTAACTGCCTTCCTTCAGCCGCAATACACGCTCGTCATCTTCTTAAAAAAGATCGGGTTATCAGGGGCGAAAATCTTCTATTCCTAAAAAATTCAGCTACTTCCATTTATTTTTTGCCGTAGCTCAGGTAATTTTTCAATTGGCTTTAAACAAAAAAATTCTTTCACCGTTCCCCAGTAAAAAATAGCCTAAAGGATTTAAGTCAGGTGAACGGGCTGGCCATTGGATTGTGCCAGCTCGTCCTATCCATCTACTCCGGCATTCCTAATCGAAATATTCTCTAACTGAACTAGCGTCACTATCTGTCTCGCTCACACATCGTAAAACGATTCTCTCCATCTCACTCAAATAGTATCTTAAAATTGCTGTCTCGAAGAGCCGAATAGAAACATCTTTAGTTAATAAGAAAATTTGATCAAATGGGTTTCTTCGCAAAATAAAAAATATTGTGCCACATTTAAAAAATAATGTAGCAAGTGTTATACCATTTTAGATTTTTATTAAATGCGCCAACTTTTAAAGCTACTTGCCAAACTCGCGTAGTACATTTTTTTTTCAGGACAGTCAGTTAAATTTGGGCGTATGATTAATTTTAAATATGCGGTTTGGTAAACAATGTCATTTTCTTCCGTAGTATAGCAAAGTCGCTTTTAATGTTGGATAACAATTTGCAGAGGCATTATTCAGGATTACATAACAAAAATAATAATTTAAAAAAGTAGATATTTGCAGCAACAGTAGTGAAAAAACCGTCACAGGGTGTAGATTTTCTAGATTTTTTTGAAATCCCTAAATTTTTCGAAATACATAACTTATATTTTTTTAAATATTTTTCTGATAACTCTTACGACTTGGGCTATTCCCCGTTTCCGGGTTATCGTCGAATGCTGGGACACCCTGTATATATATATACAAGAATTGCTCATTTAAAGATATAAGATATGTACCTATATGCATTCGTAGCAAATATGGTTATGCTAAAAATGATTTAATGTCATTCCCTCTTATATGGTTAGATGCATCTTTATTAAGAAGTTGTGAGTTCGATATGAGGAAAAGTCGAATTTGGCTTGGAACAAGAAAAAAATTTAAAGAAATATAACTTAAAAAATGAGTAATTGCAGGAACTATATACAATTTGGCAATCGCATGAAAACACGATGTATCTCACTTTGAGAGCGATTGCCAAGTCAAACTATTTTATTTAAAACATAAAAGATTTTTATTATTGATATGGTCACTATAAGATGTTGTCTGGTAAGCTAAGTGCATAATAACTTAAGACAAAAGATCCTTAAAACGGAGACTGAATAAATTTATCGACTTGGTATCACATGGATCTCACAACTTTTTACGGTAGAAGAAATGAGTTGCGAGACTTGTTTTTTTTACAAGTTTTGTTTTTTTATGGGATCTCATTTCTTTTTGTAGAAAGTCCTACTTTTTTCCTTTTCAGTAGCTTCTACTTCTTGAGTACTTTTTTTTTCCGCGGGGAAAATCCATTTACGGACCATCCCACCCCCGGAGGGGCGAGGGTGTGTCGGACTCACCGGCGCCTTCCGACCCAGCATAGATGTTACCGCCCGTAGTTGTTGCGGGCGGCCGCTGGGCCGGGTCCCTACCAAAAATAATTGCGCCGTAATACCGACTAAAAACCCCGCGATGGCCACCATCAGCGCATTCAGCGAGACGGCCCCGGAATACCCTGAAGCCAGAGCTATGGATTGACCCGGGACCGCCTCTGCGCGGTGCCAAAAGGCACGGCAAAAGGATTTTTGTTCCTCCTCGGGGGCCGCCAAGGTAGGGACGGCGCCCCGCGTGGCCTCTGGGCGCCGGGCTAGATGTTCACCCGGCGCCTCCTACGTCGCCTGTTGCGACGAGCGGGATCGGTCTGCTCCCGATCCCGCTCCGCGCTCTCCTTCTGCGAAATGACACGTTCGCAGAAGGAGAGCATAGCTTTTCATGACCTCCGGCTGCCGACCATGGCGGCGACCACAGTCGGCAGCGAGAGGTCGCTCCCTACGACCGCTACGAGAGCGCTGCGCTCCTCGTCCCAGGCTGGGCACTCCTCCAGCGTGTGCTGGGCCGTGTCCTCACGGCAGTTGCCACAATGGTGGCACACGGCGGATTCCTCCACTCCGACGATGCGACACAGGTACGCACCGAAGCTGCCGTGCCCGGTGAGCACCTGTGTGAATCGGAAGGTCGGCGCACCGTGGCGCCTGTACTTCTTGAGTACTAACAACGGATATTCTTAAACCCCACGCTCTGTCTTATGAGCTTTGCTTACTTTTGTAGGTAGTCTTCCTTTTCTACATACGAGACAAGTCGTGTTCTTTATTTTAAAATAATTATTTCTTTTTGCGTTAGTTAGAAAAATTTAGGGCCGCACACGTCAAACGTCAGTTACCTAAAGTTAATCCTTTTGTAAAATTGTTATCTCTTTCACTATAAATTAGTGCTATCAATGGACCGAACAGAAAATTACATCATCAAGCGCAACAGAGGTATAGCTTAAATTGATTTACGGCATTAAATGCCGCACTCAAAATTTGTTTTTAAATGAATAAATTCCTTGACCCTATATGAAGATTTCCCTACGATATTTTCCTTCCCCGTTAAAGTACGTGATAATTCATTGCTAATACACACATAACTTCGAAAAGTCAGATAAGTGTGCCTAGGGTTTGAACCCGCGACCGCCGGGATTCTTGACCACACGCCTAAACCTCAATACCATCACGCCTTATCTGTCTACATCGATATTCCATTATCTTATACATATACAGGTACACTGAATTATTAACTGCAAATGTAACTTTGTAATCCTATATATTTATATGAGATTACAAAGTTATTTATGCAGTTTGTGTATCTAAAAAACTAGACCGAAATTGTAAGATATTTTAATTTTTCCTTAAGTTATACACTAAACACTAATTGTGTTCCAAATTTGAAGCTTCTATGTCGGCTAGAAGTACCTTAGAGTTTTGATGATCGGTCAGTGAGTCAGTGACCGAAAATCAAAAATCGGGAAGTTTGACTAGTTATAATTCTTAAACTACTGGTTCAAATTGAATGAAATTTGAAATATACAGAGTTTATATCATTCTTGCTTGGCGACTGAAAATTCAGGTTTCTAGGTTTATCCACAACGAAGTTATAGGGTGTCGAAAATGGCCTGAGTTGCTTCGAGAAAAGTATAGTACGGCCGTGCCGCTTTTTTACTCGACTTGGCGGGAGCACTGCCGTGCCCCCAGACTTTCAAAATGTTTGTTAAAGTTTCTATGTTTTAATCGTCTCCAGCGACATAATTATTCATTTTATGTACAATATTGGTTATAGAGGTAATATAGCATCTTATTATACATGGAAAAATCTAACAATAGTAATAATAAGACCTACACATTTCAAAATATCTAAGCTGATCGGGAGATTTTTGGAAAAAACAATTAAATTCAAATATCTCTAAAACGGTTAGATTAAGGATAGGATGTCTGATAGTCAAATCAGTCAGAAACGATGTAAACTACACGCCCTTGACGGGAATAGGTCGACTTAACCAATAACCCTGTATACAATCTGGGATAAATATCTATTAGCTAATAATTTCAGTGGGAATCCGCTGGATGCTGACCGCGTCTGATTTGACGGTGTGGAGTTCTTTATAGGAGGCATATGGATAACCTTTAGGTGATGATGAGAGTCACAGTAAATAACGATTGTTTTTCTCTGCAGGTATCCGGTGCCTCTAGTACGCTCCGAAGGTCCTGCTAATTCGTAAAGACGGGCCACAAATTCACGACGCCAACAGATCAAAATGGATCCTCACGAGCCGCTCCTGGATGCCTCACCAACCACTCCGAAGTCATTTTGGAAGTCGGCAAGTAGCACTTCAGTATAACGCATGCATGCCTTAGATAATAACCCTACTGGTCATCAAAAGATTCAAACGCTATAATCAGTGACGGTATTTCCATAGAAGCCTAAAAGCCCAGTCTGCCTTTCAAAATTCTTAATTCTTAGGCTTTTAAATCTTTATTTAACAAAAGCAATTTGTTAAATCAAAACAATAAACAAATTAAACTTTTTTTTATGGAAAAAGGAGGCAAACGAGCAGGTGAGCCACCTGATGTTAAGTGGTCAACACCGCCCATGAACACCCATAATCATCATCAGGAATCATCGGTGTGTTGCCATTAAACTAGACATTACACAATTAACGTTTAACGCTTTTGGGCTTTTGTGGAAGTACCTCCACTGGCTATAATATTCAAACATCAATAAATCGATATTACATAGTATCGATTAATCATCATCGATATGAAATATTATTGTTGTATTTATTAGGAGCATATGGTAGTGGCATTTGAAACTCAAACAACTATTAAATATTTCAAATACAGTACTTTGTTGAGAAAACTTTTGAATCTTTGGATTAACAGTATTGAACAGTATTATTTTAGACAAGTTAACTTAGTGGTATTGTATGAATACTTAGGATGCTGCTAGTGATGTGCCGTTTTCTAAATGTAATTTAATGTGTAAAACATTTCAAGTTAAATAATGTAAAAGTAACAAAACAGTTTTCATAGAATACACTGATAAAATCTAATATTCTGGCTGAACACTTAAGCAATTTCAAAATCTGCCATGCGTATCTGTTACGTTTCAATACTATCAAGTTCCGGTATAAAATCCTGTTTGGAGGTTGTCCATTAAACCAGATGTATACAGTTTAATTAATAGACATGGTTGCTTCCATAAGTACCTTTTATTATAAATTGCATTACGTACTATTATTTTTTCTGGAGTGAAACTTCTTTATGGACGTGTGAAAGAAATTTTATAGCAATGTAAAAAAATCGTCACGATTTTCGGTTACGCGCCATACTTATTGTCCTTTTTTATCAAGGTTAATTAGAGTGACGGAAAGAATAATATATTAGTTTGAATGCGATAAAATAATAAGATTTATTCAAATTCAACTGATTTTTTACTAAAAGTGAGAGTGATTATACTATATTTCGTTTGATAAATCCAACACGTGATTTTAATATAATATTAAAATATATACCTAATATTAAAAATAATATTTCTTCCCTTTTTTATTGTAATTATTTTCTTAAGCCTTAATTTCTGTGAAGTTGTAAATAGTAGAAAAATGATATGTCATAAAGTTTCACTTCTTACCTGTGTAATCTGGTACATACACACATTTTTATTAAAAGGATATTTAAACGACTCCTATAGATTTCTTGATATAGACTTCGGTTTTCAAAAAAGCGATAACTCAGAGCTCTGGAAAATCTCTGAATATAAGTCGGGTTTAGTTTATCGGAGGACGTTAAGTTTTTTTTTTGCTTAAAGGTGGTCGTGTGTAAATGCGTTAGGCTGCTCGTATTCTGTTAAGCCATGTTGGCTCAAATATTATTGATCTATACAAATAGTAAAGCTGAAGAGTTTGCTGTTTTTTGTTTGTTTATTTGCTTGACATGCTAATCTTATAAACTACTGATCCGTTTGGAAAAATTATTTCAGTGATAGATAGAAAGTGTTATCGGGTTTTTACATTAGGAAATTCTCAGAAGCAGCACGGATTTTGGAATTGTGCCCGAAAAACGGAAATAGACTGATACATATCTGGCGAAATGTGGGTGTTGAAATGCACATCTGCCTACCCCTTCGGGGAATACAGGCGTGAGGTTATGTTAGATAACCTATTTATCTAGAAAGGCTATATATAGGCAAAAACTATCTTTATCCACTAAAAAAGATAAATGCTCGACATTACTTATTTTACTAGTGATATTTTAATAATTCTATTTTACAATGGCAAATCTTTATTTAATAAAAAATACTTTATAGTTAACATCCTTTTCTTGCAGTAAACTATAGATAAACATTGAATTAAAAATCATTGCTACTCCGCTCCTATTAGTCGAAGCGTGATAATATAAAGCCTATAATAGCCTTCCTCAATAAATGGGTTTAATAAAAGATTTTTTCAAACAGGACCAGTAACTCCTGAGATTAGCGCGTTCAAGCAAGCAAACAAACAAGAAACTTCAGTTTTTTATTAAGCCTGTTTGCAATGACATATTTTTTAAAGTTATAAATGACCAAGGCGCATGAAAGAATAAGCTTAAAAAATAGTCTTTTCCTTAGGTTGGTAGGTATCGAAGAAATCCCTGTACTGCGGAATGGTCACCGTTGATGTTCCTGGTATCCCACAGTTGATCATGGCCTCCTCAACTGTCTCCAAGTTCAGATTTTTATTCTCGCAAAGATCCACCAAGAACTCGTGCCACTCATCAAAATTCAGTTCGGTTTTACTGTAATACCAATGAAATTTTAGATAATAATTTCCATAATACATGTATTCATAATACCTACATGCAACACTTCAGAGAAGTAATGATCAATTTTGTCTTTTTTTTTATTTAAAGGAACTCTGCAAATCGCGCTTTTAAACTAAATATACGAGTATAATATATGTTGCCACAATTTTTTTAAAAAAAACAGTGTTTTACTTTCTTTAACAATATCGTGAAATTTGTATTACCATTTACGAAAGCTAAACTCACCAAAACTTCCACCAAAGAATACCAGTGTCGGTCATAGTGATTCTCCTGTCGTCAATCAATTTACTTTGTCGCAACCAATAATCCGAGCGGTATAGTGTAATTGTCAGGCCATCCCGCTTGTTATCCATGAAACGAGAAAACTCGAAGAACTGACTCTCTAGTGTTGCAGCCTCTTCATCCATAATTAACTGTTACAAATTCGGGAATGGCAAATAATAAATACAACACACAGCTCTAACAAGACCTAGCCACTTGTGAATTCCACAGATTGAGAATAGTTGTCTTGATGGCCTCGAGGTTTAGGCACGCGGTCGAGAATCTCGACGGTCGCGGGTTCAAACCCCAGGCACACACCTCTGACTTTTCGAAGTTATGTGTGTATTCACAATGAATAATCACGTACTTTAACGGTGAAGGAAAACATCGTGATGAAACCTGCACACCTAAAAAACTTCTTAGGAATTTCTTAGGTGTGTAGTCCGCCAACCCGCACTAGGCCAGCGTGGTGGACTAAGGCCTAAACCCTCTCAATGGTAGAGGAGGCCCGTGCCCAGCAGTGGGACGTATATGGGCTGATGATGATGATGATGATGAGAATAGTTGTACCGAAACACCTAAAACGTTTACGTACATACACACTCATGCGTATTATTCCTGAAGAAGTAGGCAAGGTCGCACACCTGCACACAAATTTCGCCCATTGTTTTTCAGTCCTACGTAATAAGGGGTGAGCCCATTGCCGTTTTTCGTGCACATTTCCAGATTCCGTGCTGCTACTGAGAATTTCCGAAAAAAAAAACCAATAACCCCTTGCCCGACCTGGGCACCGGGTCATCTATATGGCATACATTAGTATTACTAAAATTACTTTGAAATTCAATTAGTTTAACACAGACTCTGGGCTTATCACTCTCGCTTCCTAAATCTTTAGCTTCATTGCTTCAAGGTCCTGTTCCCCAACAAAAGCAGTGAAGCTGTCTAAGGATTACATCATCATCATCATCATCAGCCCATATACGTCCCACTGCTGGGCACGAGCCTCCTCTACAACTGAGAGGGTTTAGGCCTTAGTCCACCACGATGGCCTAGTGCGGGTTGGCGGACTACGCACCTAAGAAATTCCTAAGAACTTTTAGGTGTGCAGGTTTTATCACGATGTTTTCCTTCACCGTTAAAGCAAGTGATTATAATTCATTGTGAATACACACATAACTCCGAAAAGTCAGAGGTGTGTGCCTGGGGTTTGAACCTGCGACCGCCGAAATTCTCGACCGCGTCCCTAAACCTCGAGGCCATCACTGCTTATGAGGATTACGGTAGATACTTATATACATTCATACGCACTCCAGCTTGTATTCCTAAAGGAGTTACCTACCCTTTAGTTGTTCTTAAACTATTTATTCCACCACTTAGAGGCACTATTTATTCTTCCACTTGTAATTATTCTGCCTAACAGTTTTCTATGAAAATATAACTCAAAGGTATATGAGTGACAAGTTTCGTTTTTTAACAACGTTAGATATATATGACGTATGTATATAAGATTTATGTCAGTTTAATACACACCTTTTTGTATTCAATATTATTATTCAGTCTATTTTCATCTGCTGTTATTAAGCCTCTCCAAGCAAATAACAAAACCTTTTTGGATTCAATATAATGTAGATAGTAGTTAAATATAAAAAGTTATATTTCTAATTACATTGAATCCATATATTTTTGTAACAAAGGGAGACATACTATTAAATACTGTATATTATAGGTGCATTATATTATACATACATAGTACATACATATCAGTGCCGGTACTTCTATAGAAGCCAAAAAGCCCAGTTTGCTTCACAAAATTCCAAATAATGATCTTTAAGCTTTAAATATTTATTTAACCAAAGCAATTTGACATATAAATGAGATTATCCTGAGCCCACAATAAAAAAATATGAACAAGACATTACAAAATTAAGGTGTAACGCTTTTGGGCTTCTATGGAAGTACCGCCACTGATACATATATAATCTCACGCCTATATTCTCCGAAGGGGTAGGCAGAGGTACATTACTGCACCCACATTTCTCTAGTATTGTATCAGTCCCACGTAATAGGGGGCGAGCCTATTGCCGGCACAATTCCCGACTCCGTGCTGTTACCGAGAATTTCCTAATGGAAAAACCCAATAACACTTTGTCCGACCCAGGATTCGAACCCGGGACCTCGTGATTGTACGGCCCATATTTGTACCGCGAGACCACGAGGCAGTATTATATTATACATAATATTCACAATTCTCGCTCTTCACACTTGGGCAACAATTGCCGGGCAATGAAATATTGACAGTGTACGTGTACAGTCGGGGTAAGAAAAGGTTCGTCACCTTAAGATCTATTTTCGTGTGCACAGTATGAGCGGTAATCTGCTTACCGATTGAGTATGACATATTGCATCGCAATGTCATTATAAGTCGCATCTAGCAAAGAGTAAAGGGCCCCATATACGGTACGATTCGTCTGTACGATCCGTCGCGTCAAACCGATCGAAACGACGAATCGATGGTGTATGTCAAGATCGTTAACGATTTACTTGATCGAAGACGATATCGGAAATCGCAACAAAAACCCATGCGATCATGAATATCGTAACGATGAATCGACAGTGTATGGCTCTTTACGATCAACAATTCGATTTTGCCTTACAAAAAATATTTACATGCTAATACTGATTTCGCTTTAATAGCTTTTTTGATAATTTTTTTGTCTTTTGAATCCGAATCAACGCTACCTCCACATAGGTAAGGAAAAAAAGTTCATTTTCCATTTTATGGGGCACATATTTAATTATTTAAATACGTCTTTATCCTTCAGCTTCAAACAAGTAAATGATCGATCGTTACGATCCGTCGCTTCGTGTATGAGCGACATTTTTGATGCGACCAATCGTCACGATTTTCATCAAATCGATCGTACAGACGAATCGTACCGTATATGGGCCCTTAAAATAGCGTTTAAAACCTATAATAATAAGAAGAAGAAGTTAGAGTAAAATAATATATACTCGCATCTAGTAATCCTCTAATTGTTCCAGTCGGCTGTCGGTCGCCGTCTATCGGGATGATAATTACCAACTTTTCACGAAACTTCATAGCCCTTCGTGAATGCTTGTGTAACATCGGAGATTAGGACATTGTCTTGTCTCTTATAAAAGAGAGTGCATAATAGTAATCCTACTAATATTATAAACGCAAAAGTTTGTGTGTATGGATCTGGCTGATTTCTCTGAGTTATGGATGGATGTTTGTTACTCTTTCACGTAAAAATTATTGAACGGGTTTGGATAAAATGTGACACACAGATAAAATATGTACTGGAATAACATATATAATCCTTTTTATCCCAGGAAAACATAAAACCTCTCGGGAACGCGGGTGAAACCGCAGGACCGAAGCTAGTAGTAAATAAAATAGTAAAAATAAATAGTAATTATGGTAAAATTTATTTATTTAAACGAATCTTATTTATTTTATTAAAAACGAGTATATCGAGTTTCTTAGGACAAAATCGCAGGTGAGAATTTGCATGTGAAGATTTTGACATGACAAATGTTATGGGCAATATAGTAGTGTACGATTCATCGAACCAACACGTGCCAGAAACTCTCTTAGACTAAATCCGCTTTTACGTTCAGTGGATATAGCCTGACTTCATAATATAAAAAATATTGTTATGCGTTGAGAGACAGCATCTTGTTATCACTTCTATGTAAGTGAATATAATTGCAACACGTAGACAAAGTAAATTTAGATAAATGAAATACACACAATGTATTTACTCTCAAATACAATTTGAAATTTATAATTGCAGGATTTAATTTTAATAATACATACATACATACATAAACTCACGCCTGTATTCCCCGAAGGGGTAGACAGAAGTGCATTTCTACACCCACATTTCGCCAGGTATGTATCAGTCCCACATTTTTCACACACATTTCGGGCACAATTCCAGACGCCGTGCTGCTACTGAGAATTTCCTAATGAAAAAATCCAATAACACTTTGCCCGACCCGGGAATCGAACCCAGGACCTCTAGATCGCTCGGCACATACTTGTACCGCGAGACCACGAGGCAGTTTTAATAATACAATTTTATGGGGCACATATTTAATTATTTAAATACGTCTTTATCCTTCAGCTTCAAACAAGTAAATGATCGATCGTTACGATCCGTCGCTTCGTGTATGAGCGACATTTTTGATGCGACCAATCGTCACGATTTTCATCAAATCGATCGTACAGACGAATCGTACCGTATATGGGCCCTTAAAATAGCGTTTAAAACCTATAATAATAAGAAGAAGAAGTTAGAGTAAAATAATATATACTCGCATCTAGTAATCCTCTAATTGTTCCAGTCGGCTGTCGGTCGCCGTCTATCGGGATGATAATTACCAACTTTTCACGAAACTTCATAGCCCTTCGTGAATGCTTGTGTAACATCGGAGATTAGGACATTGTCTTGTCTCTTATAAAAGAGAGTGCATAATAGTAATCCTACTAATATTATAAACGCAAAAGTTTGTGTGTATGGATCTGGCTGATTTCTCTGAGTTATGGATGGATGTTTGTTACTCTTTCACGTAAAAATTATTGAACGGGTTTGGATAAAATGTGACACACAGATAAAATATGTACTGGAATAACATATATAATCCTTTTTATCCCAGGAAAACATAAAACCTCTCGGGAACGCGGGTGAAACCGCAGGACCGAAGCTAGTAGTAAATAAAATAGTAAAAATAAATAGTAATTATGGTAAAATTTATTTATTTAAACGAATCTTATTTATTTTATTAAAAACGAGTATATCCATTCGCATCAATCACAGCTTTTAGTCGCTGTCGCATTGATTCAACAAGGCGAGAGCATAATATGTTGGTTCCTCTGAAGCCCTCCCAAACATATCGGAAATGTTCTACGACAGCTGCTTTGGTTCTCTCCTTATTATTTATCCACCGTTGCACCATCAAACCCCATAGATTTTCGATAGGGTATATATCCGCCGATTTTGCAGGCTAAGGAATCACCACCACTCCACGGTGCCGATGGAACCACTCGTTCACGATGAGAGCTATGTGGATACGGGCGTTGTCGTGGACATAATTGAACTCCGTTAATTCAAAATAACGGCCGAATAATATTACAAGCGTTTTATTCTAAGATTGCAAGATATTACAAGAAAATATAATGACACTGACAGACTTTGACAATTCAGTAGAAGATATCATATCTAATTTAAATCTTGTAATGACTAATTAGGCCATTAAAAAGGTTTCATGTTGATATGAAACTAGACGTTGTTCAAAGATGTTACACTATTTTGAACCAAGTTATCATACTATGTTAGTATAATTTTATATGCAGTTGTCTGCTTAGTGCTTTAGTTTCAAAAGGTACTAAGAGTTTACGACTCGTTAAAGGAATGAATTTGAAAACTGACGAAGGTTTTCTTACTCTGACTGTACCTAAACCTATTTTGAAAGCAAAAATATTTTTTCAAGTTTTTGTACCAGTTGCTACTGAATGCAGTGTGCGAGTTCCAGGCGTAAATTTAACAGTAGATAAACTTTTTTTGGCTGTTGCAAACAAACACTTGTCATATTTTTTGCAGTACCTATATGACAGCCTCGTGGCATAGTTTGCGAAACAAGAGTCCGCGGGTTCGATTCCCGCACTGAGACAAATATCTGTGTGATCAAATATTTGTATCGGGTCTGGGTGTTTGTGAAACCGAAAAGTCTCTCATAGTATTTGATGCCTACGACACAAGACTTGTATCCTAATTTGGGGTCAGAACTATGTATATGACTGCTGGGTATATTCATTATTATTATTATTTATTTTCCTTGGGATCAAAATCTTCAACATCAAATTATTGTACTGTATTGATGGCTGCATTTTTCACATCGTAGTTTTTGTAATGTTCGTTCTCCATGTGCCACAAAAAAGCTAAAGCTTTTTTGTAAAACTAAATGAACTTTATGTCATGGGCAGTTCCAATTTTAATTGAATTTTGTGTTATTTTTGAGAACAATACCTTAGTAATAACCAACACAAATTGCGAATCTCGCACACAAAACGGTTAAAAACGATTGATACGATACTCGTATAATCAAGAAAAAATGTCATACGAAATCATATTCAAACAATTCGAGATTCTTGGAAGCAATAATCTTCTTGCCATTTTTTTATGTGTAAACAAATACAGGAAATTTTCGCCTTACAACGTGAGCAAAAATCTTCAAAAAGCGACAAGTTAACTTACCGGTTTCTTAGGACAAAATCGCAGGTGAGAATTTGCATGTGAAGATTTTGACATGACAAATGTTATGGGCAATATAGTAGTGTACGATTCATCGAACCAACACGTGCCAGAAACTCTCTTAGACTAAATCCGCTTTTACGTTCAGTGGATATAGCCTGACTTCATAATATAAAAAATATTGTTATGCGTTGAGAGACAGCATCTTGTTATCACTTCTATGTAAGTGAATATAATTGCAACACGTAGACAAAGTAAATTTAGATAAATGAAATACACACAATGTATTTACTCTCAAATACAATTTGAAATTTATAATTGCAGGATTTAATTTTAATAATACATACATACATACATAAACTCACGCCTGTATTCCCCGAAGGGGTAGACAGAAGTGCATTTCTACACCCACATTTCGCCAGGTATGTATCAGTCCCACATTTTTCACACACATTTCGGGCACAATTCCAGACGCCGTGCTGCTACTGAGAATTTCCTAATGAAAAAATCCAATAACACTTTGCCCGACCCGGGAATCGAACCCAGGACCTCTAGATCGCTCGGCACATACTTGTACCGCGAGACCACGAGGCAGTTTTAATAATACAATTTTAATAAAACGCCATGTACCCGTACCACAAAATGTTATAGTCCGATACTTCAGTAGTTAACGAAGAAAGACACACTTACCGATATTATTAAGTTATTTCAAAAGTGTAAGAAAACATCGGGAGGAAAGTTCTATAATGCTTATCAAAGTACCCGAACATTCCATTGGCCTGCCCAAATGAAGTAGCAACTCTTGACATAGTTACTAGTCCCTTTAGAATCCCCTCGTCAAAAAAAAATAAACAACAAAACTTATTATTTTAAAAAATATGAATTGTAAGCAAGAAATTATTGTAAATGGTATTTTCCACTATCTTAGAACCATATTTTAGTGAAAAATCAATGGTATTGAGAATTATATAAAGATATTGTTATTAGTTGAAAGATACCGTGGCGTCTAAACAAAAAAAGGAAAACCGTTGCACATGAGACGACAAATGACAGATAACTTACGACATAAATTAATGTTATTTGGAAAACAGTTCTTAAGCCATAAATTTGTTTTGTATAGTTATAATACTATATAATATTCTCTAAAGAACGATAATTGTGGAATCCATGGTGATGATAGGAGGATGAGTTTATTACGTACTACTTTCCCTCCTACCTTGCCGATATACAGTATATGGTGTATATATATTACAATATACCTGCTCACATATTTAAATTGAACCTAAATTATTTTTTATATAAAGTAAATTACTTTAACAAATGTCACAAATTTATAACAAAATACATAACCTTACGCCTGTATTCCCCGAAGGTGTAGGCAGAGGTGCATTTCTGCACCCACATTTCGCCAGGTATGTATCAGTCACGTGGGTGGGACAAACGTGGTACAACTAACTCAAGTAATTGTGTTCTCATAGTAATATACAGAACAACTTCTATTTATACTTCATTTAAATCACGCTCCTTGGAATGTGAATTTTCTCAGAATATGTTCATGTGCTGAGAATAATGTATATTCGCATATTCCCCTACGTTTCAATTCTTAGAACTAGTCACTTCGAGAAAAGTTTTCAGGTTTTATAGCACGCAGACCTAATAACCTAATAACCTTTATAAAGTAAAGAATTTCTTAAGCAGAATTACCAGCTTTGCCGATTTTATTATTTTAAATTAATTGCTTATAATCAGAGCTGAAGGTACAATTTGAAGTTAAAAGCAGAAGCCAATATTTTCTATGTAGATAAGTCATTCTATCCCAGCTAGACTACAAAACATGCACACAACATTTATAAAATAGGTAAGAACAAAAGAACACAATAATATAGTAACGCTATCGCAATGCACAACAAAGATGTATTAATAGTCGCGATGTCCCCCGGCCAGACACAGAAACCTCTATACGTAAAAACGGTGCAAAGCCGAGTAACCCAGACAAAATTTTCACATACTTATAGCTACGTCCGTCTGTAGCTGCGTAGAGGCGGCGATGCCTGTTTCTACGTACTCTGTGACGTAGCGTATGACAAATCGAATAAATCTACATGAAGGTATCGAGCCTTCGTGGACGTTTTGGAATGTTCATCGCTTCAGTATTTCTATCCTTTACATTCTATCATTTATTTTTGGTCTTAATGAAAGTTACAGTAGACAGTAAATGAAAAAAATATATCATAAGATCCAAAGTCAAAGAAGACGCATACTTCGTCATGCAAAGCTTTTTAAATGGAATACAACGAAAATTAGTATTACTATTTTATATAACACTAAAAGTAACTTTGCTTTAGATTAACATAGTAAAGACGGAATACAAATTCCACAGCAGAGTTTAAATTCTCTCAGCATTACACACATATTTTTTTATTATGGAAAAAGGAAGCAAACGAGCAAGTGAGCCACCTGATGTTAAGTGGTCAACACCGCCCATGAACACCCATAATACCAGAGGAATCATCGGTGTGTTGCCGGCCTTTGAGGAAAATATAGACTCTCTTCTTGAAGGCCTATAAGTCGTATCTGTTTGGAAATACCGCCGAGGCAAGCTGATTCCATAAAGATGTAGTGCGAGGAAGGAAACACCGTTTGAACCGCACTGTTGAGGAATGCCATTCATCCAGATGGTAGGGATGAAACTTTAATTTCAGGCGTGTGGTGCGGTAATGAAAGTCAGCAGCAGGTATTAAACCAAAAAGTTCATCAGAGCACTCCCCATGGTACATGCGATATAGTACGCAAAGCGACGCAACGTCCCTTCGCAATGCCAGGGTGTCAATTTTCTCGGAAAGAATTCGGTCATCGATGATTCGAGCGGCACGTCGTTGGATGCGGTCAAATGGAAAAAGCTGGTATTGAGGGGCTCCAGCCCAGAGATGATAACAATATTCCATATGTGGCCGGACTTGCGCCTTATACAACTGAAGGCGCTGAGCCGGCGTGAAATACTGTCTCGCTCTGCTGAGCACACCAAGCTTTTTCGAAGCCAGCTTCGCTTTGCGATGCGATGGAATTAAATTACAAAATAAACAATGTGCGAGTATGTGTAGGTATGTATAGCTGCACATACTCAAACGTTGTTAAGTCAACAGTAAAGGCCGAAACGCATTATTAAAACGCGACGCGACGCGACCTGTCGACACCTAATTGCCTCTATGCAAATGACGTTGCGTCGGATGAAAACAATACAATTTGACTCCATTCAACAAGCGCGTTCGACGGATTGCATCGCGTTTTATTAGTTTAAGGCAGCCGTAAATGCGTAAAGGCGTAAATGTTCGATGCTTTTGTAAAATCAAGAAATAAATTGAAGTATGGTATGTAATAAAAAAATGCTTTAAAAAAAGGAATACAAATCGGATGAGCCTTCACTCTGCGTATGCTATAAAATCCATACTGCCCGTACAAGCGGATTAGCGCTACGTTTCGAATACAATAGGGCGCAGATAAACCAAACACGGTTGCCTATAGCAACTGATCAACAATGGTGAAATATTGTTTAAAATCTTTACATGATTTTTGGAATAGTTTATACATAAATTAAGAATTCCTAGTGTTATTAAACTCGTAAGTAACGCATTGAAATGAAATTTAAATATCTACCTACTGATTCAAATCGATATTTTTTCTGATATCTATAGTTGTTAAAACAAAATGGGTGATGAAGAACAAGCCACGCTAGATGGCCAATATTACGAATACTGCAAGCTATTTGATAACAAACGCTCCGGGACAACAATCACCCTGTACAGATCGGATTTCTGGCTAAGGCAAGCTAAGATTCTAGATGACAGGAGAGTCACAATGACAGATACCGGTTTATTATTCAATAAATACAGGTCTGTATACTAACCACGAGATTACGTACATTATAAATTGATTTAATTTTCATTGAGATATAGTAGCTACGCAAAGTGCAAGTAATATGTGAATATACTTAGATGTATATAAATTACTAGCTTTTGCCCGCGACTCCGTCCGCGTAGACTACAGGGTTGGGTTCAGAAAGAAAATAAGTTGTAGTCTATTTTATTCCACAGAGTCCCATTTATGTCCATACCAAAAATCGTTCACATCGGTCAAATGATTAAGGCGTGAAAGCGTAACAGTCATATAGTTATTTTCTCATTTATAACATGTTAAGGGATTTAAAAAAAAAAATATAATTCTTATATTGTGTATATATATATAATATATATATATATATATATATATATCATATATATGATGTAATGATGTAATAAAAGCCATATAAAAAAGTTTCATCAGTCTAGCTTCAAAAATGACGAATTTCCATACAAACTTTCATCCCCTATTTTTATTTTACTCCCTTAAAGGAAATTTTTTACATACTTTGAATGTCATATTTATTTATATCTAATCAACAGCCTAAAATACATTTCAAGTTTCTAGCTTTAAAAATGACAATACTTCCATACAACCTTTCATCCCCCCTTTCAACCCCTTAAAACCCCTTTTCCGCAATAAAAAGTAGCCTATGTTCTTTCTCAGGCTCCAAACTATCTGTTTACCAAATTTCATTTAAATCGGTTCAGTAGTTTTAGCAGGAAAGCGAGTCAGACTGACAGACAGACAGACAGAGTTACAATCGCATTTATAATATTAGTAAGGATAAGGCAAAATTAGCCTATCATTAAACAACGGTTTTATAGTTCTCGCGTAAATTCCGATTTAGCAAGGTGAAGCATCCGCTGACGGCACATTCATAATTTTTGCGCGTTGTCATTCAGTCGCTTCCGTTTGTACCTGTTCACACATTTTCACTATCATTTTTTTTACCGATAATACCCACTAATAAGTGCGTCAAGGTAGGATTCTTATTCTCAATCGTAGTGATTCATACAACTGACACGATACAAACAAGACGGTTCTTTGATATAAGTGTCGGGAGGCAACAGTAATAGGCTCTTAGCTCACGTCTTCTAGTGTATGTATTCTCGGCTGAAGATTATTGGCACTACGTGTTAAACGACCTTACTTTAATTTAAATTTTTAACTCGCATGTTTGTTTAGACGACTTTTCGGGATTGCTTACCGCGAATTTTTTTGGTTTTTTGTTTTATATAATACATTTTGAAAATAGAAATCTTGAGAAACATTTTGCCAAAAGAAAATGCGGTCGGATTTCGAACCAATTCTTTATATAAAACACTTTATATTCAATAACAGGTGAAAAATTATAATTTATATAATCATAAAATGATGTGACGTCCTCAACTAAATCCAACATCCATAAAATTTTGGCATTAAAAAAACAGACATTATTTCGGATATTGAAAAGTTCCATTCACGACTGGATTTAAGAGGAAAGAGATTAACATTTTAAAGTTTTCCATGCCGATAATCGTATGTAGTACACAAGATAAATTAATATAACAATAAAATAATACATCTAAATACTGATATAATACATACAGCGAAGCCTAAAACCTTTTAGCAAGCAAGCAAATGGATATATCCACAACTACGTTTCGCCAGTTTTAAGCCCCACGTAGGTATTAGAGAGTGATTGAGCCTGTTACATTTGCAGTCTACGGAGAATTTGACATACCTATACTCTATAGGTAAAATTCAATACTACCGTGCGCGATTGCGAAATCTAACCGGGGACTTCACAGGGCGAACATGGCAGTTTATTAAACAAAAATAAGTAATTTCATTGTTTGTTTTTGCAGATTGTCTTTTTCCTTCGATCACAAAAACAGTTACTTGAATAAGATTTAAACTATCAGTCGTAGAAATTATGAATCTACAAAAATATACACATCTGAAAAGTTTGTTTGTTTGGTTGAACGAGATAATCTCAAGAACGCTATAAATCATCACGTTTTGACCAATAGAAGCGGAGCAGCAATGAAAAATGAGACTGTGACGTTTAAAAAATCTTAATCGTAATGGACTCGAGGTTTGGGCACGCGGTCGGCCGCGGGTTCAAACCCCAGATATACCTCTGACATTTCGAAGTCATGTGTGTATGCACAAAGAATTATCACGTACTTTAACGGTGAAGGAAAACATCGTGATGAAACCTGAACACCTAAAAGTTCTTAGGAATTTTGTTAGGTGTGTAGTCCGCCAACCCGCACTAGGCCAGCGTGGTGGACTAAG
This sequence comes from Hemaris fuciformis, assembly GCA_907164795.1. NCBI lineage: Eukaryota > Metazoa > Arthropoda > Insecta > Lepidoptera > Sphingidae > Hemaris > Hemaris fuciformis. Next base: position 17,907,619 of record OU015431.1, on the reverse strand, counting down.
GCCTAAACCCTCTTAGTTGTACAGGAGGCCGTGCCCAGCAATGGGACGTATATAGGCCGATGATGACATGACATGAAGACATAATTCCGTATTTGGAATTGCAGGCAACAGCTAATCTAAAATAAAAGCTGATCAGGGATATCTTAGGGCCCCTTTTGTGTGGTAGTTGATACCCTGATGATAATATGAATTACAGTTACTTATTTTTAACGCTACTTAATTGAAAGTACGTCGTATTACAAGAAAGATTGGAAGTATTTCACAATCCAGGATTTCAAAGACTAACAAAAAGATTCAGTTATTTCTAATTTGAATGTGGGCATTGATTCACTCTCGCCGTTTGTACGGATGACGTACTCGTATACCTGTTATCTATCCGACGATGTTCATTCATTCAAACTACTCTATTAAATGGTTTTTGTAGATCGGAATTCGGAATCAATCAAATGGAATGTAACATTGCAGACTTGTTAATAGATTTGATTGTGAAGATTCCACATGTTACTACACTACATACACTGGGCAGACTAAATTGCATGCATAGACAAATATTCCTCATAATTACGCGTATTACGCACTATATCATTATTGTAAAAATTTATTTGATTTTAGTAAATCTGAGCTAAGTTTCGAAGAATGGCTAGATTTTCTCACAGAATTATGCGAAATAAAGGAACTTGATGAAGAAAAAATTAAAGAAGCACTTACCAACTGTGGCCTTCCTGGACAGACGCCAGTTATAGTACCCCAATATAGAGACTACTTCCTTACATACAAACCTAAAGAAAAGATGATGGCTTAAGAAACTTTGTATTATAATACTTAATATGCAATGAGTTGTCTTTTCGAATGTTTAGTTTATTCTAGTTATTTTTAGACTTCATATTATAGATAGTTTCTTACTTGACATTTTAATTTAGAAATATTTTACTATTTGTAATGTAATTTTACAATAGTTTGAAATAGGAATTTTCTTTTAGTTAAATATTTATAACAATGTATTTCTTCAATTCTATTTTTATCGTTGGTTTTCATTGTACGAGTACTCCTTCAACATTATGCTAACAAAATATCAACTCTATGATTATTACCTTAATATAATAATAATAATGTCTTTTTCTTAAATAAATTACAAATATAAATTTGTTTAGCATTTTATTTCAAATACAAGTAAATACAAAGTTACCGGACGCCGAAGTATTTACGCCGCCTGAAATATTTCTAAATGTCGCAATGAAGCCCTTAAAACGTAAAGACTCGGCGACCGAATAAACCAAGTTTACCTATATCCCCAAATATTTCGCTTCACTTCGTATAAATGCTTTTAGAGACAATTATGGCAACAATTTGATACGAATATTGCAACGACAAATCCTAGCTTATAGATAAATAAAATAATAATATAAGCTTAAAGATAAATGTATAATAGAATAGTCTCTGACACGAAGATCGCGGGTTCGCAAATGTTAGTAATTTCTGATACCCTAGAACTTGAATTCTTTGTGAATATACACAAAACTTCGAAAAGTCAGAGGTGTGTGTGTGTGCCTGGGGTTTGAACCCGCGAACGTCGAGATTCACATCTACCATCGAGATGTGTGTATTCCCAAAGAATTATCACGTACTTTAAACTTATAAAATACCCAGGAAAAAAAGTCACTTGTCACTGTGTTCGAGATTGATTGCGCAGCGATAAGAGAAGTTGAAGAGATCCGTGATTTGAAATTGAAATTAATTCTGGTGCTTCAGTCACCTCTTCGCAGAATCCTTGATCGATGTAATTTAATACAATCACGTGAGCCTAATATTGAAATCTTTCACAATTCCCTACGCACTTTTAGAGATGTAATAATAGAACAATACTGTAAATAGAATTAGCACAAACTTTTTCTCACTAAATATTTTATATTGTTATTATTTCTATTTAAATCTTATTATTATTGACTGATTTTCTCTTCACTTTGCTATCTAACTTATATAATTTCGGAGTATGTTATGCATACTGTATCATGTTATATGTCACTAAGTTAAAAATGGTTTAATATAATAATGGTTGTGCTAAAAACATAACAGTTTTATCTGAAAGTCTTAAGAGCCCTATACTCAGCGGTAGATAAATTAATACGCATATAAGAGTACGTCGATTGATTAAAAGTAGGACAATCTCCATTCGGTACCTCGTATCTTAAGAACTTTGATCAACACTCATATATGTACACAGTTCAAAAGGCAAGTGAAAGTGAAGAAAGAAAAAGAACAAATAAAACAAGACAAAACAAATAATAAAAAATCACGCATAAAAGTCAGACCACGGCAATTACCGTCAAGTTTTTTTTTTTGTTTTATTATTTCTTATGGCTTTAGTTATAGTTTTTTGTGTTACAGTTAGATTGATTAAATTGTTTTAATTTTATTTGTCTTCGGACAATATGCTTGTAAAATTTATTTAATTTTTTTTTATCAGGAGTTTTATATTGCAATGCGACGTTTGACGGGTATTTGTGTTGGCCGCCGACGAAAGCGGGTACGATTGTTGTACAAAATTGCCCTCCTGGACGTCTTAGTGATACTTCGAGTAAGTACTTAGCGGGTGTGCATGTCTAAGCATTAGACATCTAACAGTGTGGACTAACTTACTAAAGAATTCTCACTAACACATATTAATAATTTAATAAATAAATTAATAAAAACAATTATGCCTAAATTTGTTATCTTTTTTTCTTTTGTTTCTGTTTTTTTGTGGTTTAAATAAATAAAGAATTAATAAATAAATATTAAAGTTACGCAAACGCATTGACCGTTACTTTACTGGCGAAGGATAAAAATCAATTGCTTTATTTTTGCATATAATAGCAGGACATACTAATTTAATAAATCATCGAACGAAAATGAGCAAAAAGGTACTTCAATCTGTCCACACTGTTGCTACTGAAGTTATGATTAATAAATATAATCTAGACATGCTTACGTTAGCCTAGCTAAGTAGAGGAGTAATTGTGAATGTATAGGGTTTGCACTAACATAATATAGTTAAGGCTAGTAGTAGGGATATCCCGGAATTAGTACGGGATTGTAAGTCATTGGTTTCGGTTCAATATCTCACATTGCCTGATAATATGTAAGATATAAGCTATTATGAAACTAATAAATAGTGTTTTTCAAGGACTTATTTATTTATCATAGAAACAATTATTGATGCCGCTTGATCATTTGTTATTTCTTTATTAACGCATTTATATAATATATCTTTTTTTTCTTTGGTATTTCAATAGCTTCAATAACTTTGTTGTACTAAAATGTTTTTATGAATTATTTGACTTTAATTTAATAATTAGAGACTCATAGCTATCTATGTAAGTTTGCGAAAGAACCAGTGAATATCTAATAATTTTGCAATAATGCATAAATTACAAATTCTTATTTATTCCGAGGAGTAATCAATAATGAAAGTCTCATTAATTGCTCAGTATTTTCTACATTTTAAACATCTATATTCTATAACATACTATGGCGATCGATAAATATTTTTTTAATTTTATTAATATTATGAATTAAAAAATTATTGCTTGCACCGTATATACTGCTTACACACATTATCGAAATAATTGTATACATATGTAAAAGATTTTATAATTTGCAAAAATCTAACCACCGTAGAGAAACTAGTCGCAGGGATGAATAAAAATAAAGCGTTGAGACATATTAATTGTTCAATATCAAAAATGTTGAACACACTACTTCTCTAATAAAAGTATTGTCCGCGCCACCTCTGATGTCCACACCACTAATGTTAGAGCTTAATTTGACAACTCTGACATCTCATGGTATGGTTTAAGAACCCGAGTCCGAACTTTAAAATTGGTATTTAAAACAATAAATAAATGTATGTGTTCTCTAGAAGACGAGTAGTGCGGATTCCATTGACAGCTGCTCATCGTGCAAATCGCTTAACATTTGCAAGGCAACATCTGAATTGGGGCATGAGTGATTCACGCATGGTGCTTTTTACAGATGAGTGTAAAGTTTTTTTTTTGGTGATGGTCGTTGCATTACAGTGGGTATGGAGAAGAGAATTTGAGCGATTTTCAGAAGCGTGCATCCATAAAAGTGATCGATTTGGGGGGCCCAATGTTATAGTATGGGGAGGCATTAGCCTTACAGGGAGAACTGAGGTGGTAATCCTTAATGAAGACACAGTAACAGCTCAACGGTACGTCGAGGAGGTTATAAGACCCCATGTGGTGCCATTTGCACAGCGAACGGGTGCAGGATTTCGGCTGATGCATGACAATGCTCGCACATATATAGATAGAGTCACTAGAGGAGCACTGGAAGACGCCCATATAGAGGTTTTGCCGTGGCCCGCGAACAGTCCAGACCAGCGAGTTGGGAGCAAATACGGCAGGAAACAGTACGCCACTTGATTGAAAGCATGCCCTCTAGACTACAAGAATGTGTGCAAAAAAGGGCAGGACATACCCGTTGTTAGCAAATCAGAAATAATTTAATTAACTATAGCTTTAGTAAAAAAATAATATTTCCAGTTAGTGTATTTTTTTGTCAAAATCTTACTTTCCACTTAACAAATAAAAAAATCACATATTAAAGTGTGTAAATTAAAATTTATGGCCAGTTAGTTAAAAACACTCTGTTATAATTATTTCAATGGTCACCCAAACCCTAAACCTCATAATTTGGTAAAAATCTTAAGAAAATCAAGTGGCCCTTATTTTGTTTTGACTGGTATATAATTACGATTTAGTTTTGACACCGTATTAGTACGAAAAATGCCGCGCATCGTGTTCTTCATGTTGATAGGTACATGTCGGTCACGCTGCTGTTAAGGGGAAGCCTAAAATTGATGTTAAATCTTCTTTTCTATATATCTTTGTTATTATTATAGTGAGATATGTACTTTTAATCGCTGTAGATATCATATATTCTAATTTGACTATAAAATACCGGAAAGTGTGTCCTATAATTCGGTTATTCCTGTATACTTTGTCTTTTATAATCTCATTTTCATTACATTTATCAAAAATGGTTGTAGATTACGACGGATTTCTTGTCTAAGTGTAGTGTGCGACGTTACGACCGATGCTTGTGACTATAACGACTACTTTTCGCGACTTTAAAAAAATCCGCTCCTACTGCGCCAGTCAAATATAAACTTTAAATATCCTACCGACTGCGCCAGTCAAATATAAACTCTCGGCGTGATTAAAAAATATAATTAAACTTTATAATTACACGAGAATTACATGTTATACATACAGCTACTAACAAAAGAAAGATGGTTAAATCAAAAAACAATGGGTTTATATATGATCTTAACCTAAGTATGTGTGCACACATGCATGGGTAATATGATCCATCGGGCATGTTACCGGGAAATTATTTAATGCAAATCGATTGTTTAATCTGAACCAAAGGAATTTGCTTCGACATCATTACTGTCATGGGAACCGATGATATTATTTAGTGTGAATCATCGCTGATGGCGTAATGCGTTTCTATGGTACTATCATCGCATGATGTGTAGTATGGGAACGCATAACTACCTAATCAACAATAGTATAGCAAGTCTGTATACAAATAAACAAAAGGCAAATCAATCTGTTCTTTACGTTATTTGGCTTTCAATTATTACTTACTTAATTTATCGAGAATGTGAAAAATATTTTTTAAATAATGTGTATTTTAATGTTTCAGTTCCTGAACCTTTCTTTTCTAGGTATCGGAAAATCATTGATTTCGGCAATATCTTTTGTTGTCTGGGTTTCATGATTATCCATCCAATTATGTCTTACAACTGCGCATTTGAAATGCACACAAATACACAATGATTCACTCTATATATGGATGAAACAACATAAAATCTAAATATGTGTTTCACGGTTTTTTTTTTTTTCAGAGTAAATTAGACGTCACGATCGGAATTTTTGGCTATTCAATATCACTTCTGGCCACAATTACTTCGTATCATATATTTACGCAGTTCAGGTATGTTATTTACATATTATCTTATGCCTATTATTATCTAAGTTTACAATAATTATTGTTCTTAATTCATCTGATACATTTTTTTGAATAACTTGACACAGTGCGTCTTTATTACTTGAGTGCTTATCTAAACAGACTAACGCATAGATGTTTATTATGTTTTAGATCGTTAAAAAATAGAAGAACACACATACATCGATCGCTATTTTTGGCATTAATACCTCAGATTATCGTTCGTTTGATTCTTTACATTGATCAAGCACTTAACCGACTGGACAATGATGCCGTGGAAGTACGCGGCATTGAAAGCATAGTAAGTATTTGAAATAACATTTCTCGCATATGGTGTGACGAATGTTTGGCATTTCACTTGAAGCGAACAGATTTTTTTTTATCAGGACCTAAATAAATGTACATCATTTAGATAGATACGGATTTTGGCGTCTTCAAAAAAGTATAAATACCTAACGACTGCTTTTTTGTTAGCTTTTAATGAAGTTAACCAGATGGACTGTGCAACATGTGAACGGTGTTTATTTGAAGATATTAATTGCATTTCTTTGAAAATTTCGATAAAAATATGAAGACGGAAGTTAATATTTAAAATCGTTTTTTCTTCAACTCCGCATACTGTTAAAAAACATTGGGAGTATTTTTGGTCCTAGTCTTTATTCCAACACCTGAAGACATAATTGCAAAACGTACAAATTATTCCGAGTGTATAAAATAACCTAAAATTACCAAACATATTTTATTCTGTGGAGGTGTAGTTGTAGCAGCAGTAGACTGTTGTACTCGAGTCCTCCACTTAACTCGGGCACAACAAAAGTGAAGGATAACCACAGACTAGAATAACAGGTGAACGCGAAATGAAGGATGTTATTAAGAGTTTGAAAGGTGATTTAATGACAGATGAAGTTTAAAGATGATAGAAGATAGTAAGAAAGAAGAAATAATTAAATTCAAGCACTGAGATAACAGAAAACTAGGTAAAGCCATAAGTAACACAAGCGACGGTCGTTAGTAACACACGCGGCGGTCGTCAGGGGTTCACTGTCTCGCTGCGCAAGCGCATCGACGCCACAGCTAAGCCGGCTGTCCAAAGGCGCATAAGCGGAGCGGTTGATGTAGCGATTATATAGTGTGACGCAAGTCGCCACAATTCATAAACTTCCGAGTAATAGTCAAAACCAGATTCAATGTACTTGTGTAATTAGTTTATTATAACTTAATAATTATTATAACATTTACGTAATTTATTGAAATTCATTTAATTTTCTAAATCATTATAAATGATCATATCTTGTTTATTTTTCTGGTAAAATAAAACATACCATTTCAAGTAAAAACATACCTTGTTTAACCTTTTCGGCTTACAACACAAAAAATATAGTTTAAAATTTGTATAAATTTCCAACGCTTTACAATCCATCTGGTTAACTACATTGTTAGAGAACAAAACAACAGTAGATAATTAGACATTTGATGATTTTTTGAAGGCTCATAAATTCGTAACTAGACCCAAAAAATATATTGTAATGATATACATTTATTCAGGTCCTATGGAACTACAATTATTTATCCAATTGTAAACAAAATACAAAATCTGACTTTTTATCCCGTCCACTTCATTTCAAATGCCAATGTTGGATTCACCTGTGGTCATGGCAGTACGAACACCCTCTTAATCGTAGAGTAGGTCTGTGCTCATATACATCCCATATATGGGCTGAAGATGATGACGATGGCAACACGAGTCACGGCTGTGCCGATTTTGGCATTTTTTTTTTGTGTTTGTTATTATCAGAACAAGGTTTATACGTAAGAAAAAAATAGAAAGCTACGCGGAATACTAGAAAATTTCGGATAATTTAACGATTCAACTTTTCAAATGTAACCGTGTTAGTACTTTTGATTCAAACTTAATTAATGGAAGGGGTTGGACGTATAAAAATATATAATATTGAGTACATAAAAAATATAGTTAGTAATAAACTTGTAGCAAAACAAAAAGTTTCGAACGGTTTTTATTTGCTTCTTGACAAGAATCCATTGCATAAGACAAGTTAAACATCACCTTTCGAACCTAGATCTTAGAACAAGTCCTCTTATCGCAGTCCTCTGAATTTATTATATTTTTATATTTCACATACGATAGTACAAGCTAATAAATTGTATCTTTGTCATTATAAAAAGAAAAAATATAAACAACTATTGCATTATTTTTTTTCATCTCATTATTGGCTGAGTAGAATCCATAAAAAAGAGAGATTTTTTTCGTTAAACATTATGTTGATCAAAATATTTTAATTAATTTTAAGAAAATTCATTAGATAACGAGAATAATATAATATTTTGCAATGCTCGCAAATATCCCCTGGAAAATTTGTAATCTGCATAATACACAAATAGAGCATCGGTTGTAGCGATGAACTCACACAGATTTTTTCGTATCGATTAGCAGATCGGAACATAGCAATGTTATGTTTGTGTAGCCTTATTATTGTAATAATTAGTATAGTGGAAAAAATATTATGTTATCACTGAATGGCTGCCTAAGTAACTAAGGATTACTAAAAACTTTCGCAACGTAATGTGATATAGATTAAACGTATAGAGTGCAATTGTGGTTGTGATATCGATTGCTATTGTTATTTTGTTTTAATTTTCTTTCAATTATTGTTTTTTATTTTTATTTTTTGTTGTTTTGTATCATTAGTTTTTAAGTTTTACTGTTTCAATCATTGTTACTCCGACTAAGCGTCTGTACGTCGCATGGGCCTCCCATCGAAAATCAGCGTTGCAGTATCGTCACGCGTTACTGCTGCACGTAGCTGAATGGGAGGTACCATTGCTGGTACAATTATTATTATTTTTCTTTGTTTTCTGTTTATTGTATATTACGTGTAAATAATTGCGCTAGCAATAAATACTTCTTTCATTCTTTCTTCTTTTTTCTTTCTTTCTTTCTTTGAAGAACATCCTTTTCAATAAAAAATGAATCATCGAAATCGATTGGCATAATATTGAATTGTTCGTCAATTTGTCGCGCACATACTAATTTGCACTAGCAAATTTAAGACTTATATGGTTTTCTTATTGGCATCCATGACCATTGTCACAAATGGGACCACACAGGAAACACCAGCGTTCAGTTAAAAATTATCAAGTTCTGAGGTAACAAGCATTAAAAAAAACAGACGGATCCATAGTGTAAACATTGTGTGTAGTTATATATTTCACCTCACCACACAAACGTGTGAGTGACACATGTTATCTACGATGCAGATTTTAAGACGAATAGATAAAAAAATCTATTTCAACTTTTCTACTTAAAACAGACAGAGCCTGAGTGAAACTGTTTTAGAGGGACATATTGTGTAATAAAAAATTAAGGAAGATAATTTTTTTTCAGGCGGCGCTGTGCAATTTGATACACATAATTATGGAGTATTTGGACACCGTAATTTATATGTGGATATTGATTGAGGGTCTATACCTACATCAACTAGTCACGGGCAACTCACTCCGCAGGGAAATTCCGTTTAAGTATTTCAATGTAATCGGATGGTTAGTGCCAGTTACACCCACTTCTATCTGGGCGATGCTCAACGCTTTGGCCTACAATGAACGTGATTCACCAGAGTGAGTAATTTAAATTATTTATAGAAAATCATATTTATTAATCCTTCATATATTATTCATATATTTCTTACACACGTGATAATTTTTTATTTTATTTCTGTTTTAGGGCTTGCTGGTACGGTGATAACATCAAAAACCTATATTGGGTTCTGCAAGCGCCAAGATTGGTCGCCGTAGTGGTGAGTAAACTATTTTTTGGCGCAGCGTACATTATTGACTCTTGCTTATTTTAAGACAATATATTAGGTCTTCCGGTCAGTTTTGAGGGAACGTGTCAAGTGGCTGTCTCGACAAATCGGTACAAATTACTTGGATATTCGATGTTGCGTGTTTTAGCCTGCACTTTAATTTATCGAAGTAACTCATTTATAGTATCATCATCATCATATCATTTCTATAGTTAACGCATGCAAGTGTGATTAGATATGGAAAGCGATAAATATCATTTTTGTCTTTTTTACTGTTTCTTCAGAGGTCTTCAGAGGGAAGCCTTACCGCAAGCCGCAAATTCACCAGATTGCGCTCCTTCTGGTTACCATATATTTCGATTTATGCAACACAAAAATTTGCAGATGAGCACTTATCAAAAAATGGATCGATGAATGGATCGCTTCAAAAGATGATCAGATTTTTTATGATGTAATCCATTTGTTGCCCGAAAAATGGCAAAAGGTTGTAGCCTAGTAATGGAGCATATTTAATTAAAATTAAATTAAGTTTTTTATAATATAAGACAACAAAAGTATTTCATTTTCAATAAATCCCTCAAAACTAACCGGAAGACCTAATACATTGAAAAAGTTTCACAGCCCACTGCGACTAACTGACCAATTTAGGAGTTTTACTGTCACGATCGCTTTTAAATCTTTATTTCATATTCTAGATTACATACAAGTTTATAATATATGTGTATTAAAAGATTGTCATCAAAATTATCTAATGAATTAGTATCAAAAACTCACTTAAATTTTATGTACATGGCATATGTACCAAAACCAGGACAATTAAGATAACGTAACAGCAAAATAAAAGAGACAGACAACATTGTAAAATAAACAGTGCGCGCTTATTTCGCGATTGTAATTTATAGCTATAATGAAATGAAACGCCATGCGAATTTCACAAAGTTTTGTACCGGCGAATTCCTATGCAATGAAACTAACATTGGAAATGTACTGTGTTGAAATTTCAAACTGTCGCGGTCGTCACCTGCTAAGGAAATTTTTTAATTAAAAGTTACTTAAATTTCAGAAAATAAACATCAAAAATCACTTTTATTATTATAGAAAATGTAATTTTGCGAGACACTACAATATGTAAAATTATCGCAAAAGTGTTTTAATTATTTACTTGCAAATATATTTGGGTTCGATTCACGAAATTAATTCGTGTAACACGAAGCGAAGTCGTGATAGCCTGGTTTACGCGGTCGAGAATCTCGACGGTCGCAGGTTGTAACACACCACTGACTTTTCGAAGTTATGTGTGTATTCACAAGAATTATCACGTACTTTAACGGTGAAGGAAAACATCGCGATGAAACCTGCTCATCTGAGGAATTTCTTAGGTGTGTAGTCCGCTGGCACTAGGCCATAGTAGCGGACTAAGGCCTAAACCCTCTCAGTTGTAGAGGAGGCCCGTGCCCAGCAGCGGGGTGAATATGAGCTGATCACATACGTCAATGATTTTGTTTGTATGTGTACCTAGTTGTAGCAAACATATTGGTTTCAAATATTACTTACGTACGATATGAGTTCAATAAAAAATATATTATAATTATAAGTATGTATATTCTAATTAATATTTTAATTGAATTATTTCAAAGCATTACGAAACAAAATATATTAATAACCGTATTGAAGTTCGTAGCCATAGAAAATAAACACAAAATAAATTAAAAAAACTTTAGAGCAAATACGATAAGAGTTAACGCCAAGTATTTAATTAATCTTGTTTTATATATTGTATTTATGTATTAGTTTTAATATCGTGTGTAGTATATCATAATTTAATTTACACCTACGCTTTTCATCTCTGTACCATCTAGGGTTCGACTGGAAGAGAATGCCTCAGGCATTAAGTCCACCTTTACATCATGTGTGTGTAAAGTGTAAATAAATAATCTGAAAAATACGTAATACATAAATAAAAGATTTAATTTATTGTAGGTACATTATCTCGTTGCACCAATGAGTTTGCTATGACAATTCCTGGTACACGCATTTATACTTATTTATTTATTATTTGTTTATGACGCGAGTTAAATCCATCCATTAATATGGTATTTTTGCTTTAAATGAATAACTAACCGTCGTCCTTCTCTTGCAGGTCAATATCTTATTTTTTATTGATGATATGCGCGTCCTTGTAACAAAAATGAGGAGTTCTTCAACCTCAGAACTGGAACAACTCAGGTAAATATGTATACATATATTCCATATTTGACTTTGATCCCTACTGATAAAGCTGATAACTATAGAAATAACTGGACTATATTAAGAATAGATTTATTATTATAATGCCGGTGAGACTTCCGAGCGACTTCGTCCGCGTAGTCTTCAGGGTTGGGTACAGAAAGATACTAAGAGAATTTATAAATCGTCTCCCAATTGTCCAAAATGGCACATTACTGAATTAAAAACAAAGTAGCCCATGTCCTATGTTAAAGGTCCGTTTTTATTATTTATCCATACCAATAATCATCCAAATCGGTCGTCACTTCCTTACTAATATTATAAATGTGACTGTAGGGATGTTTGTTACGCTTTCACACCAAAACTACTCAACCGATTGTCATGATACTTTGCACACATATTATTGGGGGTATTAGAAGTAACATAGGATACTTTATGTATATTTTAAAAAGTATGTGTATAAGTGTACACACGTAAGAAGTGAAACTTCTTTACGACATCACTTTTCGAAAAATAATTATTTACTACAAGTATTTACAATTTACAGAAATTAGTTAAATAAAGCAAAATTAGTTTAAGCAACAGGCTTTTATTATCATAGACATGGATACAAATAAACAAGGCGCAAAACAAAAAAACGTGATTCAACTTTAACGAGCGTTTACGCTCCACGCGGCTAGCTGAATTTCGGTAAATATGACTCGCGTAAATATAAGCGTCGATAGTTAATGATTATGAAATGAAAATGAATGAAATAATGTTTATTGAATCTATAAAAAGGACAAATATGTATATCACTTAGATCATCATCATTGTTCGGAATGCAGTCAGATAACCGCGAAAACATCGACGAAACTAAAAATCGACGGAACGTAGAGCGATATGTCCTCTCTCTGAAAGGTCTTGCAGCGGAGTGATTTGCCCGCGCTGTGCACAGCGTTTTATAGTACATTTTAAAACATTTATAAAAAAAATAATAACTGAAATTTCTTCAAAACAAAAAATTTACGTTTTCATGTACAAGTTCTTCTATTATAAAAAGTTGTTGTTTTATTAAATTAAGTATCATATACAGGGTGTCCCAGCAGTCGACGATAACCCGGAAACGGGGAATAGCCCAAGTCGTAAGAGTTATCAGAAAAATACTAAAAAAAATATAAGTTATGTATTTAGAAAAATATAGGGATTTCAAAAAAATCTAGAAAATCTACACCCTGTGACGGTTTTTTCACTACTGTTGCTGCAAATCTCTACTTTTTTAAATTATTATTTTTGTTATGTAATCCTGAATAATGCCTCTGCAAACTATTATCCAACATTTAGAGCCACCTTGCTATACTTCGGAAGAAAATGACATTGTTTACCAAACCGCATATTTAAAATTAATCATACGCCCAAATTTAACTGACTGTCCTGAAAAAAAAATGTACTACGCGAGTTTGGCAAGTAGCTTTAAAAGTTGGCGCATTTAATAAGGAATCTAAAATGGTAAAACACTTGCTACATTATTTTTTAAATGTGGCACAATATTTTTTATTTTGCGAAGAAACCCATTTGATCAAATTTTCTTATTAACTAAAGATGTTTCTATTCGGCTCTTCGAGACAGCAATTTTAAGATACTATTTGAGTGAGATGGAGAGAATCGTTTTACGATGTGTGAGTGAGACAGATAGTGACGCTAGTTCAGTTAGAGAATATTTCGATTAGGAATACCGGAGTAGATGGATAGGACGAGCTGGCACAATCCAATGGCCAGCCCGTTCACCTGACTTAAATCCTTTAGGCTATTTTTCACTGGGGAACGGTGAAAGAATTTTTTTGTTTAAAGCCAATTGAAAATTTACCTGAGCTACGGCAAAAAATAAATGGAAGTAGCTGAATTTGTTAGGAATAGAAGATTTTCGCCCCTGATAACCCGATCTTTTCAGCGTGTATTGCGGCTGAAGGAAGGAAGTTTGAACATGTATTGTAAATTTTACAAAATAAATATTTGATGTTAAGCAATTACTTAATAAATCTAAGATATCCAAATAAAAAAAGCCAAAATTTAAAATAAAAAAGTGATCATTGCTCCGATGCGTGGTGCCCATGGACTACCTGACAATGGAGTATCTGTCTCACTCACACATCGTAAAACAATTCTCTCCATTTCACTTATCAGTTCATCATCATGTCATCTTTAGTTAATAAGAAAATTTGATCAAATGGGTTTCTTCGCAAAATAAAAAATATTGTGCCACATTTAAAAAATAATGTAGCAAGTGTTATACCATTTTAGATTCCTTATTAAATGCGCCAACTTTTAAAGTTACTTGCCAAACTCGCGTAGTACATTTTTTTTTCAGGACAGTCAGTTAAATTTGGGCGTATGATAAATTTTAAATATGCGGTTTGGTAAACAATGTCATTTTCTTCCGAAGTGTAGCAAGGTGGCTCTAAATGTTGGATAACAGTTTGCAGAGGCATTATTCAGGATTACATAACAAAAATAATAATTTAAAAAAGTAGAGATTTGCAGCAACAGTAGTGAAAAAACCGTCACAGGGTGTAGATTTTCTAGATTTTTTTGAAATCCCTATATTTTTCTAAATACATAACTTATATTTTTTTTAATATTTTTCTGATAACTCTTACGACTTGGGCTATTCCCCGTTTCCGGGTTATCGTCGACTGCTGGGACACCCTGTATATGGGTCAAAAAATACTGTATTGGCAGTAATTTCTCAATATTTCGAATTATTTGGATTTTTTATTACTTATCTAAATCTTAAAATGTTTTTCACAAACTATTTGCTTAGGGATACTTCCAATTCAACAAAATTTTAATTTGATTAAATATGTTATAAATAAACCCGATTTTTGAGCCTCGAAAATAACTCTAAATTTGAATTTATGAAAACCTTTGTTCAGTTATCTTGTTATTTATCGAAAAATACACAAAATTCTTAAAATGTTCTTCACTAACTATTTAGATGGGAATATTCCCTAAAAAATGGTAATTAACATGTTTTTACGATAAGTCTCATCAATTTTAAGGGCTTCGAAAAGTGCTGTTTTTGCTCAAATTACGCAAAAACCGCGTAAACGCCCGAAAAAAAACAACATGGCGCGTAATCCAAAGTCGTTACAATTTTTCTTTTGTTTTTTTTCTCTCACACGTCGATAATGAAGTTTCACGTCAAAAAAAAGGTTTAATGAATTTTAGTATGGCGATAGGTTGGACCTACCGAAGTAACATAGGATACTTTTTATCCCGGAAACGAATGGGAATGGAATGGGTATAGTTATAAATGTGCGATTAACTATAATATGTCTTTTACGCATTCACGCCTAAACCGTTTGACTGATTTGAATGATTTTTGGTATGGATATAACTGGGACTCTGTGGATTAAAATAGACTACAACTTTTTTTCTCTCTGAACCCAACCCTGTAGTCTACGCGGACGACGTCACAGGCAAAAGCTAGTTTATAATATTAGAGATTCTTGCATTTCATAATCATTTGAAATTAACTTGAATTTTTAACCTACAATCCAAAGTATCGCAATGGTTTTTTGAAGTGAAACTTTTATTTTATCCTGTCACACTAATAATGATCATTTATCCTTCAGGAAAACCATCCGAGCCACTTGTTTTCTGCTACCATTACTTATTATCACCAACATTTTAAGCATGATAGAAAACAATGCGAGCTGGAGTAACCCTACGGAGTTCCAACAATGGAGCTATGTTACTCACTTCCTACGCTCATTCCAGGGATTCTTCATAGCATTAATACATTGTTTCCTTAACGATGAGGTTTGTATTCTTTTAATTATTGCTGTAACTAGTTTTATATTTTTGCTGATAGCACAATTTAAAATTTTCCTCGTAAATTGCGAGATATATGAGATAATATCAGCACTTCACCAACCCTGTTCTACCGTTGAAGATATGCACAGGGTGCATATGATAATAGCTAATGCATTGATAGAATCGGGTTTATTAATCAAACAGATGCGAGAAAAAATTTATTTTACCGTGTCGCTATTTATTTTCCTACTATCTACAGGAATCCTACTAAATAACTACATACACTTGAATTAAAATTATTTTTAATTGATTGGTTTTCCAAAATGTTTCACTTGAAGTGCACGTGGCTTTTAAATATATATACCACGTGATAATCAGGCAATACAATAAATAGTTTTTCATTTAATTACATGATTTATATATTAAAATTTGAACGCGCGTCGATAAATATAGGCTGCGTTATGTGACCATTGGGTTGTTTCATTAACGTGAACGTGCATGACTTCGTGAGCATCTCCATTTTATTCCGACGGCTTTTGTTATTTGATTCTGTAACTAAATAAAGTATATAAAGCATTACAATTGTATACATAAGATTACAAGAGTATAATAATTTATTTACTATTGGCGCTGTATATCAACGATTAACGTTTACTTTAAATTTTATTTTAATGACGTAGTAAGAAACTTAGATGAAATATTTTAGCAAAAATATTATAGGATTTTTACCCAGCGAATCCTCTCGGTCTAATTTTATATGCAAATAATGGGCAGTTGTAATCGCTTGATGTGCACTAGCCAGAATTTATGTACCTTAAGAGTCCGATAGCGGCAACCTAAATAATATTGTTATTTGATAGTTAATTAGACGATAAATAACATTGTGTTTCACAGTTATGGCAACAATAATGTTCAATGCAATGCAATGTAAGGTTGTGTTTTCATTTAATTTATGTTTTCCGCGAATAAATTTGCTTATTTTATTTAAAGAACTAATTCGTACAAGTAATTTTCGTAATATCATCATCATCATCTCCATGCCCTGTTCCCAATTTCATTTGGGGTCGCCCAGTATTATCCTTTCACATATCTCTATCAGCCGCCATGTCTTCATTCACCCCTTTTTCTTTCATATCTTCAGTCACGCACTCCATACATCTTTTCTTTGGCCTTCCTCTGCTCGCCCATCCATAAACTTTCATATCCATCACCTTTTTATCTACGTATGATTCATCCCTCCTCATAACATGCCCATACCACGACAGACGGTTTTCTTTCAGCTTTACTATTACAGGAGCTACTTACAAACTTCCTCTAACTTATTTATTCGTCACTCTGTCAAAACGTGTATACCACGACCACACATCCATCACAACATTCGCATTTCAGCTGCATGCTAAGGCTAAGTGTTGACTGTGTGTTACGTGTGACTAATATACCACCATACCTGGCGAAATGTGGGGGCAGATATACTAGAATTACAAACCTTCTGTAAAATGAAGCCATAAAGAAATATTGTAAAAACCGCCTTCAAAAAAACCTATTCCAAAACAAATTAAAATGCACTAAAAAGTAAAAAAATAATTGCGTATCTTCTATTACTTAATTATAATCAACTTACTATTTCTCTACATCAATATATAGGTACGATCTATGTGTTTACGACGCAAGAAGCTATCTAGCTTCTAAGAACTTCTAAGAACCCATCTGGGTTCTTCTATATCTATCCACTATCTATCCACTTCAAATCTAACTTAACACATACCTATGAATAACAAACAATGATTAAAATATTTTTTATTGTTCTCCTATGTAAAATTAAATGAAAAATATTAGACTACTTAAAAGTCAATCAAATTATTACGATAATATAATGTAGTTTTAATTATTGTTATTCTTGGAGGCGGTGTCAGCCAAGGTAGGATTCTCGTATTATTATTCATCATCATCAGCCCATATACGTCCCACTGCTGAGCACGGGCCTCCACTACAACTGTGATGCTAGGTATGCACATTGTAGTATTTCCTTGGCTGACACCGCCTCCAAAAATAACAATAATTAAAACTACATTATATTATCGTACTAATTTGATTGACTTTTAAGTAGTCTAATATTTTTCATTTAATTTTACATAGGAGAACATTAAAAAATATTTTAATCATTGTTTGTTATTCATAGGTATGTGTTGAGTTAGATTTGAAGTGGATAGATAGTGGATAGATATAGAAGAACCCATCTAGCTTCTTGCGTCGTAAACACATAGATCGTACCTATATATTGATGTAGAGAAATAGTAAGTTGATTATAATTAAGTAATAGAAGATACGCAATTATTTTTTTACTTTTTAGTGCATTTTAATTTGTTTTAGAATAGGTTTTTTTGAAGGCGGTTTTTGTTTTGTTAAAATTTTTGTTTATTTTTTTATTTTTAGTGAAGCCACACCCGGGATCGAACCTGCAACATCATGCGTTGCAAATCGGTTACTTTGCCACTCCGCTACCACCACTCTATTATATGGTTATAAAACTCATCAACAATACGCAAATGTTTCTACCACACACTCGGCTACGACCGCTTCACACATTTAATACACCTTAAGTAATGCAATTAGATCGTTTGCTTCATGTTGCAATGCAGCAACAAACGTAAGCGCATTACAATTTGATTCAAGACAGTTAGAAATTCGGCCACAAATCGCATCCATACTGTACGCCGTTAACGAGTTCCATTGACGTTATATTATATTTGACTAGGACAATTACTTGACCATAAAGAGGTTACGGTAGGTGACTCAAATATCCGGATAGCCTGTAAAGATTCGGCCGAGTATCGTTAGTTTTCTGCTAAGAATTGAAGAGTTCCGTTACTTTGTCATGGATCCCATAATTAGAACTTAACCACACTCTCATGCAATTACCCTAGAAGTACATCCTAACCAATAATAAAAAGGATTCATCAAAATCGGTTGGCATGAAATTAAGTTATTCGTCGATTTGTCACGCACATTGGTGAAATTTTAAGATTTTTGTGGTTTTCTAATGGAAGCTATTGTCACAACTAGACCAAGTTCAAATGGGACCAAACTGGAAGCACCAGCTTTCACTTAAAAAAAGAATCATCAAAATCGGTTGGCATGATATTGAGTTATTCGTCGATTTGTCACGCACATTGGTGAAAATTTAAGATTTTTGTGGTTTTCTAATGGAAGCTATTATCACAACTGGACCAAATTTAAATGGGACCAATCTGGAAGCATCAGCTTTCAATTAAAAAAAGAATCATCAAAATCGGTCCACACAGTCAAAAGTTCTGAGGTAACAAACATAAAAAAAAAAAAAAAAATACAGACGAATTGATAACCTCCTCCTTTTTTTGAAGTCGGTTAAAAAAGAACCAGTCTCGAAACTCAGTTCTTCTACCGTAAAAAGCTGTGAGATTCATGTGATACCAAGTCGATAAATTTATTCAGTCCCCATTTAAGGGACCTTCTGTCTTAAATTATTATGCACAGAAAGTTATATTAAGTAATATTAATATAAAAACAGGTTAATGATGTTACATACAACAGTTACAGAATAGCACAGCTGTTTACTCCTGACATGTGGCTTTTATGTTCGTAGGTATAAATCTGTTTCTAACTTGAACGGAACAAAGGAATTGGACATAAAGTTATAGCTGCATACAAGTACTTAAATTTGTATTACTATATAACCGAAATAAATAAATAAATACACCCAACAGTCACATACATAGTTCTGACCCCACACTAGGATACAAGTCCTGTGTCGTGGATATCAGAAACTACGAGAGACTTTTCGGTCTTACAAACACCCAGACCCGAAATATTTTTTGTGAATCACACAAAATCTCGTTTCGCAAGCTGGGGTCTAGCCAACTGCGCGACGGGGCTGTCAGATGTATTTCTATAGTCACGTTCTATTAGACGTGTTCAACGTAATTAGGCGTGAAAATATTGCAGTTTTAGGCTCAAATCCAAACTCAACAATTTTTTTCGTATCCCAAGAATTGAACCCAGAACCTCGACCCAGACCCGAAACAAATATTTGTGGATCACACAAACATTTGTCTCGGTGCGGGGATCGAACCCGCGGCCTCTCGTTTCGCAAGCTGGTGTCTAGCCATCTGCGCCACGGGGCTGTCGAAATAGGAAATAAATATATATATATATACTCAGCCTATCGCCGTCCACTGCTGAACGTAGGCCTCCCCAAGAAAGCGCCAACCATCCCGGTCTTGAGCAGCCCTCATCCATCCGCTACCCGCGAAATAAATAATAAATAAATAATATCTATTCTATCAGTCTATAAGTTTTTAAATCGGTCAAATGAAGACGCTGACTTAATTGTACCACGCTATTTATACATGCATATACGAGTGTGTACTAGCTTACATATTGTTATGAATGTACTAACGTTGTGAAAATAATAATATGCATTTAACCGTATTTAGGTACGCCTTATTTAAATGTTATGTTAGTTGTGTGTGTAGCATTGATGTTCAAGCATTGTCATAAGTGGTGCAATAAAACGTAATTCTTATAATGTATGTATATGTGGGTTAGACGCATGATGCACCAAGAAGTCATCTCGGCGGTCGAGGGTTTTATTCTAATTCATTGGTATTTTACGTTATGTGGATATTATTAATTATCAGACACTTAAGGGATACTTGAGTCTTTTACTCCACTTATTGCATTCGCCATTAAAAATAAACAGTTTAAGTGACACTTTTAATAACACTTTTTTTTTACAAATTAAGGATATATACAGATAGCCTTTAAAAGTTAGAACCTATAAGAAATTAGATATAATATGGAAATGGAGTTAAAAGAGAGGAACTTTTGCTCTGGTGTGTATTAATTCGTTTTTATTTATTTTAAATATTTTTCTCCTCCGTTTTAAATATGAATCTCATTTTATACATTTTATTTCTCTACGCATAAGCTTTAATAACAACAGACGGAACACACTATTGCTCTTAATAAATACAACAATGTCTAGTTATTACCCCGTAAAGCAATTAGACTTGGCAGTACTATTCCTAAACATTTAATATGTGTATTTGTTTTATTTGCTCTACTTTTACTGATATACAAAAAAAAACATCAGAATTTTGTTTAGACCCAGTACAACATACTCACGCCTACATTTCCCGAAGGAGTTCCTCTGGTGCATTTCTGAATCCAGATTGCAGAGACAAGAGAAGTAAAATTTCATTATATTTAACATATTAAAGATCCACAACTCACAATGGTACATAAAAGGTGCACCTTATAAATATATTAAGCCATTTACGGATAAACACGAATGTGAACTTATTATCCAAAAAAATAGTAAAACAGACGCATAACAATAAACGTCTGAACATATCATAACATAGGCCTAAAGATCAAAGATTATAATACACACTCAGGTCATAAGTATTGTCACACAGTAAAAACTTTTCTTTTAGAATGTTGGCCACAAAAAAGTTTATTGAATTCGAATTTCGAATTGTTCATGAAAATAAAAAAGTACCTATACTTTTTAGAATTTTACTCATTTTTAAATATGGAGTGGACGCTTAAAGAAGACCGTGTTGCAGTTATTGCGTTGCATCGTTGCGGTTACGCGCCAATTAAATTTTTTGACATACGGAAAATTTTGAATATAACCAAAAGATTCGTTTATCGTACCATCAAATGATACAATGAAGACTCTAGTGTAGATGACAGGTCAAGAAGTGGTCGCCCTCGGTCTGTTAGGACTCCAGCAGTGATAAAAGCTGTGAAGGCGCGAATTCAAAAAAATCCCAAACGTAAGCAGAAACTGTTGGTCCTTCAGATGGGGTTAAGCAGAACCACGGTGAAAAGGGTATTAAATGAAGACTTAGGGCTTCGGGCATATCAAAGAAAAACAGGACATCGTTTTAATGCTCGTCTAATGGACCTGAGACTAAAGAGATGCCGCGCTTTGTTGAAGCGGTACGCGGGAAAAAAATATCGGGAAATTCTTTTTCGGATGAAATTTTTTTACCGTAGAAGAGAGCTACAACAAACAAAATGATTTAAGGTGTACGCACACAGTAGTGAAGAAGCGAGCAACCGTATTCCGCGTGTCCAACGAGGTCATTTTACATCCTCGCTCATGGTATGGTTGGGAGTTTCTTATTGGGGCTTAACAGAGGTACATTTTTCTGAGAAAGGTGTAAAAACGAATGCAGTTGTGTATCAAAATACAGTCCTGACGAACCTTGTGGAACCTGTTTCTCATACCATGTTCAATAACAGGCACTGGGTATTCCAACAAGATTCGGCGCCAGCTCATAGAGCGAAGAGCACACAAGACTGGCTGGCGGCGCGTGAAATCGACTTTATCCGACACGAAGACTGGCCCTCCAGATTTGAATCCGTTAGATTACAAGATATGGCAACACTTGGAGGAAAAGGCGTGCTCAAAGCCTCATCCCAATTTGGAGTCACCCAAGACATCCTTGATTAAGGCAGCCGCCGATATTGACATGGACCTCGTTCGTGCTGCGATAGACGACTGGCCGCGCAGATTGAAGGCCTGTATTCAAAATCACGGAGGTCATTTTGGATAAACTTTAGTGTTATAAGAATCTATGTTTTGTTAAGTTCATCTTGGTATATAAATGGTTACATAATGAATAAACTTGTTTTAATTATTTTATATTAAACATGTGACAGAATTTATGACCTGACTAGGTAGAAGTAGAGTACATAAATATTGTTAACAAAATACTTGACACGTCATCGAAAAGAGTCTACCATTAGCCGCATTCACATTTGTGTTAAATAAATCGATAAATTAAGTGGAACTGGCCCATACAATAAGATAAAATCTCTGTTTGATACCACTAAAAAGGTGTTTCGTCTGTACTTCGCAGACATTAATGGAAATTGATGGAGTATGACGGCTTAACTTGTACATGTGTATGAGGACTGCCTCGTGGTCTCGCGGCACAAGTATGTGCCGTGCGATCTGGAGGTTCTGGGTTCGATTCCCGGGTCGGGCAACGTGCTATTGGGTTTTGCCATCAGGAAATTCTCAATAGCAGCAAAGAGTCTGAAAATGTGCCCAAAGAATGGCAATAAGCTCGCTCCCTATTACGTGGGACTGATACATACTTGGCGGAATGTGGGTGCAGAAATGCACCTCTGCCTACCCCTTCAGGGAATACAGGCGAGAGGCTATGGATGTATGTATGTGTGTATAAGAAAAATGTATGTAGGATGTATGGGCAGTCGTAGTCGTAATATTACGCAATAGCCACATACACTTTAAGTCAGCGTCGACGTAACTAAACCACTTATAGTACAACTTGTAAGACTTGCATGCTAAAATTTTCATGAATGGCATGTATAGTTTTCATGTAGAATTACCTGATATGGGTCTACTTAATGACTAGTACTTGATAAGTAGACCCTGTATGAAAAATAGTGGGCTTACGTAGATATAACTATTAAAATATATTATATATTTTTTTAATTCTTCGTCTTTATTGTTCTTAAATGATACGTAATGTAGGTCCAATTTTACATGTATATTTTTACTTGTAATTAAAGTAAGTTGAGGCTATAAGACAACCTGGTATTATTGGTTGATTAATGCATGCAATTTTAAAACCTTAAGTTCATAGGTAGGTATAGGGTATTGGTAGCATTATTTTCGTTCCTAAGTATAAGATGTTATTGCGTTTTACTAATGTATTGTTTCATCAACTAACAGGTAAGAGAAGTACTCATGAAACATTACAACAACAGGCTGATGAAAAAAGATTTCCATCGCCAACGTAAGTCCGCTCGCGAGGAGTTCATGGAGTTAAAACCATCGCCGTAAGGATTTCTTCACAATACTTATTGTGAATTCGTAAATAACACAGTAATACTATTGGGTACGAGCCTCGTCTTAAACTGACAGAGGTAACGCCTTGTCCACTCCACAGACCCAATACGGGTTGACTAACTATACATATTTGAGAATTTTCTTGAGAAGAACTCTTTGGTAAAATATAAATTTGTCTCATTTCCGTCATCCATCTGCTCTGAACTGATCGTCAAGTCGTTTTTTGTTGTATAATTATATAACAGATATTAATTTTTTTATAATTTTTTTTTAAGTCGTGATGGCCTCGAGGTTTAAGCACGCGGTCGAGAATCTCGACGGTCGCGGGTTCAAACCCCAGGCACACACCTCTGACTTTTCAAAGTTGTGTGTATTCACAATAAATTATCACGTACTTTAACGGTGAAGGAATTTCTTTGGTGTATAATCCGCCAACCCGCACTAGGCCAGCGTGGTGGACTAAGGCCTAAACCGTCTCAGTTGTAGAACCGTCTCTGTGCCCAGCAGTAAGACATTTATGGGCTGATGATGAAATGAATGAATGATTTTTTTTTTTAGTGGTGAGGAACTGACATGCACTTGCGCCTCTAGCATGTGGATTCCACTTCAAGACATGGGAAACAGACCATCTCGCGCTGAACAACGATCCCCATCTGTAATAGAAATTTTGGAGTAAGTGGAATAGATTTTCATCGTCACAAATCATAACCATCTACCGTTTGTTCGTTTCAAAGGCACTGGCGTAAATGCATTACCTTGCATGCAAAGCGAATTTGCAGTAATACTGTTAACATGCTTTAAAACAGCCTCTCAGCGAACTGCATTTTATGTTGTGTATGCTGTTTTAAATTCTATTGTACCAAATATAATATTACAGACCGGCTCCGCTCAACAACCAGGTACTTGAAGAATTGCAGTTAGGTTACCACAGGCAGCGTGACCCCGAGAAGAACTTTGAGTTGTTAGTATCATGTGGAATTTTGTTACTAGTTACGTAGTTAAAAATTAGCCAAAATCAGAGTGTCACAAAAACAAGTTGGCTTTCTGTACGTAGTTTTATGAAAGAATAATATTTACTAGTCTATTAGCATGGTGTTTGTTGCACATAAAAATTAATGCCATGAATATGACATTTCGTTGACCTTAGATAGTTGGCAGCCACATGTCATCTAGATTATCGAATAGGTCCCAATAGGTGGCCTCTGCTTGGACGTGCATTGGCTCGTCAGTCATATAAATGTTGACTTGCGTGAAGTACTTGTATTTCTCCAAGGATATTTGTTTATATCAATGTTTATGCGCGTCCACAAGGCATGAGACCTTTTTTAATACAATGTAACAACAAAAACTCATTGTTTTTTTTTCAACAGGGTAACCTTATCGCCTCGCCAGCAACAAGTGGAGGAAACGCCAAACACCACGAGGGTGATGATCCACAGGGAGCAGTAAATCCCTGGTGAACCCGTGAGTCCGTCGACGACAGTGGCAAAAATGTGTAATGTGTGTTTGGATACATTTTGAAAGTATAAAAATCTCATTACTATTCGTAATCTTAGACACAAATAAAAATTTAGTGTACCTAGTCATAATCTTCAAAACCTTATGTTTCTGGACTTGTAATTAAATTCATATTTTTAAGGTTGATTAATTATTTGGATATTCTTATTAGCGCGCACAGATCCAACTTACAAAATTTTACGGGATTGTATTTTCAATACTTTTTCTCGATGCTCCAAAATAACTTGTTTTGACTACTACTTGTTTTGATTACTATGTAATCAGAGAACTTCTTGCTAATCTACTACTAATAGCATTAAATTCTTCATAATTGATTACAGCTTCGAATAATTACTTCTCTGCAATAAAATGTATTAACTTCTTCTTGTTAAATTTCGAGTGTGTTTAAAGAATAAAATATCTATATATTTTGGAACGGTTTTAAAGTTAAAAATCTAGCGACAAAGTTTATATAACCGACGTTAATTCATTCTACTGGAATAAAATAATTAGGCATGTTGTAAGTACAAAATAAAAAGATGATATAAGGAAAAAATGGACTGATGGATGGATGATATTTAAAATTGAACTCACATATTTTTAATAATCATTTATTTTAATAAAGACGTAACAATTGTTATTAAATAAAATCGATTTGATCGAAGCCAAACAGTCAAAGATAAAGGCAATATTCATAAGTATGTAAGTATCTATAATAGACACAAAGTTGACTAAAGTATATTTATTTATTTATGCTTAAATGTATGTAATGCAGAGAAAAATAGATAGATAAATATATAAACTAACTAAATATTACATAAATATTTAAGTAGGTATCGTAAGTAGACTTGAAAAATATTAATGAAATATATTTATTTTTACATGTTTTCTTTATTCATGAGATAATATATAGCAAAGTATAATGTAAATTTAGAAAGAACCCGCAGTCGCATTGACGATGTCAACCTCGTAAACATTTTTAAAAACATTCAATGTAATATACGAGTATGTAACATGTATGAGCGCATCTATGACCAGTTGCAAAACACACTTCTTCTACTATTGACCAGGAAAAACTACAATATATTATGTCAAAATTTATCCTTCATATTTCCAAAATACTATTTACCTATTAGTTAATAGAATATTTACATATGTATCTAGTATTTAAAATAATTCTAAATTCTAGAAAGAACCAGGGCACTTATGCTCTTTTGATTGCGGCATATCATAATAATTCTCATTTACAAAGCGTATAAATATAAATGTATAAAAATGTAAAAAAAATACTCAGTTTTCTGTATAATTAGGCTATTAGCATTAGTAGTTATAAAGCTTTACTGATATGAAATGCCATGACTGCCTCGTGGTCTCGCGGTACAAGTATGTGCCGTGCGATCTAGAGGTCCTGGGTTCGATTCCCGGGTCGGGCAAAGTGTTATTGGGTTTTTCCATTAAGAAATTCTCAGTAACAGCACGGAGTCTGGAAATGTGCCCGAAAAACGGCAATAGGCTCGCCCCCTATTACGTGGGACTGATACATACCTGGCGAAATGTGGGTGCAGTAATGCACCTCTGCCTACCCTAATGATACGGGTGTGTTATTTGTAAATGCCACGTCATCGACGACAATGAGCAAGCAAAATGTTGTGCAGCATGACACGACGTACTTTTTAATATGTAATTTAAATTTTTGGTCTGTTGAAGTCATATCATGAATGTACAAAACAAAAAAAATTTTTGACAAATCTGTAGTTATATTTTAAAAATATTTACAATATGCCAAATATTGTGTAGTTACCTTCCCATATATAATATAAAAAATCGATATGTGAAATAGTTTTGAGCATTTATTATCCGTAGTAGTTATTAGTGGTATCTAGTATACGATCTTAGTAGACATAAAACTAAGATTCAAAACATTTTATTGACTAGTTGAATATGATTAATAGATAAGAAATGGTAAAAAAACAATTGCTACGTAGACAAAAGGCATAGGCGATAATTTTCTTATGATAGTGCTTGCTACGTAATCGTGATCATTCCAATATTCGTAATTTTTAGTGGCATAATTAAATAGTAGTTAGCACGAATTCGAAGGAACATCACATATTGGCGTTATATCGTAAGTACAACTTATTCAATTCTATGCATCGAACAATTCCACACTAACAGATTTCTAACAACGCACGCCTTCAATGGTGTGAAAAGGTGACACCAACACCCGCACGTTGTAGCAAATCGCAAATCGCAAATCTGTAGCATTTCTTGTGCATATTATTTTAAATAATGACGTAATCCTCGACCATCAATATTTATATTATGTTTTCGGATTTCCTACAAAATTTTGTTCCTATTTCTAGAATAAAAAAAGAAACTAGAACAAATTAAAAAATATGTATACTAATGCTTACGTAAGCATATGAGGGGGGAGTACGATATTTGCTTACTTTTGCTGACATGGGGGACGGGGGGCTAATAATTGTGAAAAATTTGCTTACGTAATACTTGAACGGCCCCTTATACCTATTTAGTTTTAAGAAATGCGAAATGCTTCAGCTTTTAGTGAATTTAAGCAAAATGTACGCATTTTCTTCGTATATTGTATCTTTACGATTATATTCCAGACCTTGTTATATGTACTTAATATTATGATCAATAAAATATTGTAGCAAAAAACTTTTTTTCATTTATGAACCATCTTTACACAAAGTTACTTAATTTACTAAATACACTAAACATACATATACAAATTCATACACATTGAGGCTTTTGTTTTAGATTTAAGAAATTCCTAAGGACGGAAAATTTAATTAATTAAATACATTAAATTAATCAGGTCCCAAACCAGATTTTTTATCAAATCAGATAAAAAAGAAACAAAATCAAACTTGTCTTTCCCGTCCAACGTCTAACCAAGTAAATTACTAAAGCTGTTTGAAAATTGAAATCAATAAGAAAGTTAAACTTAAAGTATCACTAATAATACATGTGCTAGGTAGACTGTTGGTCTACCGCCCGCCTTGTCCAGCTATTAACAACGTTTACGCAGTTTTAGAGTGATTTGGGCAAAAACAGTAAAGTGAAAATCAAAATACTCTTTATTCAAATAGACTTTTACATCATCATCATTTGCCCATATACGTCCCACTGCTGGGCACGGGCCTTAGGCTTTAGACCACCACGCTCGCCTGGTGCAGGTTCGCAATCAACACACCTATGTAATTCCTAAAAACTTTTAGGTGCGCAGGTTTCCTCACGGTGTTTTCCTTCACCGTTAAAATACTTAGTCATTAAGAATGCACACATAACTTTGAAAATAAAGAACTTCTCATTTTTATCGAAACTAATGAACACATTATGTTATAGACACACATTGACACTATCCAAATCGCTTTTTCACGGTGTGCAGAAATGCAATACAAGCGTCAATGTGAGTGTGTGCATTAGCATAGAGATATACACATAGATCTTTAGAAAAACCCAGACACTTTGACAGATCCGGGAATCGAACTCGGGATTTTAGATTTCACGGCGATAACTTCAGTCACGAAATGGTTTCGAACCCTGGACCTGTGGATCTCACGGCACAAACTTATGTCTCGAGACTATGAAGCAGTCGTGTGCACGTATTCTGATTATATTTAAAATGCGATTGGATTGAATCGGCCAAGATTTGGCTATGACTTACTAAATATAGGTATTTGGTAATCAGTTCCATTCTTTAAATTATATTCATGAAAATAAACACACAGACCCTCGGAAATTCAGGGAGGCTCGAGTCCCCAACTTGATAATATGTCACTCAAAAAATTCTAGATCAAACTAGATAAATTGCTTCAGTTATACAACAATACATTGCTTCAATATTTCAAGTTTAGCTATGACACAATCTCATCTAAGAGTTATAATAGTCGACAACACCCTTTTAATCAAGAGTAAAGATTATACTGCTGCGGATCACGAAGGGCACCATACAGCTCGGTGTGCAGTGATGTAACATCCACGCCGGTGTTAATGCAATGAGTTCATAACGAAGATAATATCCCTACGCCGGCTTTCCGACTAAAGCAGCCCGTGGCCTTCTAGACGCGAAGGTGAGTGAACACGTGTGAACAAAAAGCGCCCACGACGATTCCGCAGCTGCCAGTACGTCGCACAGACAGATGACTCTGTCTAGTAGTATGGTGAGTCGAAATAGCTGGCGCAGTTACACCCCTACTAACTTGGATCAGATTTCTGAGAGCTTGTGGGATGGTGGATGGAAATCAGGCGTCAGAGTCAGACGCTGTCCTTCTTTTCGTAATTTATCTACATGCACACTACTGCGTTTCTACACTACTCGTACTTGACATTCTTTCGTTTTCTTTGGAAACAACGATTAACACGCTGCTTTTAAAGGTTTTAATTAAGGTTATACAAAACCTTAGATAGATCCAACATCATGGCTGCAATTGACACAGTGACTGACAGTATGATGTAATATTATAAACTTATACTATAATATACTTTTAAATCCAGAATGGTCTTTAAAAAACTGCCGCAGGTTTAATTAATGTATACGGCAGAAGAGCAATCTACTCTAGTGTTTACATTGACACGGCAGCTGTCAGATCACTGGACCGGCGCGTCGTGTTATACGAGTATGGATGTATATTGGCCGATACCGGAGCACAACAAACTTTTATGAACTACAACGATTTTACTCTTCGTGAATAGTAGTCGCCATCCGTGCGATTCCGAATATTCTACTAACAGCAAATTGGGTCATTCAAAATCACCGACGAGACACAAATCGGTTGCATTACGTCGATCTGTGAAACAGTGGCATCAACCATGCCTATTTGTCTGACTACAGAGTGAGTTTAACTCAGAAATATTGTAATAAAACACTAAAACCATATTAATATTATGAATGCTTAAGTAAGTCTGTCTGTCGGTTACGCTTTCACATGTAAACCTCTGGACCGATTTAAATGATTTTTGGTATGGAGATAGACACAATAAAATAGGGTACTTTTTATACCGAGGAAATTCAAGGTTCCGCGGGAATGAACACGCAATTCATAATTGCGTCCGGGCGAAGCTGGGTCTATCACTTAGTACGAAAATAAGCCGATAGAATTATATCGTTTCGAAGAAGGACTTGCCAGTCAAAATTAATTCACTGAAATTTTATAAGCCTATTACCTTATAAGCTTAAAACACAGAGAGGAAGAAATTGTATTGGTTTATATGGAAGTAATCATAACTTGGATATCATAATAAACATTTACCTCCAAAAAACATGATTGCCGATAAACTGGCTGACGCGCCGCACCCGCACCCGCACCAGGACTACGCGCGCTCCAAGACCAAGTTCCCGACCTTACACTTTGGGAGTCGCGGGAACTACTTGAGTATTGTGTTTTGACCGCGGTACCGTGCCGTATTGTACCATGCTTAGGCTTCTATGAATCTACTCTCTCGACCTCAATCTTATAGTTTCGAATATGGAGTTGCGGGCAACAGCTAGTAGGTTACATAATCAATTCTGTTTTTACTAATATTTTCAAAGTAGGTATTATTAATTAGATGCGGCTTATAATTATAATTGACTGCTTCATGGTCTCGCGGCACAAGTATTTGCGGTGCGATCTAGAGGTCACGGGTTTAATTCCCGGGTCGGGCAAAGTGTTACTTATTTATTATTTATAACTTTATTGTTCGCATAAGGTAGAAACTATAGAGTACTGTGGACTAAACTATTATAAATGGCGGTGTCAAAATTCAAAGATCTCGGTAGCAGCACGGAGTCTGAAAATGTGCCTAAAAAACTACAATAGGCTCGCCCCCTGGAGTGGAGAACACCTGGCGAAATTTGGGTACAGAAATGAACCTCTGCCTACCCCTTCGGAGAATAGAGGTTGCGTATACCTACGTATTAAACATACAAAACATATTTAAAAAAATACTTTTGAAATGCATATTTTTTACACGAAGTTAACGAATCAAGTCAGATTTATTACAATATTGTAATTAAAATCAAGCTTAATAGTATCAATGGTTGAAATATTAGGTGAACTTTCAAGCTTTAGATTTTGCATGGAATCTATATCAGGCCTCTTCTACAGCTGAAAGGGGTAAGGCGTCAGTCCACTACGCTGTTATATTGCGGGTTGGCAGACTATACAAGAAGTTACTAAGAAAGTTCAATGAACTTTTTTTAGGTAAGTAATATGAATACCTAAAAAAAGGTGTTCTCTGTTACTGTTAAAGTACATAATAAATGATTATTACTACACAAAAAAATCGAAAAGGCAATGGCTTTGAGTTGACCGCCGGATTTTTGACTTAACCGTGCGCCTAAGCTTCGAGACTATCTAGTGATACTTTGCTTGAATTGCGATATACGTACATATAACGATACGTATGGAGTCTATCTTTAAGGTATACATATACAACCCACCATAGCGGCTCCTCATTAATCCAGCAATGTTTTATCCACTTCAGCGACTATAGTACCTACCTACAGCATAATAAGTACCTATTATAGCAATTGGCGAAAGAAACGAATTACATTTCTCACGGGCCGACGCTCTTTTTGACTTTGAAATAACCCATGTCGGTTAAAACACAATTTAAAAAAGATAAATCATTTAAAAACCACCACCGATTTAAATTATTTATGTAATGATAATTATAAACGTTAAAAGTTTTATAAGCCTTTTAAACAACAGAGTAAGGTAATAGCACTAGTAATTGACCACTTAAGGACACAGAAATTTCTTTTTTAATGCCTAACTTTAATCATCATTAGAATTCAATGAGTGTTTTGTTTTGTTAACTCTGTGCAAGTCTTTTAACGAAACGAGCTAGTATTTTTTCTTGTACAATGGTTGCATTCAAGTAAAAAAATGAAAATAAAACTTAATATAAGAGATTTAGTAGTTGACCACCTAAAAACTAGTAGTTGACCATGTTTTGCATCAGTAGTTGACCATTCAGATTTTTTAATTATTTGTTAAATAAGAAGGCAAATTAAGACAACATTGCGTTTTATTTGAAATATAATAACAATAACATCCCCCGCTCGTTAATAAATGTTCTGGCCATTTCCACAATCGACCATTTGCTTTCATCGATGATATTGTAGCTGTTTTTTTTTTATAGCTTTAAGTACTTTTCCGGGATAAAAGTTATTATCGTACTTCATCATCATCATCATCATCAGCCCATATACGTCCCACTGTTGGGCACGGGCCTACTCTACAATTGAGAGGGTTTAGGCCTTAGTCCATCACGCTGGCTTAGTGCGGGTTGGCGGACTACACACCTAAGAAATTCCTAAGAACTTTTAGGTGTGCAGGTTTCATCGCGATGTTTTCCTTCACCGTTAAAGTGCGTGATAATTCTTTATCAATACACACATATGCAACTTCGAAAAGTCAGTCATGTGTGCCTGGGGTTTGAACCTGCGACCGTCGAGATTCTCGACCGCGTGCCTAAACCTCAATGCCGTACTTAAATATGACAAATTCAACATTTACTTTTTGCCGAGGCTTTTGTCAGATTCTTAATCAGACAACAGTAGTTGAAAGTTTACGCATATTTTCAAGCATATCGTTAGGACCTATGATGTCAAATTGATCTAGAGTGGTTTCAAATATGTCATCAGCAATGCTAATTGCTGGTGATCCTGGGATCGTCACTAGCACTAGTTCGTCACCAACAGTAATATGTACCGCAGTTGCCGATGGTTCCATTGTGGTTTCCAAAACACCATCATTATTGTGAGAGGATTTTTTTTTTCAGCCGTTCTTATGGGTATTTTATGAAGACGAACGACATTTACTGCTGAGAGCATTGCAGCTTCAGTATAATTTAGGAATGTACCCCTTTTCCCAGACATCTACAAGGTGAAAATTTGGTTTTAGTAACTGATCGTACCTTACAATAAAGGTGGTCAACTACTAAATAAAATTAAGTTATTGTAAAAGTAAATAAAATAGTTAATTCTAATTGATGATGCCCTTCATATATTATTCCGTACAGTACATTTACATGATACAGAAATTCATCAGAAGTTGACCATCCTGGTCAATTACTAGAAAATCGTGCTAAAACGGAATCAGTAGTGGACCACCCCCACATCTCAATCTTGTAAACAAATTTTCGTATTTTAAATACCCTGTTACCTCAATTAATCCCTAACGAATAAGAAAAGCAAAACACTTATCATCAACAAGGTGACAAAGTTGTTAATATTTAACTTCAAACTTTTTCAATCCTTAAGAAAATTATGACAAAAAAAACGAATAATAGATTTACGGTGCGTCAATCAACAAACAACTGGAGGCTATTTTTAATATTTGAAAATAATGGAGTCGTAGTTTGCGCGCTTCGTAGACCACATGACAGCACTGACTACTCAATATGGAATTAGTTTAAAAATATGCCGCGAATTCTTATTTTATCTGTTTATGTGCATTGGTGGTCAACTACAGGTACATGGTCTACTACTAGTGCCATTACTTTAGGTATAGTATCAATTTCCATAGCACTTCCTCGCGTCGCTATTTGGTTCTCGAATATACGAATGTGGCAATAATATATTCAACTGCCTATAAAATAAAAATTAACCCAAAAATATCTGTTGTTGTGGGCCATCACAATAAAAAATTTCAACAGAATTATATAGCAAAAAAAATATCTCCAATTTTATTCATGTTACTATAAAACTGTAAAACTTCAGTTTACTGTATGGCAGTCCCGACTGACGTTTACTATCTCTGGTCCCATAAATTCAAGACGAAAGTTTTTAATTATTTAATCCTTTTTGTTATTAATGAATAATAATAATAAATACACCCAACAGTCACATACATAGTTCTGTCCTAACACTCAGATACGAGACTGGTGTCGTGACGTATCAGAAACTACGAGAGATATTTAGGTCTCACAAACACGCACACTCGAAACAAATATTTGTGGATCACTCAATCATTTTCCTTGGTGCGGAAATCGAACACGCGACCTCTCATTTCACAAGCTGGTGTCTAGCCAAGTGCGCCTCGGGGCTTTCAGTGACCCCGTTGTATGCTTTTTTTAATATTTTGCATTGTATTGTTTAGAAATTTTCACTATAACTATCTCTATCTAAGAACCCTGACTCTATCTAAGAGCCCTCATCAATCCACGAATCTGAAACTGGAAACCGCATCAAAATCCATCTATGTTTAATAAAAGTACTAACGCTCGCAATAATCAAAATCAGAGTAACTTTGTAGTTTTAGAGATAAATGGTAACATTAGTTTCTAGAAAACACTTGTTATTGCATGGCTCCCTGGTTTGATGAAGCCGTAACTCACCTATCTAAGTACATGCACCAATCAAATCCGATCCCATAACTGAAAACCGTTTTAATGAAAAATCGCTATACATTTGGTTTGCTCAAACATCCACGCATCCCAAACGCAAATACTTTTATTTTATGAGATATGTATATTCCTCATGGAACAAGGAATTTGTATACCTCTCTATTAACTTAATATCTCATTATTTTGTTACATCCTACAAGTCATTATCATCATCACCCTAATTACGTCCCACAGCTGAGCACGGGCCTCCACTACAACTGATAGGTCTATACCTAACTAAGGTCTAAACCTTAGTCCACCACGCTGGCCTAGTGCGGGTTGGCGGACTAGACACCTCAGAAATTCCTTAGAACTTTTAGGCGTGCAGGTTTCCTCAAGATGTTTTGCTTCACCGATTAAAGTACGTGATAATTTATTGTGAAAACACATAAAACTTGGAAAAGTCAAAGGTCGGGTTGGAACCCGCGACCGCCGAGTTTCATTTATACTGATATGAATTTACTCGTACAATATTTTGCGCCTTAGAGCGCCATCTATGTTTACTAAGAGTACTCATGTTCCCAGTACTTAGATACGAATAAATGTTTAAGTTAAATTTCACTCTTTGAATTATATATTGGTTTGAAGATAATGAAAAATAATTATTACATTTAACTTTAGAAAATTTTATAGGATACATAAGATTCAGCTTTTTATCATCAGAATTGTTTTTTTTTTTCTATCAACCTGCATACGTCACAACATGTTATAATTAGTCCAGATACAAGTAGTTCGTTAAAATTCACAAGTTTTTTTTATCATCGACATTCTCGACCGCGTGTCTATACTTCGAGGCCAACTTCCTACTTTGAGGTGATGAGTATGAGTCATATTTTAAAATTTCAAATGCTGTCATAAGATAGTATGTTAAACAAAACAATATAGAGCTCTATGACTATTTGTATCGTAGGAACTATATTGCAGCTCCTATCTAGTAATACATACTTAGATAAATAATAATAAAATATTTGTGCAGTATGTGCCTATTATAAAAATGTGTTTATGAAAGTGGGCGTCACATTATAACCACCTTGTCTTTGTATACATACATAGTACAGAAGGGGTAGGCCGAGGTGCATTTCTGCACCCATATTTCGCCACGTATGTATGTCCCACGAATAGGGGGCGAGCCTGTTGCCGTTTTTCGGGCACATTTCCAGACTCCGTGCTGCTACTGAAAAACTAATGGAAAATCCCAATAACACTTTGTACGACACATACTTGTGCCGCGAGACAGTCGAGGCGAGGTTTCTTTTAACTTTTGTAAAGCAAATCATAACTCTTTTCAGATCCCGTTGTATAAGTGGACATAATTTTAAGAAATGAAACAAATATTTTAAAAAGAAATCATTTTATTATTGTTTAATATTTTTTAAGTTTGCTAACCATTGATCAGCATTCTTATAGACAACAATACATCTTATAACACTCAAAAACTATACTACGTATGTATCGAATATTTTAAGTTTAAAATATCTTGGTCAACTTTGGTAGTCTGTTCATAGGACCCACTATAGATTGTAACAATTTCTCTAACATTAGATATTTGCAACAAAACAAACAAACAAAATCCTCTTTTCTGGTGCTAGTGTAAATCGATATGGTAATTTGAAGGAAAAAGGATGAATGTAAAAGCTATACTTTACTGTCTTAAGTAAACTTATTTTTCGACAAACAGATATTTTTTTTACTTTTAACACGTAATCCCGACAATTGGCTTTTAAAACCACGTATTACAGCTTCCCTAAACAATGTACAAAATTTGAGCACAATCAGCATGATGCTTCTGCCAAAAAAAGGGATTTTTTGTTTTTACATCAATGACGAATATAATTAATAAGTAAGCTCATATATTTATTTCAACTGCACATACATAGTTACACATACACTTAGTAATCCGCGTGGTGTAATTTCATCTCACGATGTTGGGATCGCCCTGTATATGATATGTACACCTAAATTATGAAAAATAAAATTATTATTTCCGAACTATATTATCAACTCTCTTTTACAATCTCACGCGTGAATAAAATCCAATATTAAACTATTAATAAGCCGAAGTGTAAGTTTAAAAAATGGGTAATGGTTCTATTAGGTATATGCAAAATAATGGCCTTTACAAACTTGTTTCCATTAAGAGAAGTACACACATGTAAGAAAATGGAGCCCAAAATAAAAGATATCTTGTTGAAAATTGCTTATAATACGGCTCTGTGTCTGGTCTTACACAATCAATATATAACATTTGTGACTACTATTTACGTACTTCATCCGTAATTTGTATGATAAGAACAATTTACTGGGTTCCCATACCATCAAATAACAATAGGAAAGAATTCTCCTAATTTCAGGTGTAACCTTTCCAATACTTCCATAATTTACATTTTATTAAGGTCCTCAAATTCTCTATTATTCATAGAATTAATTAACCGATCATCGTTGAATGATATAGATCGATGTAATCAATAGAATCGTAATTTTGACGGTTAGCTCAGATATAGGTACTTAATACTTATCTTAATTCGATACAATATTTTCCTTATCTACATGTTTCAAAATGTTACTTATTCTTCGTCCTTCATATATATTTTGACATTATCAAAAACTTGTAAACAGTTCTCAATAAGTATATATTAATATAATCAAAATCTTTGAGAGAAGAGTTTTCGATGTGAGTCACTTTCACTTCGTTAAATCATCTTAATTAACGTTGAGACTAACGGGTATTTATTTTACATTAATTTTTAATACAAATCATAAAAATTGGAACATACTGCTTGTTGTATTCTATGTTTCCTCGTCTATAAGCACTTAAAACCTATAACATGGTTAATAAATGGAAATTTTATTACTTTGAGTAATGTATAATAATAGAGAAGGGTAAATAAATAATACAATTACTTCATAGGTACAAAAATCATGTTGGTAAAAACAATTGAACATCACTTTGCATTGCTTAACTTAGACTTAAGTAGAATGGGTAACGCGACAATCGGTCATTAACATATTTGGAAGTTCTTCACTGCTGGGGCCACTGATGTATCCAACAATACACGCTATGTAATTGAAATATTGTCATATTGTAAATGGAGTATTATCACAGTTGTCATCTAGTTATAGCCATAAAGTTCACACAGTAAATCCGAACATAAAGCCTACAGTCAAATAATAGAGAATATTGAATATGACTACAATATTTACATATATTTTTTAATGTAATTTTAACATCATAGAACCTTGCCAATATGTTTTTTCATTTATTAACTTTAATATAGTATTTATGATAGTTATTGCCTACCAATTTTTCGAAGCGCAACGCTGGAATGAAACGCAACGTCTGCGTTCGTAATCCTTTAAGAGTTTTAGCTTGTTGAGTGCATTCATTTATATTGTTTTATAAGTTATTTCGACTATTTTCTTTATAATTAAAAAAAATATTAGTTGATTGTGAAACAGACAGTTATGTAGTAATGACTGTTAGTTCAAAGTATTTAAAACACAATCCAATAATATGTGCCTAAAATGTATAATTATATGATGACGGCTACATTTCGCCTCGCTTTAATTTCAACTGAACTCATACGATTAAAAACTGTAAGGTAAATAGAATTTTAACGATATTACTATCCATGGGATTGTACGTGGTGGCACTGTTACAGTATTACAATCTGCTTTGGAAGAAGCTTCTTAGACCAAAGTTAGTAGAGTCCTTTTCAAAGGAAGTAGGTAGGTATCTACTTCTAGAGGTGATTTTTTAATAGTGGAATATAATGTGGTAGAATGGTAAAACTATTTTCTTTAAACGTGTCATTATCTTATGTGACATTTGTGGTTTGTTTATTCGTTACAAACATACAAAAATACTAATCTTTTAATTTACTATGGAATATAAATGTATATGTAATGTTATCATATAATTAGCTATAAATTTTGCTCCATTTGGGGTTTTTTGGTTACCGGCGAAACTTTATAGACCACAAGCCCATCGAAAAAATTAACCTGTGAAATGAACCACCGTGAATAACGCTTCGAAGGCTGTTACTATATCATAAAATAACTCGGAGCGCTATGCCGTCATTTCTGAGCGGTACAGGTGAGTACGAGAGTAAATGGAATTTCTCAGGTACAAGTGAGGAATTACGACTAATTATTAATGTACGGCTTTTTTATAGCTTATAGATGATTAAAAATAAATGTCGAAAAACCTAGTGCCGTACAAAAGTGGTGGTGCCGGAAGTTAGTGCAAATTTTTTATTCGCCGGTAATTTTAGAAGCAATATAGGTCATTTATAATTGTACGGCATTTGTGTAATTCTTTTTGTATACATATACAGATACTTTACCCATGAATGCCGTACATATTTTCAGCGCAGGGGTCGAAAGACGAGGGTTATTTCTGATTATATATAAGTGTTAATGATATCAACCAACATAAAATTAAAAGATCTTTAGAGTACTTACTTCATGAGTAAATAATATTTTCCAGCATGCCGTACATTTTTTGTGGGACACATAGGTGTATGGAGTAAATTACTTCCCTCCGAAAAGAGTGACTTGGTAACTATTTTCTGTACGGCAATAACATAGGTTTTCAACTCTTTAGAAAATCTTCGATAAAAAATAAATTCCGTACACTTTTGATAGTCCGCTATTCTATGAAATGGTAGATTATTCCACCGCCTCAGATCGCTGTTTGTAATAGAAGAAAAAGGGTATCATCAACAGTGCCACAAACAATTGACAAATTTATCTGGAATAAGAAAATTTGAAGAAAATTGGTTTAAGTATTTCACGTAATGTGTCATTTAAAATGTACGGCATTATATTTTTTAATATTATTTGATATAACAAACAAAATTTATCAAATGCCGTATAGTTATTAATGACCTCAAGGGACATCTCAAACGTTATCGAAGTTTTGATCAGCTGTAAAGAATAATCTGATGTAAAATGTACGGCATATGGTTTTATTTGTTTATTTACATTTGTTACATATAAAATAACAACAATCTTTAAAAATATTACTCCTCAAATTACTCCAGGAACATTTTAAAAACCTTATAAATCTCGGAAATTTCACTTTTTTGTATCCTAATATTTTTATTTTTTACCATTTATAATGAACGGCTATAAGGTACAACGGTAATATTTAATAACATTGTATCAAAAAAAAAGTTGCTGTACATAAATTTATGATCTTACAGCAGTAATAACTCGGTTAATCCTGAAATGTAGATAATTATTTATTTACACAAATATTAACAAAAAAAAATTGGATGGCATAATTATCAAACATTATTGTCCGTCTTAAATAACATTTTGAACAAGATGCCGTACATTTTACAATGACCTTACTTCATATGGTGTAGGGAAAGATTTGCGACCCTTGCCTTTCGACCTCTGCGCTGAAAATATGTACGGCATTCATGGGTAAAGTATCTGTATATGTATACAAAAAGAATTACACAAATGCCGTACAGTTATAAATGATCTATATTGCTTCTAAAATTACCCGCGAATTAAAAATTTGCACTAACTTCCGGCACCACCAATTTTGTACGGCACTAGGTTTTTCGACATTTATTTTTAATCATCTATAAGCTATAAAAAAGCCGTACATTAATAATTAGTCGTAATTCCTCACTTGTACCTGAGAAATTCCATTTACTCTCGTACTCACCTGTACCGCTCAGAAATGACGGCATAGCGCTCCGAGTTATTTTATGATATAGTAACAGACTTCTAAGCGTTCTTCACGGTGGTTCATTTCACAGGTTATTTTTTTCCATGGGCTTGTGGTCTATTACTAAAAAAAACTTGGTTAAATATTGGTTTTCAAATTGACTCATCTAGACCTGAAGTAGATAATGTTACTTAATTGTAATTTTAAACAGATTTATAAGATTCCAAAGAGTTCACCTAATGAAATAATGCAATTATTATTGTTAATTTCTTATGGTATATTTTTTTTTTATATTGTAACACATCAGTCCTGGGTTAATCAATAATTTTTGAATATCACTTCACTCTCTCTATTTACGTTGTACTGCAATAACTATTTTTTATTTACGTGCATAGTTCCTTTGGCGGATGATTTTTATAAATTATCAGGAAGACAATTCAATAGTATTTGAAAACATAATATGAAAATACATTCCTTTTGTGTTGTACATGGTTTTTATATTATACAGAAACATTTTTGTCAATATAAGTAAATATTTTTTTACAAAACCCTTTCCATGCTTAAATAACTATTTTCAATTTATTTATTTACAATTAGTAAATTGTTTTAGGATAAAATCTTGGGCATCAATCAATCTCGTCTTGTGGTTTATTGGTATATATATATATAATATATGTTCTACAATATTACCTAAGGATTCGAATACATCATCTATACTGGCTGAAATATTATTCATGTTATTAGAATATTAGGTTGATTGCCATTCCATAGACTTATGTAAGTTTCTACCCAAAGTACACACACTGCAAACAAGAATTGTAGAATTTTATATTCGCCTTACTGCATGGAAGGAGTAAAGTTTTTTTTTTTTTTAATTGTATACATATTATCTACATGTGTAACTCTACACAACAGGTATAAATATAACATAAAGTACTACGTTTAATAAAAATTATCTTATAATTATACGATAAGTAGGGTTAATTTCATAATCCACCAAGCTGACCATGCCTTGTTAATGTTCATAATAAAAAATCATTGGGTCTAACCGAGTCAGAATTCTATTGTTTTCATTTTGAATTCCTATGCTTATTTTTATTTCTTCAGTTTGAAATTATTTCATCAGTGTTGACATACAATAGAGCTCCATGCAGGTGACCATAGAAAACGCTTGACGCTCACAATATTTAACGTTGAACGTTGAATGACTTTTTGATTCAATATTTTCTTTTTGCTAATTTTAAATGAACAAAATTATGATTTAAAGTTATCATAAAACGGACAGTAAAAATTAAATTGGATTAATCTATAAAGGTATTTTGTACTCATCTATAAAATAAATAGCATTAAAGCAGTGTGGTGGCTTATGACCAAGCATCCATTTTGAGAGCAGTTCCAATGTGCCTATGTACAGGTTGTTGTGGTTCACTATTATTCTATTATTATTAGATTCTTTATCGCGTTATAATGTCTATCCATGCTGTCACTGCGCTGCTACGTTGGGCACAATATGTACGTACATAAAGAAAGTATGTCACAAATTTGATTATTTACGAAAACATCATGTTTAAAAAGTATGTATACAATAATTAATTTAATTTTCCTACAACATAAAAAAAACAATCGTAGTCACGAACAAGATTTTTTCAATAAGTGCACTTTTGTTCTTTCTTTTTTAAATCTGTCAAATGTCTGCATAAAATTTTTGTTTACTTCATCTTATTATAATTTGGTGTTAGAAAAAAATCCTATTGAAAATAATAACAAGTAAATAATAATTGTATGTAAAATTATTGAATTTTGAGGGCTTTCTCCGCTTTTATATAAATGATTTCATTCAATAACTAAATTGTCTATATCTTCGTCATGCTTTTATCATTTTTCAACTAGTCGCTTAGGCGGTTGTCCTTTTCCTTTGCTGTAGATAATGTCCAGAAACAGGCCTGAAAATTAAACATATTTTTATGGCAACTTACTAGTTGTAACATTGATCCACACTTTTTCGTAGCGAATAATACTTTATTAGCCTATGGGAATTTAGTATCTTGTGATGCTACATATTATTATGAAATATATGGAATGTATTATCCCCATTGTGTTCCATCGTTCGTAAAGCGGACTGCGGAGAACACCGTAGTTACGCTTAATGTTCAAGGAGGATTGAAAGATAAGATCGTTCAAGTATATCAGATGATGAAAGACACACTGATATTTTGAGTGTCAGTAACCAAACTAAACGGGAAGGATTCATTCTGGCCCCCTATCGGCAATTTGGTGTAGTGTACCGAAAATGGAGTGGAGCCGTCAAGTGGTAGGAGTCCTTCTCTCGTTTGTCTCCATGAAAGGGTATAAGTGCGTTAAGTGTCCTCTGGATAACAGCTGGATCGGTGTTAAGAGAGGGCTTCGAAAGCATTGTAGGTATTTTGAAGATGCGTGAGTGAATGGGAATAGCATGAGTTTGCTAGAAGTACATACACACATACCTACATTCATACATACATACACACATACATAACGCCTGTTTTTCCCAAAGGGGTAGGCAGAGGTGAATTTAGATACAGAACGGAGTCACGGCACCGAATAAGGTGAATGGCACCTTGCATGCCCATGCCGTCATGAATTCTTCGTTCAATGAATGACTGAAAATATCGAGCGAATGTAATGGGACAGTCGGAGAAAGGGCTCCTACGGAATATTTATGAATATAATATTCGCGATGTTCTCCGCAAAGGCCAAATTAGGAGTACCCATAACCAACGTACATGTATGAGAAGATGAATGGATGTTGAATAAACAAAAACGGTATATCAGGATCGTAGGTTACACTCAATAATCTCTACCTAACCCTAAAGGATTAAAGCGTGAGTTTGTATGTAGGTACATTGAATTGTTTTTTATTCTGCATGTAAGTATAATGTGTATTGCGTCAAAAAACAAGACTACTTAATAAAGCAAGATTTGCGCTTACCAGAGAAGACTAGAATAGCACCAATCCATTGTCTGCCCACTAGAACGTTGCCGAAGATAATAACGGAAGCTAAAACAGTGAAGAACTTTCTCGTTGTAGTCACCACAGAGCACGGCAAAGGACCGAATTCTGACACCTGAAATATGTATTTGTTTGATTTTAATTTTCTATCGATACATTTCACGTAATTTATCTAATCAAATTCATCGTCATTATTATCACCAATTACATTTGATGGAGCAACCCATTTCTTTTTGAGTTTACGTTGTGACTTTTTTTCCGTCTAACTTCAATCAGTCATGAGCTATAATCAGGTCTGCAGTACCGAATAATAATGTTGTGAATTGTGTAGTCCCCAACCTTCACTAGGACTGGTGAACTAAGGTATTCATCTCACTTGTAGAGGAAGCTAGTGCCCTGCAGTGGGACATATATGGCTGATGATGATGAATAATTGAAGTATCTATAGTGTATACTCATCACTGATCTTGTCCACTAAATATAATCAACAATTTTCTCCGTATTGTTAAGTAAAGAAGTCAAGTACCGCAACCGTTAATGACAAGGACTATAAATATAAAGTGATCACATTTCATTACACAAGCCATAAGTTGTACAATACATAGGTTATCACCTAATGTTTTAAAGCATAGGTACTTAGATAGATACTTCCTTTAAATACTGAAATTAATCTCAATGTTACAGCTAGATGGATAAGTTTAATTAGTTTTTAAATCTCTCTGAACTGGGCATCTAATATGGCATAAAATTTGATAAATTACTAAAAAAAAGCGGTGTCACCACAGTCAAATAATTTCAAACCCATCTATTAAGAAATACGAAAAAGAACTCACCATAAAGAATATAAACAATTGACCTAAAGCACCCATCAGTGCAAACGCAATGAGGTACACGATAATCTCAGGATACTGTGACACAAATCTAACAAATGTGAACATTTCCCCACTTAACACTACACCGAGAGCTGACAGAATGGTTCCCCTGAAAAAAAAAAGGATTAACCAATATAGCTAAAATGAATAGGAAACATAAAAAAGAACTATAATTGTATTGTGATTTGACAATTTTTAAATTATTGCTGACATTTTTTGACTGGTTAAATTAGTATCCTAATCCTATCACGGGCCTACAAATTTTAAATCATGAAAAAGTGTTTCAAGTTCAATAGGTATCCTATAGTAAATGGGGTGTGCTAATCACGAATCTGTGCTTAGTTTTTTTCCATCACGTCAGGTTTTCAGGAAAAGTGTGTTTGAAAATTTCCATAGAAACTGCCAAAAATACCAAGAAAATATTTATTGAAACTTTATTAGAAAACTAAACTGCAAAATTGAGCTGTTCATAAAATAACATCCATGATGTGGAATCGTAATTTTCAGCTCCCAATTTCATGACTACTCCAGGAATATTACAATACACCAGTGAACAACAAGAAACATTCCGCAAACTCTTTTTCACGATCCCTATACCACGAAAATGTGGTTCCTGGAGCCAACAGATTTTTGTCTTTCAATCGTGATCCTAAGATTTGTCCAGCATCCTTCTGTAGGCCCA
The DNA here is from genome assembly GCA_907164795.1 of Hemaris fuciformis. Taxonomy (NCBI): domain Eukaryota; kingdom Metazoa; phylum Arthropoda; class Insecta; order Lepidoptera; family Sphingidae; genus Hemaris; species Hemaris fuciformis. The sequence goes on along the minus strand of OU015431.1, from coordinate 17,862,770 downwards.
AGTCTCTCACTTAATCATTTAGTTCAGCTTGAATAAACTGTTGAGGTTTTTTCGTTTAAACTTTCGTCTGATGATTACTGTAGGGTGGTGTGAAGAAAAGGTGGAGGAATGGGAATTCCTGGTCCATGAGGTACAGGTCGTTCAGCAGACGGTAAATCAGGACACTTTGTGTGGACCCAAGGTTTTTCCTGATCACCAAGCTTTACACCTAAGCGTGATAAGCTTTTTTGATAAATTCTGTTATGTTTCGTTGATGCTTTGCTATCGTTAAATCACCACACACGTAACAAAATAGTATATCAGAACTGTTTTTTCACTATCTTGGTGATATTATGATACACTAAACACTCAGAAAACAAAACACAACTTGAAGCTACAAACAAATGACGCTAACTATTTCGTAAATCGTAAACAACTGCCGATGCCGTCAAGTCTGTCAAAGATGCGAAAATGAAAAAGTGTTTCCACTGAAATGAAATTAACACCATACGAGTATTATACTAAAATATTTTCCATCGATCTATTAAGTATTTTAAAGAAATAGTTTTAATATGATTTAGGAAATATCAATAAGGTACTTTTTTGCTCTAGTACAAAATATCTCACAAGGTTTTTTTTAATTTTGTGAAAAATCTGTACGTGATGGGCTCAAACCAAATTCACATTCAGAATCAACGTACCCGTATTAGCTAAGGACACTAATCAAATTCAAAACACTAAAAATCATGTCGGCCTGTAAAATTATAAATTATAATTTACAAGTCGTTTAAAGCTTTATCTTATCCCTTTACCTATAATTTATAACCCATTAACAAAAACTTCCATACTTAATAACATTTAATATCATTTCATAATCTAATATTTAATGCTGTTATTTGTCGTGAACAGTATTACATAACTTGCACTTTAGGGATAATGTGAAAGTTATCAACATTTATTGTTCCCAAAATGCAATGGCATAAAAATTGTCATGAAACACCAGTGTGACACAAGAAAATACTCATAAACATTCGCCTGATTAATCTAACAATAACTTATTGAGAAAAGTTATCTTACAATACTAATGTGGTTCCAACATCGAACATGAACACAATATAATATTACATTTCGCAAAAATAGCAGCATAATTGTGAGTAGAAAAAATAAACTTAAGACAATTCGCAAACAAAAAAGAAAAAAATATTATTAATCATACACTGCGTACATACCACCAGTTAGTATTCAGCATCATAGAGTATGCAGTTGGAGAAGACTCACTCTTTATCCTTTCCTGAAATGTTAACACATATTTTTGTTTACATTTATAGAATGTGATAAAAAAGATATTCAGCAAATTAATACTCCTTTTCAAATAATTTACTTGACAGAAATATTTGACTCCAACAAAGCTCCTCACATTTAGTGTAGCAAAACACACTATTTAATTTCTAATGAAAATGACAACATTGATTTAACTACTAGTATAATACTATTTTATACTAACACTTTTTACCTACAAATGTGATGAAAAAAAATTATGCTATTACATACATACATACATAAACTCACGCCTGTATTCCCCGAAGGGGTAGGCAGAGGTGCATTTCTGCACCCACATTTCGCCAGATATGATTCAGTCCCACGTAATAGGGGGCGAGCCTATTGCCGTTTTTCGGGCACATTTCCAGACTCCGTGCTGTTACTGAGAATTTCCTAATGGAAAAACCCAATAACACTTTGCCCGACCCGGGAATCGAACCCAGGACCTCTAGATCGCACGGCACATACTTGTACCGCGAGACCACGAGGCAATTATGCTATTAGTAATACTAATTTGTAGTAGTATAATTAATAGTACTTGAAATATCTAGTTTACTTCATTTATTGTAATCTTATATATAAAAATGAATCGCAAAATGTGTTGGTAAGCGCATAACTCAACAACGCCTGGACCGATTTCGCTAATTCTTTTTTTGTTGTGTTTGCTATTGTTAGGAGAAGGTTCTTATGAAAGAAAAAGTTAAGAAAATTGCGAGGAATATGGTAAAAACAACAATTTAATTTTCTCATATAAACTGTTCTACCTAATATTCTGTCAAACATTTTATGTTTATCCCGTCAATATGGTTAATGGTCCCCTCAAATTAAAGAACGTATTTAAATAAAGGTTTTGAATCGACAACATAATATCCAGAATATTCGAATAATTGCGTATTTTAGATTTTAAAAATGTAGAATAATGTCAGTAATAAAAAGGGGTTGACATATTTATTGGTTGTCAAATATTTATGCGTGCGTTCAGAAATGTATTTTTAAACTCCTTGGTTGTACCTAATTTACAAACGAAGGCAGGTTCGGTAGTCATCACGCTTTGAAATCTAAAACACCCACAACTATGCAATGGAATGCGCTTGGTGTTAAGAAAATTGTTGAGTAATGTTATTCACGTGACGATACTAAAAAGACAACTTAGAGATGAATTGGTGCTTGAGAATTCATCAATTAGATGGATCTAAGATTTCATTGGTCCTAACGGGTATGACCATTGAGTTCAAACGAATTCAGTTCCCGATTCATCATGCCTTCGCAATGACGATTAACAAAAGATGTTTGTGATCTTTTAGACAATTAAAAATATATTAAAAATGTATATCACAAGGTGCATCAGCATCATCATCAGCCTATATATGTACGTCCCACTGCTTGGCATAGGCCTTCTCTGCAACTGAGAGGGTTTAGGCTTCAGTCCACCACACTGATGCTTCAATGAAGAGAATTAAAACCGTCTGCATCCCATCCCATATGTATATGTTTAATTAAATCATGACTTGCGGAGACACGATTGATGCATTTAATTTTCGTACTTATTTATTTCTGTATTTTTATCTCAATAAAGTGCTGAACTTAATATTTATTTCCATACAATCAAAAATAAAATTCAGGTAATATGTAAATATGTAACATTCAATGACTGTTAGGGGATACGAAGTTTTCCGGGTCAGCTATTATAAATGTTAATGTTTTGTTTGTTACGCTTTCACGCCAAAACTACTTAACCGATTATCATGAAAATTTGTACACATAGTCTTCGAGATATAAAAAAGGACATAGGATTATTCTTATTAAAAAAAAATACGGAGGATAAAAGAATTGAAAAATGATTGAAAAAGATTTAAATGACTTTTGGTATGCAGATAGGTGGGACCCACCGAAGTAACATAGGTGGGAATGATTATCCTTACTATTATATAAATGTGAATGTAGGGATGTTTGTTTTTTTTTGTTTAATTTGTATATCGATCAAAGCAGTGACTGTTATACGTATCATTTTAATTTTTCAGTGCTATTATCATTTATTTACATTTTAATAAAATAAAATAAAAATGGCCAGTATAAGATAGAGGTTGATCGTGGAAGGGTGAAAATTTATGATTATAATAATTTATCAATGCTGGATTATAAAAAATAAAGAAAATTAGGTCAATAGAAAAAAAAACATACAAAACAAAAAATGTAATCTTTGTGAGAAATCACCTGCACAGCTCCAGTCAGTCCATCCATGGTCAGTGACAGGAGAAGCAATAGTTCACCAATGCCAAAACCCTGGGACCCACTGTCAGTCTTCATGCCCTGATCTTTGTACATGAACAGGACAATACCGATAACAATCAAAAACACAAACAGATACTTTTTCAGTGGGTATGACTTCCGGCCGAGTAGGACACCAAGAACCATCACTGGAATGGGTTTTGCAGCTTTGCCCACTACCTGAAAGTAGATTTTTTTATTAAGAAAAAGCTATCTCATTTCTAAAGAAGTAAGGACAGCAGGCAACGAATGGCCAAACTTATAAACATTATTTAATTAAATTACTATTTAAACATGTTTCATTACATTTTCCCTAACTTCATGGGTCAATTCATTGGATAAAGCATGTTTATGTAGTAATTAAATTAACTAATGTTTATAAGTTAGCACAATAATGACTAACTCTGCTGACATGAGCCTAGTAAATTATTTGCTTAAATATTATTTCTCAAACCTTTTGATTACACTAATTAAATATGGTGTGAATAAAATTCATTGATCAAAAAAATTTTACATTTTTCTTTAATGTAAAGGAACAAAATTGTTTAAACATCATAATTACCTGTGTAGGATAATTCACCCATTGGAGTGCCATGACTGAACAAACCATGGCCAGCAAATATGTCAAAGCTGATGAAAAATAGTAAATGCCTCTTGTGTTGTCTGTTTCATGTTTCCAAGATAACTGAAAAATACAACAATATAGACTTGTTAGTTAGGCCGCTTCCAACAGAGTGCTTTGGAAGTCTTTGGCGAGGCCTATTTCCAGCAGTGGATGTCTTTCGGCTGTAGATGATTTGTGAGTTCTATAGTCACAATTTACATACACAAGCACAGAATAAGGACTATACTAATCATTCACCTGTGAAGCAGACTAGCCATTGAGTCATTACTAAGCCTTTAAACTGACAAACTAATGCAAATAATCCAAATCATGTGTTATTTCATACACTGCAACAACATAAGATGTGATATCAATTCAGTATACTGTGAACTGTTCCTTTATAATTATCCATACTGGTTACTGTTTACAATGGAACACAGTCCAGAATGCTGATGTCTGACGTCTATGTCATGTCATTTCTAACACTGTAGATCACATGATCAAAGCATTGAGAGCACCTCGCCCCAAAAATGTCAGTGATCACAGTACCGAGTGAAGAAACTTTGATATCATATCTTTCCCCAGAATACTGCAACACTAGACTGTCAGCCTATAGCAGAATAAATTCTGATTCAAATTGGATGGTTACCATTATATATATTTTTTTATTTCAAATTTTGTATACCATGTGCATGAGAACACACATCACCCAGAACTTTAAAAAGGTTGGAAGATTATCCATATTTTAGGCTTCACATTTCACCAAGCCGGTTTTAAGACCCAATTACCTAAACCTGTACTGTGATAGAGATTTCCCTTATGGACACTCTTGAACAAACACTATATATTCTGACAGCAGGATCAACAAGGCAAATTATATGCATATTTTTTATAATTCAGTGACAAAATGCAACATCACAATCTTTCTTAAATATTAATTGAATCTGATGAAGTTTAATCTATTTGATGTGTACGATGTGATAAGTACATGTTTCAACCCTAAGTGAAATAATGAATTACTATGTTGAAGACTTCAAAAAGCATTGACACAACAATAACTGCATCTGAGAAAAAATATAACTTGAACCATAACATGCAGATTGGATTAGTTGTGAATCGTAGATATGGCTATCAAAACTATTAATTCCTTCCTACTATGTACTAGTACGAGCAATAACTCTTTAGCGGAAATAAATTTCCCCAAGAATTCCGAAAAATTGTTATTTATACAAATTATAGGTACGCAATCAAAGTTTAAATTTGATAATTCTGGAAAAAGTCTGTAGAAATGTTGCTGTAGTAAATTAAATAAAAAGACTACAAGTTTCTGAAATAAATTACTGTAGATAATATTAAACAGAGGATAGAGACAGACACTATAAAGATAAGATGTGATTATTAAGATGTTTAATACGACACTCACCATCAATATTTGCGCGAAAATGTAGTTAACTAGACACTGCATTAAGACCAAAGAAAGTACACATGTGAATTTGTCATTTTGGCCGTACTTTCCGCGAGTTATTTTTTCTTGTAACATACCAAATATAAAGTAACATATAAATATAGCGCCTGCATAAAATATAAAACGTAACTCGCTACGATTCTTCGCCATTGTTATATATAAAAATAAAAACTTTATGTATTAAATCCGTAGTAAAGATTACTTTAACCAGTAAAGAATGTCACGTTGTTACTATAATAGATATCTGGATACGTAGCGCAACGTATTTAATTTAGAAAGAAACGAAAGTTTACAACAGCAAATACATAAGTACCACGTAGATACTTCAAAACATGAAACGTTTTACGTTACGTTCCACGGCAAAAATTTATGCCACGGATAAAGCTACAAATATTAGGTTTGCAAATAATGTAATGAAGTTTGGTATGAAATGTAAATAATTGAATATACCTAGTTGTTGGAATTAAATTCCGTACAGTAGAAGATGCAATATAATTGAAATATTGAAAATACTAAAAAGTGACTCAAAAACTTCTGCTGTCATTTTTAAACATTTTCTGTACAGCGACTCAGCATGCGAAACTTTGAACTTCAAAATATGTATGTTTCCCCGTTATTCAGTTTCTTTTTCACTGCTCCGATCCTATTGGTCGTAGCTTGATGATATTTACCTAATACTCGACAAATTGACAATTTGACACAAAAAAAAGTATAATTTGAATCACTAGTTTTTGTGATTATCGTAGTCACAAAATAAAAGGCCCGTTTAATTTTGTTTTTTTTTTAATGGAAGGCCCGTTTTGACCAGGGCTGCCAGCAAATAAATCGCAGCTATACGGTTTAGTATCTGCAATTATACGAAATTTGATCGCATTATACATAACCATTCTGTAATTTAGCTCTTGTTTTTTTTAGAATTTTAGTTCATAAATGGTCGAATATTCGAGACTCGAGAGTAGCTCTTGTTTTTATTTTATTTTTACTTAGATAAATGGTCGAAAAGTCGAGATTCGAGATTTTTTTTTAATTTCAGTTACCCTACCTAGATAAATGCTCGAAAACTCGAGACTGGACAGAAGCTCTTGTTTTTATTTTAGTTACCCTAGCTTTTAGACAGTTTGATTTCATTCCATATGTTTTTGTATCGTATTATACGAAATGGTCATGGATACAATACACCATCCGATTATACATATTTTGTATCCAATTATACAATCTGGCATCCCTGGTCTACGTCTTCCGGACTACAGCCAGCGTTGAGTCTATGTGTGTGTGTGTGCATCCAATGTTCATTCCTTTCAGATTAACCGTAGATGAATTAAACGCAATAGCAAAGCGCATAGAGCTGCGCACGGCGAACATGGTGAGCGTGGAGCCAGATTGCTATAATGAGGACCTGCCCAACAATTCTGACAGGTGCTCCGAAACTGTTGGTAGGTCGCTTTTTAACTCCGGAACATGCAAACCCTGCAAGATTCTTATGGTTGCATTTTTTATACTATTAGCAGAGCAAGGCGACAGTTCTGTACCTAATCATAAGTCCGTGCTGTCCCAACAGAGCATTAACCCCCGATCACTCGCGCGGTTTTTAGCCTCGTGAGCACTCGCGGGGTGTTGTGGCCACCCCACATACTCAAAGTGCATTTTTATTTATATAATATCAGTGAATAGAATTATACCAGCATTTTATTATTTTGTGTTGTATGAAGTATGTAGGTACTTATATAATTAACATAAATTTTATAATCAACTTTATTATTGTTCTACAAAACATTATAATAATCAGCCTTTTCAGTTATAATTCAAATTATAATTCATTTTTACGTTCAAAAATGCGTGGGGTGCTGACAGCACCCCGCGCGAGTGATGGCGGGTTAATTAAGTTCGACAGGTTCACATCTCTCTTAGTCTCGTGTTGTTGATGGTGGTTCTGGTTAGAGGCGATATCTTAACATCAGAGGGCCGGTCTTCTTAGTTACCTATTTTATACGAAGTAGGCATATAATTTAAAACCACTGAAGAGAATGCAGAAATAGTCATTAAAAAAAAAAAAAAAATCGCAGCCAACTAAAGCAGGAGTTCATAGACAGACGGTATTATAAAACTTGATAAAGGTAAAAATAGTTCACACTTGATAACTTAAGAGGAGTCTTAAGCTTAGGCTTTCTCGTAGCAGCTGGTTTATCAAATAATGCGACTCTGAATAAATAAGTGCATAAACCGTCACTATAACAGCAATTTATATGAAAGGTGCATTTACAAAGTGCGTTCGAGAAACGGCAGCTAGCCGGTTACGTGCGCGCACGCAAAAAGAAGCTCGCGAAACCGCGCGCCGCTCTCGACATGTTGCGCATGCGCGCCACCACGCTTTGAAAGACCTCGGACCTCCGCCCGAAGAAGAAGCTACTCCTACATAGTCATAAACACCAGCCGTAAATGGTATGGTAAAGCGATTTTGTTTCAAATAAAGTATCAATGTTTGCTGTTTTTTATTCTTATATTGTTTAGAACATAATGAGTGAATAAAAACTAGGTATTTAGAAAACTTCATTATGCGAGTATTATTTGAAATTGCTATTCCTATAGAAGGTTCTAGGCGTGTTCTATCATGGAAAGGTTTGAAAATCTGATACTCGTGAAACACTTACGCTTGTCTCCCGAAAGGTTAGTAATTTGTGTTTTAATTATCGCTTATTACGGGGATCTTCGTCATTAACAAAACAATATAACTGGATCCCTGAAGGAAAAGTAATATTAGCCAACCCAGGTATCGAACCCTAGCACGGAGATAGCCACCGGGGGTTTTGGCTGATATGGCAGCATAGGGATTTTGTTAGGGATCCAGCCCGGCATTAACATCTGCGCAGACGTGACGTCGCTGCACGCCGGGCTGGAATGCTGATGACCCCGACATACGCTTCCTGCCCCCCCTCCCCCAGGGCTGGCGGGAAGTAGAGCCGTAATTAGTTTCCCTTCGAAAACAAGTTAAACTAATCGAAATCCATTTCTTCTACGGTCATCTGATGAAACTCGTTAGTTTTATAAATTAATGTTCTCGAATAAATATATGAAACCTACTAATTTTTATATTACGCGTATTAAAAATAAAATCCCTGCTTTTAAAGTTATGCGTAATCTAGTGACACTAAGCACGATCAATAAATTGATACTGAGCTCCACTTAATGCTAATCCAAATTACATTATGCTATAATACAAGTGGTTTTATTTTTTATTTTTTTATGCATATCTGATATTACTAAATGTCGTTTGCTCATTTTCTGATCTGGGGATCAATGAAGAAAGAATAGTTGCAAATAAAAAAAGTCAGATAGTGATTACTATTATTTACAATTACTCATATACAATACTACTTAATTATACTGAAACTCAATTAAATGACACTTTCTTATTCACATCATCGGGACCAAGTTTCTGCGGCGTGATCTGAATTGGTGCTTTTGGCAAGCTAATCTCATTCTTATTGTTAACATCGTTAGGTTGAGTCTTTAACGCTGGTGAGGTAGTAGTCTTGGCAGAATTTGCAGTAAGGATGGCTATTGTTCTACGTAATTCTCGAACTTGTGCCGCGCTTGCCAACTGTGCGACACCTTGGGACAACACTTCGGCACGGAGTTGCTCACATTCTGTCCTGTAAAATGAAAACGACAATATAGGAAATGTATTAATGTAGTAATTCAAGATTTCTATTTAAAGTCCTTTTTCTGTACTTCCAAAGTATAACCCGTTTTATTGTATGGCAATAAGCGCGCCACATGTGAGGTTATGTACATACATAACCTCACATGTGGCGCGCTTATTGCCATACAATAAAACGGGTTATACTTTGGAAGTACAGAAAAAGGACTTTAAATAGAAATCTTGAATTACTACAAGAAATATAGGCTCGCCCCCTATTACGTGGGACTGAATCATACCTGGCGAAATGTGGGTGCAGAAATGTACCTTACCTTTTTGGGGAAAACAGGCGTGAGTTTTTATATTATATAAACATTTATATTACATTTCTGCACCCACATTTCGCCAGGTATGATTCAGTCCCACGTAATAGGGGGCGAGCCTATTGTCGTTTTTCGGGCACAGTTCCAGACTCCGTGCTACTGAGAATTTCCCATTGGAAAAACCCAATAACACTTTGCCCGACCCGGGAATCGAATCCAGGACCTAGATCGCACGGCACATACTTGTGCCGCGTGACCACGAGCGCCACATATTTTGGCCGAAACAAAAATTAGCAAAATGTGGAGTAGGATTTAATTTCTACCTCCTACAATATCAGCTATGCAGATGTGAGAAAGTTTGTATTATTGGACAATAACAGTCATACATACTTCAAATGTTCGAGTACTCCCGGAAGCCAGCCATTTGCAGTAGGCTCACATGGTTCGCCGAACCATCGCGCTAACTCTCGTCTTTGTTTCTCACAGAGGCCTTCCAGTTGAGAAATGCGATCTTCGTAACTTTCTGGAAAGTGAAACATATTTTTTTATTGATTTTCTTCATTATACATTATAACTATATAAAAAATAATATAAATTCATAAGAATTAAGATACGGGATGATAAATTTGGTTACAGATTCAAATAGGTACTTGTTTAAAATTACCAGTCAAAAAATATATAACAACAAAAAAATTGTACTGCCTCATTAGTCCCGCGAAATAATTGTGCCACATGTGATGCAACCGTTCCAAGTCCAATTACCAGGCGGGCAGTTTTTTTATTGAGAAACTGTGATTATGGGGAACCATGTATGTAATATTGCCGGTGAAATTGCAATAGGGTCAAACCTTATTACGCAACATTTGAAACACAGAGGGCAACAGATTTTTCAAAATACACTTTGCCTACACTTTGTGGGTAGGCATAAGTGCATGTATGTAAGCATAGATAATAGGTAAGCAAATACATATAATTTTGTTTAATGTGGTTGTGCATTTGGGTAATATTTCTCAATTCAATATGTGTAATGTGAAAGAAATCAAATAGCATACTTTGCTAGCATTAATACATCAAGTGTAATCTATTTATTTGTGTTACTACTGAAATGCCTTCCAGAGCATCTAATACACATAATATCACGTTTGTTTCCATACAACAAAAAATAAAAAAAATAATTACCAATAAGTTCCCTGTCATAATGTGCTGCAGCTCCAACTTGCTGTTCCCAAATTGTCTGTTTCTCATGAAGAAGAGCTTCAACTTCAGCTTGCTTATTTGCTAGGTCCCTTCGTAACTGTAAATATTTAATGTTATATATTTCTCCATATTTATTTTTACAAAAAATCCCAACAAAAAATAAAACTTTTGATTTATATTTTATATCAATGGTTGTTAAGAAAACTTCAAATTTTTTAATGTTTGTTGGGTTTTTCTTTAACACCAGGGGGTTTGTAATCACCTTTTTTTAAAAACCTGCCTTAGTTTCCAATCACGGTCTGAATACACCCTGTTTTACCTTCAAGTGCCATAAGTATGTGAAATGAATTTTAGCAGAACACTTTCTGGGACAGAGACTTTTTTGAGTTTGGCCATATTTAAAGAAAGAAAAAGAATTACATATATCCAAAAAAAATGACAAGACAAACATAAACAATGTGAATACAGCTATACTCAAATCTTATTTCAATTTCCATAATATAATGACATTAAAATAACGAGTCATTTTGTATTATATGCTAAAAAGTATTGTATATGAGGAAGCGAGATTGTTCCTTCACAACATTTTCATACCAGAAAAGCTGAATAAAAAAGTAATTCCTGAGAGTTGTAAGTTATATTAGCGTAAATTTAAAATGCTAAGTGCATACATACCCTAGCATTAGTTTGCTTCATTTGTATAAGATTCTTGGCCATTTCTTGTCTTTTGTCTTCCACTTCAGCAAATATGGAGTTTCCTTTGGCAGCTGGAAAAATTACAAAACTAACTTAGAGCATGATATAAAAATATAAAGATACAATCTAAGTATTCTTATGAACATAAAAAAGGAAAAAAGTGAATTATTTTAGATTATTACAATTTCTCATTTAAACTGCTAGACCAATTTTGATGAATTTTGAATTTTATTTTTTAAAGATTTAGTACAGTTAATATTACCATGAGGTTGTGCATCCTGTGTATCTGCTGTGTACTGGTGCAGCATTGCCTTAGCCTCAGCTAGTTCAGCGATAGTTGCCGCTTCCCGCTCATTGGCCACCCTCAGTTCTTCCCTGCGCAACTCAGCCGAGGCACGCATCTCGCTCATCTCAGAGGCCAGCTCTTCCACTTTCATACGCCATGATAGAATTTCTTTGCGAGCTTCTTCAAGCGCTTCTTTCACTGTTGCTGCATCAGACAAGGCAGCATTAACAGCCACACGCGCTTCATCCAATTCAGAATTATCTCTTTCCGGACTTTCTCTAACTTTTAAAACTTGCTCCTCTTTTAAATTTCGAATTTGATTTTCGAACTTTTTAACTTCCACTGCGTGACGTTCCAAGATTTCTGAACGTTCTTCTCGTAAAGCTGAAATCTCTTCTTGCAATGATGTTATGCGTGAATTCAACTCATTTTTTCTCTTTTGCTCGTCTGCCTGATATCCCTCTAGTTCTGCGGTTAAATGCCCTTGTACATCCAAAGCGGTCTGATAACTTCTTTTCGTTTCGTGTAACTCTTGTTTAATAATTTCGTAGCTGCTAGATACATTTTCGAATTGTTTTTTAAGTAAATAATACCGTTCGCTTAGTTCACCATTAGTTATATCTTCTACTTCTGTACAGTTTGTTTTATTGCTAATCGTTGAATAATCCATGTTTCTTAAAAGTTTTAAACTCCACTTTCAACTTGTGCAGTATGCACCTCAGCCACGAAAATATTTCTTCGGACTATGTTACTTAAATTAAAACGAACTTTTTGAATTCAAACTGTAACTGTAAATTAAATCTAGATGTCAAAAATATTTGACACAGTGTTATATCCTGTTTACAAAGATTGTTAAATATTAAAATTATCTTATAATTATATATGAGACAGGGCTGCCAGCAAATAAATCGCAGCTATACGGTTTAGTATCTGCAATTATACGAAATTTGATCGCATTATACATGACCATTGTGTAATTTAGCTAAATTTTTTTTAGAAATTTAGTTACCTACATAAATTGTCTAAAAGTCGAGATTCCAGAGTTTTTTTTAGAATTTCAGTTACCCTACCCAGATAAATGCTCCAGACCTCGGTCCTCGAGACTGGACGGTAGGTCTTGTTTTTTTAAATTTTAGTGATATTTTTACAGTTTAGACGGTTTGATTTCATGGATACAAATATACAATACACCATCTGATTACACATATTATTTTGTATCCAATTATACAATCTGGCAGCCCTGGTTTTGACATTTGTCTTTACCACGTAACTAGTGATGTAACTATACGACTCGGTACTCGATACTCACGATAAATAAATTTAAGTTTGCATGAGTATTTGATCGATTTGAATATGTACTCGTATTGTAAAGTGCATTGGATTAAAGTTCTGATTAGAAAAATTAACTTAAACTTTGATGTCTTAGGTTTTTGAAATGATACAATGTTACGAGAGGTCAATTTTCTTTAATTTAATATACGAGTACCTATTTGTTACAATAACATTCACTCAATTTTAGTGGTATTTGGTGTAAGTATTGAAATGAGCACTCACTTCCAGGAACTAACTATCGTATATTTATAAATTAACACTAAATACAGACAGAGTAAAATAATAACTACTTATGCGTTTAGGAAATATGTTCAAACACGGGAACTATAATCATATTTCAAATTACTGACACTAAACCAAATGATTCGATTTCCTTAGTATTACGAATAGAAGCAAATGCCATTTCGTGTCGAAAAACATAGGTAGTCATAATATTATTTTGTAGACTCGAGATATCGTACGACTGAGTTGTACGATACGATGCAAAGTGTATTCATATCGACTAACTACGATCCGACGAAAAATCGGAAGATTGGGTTGCTAAATCGGTATATCGGGAGACCATTTCCAAAATCAGTAGATCTCCTGATAAATCGGGAACTTTTGCATTACTGTATCAATCACACACTCATCGAATCACACTTGGTCAGAGACAAGTCATTCTATAGAAATCAATATTGCCATTATTTACGGCTATGAGCTCCAGGCTGGTTAAATTCAGTAATGACTAATTGGTCTAAACACTAGTACCTATTTAAATAACACTGGTCTACAAAATTTAACTTTTAGTGTGCCTTTCAATTGAATACTATATTTTTATACTGCTTTGAGGTTACCTACTGAATACGAAAACACAAATATATTTTTGAAGTTATACTTCTTTTGGCGCGTTAGGGAAAAATGATGAGAGTGATTTTTTACGATGCGCGCGCACGCCGACACCAAAAAGTTATTCAGAAAAAGTTTGTTTTAAATTTTAAGAATGTAGAATAGTGACAGTAATAAAAAGGGATTGACATATTTTTTTAAGTAGTTTTGATTACGTCACGTACGGTCAAGACAGAGTCGAGAGAGGTATTTATTTTATTTTATTTATTTTAATTTAATCTGATTTTACTTTTAAAATTCTGCTCACGTCACGTGCCGTCAAGACCGAGTCGTGACGTCAGAATTAATTATAATTTTAATTTCCTTAATTAAAATTTATTACTTATATGATATGTACGTCACGCATGTTCAGGCTTAAATCGTTTTCAGTAATATAACTCGCCCCTGCCTCTGGCAACCCCCCCCCCCCCCCATTGGAATTTCGTTCATCCTAATTTTAAGATTAAGTAAAAAACTTATTGAAGTTATTACGATGCGCGGGCACACTGTCATGAAAAACCGACACCATGAAGTTATTAAAAAAAAAAACTTATTGAAGTTATTACGATGCGCGCGCACACTGTCATGAAAAACCGACACCATGAAGTTATTAAAATATTATTTTATAATATATTATTATATTATTTAAGAAAATATATATTTATGTATGAAGTATAACTTCTAACGCGTGTACATAAGTACACACACACTTTTTATTTTAATTAGCTCTTATTTTGGAAATATACCTATTATACAAAATTTCACTTTTTGTAACATGTTAAAGTACGAAACAATTTATTTAAAAAAAAATTATATTTATTTATTATTTTTTTCATTTTTATATAAAATTGGGAAGATTGATATATTAACAAAATATTTAAACGTGTTTAATTAAGATTTTCTCCTCATTTTCATTTGTCTTTTGTAATCGCCGTTAGGGGAATTTCTTCTCAAATTCCAGCAGTCATCCGCTAACATTGACGCAGTCCATAGGCCCTGGTATCTCTTTTTCACTGTCGGGATATCTTAGTGGAATCGTTCACCATGTTTGTCACTGACATCACCGCAGTTAGATGGGAAAAAATCAAGATGAGAATGAAGAAAATGAATTTTTAGGGATGTACCAACTGTTGATACCTTTGAAGGAGATTGTTCACAAGATTAACATAATTTTCATTTCACTTATTGCCCAAAAAACCATGAACGACTCTTCTAAAAGATTCACAAGCTTCTTATTCAAAGCCCTGTAAAACTGAATCAAAATTTTGGTCCTTTAGAATCTCTCCTTTTTCAAGTCCGATAAAGATTCCTTCTTTTATTTTAGCGTCCCTTATACGAGAAAATTTACTTCGCAGGTATTTGAATGCTGGTCTATTCTTGTTGAGAGCCTTCACAAAGTTTTTCAATAGTTACAAATTAATGTAAAAATGGTAGAAGAACATTTCTTTTGGCTTAGCCACTTAATCAAATTTGTGGAGCAAGTTGTGCAACTAAAGTGTGGTAACCACGATTTATCTTGGTTTTTAATTTTAATTCCAAAATAATTGAATTATGCAGTTTCTAAACATTGAGTTCTTGAGCATCTTTGGTTAATAAGAGTCACATATGTAGCAAAAAATTTCTGCACTATTAACACATTTATGCGACATAATGAAAACTGTAGATTTTTTACTAAAAATGTCAAAACAACGATAAAAATTTCACGTTTTAACTGTTGAACAAAATACAGTCAGCGTTAGACGTAACAGACAAATATGAAATAATAAAATTTCCACAGGTAATCACTAAATATTTTGAATTATCACCATTAATGTGATAAGTTTCCGCGCTTCCCGCTATAATATTATATATGGCACAAATGCACAATAAGAGCTAACTATGGATTTTAACTTGTATATTTATCTTCAGGGAGTAAAATACAATCAATATAGTACATTTTCATGTAAAAGGCAAATTTGATGTAGACCAGTGTAATCAAAGTTCAAGTCGGCCTTCTTGCTCGATGTATTTTTTCCTTAACCGATTATTAATAGTCTGTGGACAATATGAAATAATCGTTATGCACAGCACTAAGCCGAGTGGGCGGGGTTGATGGGTCAATGAAAAATGTAATTAATTACCTTCAGAACATTTCGATTAGTAAAAAATTTATCGCTATACAGCGACATCTATGGATTAAAATTTGAGGTTTATTTTCCTTATTCCTGACATTACACTAGATTAGTAATAATAGCTTACTACACTAGATGGCGAATTGTAGCGAAACCGTTCAAGAATAGGTTTATGAAGTTTATGAATGTACAAAATATTTCAGACATTCCCGAGTTCAACATCTGATATTTTTAAGACTTTTGAAACTTTTTTACTTTAAGGCGTACTTGTATGTGTCGTGTGGATAAATAAATTAACGTAAAACGGAACGGCGCAGCATAGTTGTAAACCACATCGTAAACATTGAAAACATGGCAAAACCGACTTTATTATGTTCCACAAACGCTTTGTCTGCATATACAGATTATGGCCTTCAATATTACAAAAAAAAATATTAGAGGTAACTATCATGCAGATTATGTACGTAAAAGGTTATTTAATATTATTTGGGTAAATTTTATTCAATTTTATGTTTGATTTCCTTGATAAACTATGTTTTAGAGAATTAAAACTTGCGTGTTTTGAGTGTGGCTGACGATTATTTGGGTGTCGACCAAGTAAATTAATGGAGTTTTGAAAGTTGTATTAAGTTCGTAATGTTGTTTAGTAGTTCAACTTGTGTATTACTCGTGTACGCGCGATTAGGCATAGTAACGCCAAAGTTTATTTAACTATAGTTTAAGGTGCGTGTTTCATGAAATATTTATTATGAATGATAAAGTTGTTGTTAAGTTGTTCGTAAGCTGTCACCGGATGACATGAATGCGGTAAATTCAAGATGTTATTTACGGTTGTGACTCATGGCTTGGTTCTATTGTAACAATAGCTCGTTTGAGTGGTGCATTTAATCGTGTAAGTCGTAAAAATTATTTGTGACAAACCATTGTGATAATTCCTTAATTTTCATAATTCACGTGAAGTTCTCTTAAAATTATTACTGAACACTAAAATTAGAAACTCCTATTACTTACTTATTACTTTACAAAAAAAATATATCTAAATTATAATGCTACTTATGTAATATAATCAAAAAAGATCATTATTGGTGCTTATAAGTAGTTTTGGTGGATGATTTGGTGCGGAAGTTTTAATTTATTCGAATAGTTTAAGATTCACGAAGTTATGCTAGTGTGAGAAGGCGTAACAGTGCAATAGTGCTACTAACTTTGCAAAAATATTTTTATTTTAAATATTTTTTCCTTTTTATGTACCTACAATATTTTTATTAATTAGTAGGTATTCGGATTGTGTTGAAAGTATTTTTATAATGTACCTATTATATAATTATTAATCGATAAAAAAAAATTATATCCTGTTAAAATGTCATGTATTCCGACTCAGTATATAGGTATACGAACATCGCGCTATTGATTAGAAATTATTTATAAATAATTATAAATAACACGATACAATAATCCGAATTATGCGAAATATTTTATTTATATGTATATGAGTTATTCTCAAAAGTATAGAGGATAGCGTAATTTATGAACAATTGATAAAGAAAATAAAAAAGCCGCAGTATTTCATTCATCTGGGCACAGCGTAAGTATAAAAAAACAGTGTACCTACTGATTTATCTTTGCGATTGTGAAATATGTTTCACTGTCGGATGTTGATCGTTACAGCCCGACTGTGATTTGTAAAATTCCATTCCAATTTCATTCACATTTTACTTTTTTGTTTTAAGGCTCATTCAAAACCGATGAATGAATAAAAAAAAACAATCAACCAATGCGATCTTTATTAGCAATGCTGAGAAAAGAATCCAACAAAAAATAGGTAATCTCTGCACAGAAATTCATTGACGTCGTAACGCTTTTGATGAATACTGTTGCAGTAATTAATTTAGCAAAGTGTTCTTTGAAGCTTTTGCGTTTTCAATTGAAAAATATTAGTTATGCCGTGATTTGAAAGTTTTATTTGCGGTTTATGGCAATAAAGAAATTATTACTAAAATTTATCTGTGCTACGTCTTTTTTAACAACATGTTTCTGTTTATGTTAGTAACTTTAGTAGTACAAATATAGATAATTCCATGCCGTAATTATCTTGTAATTTGAATATTTGATATAAACCACGCTACTTGCTCCTTAAATGGTCTAAGTAGATGTGATAGAAAGCCAACAACCCATCGTTGCGAATATAGGTACGTACATTTTGTTGCAACTTAAAAAATACTAACGTGTAGTAAGATGTATCGAAAATTGAGTGCTAAATACCATTGACCAACCCGCATTAGGCCAGCGCGATGGACTAAGGCTTAACCCCTCCAAGCTGTAGGCCCGTGCTGATGAATGATGTTGAAAAAATCATTGTTTTACGTAGGTCGGATACTCCATAAAAGAATAGGAAGATATTACAACAATTTCTGAGTTTACATTAAATATTAAAAAAAAAATACTAACATAGTGAATCGTTTGTAATATACGCCACATTATTTTACGCGGGATGTAAAAATTCTGTAGTCTTGCCACATCCGTATATAGGTATCTTTCTCTTTTAAACCTTTCGTACTAAGTGACAAGAAGTTTTATCATCATACATATCGCAACATCTTGCAAGTAGCAAAATAGTGAAACATGCTCTAAAGTTAAATTTTTAATGACGACATGCTTTTGGTACTTTTTTTCAAAATCCCCTACCGCTATATCTTTTTTTTAAATTAATGTTATTACTAGAAAAATACCAAAATCTGCACTAGATAGCTAGCACAATGCAGACTAGTCTGTTTTCCGGCGACTTTACAATAGTTTTCGTATTGTCTGGGATTCTCTATTACAACGACATTATTTTTATTTTCATAATACGAAAAGTACGAGCATGCCACCGAGTTAACTACGAACCGTTTAAAATTTCATTTTCTTTGATGGCGCACAAAGTAGTGCAATGTCAAGTACTTAGCGACCTTATTTGCACACCATGCCTTATCAGACACGCCTTACATTTAGATAAAAATGCCCATTCCCTTATCAACGCTTATCTTTGCCGTTACTGGAACCGTTTGTTCGGGACATTGAATATAATGGTTGTAATGCTAATATGAGAAAATTCTCTACAATATATTATTTATATAGTACCTATATATACTTAAATATCTCTGCTTCACAAACTTTTATTGACATGGGCGACAAGTATTAAATGATTCTTAATATTCATAAAAAATATTCACAAAATATAGTACATATCATCAAAAGTAATATAGTTATTTGTTTTCAATATGTTTATTTATTTTACTATATATAATATTGATCAAGTGGTTATCGACAGAATTTATAAGCATTCAGAGCATCTGCCAAGATGTTTTTCAAGGCTCTTGGCGGAAAATGTTTCGTTTCTTTTAGCATCAACTTTTATAGAACGATTAATATCTTGGCTATGAGGCAGCTCAAATATTTTAGAGCCTAAATTCCCACACTCATTGAATCATATGCTTCGACTGTTTAGTAATCATTTTTAACAAATAACATGTATTTTCTTGACAATATTTTTTGCATCTATTTGTTTGTGTTTAATTATTATTAACTATTTTTTTTTTTTTTTTATTCTGGCTCGGCAAAGTGAAATATATATATTTATACAACTAGTTGAAAGAAATATAAGTGAGAAAATAATTATAAGACTAGCAGCCGTTCGACGTCTTTCTACAGCAGTCAGCTTTTCTGTTTCACAAGATTTAACTCCTTCACAAACACAAATCCCTAAGGTGGCTGGTGTAAATACTTTTATTAGGTACCACCCAGTTAAATTGTTCTATATCATTATCTATATATCTATTTTTTCAAAATTGCTCGTGTACTATATATATTGTGTACGTCACGAAAACCACGATCATTTGAAATTTTCCTATATCTGTCCTTGACACATCTTTTTGACTAAAGTCCAACATCGTAGACCATGAAGTTTTTGACGTTAAACGATTACCATACTACCAGTAACTTTTTGCATGACAATTTAAATGGGTAATTTAAAATTTCCTTGTACAGTTTTAACACAACGGAGGCAAACAATATCTAATGCAACCTTTTTAATAAATGTAAGTTCATTTTTCACTTCCAACGTTTCTACTCCGATTTCAACTGAAAATTAGGGACAAAATGTTAAATTAAACATGCATTATAGATAAAAACTTTTAAAGCGAACTGTAAACGGTTTGCAGATAGACTGAAATAATAATTGCAATTGGATTTTTCCGTAAAAAATAATAAAAGAAACACAAATTTTATAATTATGTCAAAAAGAGACTGAATTTGATTTTCGACTGGAAGTCGTTTCATACTATCATCTCTGTCTGCGTTCGCTATAAGTAGGCCAACTGTCTACTAACTGAATCAACTGTTGTTTATCGTTTATGACGGAGTATATACTTCAATATAATAGATTTTAAATGTTATACACACTCCACATTTATTTGAAAATAATCCTAAAAAGGATTAGTTTGTACATTTGTAGATAAAACATTTGCGCTTATCTTTTACTCATTTTTAATTCTATAAAACAACACTCCATGGACTTCGAAACCGACATAATTAAGACACATTTATTCTATGTTCTTAATTGTTGCTAACAATCTTGTGGGTGTTAATAATTCAAATCGTTAATTATTTCACGAATATAAATATACCTTTACGTAATTTTTCTTTAACTCCAATTTAATGAAATCAAGTAATTTTGTCAAATCGTGTATAATGTTATTTAAGTAGTTAAATTACATAGGAAACAACTTGAATAAATGGCTTCCAAAATAGTATACAAATAGAACAAATGTTGTGGTATAGTTCTTATTATCAGTTATATGTACGGTTACATAGGAACATTATACCTTGGCCTTGATACCCACGGTAACCAGACTCCAACGTTACGTTCAATAAACCTCAGCATGTGCTAACGAAACAATTATACCCAAGAATATTTACCAGTTAACAAGTAATTAGGTCAATCAACTGAGTTGGGTTGCCCATGAATAAACTACCCAGTCATGTTTTTAATTGTGATCATTTTAAAATCAAATATTTACTGTAGTTTCTTTTTGTGAGAGTAAATCTGTAGTTAAACATTGTTTTACAGGAAATATAACAACTGTGGGTGAAAATGTCGGATAGCAACAAAAAGAAAAATGGTAGTTTCAGAAAACTCTTCCCGCTTTTTTTCTCCCAAAAATCAAAAGAGAAGACTACGAGTAGTAAAGAAACACAACCGATATTCAAGGATGTCCACGATGTGTCAAACAATAATCAATATCAAAATCCGCGCGCGATAAGATCAGATATATATGCTCGCGGAGACGATAACGAACGAATATATGAAAATTTAACGACTTCCAATGGATACAATGATAGTAAAACATTGAATATCGATATTCCAAGCAACCATTCTTCAAGTAGTACACTGGTTTCGGAGAGTTTCAAGATCAGAAATACTGCTGCAAATGCTATAGAATCGAGAAACATTGAAAAGGAATATATCAACTACGCAGCTCGTCCACAGGTGCCACCAAAACCTTACAACGAAATGGTTCATCCTTCGATTAAAAATAGCTATGATAGCACAAAATACCCTGATGTTTATTACCATTCATTAGAAAAATTGACGGATAAAATCTCACCACTTGACGAAATTGAAATTTATAGAGCGTCACAAGCTCAAGCCGATCCGGCATCGGTAGGAGCAGAAATTAAAAGAGTCAGCACTAAATTCCTGATATCGCCGAAGAAAGAAGCTGAAGTGCGAACCATACAACCGACAAGGGCTCGGAGCCTATCTTTCGATAATAATAAGGAAAAAGCGAAAGTCGAAGCTAAAATAGTCACTAAGGAAGTCAATGTTGCAAAGCCATATAACTACTCAGCTCCAACGTCACCAATGCCAGTTAATCATAAAATACCTAATATGCCTAAAACCGTATCACCGTACGAACATATAAGAAAAAACATGATTGAAGCCGAAGAGAAGAGAAATTCACTGAACCGATCGATTGTTTGTAATAAATCTACTCCATCACCGCGACCGGAATGCAGTCGCCGAACTATGCCGATATCAACTCCAAATAAAGACGTTCAAAAATCAGAAGAAATCGATAAAGAAAAGACGCGGCAAAAAGTCGAAGCATTCTACTGGCAAAAATTAAAAGAAATGAAACAAAAAGAAGATGAATATTTCCTACGGCAGTCTTCTTTAAGAAATCCAATTAGGCATAAGATAGCCTACACTAATTCCGGCTGCAGTACGCCAAATTCGGTGCTAATGGAACCGAGGAGCTGCAGTTTACCGCGCGGCAAGGACTCGAGAAGCTACATGAATCAACCTATTTACTCGCCCGTGCCGTTCGTACGTGGTGTTCCAGAAAGGCGCACTGACACATTTATAAAGAACCGGCCGCCAGTTGATACTGAAATAGTTTATAGACAAACGGATAAAACGAACACCAGTACAACTTCGCCAGTCCCGCTGAAAAAAATGTATAGGCGCGACACGTTACCATTGGACAGGAATCACAAACGAGTTAGTTTTGAAGAGCAGTGTTCGTCGAACGTAAGTGGAAGTGTTAGGCATGACACAAATAACTGCGGAAAGTTAGTGAGTACAAACGAGTGTTTGGAAAAAGTTAAAATTAGTGAAGTGCGCGGCCCGCCTCGTCCGCCGTTGAGAACAACTAGTGTTGGTGCCGGAAAAACTTTACGAGTCGCGAATAATGGAATGATTGTTCATGGCCCCGGAGGTCATTCAGTTTACTCGGAGTCGGAAAGTGGTTCCGAAGCTGGCGAAATACAGAGGATACTACACAGCAACTCGCAGAAAGGTAAGAACTATTTCATGTTTTATGAACACCTCGAATGTTAAATAAAATGATCAGGCAGACATTTTGGTTTTGTTCTAATGTACGTTTTTTTTTCTTTTACGGTGTCATGGCTAAATCCACGATGTCGTGATGTACAAATTTGTTATACAGTGTTCACAGTGACCTTAACTATTAAATTTATAAGAAAACCTTTTTCTTCATCTTATAATTAGCGCGTTTTAAATTAATGCATAATGATATTAATTAAAATTTAAACAATCTATGGATATTCTCTTCGATAATACTTTTTATTTATACTTTAACCAGTTTTCCTTACCGCGAGTTTTACTATAGTATTTACTATACTATACTATATGGTGTGGTTTAATTGGAAATTAGATGTGAAATGTTGTTTTTTATAAGATATTTAATAACATGTTATAAATTGTAATTTATTAGCCGCAAATTTTTATAATTATTAATTATTTATTTAATGGACGTCTCAAAATGGATAGATTTTGGGTATTATTTTTTATAAAATATCTGTGAATGAATTTGAAATTGGGGAATTAATCTTCGCACCTGGATTATCAAGAGACGAGGTAATTATAAATTATGAAGTAAATTTACCTTTGGCCTCATTTTATTTCTAATATTTCCCATATTTTTTTATAGTTAACTGTATTGAAACAGTGAGTGTTAAAAGAGTGCAGGGAAGTTTGAATCACGCTTAACATTTAACTTCACTTATCTAAAACAGCAAACTTCAGCACGTTAAATGAGTATTGGGTGATAGCGAATATGATACGTATGACATTTCATAGAACACAAGGTACATAATGAAACAATATTTGTAACGAACAAAACTTCACACATCTAACTACAATAACAGTGTTCTGTCAATGTTTCACGAAATTGGATCGCTGATAACAATGACATCTAAATGTAACATTTTTCATTGTGCGTAGTCTCTTTTTGTTCGCGGATGGTTTTTAATTTAGAGTCTGAAATCTGGGTAGTGAGGGTCTTCTTAAATCACAAAGGATAGAAGGCTACGAAGACTTTAACTCTATAACCCAGCTCAATCGTTTAATCTAATCGTGTCAGGCTCCGCTTCGCCAAGCCGTTACCTTCTGCTGGAGAATGTAATATTTCCGATTCAGTTATCCTAGAAGTGGATTTTCACAGCTTTGCTCGTTCTGAATACAAAAAAAAACGACCGTTGTTGCTTCATCTGTACTGCAGCATGTAACAATGGAGATCTGGGGGCACGGCAGTGCCCCCGCCAAGTCGAGCGAAAAAGCGGCACGGCCGGGCCGTACTATACTTTTCTCGAAGCAACTCAGGCCATTTTCGACACCCTATGACTTCGTTGTAGATAAAGCTAGAAGCTTGAATTTTCGGTCATCAAGCAAGCATGGTATAAACTCTGTATATTTCAAATTTCAGTTAATTTGAACCGGTAGTTTAAGAATTATAACTAGTCAAATTTCACGATTTTGTCACTCACTGACTCACTGACCGATCATCAAAACTCTAAGGCACTTCTAGCCAACATAGAAACCTCAAATTTGGAACACAATTAGTGTTTAGTGTATAACTTAAGGAAAAATTAAAATATCTTGCAATTTCGGTCTAGTTTTCTAGATTCACAAACTGCATAAATAACTTTGTAATCTATACTATATACTATCTATACTTCTATACTATTA
Source organism: Hemaris fuciformis (assembly GCA_907164795.1). Taxonomy (NCBI): domain Eukaryota; kingdom Metazoa; phylum Arthropoda; class Insecta; order Lepidoptera; family Sphingidae; genus Hemaris; species Hemaris fuciformis. The sequence goes on along the minus strand of OU015431.1, from coordinate 17,838,155 downwards.
TAATAAAGAGGAAAGGTTTGTATTTTTGGATTTTTGTATTTTTGGATTTTTGGATTTTTGGATGTTTGTTACCTTTAAACTCAAAAACTACTGAACCGATTTCGATGATTTTTGGTATGGGGATATATGGAACCCACAGAAGTAACATAGGATACTTTTCATCCCGGAAAACGTAGTATTCCCGTGGGAATGGGTATAAGTAGCTATGTCAATATTCTGCTTTTACGCCTAAACCGTTTGACCGATATAAATGATTTTTTGTACAGAGATAAATGAAATCCAATGTAGTAACATAGACTAAATTTTATCCCGGGAATTTGTAAGATTCCTGTGGGATGACCATATAATGTAATGCGAAAGTAACACTGCCTGTGTTATGCTTTCACGCCTAAACCATTTGACCGATTTAAATGATTTTTAGTATGGGGGTAGATGGAACCCACCGAAGCAACATAAGATATTTTTTATCCCGGAAAATGTAGTATTCCCGTGGGAATGGATATAAGTAGCTCTGTCAATATTCTGCTTTTACGCCTAAACCATTTGACCGACGTGAATGAATTTTAGTATGGATATAAATGGAACCCTATGAAGTAACATAGACTATATTTTATCCCGGAAATATGTAGGGTTCCCGTGGGATGAGCATATATTGTAATGCGAATGTAACGCTGCCTGTGTTATACTTTTTGGCCTAAACCATTGGACTGATTTAAATGATTTTTAGTATGGGGCTACATAGGACCCACCGACGCAACATAGGATATTTTTTATCCCGGAAAATGTAGTATTCCCGTGGGAATGGGCTTTCACGCCTATACTATTCGCCCGATTTATATGATTTTTGGTTTGAATACAAATGGGACACTATAAAGTAACATAAGCTACATTTTATCCCGGGAATATGTAGGGTTCCCGTGGGATAAGCATATATTGTAATGCGAATGTAACGCTGCCTGTGTTATACTTTCTGGTCTAAACCATTTGACTGATTTAGATTATTTTTAGTATGGGACTAGATAGGACCCACCGACGCAACGTAGAATATTTTTTATCCCGCAAAATGTAGTATTCCCGTTTGAATGGGCTATCGCGCCTATACTATTCGCCCGATTTATATGATTTTTGGTTTGAATACAAATGGGACACTATGAAGTAACATAAGCTACATTTTATCCCGGGAATATGTAGGGTTCCCGTGGGATGAGCATATATTGTAGTGCGAAAGTAACACTGCCTGTGTTATGCTTTCACGCCTAAACCATTTGTCCGATTTGAATGAATTTTGGTATGGACATAAATGAGACCTTTAAAAGGGACATAGGCTACTTTTTTGAATAATTCAATTAGTGCCATTTCAGGCACTTAGAAGACGATAGGTGTCATTAGACCATTTAAGATTCTAAGGATTCATTAAGTTACGTTGAATATAGTTAAGTGCGGTTAAGTGTCATAAGATGGTCTTAAGTTTACTTAGGTGACGTTAAACGCACTTAGGTTACTTACTTGCCATTATTAGATTGGTATTGCTACTGGGTGGTTTTAAGTTCTCTTATGTGATATATGATTTTGAAGAGCTTACCCATAAGTAACTTTAAGGAAGATTATGTACAATTAAGTGACGATAAGTTTTATTGGTGTATGTTAAGTGACGTTAGGTGCTATTAGTGGATGGTGAGTGACGTCCGGTTGCCATTATCGGATGAAGTGACATCAGATTCCAATAGTCGAATCTATAAGGCTACAAGTGCCGTTATTGGAAATCACGCGACGACAGGTGCCATATTTGGCACTTATGGCAATTTTAGAAGAATTTTAGTGGAACTTAAGGAATAGAAGAGCTATTTTTCCGTTTTATGAATTTACGTGCCATTTTTGGAACTGAAATCGCGAAAGGCACCATTATTTGAAGTCAGTATCCTGGATAACTTGAATTCACGTTAAATGCCATTTAGCACTGTGGAGTAGTGGTGACTGGTACCGGTACAGTAACATTTTATCATGTGCATTTTTATGGGGCTCGGTGTCATTATGCGATGTTAAGTGACATTATACGCACCTAGATGACATTAGATACATTTTCGCAATAAATTTATGAGACGATCTGAGGTTATGAAAAATGTCATAATGTCACTTGAGACGACTCTCAAAGACAGAAATGACCTCCAGTGGTGAACTACTGCAACAATTAGCGTAATTTTTGATTTATAGATTCACTTAGTTAGTTTCTGCACCCAACCCAGAAGTCTACGCAGACGGAGTCGCGGGCAAAAGCTAGTCCCATATAAATATATAAGATTACAAAGTTACATTTGTTAATGAATTAGTGTACCTGTATATGTATAACTAGCTTTTGCTCGCGACTCCGTCCGCGTAGAAAATAGTAGTCTATATTACTCCACAGAGTCCCATTTATGTCCATACCAAAAAATCATTCAAATCGGTCAAATGGACGTGTAACGTGTGCCGCCGCGCACCGGCCGGCCGGCGGCGCCTTGTATATACATCATAATTGCGCGCTTGATCATTTTTTCGCTGCGGTGTTATTTTAAAACTGCGATATCTTATAAGATACTCATTGAAATCAAATGATGTAAAGGGCAAATTTCTTTTACATTAAATATTTGTGATGAATAACGTATTTATTTGGATAAGGATTAATATCATGTTTATAAAAACACCTTCACAAATAATGCTTTATTTTAGAACAAATTTGATTAGCATAAAAAAGGTTATAGTGAGCCATCCTTAAAAGATAGACATATGCTGTCAAGGACTTTTATATAGAACTTTGAAAGGGGAACAATTCTGTCATACATTATTTTAGCGAAACTTTAACTGTTTCCGCAGCACATGCAACGGAAACTCTCAAAAGAAAAAAAAGCCCCTGATGTAAAACATTTATTATTGGTGCTTCGCTCGTATTGGTCTTAACGTGATTTTATATAGCCAGGGTTGGGCAGTATTTGAATTACTTGTAAATGAAATACGTAATTGAAATACAAATACGTATTTTGTATTTGTATTTTAATTACTTTCTTAAAATGTAATTTGTAATTTGTATTTCAAATACCTACGTGAAGCCGAAGTATTTTGTAATTAGTATTTCAAATACTCGAGGCTTCAAAATACATTTAGCCTTCATTTAGTATTAAGTTTGTGCTCATCAGGACCTGCAATAACAAAACAAAAACCGTCATCAAAAAAAAAAAACTATTCCAAAACAAATAAATATGCATTTATTTTGTATTTTGTAATTTGTATTTTGTATTTCAAATACCTTACTTAAATGTATTTTGTATTTCGTATTTTAATTACTTGCGATACAGTATTTTGTAATTTGTATTTCATATAGGGTCTAATCTATATCTATAGGGTCTATAGAAATCTTCATATAGGGTCAATTAATTTATTAATTTAAAAAAAACTGAGTGCGGCAGTTAATGCCGTAAATTAGTTCAAGTTATACCTCTGTTAAGCTTTATGTTGTAAATTTCTGTTAGGTACATTGATTTATAGTGAAAGAGAGATAAAAACTTTACAATAGGATTAACTTCAACTGACGTTTGACGCGTGCGGCCCTAAATATTTCTAACTAACGCAAAAAATAATTATTATTTTAAAATAAATATCACGACGCGGCCGCTCTCGTCTCGTATGTAGAGGAGGAAGACTACCTACAAAAGTAAGCAAAGCTCATAAGGCAGAGAGTGGGCTTTAAGAAAATCCGTTGTTAGTACTCAAGAAGTAGAAGGTACCGAAAAGGAAAAAGTAAGACTACCTACAAAAAGAAATGAGATCCCATAAAAAACAAAACTTGTAAAAAAAACCCTAGTCTCGCAACTCAGTTCTTCTGCCGTAAAAAGTTGTGAGATCGATATGATACCAAGTCGATGAATTTATTCAGTCCCCGTTTAAGGGAACTTCTGTCTTAAGTTATTATGAACTTAGCTTACCAGACACCATCTTATAGTGTCCATATCCATATTAAAAATCTTTTATGTTTCAAATAAAATAGTTAGACTTGGCAATCGCATAAAAACACAATGTATCTCACTTTTAGTGCGATTGCCAAGTCAACATATTTTATCTAAAACATAATAGATTTTTAATATTGATATGGTCACTATAATATTTGTTAGGTTTGCTAAATTAATGACAGAAGGTCCCTTAAGTAGGGACTGAATAGATTAACCGACTTGGTGTTAAATGGTTCACTCAACTTTAGAAGAACTAAGATGTCAGACTCTTTACAGGCATTACATCATCATCATCATCATCATCATCAGCCCATATACGTCCCACTGCTGGGCACGGGCCTCCTCTACAACTGAGAGGGTTTAGGCCTTAGTCCACCACGCTGGCCTAGTGCGGGTTGGCGGACTACACACCTAAGGAATTCCTAAGAACTTTTAGGTGTGCAGGTTTTATCACGATGTTTTCCTTCACCGTTAAAGCAAGTGATAATTCATTGTGAATACACACATAACTTCGAAAAGTCAGAGGTGTGTGCTTGGGGTTTGAACCTGCGACCGCCGAAATTCTCGACCGCGCACCTAAACCTCGAGGCCATCAATTTAGTCGCAAATAATTTGAACATGGATCCTAACAGTTACCGTATCGTCTGAAAGCTCGTTAAGATAGATTTTAGCGAAGATTATATACATACATGGTAACCGAGGGTGTGATAGGCTGGTTATGTCGCGCACATTTTTATGCTGAACTTTTTATCGTCTTTATTATGATAGGATTGAATTGTTCCTGTTCTGTCAATATGTGTGTCCGACTATTTTTGTCATATTACAAGTAGGGCCATTCCTCCAAATAGTTTCATTATTATTAGAAGCTACAGTTTTGCCGAAAATTGAACTCCATTCATTGATGATATTTTATAAAACGTTGCAGATTATTTCAGCTTTTCTATATCTCTTCCCATTACAAAAGCGAATAACATAAGTAAAGAAAGAGTTAAATTTATTCTTAAAATTGCTTTTTTGAAAATGAAACCATAAGTAATACTACAAAAATGGCAGGTGAGCTTGTTCTCTCGTACGCAGTCGCTTAAAGGCGGTTACGCCAATCGCCATTTTCCGTATTCTTTTTAACAAAAAATATAAAATAACGTAATATTAAAGTTTTTTATTTATTTATCCCTGCTACAATATTCTAAATTTAATATAACTTTTCATTACTGAATAGATTCCATTTCCGTTTTAAATCTCCGTAAAGTTTCAATTAAAATATGTATATATACCTAATACGAAAATGAGTCAAGCAGTCTTTTCAAAACAGGCTAGCATACTTCTTAATGACGACACATTATTCGAACTGCATTACACTTACGATCTGATGTTGGTGCGGTGTCTTTGCCAATGTAAAATAAACAAATTGAGAATTTTATCAGCTTACTGATTTTCTTCTTAGTTTTAACCGATACTGTGACAATTTTTCAAGTCAGGAAGTTGTGATACCATAAAGCAAAGGCGGGGATTAGGAAGGGTAAAGAAACTAAATTTTTCTGTGCATAAGTTATTAGGTTTGTAAAAGTATTTCGCATTAAGCCCTGTACGTATAAATGCTAAGGCGGTCTTTTCAGCAACGCTTTGTCTTGCTATATTAAACAATTTATGGCGCCAAAGAATGCGCGGCAGTGCTTTACTTAGTTAAGAACAGTATTATCAACGTGTGCTTCATTGTTCTCGGGATGTTCTCTAGTGAGGACTGCCTTTCAAAATGGGTGGTAAAGTAAATTTTGAAATGACTGAATCTAAGTGATGCATTTGACATTTTATGGATTCACTAAATAACATTTTATTTCATATAAATGTAGGGCATGCGATCGAGACACCCCAAGTTTGATCTACCTATAGTCTAAGAAATTCCCAGAAGCAACACGATATTATGTTATGTGTGTATTTACAATGAATACTTGCTTTAACGGTGAAGGAAACAATCGTGATAAAACCTGCACACCTAAAAGTTCTTAGGAATTTCTTAGGCGTGTAGTCTCGAGTCCGCCAACCCGCACTAGGCCAGCGTGGTGGACTAAGGCCTAAACCCTCTCAGTTGTAGAGGAGGTCCGTGCCCTGCTGGGCGTATTTGGACGTATTTGGGCTGATGACGACGATAATAACCAACACGATATTTGAAGATTGTCCGGTTAACGGCAATAATCCCGCTCACTATTAGGTGCGACATAATAGCCTACGAAGTGTGGATGTAGAAATACATTTTTAGCAATGACTTCGGCATATTACACATGTGAGTATGTTCACAATTATTAACTTTAATATAAAGCTACGTTCTTATTAAGCATTAAAGTAATAAATTACGTGATGAATAAACAACGACCGCAATGTGCAAAAGACGATACAGTATTGTAAACATCACGTTTATTGACCACTTTAATCGAAATGTTTCCAACATAATACTGGCGTGTTTGTGGCTTGTATGCTCGTCCATTTGCGAAATAACACATTGCCGTTAATAAGCATCCGTATTACAATAATACGCTTTATGGTTAAAGAACAATTTTAATTGCGATATTAACCCTCGGAATGTACCTAATCCAGTTTGTATAGACAGGGTAGAAGTTTAGGGTAGAAGATCAATGTTTTTTTTTCAATAAACCAGCATACAAATAGTGTATTAATGATAATCAAAATACGACAATTCTGCACCGATTGGCAGTCTTCATGCGCCATATCCGTAATGCATAATTTAGACGATTTTTTTGAATACAGATAAATGAGGCCCTGAAAGTTACAGGCTCTTGTAGAAAACGTTCTGGAAAAACATTACAAAAACAAAAACTTTAGTTAGTTATGAAAAAATTACATTATTTAGAGGTAAAAAATAATAAATAAGATGAATCATTGACTGAATCCACCGTCCCACTTCACCGTCCCACTGCTGGGCACGGCCTTCCTCTACAATTGAGGGGTTAGACCTAAGTAAAAGCACTTTTATGTTGATGATCGTTGTTATAGTGTAATCTGTAAGCAAATATTTGTTTTTGAGTTCAGAAATATTCGCAGTGGATTCATATAATATAAACCATTAAAAATGCATCGGTGAATTTGCATCAAATAAAACAGAGATACTGTTGTAGTTGTGTAGTCGACACGTTTACTTAAACATGTAACAATATACCTTTTCTAGTAGGTAATTTGTATACTCAATTATTTTCTCACTTATGTAAATTCATTTTTAGATGCGGAAGCCAAAGACCTTCCGTTCACGCCGCAACACTTCATTTATTTTTATGCTCTTGCTGCCGGCTCGTCCCATCAACCGGCGCCATATTAAAAAACATCACGCGCTCTAGTCTACCTCCCAACACTCTCCGGAAAGTATAATTATGAAGTTACAAATCCCTTATTTGAGATAATTTCTTCCTTATACGAACTAAAAGTCACTATTTTAACCTTTTAAAAAAGAATTGATGCCAAAAACTAAAACATAAATGCCCAACAGCTTCTAAAACTTTTACTTATAATTATTAATGCGACTATGAAATTATTAGTGTGAATAAAAGAGTACTTACTTTCGTACTAGTATTGGTTTGTTGGCATACGACACTACTAAATTCTTATTACGACCTCGGTACCAATGTCATGACAGATCATTACTTTTTATTTGATACAAGGACAGCGAATATTTTGTTACCTGCCTAAAAGCTATCGCGAAGGATAGTTAGATACATATTAGGTCATTTCTTTTCAACCGTACTCAAATGTAGATAAACTATTTATTTATATTGTAATTATTACAGTAAATGTAAAAAAGAATATACAATAAACTAACATAACGTTTCTATTTTTATTCATGTACTTTTTTAAAGATGCACATTAATTTGTTTGAAAAGACTCTTATAAATATGTATAAATTGTTTCATAAAGGAATTTTTACTAGTTTCTAAAAGACGTGTGGCATGTATGTATGTATGGTTCTAGTGTTCGTGTTTTGGGTATAAATTTTTAATAAAACTATCGATATTTTTTCGAAAAAAATAATTGTTTGTTAGCCTTTGTCCACCGCGTTTTCATTTTTTTGATAATATTTTTAACGTGATTTTATATAGCCAGGGTTGGGCAGTATTTGAATTACTTGTAAATGAAATACGTAATTGAAATACAAATACGTATTTTGTATTTGTATTTTAATTACTTTCTTAAAATGTAATTTGTAATTTGTATTTCAAATACCTACGTGAAGCCGAAGTATTTTGTAATTAGTATTTCAAATACTCGAGGCTTCAAAATACATTTAGCCTTCATTTAGTATTAAGTTTGTGCTCATCAGGACCTGCAATAACAAAACAAAAACCGTCATCAAAAAAAAAAAACTATTCCAAAACAAATAAATATGCATTTATTTTGTATTTTGTAATTTGTATTTTGTATTTCAAATACCTTACTTAAATGTATTTTGTATTTCGTATTTTAATTACTTGCGATACAGTATTTTGTAATTTGTATTTCATATAGGGTCTAATCTATATCTATAGGGTCTATAGAAATCTTCATATAGGGTCAATTAATTTATTAATTTAAAAAAAACTGAGTGCGGCAGTTAATGCCGTAAATTAGTTCAAGTTATACCTCTGTTAAGCTTTATGTTGTAAATTTCTGTTAGGTACATTGATTTATAGTGAAAGAGAGATAAAAACTTTACAATAGGATTAACTTCAACTGACGTTTGACGCGTGCGGCCCTAAATATTTCTAACTAACGCAAAAAATAATTATTATTTTAAAATAAATATCACGACGCGGCCGCTCTCGTCTCGTATGTAGAGGAGGAAGACTACCTACAAAAGTAAGCAAAGCTCATAAGGCAGAGAGTGGGCTTTAAGAAAATCCGTTGTTAGTACTCAAGAAGTAGAAGGTACCGAAAAGGAAAAAGTAAGACTACCTACAAAAAGAAATGAGATCCCATAAAAAACAAAACTTGTAAAAAAACCCTAGTCTCGCAACTCAGTTCTTCTGCCGTAAAAAGTTGTGAGATCGATATGATACCAAGTCGATGAATTTATTCAGTCCCCGTTTAAGGGAACTTCTGTCTTAAGTTATTATGAACTTAGCTTACCAGACACCATCTTATAGTGTCCATATCCATATTAAAAATCTTTTATGTTTCAAATAAAATAGTTAGACTTGGCAATCGCATAAAAACACAATGTATCTCACTTTTAGTGCGATTGCCAAGTCAACATATTTTATCTAAAACATAATAGATTTTTAATATTGATATGGTCACTATAATATTTGTTAGGTTTGCTAAATTAATGACAGAAGGTCCCTTAAGTAGGGACTGAATAGATTAACCGACTTGGTGTTAAATGGTTCACTCAACTTTAGAAGAACTAAGATGTCAGACTCTTTACAGGCATTACATCATCATCATCATCATCATCATCAGCCCATATACGTCCCACTGCTGGGCACGGGCCTCCTCTACAACTGAGAGGGTTTAGGCCTTAGTCCACCACGCTGGCCTAGTGCGGGTTGGCGGACTACACACCTAAGGAATTCCTAAGAACTTTTAGGTGTGCAGGTTTTATCACGATGTTTTCCTTCACCGTTAAAGCAAGTGATAATTCATTGTGAATACACACATAACTTCGAAAAGTCAGAGGTGTGTGCTTGGGGTTTGAACCTGCGACCGCCGAAATTCTCGACCGCGCACCTAAACCTCGAGGCCATCAATTTAGTCGCAAATAATTTGAACATGGATCCTAACAGTTACCGTATCGTCTGAAAGCTCGTTAAGATAGATTTTAGCGAAGATTATATACATACATGGTAACCGAGGGTGTGATAGGCTGGTTATGTCGCGCACATTTTTATGCTGAACTTTTTATCGTCTTTATTATGATAGGATTGAATTGTTCCTGTTCTGTCAATATGTGTGTCCGACTATTTTTGTCATATTACAAGTAGGGCCATTCCTCCAAATAGTTTCATTATTATTAGAAGCTACAGTTTTGCCGAAAATTGAACTCCATTCATTGATGATATTTTATAAAACGTTGCAGATTATTTCAGCTTTTCTATATCTCTTCCCATTACAAAAGCGAATAACATAAGTAAAGAAAGAGTTAAATTTATTCTTAAAATTGCTTTTTTGAAAATGAAACCATAAGTAATACTACAAAAATGGCAGGTGAGCTTGTTCTCTCGTACGCAGTCGCTTAAAGGCGGTTACGCCAATCGCCATTTTCCGTATTCTTTTTAACAAAAAATATAAAATAACGTAATATTAAAGTTTTTTATTTATTTATCCCTGCTACAATATTCTAAATTTAATATAACTTTTCATTACTGAATAGATTCCATTTCCGTTTTAAATCTCCGTAAAGTTTCAATTAAAATATGTATATATACCTAATACGAAAATGAGTCAAGCAGTCTTTTCAAAACAGGCTAGCATACTTCTTAATGACGACACATTATTCGAACTGCATTACACTTACGATCTGATGTTGGTGCGGTGTCTTTGCCAATGTAAAATAAACAAATTGAGAATTTTATCAGCTTACTGATTTTCTTCTTAGTTTTAACCGATACTGTGACAATTTTTCAAGTCAGGAAGTTGTGATACCATAAAGCAAAGGCGGGGATTAGGAAGGGTAAAGAAACTAAATTTTTCTGTGCATAAGTTATTAGGTTTGTAAAAGTATTTCGCATTAAGCCCTGTACGTATAAATGCTAAGGCGGTCTTTTCAGCAACGCTTTGTCTTGCTATATTAAACAATTTATGGCGCCAAAGAATGCGCGGCAGTGCTTTACTTAGTTAAGAACAGTATTATCAACGTGTGCTTCATTGTTCTCGGGATGTTCTCTAGTGAGGACTGCCTTTCAAAATGGGTGGTAAAGTAAATTTTGAAATGACTGAATCTAAGTGATGCATTTGACATTTTATGGATTCACTAAATAACATTTTATTTCATATAAATGTAGGGCATGCGATCGAGACACCCCAAGTTTGATCTACCTATAGTCTAAGAAATTCCCAGAAGCAACACGATATTATGTTATGTGTGTATTTACAATGAATACTTGCTTTAACGGTGAAGGAAACAATCGTGATAAAACCTGCACACCTAAAAGTTCTTAGGAATTTCTTAGGCGTGTAGTCTCGAGTCCGCCAACCCGCACTAGGCCAGCGTGGTGGACTAAGGCCTAAACCCTCTCAGTTGTAGAGGAGGTCCGTGCCCTGCTGGGCGTATTTGGACGTATTTGGGCTGATGACGACGATAATAACCAACACGATATTTGAAGATTGTCCGGTTAACGGCAATAATCCCGCTCACTATTAGGTGCGACATAATAGCCTACGAAGTGTGGATGTAGAAATACATTTTTAGCAATGACTTCGGCATATTACACATGTGAGTATGTTCACAATTATTAACTTTAATATAAAGCTACGTTCTTATTAAGCATTAAAGTAATAAATTACGTGATGAATAAACAACGACCGCAATGTGCAAAAGACGATACAGTATTGTAAACATCACGTTTATTGACCACTTTAATCGAAATGTTTCCAACATAATACTGGCGTGTTTGTGGCTTGTATGCTCGTCCATTTGCGAAATAACACATTGCCGTTAATAAGCATCCGTATTACAATAATACGCTTTATGGTTAAAGAACAATTTTAATTGCGATATTAACCCTCGGAATGTACCTAATCCAGTTTGTATAGACAGGGTAGAAGTTTAGGGTAGAAGATCAATGTTTTTTTTTCAATAAACCAGCATACAAATAGTGTATTAATGATAATCAAAATACGACAATTCTGCACCGATTGGCAGTCTTCATGCGCCATATCCGTAATGCATAATTTAGACGATTTTTTTGAATACAGATAAATGAGGCCCTGAAAGTTACAGGCTCTTGTAGAAAACGTTCTGGAAAAACATTACAAAAACAAAAACTTTAGTTAGTTATGAAAAAATTACATTATTTAGAGGTAAAAAATAATAAATAAGATGAATCATTGACTGAATCCACCGTCCCACTTCACCGTCCCACTGCTGGGCACGGCCTTCCTCTACAATTGAGGGGTTAGACCTAAGTAAAAGCACTTTTATGTTGATGATCGTTGTTATAGTGTAATCTGTAAGCAAATATTTGTTTTTGAGTTCAGAAATATTCGCAGTGGATTCATATAATATAAACCATTAAAAATGCATCGGTGAATTTGCATCAAATAAAACAGAGATACTGTTGTAGTTGTGTAGTCGACACGTTTACTTAAACATGTAACAATATACCTTTTCTAGTAGGTAATTTGTATACTCAATTATTTTCTCACTTATGTAAATTCATTTTTAGATGCGGAAGCCAAAGACCTTCCGTTCACGCCGCAACACTTCATTTATTTTATGCTCTTGCTGCCGGCTCGTCCCATCAACCGGCGCCATATTAAAAAACATCACGCGCTCTAGTCTACCTCCCAACACTCTCCGGAAAGTATAATTATGAAGTTACAAATCCCTTATTTGAGATAATTTCTTCCTTATACGAACTAAAAGTCACTATTTTAACCTTTTAAAAAAGAATTGATGCCAAAAACTAAAACATAAATGCCCAACAGCTTCTAAAACTTTTACTTATAATTATTAATGCGACTATGAAATTATTAGTGTGAATAAAAGAGTACTTACTTTCGTACTAGTATTGGTTTGTTGGCATACGACACTACTAAATTCTTATTACGACCTCGGTACCAATGTCATGACAGATCATTACTTTTTATTTGATACAAGGACAGCGAATATTTTGTTACCTGCCTAAAAGCTATCGCGAAGGATAGTTAGATACATATTAGGTCATTTCTTTTCAACCGTACTCAAATGTAGATAAACTATTTATTTATATTGTAATTATTACAGTAAATGTAAAAAAGAATATACAATAAACTAACATAACGTTTCTATTTTTATTCATGTACTTTTTTAAAGATGCACATTAATTTGTTTGAAAAGACTCTTATAAATATGTATAAATTGTTTCATAAAGGAATTTTTACTAGTTTCTAAAAGACGTGTGGCATGTATGTATGTATGGTTCTAGTGTTCGTGTTTTGGGTATAAATTTTTAATAAAACTATCGATATTTTTTCGAAAAAAATAATTGTTTGTTAGCCTTTGTCCACCGCGTTTTCATTTTTTTGATAATATTTTTTTATAATAATATGGATTTTCTGTTACGTTTAAAAAAAACTAAATGGAACATAAACAAAATTACATTTGCTCTTCATAATTATAATCTTAAAAATATATTTCTAGCACCTATTTTTGTTCAGTAATTTAAAGCAATGCCGGTCTAATAAGATTTAATGATTTACTGTGAGAAAATAAAATATCACAAGTATGTACGTATACGAGTACATATGTCATTGCCGTGTAATATAGAGTTTCCGGTTTAAATTTCCAGGTCGGGCTAAGCGTTATTGGGTTTTTTCATTAAGAAAAATCTCAGTAGCAGCGAATTGTGCCCGAAAAACGGTAAAAGGCTCTCCTCGGGAAAAGTGGGGGCAGTAATACACCTTTGCCTATCCTTTCTAGATAAGTCAGCTACAGGCCTGAGTTTTAGACACATTTATGTATGTATGTAAAATTTAATGTACCGTTTTAACATCTTTATGCTATCCCAGTTACGTACTTTACACTTGAATAATGGTTTTCTATCCAATTAGAATTCCAGCAAATAAATTGATATTAAAGCAAATCTTTGCAATTCTAGAATAAATGTAAGATTTATTTTGTTATTATTTATGTTTGTGTAAATAGATCTAGGCCTCGGATTTTATTTCATTGACGTAAGCCTTCTCATTATAAATATTATGTATGTGCATTTACAAAGTGTGCTCGATGCGATTTCACGTCTCGTCGGAGATATTCACCGACACAACTGCGCCGCCAAAGTTTGCGGGACTAACTCGATAAATTTGTAGCGTGTGAGATATTATGAAGCAGCCATTATTGGTATGACGGGAAGCCTTAAGTCTTTGAAGCTAGTGACGTTAATACGTTTAGGTGCTGAAGATTATTATTAAACTAGCTGTTGCCCTCAACTCCGCATGTGAAACTTTAAGACTGAGATTCAGGGAGTAGATCCATGGCAGTCTAAACACGGTACAATACGACATGGCACCGTGGTCAAAACATATTATATTTTTATGTTTAAGTCCAAATTACTGATTTTTTTAAAGTTCTCCCCGCGACTACCAGCGCGTAAGTCCGGTAAGGGTGAAAATACTCTGCATGTATTTATTTTCCTCTACCTCATAAGTCCTAAGGATAGGTCTACGACAATATCCTCTGGTGGTTTGGATGGTCCAGTAGAAGCACGAAGTTTGTAGTTGCGCTTAAAAACGGAAAAAGGCTAACCCCCTATTACGTGGAAATATACTTCAGCCTACCCTTTAGGGAATATAGTTGTAAGTCAGTGGCGGTACTTCCATAGAAGCCCAAAAGCGTTTCACGTTACTTGTGCAATGACTAGTTTATAATTGTTTTTTGTGGAGTCAGGATATTCTCATAAATAAAGGAGAAATGAAAATGCTTTTGTTAAATAGAAATTTAAAGCTTAAAGAATTATTATTTTGTAAGGCAAGCTGGACTTTTGGGCTTTTTCATTCGTGGAGATGGCAAAATTTCTAGGCTGGTTAAAAATGTACAAGGGAACGTAACGGTACGATATTATAATTTCAAAATATTCTACAGCATTTTTTTAGATGAAAATGGTATGGAGATTATTGCCGGCGGCGTTCGATATTTTACCATTCACACTTGAATACTGGCATGCAAATTTCGAAACAGAGCAGTATAACTGGTAAAATGTTTGACGTTCAAACGAGCATTCTGGTACAGGGGTAAAGTAGTTTAGTATTCAGGATCAACCCGTTGCAACATTTTCGCTAGAGAAGGACGACGCTGTGTTATTTAAGAATTTATTTTGGTCGGTAAAGTTAAATTGTGTGTTGAGGCTTTCAACTCGTCTGCGTCGCAAAACCACCGTTCTAGGATTTCTCTTTCTACGTGGACTTGTATTTTATTTATTTAAGACAATGCACTCAATATACTTAAATGAGGATAGTAAATATGTTATATTCCAAGGCCTGACTATAGTATCTACAAAAAAGTGCCAATTTCATGTGTCATATTAATTTATATAAATAACAAAACAAAAAGCTTTTCTTTTTGGTGCATTGTTTTCGGATGTTTAACAGTATTTAGATTTTGTAAATAACATAATTTTGTTAACACCAATAAAAACGAAAAACACTATCTATTGTATCGAGGCGCTTATAAGTTTTACTTAAATTATTTTTTTATGATTAATGGAACGAATACCAATCGTATTTTAAAATTGTGAATTTGCTTGAAATTAAATAAAACTATTATGAAAACATTTAACACTCGCGTACACCCAAGTATGAAGTATGAAACAATAGAGCGATATAGGCAAAGCAAATACGGAGTACATTCAGATTTAAAAGACATTGCTCTTCTAAAAATTTCTTGGGAAGGGTGTTTTTATTATAGATTTTTACTGCGCAATTAAATTGCTTTACAACTGTTTACCATGTTAACCCATTACCTGTAAACTCACAAATTGTCTGCGATAAAATTATTTAAACTGGACTCTAAAATATCTAGTAGATATTATTTGATGAATTTTATACTACCTCTGGGTTTAGCGGCACAAGTGTTTGACATGCGGTCTAAAAGTCCCGGGTCTAGCAATGTGTTAGATTTTTCTATAAGGAATTTCTCAATAACAGCACAGAGTCGAGAAATTAGTAATTTATTTATTTGAAATGTGCCCAAAAACAGCAATAGGCTCCCCCTACTACAATTTCCTAATGAAAAAACCTAACAATACTTTCCCGACCCAGGAATTAAACCCGGGACCTCGAGATCGCACGGCACATACCTACTTGTGCCACGAGACCGCGAGGCAGTATAAAATATAAACACTACCTAAATATAAACAAACCATTTCATTACATTACGCAAAAATATTTTAAAAGTGTAGTAAAAAAATTAGTAAATCTTCTACCTCCGATTTCACATTCTACGAGTATATGAATAATTTGAATTGTCACTGCATGCGCAGGGGACGTAAAATGTAAGCTGAAGTTACATTTACTTTCTGCACGTATCACCGCCCCGTCGCATTTTCATACCATTGCATCGTCTACTTTAACACTTGAGAATGAAATGAAGGTTTACTAATGGCGTAAGTTTTATATTTATGATGAACGGTTTGAGGATGCCCTCGTTGTGCCATTTGACTGGAATATTATTACTCTCGAGTAAGTCTAGCTTTTACGAAGATATGTGATTTTTTTTTATATTTTCCTGTTGGAAATTCTTTTTTTAATTTTATAATTCTTTTTATAATTAGTTAGTAAAGTATTTTTTATGTAAATTATGTACATGTAGTAATTGTGTACAACTAACTAACACATTAATGACATATTGGTAAGGTTATTTTTCTTGTTTAAGGCGTGTCTTCACTAGATCGTATGTGGAACGAAAAAAGCGTAATTTTACACGAGTCCACATGAAATAACTAGATAATCCAAAGAGAATCTGGGAAAATTTGTTTCTAGATATTGTCTATGACTCGTATCACCCAATTCTAGACACAGGTGCTTTTCTGCAGATATCTGCCAATTTTCTGGTTGAAAAAAAAAAAAATATCTGTACCTACATGTATGCAGTGGTGGTTCTTCCATTGGAGCCCAAAAGCGTTAATACGTTAATTATGTAATGTCTAGTTTTTAATTGTTTATTGAGGGGTCAGGATATTCTCATTTATATATGTCAAATAGCTTTTGTTAAATAAAGATTTAATGCTTAAAGATAATTATTCGGTATTATCCAATCCAATCCATCAGCCAATCGAAGTCCACTGCTGGACATAGGCCTCTCCCAATGACTTCCACAGGGACCTGTTGGAAGCAGCCTGCATCCAGCGACGTCCCGCGACCTTCACCAGGTCGTCTGACCATCTTGTCGGAGGACGTCCCACGCTGCGCTTTCCGGTACGTGGCCTCCACTCGAGAACTTTTTGGCCCCATCGGCCATCAGTTCTCCGCGCTATGTGCCCGGCCCATTGCCACTTCAACTTGCTAATCCGCTGGGCTATGTCGGTTACTTTAGTTCTCCTACGGATCTCCTCATTTCTGATTCGATCTCGTAGGGTATTATTATTATTAGTATTATTATTCGGTATTATGCTTGTATGTAATCTTATCCTGTAATGAGACAATCGAATAATAAAATAAGAGAAATATGATAAACCTATTAAGACGGAAATTACGCGCATCTAATTGCAAGTCATTAACCGTGTACAATGGCAGATTGACCAATTGTTATGGATATCTCTTCTCACACACCTGGTAGTAACAAGCACTTTCAATGCTCATATATTGATATTGCTCCACACGGTACATTTGAATACCATGTGGCCACAATCTGCACGTATTCAAATTGTGCATAAATGCAGCGATCATCAATGTCCCCTCACGACCTAATTCGCTCTGTCATCAGGGTTTGCACACACTTCGCGGATGATTTGTAAATGACATTAACAATAAAATTATAACTAAAATGAACGAATTGAAATATTTTTTACTTAATGCTGATAAATGTACAAATAATCAATCTTGTTATGATTTTAATGCTCTCAATCTAAAATGGGGTGATTGACAAATACTTTGGCTCGCTCCATATTACGTTGCACGAAACACAATTGTCGAAATCTGGGTGCAAAAATGCATCTCTGCCTACAACTTCAGGGATATCTATTCGATAATCTAATTCCAATATCTAGTTTTATTTTAACCAAAACGTTACGTTATCTTGAATTACTGCGTAAGTTATAAAAGTTTTAAATCTGATGACAGATATAATCCGCCGAATATTGATTGCATAATATTCAGAATATTCCGTGCATGCGAAAGAGGTAGTATGATGTTCGGCCACTTAGCATCCATTTCTATCTTTTAATAATTAATTGTGACTTCATTTTTCCACCAGTCTCGGCGCTTTTTCCACCGTTGTTATAATACTACAATATTGTCAAGAAGTACAAAAATGATAATATAAATCGTAATTAATGTTAGGAGTAATTCCAGCATTTATTTTTTTCACTGGTATATATTCTCTCGCATATAACGTAAATGTCGATACAGGGACACTGTATTCATTGGTATGATGTTACCTATTGTGCGATGGGGAACATACGCACAACTTCATTCGCTTTATCTTTTGTATTTTGCCCATCAGCTAATATTAATCAGAAGCGATGACGTCAGACAGCGGGCCGAATGGAGCTTTAGTCACTTGAATTGATTATCTAGACTCACGCTTTAATTTTATTCTGCCATAACCATAAGAATGTATTATTGATAGTAAATATCTCTATAGAAATTTTGTCAAGTGTAATATGGTAATGTACAAAATGGTATCGACTGGTCAGATATAGTTCTTTTTCCTCTAGCCGACAGTTAGTGATGACACCTGCACACCTAAAAGTTGTTAGGAATTACTTAATTGTATAGTTCGCCTTCCCGAACTAGGCTAGCATGGTGGACTAAGGCCTTAACCTTCTCAGTTGTAGAAGAGGCCCGTGCCCATCAGAAGGACGTGTATGTATGAGCTGATGACGATGATAAGACTTAATTTCAGAAAACTTAATTTCAAACGCACTGCACTCACAATGAATTACTTTATGCGGTCATAGCTATGCCATAACCATTTTTACCAACATGCATTATGAAATTATGCTTTGTACAGAGGTTAACAAAATTGTTGATAGGCATACAACATCTATCATCTCAAAAAAAATACTGATCTCCAGAGCTACAATTATCTTTTAAATCTACATAAACGAGAGCAAAAAGTTTTCATTATACATAAATGTCACATTAAAAAAGAACATGAATGAGCTGGAATATTATATCAGTTGGCTACAGACCGGGCTATCTCGACCAACATCGCTGATTCCACTCGACAGCTTAATTAGTATCTAATTAATTATTATCACTCACTTAACAGCGGAGGAAAACGTGAGGAAATCTGCTTCAATGTAATTATTTCGAGGGTCATTGAAATTCCAACTTATATTATGGTTTCGTTGAAAAATCAATTCCTCTGAACCGTAGTTTAGACTCTTAAAAATAATGAGGCGTACCTATGTTCCTTTGAGGATATTAATATATTTTTAACCAAATGTTTGTGTAATATTTGGTTCAGATTTGGGTATTTGTAACGCTCGAGACGTGTGTATTGATTCTGATTTACGACACAAGTGTTGTAATGTGCGGTCTGCACTTAGACGTACGGTGTATATTTATTTGTATTTGTCAATAATTACATACGTCCCACATTTTTTAAGTCGGTTAAAAATTTTAAGCTCATGCGACTTTATCCAAATGCCGTAAGGAGTTTCTTTACAATTATCTTTTTAATTGTTAAACTAAGCTCTGAACGCGACAGATAGTATAATAGTTCAGAATTCACAGCACGTACTTACTGCAGCACTGGGTGTCTTTGTAACACTTAATGAAAATGTATTTTTACCCATACGTTTTGAAAATATAATATCGAAGAGATTTAGAGCAAACACTTTCACTATTAAAGTACATGTATGTACTAAGAAAATAGCGTGAAAGGCCTCCTGTTCGGCAAGTCTATGTTATTTATTTATTAACACTTTCTTGTATATATACAAAATTATATAAAGAAACTTAGGTAATAAGAAAGAAAACAAGAGGCGGCCTTATCGCTCGGCTTATCGTTATGTTATGTTCATTTACAATAGTAAGAATAATATATATTAGTTATAATTCAACTCAACCATTGTCGTGGTAACCTTGTAAGTTGCAGCACAAATCCTATACCAAGGGTCACAAATTAATTTCGTTCGGGTTCCGTTTTATGAAATGAAATGACCACAATGGTCCGCACATTTTAGTTATAAGAAAAAATATTTATTAAACAAATGTTAATTATTAAAAAAAGCGGAAGTTATTTATATCGTTAGTAGTCTATAGTGCAAGTTGCTGTGTTCTCGCGGTCCGCACAAAATGGGTCGGCGCACTATGGAAAACGTTAGAACAAGGCCATATCAAAAATAGTTTTTAAAAAAGTTACTTATTACTTGTTTTGATGATTTTGTTTTATAGTTAAGATGTTAATTATCGAAATAGAAAGAATTATAACCTTTTGGAATCATGATTTTACTTGATAAACAGATTTGAAAAACTCACATTTACTTTTAAGTAAATTTGTCAAGATAATTTTCGTACATTCAGTATCAATTTTCAGATTGAAATTGTTAAAAAACACCTAATAAATTATATATTTTTGGAAAGAATGTTTCTTTCTCATAATTTTGATAAAATAGTATTTGCTTTAAGTAGCATATATTGTATATAATGATAAAATTTATAAATATAGATAAAAAAATCCAGTTTACAATTTTCAATTAGGTATTTCTTTATTATCGAAGCTTGCCGAAGTTTTGAATTTTGTATTTATCAATAGCTTAGGTCTTTAAAAATGACATATAAAAAATTTGCTTATACGTGCTTATGTAGAAGTTATGATGATAAATATCAACCGAGTCCCACGTTCGCGAAAACGTTATCTTTGCGGTTAAGAAAAAATAGTGTTCTTTTATGGTCTTATTGACTATGTAATTGCCAGGAAATGGTATTTATATGAGTTTGCACACGTTACATGTGGGAAATATATTGTTTAATTGCACTCTACACTCATAGCTTTCCTACATAAACCTCAGTCGAGGGTGATTATTCTATCACAATAATTACAGTGAAAATGGCCAGTTTTACTTGTTCAAAGGAAGAAATAATAATATATTATATAAACAACCATAGACAACTAGGGACCACATAAATTTCATAATTGAGGATTTCAAAAATCTCTTGCTTTGCAGACTGCTAGACTTTATGTCAGCAAATACAACTGGTATTATATGCCATCCTCCGTGCATACAATATTAATACATGAAGAGAGTATTATAAATCATTTTTCAGTGTTGCCCATTGGACAGCTTTCAGAAAATGCCTAAGAATCCGGGAATAAGGACTACAAGAAATTTAGACTGCATCATGCAAGAAAATGCTCAAGGTCTGCTAGGTATGTTTTTCATACTATTTTATACACGTCTGATCCATACATATCCAGTATTCGAAAGCAATACTTTAAAAAATATTAAAGAACTTGACGAAGACACTTTGGTTCTTTTAAAGGTTCATCAACTAATTGTAGATCCAGCAAAACAAGTTACATATATGTTTAAGTTATATTTAATAGTTATTTCATCGGTCGAATTGTGAATCTGTATATTAAAACCAATTATAATAAATTAATTATAAGATAATATTTTGTAATTTAATTTCTTTGCGTTAAATGTTATACTTAAGTAAGTTTATAAGTGCTATAAAAAAGATAAACTTTTTTTATGTTAATTGAAGTTTTAAAAACCCAATAAATTTATTTTTAGGTAGTCCCTATTTATATAGTCCCTATATATAATCCCTATATATTAGTTTAGATAATATTTTCGAAAGTGTAAAATAAATATAGTTTTTTTTTCTTCGCATTTTAACTTTGAACCCAAGCAAAACCGGGTTAGAACATTAGTATCATAAATTCATGCAAATCCCTAAATGATTGTACTTTCGACTATATCCATGCAAAATTTCAAAGCGATATCTTTATAAACAAAAAAAGTACAGATTTTTGATATGAGAATGACCTATTTTGCCCATAGTGCGGCGGTCCGGATGCGGACCGTGGTCCGCCATTTGGTGACCCCTGTCCTATACCATCTGATCCTACGTAAAGTCATAGATTTGCGACTACTTATAAGCACAAAATTGATTTTGTGTAGTATTGTCCTCAGGACTGGGTAGTAAAGAATATGAACAAAAACGTTGTAAAACAATTTTAATTAAAACGTTTGCAGGCAACATGATATAGGTACGCGTAAAAGGTTCTGAAATGTCCCATTTTCTCATTTCGCCAAGGAGGTCTTTTCCGCCTTCAGGAAGCCGCAGTTCAAACAAAGTATAAGCCGCCCTACTCGCTTTTGAGCCTACGGAATTGTATTTTATTCAGTGTATTGTTTTACAATGAGCTTTATGTGAATCATTACAAATGCATTCTTTTTTTTATGAATTATACGGAAGATAATATTGGGATTTGGTACATTAATGTCTATCTATACTGTGCATATTATTTGAATCTAATTTATTGCTCCGTTTAATATTTTTTTTTTTTTTTTTCTCTTTATTTTGTCGGGGGTTTTTTCATAGATGAAAACGCCACCCCCATTATTGCATACAAATAAAATACAAAAAACGTAATCTAAAAACAATAACAAAGTTTTGGGGCAACTAATGTTCCCGCAATCCTAAACCTATAATTATTAATTTATATAATATTCTAGCCTCGTCCGAACTCGGAGAGGCTAAGATGCTGTTATAAAAGCCTAAATCATATTTAATGTCGCCAAAAGCTTGGCGTCTTTGGGCATTTATGCGACTACATTCAAATAAAATGTGATGAGCATCCTCTATTACTCCACATACTGAACAATTAGGCGAAGTTATTTTACGCATCATGTAAGCGAAACTATTCAGTGGAACATGCCCAGATCGAAGCCTCAAAGCCGTGACAACCTCTTGTCGACTAATCCCACTCACGCCGAACCAAAGAGTACGAGGTAATGCCGGTTGAATTATTTTGTACCAAATTCCCTTTGTCAAAGATCTTTTATCAAAATATTCTGACCAAAATTCTAAACATTTTCTTCTAATTACAGGCAGCAGTTCTGTATACGTGGGTAAACAGCTGACAGGAACTCCATCTGATCCAGCTTCTCTTGCTAATTTATCGACCACCTCATTCCCTTCAAGTCCCACGTGAGATGGTATCCATTGTAACACAATCAGTTTATTTTTGTCTATAATTTCGTAAATGCTTCTAATAACAGAATATGCCAATGGAAGCCCTCTAAATGTCGAAGTACATTTAAGTAGATGTAGGAGAGCACTTTTTGAGTCAGTGAATATAACAAATTTTTCACCATTTAAGGATTCTATATATGCCAAAGCTTCTGCGATAGCAATAAGCTCCAAATGCATGATGGATAACTCTGAGCATATACTCGTAATCTTGAATTTACAAAAAGTGTTTGAATTATAATCCCAAAAAGCTGCACCAGAATTATTATCATGTCTGGAGCCGTCCGTATAAATAGGATAAAAATCGCGATATTGATTATTAATAGAATTACAACAAAGGGTCCTTAATTCTGTATTATTATAACAATGTTTAGGTCTATCAATTGGTAATAGTGTTGGTTTAACATACCGGGAAAGGTCCATGTTACTGATCCAAGTATTCATAGAGTACATTTCCATATTACTGCTACAATAAACGCATTCTCCTCTTAAAATTTCAGACATTATTACCAACAGTGGTTTTTTTTTTCGTCTCCAGTAAAAATTTTCACAAAGACTTTTTAAAGATTCAAGTATCTTTATAATAGGAAATTCATAACTTTTAGATTTTAAATAAAATTTTCCGGCTAAATATCGACGACGTACAAACAATGGAGCTAAAAATAGTTCAGACTCCATAACATGGACGGGAGTACTTTTTATAAATCCACCAATCAATCGTAGGCATATATTTTGTAGTCTGTCCAGCTTCACCAAATGTGTGTCGGCACAGTTATCAAATAAAAAGCTTGCATAGTCCATACGACTTCGAACGAGTGCAATATATAGCCGTCTTAAGTGAATAGGGTGAATGCCCCATCCAGGACCAACTAAAACCCTAAAAATATTTATAAATTTTGCTACCCTTTGACAAATCTCAGAGATATGCTTATTCCAGCGAAGACCCCTATCTAGCCACATCCCGAGGTATCTAACAGTATCTACGAGTGATAAAGATGTACCATTATGGCGAATATCGACAACGTGTCTACGGAAACCACGACTAAAAATACAAATTTTGCTTTTAGAGGGTGAAATGTCTAAACCCACTCGATTCAAAAATTCGTCCACCAGATCTAGCGCGGCTTGAATCTTAGCTTGCCCTTCGTAACAAGAACTACATCGTGTATATATGACAAAGTCGTCTGCGTATTGGGAAATATAAGTATAATTTGGAAGAATCTTGCAAATATCTGACGTTACGACATTAAATAGAAGAGGAGATAGAGGATCTCCCTGAGCCAAACCACGATTTGTACTTCTGCTAATATATCCATTGACTGTTTTAATTTTGATAATTCTTTCACTAAGAAAACTCCACAGGTAATTACAAATTATAGAACCAACTTTAAATTTATCCAGCTTGTGAATTAAGGCAACATTATCCACGTTATTGTAAGCGCCTTCGATATCTAGAAAGCAGCCTATAGTGAGACAATTTTCAGCAAAACTTGTTTGTATAGTAGAGATGAGGCAGCTCAAGCTATCTATACAAGACCTACCCTTGCGGAATCCTACCATGTTAGAAGAGAATATGTCATGTCTCTCAAAGAACCATTCTAACCGTTTATACAGAATATAATGAAAGATTTTACATACACAAGACATCAAGGATATGGGGCGAAAAGAAGAGGCTTCATTAGGATCGCGTCCAGGTTTCGGGATTGGTAATATGCATATATCGCGCCACTGATGGGGAACAAAACTGTTGAAAAATAATTTATTATATAACTTAAGAAGTACGAATTTGGCTACAACAGGGAGATTTTGGATCATAGAGTATGAAAAATCATCACATCCAGGAGATGTATCCTTCGATTTAATACATTTTTCGAGCTCGTGAATGGAGATCTCGCACTCTAACGTACGGCTATTGTTGACAATGATAGGGGGAGAGGGTGAAACATAACCCGGAGCTAAGGAACGAAGTAAAGCCTCACTGCATTGGGAATTCACATGACGCACAGGAGAACGGTAACCCTTCAGCCATTTCATTTTACGCCACATGTCACTGGACGTTGTAGACTCATTAACCGAAGAGCAAAAATTATGCCAGCTCTCGTTTTTTGCCTGTCGAATCAGTTTCTGGGCTAAATGGACTTTATTTTTAAGAATTTCTAAGTTAAGAGGTATAGGGTTACGTCGAAATGAGGCTAAAGCCAAACGGCGAATTGCTACGGCTCGAGAAAGTATTGCAGTCCAGTACGGCTTAGGAGAAAATTTGGTAGTTGGATTTTGATTAAATTTAAGTAAAGGAATAAATTTATTAGCAGCATCGTTAACAATAAATAAAAATAGGTCATAGGCTTCCTGGGGGTTGTCAGGTAAGACTAATCCACGAAATTTCATTTTCAAGTATTTGTTATATGAAGCCCAATCTGCTTTACGAAAATTTCGTTTTATTAACGGGGGAAGATGTGATGCAGAATCAGTCGAAATCTTAATTATCAAATGGTCACTGTCTAGATTTTCATTTAGTACCTTCCAACTGAAACTGGAAACAATGTCTAATGAAACCAAAGAAATATCAGGAGATGATTGTTGCAAAACAGTATTTACCAATCGAATACGAGTATGTGTCCCATCATTTAAAGAGATAAAGTTACTGTCTAGAAGGCTATTATGAATTAAATTACCTCTGTGGTCAGTTTTATAAGACCAACTTATGTGGTGAGCATTAAAGTCGCCTAAAATAAGAGTCTTAGATGACCATATAGACAAAAAGTGGTCCCAATCTTGTTGGGAGGTAACTATTCTTGATGGACAATACACTGCTACAATATGCTCAACCGGGTGACAGTTAAATAACTGAACACACACTGCCTCTATGCCGCTGTTGTGAATATGTATAGATGCCCTCTGCGACTTGATAGATTTATGAACCACCAAAGCTACACCACCGTATGAGTCATCTCGATCACTACGATAAATGTCGTAACCGTTTATATTAAAGTGACTATCAGGTTCAAGCCACGTCTCACTAAGGCATGCAACATGGACCTTTTCCTGGCGTAAAAGTTCAAAAAAGGAAATTATTTTCGGCTTTATACTTTGGGCATTCCATTGAACAATATTCATCTTAACCACATTATTAGCCATCACTTTGAGTGGTAATTATATTAAACAACACTTTTATCCAAGACCAGTCAGAGATATAGTTCTGCAGCACTAATGTAAACCACTCTAAACATAACTGTATAACTGAGCTTATTTTAGACGTCGCACTAACTTGTCGCATGAAAATGACTTCTTTAAGGCGAGATAACAGGTCGCTGAAATGAGGGTATTTTCTTCTTTGGTCACGATCATCTACCGGTGAAGAATTTTCATTGTTGACCGAATCTAAATTCCACGATGACCAGTCATCTTGTATAACCCTCTTCTGCTTTGTAGATCCCGACTTACTTTTGGTCGACTCTCGTGACGATTTAGTCGGCGTTCCAAAACTATGTGTCTTCTGTTGAATCGTTTCTGCAAATGTTGGGCATTGTGGAATATTAGACGACGATGGAGCCTGAATGTGTTTTCGAAGTGGGGGAAATGTTCTGCTATTGTTAAGCATTGACGGGTCCGGGGGGTTAGGACTCTCAGGTGGGAGAAGATGTTCTAAGGCCTTTCGATATGTGCACCTAAATTCGGCCATTATTTCCCTAAGCCTTCTTTCCTTTTTATAAATAGGACATAACTTGCTCAATGAGATATGATCGCCTCCACAGTTGACGCATGAAAATATTGTGGTATCGCAGTTCTCGTGGCGACCGCTGCATTTAGGGCAAATTACAGTTTTACCAGGACACATCTTCCGTGTGTGACCTAACTTCCAACACTTAGAGCATTGAGAAACCTGGTGTACATATGGAGTTACTTTTATATTTATATCACACACGCGAATATATGCTGGCAAAAAATCACCTTCAAAGCATAGGCGAATGCTTTCACTGGGACACCACCCTCCCTCATCTCTGTTGCGCCGATTCATTCTTTTGAAAGATAAAAACTTCGCTGGAGAAGGGCATATTATATTCTGTTTTATTTCATCATCGCTTAAATCAAGATCAACATCTCGGATGATGCCGTAACAGACAGATAGCTCCATTGCTTTTTGCATTCTCCAGCCTTTAGTTATGAAGATCTCACATTCAAAAAGACTTTTAGCCGCTGCTTCATTCTCGAATTGAAGTCGAATTTTAAAAGGGTTTAAATATTTGATATGGCTAATTTTATTAATGTGATTGTCTTTTAAAATACGCGCCATCGTAAATTGTTTGGGTAAGCGTTCTTTAGAAGAGATATATACATCGTAAGTGTCCTCTCTTATTACATTGCCTCTGTCGCGACGAGTCTTTTTACCCGCGGCTGTCGTCCATCTTCCGCCATCATCGTCCTCGCTGCTGATGTCATGCTGCCTTTTTGATGCTGACCGCCCCAACTGCATTTCATTTTGCATACACATTTCTGTGTCCTCCAAGTCTTCGTCATATGGAAAAGGTGTAGGACAACGCGACGACCTATCTGCCGTTGATGCATCGTTCGGTATAATAGCCTTATCGATGTACGTTGATTCATCCGAGGCCATGCCGCCGGATAAACTCCGGCGCACGCCTGTTACGCGTGATTATACCTACTGTGTAAACCGTGCGCGAGCGAACAAAGCAACAGGTAGCAAGACGCGATAACAAACGACCTGCCCGTAAGCGTGCCGACACGGGACTGTCCGTTTAATATACAGGGGTATTGGTTAAGTCGACCAATATCCGGTAAGTGCGTGTAGTTTACATCGTTTCTGACTGATTTGACTATTAGACACCCTATCCTAAATCTAACCGTTTTCGAGATATTTGAATTTAATTGCTTTTTCCAAAAAAAACTCCCGATTTTCGGATATCAGCTTAGATATTTTGAAATGTGTAAGTCTTTTTATTACTATTATTAGATTTTTACATGTAAACTAAGATGCTTTATGACCTCAATAACCAAAATTGTACATAAAATGAATGAATAAGTCGCTGTAGACGATTAAAACTTAAAAACATTAACAAACATTTTGGTACAACAATCCAGGGTTTTATTAATATTTTGTAGAAAAAACTTAGTTTAATAGGCTATAGGGGAGGCAAAAATAAACTAAATAAAATAATTGATGAGTACAAAATACTAAATTTATTAAACTTTCCAGATATTTTGTTACATCTTAGTATAAAATTTATGTTCATTATGTCTGCCTCATAACAAAATATCTGGAAAGTTTAATAAATTTAGTATTTTGTACTCATCAATGTTTTTAAGTTTTAATCGTCTACAGTGACTTATTCATTCATTTTATGAACAATATTGGTTATTGAGGTCATAAAGCATCTTAGTTTACATATAAAAATCAAATAATAGTAATAATAAGACTTACACATTTCAAAATATCTAAGCTGATAGCCGAAAATAGGGAGTTTTTTTTGGAAAAAACAATTAAATTCAAATATCTCGAAAACGGTTAGATTTAGGATAGGGTGTCTAATAGTCAAATCAGTCAGAAACGATGTAAACTACACGCCCTTTCGGATATAGGTTGACTTAATCAATAACCCTGTATATACTTATTTGGTATTTTCATTACGAGAGTCAAAGAGTAAACAATAATAAAATGCTTAACAAAACTTTTAAAAGCCTTTTTATTGATACTAAAGTAATACAGAAATGCGATATGTTAATTATGTAATAGGAATTACCTATATGATCTTAAACACAATGGCGATACTTCCATAGAAGCCCAAAAGCCCAGTTTGTTTTACAAAATTCCGGATAATAATCATTAAGATTTAAATCTTTATTTTACAAAAGCAATTTAACATATAAATTACAATAAACTGAACCCACAATAAACTAGACATTACAAAATTAACGTGTAACGCTTTTGGGCTTCTATGGAAGTACCCCCACTGTAAAGGTATGTCTTTATTGGGCAATAATTGAATTCTTCGGATGCTTCCAGTCCGCTTTGTAGAATTGTGGACATTTTGACGTCCCCACGCCTAAACGGCATCGCGTCTTCCTTGTAGTCCTTCCTTCCGTATTAAAGGCTCGTTAATTTGTCTTCCTGCGGAAAAACTTTAGCAATCTATAAAAATGAATTTCCTGTATTCTCCCATTTTAAGTCGTTTTTAATATAATGTATAATGATAAATAAAATAATAATGTATAATGTCCGTACTGTTACTAAGAATTTTCTTATTGGAAAAACCTAATAACATTACCCATCCATGGAATCAATCTCGAGCCCCCTAAATCGTGCCGCGGAACAAAAATAAAAAATGTAAACCCTGGCGATTGTTTTAACAAGTTAAGGTTGTTTGTCGAAGAATGACAAACGAGTTATCGGACAATTTGTTTCGTTGCTGCGACTCAGATAATGTTTTAGTCGGGGTTGTATTTTGAAATTGCATTGTAGAATTTCTAAAGTCGTGTTATGGAACGGCTAGGGTTGAAGTTCCTGTAAACTTTTGCTTTATGAATCTTAATCTACTTTCAGTGAATTTGCAACTGTAGTTGAGAACTAACTGTTGTTTTGAAGTTGAATGTTATATAAGATATGAGGAGCCAAACTAATACCGGAATGGTTAACGGAGAAGCGAAATAAAAAAATCAGCTACATTAAATGGACGTATGGTGAATTTAATTTAGAATAATTTAAAATAATAGAATTAAGCGGGACTTTCAAGTAACAAATTCTATTTGGAGGCAAACCTTTGAAAAACGTGAAAGTGATTTCTGTAAGGATTTAATTAACACTAGCTTGTGAAATCCTTCGGGTTTTGGGTTGGGCTTTCATTTCGTTCCAATCTAATCAAACGGTGTACGTCGTACTGTGTAGCCTTTCATAAAAAAATAAATTTTTGGTGTCGGTATTCGTCATACATTTCCTTTACTAGCGAATTAGGTGAACGACGAACTCATTCCCATATTTCTATACAATTCATGTTCCAAGGCCGTGTTATGATGTTGTCTTTGAAGATTTTGGAGTATAAAGTTCCGAGCAGCAAAAACAATAGCTCAGGAATAACAATTTTTTTGTATGTATCGCTGAAGATAGCAATCGATAAGCATTACTTTGTCAAGTCTGAAATGAACTTTTTTTCATGAATTAAAACTAAAAATATCAATTGCAAAACCAACAGTGTAAAAAAAAACCTGCAAATAAATTGAAAGCGCTGCGTTGTTTAAATATCTAGATAATTACATGCGGTGCTGGCCTAAGTGAGACCAAGGCTGTTTCTAGATGGTATCAATATGGGGGTGTAAATTATTGCGTCATAGAAAAATAGATACTGCTCTTTATGGGTGTCATTTTAATGTCCATTCAGTACAGTTAGTACACATTTTATCAGCCCCGTAGCGCAGTTGGATAGCCACCAGCATCAAGACAAATGTTTGTGTTATCCGCAAATATTTGGTCCCAATCTGGTGTTTGCGACACCGAAAAGCCTCATAGTTTCTGATACCCACGAGTGACACAAGACTTGTATTGGGATACAAGTGTAGGGTGAGAACTACGTACGTATATATGACTGTTCCGTGTATTTATTTCATTATGTATTTGTTTTCTCTGGTCCTCTATTTAAAGTAAATGGCGCATTAAATATATTTATACTTATAAGATTGCGCAAATGGAATGAAGCAATGATAAAATTTATGTTTTTTGAAAATGTCTCCTACATTCACTTCTAAACTCTCGTGACAATACATCTAAAGGAATTCATTCCGTACAAAATATTATCGAGTATGCTTGGATTCCTCCAATCTCAGAAATTGATATGTTTATCCACGAATTTTCCGAATAAATGTAACTGTTATTCAAAATTATTACTTAACGCTCTGAATACCTTTTGTTAGATTTGAAAAAAAGAATATATCCTTTGATGTCAAATTTTATTATCAGGCTTCCAAGAATTTGTATCTGTATTTACCTAAAGTTTCGACACAAATTCAACACAAAATGGTATACGAGTATTCGGGTTCATAAGTTCATGATTCATTTTATTCATTCATCCGTGAAATTCTTGTTGTGTTTGAAGTTCCATATAATACGAGTAACTAAAAGCCCACGGAATATTTAGTCTAATGCCTTTTTGCAGGCATATGTTGAGATTCCATCTTGGTACCGAAAGTTTCTGGAATCAAACCTCACGATACACACTACACATTTGTACCGCGATACACTAAGTACTCGTATTAATGACAAAAAAATCGCACCAAAAACATAACGCACCGTAGAAGCCATTATTGTTAATAATTAAAAAAAAAATTAGTTCATAAAAAAATTGATTAAACACATTTTCTCCGGATAAATTTGCGCAATGAATGAATGAATGTATTAAGAGAGTTGAGATTAAATTTCCGGCCGCTTTAATACAGTCGAATAAGTACCCAGCAGGCTTTGTGCCTTTAAGGAACTCGAGCTCTTTGAGACCATTAATTATGTGAAATAAGCATGTGAGCGTGTAGCCTATGGTCAACAACGTGCATGACTGAATATGGAACTTATACGGAATAACGCAAGTCCCGTAATTAATTACGTAAGCATATAGCACTCTCGTCAAAGCAAAAGCTAAAAATATCACATTAGAAATCTGATATGTTTTTCTAAGTAGAGTATAGATATTAGTATTAATAAAACAGTTGAAATAGCTACGTGAAATACTATTTAAAATGTTGTTTTACTTTGATACCTAGCTGTTGCCCGTGACATCGCACGCGTGGAATTTCAACAAGGATAACTTTTCTGATATCGACTTGTTGGCGCAGGGTTTCTCAAAGTGGGGTTCGCCATTCGACGGCAGGGGGTTTGCGACAAGATTAACGTAATGGTGACTTGATACCTAGCAGGCACGTGCGGCACACATAGTGGCTACAACGTACTTATGTGAGAGTAGATTTCCACACCTGGTTATGATAAAAAGTAAATACAGAAATCCACTTGATACCGAGTCAGATTTAAGGTTAAAATTTTCTGAAATTACTTCTAAAATTGATTTCATTTGCGACAAGAAACAAGCTAACTTATGACATTAACATTAAAAAGATATTTCTTTTGAAATGAAAATGTTAGTTTCTTCAACAGACAATTTTATTACTTTGTTTGAGGGGGGGGGGGGGGGGATTTAATTAGTTACTTAAGATTTAAGGGGTTCGCTGTCAACTGGAAACTTTAACAGGGGTTCGTGAAACCAAAAGTTTGAGAAACCCTGTGTTAGCCTATGGAAATTTTCTTTATTATAATTGCGATTCAATTATAAAAGCCTCCCTATTTAAAAAAAAAAGTTTAAGGGGTTTATTTAGAGCATTACAGATTAAATGTTTGCTTTAAAATTTTACGAAGATTTGCTCTAGTCTTCATTCAAAGGCAATACTTAAAGAGCTCGCTCCGTTTGTTGAATTATTCACAAAGAAATTGTTACTTTCCCGCGTGTCAAATCCGAGCAAATAATAAAAGGCGTTATGAACACCGCTCCAAACATGAAAGTCCAAGTTCCAGTGGGCATAATAATGAGCAATTGTGTCATTATTGACGTATTCTCTGCAAGTAATAAAAATCCAAAATTATTATTTAGTATGTAAAATGTCACTAGTGTAACTTTTCATATGCTATATATTATAATTATTTTTTACCACGTCATAAATATCCAGTCACAATTGTTTAAAAAAGTATTACATAAATTAATAACATTATCAAACGGATTGTCAATTTTCGGGCTCCACACCATACGGTGTGTACACATGTCTAAGATATTGCAGCTGTTATTTCGTTAAAAATGCTTGAAGGAGGCATTTTCCTATTGTGAAAGATATTGCTTTCCGACTCAATAAACATCAAATATGTGGAGCGTTACGAAGTATTGTCGGCTTCAATTAAGACCAAAGGAAAACGTACCGCACTTTACAACGTGAAAATTACTAACACTTCTCACTTTCTTACTTACTCACTTCTCGATTTTTATCTTCCCTGTACAGTTTTCCGTTTAAACACGGACATAATGAAAGAAATGTGGGAGCGTTGTCCGGTGCAAGGGGCAACGAGGGTCGAGATTATATTAAATTTATCTTGGAGTAAAATTGAAATAGCGGCTGTGGAAGCTCATGTTATTGCGAGTGTGGCGCTTGCTATGTCTTTAAAATGTTTCCGCTCATTTTGTGGCAATTCTGAAATGTGCAAGCTCGAAGTTATTATAGTAAAGAGTTAATTTGTGTTTTCGTTGATGATGGAAGGGTTCTGTTTCGTTAAGTATCATTTTGGTTTGTTTACTATTAACGAATAAACACGTTTAAAAGTTAGAAAGTTAATGATTGTATGTATTGCAACATGTGCAATGTGGGGACAAATACAATATTTAAATGCAGAAAAAATTTGAATTATGAATCATCAAGTGATAAATGAGTAACTGTGGGATGCATATTTGCAATCAATTGAGATTTTTTGGTTTTGCGATAACACTTTGGCAATTTATTTACAAAACTAGCTGTCCTGGCACACGTTGTCCTTTTTTTTTTGTTCTCGAGGGGAAAGCTGTTTATGGCTCTACTTCCCGCCAGGCATAGGCATCATACTGATAGTTTTCATGTTCCCTAGAATAGAGATCATTGCAGATAAGGTTTAAGTGTAATTGATTATTTAGCTTCAAGAATTAATAATAATCAAAAATCATGAATATAGTGGTAATTGTGTCGACAGGTGATAGATAATTCAAGAAATCCCGCCAATTAAATATTCTTTTAGAACATAATTGTAGTCCCATAAGTTTCCAAAATAGTCAGTTTGTTGTGGCAATATAAAATAGATAAAAGTAGCGATAATATAAATAAAAGAGATGTCAATGAAATAGGTGTTAATAAATAGTGTTTTTAAAGAATAAACCAAGAAGTACTTCGTGCTGGCGTGAAACTATTTCAGCGAAGACATTGTGCTCCCGGGTAATAGTTTCATAACGAGAAAATATTTTTCTTCGCGGTGATTTTCAATGGACGAGTCAAACTTACAAAAAACATTGTTGAGCGACGCAAATGTAGTTTTAATCATATATGAATACTTACATGTTTTCTTTTCTTACATTCCAAATATGTTTTTGCAATAAAACATACATAATGGGAGTGTATTTTAATAGTAGAATGGTTAATGTATTTTGCCTATCACGTTTTATCGTAAATCACAATAAATGAATTCCACGACCAGTTACACAACCTTTTTAGTGGCTCTTCGTGGTAGTTTCCTGTAGTTTCCGGTTCGTTTTGTGCTCCGGGATAAATATTTCTGCATTGGATTTAAGAGCTGCGATTTAAAATATTTCTATGAGAGCCCTTTAGACTCGATTTCAAAATCATACCTATACATTAATTCACTTTAAATTTAAATTTTAAGTCTCCATTAAATGGAATAGGAACAGAGTTTTTTATACTGTCAGTCTTCAATAAGATGTTATACAAGTATAGTAATATTGCTGGAAAGTTTCAAGTAGCTACTTGTGGCTGACCTGTAAAACCTTGTCTTACAGTCGAGAAAAATCTCTCAGTAAACAAAATGTTTCACTGCAGCGGGAAATAAATATAAATGTTTGTGTTTCCAACATCTATTTCCTTTCTGATCAATTTCTTTGCAGGTTAAAGACCTAGGGTACAGACTCACTTTGCTCCGCGACTCGGTGTCATTTCTTTGTGTGTCACTATCGATCCTCATTCACACGAGTCGCAGAGACGGGTGTTTAGTGGTATAACCTATATTATACTGCCTTGCTTAAAATTAATAGCTTATTATATGAGTATTAATAACTCATTCATTTTATAATATTTTTTATACACTGCCTCAAAGGAACCTATAAACATAGAAACCATATAAATTAAATTTATAATTCCCGATAAATTATTTCATTTCACCATTGTAATTATGTGTCTACTTACGTAATTATAATAACATGTACACTTGAATACTTGTCATATACACCATTTAACTGGAAATGTTTTTAAATTAGTTCTTGTGAAACATACACGTACATACATCATCATTCATCATACAGTAGATACAGCATCATACTCGTAAATTGCACTTATACTTCATAAATAAAGTTATTTTTATAATTAGTACTTTTCACACAAAGCTATCATTTTGGTAATTTTAAAGCCAAATAAAATTATTTTATCACATATTTATAAATTATATGACACCTAATAAAATGTGTACTTTTCGTATACCATACGAAGTTATTAGATAAAAAAAATATCCAAACAGGATTTCACAAGTTTTTGGACTATCATTGTAGCATATTTATTAAATACTATCATAATAATATTAAATAATAATGTATAATCATTATAACAAAGAATAACACTCGTTTTATTTAAGTAAAGCCTTTTTTGTACATTTTCCTCAAATGTACATAAACCTGGTATTATAGGTTCATATTTGATTTCCATTTGGATTATTAAAGGCTACGTGTGTTAAACTTGCCGTAAAGAATGAAGCCGATGTGTTATGCTCTTTGTCTGCTGCTTACGGAATGTCTCATTTGTCCCTCTCCATTAGCGTGCAGCGAGCGATCGAGATGTCCCGCATCGATTTTCTAGACGGCGATAGGCTCTTAAGCTTGACACCTGCCTTACCCTTCGAAGATACAGGCGTCAATGAGTGTCATGTTCCGATATCAAATTGTTCAAAATCCTGACATTGGTAATAAAGAATCGTAATCGTTATTGCACAATCGATAGTCTTATATTGCACTGGAATAAGTGGCATTTTGTTATATTTGTATGGATAAAGAAATAGCCTGTTTACTGCTTGGTTCCACCATCTTGTTAATTATTTCATCATTACTCGATGTTGCGCTGCTAATTTCCTTCTGTCGTAACATGGCTTGAGTCTTTCTTAATCGGCAATTAACGTGTTTGAAAATTACTTTTTAACCGATTAGGTTATTTTGCTTAGCTAAATTTATATTCTTTATAAAATAACTATGATAAACGACTGAAAAATCTCTACAAGTCATAATTCGGAAGGTCGAACATAGGACGACGAAGACGGCCACGTGTACATACGGCTCAACTAAATTTTCATCGGCACGTTTCTAAGCTTAGCTTATGAAAAGAGTTGAATATGTTTTTTTTATAGGTTGGATTGGCCCGACGAATTACGCTCGGCTTTATTCTCGACCGTTGAGTGAGTTTCACCAATTGGAGCATTTTTTTTTTGGTTTATTTAGGTACTAAACGTTCTAGTAGATTGGAAAGATGTATAAGTCAGTGGCGGTATTTCTATAAAAGCCCAAAAGGCCAGTTTGCCTTTTTAAATTCCTTTTTAAGCTTTAATTTAACAAAAGCTACTTGAGATATAAATGAGAATATCCTGACCCCACATCAAACGATTATAAACTATACATAACATAATTAGTGTAACGCTTTTGGGCTTCTATGAAAGTACCGCCACTGGTACAAGTATGCAAGTCCTAAAGGCGATGCTTTGATCATCTGACTTGGTAAGAGAGTTCGCACAAAACCGTCAAACCTCCATGAAGAGTAGAGTTTATTGACAGTTGAGTGATTACTGTTGAGGGATTAACTTACACAATTAATTTGCATTACGTAAACCAAGACATTAGTTAAGAAGCCTTGTTTTAATTGGAATTGCTTAATAGACTATTGATATCAAAGCAGAATATTGCTTCTCGTTCCGGATATTTTAAGACGAGGCACCATTGGACTAGTTAATACAACCTGAGCGGAAAACAAAGCTTAGAACGGAAATTACATGTTCCCGCCAGTACATTCAGCAATTCCAGGTATTGGCATGTCAAGCCATTGGAAATTATGTTTAGAATCTACTCGTACAATCTGCAAATGACAACATGTTACCATTTGTATGGTACTGTATTATGTATATACATGGTACCGCCTGTAGAAAAAAATATTGTTAATATTGTATTATATCTGGTTAATTTATTATATCAAGATGTGTTACCTACCTCATATTTTGTTTTGTTATCAATGCTCTCATAGATATATGACAATGAAGAGCAAGACAGGCTTTAGCTAACAGCTTAATTACCATTTATAATTAAGGTTGTTAAGCCTTAAGTTAATGCAGTTTGCAACAAGGGGGTAAATAAACGTAAAAACATTGTGATATGATAAACACAAATATTGCTTTAAAATATATTATTTATTTATTTCTTTTTATTTATTTCTAACCAACACAACTTATAAAGGATTGCTATTCTAATACAGTTAATACCTATATACGTTTAACTTATGAACTTATTTCATTTTTATTTATGCTTACTGTCGAGCGATTTGTCTAATGATTTATGAGTTTATTACCGGACTGTCTTTTAAATAATTTATTTAGTTAAGCATACATTAAAAAAAAAAA
This sequence comes from Hemaris fuciformis, assembly GCA_907164795.1. Lineage (NCBI taxonomy): Eukaryota > Metazoa > Arthropoda > Insecta > Lepidoptera > Sphingidae > Hemaris > Hemaris fuciformis. The sequence goes on along the minus strand of OU015431.1, from coordinate 17,800,691 downwards.
CGATAGAAAGAAAAAGATTTTATAGTGTTTCAGTATCTCGTTTATTTTTTTTCAATAAAAGAGTTCTTGTGCGCCGCATTCTTCAGACAGGTTTCAGTTCAAATTCAATTTATTAGGGTCTTAGCTCTCGTAAAGGATCGAATTTGACGCAATTTTGTTATCTACTAATAAAAGTTAGTTGTTGCAACTTCGTTCGTACTAAATTTGCATAAATAAAATTTAACATTTTATGTACACTCAAGTATACGTAATAAACTCTAGCCTATAAAATAATTCGTTAAAGAATGGGTTTATTGCGTTTTTTATATGTAGAGATATTGTAAAGCTAATGTCAAGGCTTTCCTAAAACAAATAGCTGCTTATTTAGATGGTTTCCTCAGAAAAAAACTAATGCATTCGCATCGAAGTTAGTAAACTTAAAGTTACACTTTTTACATAATAATATGAGTACAGCTAACACATTATTAGAAAAAGCAAAAGATATAGGCTAGAACGTTTTACAACAGTCTCCGCTGCTGCAAAGGAAGGCAGTAATCGTTATACCTACTCGTAATTATGTTTCGATATAGCACTGACAACGAAATCCCGCTGTTTCCAAAAGTGACATTATTTAACCGCAAAAACCGCCTATTGATAGTCATCATTCCGCTTTTAATAAAATTTGATTAAGTGAATTGTTACTTTAATTACTAGCTGATTTTGCTACTAGCCAACTTCATATAGAAATAAATAAAGCTGCACGTTAAGTCAGTTTGCAGCGCCTCATGGTAAGGGGAGTTAAGAATCTCCCCAAAGTACCTGTCTGTCGTAAGAATAGACGTAATGGAGGCGTCTTCCTCAAAGTAATTTCAAGGCAGAGCTCTTGGCCTCGTTTTTGTTGCGAACGTTGACATGGCATGCCTTTTAAATAAATTTTAATATCGAACCGCCTGTCTGAAACAATGTATCCTGGGATATCAAGCTAATCTTACGCTGTATGTGACATGTAAAGTTAATCGCAGGCTTTTGACCGCTGCTCGAATCCCATCCGTTGATTGTTCATATTTCTAGTACAGGCATGCGATTTATTGTAGCAGGTTTTATTTTATTTATGCTTATGAAGTAATCAATCATCCATGTCTATTATAATTAATTATCCTCTGTACTAACTACTAATTAACTTTTAATCAAAACTTAAATTAAATGTAACGTGATATTGGAATAACAACCATAAATAATAATGAAATTAAGGCAATTATACGAAATAACGTTGTCCATTAACGGCTGAAGCATTTTAATAAACTAAATAAAGTTGGTATTGTGGTCGCCTTCAATGGATTTTAATGCAAGAGAGGAAGTGAAACAAAAGCACGACGCAATAATTATGTTGCAATTTCCACATGTTCCTGTGAGCAGTTTCATTTTATACCAGTTTTAGATTAAATATACTTCTTGTTTTGTTGTCCTTTGCGACTGACACTGATAAACCTAAATTAAACATTCCCGATGCGACTGAGCAATTTCGTTTAATCCTAGACCAATCCTAGACCAAGCTTGTAGTTTGTGGTAGAGGATTTCATTTCACTATCTCAATTTTTGAACTGATGTGTGTGTTAATAATAATCCAGTCAAAATAGACATTTTTAGAACAATTTTGGTGGAGAATTTTATGATCTACAACTTTCGTCTGACCAATTTTTACTAGAGAAAAATGGGAAAAACCATCATTTTTTTACTTTTGACCTTGGATAATTTTCTTGCAGAAGTAGAATCGAAGGGGATTTTTGACATTTCATTTGTAATGGGTTATTAAACGTTATATTTTTTCTGTCTATTTTGACTGAACTACAATTGATTACTTCTTATATATGCTCACTGTAGCCACTGAAGAAAAAAATTGCGAGAAATCATGGTTAAGAATTTAAGTAAAGCGCTTCAAGCTCGCATGGAGGCTCAATTTACAACAACTCACAAAAATTGTGGGAACCCGTGGTTATTGAGACGTGGTTATAGACATCTATACATGTGTATAATGATAACACATCCATCCTACTACACATAGCCAGCCAGTTAATCGAAATTTATTGGTTGTTCCAAGAAGTCACTATTCGTATTAGTTTTTTATTGTGTTCAAAATTAATTTAAAAAGCATTGATACTTAGGTACTGGTTAAGTACTGCCCGCAATTCTGTACGCAAAAATGAGGACTTCTTATTTTTTCCTCTTTTTTGCCACTTTTCCGTTGCTGTTTTTCTTCTGTTGGTCGTAACGTGATGTTATTTATGTTACGACCTTCCTCGATAAATGGGATATTTAACATTGATTTTTTCAAATCAGACTAGTCCCTGAGATTAGCGCGTTCAAGCAAACAAAGAAACTCTTCAACATTATATTTTATTTTATTTATATATTAATTTATGGTTTTACTAGGTAACAGTCAATCTTCTGCCCTGTGGCAAGGGGGCGTTAGAATCCCACCACAGTATCCCCTGCCTGTCCTAAAAGACGACTCAAAGGGGCCCTTGGGGTCGCTGGGCGCGCTGCGGGGGCGGCGCGCCCTCACTGAAAGTGACCCCGCAGGGGCGGCGGCACTGTGGCCTGTGTACGTCGCGGGCGCCCACCCACAACCGGGGCGCCCGAACCAAGCTAGTGGGGGCGCAACTGCGCCCCCTACAAACTCCGACACGGCCGAGACAAATACGTCTCGGAGGCGCACCGGGCGGCTGCGGAATTACGGTTGGCGCTTCTCGCTAACGTACCGTGGTCGCCCCACTCGGCGCGGAGATGGCCACCGGGGGGTTTTGGTCGGTAGGTGGGTGGGTGCATAAACAGTGAACAGGGTAAAACAATATTGAAAAATAATAATAAATGGAACTACTAGAAAGCAACAACTATACATATTACATATTAACACAAATACACAGATAAGTAAATAATCATAGATAAATAAAAATATACAAAATATAATATATACATACATACATAAAAAGAGGGGAAAAAATCAAACGTTATTCAGTTCATCAGAAAACAGCTGCTGAACTTTCATTTTGAATGCCAGGCGAGTTGTAACCGACCTAATTTAATTAAAATTTGGTATAATATTAGTATATATTGTAATACTACATTATTTAACATTTTGTGAAACAGACACATCAAATACTAATATTATCTAGTAATAAGCTACACATTACATTGCATTATCGCCCGCTTTCGACTATTAATTAATTTGGGGTTTGCGGGCAAATTCGACGGCTTTAATATTACTGTAAAAGTTCTTTTAGGATTAATGTACATTCACTAGTTGAAACAGGTTTATTTCAATGCCTGCGCTAAATTAGGAGTTACTACATCGTATTTATGCAGCATATAAATAGCTAAAGTGTTCAGACCAAGTTATGAAACGAGTTTGTCGAATTAATTTGGTACTACAGTGACGTTAATATAAAATTTTGTTTAGTTAAATTATCTCTTTGTTTCTTAACTTAGAAATAATTGGACAGTTAAATTTGCATTTTTATGCCTACTTTTTACCTTTTATAATGATTTTCGTAAGCATATAAACTTTGAGTGATTTTGTAATTGATCAATAATAAATATGTTTTTATTATGATTGACATTTAACGTTATGACATTTATCATGTAAAATTGAAACTGTTTATTGAAAAAAATATGCGATTTTCTATTAAATTTAAAAAAAAAAAATTGACATTTCGTGTTGCTGAGGGAGTTTCTTGCCGGTTCTTCTCCACAGCGATAACACGTTTCGAAGCGGCAATAGTTTAGTTTAAAATAGCTTAAAATTGACGATTCAAAAGAACTTGTAAAAGTCTATTTGAATAAAGATAATTTGACTTTGACTTTGACTTTGATTAATATTTAAAGTGAGTTATTCAAATGTGTATGTAGCAGTTATTGCTAGTTTAATATGTAACTTGTATCTTGGGCACTTATAAAAAGCTTAATTAACACTTAAACTCGGTTTTGATTGCAACTATAATCAACAAAACTAAATCAACATATACCAATTACCAAGCAAGACGAGACATTATATAAATAATTTAGTAGTATTCAGCGTTTCTGTCTATGTATTGGCAAATGTAGATTTTAGTTACGATACAATCAGATGTTAAAAACGGTTTTGTAATAAGATCCTGTTCCTCTGACTTACTAAACCGAATTTCAAAAATATTTTCACCAGATTATGTACAGTATTTTAAACAAAAACTTTATGAAAACATCCACGAAAAATTTGTAATGTCTAGACTCAAACGAGGCGTATCGATTGCTAACCAGTTTTCACTATTAGCAGTGCCAATATTCTTTATTGCACGTATGTGTTTGTATTTATGAAATCCATTTAAATGCACATCAGTGAGACGTCATCATTATTTCATATAAACTCATACTCATTTTGATCTGAAATCGCTATACAAGGCAAATCTGACTTGGGTTAATGGGTTTCTTCTGACAAATATTATACGACTACTTATGCATATTTCTTCGATAACGAATCCTGAGCAGCAACGTGCCTTCGCCTTCACATAAAAATCTACTGATAATACGTTGTGAGCAATGGAACGGCAATAACAAAAAAACTACGCTAGACGGCACACATTCCCGTCTGCAAGTCTTGCTCGCTTCGGAGAATGAAATTTATTTCAAACCGCGCGTTCTCAGACGTACTCGTACACAGATGTTATGTATTTAGAAAAGAAAAAGGCATAAGTAAGGAACAGTTGATATGAATGCTGATATTATAAGATTCAATATTTATTGTTGCCTCGACTGCCTCGTGGTCTCGCGTTTCCATTATACCTACTAGCACTGAAAATGTGCCCGAGAAACGGTAGTAAGTTCCCCCTTTGAATTACGTCGTGGGCCCAAAATACACATCTATTGAAAAGAACGCGCCTTTGCCACCTTTGTAACTGTGGGCGTATACATTTATTTTATTTTATTTATTTTTGGGTTTCCAACATAACGTACAATTATGGTGAAATAACTGTAGAACATCAAGTCTTAAAATTAATTGCTGCATTATATTTAAAGGCGACCTCGATATGCGAAATAAAAGTAGCAATTTTATTTTAATAAAATACCATAAGTGGATGTTTATTCCTTATTAAAAGGTGAAATATCATCCATATCTCAATAATGATTAAGTTCATAAAATAATAATATAACCACACGCTTGTATTACCCGAAGGGGTAGGCGGAGATGCATTTCTGCACCCACATGTCGCTTAGTACCTACACATATCAGTCCCACGTAACAGCCTATTGTCGTTTTTCCGGCACATTTTCAGACTCCATGCTGCTACTGAGAATTACCTATTGGAAAAACCTAATAACACTGCCCGACCCAGGAATCGAACCCGGGACCTCTAGATCGCACGGTACATACTTGTACCGCGAGACCATGAGGCAGTCATAAAATCATATGTACATGATGAGTTTATGTATGTAATAAACTCACGCCTGAATTGTAGGCAGAGGTGCATTTCTGCACCCACATTTCGCCAGGTCATAAAATAATATTGGAATAAATAAGATTTGTTATATAATTCAAATAACATTTGTTATGTTATTAATAATGACAAATAAGAAAGCTATTTACAGTATTAAAAGTTTTAATTACTTTGAAAGATATCAAAACATTTAGATTTATCGTGCACGGGCCTGTTTGCGAATATTTTCTAAAGAACATGCGAAAATTTTAATCCTCTGATGGATACGTCATACCAGCTGCACGAACTTTTAATTGAAAATTGTGATCTCGGATGTGATACGTGAAATGTTTGACAAATTTTCGCTTGATCTGAAAATGTGTTATATCTGTTAAATTTTAACGACAACTTTCATGGCTAACCAAGTTAATAACATATGGATGTTACATCTGTGTATATTCAGATACCACGGTTTAATATTCTCTTGTTGAAGCGAACATACTGGTTGGAATAACTTTGTAACTACTGCCATCGACACTGCGTGATTGTTAAATCGGGTGTGGGCAAATTTGATATACTAATTACGGGATATGGTGGGTTACTTCAGGTTTATTGTATATCGGTATTTGGAAATTCTATTGTCTATGTCCTATGATGTAAGCAAGGAAACAGACTGCAAATTCAACGAGTGAACTTGATTAAAGATAGGTATCATCATCATCATCATCAGCAGCCTTTCTTACGTCCACTGCTGGACATAGGCCTTTCCTATGGCACGCCACTGGGCTCGATCTTCGGCCCTCCTCATCCAACCGCTGCCAGCCACCTTGCGAATATCGTCACCCCACCTAGCTAGAGGGCGCCCTACACTACGTTTGCCGAGTCGCGGTCTCCACTCCAGAGCCCGTTTCCCCCAACGGTTGTCGGTTCTGCGACAAATGTGACCTGCCCACTGCCACTTCAGCTCGCTAATCCTCTGGGCTATGTCGATAACTTAGATAGGTATAGTATATTGAATTCATACATACATACATAACTCATCACATCACGCCTGTATTTCCCGAAGGGGTAGGCAGAGGTGCATTTCTGCACCCACATTTCGCCAGGTATTTATCAGTCCCACGTAATAGGGGGCGAGCCTATTGCCGTTTCTCAGACACAATTCCATACTCCGTGCTGCTACTGAGAATTTCCTAATGGAAAAACCCAATAACACTGCCCGACCCGGGAATCGAACCCAGAATCGAACCACATACTTGTGCCGCGAGACAACAAGGCAGTCATATTCAATTCCTTTTCTATTTATGCGATTTTTAAAGTAAGGTTTATTCAAAGTTTATCGTGCTAGCACAGCTTGAAGTAGACGATTTAGTATAAAGTTTGGTGCGTACTAATCACCTACCCTGCTCATTGCATAAATATTCATTTTTATGCAATTTGTTGTACACTAATTCGTTTTCTGTACCAATATTTTCACTCTTTTTCTCGATTTTCAAGTTCTATATTACTGTACCTACATGTACAATATGCCGTAGGCGATGTAACCTTCTACAATCGTATTCACGAATAAAGGACATCAAAATGTATCAAATTGACATAACGTATAGTCAAACCACGTGATCATTTACATCAATTTAATATTTTTTTATTCTTCTTTAATAGTGATTACGATTGCCGAATGTAACTTTGTCTTACGCCCCAATGTCAAAATTTATCTAAATAGGTCCAACGGTTTGAGCGTGAATGCTTAGTGAGGCAGAGTTACTTATGTATATTATGAACAATGTGAGTATAGGGTTGCTTACGATACGTATAATGTCTAGTTTATAATTCTTTATTGTGGGGTCAGTATATTCTAATTAATATGGTAAAATACTTATGTTAATTAAAGATTTAAAGCTTAAAGATTCGGAATTTTGTAAGACAAGCTGGGCTTTTTGGCTTCTATGGAAGTACCGCCACTGACTAACGATAGATGAAGATACTATCGACGCAGGGGTCGAACTTTTAAAAACTGTGTTTAAGGCATGGGAAGATTCACGGGATGTTATTGGCATTTTCTGCGACTTGTCCAAAGCCTTAATTGAAGAGCTGCATACATAAATGAAATGAATAAAGAAGTGTCCATTACATTGACTCATTTACAGCAACATAAATGTGATTCACTGATAGCAAAATTTTGGCTTCAAGTCACGTATTCGTTTTAGTGAGGTAATGGTTTCGCCGAATTATAATGATCAGATGCCAACGCGATCATTACAAGACAATTCAACGTGTCAGTATAAACAAATGTATTTTGAAATATTTTCGTCACAAGCATTCCTATAGTATTGTATACACACTTGATAAACTTAATCAGATGTATGTATTGTTCAATGGTACTCGGCCTAATTTATTGCGTATCGCACTCATATTTATTACATAAATGTTTCGCAATCTTACAGACTTGTCGTAGGAGATAGTAAGTGTCAACACTTTTGATCTACCAGTACGTCATGATAGTGATCGCTTCTAATAAGACGTTTAATACTTATTTTGAGGGGACCTATAACGTCGTAGGCGTATTGTGGATGATAATAATAATGATAGTGATTATGGTAATGGGGGTAATGATAAGGTAAGAAAACAAGCGGAAACAGTGGGCCACATCAGTATACCGACAGTCTCAATACCCGAACAAAACAATCACAATAGAAATGTAGCTTAGGTTTTGTTTGTCATATAATTGCACTACCGTATGAACGTGGTAATAAACGTCTAGCTTCAAGTAAATATGCCGTTGAACTTATATGATGTGCAGTTTTATTATTACGCCAATCGTTATATATTTTCTTAATAATCATATTTGTCGATTCAGAACGAGTAATAAATAACTTAAATTCCATACGCATTTGTCCAATCGACCAGAAAAGACAAGAAATTTGTATTGACTTGTTAGAAAACAATTTGGTACCCTTGGGATTAGTCCGATTAGGCATTAAAACTCAGTTTCGTGCAATAGACTCTTTCATAATTTTCACATGAATTTTACTTTTCATTCATATGATCAAATGTCGACCCCTATTTCTGTTTTAGTCTTCGTGAGATTTGGAGATAGAAGGTCCAAATGAATGTGTTTTTTAGTTTTAAATCTTAAAGGAACCAACCCATATTTACAATATTCCAATAAATATATTTAAGGATCTAAAATTAATACAATGAATTGTCGTATAATGTACAAAATGTATCAAATATTCTACTTATATTAATCATTTATTTGTAACTATCTGTTGCCTGCGTCTCCGTATCCATAACTGTAGACATCAAAAGTTAATTTTTTTCCTCGTTTGTACCACATTTTTCATTTACGCTCCACTAACACGCTTATGAGTGATATCATATTAATTACCCTATACTCGTAGCCTTCAAGGGTTAATGGACTATTCAAACACAATTTTTTTTTCAATTCGAACCAGTGTTCCTGATATTAGTGCGTTCAAACAAACCAATTTGTTTACTTATAATATTGGTATCAAGAAACATACTTCAAAATTATTCTTATTTTATGGGAGGCAAACCTAATCATGCGTTGAATGCAGCCCGCACCGGTTTGTCGAGATAAAGGGAATAGGATATTAAACGAAAAAAAAAAACATTAATTTGCTTGGTCTTATTTAAGAACTAGTCACCATTTATTTACTATTATTTATGTCACAAATTGTTTGTCCACAAACTCCGTTTAAATACGCCCGTAAGTCTTGAAACGGAAATTAGGTATAATCAGACATTACTCAGTATAAATTCGTATTATCGTATCCCCAAATACCTCTAACCTTTGGTTTGATTGCGCATGTACCGAGTATAATATTTCCTCGAGTCATCCAAGTATATACGATTCTAAAATTTTAGTATGGCTTTGAAAAAAGCAGTTGTTTTAAACGTACCGTAAAAATATTTTTTTAAATATAAAACTCACCGTATTATTTCATTATAAGTGTAAGGTTCTACGAGGTAGTTATAAATAATAATAATAATAAAATTTATTTATTTGTACAAAAACATTATAATATAACATATTTTTACAAAACACATAAAATGAGGTCTGTACAATCTCAGTGTGCAATTTTATGACTCATTGACTACCAAACTAGGAATAAACCTGTAACTTGGGGAAGCTGTAAGTTAAAGGTTTATTGATACTAACTGCTACTTAGCTGTTACTGATTTCGGGCCGCGGTACAATGAATCTTTGATTTAACAAGGCGATACGCATAGTAGTCACGTAGATACGAGACGATGAGATGATGGGATTCATACATAGGGTGACAATTCATAAGATGTTTCAAAGTTCCAAAAAGCTCGATCAAGAGAAAATCTATATGAAGCTCTTAAAGATGTTCTGCTGCACGCATTCATACATTCATAACACAAAAGCTTAATATACTCCAACCAAGTTTTAATTTGAAGAATAAACGATTCGCGAACGCATAGACGGAGAGTACATAAGCAAGTTTCAAAGTAGTCAACTTCGCATTGGTAAGTCGTATCACTGCCTCCGCAGAAGATATGTTCTGTAATAACTTTGTTGTCAGTATTTGTTTGTTACAAATACGCCTTAGGTCTCCGTTCCATTATTTTTTCCCTTCTCTTCCAGAGTTGTTTTAAACAATACAACTAATGGATTTCGTGGTTATTTTAGAGATCTAGAGGTCCTGGGTTCGATTCCCGGGTCGGGCAGAGTGTTATTGGGTTTTTCTATTAGGAAATTCTCGGTAACAGCACGGAGTCTGGAATTGTGCCCGAAAAACGGTAATAGGCTCGCCCCCTATTGCGTGGGACTGATAAATACTTGGTGAAATGTGGGTGCAGAAAGGCACCTCTGCCTACCCCTTCGGGGATAATTCGGGGGTAAATTTATCATTTGAGAAATGTTTAATCACGTTTACGCTGCGATCGTCGAAAACCATTGATATTGAGTTAATTATTTTATATTAAAGTATTATGCAAATATTTACCAGAGTTTTCTCAGTGGTACACGTGTGTCGGCTGATTAACAAGCCCACGGTTAATTTTATTTCACCTTTATCCTGAGTATATTAACGAATTTATGTGTTTACTGTCTAGTGGCCTTTTTAATGGTGAAATAAAATTTTATTGTGAAAAATACCTATGTTATTACAATAAAACATCCACTGACTGATATAGATAAATAAAACCCACTTGTTACCAGAGACTTTACGACACTTCGTAAGTAGATAAAATACGGCGGTCAGAGCCGTCCATCTCTGAAATTAATTTAAAACGCCTAGTCTGGCTCATTGTTCATAGTGTGTTTCTCAAAATATATGATTGCGGAATTACATATTCCTCTATTGTGGCTTCTGCTTCGCCTCATTGGCGCATTTGGTCGAAACTTGAAACTAAAGATTAAAATAATTATTTTACATCTGAATATTGTTAGATTTGAAAGTGTCAATGGGGCCAAAAAGTTCTCGAGTGGAGGCCACGTACCGGAAAGCGCAGCGTAGGTCGTCATCCGACAAGGTGATCAGACGACCTAGTAAAGATCGCGAGACGTCGCTGATTGCAGGCTGCTTCCAACAGGTCCCTGTTTAAGTCATTGGGAGAGGCCTATGTCCAGCAGTGGACTTCCATTGGCTGATGGATTGGATTGGATTGAAAGTGTCACGTAGTTTTTGATTTTTACTATAGGTATAAGACTATCTAGTATCTTATCTGTATAAATATTTCTTTTTAAAAATAATTGCCCACAACGCCGTATGCGGAACTTTAGAATTTTAAATAATATTACCTCTTTTTGCCACATTTTAGCTATTAATACAAAAATATTTTTTCAATTCGAATCAGTAGTCCCTGAGATTACACAAAACAGAAAAAAACCACTTCATCTTTACATATTAGTATAGACTACTAGAATGTTATTATTAGACAGAGAAAATAAAAAATCGATGCTTACGATACAGGCCTTGAGCCTAATATAATATTTATTTGTTTCAAAAACTAAACACATCTATAAATATGCTCTTAGTTAAAATCTTTAGGTGTGGTAGCGTTAAGAGCACTGTACATGATGCACGTAGTTTAATTTAGATAGATGATTCATAATTTGAGACTAAACTAGGCCGACTCCCCAGATAGTCTTGAAAATAGATTAGTAACGTAGTGGCCGCGTTACAGTATTCTCGTGCACTATCAAATCATAATTATGTGTGTCATGACGGTGGTATATTCATATTTTTGTTTTCTTTTTTTTAACCTGCAAAGTAGAAGTGACGATACCTGATGGCTTATATAGTGCGGTCAAGAATAGTGTCGATTAGCTCGTAAAAATAATTTTGAGAATCTTCCACCAGCTGACGCAATTGCGAAGAGCTGATGTAGATTGCATATATATAGACTGATGCATTTACATGCAAGTGATGCACATGTTGTATTGTGGTTGCGATATGAACATCCTAACAGGATTTTAGGTGATCTCAAAATCCGATCGAAACAGTAATACGAAGACGGTTATACATATTATGTAGTTACTAGCGGTCGGGCCCAGCTCCGCACGGGCGGATCTTTGAAACCCCATGCTCATCCCACGGGAACACTAAATACAAAACGCCTATCATGACTTTTTGAGCAATATGTTTCGGAAATGTGTTTCATATCGTTTTACTACTCGCTCTATGTTACTTCGGAAGTTCACATCTATATCCATTCTAAAAATGATTCAAATCCTTTAATTTATTTTTACGTTCATTCATTACAAACATACAAAAATATAAACCTGTGTCTATAATATTTAAGTGAAGGTTACCATACTGTTTGTAAATTATGTTTTTTATGTAATGAAAGTTTCTTTTTGAAAAGCTCCATGCTAGTTGCTTGCTCTTGCGTGCAAATTGACATTGGCATAGTTCCGGACAAAAAAAATCGTAGTTATCATAAATCTTGATGAGGTCGCCGGGAAATACGTCACTTGACACGGTTAGTGCTTTGTTAAAGTGGGGTTTAGTAATTAGTTAAAGTACGGTTGCGTGTTTCTATCTACATAAAATACTTTTAAAGATTTTTTGACCAAATTACGTAGATTTAACTAAATCACGTACGCTTAAAGTTTCAGCTCAGCAAAACTCCAAGACGCTGGAGCTAAGATAATTTAAACTTGACGATCTTCACTCGGCACCACTTGCTTTAACTTACAGCATCTGGCACGTACAGTGGATGTAAGCTGAGGCGCTTGAACGAAACGGATATGACGGAAACAAAGGAACATCGTCGCTGGGTGCAACTGATAGACGCAGTAGTAAAGGATGCCGCATGTAAAGAGGCGTGAGCAGTCACGTCAGTCCCACGTTGTTGAGGGCTCTGAGATAGTAATGCGTCCCTCGTATGAATTTTATACGTTTGACCGCTTTACCATGTAAATTTCCATTCGATTTCAAACGAAACGCGCTACCATCCTTGAGTAAACTCTTTGTATCGTGTATTGATGGTATGCCCGTTCAATTCTTCGCATGTTGCACTCCTTTATGTGAATATGACTATAGACAGATGTATAAAAATGTACTACTTAGTATATTTTTTAGAGATAATAAGCTTCTTAGTATTTATATTGTTTTTTTCCATACTTGCAATCTTTCAGATGCTTTATTTTTTGTATTCCAAAGGTTGTATGGATCGTCACATTTAATGGGAGCGAAAACTCTGATTACTGCTACTAGATAAATATCCCAATAAATTGACATCAAAAATGAATATGAAAACATTAATTAATATTTTATGTTCATTACATTCTATAAGCAGTGCACAAACGCTGCATTGGGCATTTCAAAAGCGTGCGCCGTCAAATGGAAACCACATCGTTCCCGCTGACATCCTGGGGTCCATGCGAGGCCGATATCGTCGATGTCATTTTAACATGATCGAAACAAAGCCGCAGAACAGACGGACGTTAAGCGTCCATCGTGAAACTGCATTCGTGGAACAGGCAGCGCGGCGGTTTTATGCGATAGAAATGGAAGCTTTTTGACGTTCTACGACTGGTTTGATTGCTTTGACCGTCAATCAGCGAAACTAATAAACTTCGGCCCAGCTCGCCAGTCAGCGATTTCCATATTCGTATTCGGTAACCCATATGATTTGGTTATCATTTTACAAAAGCGTATTTCAAATAGAAATGGTGGTAAAATATCACAGCCTAGCCTTAATTAACTATATGCAAGTAACAAACGATTTAGTTAGGCTACTTTAAATCTTTAATATAGAATAGTTACTTTTCGGCCATGAAATACATCGAACATCCTTAGCTTTAATTAAAGCAAATTCTACCAGAAAAAAGCGATTTCGTAGGTGATACCTTGTTGTTATAAGAAGATAGGTAATTGAAGCATCGTGCATGCTTTTGCTAGTGTCCCACCCATAGGTACCTACTATCTTTTTGTCTACCATCTATTTTAATTTCTTTTCGTTTTTCACTGTTTATATAGGATTTTTTTTCATGTAAGCCATCATAATTCATGACGTCACATTTATTTGGTTATTGTTAATACAAAGAAAAAACAAAGTAATAAAAAAAATATTACTATATTCTAGCCAATTGTATTACATGTAAAATTATTTTAACGAGCTGTGATTGCATGTTGTATGTGTTGAGTTGTGTATTTATAGACATATTAAGGGTATTTTGCTGAAGACAAAAATAGCAACCCTGTTTATAACACTTTATTTGGGCATTTCTTCACTAAATGGAAAATCGGTGTCCTAGGCAAATTTTATATAATACATTTTAATATTTCTCCGTATTTTGTATGAATAATGACAAAGTATTAGGTATTCTTGACACGCCACAGCTTATTTAGTAATTTAATATTGTAATATTAAATTAACTCAACCCCAAAAACCTCAAAAAACAGTCCCTTGGTATTGGTCCCCTTTTCCAGAATTACAAGTCTTGTAACCAATATTGTTTTTTTAGCCAATAATAACTGAAAAATTATATACTAAAATACTTAAAATAAACTGTGAGCATCTGTATATATAACAATTATATATTTACTATAAAAAATCTATAGGTGAATGCTGTCTTAAAAAAAATTAAACAGTCCCCTGATAAACTTTGAAAACCGCGCTAAGTTTAATTTTGTACTGGCACGAAACGTTAACCTCGTCTAACGGAATCCAATTAGAGTGAATTTCGTTCGGGTATATAGTTTAGCGGGCAGCCGCCAGTTTTTTAGTGTCTCCACTGAGTTTCCTAGTAAACAACGTGCGTCGGCCACACATTAGAAAAAACAGTATGCTGTTAAGATTTTTTTTACTATCCTAAGACTGTTAATTACAAATATTTGTTTAAAATAATTGATTTTTCATTATGTACCCACATTTGTTTTGTTAAGGTGATAAGTTTAGATGTTTTTGTGTTATTAAATTTATATGTAAAAATTACAGTCCCCTGACTATCAGTCTCCTGTCATTTCATAGCACTAGGGACTGTTTAATAACTCAGGGGACTGTTTTCTGTAGGATTTGTCAAGTCTGGCATGCCAGGTGGTACATTTATGATCAAAATCATTAACAGTATTGTCTCTTACTTAGGTACATAGTATCTCAAAATGTCACCCAAAAAAAAAACGTTGCTTCTGAAGACTGACATTGATATTTCTGATTTATTTATGCAAATAAATGCCCTGTGATTACAATCTTATGATATCTTAGATGATATTTCTGACGTCAGCTTTGACCAAATACTTTTATGGATGCATCTTGCGTCTTCTCTAAGAGACGTATTTAATTTACTATTATCCTTCATTGTGTTAACAAACATTCTCAACATTTAATAAAATTTGCTTAGGACAGTTTTATATCAGCGAATTTACAAATAGCAGAGAAACACCCTTTTACTTTTCACCTTTATATTAAAGAGAAATATTTTACAGCTCTTTATTTTAATAATTGTCCGAATGACATTTATAAATGTATTGAAATAGTTCATTAAATGAAACGCATTTACACTGTGAACTTCTACGGTCTAGTACAGAAATAAGGCAAGATTTAATTATTATATGTTTCCTAATGAGATCGTTAGTATCTTTTGTTTAGTAACACTGATAAGAATTGTACGTCTACTTCATTGCCGGTAGTAGCAAGTGTAATTTATTTTGTAGGCTATTTTCCTATTTAGTTCCACGTCAAAATAATTGGCATTTTATACTGATGCGAAGACATCAATACACGAAAGAATGAATGATATAATTAACCGAATATTTTTCTATACTTATGTATATAGGTGTATGTAAACTAATTTATAGGAATAAATTAATTATTATTAATTTCGATTCAAAGATGTTTATGGATTTTAATGTTTAGACAAAAGTTCATCTTCCGAAATGTATTTTTATTTGCAACACGGATTGTTTAAATCGAAGCTTCACTATTTGCACCACTGGCTGCAACAAAGTTGGTTGAATATCTTTAATTTTTCATCCGTTCCAACGAAAAATAATGTTCAAGCTTTCTTTTTCTTGTATATCTTATTTGGCCCGTTGTATATGTAAAGTTAACTTAACATTTATACTGTCACACTCTCACGCTTGTATCCCTAAGGGAAAGAGGTATTTTGCGAAAATTATAATTAAACTGCTACGTTCTATTAATGTTATGGCAGAATTTTGTGGCCAGTTAATTCGCGCATCTTATGCTATTTAATTATTTTTTTGTCAAAAATACCGATACCTTTTTTAATATTTTGTGGTCAAGTTTTTATTCAGGATACTTGTAATAAATTGAATTAATTGTTTTTTGTTAATGTAATGTACCAGTTCAAATATTTTATAGATTATTCTGAACGTTAGCGACCTCTATATAAACAGTTTCCATCTTATTGTTAGTCCTGCGATAAGTATTTGCTAGATGTGTTTATATTAAGTTGTGAATTGGGTAATATTTGATTTGCGTAAAGGTTTAACTTTTGAAAAACCTGATTAATTTCGATACCCGTTAATAAATTCCTCAATACAAAAATATGTGTTAATTTACTTTAAATTACGATAAATTGTTTTTATATTCTTTTGCAGAATAACAACATCGGCATTGAAAATATACTTTTATGGTTGAATTACAAGACGTAATTTCTATACTCCCTATTTCCCTTTAATCCCTTACTGATAGAAAGCTAAACCTTTGCGAGAATAGTAGGTATGTTGTCGCGAACGACAGGATAATCCGCTCAGATCCAATAAAGGCAGAAATATTTTTATCCTTTACCTACAGATAGTTGTGCTTACAATTATGTAAATACTTACATGCATAAAGTCGGTATTCGTACTAATGGAACTATATACAAATCTTAGAGTACATGATGCCTGTATCGCATAGAGTTAGGCAAAGAGCATGATTCCCCATTTTGTTCGGTCGCTTAATTATAATTAAGCTTCGGCGCCTTTCCTTAATCTCTGTATGCATTCTCATTTGTCTAAGTTGCTCCTGACTTATCTTTTCTATAAAATTCCTAAACTCTTTCAGTCCACATAATTGCCGCATATTATGCCATTTCTTACATTGTTAAACAAATTCTCGAATGTCATTTGACACTGTTAGGTACTGACGGTGCATTCTACGAGTAATATCATGACATTGTGATCGGTATAGGTACTGAATTATTGAATCGACTTAAGTTACAGTAAAAATATAAAAAAAATAATATTTGTACTAAGATTCACCATTCAAACACGATGATAAGTACAGTTTATGACAAATACAGTGACTACTGGAAGGACTATGTCTTGCCAGCTAAGACAATTGTTTCGGCCTGTTCGTGACGGGATAACTAATAGTTGAATTTTAATGCTTCATTCCTTCAGCCCACTGTTAGTTTCACACTTAATGCCCCACGGACGCTAACATGGCGGAAATGAAGCACCCACCAACGGGAAATTAACGTCTGTATATATTTTATTCAATGATATTACGCGATACATATAGGTACGCGAGCTATTTAAAATGAAGTAAAGAAAAGTTTATACAGCTTTCTAATGGTTACTTTTATTTATTATTGAGCTATTTACTGTAAGATAATTATACATATTACACTTTCGCCTGTATCCCCGAAAGTGTAGGCAAAAATACATTTGTGTACCCACGTTTTATTGCGAATCTATTAATGTTTTTTTGGGCCCATTTCCAGACTCCGTTATATATACTCAGCCTATCGCCGTCCACTGCTGAACGTAGGCCTCCCCAAGAAAGCGCCAACAATCCCAGTCTTGAGCAGCCCTCATCCATAAGTTACCCGCCACCTTTATGACGTCGTCGGACCATCGTGCTGTAGGACGTCCCACACTACGTCTGCCTAAGCGCGGCCTCCACTCCAACACTTGTTTGCTCCACCGGCCGGCGGACCGTCGCCAGACATGGCCGGCCCACTTCCACTTTACCATGCTAATCTTGCGGGCAATGTCAATTACTCCGGTTCTCTGGCGGATGACTTCATTACGAATTCTATCTACCAGAGAATTTGTGGACCAGACCTT
Source organism: Hemaris fuciformis (assembly GCA_907164795.1). Classification (NCBI taxonomy): domain Eukaryota; kingdom Metazoa; phylum Arthropoda; class Insecta; order Lepidoptera; family Sphingidae; genus Hemaris; species Hemaris fuciformis. The sequence continues at coordinate 17,782,747 of OU015431.1, read as the reverse complement.
TCGTGAGTGCCCACCTTTCGGCTCCGTATGTCATTACGGGTAGGACTTGGTTATACGATTGAGAATTTTTTAATAGAAACCCCAATGAATTTGCCCGACGTGAGATTCTATCGCTTGGTGCTTGAGATGTATCGGGAGGTGGCCTGTAACAAAAATCGTTTTAGAATTCTATCGGTGTTACTCATCGAAATAAGATAGGGAAATTGACTCATACTGTTTATATACTTTATATAAATAAAAACGTTACAATCACGTTTCTTCATAGCGTGCCGATAATCCCGTGAAATTGTGTAAACAAACTAAATGAGATATTCTCCGCCCGAGCTGCTGCTTCAACACCGTCTCGCCTTGCTTTAACGCGCGGTAGTAACAGCTAAGTAAACATTTTAAATATTTTAGCTCGCCGTCTTCAATCTTAAAGTTATTCTATCTTGTGTACTCAACGTAACGAATATTACACAATTAAATTAAATGCGGATAAAGGCTAGGCAGGAGGACAGCCTGGAAAAACTTATAATGGTTGGCCACGTGGAGGGGAAGAGAAGTAGAGGAAGAGCGCCGTCCCGGTGGATAGACACAGTAAAGGCATATATTGGAGCCAGTGCCCAGGCTTGCCTACGAATGGCACAGAATAGGAATGCCTCGAGGAAGGTGGTGCGAAGTGTACAGGAAAGCCACACGCATGGTGGTCACGACCCTCAGTAATGAGGAAACGACTAGGAAGAAGAAGAAAGGTGTTTTCTGATCTCAGTCGGCTGTAATCCCCTAAAAAAACTAATTGGTTAACACAACACCTAATAATCATCTTAGATAGTAATGCCACAGTAGGGAAATCATTGATCATCATCAGCCCATATAGGTACGTCCGACTGCTGGGCATGTGCCACCTCTACAGCTGAGAGGGTTTTAGGCCTACACACCTAAGAAATTGCTGAGAACTTTTTTTAGGTGTGTAGGTTTAAGTAAGGAAAAATACGATGGTTGTTTTCATCTCAAATTCTCCCGTAACTTGTAGGTCTTATAATGCCTTTATTTCGTTCTCGGATCGAACTCGAGCCCTAAGTGGGCATCTAACCAGAAATACAGTCGAAATTGCTTTTTTTTCAATATTGCCTTTGTGTTTATCAATTAATTTCGTTTCCAAGAATATGATTTTGACGGTTTAGCGCCAGCGCGAAAGTTTATAGCAATGTCGTCGGACAATGGAATGCGTAACTGACAAGGCGTTTTATTTAAACGTTTTATTTTAGTTTAACGTCATACAGGACGTTCCAAATAATATATAAACAGATTTATGTATATGTTTTATAAACTTATAAATAAGGTGTATAAGTATTAATAACAATCCACATATAGGTACATATACGTATTGTACATATATAACAAATTGTCTAAGGGCAAAATTTGCCTACAAAATACTCCATGGCGCGATAGACTGTCCCTTACTACTAAAACTATTTAATTTTCGTGTTGCATATAAAATCCCGCGGAAACCAATCACACCCCTCTGTCCACCTAAAAGAAGAACAGTGTTAGGAGCAAATTCACCTTACGCTAGAATATGTAAAGTGATTAATGGCTGTAGTGATCAAATTGACATTCACTTTGACTCATTAACCAAATTCAGCAAATCCGTCGCTGAATGTATTTGTAACATGGAGCCTTAATAACAACCCTCTGGCGATTATGTGATTATTGTGAATCTAAAATTGTAACTTATTTTTTATTTTATTTTTTACTATTTCCATTTATCATTTAGCAATTAAGTAATTAAATTATGTGTATAAAATTAGTTTTATATTAAGGATATATTAATTTTTTTGTATTTTTTTCTTTTGATTTGATTAGTTTTTTTTTTAATATATGTTTTTTTATATTTTTAGTTAGTAGGTATATACTGTAACTGATTTAATGGTGCAAGCGGTGTTTGCCTGTTAGTAATTGTTACATTAAGTTCTTTTTTTTTTCATTTTCTCTGTCTTATAAAATGTATAATATGGATGTAAACAATTGTTGGCGAACCTAAATAACAAATAAATAAAAATAAATTGTCTGCGTTGTGCAATTGACTATATAGGAATACTTAAAAATGACCGAAATAACTTTATCAGTATTATAGTTTTTGACTTAGTGTACGCTTGCGGTGCTCGCTTTCGGTTGCGGCAAAAAATAGCATGGGTTAAAGACGGAAAAATTGCATTAATTTATTTTCAGTTCATTATTAAACACATACATACATACATAAACTCACGCCTGTCTCCCGTTAGGGTAGGCAGAGACTATAGAGCGCCAAATGCCACGGTCTAAACACACCACTTTCGCTTCCTCCACTGACATTATCCTCTTCCTGCATGCACGTCGGTTTCGAGGACTCTTTATATTGCCCTTTTTCAATAAATTACCTATCTGCTCTTTATAGGTGCACCTGGGCCGTCCTCGACCGACTTCACCGTTCACTTCCGCACAGTAAATCTCTTTCGTCATTCTGCAAACATTCATCCTTTCAATGTGGCCAAACCATTTTAGCATCCCCCTTTCAATTTTAGTCACTACATCGACTTTCAATCCACATTTTTCCCTTATCACACTATTCCTCACTCTATCTACCAATTTCACCCCACACATGCTTCTCAACGCTCTCATTTCAACTGCATTTATTTTGCTTTCATGCTTCTTCTGCCATACCCAAGACTCACTTCCATACGTTAGTGTAGGCACCAGGACTCCTTGGTGAATCGCTAGTTTAGCGCGGTCCGATATGTTTTTACTGGCCGCGATGGAGTACAAGGCGCCATTAACACTATTACCCAACTTTACCCTTCTTTCAATATCTCCTTCACACTTACCATCCCTTGTGATCACAGAACCCAGATATACAAATTCATTCACTTGCTCCAGTTTTTCATTCCCTATCATTATGCTGCATTCAGTTCTGGGTTCACTCCTCTCTAAAATCAATACTTTCGTCTTACCTACATTCACTTTCATACCTTTTCTCGTTAATGCCGCATTCATAATATTCACCATTTGCTGTAGCTCATACTCTGATGACGCAAGAAGAACTTATTAAACAGTAAAATTTTATGTGTAAACAGCGGTGACAAAGCTAAAAAATTGAATGATTTATTCATGTTCAAACCGCTCGTTTAGATACTTAAGTTATTAAAGCACTTAAAGTTGCATACATTTGTAACTTTATTTCGAAGGCGAATCTCTACGATTCAGAATATTTTTAAACCGCTCTAGAAACGAATGCATAGAAACGAAAACATTGTGAGAGTGTTAGTAATTGGTATAATATTTATATGAATAAATTGGATGGCGTTCGAGAGGGCAGGAGTTTGAATCCCTCATCGGGCTGACTTTCAGAGTTTTCCTTTAGAAAATTCTCAGTTATAGAATGCCTGAAAAGCAACTAAAGACTCGCTTCCTAATACGCTGCATTCAATAACTGACAAAATGCTCTAGAAATGCATAATTGCCGAACCCTTAAGATTATTCTTAAGGGTTCGGCAATATGCGTTAATTATATTTATACTAGCTTTTGCCCGCGACTCCGTCTGCGTAGACTACAGGGTTGGGTTCAGAAAGAAAATAAGTTGTAGTCTATTTTACTCCACAGAGTCCCATTTATGTCCATATCAAAAATCGTTTACATCGATCAAATGATTTAGGCGTGAAAGCATAATAGACATAGTTACAATTATACATAGTTACAGTCGTCTACACGTCGTTTCATCATTGTAGCTTCAAAAATGACGAATATCCACACAAACTTTCATCCCTTTTTTATTTTACCCCCTTAAAGGTACATTATTTTACAAACTTTTAGTGTCATATTTATTTATATCTAATCAACAGCCTAAGAAATAAGTTTCAAGCTTCTAGCTATAAAAATGACAATACTTCCATACAACCTTTCATCCCCCTTTCAACCCCTTAAAACCCCTTTTCCGGGATAAAAAGTAGCCTATGTCCTTTCTCAGGGTCTAAACTATCTGTGTACCAAATTTAATTTAAATCGGTTCAGTAGTTTTTGCAGGAAAGCAAAACAGACAGACAGACAGACAGACAGAGTTACTTTCGCATTTATAATATTAGTAAGGATGTTAAAAAGGGCAAAAGCATATTGATGGCTACGGGGCTATTAGATTAAAGGTAGTTTTTATCTTTGCTAAACCTTTTTTAAACGGCATTTTCAATTTTAAAAATGCAATGCTACTCGTAAATATATTTGGAGAGTCAGAATTTTGATATTTTTCACCAGAAAGCTCGAAACATCCATAAAGGCAACACAAACACTAGCATCGGTCAATATCGTTGTGATTCGTCGGCTGTTCGACATTTGCCCCGAGGCTATAAAAAAGTAACAAACACGTCCATACTCGATTTTGCCCGTCCATTTCACATTTATTTTCAGAGCAGCAGCTTTATATTTAAATTAAACATTCTAAATGGCTGTTTTTTTGTTTGCTTTTAATACGTTTGATTTAGCCAGAATCTACGGTTAGAATTTTAGTGGACAAGATTGAGTACGATTAATTTTTTAAAAGCTTTTTGATAACACTTTGCCCGACCCGGGAATCGGGAATTGAACCCGGGATTTCTAGATCGCACGGCACATACTTGAACCTCAAGACTACGAAGTATTCAAAAATATTTAAGTTAATAAATAAATAATAATAATAAATACACCCAACAGTCACATACATAGTTCTGACCCCACATTAGGATACAAGTCCTGTGTCGTGAGTATCAGAAACTACGAGAGACTTTTCGGTCTCACAAACACCCAGACCCGAAACAAATATTTGTGGATCACACAAACATTTGTCCCGGTGCGGGGATCGAACCCGCGGCCTCTCGTTTCGCAAGCTGGTGTCTAGCCAACTGCGCCACGGGGCTGTCAGTTGTCGAAAATGTCTATTTATATGTAACAGCAAAACATAAATGCCTTAACTTACATATTATTCTTCATATTTTGGCAAAAGAGCCTAAGTTGAAGCTATTCAAAATGATATTTACTATTTATATTTTTATTTTTTTTATACTGGCACGGCAAAGTGACTCCACTGTACGTGATGGTAAGCACTATAACTTAAGTAGAGCAAATACGTATGAAAACGTCTTTATAAAGTGTATTATTGGTCTTAGAAAATGGATGGCTAAAGAAAAATATATTTCTAAAGATCAATAAGGATTACAATATCTACCAATTAACAAACTCAGTATTGTGAATGCATTTTATATAGGTACGTATACAAATGTTGATGGCACGAAAGACGTAAGTTGGTTGAATAGCGTGAGCGTCAGATTACATCCCGTCTATGTAAAGCCAGCGCTGTATAAGTCACGTTGTGAAATATTTTATCACTCTTAGGTTATTTGCGTTCTAGCACAAAAATGCATTAAGAAAGCTGGGGCAGCAGTTTTGCTATGTTTACAGACGAACATACCTACTAATAGCTACACGGCGATCAGACACATTATTCTAACAAACCACATCCAATAAAGTATCAATAAGCATCAATTCCACAGTACGTATTTATAGTAACTCATATACGCATTTACGCGCCTATCTTAACTCATAAAATTTCCGCGGGTATTCACTAAATATTTTGAATTATCACCATTAATGTGACTTATTACTGAAATGACTTATTAACTTGTGTTTTATTATATATTGCAAAAATGCACAATAAGAGCTAACTATGAATTGTAACTTATATATTTGTCTTCAGCGAGTGAAATACAATCAATAAAATACATTTTCATGTAAAAGGCAAATTCGATGTAGACCAGTGTAATTAATTGCTCATGGTATTCTCTTGTTTTACAAATGTTTTATAATATAAAAAAAGAGTTAAACCTCAGACGGGATCTATTCTATATTCGGACTTAAATCTATATAAATTGTATCAAAGAATTAAGCGCGAAAGAGGAAAAAAAATACTAATAAAAATACTAACTCACTGCATACAGTGAGTTTAAAGAAGTTTAAAAAATAGACACTGATGTAGGTACCTCCGGGCACACACGGCTGATGCGAAATATAATTATTCCAAATATAAAAATTAGATCACATGCAGTGAAAATACTGCCAATTTATATTTGAATACATAATGATTCGCGCGCTCATGTCGATTTAAATAAATAGCAATGGTTCAATTCGTTCACGTTGCATATACCTACAGTTAATTCGAATTGCAATTTGAATATCATCCTTAACCGCACGGATATTTGAAGCGAGAAACCCATATCCGGAATCGTCCATTCATAGCAACGAAAATTTATACCGAGAGCATTTCATATTACCGGCTAGCCGCTGATCTGGCAAACCGAACGAATATATATTTCAGGTGAATGAAGCAAAAAGAAATTGTGTTTATGTAATCACATTTCTATTTTTAGAAATCTTGCTGTTTTCAATTGTCATCTTGTTTTTATTATTACTTTAATAGATGTTGTCCGATTTGCCACCATAGCCGATATGCACGCTGAGATTGACGAAAATCGGTCGAGCCGTTTCGGAGGAGTTCAACTTCTAACACCGTGACACGAGAATTTTATATATTAGATAAGTACCTATAGATTTATTTTACAACGGATGTCACATCTATAAAGATTGACAAGTTCTTCGTTCGTTTCCATATAAAACGAATATATAGAGATATCTTACTTTGTTTTGTCATTTTATTTAATATTATTATGGAAACTTATTTGGCTTGAATGGGATATTTTGATTTCCTTTTTCTGTATCTACGCACTACTAGATATATTCCATAGAACAATAAGCTTGAAAAGAAGCTAAACGTAAGGAAATAGTTAAATACAGATTGTTTGTTTCGCTGCACAGAATTCAATCATCTAAAAGCATACAATTTTCTCGAATTTCCTCCCCGTAGTCATTGCCCCGAATTCTGAAAGTTATTTCTATTGAGCGGTATGAAAAAAGGCTACGATAAGTGTTCGGATCTTTTTAGACGTACGATGGACAATGTATAAAAAATAACATATCTTAATATATATATTTATACGGTATGTAATAAGGGAAATTTAATTTATTATTTCTCCTTTATCGATAATAAAGCATAGAAATTCTATGAAGTAAACGTCAATTCCAAAATAATTCCATAAATTTCAGACAATAGCACGTGAAAAAAGTGTATGTCATAAAGATACACCTTTCTTTTCTTTCATCTGCGCGCAGAGAACTAAAGCAACCTATGCATCAAAATATTTACTAACCTTGTCATTCACCAATTGCCGTATATTAAAAAAAAAATTACATTCATTTTAAATTGATCTACCGGTACGATGTCGCTCAAGTACACCATTGGCGTGAGTAAATCAACAAATTGGATTCAATTTGCATCGTTTCGATCTACCATCCGAACCGTCTTCCGTTAGCATCGTTATAACATCTCTAACATTTTAGACTCTAGAATTCTTGCTGCCCCGTATTCCTCTTTCACCGCTAGCTTGACCGTTCCCTTACCGTCACATGAGCGTAAGGCGAAAATTATATTTATACGTAATATTTCGCTGTTCTTGTATAAATGAAACGGGTTATATAATCAAATATTTTGTCCAAGGTGTAAATTTTGTGAAGGGCGTGTAGAGTGAGATGTTTGGCTCTATGTAAGGTCTGATAACTTGGTCTTTTTTTTATTTTTTATTTTTTTATTCTGGCACGGCAAAGTGACCCCATTGCACCTGATGGTAAGCGCAATGGAGTCCAGAAAAAGTGCCGACCAGCGAGAGATGATGGTCTCCCGTTGGTCGACACAATCATGCCGGCCGAATACCTCTTCACCTTATTGTGAAGAAGTTTGGGGGACTATCAATCAGGGCGATCAAAGGACCGACCGCGACAAACCGGCCAAAAAAATTGCCGGCACGGTCATCCTTTCACCATGATTGAAGCCCCCCCGAAAACCGGATATACACTGGCTGATCCCGGAACGCGGCACACTTGCATGTGCCACTATGGCGGGTTTTACGCCCTGTGTACGGTGGTCGCCATCCGGGCGGATACGAATATCCTACCACCAGCAAAAAACCAGTCTCGTCTTGGTGACACCTTCCGTGGAAATGTTTTTGGTGGGATCATATAGACTGACACACGTTGGGGCTGGTAGAGAAAATATAAAAGTATGAAGATTTTATTACTGATGTCTTAGAGTATATAATATTTAGTTATTATTTTAAAAGCAAATGCTTTTTGCAATATTACAAAATGGAAACTAAACTTTTCCGAAGGGTCTTACGTATGTATATTTTATTTTTCATTTCAATAATATACTCTGTTAGATCATATTAATAGGCTAAAACAGTTTTAAGGGAGGGAGGGAAGGGAAAAAAGTGAGGTAACAAACAACAACAGGGAGCGTTTTTGCAACCACGGTTTGAGAAATCTGTACAATTAACTACGAACTAGAACTACAATTGACTCAATTGTGAACAAAAACCGATACCTGCTAAAAAAAATCCTATAATTATGCTCCTATAATTAGGTATACTTTATAAATCTTCCCATTCATTTCCAACAATTTTGTTTCTTCTGCGAAATACTTGAGTGAATAACTTATTTAATTAGATAAAAAGGAAACAATATGATAAAACTATGTAGATAGGTTTCCACGAAACACTGAAATCCATTTCAGTGCATTAACATTAACATGCTACTTTTTACTCACGGGAAAGAAATAGAAACTCTTTTTAAAATCTTTTATTTTACTTGCAATGTATGTAAGTATGTTTGTTCGGGTGGAATCTTTTAAACATTTATTATAATTTTAATAAATTGAACGAAGCTGGTACCTTAGAATCTACTCACTGACTCGAGAAGCGCAAACGAAGTGCGCAAAATAATTACAAAGAAAAATCAATTTTATATCGTTTATAAGATCGCTTCCTTAATTGCAGACTAGTTCGTTTTTTAATCTCATTTTCTCCTGGTTGTAGTATACTAGTCATTGTGGTAAAGTTGGTTAAACACATCAACGTGTGAAACGATAGGTCGCGGGTTAGTTTCCGCACGGAGACAAATACATATCTAATCTAATTATTCGCAAATTCTTTCTGATATGCACGACACAAGATTTTGTAACTTAGTGAGGGTCCTGAAAAAATCTTTTAAACTTTATCCTTGAGCTACTCATTTTATTGTATTTAATTACGCATTTTAATATATCAACACATAGAGATCTGCATGAAGGTCTTATATGCAATTTGATATTGAATGATGTTTGATTTTAGAAAACTTACAATAAAACTTACTTTTATATTTTTTAAATTGTAAATTCGATATGATAACAAATTGCAAAAGTATTTTATGTTTTCACTATTATTTTACCGTTGTTACATTACTCATCTAGACATGCAACTTTATGTAATCGTTATAATTAAAATTTAGCTCAATGATTTATTGTTTAAATTTAATTAAAACTAAATTTAATGTAATATATATTTCCAACGATCAAGTCTCTTTTTTGCTTTCTGTCATTATAAATTCAATATATACTTGTACATATATAGTAAATAATTTTTATTTATAAGAAATACGGTGTTTATAATCTATACATATGTATAATAATTATTAACACAGAAAAAAATGTGAACTATAGCATGAGTTGTGTGGTTTGGTTGGGACCGCACTATTGTTCTACATAAATGTCGCGGAATATTTGTCGTCGGTCTGGCAATGCTGTTTTCTGTGAATAAAGGAGAGCCAATGTATTCCTTTGTGGCATTAAATGTTTTGTATTGTGAATTATTAAACAACTGCATCGTACCTTTAAAGCCTAGGTATTTTTTGGGCCCACAAAAGCACTAAACTTGTCGGACAGCAGTGAAGGTTACTTAAGGATCATTTTTGTCATCATAAATACCGTAGCAAATACGTTAGGAATGGTATTGAAATGAATGAGTAATTCATAACCTTAAAGATAGGGTTGTGGACACAATGGAAATTTCTCTAGTACGCACGTATCGTAATGATGGTGACGTCATTTTGCATAATATTCATAATCTACTTAGTAGTTATCCTCGCCGTCAGATTAGTACACATTAAAATTCATTCAGAAGTCGTGATGGCCTCGAGGTTTAGGCACGTGGTCGAGAATCTCGACGGTCGCGGGTTCAAACCCCAGGCACACCTCTGACTTTTCGAAGTTATCTGTGTATTCACAATGAATTATCGCGTACTTTAACGGTAAAGGAAAACATCGTGATGAAACCTGCACATCTAAAAGTTCTTAGAAATTTCTTATTTCCGCCAACCCGCACAAGGCCACCGTGGTGGAGACTAAGGCCTAAAACCCCCTCAGTTGTAGAGGAGGCTCGTGCCCAGCAGTGGGACGTATATGGGTTGATGATGATGAAAATTCATTCTGTCTCATTAAGATCACTGGTTAATGTGGTTATGTTATTATTAAACGGTTGAATTAAATATTAACAACGAAGGATAATTACAATAGACAAGGATGATTGCTTTTTTTACAATTGTTTGGTTGGCGCAAATGAGGATCGGTAAGCTTAGTTACCACCAAACATATGTAAATAAAACTTCATACCGAGTTTCGCAAGTGACGTGAGCTAACATGGCATGCTAAAATATTTTTGTTGCCTTTGTAAATGTCACAGTATGTATTAGAAAATCGCTGAGCTGAAAACACATTTAGCCATTCATTATTCTTTACACATTTTGTTTGTGTTTTTTTTTTTAGTTTGTTTACGGGAGGAGAGCCATAAATTTCCCTTTCCAATGTTATTCCATACCTACGCCTATAAAGGCGTGATTGGTAATGGGCAGGCTGTGTCCCTAACAACAAACCCGTGCTTGCGTACTTACTACTGATTGAATCCTACGGGTGCCACTCGGAACCTTCATCATCATTCATCATTCATCATCAGCCCAAATACGTCCCACTGCTGGGCACGGGCCTCCTCTACAACTGAGAGGGTTTAGGCCTTAGTCCACCACGCTGGCCTAGTGCGGGTTGGCGGACTACACACCTAAGAAATTCCTAAGAACTTTTAGGTGTGCAGGTTTTATCCCGATGTTTTCCTTCACCGTTAAAGCAAGTGATAATTCATTGTGAATACACACATAACTTCGAAAAGTCAGAGGTGTGTGCCTGGGGTTTGAACCTGCGACCGCCGAAATTCTCGACCGCGCGCCTAAACCTCGAGGCCATCACTGCTTCGAGGCCATCACTGCTTCGGAACCTTACAATTCTGCAACTATTCTATTAGATTATATAAATATATAACCATCCTATTATTTCAACTCTAATGACGACGAAAATCCGCGTCCGCCATGGAACTGAGGTCATGCTTGACATCGTCTTGGCATAAATTTCGGTGAGGAAGCTACTTCCCGGTAGTATATTCAGCGAAATAAGTACCTTTTAAATCTTGTTAAATAAACAAAGGCTATCTTGGACAGAGTCTAACGACGTCTTACTTAATGAGCGATGTAATGTAGGTCATTTGTCATTCAGGCAGTGTAATATTAATTTACTAGATGCATAATGAATCCTGCATTAATTATATCTGAAATTTATTCAAACCTTTTTATCTACGTCTTAAATATTAATTCTTAAGCGCTTGGGAGTAGCTTTTGGGCAAATAGACCTTTAGTCAGGAAGTGTCAAATGAATTTCGCGTCTAGAGAACAATATGCATTCATCCTATTGTCTTCCTTCACGGAACACTTTTCAGCAATTTATACCGAAATCTATATTTTTTCGACTAACCTAAAATTATCCCATATTGAATTTTGCCTTTATCATTCATCACCATACTAATTTAAATTAAAAGTAGGCATGTTTGGGTGCACGCAAAGAGCTCGTTACAAAATGCCGCTGAAAGGCTGAAACCCATCATTCAGACGCGCTCAAAGGACAACGCGAAAATCGATTTTGTGAAGGTGTGTGTGTGTGTGGTGTGAAGGTGAAACTGACGCATATTTTACCACTTTAAAAATTTTGAATACTTTATTTTTTTGCCGGAAAAAATAACGGCAATTGGCCCAATGTGGGATTGTGGGTGCAGAAATGCACTTCTGCCTACCTCTTCGGGGAATACAGCGTGGAATTAAATATGTATTACGTATAATTTTTGTCAGTATTTCTCTTGTACTTTCAAAGGCTTGTTTTTGCGAACAACCATTTTTAAATTTATATCTGACTTCATTTGTGTGTCGCAAATGTTTTATAAAAGACTTTCTTTTTCATATTCTTGGGAAACGAACGTTTAAAAGAAAGTGATTACCGGATTGTACAATTTTGAAAATATGAAGTGAGGTTTGATGTCGGTCTAAACAAGCCTTCGTAAGGGTTGTCGATAAGTAAAGTTAAGCAGGTGGATGAGGTGTAGAGGAATTCCTTACTTCTTACTTACTTAATATTTTGATAATTAATCTTATGCCCCTTATTCACAAAGCAGTTTACTATACCGAATTTACCCGAATTATTTTATTCTCAGTTTTTTTTGCCCTATCCCACCACACACCCGCCACTGCAACTCCTGTGCTCCAGGATCAACAGCGGCATGCACAGTATTGACGCTGAGCAATGAAGCTCAGCGGATCTAAGGGGACCTAAATTTGTCATAATCCCGCAACGAACTTAATCAGAAAGACAAAATAAAGGAGGAGTTGGAAAACAAAGAGTTGTCCAGTTTATTCTCAGTTATGATAATTATTTTAATTAAGCTATTCTGAAAACTCACCCAATAATAAATATTTTTAACAAACATGTGGGGAAACGAAGGGTGATAATAACTCATAATAATCACTCTAGGAAAGGTCTTGGTCTATTTAGTCCATAGCTTATACAGAATATAAAAATGTTTGTGCTGCCGGGCACGGATGTGGAGTGGCTTTTAAATTTTCGAAAACAACGCTAGTTCGGGAAACCGCAAAACTTCCAAATTGAATAGAGGATATATTATTAGATTATTATTATTTTGTTATTATTTGTTATAATCTTCATATAACCATATTTTTATATTCGTCTTACTATTTTATAAAACCATAACGTTTATTACCTGTTAATATAAAAAATGAGATTTCGATTTACTAAAGCCTTTTTAGAACCTCTAGAGACAATCAGCACGTGCGATCATTTTCATTGTTTACAAAACAAACGGTGGATAAATTGGAGTGTGCCTAGAGCGCAATCTAATTTAAATTGCGCCACTGAACGCCCAGTCGCATCAACAAAGGGCTCGTATTTTCGTAATCCAGTTCGACTTCCATCAGCGACTATGAGCAACATATGTACCTGCATGATTCTATTTATAATGTATACTCACTGCCGTTAATTTGAGACACGATAACATGTGTATGATTATTACACTCTATTAAATCTGTGTATTAGAATAAACACACCCAATAGTCACATACATAATAATAACTTTCATTTTGACCAAAATCATTCTCACATGACTCACATTTCTAAAAAAAAAAAACAGCAATCGACACCGAGACTCACATAGCTTTTAAAACTTCCGTTCTAGACATCATAGTTTAATTAAAGGCTCTAAGATTTATTTTAAAAAGATATTGAGACGGATTTATTTCTGAAAATAATAATTTTACTGCTTAAGTGCATTATTAAAAAAATAAACATCAGAGATGTAAAGCAAGGCGTGAAGTACAAAAAGCGCCTGCCGTTTCTACCTGTACTTCAGTCTGCAATTAGCAGACCTATGACATCACTATATATTAAAATATACAAAAACACACGAACTGATTTTACGATAGGCTAGTTGTAAAAACAATAGCAGTTATCAATACTTTTTAAGTGATTACAAAAACGGACCAGGAGTATTGCGTAAAAAAAAAACAATTTATAATTCTTCTAAAATTAGCTAATTTTATCTAAAATCGGCATACTGTTATGTTATTGTAGGAACTTTGGTTAAGAAAATATTACTAACGGAGCTATGGTAGCCGACACCCGTGAGTAATCTTAATCATTCTGCTATATCTTTCATAAGGCATTTGCATATACATATTTTATAATGTTTACATTATATGTTTTATATACATAATATAGGGTGAACCCAACGTCATAACATTAATTTAAATCACGTGAATGTGACGGTATTAGTTAATAATATACAAAATTAGACCAAAAACTGTTTGGTAGTTTTGCCAAAAGACTTTCGTTCTGATATATACAAGTACATCGTGAGGCGCTACCCGCTTTGTAGGTAAATAATAAACTTTGTAGCAGTATGGGTTTTGCGACGTCACCACGCCGAAATATTATGTTAATATAGCACGTTAAAATAAATTCTTATTTTATTATGTTTTGCGTAAATAAATTTTTGCTTCTTTAAAAAAGTGAGTGCATTTGTTATTTTTTACTAAGTTAGACACATGGCCTAATTAATGACATGATCAGCCTATATAGCCTTAAATGACCTTGGGTTTTATCTTTATAAGCTAATCGGTGTTAAGGCGTCATTTAACGGAGCAGTAATATTTACCGGTTACAAATTCAATTAACTTTACACACGTTACGGATAGCGTACCTATCCGTAACTTTTGAATAACATTTTATGCATACAGGATGACCATACTGTTCAGAAATTAATTAAAACGTAAGCGCAGTTAAGCTTCACTGTAGATTGCTTTACAAGTAACAACCATGTTCTCCTCACAAAAATGAACTATTTGTTGTATTTTCATCATTAAATCATCACTTATGGCCGAATACTGAAACGCTACTTAATCTGAGGGCGACTTATATTTATGTGGCTGTTATAATTTAAGCGGTACATACTTAAAAAAATGTCATGTAAAAGAACTTTTTGTGATAATGTTGCCATTTATGGAAATTTAAGTGGGCATTAGTTAATAATACACAGTCTTAAAACCGATAAATTATGTTTCAGTATACCGCTTAAATTATAACATGCACTGAAATATAAGTCGCCCTCAGATTAAGTAGCGTTTCAGTATTCGGCCATAAATGTATCAAAACTAGTTATAAAATTGAATTATTTTACAAAAAAAAAGTCCAAAGTAATTTTTACACGCAGTTATATATATGTACGTTATGTACGCGTATTCTCACGCTTGTATTCGCCGAAGTGGTAGGCAGAGGTGCATTTCTGCACCCACATTTCGCCAAGTAAGTATCAGTCCAAGCCTATTGCACACTATTGTTTGTCGGGCACATTTCCGGACTCCGTGCTGCTATTGAGATTTCCTAATGGAAAAACCCAATAACATTTTGTCCGACCTGGGAATCGAACCCAGGACCTATAGATCGCACTGCACATACTTGTGCCGCGGACCACGAGGGAGTATACGCAGTTATTTGATCTGAATTTCCTTTCACCGTCGTCTTGGTGGCTCAGCCCTCTACTACCATAATTGAGCTTTTTACCTTTGGCTTATAAAAGACCCATAAAAATAATAGTCAACATTTTATATTGTAAGCTTTTACGATATGTTTTCATGTACGTTTGTGCGTTATTAAAATGTCTGTCAGAGCCACAAATATTGATTCTAGTGTTTATATACCTACATATAATCTTTGGTAACCTCTGAATTTTATTTATCTTTAGTTAGTCTGATCAATTTGATACGTTTACCGAAATAACTTTATTAAACATCTTTGACTTGTACATTTTTCAATTGAATACGTGGTTAATTTGAACAGTAACCTGAATAGAGTAGGCAAATATTAACACATAAATTACTATTAACAAGGATTTCGGCTTAAGTCGATCTTCTCTCGTAAAGCGCTTCCCTGTTGAACAAGCCTCGCTATGACCTATTTCGCACACACACTGTTGTAAGATCGTTGACTCATGTCCTCAAGCTGAGTTCATTACGGACCTCTATCTAGCATGGGTATTTTTACACCCATCGCGGTCTATTCAATTCTATAACGTATGTACATTTATAAAAACTCTGTAATGCAATTTGTCTTAATTGAAGCACTCAATTACGCCGATTATCTCGCTGGTGAACGACTGCCATCAATTTAAGCTCATAATTCCCGAAGCGGCAGTGCTGAGATTAATTTGCAATATTCGCAATCATGTGCCGAACAATGGACCGACGCGGTGTAGTTTCTACCACTTTGCGATGGAGCTCCATACAAACAAATATATCCGCCGCTGAAAATAATAAAAACCCGCAATATTCTTTTCATTGGCTATACAGATATACGGCGGAGTTTTCGATGAATACAATCTACAATTCACCATGTATGTATACAAATTTAATGTATTTTTAAATTTGTATACATAATATCATTATAAAATTATAACATATTTTAATAATTCGTAGCGAATTTTTACCTGTGAGCTTCAGAATAAATTCGAATATTAAAAAATGCTAATGAAAAGTGCCGCATCTTAAATTAGGTACTACAAGAACGTTTTAAGTGTTATTTATCATTCAGTTACTGAGCGTTGGAAGCGTGACGTAGCATTTTCTTGACGTATAATGGAATATTATAATATAAAATCGTTTCACGATCATAGGCTTAAGCAGTGGTTATCACCTCCTGCCCATCATGTTATGGCTGTAACGATTGCACTTTGAAGGAGCAGGGTGGCGAGTGGGCAGAAGTGGGCTGTCGGCTAAAGCATCTACGGCTGATTGCAGGCCATGCTTGACCAATACTTGTGCATAAAATGTTATCACGTACTATTAAGTCAAATTACATAAAATCAAGTCCGAAGACGTGATCATGTATACTGCGTATGTATACTATCAATGTGGCTATATATATTCAGTTTAGAATTTTCCTCTCTTCAATAAACTCATAGCGTTTTCAGTAGCATTCGTAAATAACCATCAGTTCGTTCAATATTCCATTGAAGTGCACGCCGCGGCAAGTCTAGTTGGACTAATTGAGATCAGTTTTTTGCGTTTATGAAATACAATTTTTCGTACCAGAAGCATGCTAAAATAGTACACAAGTGAAACTCTCGCCAATTTGCACCACCAGGAAAAGTTGTCGGTCGTTATTTGACTTTGATGAAAACGAATTAAGAGCGCGCACACAGTCCTGATATTTATTCGCAAATATTTTTTTTATAGCGAACGTTAAAATTACTTAAGTTATGGCTATAGCTGACAGTTACAGAAGATTCTATTTATATTTATTATAAAAAATTGCAAGGCCTTTTTGTTTCTTACTCTTTTTTTTCCTCAATTGTGTCAAAGGCCTTACGCATAAAATTAATTATCCTTTAATATACTGTTAAGGTAAAAGTACACCACTGTACTTTATAAGAAATTTTATAGAATCCAACTAGATTGCCGTAGGAAGAAACGATTGCGGTCATCCTTTACTCAAATTTTACTAATCGACATAATGTGTGCGATTTATTAAGATGCGGTACTTCGGCATACATACATATAATGTGGATGCTATCAGGGTGGATTCGGATATCGCATCACTACCAAATTAAGTCTCCGACAATCTCAACGAAGTACTACATAATTATTGTCCCACGTCGTGTTTTGTGAGACAGTGTTACCCCAGCCGAGCCGGCCAATGTGTACCGCAGTTAAAAACAACAGCAAATAATGTCATTCATCGTCTCATAAAATAAGCTGTGTTTTCTCTCGCGTTCGCTAACTTCACGAGGCAAACAAGATTATTTATTCAACGTTTCAAGTAGAACCTGAAAGCTTAAATAAAAGAGTGTTAGGAAAGGATACATTTGTACAACATTTAAGTTCAATTACCGCATGTGGCCTATGCGATATATTCGTTTAGCGTTGGAGATAATTCAGTTACATTTCATAGATGATTTAGTTAGATGTATGTAGGTGTGTGTAGTGTCTATAGCGTAGGTGTTAATCTGATTTGAATAATGTAAGATGATTTGATTCCATTTGATTATACACGTGTTGTCCATATTAAATTGTCCCTTGTTAATATCCACTCATCGAGGAAAAACTAAAGCTTATTAATGATTTTATAAAGTATTTACCTAGGTACGTACATCATAATAGATAGCATCGGAACACTTGTAATTATTGTCGGAAAACACGAATAATTGAAAGATATAAACAATAGCATAAATGTGAGTTGTCGATAATATAAACACAACAAAAAGCAATTCGAACGGCGTTCAATGTAACTGAATGCTCAAATGCTGAAAAATTACAACTGAAGAGATTACACATTAAAATAATAAAGGTCGCGCTAGGAACCAACGCCTTGCTTTCAATTTGAACGAATGGACAATACATTATTTTCTTTAGAAAAATAGATCGAGGCATTTACACTTACTCCGATAAATAAAATGTAGTTGCAAAAGCATAATACATATTTCAATTTCGCTATGTTTGCGTGTCGTCCCTGTATGGTTCGGTCGAATGAACACGGAGAGGATGGCTATGTGTGCAATATTGCGATCTGTGAATCAATAACGGACCCCTGTCTATCCATGTAAGGGCGGGTACATATAGAACGTCAAATTTTACAGGATCCTTTTTAACTGATCCGTCGCTACTGGAGGTCATATTCACACATCATTTACAGGAACGATTTTAACGGATCCGTCGCTACTGGAGGCAATATTCACACAGCATTTACAGGACCGAATTAAACAGATCCGACGCTACTGGACTTTCGTTCTTCAGTGTATCGCCTACTTTCTACGAGGATGGACGTTGTCGTGTTGTACTGGTACTATCGTCGTCTGAGTCGGAGGAAGCCCTGACGTTATTGGATTCAACCATTTTTTAGGCAAAGATTTTGTAGAGGTGCTCTTGTGCATCAGCTGCAAGAAGACGAATCTAAATTTTTATTTCCGAATGACGACGTCTACTTTTGATGACCTTCTTAAACGATTAGGAATCCCTCGCACCCCCGTGCCAAGCCTAACGCGGTTTTGATACGATAAAACGGATCAGTATTTCCGTTATGCGTGGAATTTTTACTGGATGCGGAATTCTGTCATGTGTGTGAACTGGCTCATACAACTACATACGCTAATAACATATACATACGTTTAAACGGACCTGTAACTGTAACACGGATGGTCTATGTGTACGCGCGCTTAGTTAGTGTTTTTCTTTTCAACAGACGGATAAGTCCCATACAAACAATTCTAGAACATAGTAGAATGATACTCGTATATAATCGTGAGCCACCAGCCGTAATGTATTATGAAAGGTTGTCATAATGCAGTATTTGGTTATTTTTTGTGAATACAGTTAATAATTTATTTTCTGATTTTTATTTTGTTGTTTCTAAAATAAAGTATATTATATTGGGCACAAGAAAAATACTAAGTTTGTTTTAATCGCGAAAACTTAGTGACCATAAAAGTTAAAACCAGCAGATGGAATGTGCTATTATGTTAAATATAGTGTGGACTAATAATAAATTAACTGAGTGAACGGGTACAAAAATTATATAAAATTAAAAGATAACGCTTTTTTTAATATGTCATACTCGAGCGGGATGAGCAGAGGTATATTTCCTAATAAAAATGATAAAAATAAAGTATTTTTACCCCGACCTGGAAATAAATTCCGGGACTACGAAGCAGTCATAAGTATAATTAATTAAAGATAAATAAAAGATATAACTGTCACCTGGTTTTAGTAACACAAAACCAAATCACAATGTAGTCGTAACCAAATTTTTTTTTATAAAGTTGGCATACGTACTAAGAAATTCTAAAAACTTTGAAAGATTGCTTTATTCAATTTTGTCCTCCAATGTTATTCTAAAAAAATTGGAGTTTTCCTAACAACCATAGGTATAAAATGTATGTGGTTGTTAGGAAAACGTCAAAATGTTTATTTTTTGTCAGGATTTTCTTTAACGCCAGGTTGTTTGTAATCACCTTAGCTATTACCTTCTTTAGTTTCCGATCACGGTCTGAATACACTCTGTATAATGACAACGCTACAACTTATGTTATTAAAGTCATAAAGAAGAAGCAAATATTATTAATAAATAATGAGCTTAAAATATTACAATTGGTGGTACAAATCAGACCGCTAAAATATTACAAAAATGTTTATAACACTTTGTGTGAGAGGAGCTAAAAGCTCGTGAAATAGTCTCTCGTGCTCTCAAGAGTGACTTTATGTAATAAATTAATTTTCCGACATTTTTGGAATTATAATTATGGTATTGTGTGAATAAATTAAAAATATAAAACATTGTTTGATATTTCAGTGTTTTTTACAGTAATTGAAGGTTTGGGCTGCCTACCTAATGAAGAATAGCAAACAAATAATTAAATACACCCAACTGTCACATACATACATATGTATCTAGGGTATATATGTATGTACTATGTATGTGTACATACATACATATGTACATATATAGGATCCCCAAACTACGATAAAGGTCGTGTCGGGTATCAGAAACTATACATATGAAATATCTAACTTCAGGTTAAAGACAGTTTGACTGACTGAGTTTTAAAACCTACTTATTATAAGCATTGTTAAAAACTAACTGAAACTGAAGTAAAAATACGTGCTAATTAAGTCATAGTACGTTAACGTCGATAGGAACGTTGTAATTGACGCAACCAATTTCTCAACTATTTAAGCGAATTTAACGCCTTCCTGCCAATCGGGTTTCGTCCGGAACTCTAGTTCCCTAAATGCTTTATCATAAAAAATGCAGCTCTAGTTTGTTTGATAAGTAAAACCACTGCCTACTTTAAACCACCGAGGAGCTATTGTAAATACTTGAAAAAATTGAAAGAAAGCAGCTTCTCAACGTTTTATTTAGGTCGCGGCTAAGCCACATTGTTTAAACATTCGCATTTTTTACATAAATAGGTATATGCACATGCTGGTATTATTTAAACTTCAGTTACAAATAAAACTTCAGCATTCATGTTAAAAATAACTTATTCATAATTAAATATAATTGGTAAGTAAATTTACTTAAGTAACAGCGTGCGTACTTACCGAAGCTTATTTAATTTCTCGACGAGCGCGTCTAGCGCTTAGGTTTTAACGAAAAATATTTAATTACTAATTCTTATACTTCTCTTATGATTAATATGACTCACTTTTTATGTTTCATTGTTTTTATTCAAGTCTCTAGGTTTTATTTAACTATACGAAATCACTGAACGAATGGATGCTTATTTTTTTATGAGTTTCAATAGTATTCAGTATAAACTGTTCATTAGTCAGAATCAAACGGCAATAAAATTATATCGGCTTAGCTATTCCGCTGGGGTTTGCTTTTAATTTATCTTTGGAGCAGCATTAATTGAAAGTGGCGGTTCGGGGTCGCAACCGTCCGTCGACGTATTGTATCTCTACAACAGATCAAGTCTATTTAGGCTCAGAAACAATACAATTGGTGTATTTTAAATCACGAAATATTCTAAAACCGCAACAAACGCGGCGAGGCCAAATCGCTCACAGAAATGATCGCCAATTTCAAAGTCTTTTTGGTTGTGGTCCAATTCTGTTTATTTATGTAAGAAAGTATGTATGTAAGAAATATTGGTTAAATTGCCCGCTCGATTTATTTATGTATTGATTTATAAAAATGCAATACAAGCTTACAGCATTCACCATAGGCGCTTATATCGATAAATTTATACACTATACACAAAACAAACTATATTAAAATAAAATTTTAAACAATTAATATTTTGAATTAGGTACAACATCATCAAATATAGGTGAACATCTTCGACCCCAGCGATAAAACGATTCACGACGTCGTATCAAAATTTATATATAGGGTATCAAAATCATTCCTGACACAAAAGAGACGGATAATGATAATAATATGATAATGGTAATATCTATGGGTATTACCATAGATTCTAAAGTAAATATACCGAAGTCATTTATCATGATTAAGAATAGAAGCGTGAAGAAGCATTTGTGCAGGCCGACATGATTGTGTCGACCAGCGGGTGACCATATCGTTTCTCGCTGGTCGGTATTATTTATTTGGACTCCACTGTGCTTACCATCAGGTACAGTGGAGTCACTTTGCCGTGCCAGTATATAAAAAAAAGGGTCGGCCGCAGTGTGATCCCCTGACTTACTTGATTGTGTGTAGTATTTATCGGACACATATCCACGCAATTGATCTATTGCTTACGATCTTTTAAGTAGTTTGCCATGAACTGGAGAAAACTGCTATAAAAGTATAAACTATAAAAGTATTTTATGGCCCTATGCTACCACACACCTGCCACTGTAACGCCTGTGATCCAGGATCAAGAGCGGCACGCACAGTATCGACGCCGAGCAACGAAGCTCACTTGTTCACTTCCCTCCATAGCAAAGCGGGTGATAAAACATTGAACTATATATATAATACTATACTAGATAAAAGTATATCATTTGTATATATCATTATATTAAAAGCCTTGAGGAAACCAAAGTAGGCTACATCCAACTGCGCCCCCGTATCCATCTGAGAAGCCCCATAATCTGCAAAAGTTACTTAGGTATCAGTATTAGTAGAGCGAGCAATACGGAAACCGTACTGGGCGCCATGTAAAGCTACTTTTATTTGACGTGTGATATGGCAAATAACAATCAGTTTAAAGTGGCTAAATATACACTTTGCTTAACACTGCAATCGATGGAGAGTTCTCGATATATTATACATTGAGGGTTTGTTCTTAGGCACGAGCGTGCCACGAGACACCTTCCACATGCTGGGATAATATCTATATCTGGATGCGTTATATTATGCAACCACAAATTGGTATTCATGATATAGCGGTCTAGTTTAGTTCGTAAAATTACGAAGTTTTTATCATGTGAGATCAGAGCTAAATTGGGCGATTCTCCAAAAGTTGATATGAAGTTTTCGTGTTTTATATTCTACTAACCATTGTATTTCTTAAGTCTACCATTGATTTTTTTTAGTTTATTAGATATGTATGTATTTATTAGGTGAGTACCTATATTAAGTTCTTGCTATATTGCATGGAATAAAAATTAAACGTATTGATACTATACGTATTCCAGCAATTAATAAGCATATCTATACTAATATATAAAGCTGAAGAGTTTGTTTGTTTGTTTGTTTGTTTGGTTGAACGCGCTAATCTCAGGAACTACTGGTCCGATTTGATTAATTCTTTCACCGTTAGAAAGCCCATTTATCGAGAAAGGCTATAGGCTATATATCATCACGCTACGACCAATAGGAGCGGAGTACCAATAAATAATGTTTCAAAATCGGGGGTATGATTTTCCTTTTGAGAACTTCCGCTGCGTGCGCTGCGGAAACGGTTAAAGTTTCGCTAAAATAATGTAGGACAGAATTGTTCCCCTATAAAAGTTCTAAAAAAAAGTCCGCAACAGCATATGTCTATCTTTTAAGGTTGGCTCACTATAACCTTTTTTATGCTAACCAAATTTGTTCTAAAATAAAGCATTATTTGTGAAGGTGTTTTCATAAAGATGATATTAATCCTTATCCAAATGAATACGTTATTCATCACAAGTATTTAATTTAAAACAAATTTGCCCTTTACATAATTTGATTTCAATGAGTATCTTAGAAGATATCGCAGTTTTAAAATAACACCGCAGCGAAAAAATTATAACCAAGCGCGCAATTATGATGTACGAGTACAAGGCGCCGGCCGGCCGGTGCGCGGCGGCACACGTTTCACGTCTATTTAACCGATTTGAATGATTTTTTGGTATAGACATAAATGGGACTCTGTGGAGTAAATTAGACTACTATTTTCTTTCTGGAACCAACCCTGAAGTCTACGCGGACGGAGTCGCGAGCAAAAGCTACTAATATTATATACCTAGTAGCGGTGGGTGATTATGAGATACTAGAATGATATCATTCGATTATGAAGATATATCGAGGTATCTCCAATGATTAATTTGCATTCGCGAGGAACTAAATTCCTAAAAATAAACAAGAGCCACTCTCGAGCCTCGACATGGGTAACAAAATTTCTTAAAAAAAACACTACTCGAGTCTCGACTAGATTAGTAATGCAAATTAGTAGTCATTCGATTATGAAAAAAAAAAGTTACTAATTTCATAATCGATAAATTATAATCAACATTAGTATTAGTAGGATCATTCAATTATCAAAATCATTCATAATCGCCCACCTCTGTTACAGACATAGTCTGCCCAAGAACGGGATGGTGGAGCCTCATTCAGGGACTACATACATGTATTATATGTAGGTTTATAACGAGAAATTCGCACCTTGCTTACCTTCACCTTAACTAATTAAATTGGGCGGAGGTGGTAAGTAAAAGAGCTCGCTCGAGCGCTTGTGCTTAAATCACAATGTACATACTTCAACTACTACATATATTATATAAAGAATACACTTAACGTGTAAAATATACATGTAAATATATAGTAAATCGCGATCGAACATGACCTGATGGGGGTCACGGTTAGGTGATTTTTAATGGCAATTTTTTTTAGAACAGCCGAATGGACAGAGATGCAACATCCGTCATCAGGTATTGTATCACTGGCGGTACTTCCATAGAAGTCCAAAAGCCCAGTTTGCCTTACAAAATTTCGAATAATCTTTAAGCCTTAAATCTTTATTTAACAAAAGCAATTTGACATATAAATGAGAATATCCTGACCCCACAATAAAAAATATAAACTAGACATTACACAATTAACGTGTAACGCTTTTGGCCTTCTATGGAAGTACCGCCAATGATATGTATGCATATCCTTATTCGTAGATTCCCACTAAATCTGTAAGTTGTTTTTCCGTTTGTGTTACTTAGCGTGAATATACTCAAGCAAATCTTTAAGTAAAGGAAAAATATACCTACAAGAATAGGGATGTTGACAAATATTTGGAACTGTTTTCATTTTATAGTTAAGAACGTAAATATTACGAAAAAATATACTTAAATTTTTTATTCATAAATTTTTAATAAAAAATCGATTTTAATTAGTTTAGTGTTTAAATTTCGCGCCTAAACGCTCCAAGCTGTCACCTGGTCTTGACGAAACAGTGTATTAAATACAACAAACTGCTGTCAAACTAGGGATGAAATAATACCATTAAGGTATCGATACTTCTACTCAATACCGTATCGGTTGTCAAGTATCGATACTTACTCGTATCGAATAGTTTTTGGAAAATTTAGAATAAAAATCTAAAATATATTGGTTTTTTTTATCAATAAGTACAAAATTATAGGATTGTCAGCCCCGTGGCGCAGTTGTCTAGACACCAGCTTGCGAAACGAGAGGCCGCGGGTTTGATCCCCGCACCGAGGAATATGTTTGTGTGATCCGCAAATATTTGATTCGGGTCTGGGTGTTTGGGAGACCGAAAAGTCTCTCGTAGTTTCTTATACCCACGACACAAATCGGTTAAAAATATCTGCTTCAAAATTAAGTTGCAAGATTTCATCCAAACAAACATATATACATTGCAAGTTAAATAAAAGCTTGTAAAAAGTGTAAAGTTCCGATTTATCGAATCGAAAAAAAATCGATGTTTTTTCAAAGTGGACAGTGGACACCCCTAGGTTAGACAACCTGTCTGTGATTCTTCATACATTGTGACGTAACGCGCTCCGATTGGCGTTTGCAGTCACGTGATATTTAGAATTATTTTAAACATTTTTAACATTTTATTTTTAATTAATTTATTACTCATATTTACTTTTACAAAATATGATTTTCAGCATTCTAATATTCCCTGCTATGGCAAAAAAATAACTTTTCATTCGTTCGCTATTTATGTCAACATCCCTATTGCTTGGTTGACGCAATAAAATAAAATTTGATAGCCACGTCTACTCCTGTAAGTTTATGTGATGTGAACAATGAAATGATGCCTTTTCGCGGTTGGTTGAGCTTTGAAAAATGTTTTGCATATTTTAAATAGAAGATTATTCACCTGCCTGAGCACACCGTGACACAAATGCATGGAAGCATTTAATATCGTGGCCATGGCAACGAGACATGCGTCTAGGGATTAACCAGCTGAAAGTAAAACTTTCATGGTCACCACACTAGCCACAATTGACATTAATTTTTTTAAATGAAATGAAATAAAAAATCAAGTGACCAAAATGTTTTCTTATATTTTTTCGGACCGAAAAGTGTCTCGTAGTTTCTGATACCCACGACACAAGACTTGTTGTCTTAATGTGGGGTCAGAACTATGTTTGTGACTGTTGGGTGAATTTATTTATTTATTTCATGCATGTCTAGATTATGAAATATTGTGAACTAGTACAGATATGATAACTTATTTACTTTTACTAAAATATCACATTATTTGAACTTTATAAAGGATCTTAAATTGTACCTTTCAAATCTGAAGATGAGTATAATTATTGTTACGCCGCGCAGTTGTAAAATGATGTCGTTGTGCAACAATGACATCATCGCTTTTAAAAAATGAGATACTAACATGTCCCCACCATGCAACAAATACATCTAGCTTAAAACTACATATGTATCTACGAGTACCTATATCTTACTTGTTAGTTTACATAAAACGTATAAAAAGAATCCAACGTACAGAAATTTTACAGAAATCTTTTTGGATAAGCGATGTGTTGTTTTTTTGCAGTTATTTATTTTTTATTGATTTATTTAAAACTTTATTGTACCCATAACATAATAACTATGGAGTACAGTAGACTAAAATAAAGTAGTAAATAAATAAATTTTAATTATTTGCTGGAGAATGTATGTCAACCGGAAAAAAATATTTTTATCGGCCCATATGCCATTGCTAGGCACGACCTTTTCTAATATTGATAAGGGTCATGCATTTCTACATCATACGTAATGAGTGGATTTTTGTGAACTTCATACATTTAAAGAATATTTTGTGGAGATGATGATGAGATGAGTGATGGCGCCATCATCGCCATCATTCTAGACGGTTGCGCCTTGACTTATCTGCACTCCGCGCTGAAACTCCTGAGTCTTATAGAAGTTGATTCTGCAGATTGCTCAAAAACTTTAATTTGCAGTGGTGCATGAAAAACGAGTGTTTAAAGTTACGGCTTTCGTTTCGCTACTATTTATGAATACAGTGCATATAAGAAATCCTGATTAAAATATATTTTTTTTCTCTTGCCGAGTCTTTTGTTCGCATTCGAGCGTATATTTTCCTAGGTTGATACCCAAGAAATATTACCTACTATTCATAGTGCAGGACTTGTTAATTACTGAATGGCTAATTAAAATAGTCATTTTAAGCTGTGACGGTTTTATAAAACCTCCTCTAAAGTCTTTTCTTAACATACGTATAATAGTGATTTAGAGCGGAAGAAAATGCTTAAATATTCTTTCTCTTTGAACTTGAAATAGGTATATATAATATATTACAGTTTGCGTTTACTCAACAAGGCGTCCTAAAATGCAAGGTTGAAAAGATACGAAATACATTTTAAACATTTCCAATGTACCTATTCTTTGAGAAGTAGCCTCACGTTGTAGCATGCTTTGACTCAGCGAGTCAACGGTACAAATAAAACGAACTAAATCGATGAAAGGTAACAACTTTGCTGGTAAGCTTTGTTCAGTCAGAAAGATTGCACGAACGTGAAAATTCCTTCCACTTTTGCTTAGGCAGACGTGGATTAGACTTGAGAAAGGTGGCGGGTAATGGATGGATGAGTGCTGCTCAAGACCGGGTTGTCGCGCTTTTTTGGGGAGGCCTAAATTCAACAGTGGACGGCGATAGGCTGAGTATATTATAAAAATACTCACAAACACCAGTCACATACATATATAATTCTGTCCCCACACTAGGATACAAGACCTGTGTCGTCTGTGTCGTCGATCAGAAACTACGGGAGACTTTTCGGTCTCATAAACACCGAGACCTGAAACAAATATTTGTGTATGTGCGGCCTCTCGTTTATGGGCTGTCAAAGCCATGAATAATTTAAGAAAAAATATAAAAACCTCATGTGAACGAGTTTCACATAAAATTTGCGATTCCCGTGAACAATTATGTTTTCACATTGAAACAGACATATATTAGAGTCAATTGCAAGCGACAAAAGCTCTGGCAAACATTTAATAAATATTGGAAAATTAATATCAATTTGCGATGAATATTTGATAGAACTATAAAATTTAGAATAAATAAAAGTATACCGTCTCATCAGTTATTCACGGCCGGTTGTAAATTTTAGTGGTTACAAATACACTACATATGTATAATACGCCAACGTTTTTCAAGGGGCTCATAGCGGTCATCGGGCTAGTTTCTAGGGTCTTCCGCTGTCACGTAGAAAGATTTCGTAACGAGACGCAGAGCGCGTATTTCGTGATTCTGAAACGCTTACATAAGGACTGTTCCCTGATTGTTATAGAAATAATCTAAAATCATTTGGTTTTGGGTTTTCGGGTTGAGATTGTGCTGAACGCTCAAAAAATTATAGGACTGGATAGCTGTAGACTAAGATATATCCATTCCAAATGTTTAACCTCTCCGCGTTCTCAATTGGTCTGACCCAAAGAGAAGTAATATCTGCTCCTCGACACACAATATCTTGCAACCTGTTGTCCATAGTATAACATTGACCTAGTTATTTGGTATTTAACATAGACATTCTTTAGAGATAGTATTAGGCATATAAATGCCTAAAGATTAAAATTTAATTAAAGTGAAACTTGATATTGCAAATGTTGACTATTTCCATTATTATACACCCTCACACATGCACACGCACACCCACACGCACACGCACACGTACACTGACACATACACGTACACGTACACGCACACGCGCACGCACACCTGAACACATGCACACACGCACACACGCACACACGCACTCGTACTCCATGTGAGTATTAAAGCAAACATTTTATATAGTATGTAAATATTATGACTTAGGGTTATATAAAAAAAATCTCAGAGACCTATCATATTTACAAACGTCATCAAAATGTCATCTGTCACCGGATATAAAATCGGTTATCGACGTGACACCGTAACGAACGGAGTAACAATCTCTGTTTTTTTTTTTAAATCTAGGGCAGGCATTTGACCACGATCTTACCTGGTGTTAAGCGACGATGCGGTCGACGATGGAGCATACCTGCCTAGTAGCAGCATATTCACATTAGATTTGAATTTGTCCAGATTGTATTGTACGGGAAACACTTCAGAGGGCAGGGCGTTCCACTCCTTTGCAGTGTGCATTAAAAAAGTAGATTTCTAAATATAAAACAACTCAAATCTCATTTACCTACAGCAATAAATAAAATTACATTTGCTTCTGGTAAACTGTACTCATCAAAAATAAACGTGAACGTGGGGGTGAATTATGAATGAAGACGAAGAAAATACGGCACGTTTGCAAAAAAAACAGCTTAACACCTTGCAAGAATGTTATCGGTTTCCAAAATTACTCTCGGCTTTGTACCTTTTGAATCATTCACATCATTCATTCACATCTTTGAATAAAATAACACCAGTGTTTGCGTGCTCCACGAAAATCTCTGAGGTATTGTGAAGTTCCATGGAATCTTGTCGACTTTTGTTTTGTGTATTTAATTTAGTATATTACCTATAGTATTATCGTCTACTTAACTTTTTGATTTAACCGTCAGTTATAAACTAGTGCGGGTTTAAAAACAATGTTGAAAAGAAGTATTTTCAATGTGACACTATTCCGTTATAGTTTTGTATCCCAATTAAATTAAATTTTAATTTTACTCTTAAAAGTAAAGGTAAGGCAAGTCTCTACTTAACAAATATAAAAATTATATATTATATCCAATTTTACATATGATATACAATATACATGTGTTTGTTTTTTGTAGTTAAATATTTTAGGTAACATACTTACTTAAAATTAGAAAAGGAATTTATCAGCAAGCACTAAACGAATTTTCAATTTAACATTATCACCGTTACTAAAAATGCATCAATTTTGCGATCTATTAATCTTAAGACCCCAAAAATCAATTTGGCTGTGGTATCGATAGTCCACAGTCGCAGTCAATACATTCTAATATACACATAATCTTGACTGTAAAGCCTCAGAGAAGCCAGAGTAAACTTTCCATTCGCGGCCGTGATCCCTTCCATGGCCGAGAGACGGAGTTCGCGGAAAGCTACGCTACCATTCATGAACGCGGTCTTTACCCGTCTGGGTAATATATAGAATTGTACGTTCATCGTGATAGCGATTACGTCATACCGCGTGTCTACGAACCAGATCGGAGTATGGGTGAGTGCTAGTGCACTCAAGAGAGGGAGTCGAGCTCCAATAGGACTATTTAGCTTTACAGTGTAATGAGGACAACTGGGAAGGATATATCGGGGTCTTCGGGCTCCTAGTCTGATATGTACATTGGTGTAATGTTGGGCCTCTACAGGATAGCCTACAATGTACCGAATAGTGATTCAAATCTTTGATGTTCGCTACATCCATCAGGGCGAAGCATTAAATGACATGGTTGAAACTTGAAAACCGTCATAACAGTTAGGGCAAAGAAATCAACTTCTGCTAGGCAACTTCTGACATGGTGGGCTATTAATGACCCATCGATCCTATCGATCCAAAAATCTATAACATTTTGCCCGACCCGGGAATCGAACATACTCTTATGCTGCGCGACCACAAGGCCTACAGTACTTAAAAAATATCTACTATATTGCATCTCTTGTTTGCCATAAAAGACTAGAGAGAGAGAGAGACAGAGAGCCTTGTGATCATTGACTGCGCTGCGGGATCGGTGAACATTCAACAAACTGACCCTGGCACGATCGGTCGAATGAATAGGAAGGGAGTTGCGGCTGCAAAAGGATATCAGTATGCAACGAAGGGCCGATGACAGTGTTGTTCCGCGAGGATCACGGTGGAAACAAGCTGTTGATTTTGCTTCTATAATCCGTTGATTGCGATATTTAGCTAAATAAACTCGAGTCCTTTTAATAGTGATTGATTAATCTAGAATTATTGAAAGTATTTATGGTATTGCGCTAATGTGTAATGTATGTTCACACGTGTGTAATTTAATTTAGTATTTTATGTGATATTTATGTTCATATTTCATTATTATTTAAATATCTTTATCCAATATTTGCCGGGTCCTCAGACCAAATAGAAACTCATTGCAAAATCTCTTGTATTAAAAATGCTGACGTTATTTCCCCATAGTTTTCATTTGTTTGTAATATGCTAACACGTTGGCGTGAAAGAAAAACTGAATGTTGGATGAAACAATATGTGCTGATTAAAACTGTGTTTCTGTAAGATATATATAAAGAGCTGGGGAAATTTTAAACATTTAATAAGGCAAGTTCCTAATATTGAAATCTTTCAAACGGTATTGTATAGGCATTCGTCTATAGATAATTAATTTTGATACAATTGAATGTATCAATACATGTATGAGTAGCTTACGAAGCTCACGTAACCGCTTTTCGGCTATAATCCCCTCCGGCAATATGAAAAGGAAATTCTAGAGCTGTTTACAATCGACTACGATATACGTGAATAAATAATCCATTTCAGTAATACACGATTTCATGACTAATTAACGGCTTCATTCATCGTCGAGTTATCAATTACATTTTAACTGCAATGTAATAAATTCAGCCACCTTGATATATGCAATTAACTATTAGGAACAACAAAATATTTATTTAATATAAAAGTCTTTACGAAAATGATAAAAAGGGTTCACGAAAAGAAGGCGACTTCTTTTAAGCAATTGGCGTCGATTGTGCGAAATGTGAATGAATTTATTTTTAGATTGTGAGCTCGGTAAAAGTAAATTTACTTTGAAGCGGTAAATAAATTTGTTTCGTCAAGGAAACATGAGGTATTTTTACGCATTAATCTGTTTTGCCGTAACTTAGTATACGGAAAATATTTGTGAATGGGAACTTTTCAAGTGGTTTTTGTATATAAAATAATTTAACGCCTGAACTCGATTAGGAATCTCCCTGATTATTCATTGTTGAATGAAGATCGGTAAGACTATCTTCAACTAAATATTTCAATAACTCTTGCTTATTTATATACCCAGCGAGCTTATTTGATAAATTCAAAACATTATAACCTACTTTGATGATGTTCAAAATTCATTCGTAGCGCGGCTTTGTGCGGACTAATATTTATTTAATGGAATTTGGTAAAATTGAAATACAATTTAAAATTTAATGTTTAATGTTCGTGAACGATTATGTTTGACATGAATTTGTAATATAAGTTTTTAGTTTTAACTAAAAAAAATCAGTTTGTAAACTAAAGTGTGCAATATCGTCTATTTAGCGGCACCGTAGATACCGCTCGGCCATTGAAATTCTCGGAATTCCGAGCGCGCCGGCTAGGTAGAGGACACTTTAAAGTTGAATCAGCGGTTTTTTTTAACTTTAAGTAAAAAATTACATTTATTTTATTTATTTATTTATTTATTTGTACAGGTACATATTTACATACTTATTAGGTTATCCTACGGTCTCTGCACGTGGCTTGTATCGCAGAGACAGTAAAATGTTTATTTTATTCACACTTCACACTGTGATGAATGAGTCTTTTCAATAAAAGTAAGAGTTGTTAAAGAACAACTTAATATTTTTAAATATACATATATAGTTTTTAGGTACACATGCTATATATTCTGAGTAAAAAGAATAAATATTTTATTGTTAGCGTCAGTATACATGGTACGGTGCAGCAGGTCGGAGCGTGTGCTCCGCGTGTGCATGCAACCTTAATAGGGCGCGGGCTGGAGCGCTCGCCGCCAACAGTCGCGCGCTCGCCGCTCGGTTCGATCGACTTGCGGAGACTTTTCTCGTGTGTGTTGGCCAAAATTTGGTAAGAAGAGGCCATGGGGGTGGTGTCGGGCATTCCACCGCGCAAGGTCATCGCCCGCATCGATCGCCAACTAAAAGCTTCGCGCCTGTGCCGCACCGCACTCTCCGCGCAACAGGCCCAACCTAGCCTTCGCTGTGTATAGCAAAAACATAAGCCAACTCGTTCAGTCTCAACGAGGGTGTCTGAGGGGGCAGACGGCGCCCCCGACCCAAGTTTGCCGGCGAGAGCACGCCGATCGCGCGTCAACTGCTCCACGAACCTAAAACTGTGATATAACAAACACCAATGCAACACGCTAGGTAACAGTCACGTGACGCCACCGCGCCGCGGCGCGCGCCGCCGATCTACACTGCGGAAAATTCAAATATCGCGCCACTTGCAATTATTTATTTGCGTATATGGGTGTGGTGCGGCAACTGCTGGTAACATGTATCACGAGGG
Organism: Hemaris fuciformis; assembly: GCA_907164795.1. Lineage (NCBI taxonomy): Eukaryota > Metazoa > Arthropoda > Insecta > Lepidoptera > Sphingidae > Hemaris > Hemaris fuciformis. The sequence continues at coordinate 17,749,518 of OU015431.1, read as the reverse complement.
ACGACCGGGGGGGTAAACACGTGCTACATACGTATTACTACGAAATGGCGGGAATTCTCTGCGATGACTCATGCAACAGATTCTGCACGTTGCATTTGGCGCGTTAAGTGCGACATTTGTTTGGCGCAGTCGACTGGCGTGCACCACTAGCAACCCTAGTCTGTACTACATTGAAATTGTGACGCGCTCTCTCTCCTGTATCATTCATCCGCCGTATTTACACGCGGAGTGCCGCGTCGCACCGCGTCGCGTCGCGTGGTCCGGTAAATAACACGTTATGATAGATATACAACTAGAGTATTTATAAGTCGCTTCGATTTACTACGGCCGGGCTTTCTAGTAGACACGTAAATAGTAACATTCATTCAGTACCGCGGCGTAATACGCTTACCGCCCACGCTATCTGTTCCGACTATTCCGGTGCTAATGGATTGTCCCACATCACTGCTCGTCCGTTCAGTCGCGATGTCCCTTAGTGACATAATTGTGTATAGGCGTGTGCGGATGTAATGGTGGCCCCACATCTGAAGGTATTTCCCCTTTTTTATCACGTTAGAATTTTGCAAACATTGTGCTGACAAATTTAGTTTTTGAATAGCCAAGTAGAAGTTATTAGTTAAATTTCGTTCACTGGGGGTTTCTAGTTGGGATAACCGCTTTGCTAACAAATATTTTTCCCTAAAAAAGTTAATGATTTCATCAAAATGATGAAAAGTATCGGGCATTATTCTTTAAATTCGGACTCTAAATTTGTGATAAAGTAAAAATGATGGAATTTGAAACGTTATTTGGACCTGTATATAGAAATAAATATTAATACCTATTAACGAATAATATAACGTAATTCGATTAATCGACAACGAATTGTTAGTAGTGTGGTCTAATTTTGAAGTTATTAAAAAAATAGTATTTTTTATTCCCCCACAATTACATCCGCATAACAATGCACAAAAATATTGGGTCATAAATGCTTTTTTAAGTTTCAGGCATGCATAAGATATACGCATCGCTTCATATAATACGTTATGCACTAGCAGACGAATGAGTAACTTATAATCACTGTAATTTCATGTAAGTTTTTTTTATTAATCCAGTTTATTTCCAGTAAATAAGGCAATTTTACCAAAACCACTCCAAGTAAATGAACACATTATTAATCTGTTAGAATTTGTATTTTTTTAAATATTGTTTAACAACTTATGACACATTAAATAATAATTAAATGACTATAAATTAAAAATTTACCAACATGCGAGTTTTAATAATTATTTTAAATTTATAAAGGATTAGTCCATGTATGTACGTCACACTGTTGAGCACGGATCTCCTCTACCACTATGAGGTTTAATATACATATATTACTTTCAACAATATTTAAAAATCTATTAAATAATATAATAATTTATTTATAGTTAATAATAATATTAATAGTTAATACATTTAAAAGACTTGGTTAGTGTATAGTTAAAGTTGTTTTGGAGAAAATAATAATAAATCAAATTGATTTCCAAGAACGGTAAGCCCGCCCCGCCCTTAAATACAGTATAATATTTACATTTGCGATGAATGGCATACTAAGACGACTTCAATCACCCTTTGAACTTTGTTATAACGATCTTCAATTGTCAAGACGCATACGATGTGATAATCTAATAATGTATGATTGATCAAACACCAATGGAGAAATCAAGTGAATATTTTTCCTTTTATGATATCCATTATACACTGCGCCACAGACTAGTCATCCGATATATTGTAATTCACTGTCACAGACTAACATTAAGATAACAGACTGGTCTTATAGTTTTTGTGATAATATATCGACAGATTAATATCGTTTAATTTTTAAAATGAGAAATATTTAATACATTTAGATGTATTAAACCCAACGAAATTTACGAAAAAAAAAACTTCGGATGGAGTTGTGAGTTAAAATACTAAATATTCACAGCAGTATATAGGTACTTATCTCTGGGAAGTTAAAACAAATAAACCAGGGCAAGAGCACTCCACCCAGGGGTGGGTTCATTTCGTAGCTTTTTATATAAACGCTTGGAGAATTAAAAAAAAATCATAGCGTAATTAGAGCAACACCAATTCAGATTTGTGCAGGCAAATGTAAATGTAAAATTTGGCGGATACGCGTTATATTCATCCACATATACTTCAATATGTGTTTGAGACATATTAATGAGTAGGTACATATTTAGATTTAGAACATATGTATATTATTTAAATGAATGCAGATAAAAACTACGGAGAAGGCTGCTAAGCTACACTCTCACGATATTTATTAATAAACTAGCTTTTGCCCGCGTAGACTTCAGGGTAGGGTGCAGAAAGAAAAAAAGTAAATCTATAAATCGAAATATCTCTAATTGTTCTACAACAATTACATAACCTACAACAGGTCACCTGAAGTCATTTACGATTCCGAAAGTTTTTTTTTTTTTTTTTATAGTTTAAATGGAATAGGCGTTTGTCTTCCATCTCACCTGATGGAAAGTTTAGATGAAGACGAGGGTGGTACACGCCCATCCAAAAGAAACCTGTTCACTCTACTCTCTCTCTCTACTCTACTTCCTCTAATGGAATCTGATGTCACTTCATTTGCTCATGGCATCTAATGCCACTTAACGGTATTAAATGCGTAACGGTTAATGGCCATTAAAATTACTTAGTCTCTTAAAAATATTAGAGTCACATAAGTGAATCTAAACCCACCCACCAACCACCAAGCGGCAAGAAAATAATCTAATAATGGCAACTAACGTAACCGAAGTGTGTTTAACGTCACCTAAGTACACTTAAAATAACCTCATGACACTTAACTGCACTTAACTGCATTTATTTATTTTATTTATTTATTTAGATCGTTAAATCGCCTATCGTCTCCCAAGTGCCCAAAATGGCATTACTAAAAAAGAAAAAAATTGCCTTAATGTTCTTTTTTAAGGTCTCGTTTTTATCCATACCAAAAATCATCCAAATCGGTCAAATGCTGGTGGTAGGATTTTCGTATCCGCCCGGATAGCGACCACCGTACACAGGGCGTAAAACCCGCCATAGTGACACATGCAAATGTGTCGCGTTCCGGGATCAGTCAGTGTACATCCGGTTTTTTCGGGGGACTTCAGTCGTGGTAGGACGATGACCGTGCGGGTATTCCTCGGTTGGTTGGAGGTGTATTGACCCATCGGCCAGGGAGACCTGTAGAAACGGTTGTTCCGCTGGCCGACCGCGGTATAGTACAGGGGCCCAATTGACGTTAACCACCTCGAGAGGCTGCCCCACAATGCCGCGCATAATCTTGGCGTAGGTCATCGTGACGGTTGGTGACCGGATGTGGGGTCCCGGCGGCCTATTCCGGGAGGGTACAGGGGCCCTTTCGTCCGATGGATCAGTCTGCCTCCATTCAGCACTAATGTGGCTAAGTTCCCGTCGCGATCTTCTTACTACCATGACATAAGTCCCCCTTTTTTTTTTTTTGTTCTCGAGGGGAAAGCTGTTTATGGCTCTACTTCCCGCCAGCCCCGGGGGAGGGGGGGGGGGCGGGAAGCGTATGTCGGGGTCACCGGTCTTCCAGCCCGGCGCGCGGCGACGTCATATCCGCGCAGATGTAAGTGCCGGGCTGGGTCCCTAACGAAATTCCCTAAACCGGCATACCGACCAAAACCCCCCGGTGGCCATCTCCGCGCCGAGTGGGGCGACCACGGTACGTTGGCGAGAAGCGCCAACCGTAATGCCGCAGCCGCCCGGTGCGCCTCCGAGACGTAAACGTCTCGGCCGTCTCGGAGTATGTAGGGGGCGCAGTTGCACCCCCACTAGCTTGGTTCGGGCGCCCCGGTTGTGGATGGGCGCCCGCGACGTACACAGGCCACAGTGCCGCCGCCCCTCTCGGGGTCACTTTCAGTGAGGACGCGCCGCCCCCGCAGCGCGCCCAGCGACCCCAAGGGCCCCTTTGAGTCTCTTTTTACGACAGGCAGGGGATACCGTGGTGGGATTCTAACGCCCCCTTGCCACAGTGCAGGGCGCCGGGTCTAGTTGTCTCTGTCGACCCGGCGCCTCCTTCTCTGACGTCTTTGGCGGGCGGGATCGTTGATTTCTCGATCCCGCTCCGCGCTCTCCTTCTGCGACATGACGTACTCGCAGAAGGAGAGCATCGCTCGCCACGACCTCGGACTCCCGACCATTGAAGATACGACGGCCGGGAGCGAGAGGTCGCCACCAACAATAGCGCGGAGAGCGCTGCGCTCCGTCTCCCAGGCTGGACACTCTTGTAGTGTGTGCTGGGCTGTGTCGTCCGGGCAGTTGTCACAGTGGTGACACACGGCCGACTCCTCCTTCAGAGCCACCCGACACAGGTAGTGGCCGAAGCACCCGTGCCCCGACAATACCTGCGTCAGGCGAATCGTCGCTGCACCGTGGCGCCTGTCCACCCACTGGTCGAGGACAGGACGCACTGCCTCGACGGTCCTAGCACCAGCACTGGGATCCTCCAGCCTGGTTCGCCATTCCTCCACGGCGGCCGTACGGAGGGAGGCTTTTATTGCCTCAACCTCTCTTGGGGCCAGTCTGTCCCCGCGACTTGACGCCTCCTCCCGCTGATGATAAAGACGCGAGAGGAATTTGGCGTCAAGATCCCACGGCAGGGACCCGGCCAAGACGCAGGCCGCCTCGTAGGAGATCGTGCGGTAGCCCCTGATCAGTCGCTGCGCCAGCGCACGCTGAGGCCTGCGCAGAAGAGCGACGCAGCGCCTGTTCAGGGACTCGGCCCATACTGGGCTTCCATACAACGCCATAGACCGCACGACTCCCATGTACATCCTTCGGTAAGGGATGCCTGGACCTTCCAGGTTGGGCAGCAGGCCAGACAGAGCGCCTGCTACCCGCAGCAGCTTCGGCTGCAACACCTCAAAATGGGCGCGGAATTCCCACCGACTGTCCAGCAGCAGCCCCAAGTATTTGAGCTGCTTGCCGATGGGAATTCGCACGCCCTGTACCTCGATGTGGGCCCCAGCAGGTGGTCCCATCCGAGGCCGGTGAAAGCAAATGGCCGCGGATTTGTGGAGGGCCTCCGTGAGGCCCAGCCGCCGAATTCTCCTCGCCACGTTGCCAGTTCCAACCGCGGCGAGGTCGGCGGCCTCCTGGGACATAAGTCCCCCTAGCTTCTTCACCTTCTCCTTCCTTAAACACCAATGACAGTGAAATACAAACAAGCAGGCTTTACAGCGGTACACAACCCCACCACCACGTTCACGATGGAGTTCGCCAACATCCGCGGGCTCCATTCGAACATCAATGCCGTCCACCACCATCTAGAGACGGCCCGGCCTGCTTTGCTCTTCCTGACGGAGACGCAGATTCGTTGTCCGACCGATCTATCGTACTTGCAATACCCCGGCTATCCGCTTGAAGAAAACTTCCAGCCTAAGGCCGGGGTGTGTTTGTATGCTCGGTCGGATGTCTGCTGTCGCCGTCTGTGCTGCATGGAGGATCCTTCCTTCTCTACTCTGTGGGTACACGTTGACCTCGGCTGTCAAAGTCGTGTCTACGTGTGCCTCTACAGATCTCATGACGGGGATAATGAGACAACCCGGTTATTTAATTACCTTAGCCAGGCGACAGACGCCGCGCTGGAGCAGTTCCCCACAGCGGAATTGGTGGTTTTGGGGGGACTTCAACGCACATCATGAGTTGTGGTTGGGTTCCTCCAAGACTGAGCAAGCTGGAAGAGCTGCCCATGCGTTCGCTCTTACTCATGATTTGGCGCAACTGGTGAACCAGCCCACCAGGATCCCAGATGTGTCGAGTCATGTGCCTTCTCTGCTCGATCTTCTGTTGACGAGTCACCCAGCTGGTCATCAGGTGACGGTTGGTGCCCCTTTGGGTTCCTCCGACCATTGCCTGGTTGGGACGTCAGTTCCGCGCGCTGCACCTCCACTACCCGTGAACATTAAGCGCAAAGTCTGGCACTACTCGTCAGCAGATTGGGATGGTATGCGAGAATACTTCGCATCCATCCCTTGGCGGCAGCGCTGCTTTGAGGGCTTGGATCCTTCAGCGAGTGCCGACGCCATTGCCGACGAGATCAGATTAGGAATGGAATACTATATTCCTTCCTCTGAGATCGCCGGCAAGGGACGCGGACGCTCCTGGTTCAATTGCGAGTGTGCCGACGCTGTTGGTAATAAACAGGCGGCGTACCGCGCTTGGATCTGGGGGCGCGCAATGAAGAATCTCAATTTAAGTTTACTCAAAGCAGCTTATAACCGTGCTGTCAAGGCCTGCAAGAAGGCTTATGTGAGAGCGGATGCTCAGTGCGTCTCCAAGATTGGACGTGCCTTGACAGACCATCCGACGACGGCTGCGTGCTTATTGGAGTCTTGCTAAGGCTGTCCAATCCAATTTCTGTCGTCCTTCGCTGCCCCCGCTGAGATATCCGGATGGATTACTGGCCCATGGGCCGGAGGAGAAAGCCAGTCTACTGGCGCGCCTCTTCGCGGCCAATTCTCGGCTCGATGACTGCGGTTCTCAGCCACCTACGCTGCCGAGCTGTGGTCACATACTGTCTGATATCCGTATCAGGCATTGTGATGTGAGGCGTGAACTGCAGTCACTCGACGCCCGAAAAGCCAGTGGTCCTGATGGTATCCCGGCGGTTGTCCTAAAAAAGTGCGCAGCAGAGTTGTCTCCTGCACTAACACATTTGTACTGCGCGTCTTATCTTTCAGGTGTGGTGCCTCAATCTTGGAGAGAGGCTAATGTGCAACCGATTCCTAAGATGGGTGATCGGTCAGACCCTGTCAATTATCGCCCAATCGCCATAACCTCAGTGATCTGCAAGGTGATGGAGCGGATCATTAACACCCAATTGGTCCGCTTCCTGGAGGATCACTCGTTGATCAGTGATAGGCAATACGACTTCCGCCGTAACCGGTCAACGGGTAATCTCCTAGCGTTTGCCTTGCATCACTGGGGGGAGGCGATTGATCGGCATGGCTCTTGCCGTGAATCTCGACATAGCCAAGGCATTTGATAGGGTCTGGCACCGTGGCCTTCTCTCCAAGCTTCCGGCATACGGTCTTCCCGGCAACTTGTGTTTGTGGATTTCGAGCTTTCTGCATGGGCGTAGAATGCGTGTCCTCGTCGACGGGCACGCTTCACAGCTCATGTCAGTTAGTGCCGGGGTTCCACAAGGCTCTGTGCTATCACCCACCCTATTTCTTCTGCATATCAATGATATGTTGCCGCTTGGCAACATTCATTGCTATGCGGATGACAGCACGGTCCATGGGCGGTACTGCAGTAAGCCACCAGGTTGCCGGGCGGATACTGAGAGTAGACGCGAGGAGCTTGTCTTTGAGCTCAATCGGACCCTGGAACTCATTTCTACATGGGGTACCCGGAATCTGGTTGAGTTCAATGCCAAGAAAACCCAGGTTTGTGCGTTTTCGTGCAAAAAATCCCCGTTTTCTCCTCTCCCCAATTTTCAAGGCAATCCACTAGCAATGCGGAACGGCCTTAATATCTTAAGCGTGGATATCCGCTGCGATCTTAATCCAAGGACCCACATCGAGGGCATTATATCCGCCACTTCACGCAGGGTCGGAATCCTAAACAGGGTGCGTCGGTTTTTCACGCCCGGTCAGCTTGTCCGCTTATACAAAGCGCAGGTTCGGCCGGTTATGGAATACTGCTCGCACCTCTGTGATGGTTCCGCCAAATACCTTCTCGATGCCTTGGAATGATTGCAGCGGCGTGCCATCCGCATTGTGAATGATGCAGACGTTACAGCCAGATTGGAGCCGCTACAGTTGCGCAGGGACATTGCCGCACTTAGCGTGTTCTACCGTCTGTATCATGGTAAATGCTCTGAAGAATTGTTTAACCTTGTCCCATCCTCTCCTTTCCTCACCAGAACCACGCGTGCTGGCAAGCGAAGCCACAGCTTTGTGGTCACAACAACCGCGGCTCGAACCAAAAAGTTCGCCAACTCTTACCTTTGCCGCACCATCAAGCTGTGGAATGGTTTGCCGGCTCACGTGTTCCCTCCTTCCTATGATCCTGGATCCTTTAAGCGAAGCGTCAAGAAGCATTTGTGCGGGCCGGCTTAATTGTGTCGACCAGCGGGTGACCATATCGTTTCTCGCTGGTCGGTATTATTTTTTTGGACTCCACTGCGCTTACCATCAGGTAGAGTGGAGTCACTTTGCCGTGCCAGTATAAAAAAAAATGGTTTAATCGTGAAAACACAGTATTGTTACTTTTCGTATTTAGAATATATGCTCATCATGCACATTACTTCTTAAGGGTCCCATTTATGTCGATGCCAAAATTCGTTCAAATCGGTCAAATGGTTTGGGCGTAAAATTAAAACTCTGACAGACTTACTTCCGCATTTATATTATGTTTATCCCACGGGAATATTACATTTTCCCGGGATAAAACATTGTCTATGTTATTCGTCCCATTTATATTCTTACCAAAAATCATATAAATTGGTGGAATGGTTTAGGCGTGAAAGCATAACATATATACAGAGTAACTCACTCATTTATAACATAAACCCATTCCCACGAGACTACATCATTTTCCTGGATAAGAAGTATTCTATGTTACTTCGGGGACCCACCCATATCCATACCAAAAATTATTCAAATCGGTACAGTAGATCCAGAGATTATCCCCTACAATGTCATAAACTCACAAATCCACAAACTTTACCTTTTTATAATACATATCAGTATAGATTAGTAATTGAGTAACTGGAAATTAATCAGTCCTCTTAATTTAGTTACATTCAAAAAAAGTAAACAACATAAACACTCCAAAGAAATTTATGAATGAAAATTAATTACAAAATACTTATTTATGTCTGCCTGGCGCGTAAAAACAGTTATGCCGAGTATTTTGTGCATTGCGGTAGTCAAAAGTCATGTATGTAGTCCCAAACGAATATACTCGTATAATATTAAAGATTTCGGAATACTCAGTACATGTCGTATGTGTGTGCCGGACGTTCTTGAGGTCTCGGGTTGGATATATAATTGAGTCGGACAAAACAGTATTGGATTTTTTTCATTACGAAATGTTCCCGAAAATCACTACATAGTACGAGTATAAAACGAATTCGCTTCCATTGTATGTCCCTATATAGGTATGCTTAGATCTTTAAAACTACGCAACGGATTTTGCTGTGGTTTTTAATAGATAGAGTGATTCAAGAGGAATGTTTACCTATATGTATTATAAATGCATAATATAGTAGAAAAACACTGATAATTTTTGAGTTTTTTTTATGTGATAATACTGTGATTTCTAATGTAAATAAACACATTTTCTTTTTGCGTTTACATTACAAACGCTGGCTAAATCCTACGATATAGGTCAAAATAATCTACTACAGTAATGTAGACCTAAAAATGGTCAACAAAAAAGTCCGCGATGGTAGGTATAATATGTCTATCTCTTAGGGATAACCCACAATAACCATTTTTTATCCTTTACTATTTACGAGAACTAATGGCTTTTTTACGAAGCGATTTTAATCAATACAGCATTAATCCTTATCCAATTAAGTATCTTAAATACATTGTGGATTTGATATAGTTCAATGTGGCCCTTTACAGCCTGTAATTTAAATGAATGTTTTCGAAGATATTACATCTATTTAAAATGCAGGGCCATAGCGATTGCGGCGGTACCGGTAGTACGAGTATATTTATTATTTAGTATCAGCATTGCACCCGTGCAAAGCCGGGGCGGGTCGCTAGTTATCAATAAAATTGCCCCAAATACGTAGCACTTAAACAGCTGGCGAAACGGTGGTGTAGAAATGGACTTCTGCCTACCCCTTCGGGGTTACAGGCGTGAATGACTTTATATGTGTGTGTGTACTGCATATTGGGATGTCAGTTGAACCTATTACTAGTTATAGTATAAAAATATCATTAGCAGGAGTACATACGATAAAAAAACGGACAAAATATGTTATAGTATAATAATTAGGATAATGATAAAATATAATATTAATTATTTACTATTATTTGATACAGGAATAACAGTTTTTTTTAATATGTTCGTCTTAATTTCACCTATTTTGTTACTCATACGAAAATTAATATTGCGTATAGTTTTACATCTAAATGTTCGCAATAAGGGTTTCTTTTAAGCAATAAGTAGAATACAGAATGTAAATATTATTTTATTTGCACACCTGCTGTTCACATCTCTGCATCACCCAAGGTTCGACTGGTAGAGAATGCCTTAGGCATTAAGTCCACCTTTACAATTATATCATTGTATAAAGTGTAAATAAATAAATAAATATTACGGCAAAAATTTAGTTCGACATTACGTCTTGAATCCGCGACGCATTGACAGCAAAAGCCGCGAGTAGTGATAAACTTTACTTTTCTATTCAAAATATTTTCCATGTAATATTAAACTTCTTCGTATTCGTAAGAAAGCTGTTTATTTAATAATATTCTTTATGTAAAGATAGAAATGTTCATCAGAACTTTTGTGTGATTGTGGGACTCTTGTATGTATTAAAGTTAATAATATGCACCGACGCGACGGGGTGAATTTTTATATAACACGATAAAACTTTTTCAGTTAGTTCTATTAATTGAACAAGTTTCAAAATTTACGCGGAGCATTTTATTTTAATCCCATTTTGGATTGCATACCGCTGGGCTTTTTTCCGAAAATAGCCAACGGTTTGCGTTATTCATATTTTAAACAATTTACTGTATAGTTGAATATCAAACACGGATTTAAAACAACATTGTGTAGCAATTCAGCGGATACGTATTTAATAGATGGAATATTGTAGTTTGCATTAGATATTAGTTAGCAAATAGTAATGCATAGTAGATGTTAAGATTTTGTAACTAAGGATATTTTTAATATTACGATAATGTTTAAGTCTATACGTATATTTAATCAATATCAAAAGCTTGCGTGCTTGTTACAAAGTAGAAACTGCGCAATTTCGTAAGCTAAGCTGAACACTTATTATACCTAGGTGTCAGGGAACACAGAACTGGTGTAGCCCAGTGCCATTGTTTACTTATTTATAGATTATTTTATATTAGTTTTAAAAGAGAAATAAATCACCATAATAGGCTTGTGTCGCCTACTGTATTGTTCTGTAGTTCTATTGCCATAGAAGTTTAGGTTAGTTATGTTAATTTAATTGAGGGAAAAAATGGTTTGCGTGTAATTGTTAATTGGAGTACTACTTTAAAAATAGATGTTTAATACTGAGAAAAGAAAAACTGCATTACATCATCATTGAAATTTTGACGAACAAAATATATAGATAAAATAGTTTCAAGACAAAGGACCATGCGCAGTTTATATGGCTATCTGGGCCATGAGCGAACACAAATAAAAGTTATGTACATGATTAGGATTCATCGTGACAAACAAGGATATGCCAGAGCTATACTAGAAAAATCGGTCCTTTAGAGAGAAAACAGTTATACCTAGGGAAACTCCTTTTCTGCACCCAGGGCACCTCCTCGTGGTAATTAGCATCGCTTGGCTAAGTCCCTGGTGTACTCTACGCCGTCATGGCAGAAAGAAGATTCGAGAACATTGACAACGATCCCTCTGGAGTTCACCCTGGAGGAAAGATCATGCGAGCGGTGCATGTATCGGATGGGGAACGCCAGTTTAAATCGCTGTAGGTCATGTAACAAATATTTGAAACGCGGGGATAGGCGACATTCCCTTCAAGGCCCCGAAAATAGTCAAATAAAGAAAAAGTCAAGAAACTTATCATTTTCAAGCAGATTTTATCGTACTATTTAGTTATACCATAACTAAGTTAAAGACAGATTTTTAAGGATAATGTCTTATAGCGGCATGCATAACTTGATAATACCTACACTTTGCTATAGGTGTCATCTCTGTTCGCTCGTGGCCCAAAATGGCAATCCTCCTTTCTTCTGCTAAATACTTCATCCACAATTAAAGGACTTTATCAACGCTATATATGTATATAGTACCTAATAATTCTCCAACAGTAAGCTTTTTTCCCTAGAAAAGAGCAAAATATGTATTTTGATAAAAACATATTTAGCCCCACCGACATATTCGGTGAAATGATTACCGCCTTTCTTATAAGACATGATTAAATTATAATCGATGTGACATATACATAATTTATTAGAGTCACATTTCTTGGTGGGACACGAGTTCTGTACTGGAAAGCCAAGCGTGTAGGAAAGATCTTATAGACATACTTACATACAATACCTAGTTATTTTATTTCCAGTACAGTTCCTTATGATTTTCTTGTAAGAATTGCAAAGATTTAGTATGGGCGTTAAAGAACGTGTGAAAAAAACATAAATGTCAAATTAATTAATTGGTCATAGGTTAACGTAACCAACAAACAAATTAAATATTGTCATATTATGTTATTACAGCTGCGAATGAAAACTTAACTTTTACACTTCTGGTTTACATCATATAAAACGTTTGACATGATGTTCCTTTGGTTATTTATTGACCCATACCACCTCGATTTCAAGGTCATACGGGCGATTATCAATTAATGCAGTTTTTCTTCATAATCAAAATCATTCTTTATGTAAAAGACATAATATGTGTCACTGTGCATCCTATTTCTTCAATCTGTATGCGAATACTAAATTATTAATATAAAACTAACCAAAAATATTGTATGAAATGAAACTAAAAATGCTGAATTGAAACCGCTCTGCAGTCTGCTTACCTACGCCAAATATTTAGCTACAGCGCAATCATAACCATTATATTTAAATAATTGCTTATCATAACATGTGCGCTGTATGTAGACTTGAAGGAAAGCTAAGACAATAATGAAACTATACTACTATGATATCGCTATTGTAAGCTTGTATTAGGTTTTGTATACTAAAGGGTATCTTATGTTTTTGTATACTATTTTATTGGTCACCAGTTGGCAACACAATCATGGTGGCTTTGTGAAATAGAAGGCGACAACAAAGAGGCCACAATACAAGTCACAATACAAGGAGCATGGATTTCTTTTGGCTCCTCGTTTGCTTTTTAATTACGTCTGCGCGCCAATCACTTTAGCGCCGCTGCGTTTACTCCACCTGTTATCGCGGTAATATTTCAACTCTAATATTCCAATGGGTTATGTAAATTTAAAATTTATGATATATCCCATTTTGCTATAAAAGTATAAAAGCAATATCGCCTTAAAAAGATACCACAGTGACGCCAACTGGTGGTTTATGAACCGATGGAAGCCCTCATTGGTGTTTATGTTTTTATTTATATGATAATTAAATGTTAAATAAATACCATAAATGTTACTATTGTAATGTTATTATTAAATCCCATTTTAATTTGTCATTTTATAATTTAAATTAGGAAATCAATTAACATTTAAATATAATAGCAATCCAGATTGAGATTTCTCATTTAACTTTCTAAAGCAGGTTATTCAAGGAAAATGGCGAAATTTTTAATATAATTATTGATTTGTGAGTCCACAGTCTGACAAAAAGTTTTAAATACGACGGTTACGTCCTGTCAACTTTAAAACATAGTCGAGCAGGCAAAATTTTAGATGAATTTCGTAGTCGATAACTGAGATAAATTACAAAATTTACATAGAACACCCAATTCAAATTGTTTGCCAGGCGTTCATCGCACGTAGAGTATACTCGTACATTCCGTTCGAATCAATTGGGTTACCGATATCTGACAGAGCGCCTGCATATAAGAGACTACACACAAATACCAATTCAAGCTATCTTTGGTGGTGGTCGTAGTCACCGATAAATATTTGTAGAATTATTTAATTAATCTTCCTGCTTAAAAATAATCTACCTGCTTCAATCGTATTAAAACAATTTCGCCATTGTTCTTTGGAGTAGATGATTAGAGTTCTCATGTAACTTCACGTATCACGTTTGTGTTGCTTACCCATAGAGTTCAACTTGCGATAGTTCAGTTACATATTTGCGCGTGCCTCAATATAAAATGTGCTGCTGTAACTCGATTGCTCCAACTAAACGAGTTACAGTCCATTGACACCTTACATAGGAAAAAATCTTTTAAAGCTACAGAGATATAATCTATCCACACTACTTGTAAAGTAGTGACTCGAAAAGTCGACTTTAGTATAAAAATATTTGAGAGCTGAGATGTAACGATATGAAATTTATATGCATTTTAAGAATTAATCTCTAGAGTAACTATTATTAATCATAAATTATATTATAAGTATTTAATTTTATGCTGTATATATGTATTTATATTTTATTGAAGATAAATATACCATTCGAAATTTAAATTATTTTCATTTATTAAAAACAATAATTCTTAATAGGTTCTGGGATACATCCTGCAATTTTCCTACAGTCCCTCAACTAACACATTAATATGAAAACATTACATAACTGGTATGGGTACGTTTACCTCAAGGGCATGTAGATATCTCAAATATTATGAGTAAAAAATCAGAAAATAACTACCGCACTACTTTCATTGTCTAGAACAACAAATTTTACTAACAAGAAATACTACAGGAATACACATTAACTACACAAGAAGAACTAATACATTCACTACGTTAATACCATTCACGGAAGGTTTGTTTGTGTTACTGTTATTTAAAACATAAAAATGAATAACATTCAAATCAGCTCAGCGATATACTCGTTCTGGCTCCATCGAACCACGGTGGGCGCCAACACGAAACTTTAAATTATTTTTTTATCGAATGCTGGCGATATTCTGGATGATACTATTTTTAAAATTTTATGTAATTGAAACAACACCGATAACCAAAATAATTTTTAATAAACATTTCAATCACTACATACTACACATTGTAAGTACACATATTGCACAGAAGACATCGTAAAAAAGCTGAGACAGCAAGTAACGAATTAATGGTAAATTATTCACCTTATGATGGTGTATAAAACGCCCAATTCAATCAGAAGTATTAACTGCAACATCAGTCGAATATCGACCGGAAATAATGGAGAGCGCAGCGCCGAGCGCCGCCGTACGTAGTCTAAATACAATTGAGTTATCGATTCTTTCAGCCTTTTAATACGTAACACAACGTCCAACAACATTACAACATCACTTGCACTCAACTAAATGTAATAAATCAAGAGAGCGAGGAAATGTCACTAGCAGGCGCTGCAGAACTGCATATTGACTAAATGGCGCCGGTGTTGTCAGGTCATAAAACAATTTTCTACCAGTATTGATCTGTTTCAAATAATTGTAATCGTCGGAGTATTCAATTTGTATATCAGAATTTTATTATTAAATACATAATTAATAAACCATATTAATGGGTTATATAAGTGGCATGATATTAAAAAGAAGAAGTTTCCATCCACAACTCTCAGTGTTGCCATACTTTGAAAAATTATGGTTCATAAAGCATATCTGAAATTTCAAAATTAACTTTTTATATTATTATATGTATTTTGTAATAATTAATAATTTAATTTTAAAAACAGCACCTCATTTTAAACAAAAAATACATGAGTGTTAAAATTTTAGATAGTATATGAAATTATTATATTTATATTTTTATGCACAAATACTCACCACATGATATGTACACAACCTTCCATTTATTACACTCCATAAAATAGCGAACCCCTATTTTAAAATTCATAAATCCTTAGTAAGATAATTACAGTGGCATAGCAGAGTAGGTTCCTCACTCATAGTTTGATACCCTACTTAAGCCACCATTAATTATGCAAGCGCTATTAACTATGCAAGGGTACAAGCGTGAATTCGCGCATGCGATTATGTCGCTATTGTTAGAACGTAGTTGCAAAATCGCAAAAGTTATTAAACATTGATACATAAATGCTTCCGCACGTTTATGCTATAAATCACTGCCATCTAACGGCGCTGCAAGCAACTAACTCTAGTGCTTCCGTGCCAGCCTGGCTGCAGTGTACTGATGCACTAGGTAGTTCCGCAAACGTCCGAGAGGTGCACGCAGGTCGAGTCTCGTCATTGATATTTTTTTTTTTGATAAGCAATATAGTTTTTATTTATTTAAGAAATGTATTGTTGTTATTGTTATTAAATTTAAAATATAATAAGATATAATAAAAAAAAAATCGTACCATAAAATCGTGTGTGGGCATAACCAAATACACAGTTCGCTTCTGCGCAATGAGGTTGAATCAAATCTGTCAGAGATAATAAAATATGGCTTCGGCAATGATTAATATTCGTGAAATTTTAATTGATTTCAGCGGCCGTCCATTTATTGTCAAGTCAATACATACATAATATGTGTTTCTCTTCTCAATGCTGGTATAGGAAAAAGTTCAATCGTGGAATGAAGTATTTGGATGTAATTCGTTTGCTAAAATTGTAGGTTATGAACTTTAACACGAAAGATAAAACATAATAATCACGATAGGAATATTCGCTAGTGTTAGGAAATATTATGTACATACATAATTATGTGTGAATGTGAATAAACGAATGTTTAACCTATTCTTAACTGTATAATCAACATTTATAATGAAATCATAATTTGTTACCAAGCACACGAAAGGTGAAAAATACATAACAAGTTCCTCAACATCCTCGTCATGCATGCACGACAGTTTTGAGAACTTTATTATATTATTTCCGTTCTTTCATAAATCCCCAATTTGTTGTTTATAGGTGCGCATAAGACGTCCTCGATCGACTCTACAAGACATATTAAGAATGTCAAAATGTTTTTGCGTCAATGCTTCGTGGTAACTTAACCTAACATAGAATTTTTCAGTACATGATATTATTTTAGTAAAAGTATAATAAAAGATTTCGAGCTAACGGCCAAAGTTCACTGCTCGCCATACATTTGATATTTTTATTCTTAGCACATTTAACAAGAATTAATGGATATTGCTTAAAGTATAAACTTGGTCTAAGCCTGTAATGTGCATTATAAACCCACATTTTTTTTAAACACCGTTGATAAGATTTTTGCTTATAAGTAGACGTTACATATGTACCTATTTTCATAAAATTCTTGTGTAGTTATATTAAAAATGTCTTGTTAATAGTTTTTTTTTATTAAATTAAAAACAAATAGCTTTGCGTAAGTATTAGTTAATTTTGTCAACGAAAAGCCTATGAAAAAAAATCCTAAGGGACCTAATTTTTTCGAGGAAATTCAATTGGTTCAACATTTAAATCGTGAATACATAACAATCAGACCCCACATTACCAACTAGTTATAGGAAGGATCGTTTAAGAAAGTAGTTTTTTCAACACTAAGGGACATAAGCTTAGCTGTTATTTCTCTACGACATTGCAATAACACTACAGTCGAGCCTTCCTGTCACGTTTGTCTTCATTAACTCGCGCTCTATGTCAAGCGAAATGTAAAGATAACGGTATATAATATATTCGTAACAAGGGAATTAAGGACTAAAACTCCACTGCTCGGGATTGTACTTTATTACTTTGGATAAACAGGGTCAGTTATGCTTGGAGAGGTTGACGACATATCGCTTGTACTTTTGTATTTTTTTCCAATCAGGTGACGTAAATTGAAACGGAACAGATAGAGACAAGATTATCAGTAATAATGTAAATATACTGTATTACCTAGTTTATTTCAAATGTTTAATATCGATACCTTAGATCGCAACTTTACACGTTTGATATTTACCAACTTGTGTATGTGTGTGTGTGTGTGCGTATGTGTCTGTAAAGATATGAATGAGTGTGTACTGCGGCGGGTGGCGGGGGCGCGGGATCCATTTCTCTCTCTCGTAGTCAGCCAACACGTTCCTTACACAGCCCTTTTAACAACGGTGTTGATTGTTCGCTTACTCAGCAGCGTTTCCTGTTTATGTTTATTTCATCATCATCATCAGTTTGGCGGTTTTTTATGTATTAAGGGACAACTACATTTTTAATTTAGCTTACATGAAGTAAAATAATATGAAATTTAATACAATTCGGATTGTACCTATCTTTAAAGTTACCTATTACATATAATAATATTTTTGAAAAAAAAACAGGAATCATATATCAAGCTTTATTTAAAAATTTTACTTAGTATTAAAAGCGCCAGTAGCCAGCGCCTGCTTGTGCTTTTTACATTACTTTTAACGGGACGGAATGGCGGGGTGGTCGAAAAAGGAAAACTGATTCTCAATTTTGGTCCCGTACTAGGAAAACAAGATATTATGTAATTTCCATCTGCTATGCTCATTAATAACTGTATTGTAATGCCCTAAATTGCCACTAACCTATCAGAGAAAGTGGTGCTCTTAAACCTTTAAGAATAAATTACTGTATGTTTAGCTATTATAGTAATATCTATGGGGAAAAACTATTATTTGTTGTTTCCTTACGTAGTTGACCATGATCTAAAATCAGTGAACATTTGCGTGTTATATCATGAGTAGTTTGAGATAACAATTGTAACACATAACTAAATAAATATACCCAATGGTTACAGTCATAGTTCAATACCATATTTTGTCCGTATCATAAACTGTGAGATAGTTTTTATTAAACCCAATCCCGTAACATAGTGGTGGATCACATTAACATTATCCTAGTAGAATGATCCAAACCAATGCTCTTGTTTCACCGTCTACCGAACAACAAACGTTTGAGGCATTATAATATTATTAATTACACTAGTTACTCTATGTTTTATCCCACCAGAAACTTTTACCAATCAACCCCTTTTACATTCGCGCCGTCGAGACAATGTATCAATATTTAATATTTATAGTAATACGTCTACTTCTCTTGTTTTTATTATACGAGCAATGAACCTTTTGAGAAAGAGTAGTTTGACTCTGATCCTCTTGCATTATTCACAGCACCTGAGGTATTCATGAACGGTGGTTATATGGTCATTTACCACCTGTTAATTTACATACACATAAACTCACGCCTGTATTCCACGAAGGGTTAGGCAGAGGTGCATTTCTGCACCCACATTTCGCCAGGTATCTATGTATCAGTCCCACGTAATAGGGGGCGAGCCTATTGCCGCTTTTCGGGCACATTTCCAAACTCCGTGCTGTTACTGAGAATTTCCTAATGGAAAAACCAAATAACACTTTGCCCGACCCGGGAATCGAACCCAGGACCTCTAGATCGCACGGCACATACTTGTACCGCGGGACCACGAGGCAGTCTGTTAATTTATTACCTGTTAATTTATTAAGCATTATAGTTAGTTTCATATAAAAAACTTATAAGGGCTCAGAAACTCCTGGTGTCATAATGCGGCATACTTTATGTTTTAGATTTCAATCCTACATACATATAAATGCGTAATGTAATGTAATGTACTCCATTGTATTATTAGAATGTCTACAATAAAGTTTTTAAATAAATAAATGAAAAACATTATTTACTTTGCGACACAAAAGAGAGGGAGTAAAGTTTAAAAGATTTAAACGTTACTTTGTATTTCGTTGTGTTGGCTTTGAGATTTTCTGGCGCCCTGTCCAGTTAAAATCTCGACCGTCGCGGGTACAAAACCCAGGCGCGCACCTCTGACTTTTTAAAATCGATACATGTAAGTACTCATAATGATATATCACGTACTTTAACGATGAAGGCGTAACATCGTGAGGAAACATATATGTATAAGTGTACACCTATAAGTTCTTAAGAATTTCCTAGGTGTGTAATTATAAAGGAGGCCCGTGCCTAGATGTGGAATGTACATGGGCAAATAAAATAGTATATTTTTTTAATCGGACTGATAATAAAATATCTTATTTGACACGAGTATTGGTCAAACTAGACTCTGAATTCTAGTGAGACCAATTCAATTTAAATGCATTAACATAGTCAATCGGCACAAGAATATTGATGTCGTCAAAAGGAATATTAATTAATTTTCGCCAATTTCAAGTGTCTAGATTAGTATAATTTTCTTTTAAAAAAATCGGTACTTAATATTCTTCACATATGTGAAATATTCGAAAAAATGTCTTTTTCAAGGGTTATTTTATTTAGGTCAACGTAATATATTGATCCATATCTCAAGTCGAATTTTTAAGTAGAGATACATGCCAAAAGCTGGACTAAGCGTTGTAAAAATATTATTCAAAAACGCTTACATTTATATACTAAAATTGTGTAATATAATTATATTAAACAACATTTCATAAATATGAAGAGAGACAGATTTTGTAGAGACAAAGATTCGCGTGGTAATATCAACATATTATAAGTTGAGCGCTACTAATGCGTCCCTTTATTAAAGGATTTTACGTGTTAAGCGATTGTGCTAGAAATTCATATCGGGCGTCTGCAAACAGTGGCATTAAGTCTGCTCGGAGCTCCATTCATGATATCAATATTCATCGACGGAGGTCCAGTAATCCGGGTGTAACCCCGCGGATTACATCTTCATAACTGCTACTCTGTTCTTTTATACATAAGTTCATGTTCCCATTAGTTACCCGATATCAAGCGTTATTACTTATGCACTGTTTACGTGGCTCAATCTTTTAGTACAATATTCAGTTATGAATTTAAATAGAACAATAGGTTATCTTATTATTGGTTACTTTTTATAATGCCTTTCTTTGTTAATTTTATGACAAGCTTATTTTAGATTTTAACCCTTAAGGTTTTAGCTTTAACAATGTTGGAAACCAAAAGCTTTTCGTGATTTAGTCTAGATGGCACTTTTCCGAACGTTACGCAAACGACCTCTATTAGTAGTTTGTGGAACTACGACGTTGCAGGTTTTATGCACTAGAGCAGTACCCAACCTGAATGTGCAGGCTCTACTATGCTGTTTCGGGAAGCTGCCTCGAGATGGCGCTACTGCACGCGATGTTTAGCTTATCGCAAACTTGTACCGTTTAGTAAAATGATATATTTCCTGCATAATATTCTCATAATAAGTCAATATATACAATGTTTTTTTACTGTAAAAGTTTCGAAAACTGTTCATCAAACAGCATACAAGAGCCAGCAGGTGTTTGTTAGCACAATGTTTAATATTAAATGCGAAATGTTCTGAGCGGAGATGTTCATTTAAAATTTAACGCCGGGGATGTCGTAGCAGCCTTCGTTAATGTTTCTCTTAAAATGCCCGTAGACCTAAACAACTGTTGTTGACATTGTAATGCCACTTTACTGTTCAGCGTTTTCATGAATAAAAAAAAATGTTCAAAGCCTTCCGCGTCTCCTAGTTTTTTTAATGCTTACATATGTATATGACAAGGTTTATTTAATTTACTCACCCATGACTGCACTCTTATTTTAAATAATTAACTTTGTTGCTTCTTAAAGATTTATATTCGTCATAGGATACTGGGAAATATACGAGTTTTATTGATAGGATTGGAACCACATCAAGTAATACTTGCTACTATCCGCTCCGATACGCAAATATATTTCTTTAAGTGGCTTCCATCGGTGACGATCGCATTTCAATTCCCTTATTTGCATATATATCACTTTAATTAGGCTTCATTTAAATGTAAACGGGGTTTTAGTTCAATCATTACTAATAGATTAGTTGCTGCATTTTCATTGGACGTTATTTATTTACGTTTTTCATTTTTATTTTTAGACATGTGTTTTTATCACTATTTCGCAGACTTATGTAGGTTACATATTTGAAATCATTTCATACGAAAAGCAAATGAAGTCAAATCGAAAAT
Source organism: Hemaris fuciformis (assembly GCA_907164795.1). Lineage (NCBI taxonomy): Eukaryota > Metazoa > Arthropoda > Insecta > Lepidoptera > Sphingidae > Hemaris > Hemaris fuciformis. The sequence continues at coordinate 17,727,838 of OU015431.1, read as the reverse complement.
ATAAAGACAATCGCCAAAGATTGATCCAAGTCAACCATTTACGTTGTCAAAAGCTCAAACAAAAATCGCCCATGATCAATACCTTGATAATAACAATTAATGAAAACATAAGAAACCTAAACCATGAAATTACGCAGAACTGTTCTTAATGAGAAAACCTAATATCAATACATTTAATTGAAAAACAATAACTAATTGTTTAGGCGGGAGGTCGGGCGTATGTCTTAAGTTTTTGTTTTATATTTAGAATTTCAAAATGTAACAATGTTTAAATCGATTCTTATTGAGATATACGTGTAATACGCTTTTGTAGACGTGCTACCGCTACGGTTCCAGCGTATTACCGTCCCATTTTCTACGTTCAGTTTGTCAATGGCGGTTATGATTGAAGGCTATTTTTGTTTGTTTTTTTTATCATTATGATGTTCTAAGTTGCAGGGCTTCGAATATAAAACAATACATAAATGAAGAAAGAAATTTAAATGAATAATAGAACAGGAAATGACGTAATCTAAATGTCATAAAAAAAAGTAGTGATGGCCTCGAGGTTTAGGCGCGCGGTCTGCTATGTGTGCATTCATAAAGAATTATCACTGACTTCAACGGTGAAGGAAAACAACGTGATGAAACCTGCACACCAAAAAGTTATAAAGAATTTCTTAGGTGTGTACTGTGTACGGTGTATTGCTCACCTATGTCATACATAACTGATTTATTCGGTCAAGATTATCTTGAAAATTAATTTAGGTGAGTTTGGCAATAAATCTTCAACGTTGTCTAACCTAACCTAACCTAAATAAATATTTAGGTTTTTAATTATTTTTCAAGTGAAACATATATACATACATACATAAACTCACGCCTGTATTCCCCGAAGGGGTAGGCAGAGGTGCATTTCTGCACCCACGTTTCGCCAAGTATGTATGAGTCCCACGTAATAGGTGGCGAGCCTATTGCCGTTTTTCGGGCACATTTCCAGACTCCGTGCTGTTACCGAGAATTTCCTAATGGAAAAACCCAATAACACTGCCTGACCCGGGAATCGAACCCAGGACCTCTAGATCGCACAGCACATACTTGTACCGCGAGACCACGAGGCAGGAAACAATCGTAATAGGTAAATATAATTTGTGTCGGAAACTTGGACATTAAAACGCGGTTTATGTAATATCGGGGTTTTCGGAGAAATTATTTAATTTTCAATAAATAATTCAAATAATAGTATTAATTTGAATTGGTATATGAATATGGTTTGTAGACTTGTTTCGCAAATTGGGAATAATGGTTTTTGTGATATTAATGAATTCATAAGCGTCTGTTTTATTGCCATATTACTGAACTATTAATATATTTATATTTGTTTTTCGTAGTATACACAGAATTCTTTTTCAAAGCCTGTAGCCTGTGGTATTATGGTAAAATTATGCGGACTGTACAACAATATGATACAGTGTAAGTGAACATATAACATGTTAAATATTAATAACATTCGTGCCGTATACCAAAATATTTTAATATAATATATATTATGTATAAATTTTAAACATTTTTCGTTTTTCATCCATTATGTTTCTCGCAGTCTTGGAAGGACGAATAATTAAAAAGTCCTATCCATACATAATTTATTACTTTATAAAGAAAAAGTTACGTATATAGGCTTCAAATTTAGATAAAAAATTAGAATTTATTACTTTTTGTTCATATTTCTGTTCTATTATTATCCTACAAGATGTGGTTTTGGTGGATTAAATGTGCTAGCGGCAAAAAAACATTCACACAGGACAAAATAATTTCATTTATCATCTATGTTGAGAGTCTTGTCTATAATCCTGCGTAACCAATCGTACCATATACGCAAAATAAATAAAATCAAGTTAATGCGGAGGTTTTGAAAATATATTTATTTCAAAAATGTTTTGTTATGAACTATTTATTATGAAACAAATTGATTAAAAATTCAAAATCCACAGCTTCCATTGTTACGTATTAATAGCCGTCGGAATTGAACCCCATGCATATCTAGACACAAATAAATGGTCATAGTGAAAATAAGTGAACGGACAGTGCCAACCGATGACGTCGGAACAGTTAAAACATCGATTATGAAAACGAAATTAATTATGTGATGTATATGTAAGTTAGAACAGTGGTGTCATAGTGTTTTATAATGATAGTGTAGATAAATATTAACAAAATGCTCAGCCGATGGAAGAGTAAAGACAAATCGGAGAAGAGTAGCAAATCATCCAGTTCGAGCGGCAAGAAGAAACGCAAAGGGCGTGACAATGGTGAGTCATTTTTCATTCAAATGTATTATTGGAATTTCTTGTTGTGCTATTCATTGTGAAATATGTTGTTTATTTATATCTGAAACTATGAGCCACTCATTATAGCCTTTAACCGACTCTAGGGCGGAAAAGAAGCAAGATCGATTTGCCTTCAATACATTTTGTTATTCAATAAGAAGCCATCAAACTTAAAGAGCTTAAAATTGTGTCTTTATGAACATTGGCGCGTCGGACTTGTGTTTAACATGTTGCCTTTCATGAAAATTAAAATAAATAAATAAATAAATACACCCAACAGTCACATACATAGTTCTGACCCCACACTAGGATACAAGTCCTGTGTCGTGGGTATCAGAGACTACGAGAGACTTTTCGGTCTCACAAACACCCAGACCCGAGACAAATATTTGTAGATCACACAAATATTTGTCTCGGTGCGGGGATCGAACCCGCGGCCTCTCGTTTCGCAAGCTGGTGTCTAGCCATCTGCGCCACGGGGCAGTCAAATATATGTCAAAAATACTCTTTCTACTGGTAGCTCAATAAAATCTTAATTATGTTCTTTTACCATACGTCACTCAGCTTGACGCGGGCTTTGTCCATACCTTAGAGGGGCAAGCCTTGGTACAACACTGGTATAGTGTGTATGAATTTTTCTTCCGTATAGCTCTGAGGTACCTATACAGATTTCCTCACGAAGGTTTCTTTCACCGCTGAACTGGGTCATAATTTATCGGTACATAACTTATAAGATTCAGAGGCGTGTGCATAGAATTTCAACATGCGACCGCTAAAATTTTTTTACTCGTGCGTCTATTTCTCGTGTCCATGACGACCTAATTAAAATACATTTATTTCAATGGTGTTTGATTGAAAACAAAAATAACTGGGTAAAATATTTTACACTTACTTTATTTTAATACTAGTGCTCTTTTGTACTATCAAGTATAAGACAGTCAAAAAGTTATTTGCTAAAGAGGTAAATCAGCGTGGTAAATTAAAACTAAGGTCTTATTCTACTCTAGAGGTGGCCCGTGCTCAGAACTAAGACGCAGGTAGTTGAGTTGGTAAGATTACTGGGTTTGAAGTAGACTTGTTCTCTTACGTTTTTATATACTGATTCATTTTAAAACGAGTGCCATTTGAGTTACGAATTGCCAAAGTTCGTTATTGGTATCTGTAATGTTATAACATTTGACGTGTGACAAATATAATACATAGATAATATAATTATTTGAAATGTCAAATAATTACTATATTTTACAGCCCCGTGGCGCAGTTGTCTAGATACCAGCTTGCGAAACGAGAGGCCGATTAAATAAATATTTGTGTTTCCCACAAATATATAAATATTACGAAGAAAACACAAATATTTATATAATTGACTGACTGGTTCGATACCCGCACCGAGACAAATGTTTGTGTTTCCCACAAATATTTGTTTCGGGTCTGGGTGTTTTTGAGACCGAAAATCTCTCGCAGTTTCTGATACCCACGACATAGGACGTGTATCTATGTATGTGACTGTTGGCAGTGGCGGTACTTCCATAGAAGGCCAAAAGCGTAACACGTTAATTTGTACTCGTAAAGTCTAGTTTATAATTGTTTATTGTGGGGTCAGTATATTCTCATTTATATGTCAAATCGCTTTTGTTAAATAAAGATTCATTGAGTCATTGACATTGCCCATAAGATTAGCACGGTAAAGTGGAAGTGGGCCGGCCATGTTTGCCGACGGTCGGACGGCCGGTGGAGCAGACAAGTGTTGGAGTGGAGACCGCGCTTAGGCAGACGTAGTGTAGGACGTCCTGCAGCACGATGGTCCGACGACTTGAGAAAGGTGGCGGGTAGCGGATGGATGAGGGCTGCCGGACCGGCATGGTTGGCGCCTACTTGGGGAGGCCTTCGTTCAGCAGTGGACGGCGATAGGCTGAATATATATATATAAATAAAGATTCAAAGCTTAATGATTTTTATTCGGAATTTTGAAAGGCAATCTGGGCTTTTGGGCTTCTATGGATACCTAAGGATAATCTACACAATTAGTTTTGAATTTTAAAAAAAACGAGTGTTGCCGATTTCACACATTGTCTGCTATTTGGTTTCGTTTTGATTAATAAATTATCGTTTTTTTTATTACTTTATCTATTATGTTATATAACAAAGGACGCAACGTGCTCTTCAAAAATATGCACTAAAATCATCAAAACGAGTTAATACGCGTCGAAGCTTCTGCGGATGATAAAATTGAAAAGTTTCCAGCGGGCCCTTACAAGATATTGCTCTATAACGCGTTGGTTAGTTCTCGACGATTCATTAATGTTTCTTCAACTAGCAATACCGTCTCAGAACTGGGCGCCTTAGGCGTTTATTCCCTCTTTGAAAACCTTCGATATTAAGCGCTCTGATTACACCGATGAGACAAGTTATTGGTTCCAGTTTCGTTTTGAAATTTCGCCGCGTAATATTAAACCGTTTTAATAGTTGTTCGTGTCTTTGTAAATGTTAATATCTCATATCTCGCTATTAACGTTAAAGTTTTGTTTTGGACAGTTTAATTATTCGCTACTACGTATAGTGTACGGTATAGCGGGGTAAATATAGGTATATTTCCTTCTACATAAGGTGATTATCATATTGCCTTGTGGTCTCGCGACACTGGTGTGTGCCAAGCGATTTAAAAGTCTCGGCTAAAGTAAATCAAAACATTTGGGTTTATCTATTTGTAAATTCTCAGTAACAGAACGGAGTTTTGATATGTATCCGAAAAACTGCAATTTGCCCCCTACTACGTGGGACTTCAGAACTGGTAAAATGGTTATACCAACACCTTAGGATAGCAGTGAGTGTGGCTATGTGTGCGACGAGATGGGTTAAGCAAAGGTGCTTCAATTAAAACATAGGTACTTAAATCCGCCTAAGATAATAGTAAATTTTTACAAAGTTTAAGGACCGTGTATATAAAAGGTAAATTGTGCCTATACAATAGGTAGGGGAACACTGGGTTACCGGCGGACACAACATTACGTACATCGTAATATGTTAGTTGTAATACAGAAGGACGCGGCACGTGGATACTTGTAACTTCTTTTGATGCATGTTCAATGGTTCTCAGTATTCCCCAGCCCCTACTAAGATACGAGTTTGTGTTGTGGGCCTCTTGGCCCCAAGGCAGTAGTTTACTGTGTGAGACTGTGAATGATGCATTAATTAATTTGTATCATATGTCCTTTTTGGTATATTGACGATATAATTGGCTAATTACGCAGTCGTCAATGCTTAATGCTTCAGTTATTGTTCCTCTATGTCCTAATTCTCATTTCCTATTGATCTATTTTTAAAAAGCGCTTTTGTTACATAACTAAAACAATTATACATATGTTAAAAAAAAACACTTTATAAGCTCATATTTCATTTCAAGTAGAAATTCTAAAATTACATCACGAAGTGAAGTGATGAATTTGTGATAACCTAACTAAATTAAATCACCTGAGGTAATCAGTTGTCTGAAACTTTTTGCTATTTGAATCTACCTTTTTATTCATTGGATATTAGTTATATTCTATTAGTTCACTACGGGTGCTAACATACTATCTGCCAAATTTTTTTTGCGCCAGCAGCGGCACCGCAAAGTGAACGCACTGACACTTGATCAATAGTGGATGAAATGATGTTGAATTGTGGGAAACGTCTTTTAACTTTTCTTGTCAGACGGCACCATTACACTGGCGTGTTCGTCACGCTCTTCTAGAGCGGTTTGTTGCGGTTTGTTTGCGAATATCGTTTTAAGCGGGCTTTAAACATCTAGTGAGAGCTTTTGGTACGCTGGTTTCCATACAAAGTTTCTTAAGCCTTTAATGTGTATGAAAGTCCATTACCAACACCAAACTTGGAAATTTCTAATCTATGCCTGGAGTTAAGGTTCACGACCGCTGATATGGTGTTACGGAAGAGAAAATCGTCAAAGTCACGTTCTTCACACTTTTAAAAAGACAGCTCTACCATTTCAAAAATAAAATAAATCCATGTGAATCTTTTCATGCCTTGAATTTGTTTAGCTGGACCCACCAACTTGTTGAACATTATTAGTAATTATAATTTCCCGCCTAGCCAAATGAATGCAGTAAACAACTGAAAGGCACGTGTTACAATTTTGTGCAATTTGCTGCTTCTCAAGTGAAATGTCAGTGCGATTTTTTTTACTAAGCCTACTCGGGCGAGATAACGTTGTTTTATAGAAGAATAAATAATAATGCTCTTAAAGCTAAATGACCAGTAAGTTTTGTATCCGTATCCTCCCGAAATAAAAAAGTAGACTCAAAAAATGACCAAGATAAATTTGCCACTTGTCGACGGCATCGTGTGTTGAAGCCTGGCTTGGGTTTTAACTAATTTGCATAATTGGGTAGGCCCAATTATGTTTTACGGAACAGTATATTTTTGGTCCAGAAAGTCGAAGAACTAATAAATAATATTGTGGTTGTGGTGTAGGTGCGAATCGTGTCTCCAATGTGTATAGCCGGGTCGTCTAATAAATATGTCTAAAACACGATCACATTATATTATGTAGTTTATTAAACATGACACAAGAGAGTTCATAAAATATCGATGTAGAAATACAACGCTGCCTGTCCCATCATGAATACAGGGGAGTTAAAGAAAAGAAAATTTAAAAGTAAATAAATAATCATTTGAGGAACTTATTTACGTGTTCACAGTTACAATTATTAGATTTGAATTGATTGACCTTCAAACTTAAGGTGGATGTGGATAATCAAACTCGCTTATCTTGTTCATTGACGTAAAATTGGAAACGTTGATTGAATTTTAAAGTTAAATATGAAAACTTTATTACGTAAATGTTGCTAAACTGTCGACTTTACCTATAAAATTTTGTTTCGAATTAGTTTTGCTTTGGGTTAAATTTCAGTCCGAGGCAATTATTGCTTCAGTGTGTACTTCTTGGTTCCAAAAGGTCCCGTGTTCGATTTTCGGTTCAGAGTTAGCTTATTTTGCTCCTCCGTTGTTTTTTTTTTTACAAGAGTAAAGCGCCTTAAGCTCCCTGTTCAGTAGCTCGGGGTCGCCGGCCTTCCAACTCAACGCGTGGAACTATTGTTCGCTTGGTTGAGTTGGGTCCCTAACCAAAATCCTACGCCGGCATACCGACTAAAACCTTTCGATGGCCGTCTTGCGCATTTTGGGCGGTACGGTAAATACAGGGCGAACGCCCTTAATTGTTTCCCGTTGCCGCCCAGCGCTCTGTCCAAATGTGGAATCCTCTGCGATAGGGGGATTCCAGATATCCCCCACTTGGTTATATTTTGGACGCTCACATGGTGTAAGCTTCCGGGACATTCACGAGGACATGCACTCTGCCGCACATCTCGGAGTTGTACAACTCTTGTAAGAGCGTACCTCCCCCGTAGTACGCCTAACAACCCCGATAACCCCTATTAGTCGCCTCTTACGACAGGCAGATGATGCCGTGGCGGTATTATTACGCCCCCAACCACAGGGCGAATATAGGACTTGAAAATACATCCGGTAGGGCTGTATACGTCGGTCGTACGTAATGCTCCCAAAACGTGTGAGATGATAGATACCTCTGACACCCCGTGCGAGGTACAGGCGAATTTATACTATTTAATATTTTATAACAGTGAATTTTCTTTGTTTCAGAAGAAGACTGGCATGGCGATGGCTCACGTATGGACGGTGAGTTTATATGTATTACATCCCAATTGAATTGTAATAAATTGCAGGAGCTCAGAAATACTATGTGCTTTTACTCAGGTAGATGGGACGCTTTTTTGTTGGCTGCAGTCAGTTCTTTGTAGGACGTGTAACTTAATTTCATTATCATCTTGTAGACGATCTTTAAAGGGCACAGACTCACAAAGTCGCGGGAAGGCCAACTCCTATGGAAGTGGATAATTTCTTATTTTCTTGTTTAACATTTTATAGGTACTTTTTTCTATATTGAGCTGTCTTCAATACAGGTTGGACTGTTGCTAAATTATAGTTGTTTTTGGGCTTTTTTCTGCATTGTGTTCGTTGTCTTCATTAAAACCTACAATATTTTATTATTAATAGACTAAAACGTCGCGATCTACGTAGTTGTAACGCTAAAATATACATATAAAAACCGGCCAAGTGCGAGTTGGACTCGGGTGAAGAGGGTTCCGTACGCACAATGCCGTAGTAAGCATTTATTTGTATGCCGCGGGGCGGAATTAAATTGAAAAATAATATCTCCTAAAATATTGGCCGTAGAATGCTCATTGTGAGCTCATTTTTTTCTTTAAATATTCATCTACAAACCGATTCAATAAATCTTAACATTGATAATATGTTCTCCCACGCATTCCATCTGCAAATGTTAGTTGGTACTAACAATATCGAGTGATTTACCATGTTATTCTTATAGGTTTTCCTATAATCTATAAGTAGGAAACTAATTTTTGTTTTTTGTTTTTCAAAATTATAGGTTAAGTAGTTTTAGAGATAAGGGGGGAGGGGGAATGGTCAATTTTCGTCTATTTTCTTGAATAACTTGGAAACTGTTTATTTTAAAATTACAAAAAATTAAGAAGATTTGATTAAGATCTTCACAACAAGCACTTCCATTTGATATGTCACACGATGCAATTTTCTAATATTTTTTTAATTATCCACATTCCCCCCAAAAATGACCTCCTATATACAGATTTCATCTATTCACGTTACACCTCTGCGTTTGGGTTACAGAAATTGATATGTGTATCAAATTACACTTAATTGGTCTAGTAGATTCACAGACATTTTTCTGTTCGGACGTACGGAACCCTAAGAAGGCAAATACAAGCGAATATTATACATATTCGGTTTAAGCTGAAACTGTCATGAAAAGTTACTTGCCATAATATCGATTTAACGCCAAGAGCTAGTGGCGGCGTTCAATAAGTACCCAATAAACTTTGATGAACTGATTGAACCTTTGCCAAGGAAAGTACTGAGGAGCCTTGAATATGAAGCTGTAATTGGTCCAAAGGGATATCGGTTCAATTGACTGAGACTTGAGTGGTGTTTATTAAAAAAAATGCAATAATATATTAAACTTATATCGATCTAATATGTTTTAAAAAAGGGCTCATTACAATCAGCTATTTCGATAATGTTATGCATTAAGATCCATTTTAATTACTCGAAACACATACCTAGATATATTACTTTGTAGTAATATTGTTTTATATTCTCTAAACGTTGGCATTTGGATTTTGGAATAAATATTAGTAATTCCTTGTAACTTCAAAACACTGTATAAAGCATTAAGTTACGTTCTATTAAGCTTATTACATTTTATACTAATTACTAACTAGGGTATTATGTCGGTGGCTATATATCTCTCCTATTATTAATAAAGAAATTGGAATTCGGCGCCCAGCTTCAGAGAGATGATGAGATCCCCATCTCATTTATAATAATAATAATAACAATTTATTTTTGCACCATAATAAAGACATTAACACAAAACAAATAACATAATTAGGTACATAAAAATTGGCGGCCTTATCGCTAAAAGCGATCTCTACCAGGCAACCAGGTAGGGAGAGGGATACTACTAATAGATGGGGCGGTGCTTATAATGATTATGTTATTCTGATTTTATACAAAAAGGACATACAAGTACTCTTGAAAATATATTCATCTCATCTCAATTTATCCGAATTAACGATGAGCGCGACTGTTAAGCGTCAATGATGCAACACGAGATAGAAGGAAGTAATGTCGGATTTCTTAGGTGTGTAGTCCGCCAACCCGCATTAGGCCAGCGTGGTGGACTAAGGCCTAAATCCTCTCAGTTGTAGAGGAGGCCCGTGCTCAGCAGTGGGACGTTTATGGGCTGATGATGATGAATGTCGGATTTCGGTTTGTTTGTTAACTGCTGTAAACTTTAATTGCTTTCTTTGAACGATATTAATAGTCTCGATGTACTGATAAGCTTTATGCCGATTCTAGCAATTAAACTCGTTGTTAAACAAATTTGATTAGGTAATTCACTTGAAACTAGATTTATAAACATCTTTTTTTTGTTTTCGAGGGGAAAGCTGATTATGGCTCACTTCTCACCAGCCCTGGGGGAGGGGGGCGACAAGCGTATGTCGGGGTCACCAGCTTTCCAGACCGGCGACGTCACGTCCGCGTAGGTGTTAATGCCGGGCCGGGTTCCTAACAAAAACCCCTATACCGACCAAAACCCAACGGTGGGTGGCTATCTCCGCGCCAAGTGAGGCAACCACGGTACGTAGATGAGAAGCGTCCACCGTTATTTCGCAGCCGCCCGCTGCGCTTCCGAGACGAAATCGTCTGTCTCGGAGTTATAGGGGGCACAGTTGCACCCCACTAGCTTAGTTCGGAAGCCTCGGTTGTGGGTGGGCGCCCGCGACGGACATAGGCCCTGTGGCCTGTCGCCGCCCCTCTCAGGATCACTTCCAGTGAGGACACGCTGCGAGACACACTTGAGTCACCTTTTACGACAGGCAGGGGATACTGTGGTGGGATTCTAACGCCCCCTTGACTCAGGGCAGGGCGTCGGGTCTAATTTTCTCTGTTGATCCGGCGCTTCCTTCTTTGATGTCTTTGGCGGCCGCGGTCATTGTTTTCTCGATCCCACTCCGCGCTATCCTTCCGCGATATGCCGGGCTCGCAGTGAGGTATTATTAGTAGAGGAAAGTAACCAAATATAGAATACCATTTTTATTTTTGGGCATAACTTGTACAAATGTTATAAATAAACAACTTTTTGTGGTAATTATTAACAATCATATATTCAAACTTATGTTTGCAACAATTTTTGGTTATAATAAGTTGAACAAGATAATAAAATTTTTCAAAAACTAAATAACGATGAAGGTATATATTGAAAAAGTACCCAAAATATGGAATAGTATAAATATTACCAAAAATAAACCTTATCTTATAATTGACTCTTTGACAACTTTGGTTAAATATAGAAAGGAACATAAATTATTTATAAAAATTGCAAGCCCAGATATTAAACTCTGGCCCACCGCAATCATTATGTGCCCAGAGGGCTCTGGGTACCCATGAGGCACTTGGCACCGAATCTTAAGAGTCTGACACTGTAAATTCTATTAAGTTATCGGGTTCATTGTCTGTATTAAACAGCATCACCTCCTCTTTTCTGACAGTCGAAACAATGTAAATCTTTATACATCAAAAAGTTTTACAGCTCTCAAATAAACCATTTTTTCTCTATTACTAATTTTATAGCTTCCGTCATACGCTCTGAATTCCACTCTTTTATCTTCGTTCTCGAGTTGACGCCCGCCGTGATAAAACATGAAAAAATATAATTAACAAAATCAACAATATAGAATAGTCCATAATTAGATAGGTACTGTGATCCGTCCATATTTGGATTTTCAATGATTTGAACCTTACATTATTTTTTTTATATTAAAAAAGTAATACCATGTAATACCGCGAAAACATAGAAAAGAACATCTAAACGACCTCTAAAAGCTATAAGATTAATAATACGTGCACTTCCTGTACGAAAAACACTTATTTTTTACATACCTTAGAAAAGTTTGTGGTAGCGATAAAACAATACACTGTCACAACGACGGAAGGGCTTGCTCGACTGACATGCTACAACTTGTACGCGCGAATGCGAGAAAAAAGAGGCAGAAAATCACTGTTTAATGCGTGTGTGAGTATGCATTTCGGAGAAATGGGAAGATCCCATATTAGGAGACTACTCTATATTTGGTTACTTTCCTCTATTAGTGCAGTAGTATTATTATTTGAATTTATGAAGTTTCTGGTGAGTTTATTTACAAGATCAAATTTAAAATATCAAACCCGGTTCTGGGCTTTCAATAAATTGTAGGTATAACAGTTACCTAAAACACTCACCTTTATATTATGAATTTAATATCTACCTACTATGAAACCGGTTGGAATTTGTGGAAATAAAAGCAAAACATAATTTTTCCTGTCCATCAGTAGCGCGGTCTATGGAGACAAAATCTCGGTGATTAAAAGGTCAAATCCCATATTAATTGCGAGATTTACAGAGCAAACACAATCTAATCGTTAACATGCATATTAACAAAACAAACACAAACAAAACAACAAGACAAACTCATATATCTCAAATTGGTCAGAACAGAACAAACGTCTATAAAACAAACATTTAATTATGAAGCTTCCATTCTACCTTCCTAGAATACGGAGATTTATTCCTCAAATATGTACTAGCCGTAATTTAATAAAGTTTTCAAAAGGTTCCTTTGTCTTATGCGTTTACAAAAGACGGCTGGAATCATAATATTTCTCGTCTAAATATTGTGGAAATGAATTCATATCTCCATTTCGCTGGATATTTTAATTTATTAGTAATAAAACATTGTTGTGCAATATCATGGCTTACGACTTTAAGTGAGTTTAAGCTAGATTAATCGTGCAATCTTTAAAGATTCTGTAGAGATTTTAAATTTTTACTTGCTTTATTTATTATGCAAGTTACTACATGTTTTTTAGAGTCGTTAAGAGTTGGTATAAAACATTTGAACATATTTTAGTAGGTTTAGCATTTGGGAAATTGATACAGAATGAAATTAATGATGTAGGATTAATACAATACTAAGTGATTATTTCTCGGGATGCAACTTATCCTATGCGTTAACAAACACATTAAGTATAGGTGTGTATTCCGAATTTTGTGAAAGCAGAGATATTCTACATTCAAGTTTCGCAACATTTAGTTCCACTTGTGGGGAGTCGAAGGTCATTCCCGGGGTATTTTTCTTAACTCATTGTTGAATTAACTACCTCTATGCCCAATATGATAATCAAATTGGACCTATCGATAACACGCATCGATTATTCCGGGACCAACTAGATAATAATAAGTTACCACGAGTTTTAGACTACCATTCTAATCCATTAAACAGTATTAAAAGAGTAAGAAAGTCGTGATGGCCTCGAGGTTTAGGCACGCGGTCGAAAATCTCGACGGTCGCGGGTTCAAACCCCAGGCACACACCTCTGACTTTTCGAAGTTATGTGTGTATTCACAATGAATTATCACGTACTTTAACGGCGAAGGAAAACATCGTGATGAAACCTGCACACCTAAAAGTTCTTAGGAATTTCTTAGGTGTGTAGTCCGCCAACCCGCACTAGGCCAGCGTGGTGGACTAAGGCCTAAACCCTCTCAATGGTAGAGGAGGCCCGTGCCCAGCAGTGGGACGTATATAGGCTGATGATGATGATGATGAAAAGAGTAACAAACAACACTATCACATTAACTGAAAGAAATATTCGTGTTAAAGACACTCGCAGTATAAAAACTTATCATCGTTCTCCTTCGTATTTCGTGTTTCGAATTTCTTAGGTGTGTAGTCCCCCAACCCGCACTAGGCCAGCGTGGTGGACTAAGGCCTAAACCCTCTCAGTTGTGGAGGAGGCCCGTGCTCAGCAGTGGGACGTATATGGGCTGATGATGATGATGATGTTCTCCTTCGTAACTTAGGGTTACAAAATATCTTTATTATTTAAGTGAATGTGCCACAGAATGACTGTAAAAAGAAGTTCCCAAGAAAAAATAACGTCATATCGATTGTAACATTTTATGGATAGAGGCCACTTCATGTTATATCAATTTGATAAAAATAAAAAGATAATTATTGCCTAACCGCTTTGGAATTGAGTTTCAAAGAAACAGGCTAGTAGCATAACAAACGCGCACGGATGAAAATCTTCTGTGATTTTCTATCTAGATATTATTTCATTGTTTTTCAACACCGGCCACAAGTCTATATAGAATTGTTATAATATGGAATATCTAAAACTTTCTGTTTATACAGAGAATGGAACAGATTGGATGTTAAAAAAGTGTGTGTGTACTTATACACAAACACAACAACAACACATGTGTGTACACGCGTTAGGAGTTATACCACACGACTGAAGTAAAACTTATAAATACGCCCAACAGTCACAGACATAGTTCATAGTTTACACAACATATTATTAAATTTCTGAACGCACTCATAATTTACATACATTTAATTGAGCGTATTTATAAGTTTTACTTCAGTCGTGTGGTATAACTTCAAACGCGTGTACATAAGTACATACACACTTTTTCATTGTTATCGAGTCCCCAAAATGACAATCACAAAAATTTAATTATAAAAATACGCTCATACCTAGTTCTTAGTTTGAACAATATATTACATTCCTGAACGCACTCATAAATATTTGACAACTAATAAATATGTGAATCTCCTTTTATTACTGTCACTATTCTTTTTTTTTTCAATCTAAAACATTAACTTAAAAAAAAAACCATCCGAAACATATTAAAACCTTTCTGATCCATTTGACACTTACATTTAACATAGGCAGCTTCGACCTCTGAATTTTTGCGTCACAGTGATGCGCGCGAATTCTTAAAATTTCACTCGTCATAATTTTTTCATAACGCGCCTAAAGAAGTATAACTTCAAAAACGCAGGATTGGTTTTGGGATTGGAAATACACGTAGGTGAAGAAAGAGTGTAAAAGCAAGGGATTACATTTTGTAAACTAGTACTGTCTAAATAAAAATGTGCCGACGGTAATAATTTGTTGTTTTTCTAATGTTAAAAAATACGTTAAAAAAATCTTTCAATTTAAGAAAATCTCAAAATTTAGATATAACGTTCATACATATTTCCATGTAAGGTTTAATGCCAATTATAGAATAGATCCTCTATTACCAGTTACCAAGTAAAATTATCGACTGCTTACTTATACTGAGATTTCTCCAAAGGAAACCTAATAACACTTTGCCAAAATCTAACCCAGGATTTCCATGAAGCAAGATTTGAAAATATACACCTACTTGCAGTTGCCAAGATCCGAAAGTAGTATATATAGTAGTTGAATTATGTTACATTTTGTTTGTTCGTGACATTGTTTCCTTATGCCAGGGAAAGGAAACTCATTATAATTTAACACATGCTATTCCACGTTCGTAGTAACTTCGTCGCAGATATACTTTGTGAGCGCATTGAACAGGCAGCTTCATTTGTGAAACTTGATTAATTAACGTTTCACCCTGCGCCTTTCATAATGTACCCATGTGTCACATGACCGCTTCAATGTGCTTATTGTGAGAAGCTCTGAATATTAGATGCTGTTTAATTAGACTACCGTGCATGTCTAATAAATGGTTAAGGTTTCAATTTCAAACGCTTGATTCCTCTTGGATTTCCAATGTCACATGTAGGTAGTAATGACAATCTTATATTAAAAGCTCTGAGTTATTATTCTGATCTTTGTTATACTTTCCTTCTCAAGCAAACATAAATTGTTATTGATAAACTCAAAAACTGGCCAAGTGCCTTTCAGGCCACGCATAGAATAGAATTCCGCACTCATCCATAATGGCACGAAGTTTTACAAGTTAGGCCTCTATAACTCCTTAACTAAAAAAATATATCCAAGCCGTTATACTTTTCTACTTTCTCTTTTACTACCATGAATACATTCATTCAGTCTATTTGAACCAGTTGTTTATCTTTTATTAGGGAGGGCGCTCTATTTTCACAAAAAATGCGGTTGAAATCTGAATACAGTCCAAAAAGGATACCTAAATTAAAAAATAGCAGTATCAACCTCACAATGTTTTTTTAAAAGACCTACCCAATGTTGTGGGGTACCACACTTTGGGGTTGATGCGAGAAAAAAATACAAAAAAAATTTTGTTCGTGATTTTATTTTAGTACTATGTCGACGTGGTAAATATACATTGCCATACAAGTTGCACATTTCTAGCACTAACCGTTTGGAAGGTAAGCTGAGGCAGGACGGACGGATATGACGAAACTATAAGGGTTCCAAAATATGAACTACGAAGTCCTAACAATAACACTTTGTCCTAACTCGGAGTCAGAATCCTGAAACACAACAGGCATATCACCAAATTGTGATTGAAGTTTGTTAGAAAAAAGTCATAGAATTTTATTAATCACATAGCCTACTTATATCATAAAGAGACTTTCTAGTTATTATTGAATGTGTGTTGTACGAGATTTAAGAATAACTCGCGTCAAGCTATTACATAAAATATTTAGAGTACATTTTTTTTCTTTTTAAACTTTTAAAGGAAAAGTTAATTAAAAAATGTTTTATATTTTATAATGTTTATAGGCTGAACGTGACTGTTATAATTTATAAAACACAACATTTAATACATATAAAAAAAACAAAGATTAGGATTAAAATTATTATTTAAGATTTTAACAAGTTGAATTAACGATTCCCCTTATTAACAGATCTTGGATGATGAGGCGAATGGAATGGTAAAAGAAAGGTCTATGGCCAGCAGTGGGATGAGAAAGGTTGCGAATGAACGAATGACCACATTTTATACATACGCATAAAAACGCCGTTGAAATGTAAAATTCATTTTCTCTTTTATTTTGCTTGATAAATCCTTATTATCAGAGTAACGTTCATTATTTTATAATAAATACTTAGTAAAAGTTGCTCTCTATAAAAGTTGTATCATACACTCAAAGTATTACCTAAACGAGTTTCATTGTTCGTAATAGCTTTAGATAGGAATCGCAAATCAAGGTCTACGTCTATCAATCGTTAAATCCGAATTGTTTTTATATAAAGAAACGTATGAAATTGATTCCGACAGATGACGTCCAAAGCCTTTTGTCCCATAAATGCTAAAGTTTGTCTGTAAATCGTTGGACCGATTTGAACAAGTTTTGGTATGGAGATAGAAAAGACCTTGGGAACGGACAGAGGGTACTTCATTTAATAAAATTGTGTCCGGCCGGATACGGGCCTCACAGCTAGTTTTTGAATAAAAGCGATAAGTGTTTAAAAAATACAATTCTATAACAATTTTTTGAAAAGTCTCTAACGCGTAAGGCGACTAAGTACCTAGACGACACACGTCGTGCGTCTACTGTGATCTGTGCCGATACATTTTATTGTGCCCTCATTAGATCTTTCTGTACATGTGGAATGGTGCCACTGGGGAATAATTGTACTGTACTATCTATTTTTGATTGATCCGCGTGGATTATTCCACTATGTCGCGCCCCTTAGATAATTTTCCCTTTTCAGCGTGAAGGTTGCTACATGAGTCCTTCGTCATTCAGATAATATACCTTTTTATCAGTCACCTTACAACTATTTTATTTTTAGCACGATATTTCTGTTACTTTTCTTATGACACCATAAGTATGGAACAGGATTATAGTGGTCCTGTTCTTTATGAAAGGTGAAGAACTACAGGCCCATCTCACTCCTGAGACATTTCTACAAGCTTTTTGCGAGGGTTGTAACGATTTGTATTGAACGTAGATAACTTCCAGCCTCTCCAACAACTCGGATTTCAAAAAGGCTACAGTACCTTAGATCGAGTACAATATTTGGCTACTTCACTGAGAAACAAATCTATTGTAATTAAAAAGATATATTTGAAATGTAGTATCAAAAATTATAGTATATATTTTTTAAATTGGTTCAGAATATTATGCTTTATTATCTTTGTATGTTATTTCTTAGTTAGTCAAACTTAAAAGCATCTTGCAAAGCACTATTATTTCAATGTGAAACTTGGAATATTCTGTCTTATATTATGCAGAAAGGTCATAGTTTCGGAGATGGCTGAATTAAATTATGCAGTTCCGAATGAGAGACCCGCGTAATGTCAGAAAATGGATAGCGGCTTGCAAATATGTTTCATGCATTTAATGCGTAATTTTGCGTAAACATTAAATGCGTGTATTTCATCTATGCATATCATACATACATATCCATACAAACCCATTGTATGTGCTTGCTCATACACAACGTTTTTTCTGCAAACTTTGTTAATATGCGTCGAATCTTCTGACTGAATTTTAAAACTGTTACATCCAAATGATTGGGCTGAAATTTTGTATTCACGTTTATTTGAATGACAATGCGCGGCGAGTTAAGTGAGTTTATTGTCAATTGAATATTGGGGACTGGTGGAAAATTTTCTTTTTATTCTGACACGTGCGTAACCGCACCGACACCTGATTAGAGGACATTCATTAATTATATGAGGCGTTTTTGAGGAGAAAAAGAACACTGACAATCAACAAACAGCGGGATCAACATACTCGTATTAGGTCAATAGAAACTTTTCAATCAGTAGAACAACTGCCCCAAGGTCTCGCGGCATAAGTATATGCCGTACTTCGTAGGTCCCGGGTTAGATACCCGGGTCGATTAAATGAATGAATGAAAGTACAGCGTGGACTTTTTCCTACTGCAGTGATGGTTTGGTGGGTTTTAGCTACCAATCAGTGACGGACACTCTATTTTTTACAGGTTCCGCAAACAGCTTCGGTGTATCGAGACACGATTCATACGACAGTTTTTATTTCTCTTAACAAACCCAATTCAATAATCAAGAATGATCCTTTGAGCACGACTCAGCGCCAGCTCATAACGCTTGTTCACTCGAGCGTGGTTGGAGTGTCTAATAAGATTATCATGAAAAAAAAATCCCAAGGAGCTTTCCACCTTGGATCCACCGATAACTGCCCTCAATTTGTAAAGATTTTTTTAAAGGAAATAATTGTGAATAAGCTTGATATTATTATACATGAATCCTAAATCCCTGAGAAGGCAAGCAGAGGTATATTTCTGCACCCACTTTTCGTCAAGATTTTTAATGCCAAGTAATGGGAAGCAAGCCTATTGCCGTTTCTCAGGCATTTTCTAGTAAAAATCTAAATAACACTTCTGTTTCTTGTAACAATAGATTTTGTAACAATAGAATTTCACAACGTATCAATTTATTCATCAACTCTTTGGTTGTGTCAACGTGTCCATGTTACAAACCAATACTGACGAAATAGATGACACGAAGCTTTATCATTTCCATTAATGGAATTGTTTTTCTGAATTATATTTCGTGAATATGCGTATTCAGCGGATACAATATGCCGGTGGTCAATTAAATATGATACCTGTCCGTGCCATTTAAATTACCCGCCTTTTATATAATTTAAAATATAAAAGTTTGATTAATTTTTTTCTGCTTTTGTGTACTATTATTTTTTTCTGTTAGGTTTCGTATAGTGTGTGAGAAGAGAGAGTGCATTTTTTGTCGGGTGGATAAACGTATTCATCTGGTTGGCGACTAGCCTGCCTACGGATTCAAATTCATAGAGAAGAGAAAGATCGCTTCAAATTTGTTGACTTGTGCTGAAAATAATAGTTTTTTAGCTCGTGTAAAATAATTTATTGAAAATCTCCGATTTTTTACTTTATACAAGTTGGAATTAGTGAAATTGGATGCAATATTTAATTTCTCTATTGTAACCCTAACAGATGCATCTAACGATTTATTTATAGCACACTGTGTGGAATATTTACCATAGCGTTTCATAACATCCGTAGTCGTAATGTAAGATCTGGCGAAATTCCAAAACTTGAGGTTACTGACCGTGCAACAGCTGACTCCAACGTACACGCATAAGGTAAATTTTTGTTACGTCATGATATAAGTAAATACGCCGCGAATAGTTTTGAGTAGTATTAGGTTTTTTTTACCTTGGAGATATAAAGTGTTTTTTAAACTCTTCCCGCATAGTTCCTTCTTTCTTAAATTACCATGAAAAAATTACTAAATTTGTTGTAAAACTCTTAAAAAACTTGTAAAACTCCATTCTGTTGTTTGCTTGTGACAGTGGCAGAAATTGCATCGTGTAGCTTTTGCTAAGATCAAAAAGCACGCCTAAATTACATAATTGTAATGCATTTTTTTCATAATTCAGAAGTCGTCAAAAATCAATATTTAGGTGGAAAATTAAATAACAGTATAAAAAATCATCTTTAAATGTACGGTTTATTTTTTGTGTCGCTTATGTATTGGTAATAAATTATAATTGATCGGGCGATTGACACCACCATTTGAAAATATTTACTCTAAAGAACTATGTTTGGAATGCAATGAAAAGCATCATGTAATTTTTTTTAATTCATAATGCTTTAAGCCTTCGTAATTCCCTGCGCCTTCGTAATTCAATTAAAATTTCGGCAATAATTCCGTCAACAAACTAAATGAAATCAGCGTTAAACACTCGTCTGTAAACAATTGGTCGTTCCTCCCGTCTTAAAGCGATTAAGCGATAATATTGATGCATGCCCTTCCGACCACGAGCGCAATCCGCTCTTCTATCTATCCAACGACATTTCGCTCCACTGTTCTATTTATAATGTAATCCTGTGGGATTGGTGAATGGATTTAATTGCTTTCCCAAATATGTAATATACTCGTAAAACATTTATTTGTTTATCATTTCGTTTACTTCTACTACCTACAAGTATCATTGGGCGACTTAATGATGGAATGTTTAAAGCATAATGAAACATGGTGGTCATTGGATTACACACATACCTACATAACCTCACGCTTGTTTCCCCGAAGGGGAGGGCAAAGGTGTATTTCTGCACACACATTTCGCCAAGTATTGAGGCATACTAGAGGCCCCGTAATAGAGAGCGAGCCTATTGCCATTTTTCGTGCACGTTACTAGACTTGAAGCGGCTACTGAGAATTTCCTAATGGAAAAATCCGATAACACTTTGCCCGACTCTAGAATCGAACTTGGGACCTCTGCATTGCACGTCACTTACATGAGTAGCGATACCACGAGGCAGTGGCATGATGATAGGATTTTACCAATGAATACTTACTTACACTGTTTTTACACACAACAATTAATCCATAATATATAAGAAACACCAACTAGCAGTAGGATACTGCTGGGCTTGGGCGGCCACCTCGTCTGAGAGGACTTCGACCATGCAAATCAATATTGTCTTCATTGTAATCTAAATTATAATAATGTTCACATGTTGTTCTGAATGTTCGTTAACAACGCGGTGAAATAGTTGTATTAGCTTTTTAATGTTTGTGAATTATAAAAAATAGGTTTTAGAAACTGGGAAATTACTTGCCCGAGTTTACTCAGATAGTCACTTTTTAATTGGTAAAACGTGAACTGAAAAAATTTTGTAGCACCAGCGAATGTTACCTGAAAGCACTGTCAAAAACAGGGAATTGGATGAAAAAATAAAAAAATTGGACAGGTCAGGATAGTCGGATTTGATTTTCGTCAGTTGATGAAAGTGTCAATACTTATCAAAAGTATTGTATTGACCATTTGGAGGTTTTGATTTTTAGCATTAGTCTGGTAAAATGAAGACATTGGCACCTGAGAGTAAATGAATTGCGGTCTAATCATAAATAAATAGAATGTCTGTTGGAGACAACGATAACAACTATTGACACAATTATTTTGCCATGTTCGTGTAAAAAACATACCTACCTATAACATATATATTCAACATCATCATCATAAGCCCATATCCGTTCCACTACTGGGCACAGGCCTCCTCTACAACTTAGAGGGCTTAGACCTTAGTCCACTATGCCAGCCGAGTGCGGGCTGGCGGACTACACACCAAAGAAATTCCTGAGAACTTTTAGGTTTGCAGGTCTCCTCACCATGTTTTCCTGGTGTGTGTTTGGTGTTTGAACCCACGATCGCCGAAATTCTCGATCGCGCGCCTAATCCTTGAGGCCATTGCTACTTAGAAAAAAGCTATTAATGGCGTGATTACAACATTTCGTTTGAAAATGTTTTTTTGTGCTACAGATTGTTTCTGCGCTGACGGGCAAAATGCGAGCTTCGTCATGGGGGTATTGTTTCGTACGTTATGCAGATTACAAATTGTCAGTTGTGAAAGCATCAACATATAAATAAATTAGTGAAATTCTACGTTGTTTGTTGATGAGACGACAAGGTTCCGTTAACGTTATTATCACAATGCACAGTTTATCTTGAGTAATGCGGAAAGCTAGATGACATAGACTCTTAGTTTATTTACTGGGAAATGTCAGAAAGGAGCAGATTAGCTCCCAAACGCGTCTAAGGACATTCTTCATTCAGCTAACAATTAATTAGGATGTTTGTGGCGCTGTTTGCTGACTCTACGCCAGATTCCAATTTAGTTTAGCATTGATGACAATTATTTTCATTAAGGAATACATAACAAGAGTTAAGTTAATAACGGTTGTTACCCATAAGTGAAAATATTGTCGGTTTTTGTTAACTGTTTATTCGTAGATTTCCAATTATTGAATCGCAATGCATCGATGTCAAAGCAAAATACTGGCCAGTTTAATAATTTCGATTTATATTAATTAATGCCGATATATATTAATTAATACATCTGAATGCTTTGTTATAGTCTTAAATATTTGGTTTTAATTATAACAAATTGAAACGTCCATTCATTGATGAAAATTCGTACCGTTTTGTAGTTCACCGTAGCACAAAATTCCCATTACAAAATATTGCATAATATTTCTTCCTCTTTTTGGATAGTCATGATATGATATTGTTGCATTTATTAAATCATTGCATGATTATTGTTAACATAATTGAATCAATTATCAAATTGGAAATGTTGCACAAATTATTATGTCTAATTAATTGACACAATTACGTTGACCTAGTAACACAATTGCGTACGAAATTCACATGCGTTTCCGGCTGGATGGAAATATCTTGTAAAAGTACTCCTTATTAATAATTTAGTATCGCACGGTGAGTTTTCCCGTTTGTTTTATGTATTAATCATCATCATCAGCCCAAATACGTCCCACTGCTGGGCACGGGCCTCCTCTACAACTGAGATGGTTTAGGCCTTAGTCCACCACGCTGGCCTAGTGCGGGTTGGTGGACTACACACCTAAGAAATTCCTAAGAACTTTTAGGTGTGCAGGTTTTATCACGATGTTTTCCTTGACCGTTAAAGCAAGTGATAATGCATTGTGAATACACACATATTCGAAAAGTCAGAGGTGTGTGCCTGGGGTTTTGAACCTGCGACCGCCGATATTCTCAACCGCGCGCCTAAACCTCGAGGCCATCACTGCTTAGTTTCCCGCTATCCCGTTTGTTTTATGTATCAATAATTTGTCCTGTTGCCAATAATAGTATAGAACATCCAATTATATCAGTAATGATTGGTATCCGCTAAAATCGAGAAGTAGCTTGATGGTTTTCAATTAACAAATTTGGTGACTGTCATTTATTTTAAGTGGAAAGTATAGTCGAAGATAAGATTAAAATTAATGCAAGGATTCGAACCCAGTCATAAGCTGATAGAAAAACAGAATTATATATTATTGAATAAATTGATAAAACCTGTACATTAATAAAACACAGCATAGTAATTGTCGTTGCGTGCAGTAGTGTCACTTCTGAAACATAGAAATGTTACCCTAAATTAAATCTTATATTAAAGTGAATAAAGGAAACTACCATGTTCGTATAATTGCGGAAAATTATTTACGAAATGTTACAATGTTACAAATTATTTACAATGATTGTAAAGATGGACTTAATGACTTACTAATTCCCAATATCGAAGATTTCCTGTTTTTTTTCTTAGTCGTTTGAGTGAGCTACATTATTTGAATATAAAGCATTTGGACAACACGCAGCAGTATGATTCGAATCCCATACTAGGTTACAAGCCCTGTGTCGTGGGTATCAGAACTTTTCGGTTTCACAAACACCCAGACTTGAAACAAATGTTTGTGGATTACACAAACATTTGTCTCAGTGCGGGGATCGAACCAGCGGCCTCTCGTTTCGCAATCGGTATCTAGCTAACTGCGCCACGGGGCTGTCAATATTGCAAACATGTTTTATTTTTAACAATTTATTATATCTTCCACACTCGTGAACTCACAGCATCGAATATCTCAATTGTATTGCATTTCATTGTTGACATAATTGAGATGTGACCGTTAATGACATTTAGTGGCAGTAAATACAAATAATCGGGTCTATATTAAGATAAATTGATATTTGATCGGTGTAAAAGGTTGTAACGTTAACACTAGTCAGACATCTAAATACAAGTGCACAATACTTACTTAAATAATTAATTTATTCCTCGTTATCATTTTCATTTAGTATCTTATGCTATAAACCTTTCCGAATGAAATAAACATAGAAAAATACAAAAAGAAACAGACAAATAGTTAATTTTACTAATACTTATCATAGCAGAATAATCATGTTGAAAATATATTATTACGATAATAAGCACAGTAAATGAAATATTCTAATAAAATGTCCATCAACAATATACTCAGCCTATCGCCGTCCACTGCTGAACATAGACCTCCCCAAGAAAGCGCCAACCATCCCGGTCTTGAGCAGCCCTCATTAATCCGTTACCCGCCACCTTTCTCAAGTCTTCGGACAACAATATTATTAGCATTAAATGTTTCTTTAATATTTCGTTACAGCGAATACCTTGCGTCAAATAACATTACTAAATTTTGTCTTGAATTTCATTTAAGTTGGTATATTTTCTACTATAAACATATTTTAAAGCGCGAAAATAACTTTTCGATAACGTATGAAATGTTCGACAACGACGGATGACAGAGACAGGTGTAATTACTCCGCCGCGTGAAAGAGTGACCCACTAGATAGTACACGAAATAGCTCCGTGAAACAGAAGTTTGTACGAGCTTATAAAGCTTTTTCTTACAGAAAACGAACAAATGATATTAATTAAACATTAAATAACATTATCTAAAACATGTAAGAATGTTAAAATATGTAATCGAAATGTATTTGTAGCATTTAAAATACTGTAATGTAGACCGTCGGCGAAGAGCTGTGAGCAGTAGTACGCATGCGAGAGTATGGCCGCTAGCAGGACCGCCAACCTTGACCCTCTGTCATTGCACGCGCGTATAAAATAGCGGGAACTTCAGTGCACCTCCTTGTTTGTTTACGTTCATCGCCAAAATCGCATCAACATTTGAGAGCGCTGCGGGTCGTGTACTCGTAAAGTTATTGTGAGCCGTACCTCCCGGTTACTCGTTAAAAAACTGAATTTCAAAGATCATTTGCCACATTTACTTTTATTTAATTTTTTTATTTCTCCCAATTTTTCAGATTTGCAAATGGTTATGAATTTGAGTTTTAAATACTGTGACTGAATTTTCACCTAATACAAACTGTGTACTAATTTAGTGGTGTAGTGCGTTAATGTGTTTTTAGTTAAAGAGCAGGGCAGCTGTCCGGCTTGTAATTTTTGAGTATGGAAAAATTATGTAGATTCTTTAACACCATTTGCGGCAGGGCAAGTGTAAGTTATTTTTGTTTGATTGTGTACTTTTATTTGATGATTATAATATCATCCAAATAATTCATTTATCAAATGTGTAGTGCCCCAGGCCGTCGTATGTCGCAGTTGGGCCGTACTTCAGGGCTCGAAATTGCAACTATTACCACGTTAATACGGCCCACGACTCCATCGAAAGTGATTCGGGCCTGACCACATATAATCACACCATTGAACTGGCTCAAGAAGCTCTAGAATCTCAGCCCTCCAGCGTTGTGGAAACAGGTAAAGAGTCGGAAGATGAGGAACCTGAGTCGGAAGATGAGGAACCTGAATCGGAAGATGATGACGATGAAAGCGACACCTCCGATAACGCCGATGATGCAGACGATGATGACAGTGCTGGCGGCGCCGGCAACGCCGACCAACCTTATTATAGCGATTCTGATAACACACTCTCGGACACCCTCAGCCAATGCGGTCATGACGAGGGTTATAGTGGGCTTGATCAGTACGGCGACTACATCGATGATAGCCAGGTCCGCTATATTTTTTATGTCGTTGAGTACCTGGATGAAGTAGGTCAAGACGCGGATAACGAAGATACTGATCCTGATTCAGGATGGGAAAGTGAGTACTAAAAATAGGTGCAAAATTTTAAATTATTATTCGTTGTTCTTTTTTATACTGAAAGCAATTTTTTTTTGTCAGTTAGGATTTTCTTTATTTTGTAACAAAATTGGCATATTTAATAATATCTTTTTTTTTATCAAAATACGTTAAAATTTTAACACGTCTATATTATAAACATGTTTGATGCACTGCTGGGCACGAGCCGGCGGAGTGCTTGAGAGCGGCTGTGGCTTTTGCCACTAAGGTTTTGCCATTAAGGATTGCGGGTTAGTCGACTACATATACACATAATATATAAATTCTTTGAAGAGATTTCTCACGTATATGCAGTTCTTTGCTGAGGCTTTATTTGCCTTTAGTAACAATGAATGCACACGTGGATTCAAAGTCAACTCAGCAGTCTCAACACCTGTAAATCATCAACATGGATTAATAGCTTTTGCCAATAAACATTGAAATTAATTAAGTCATACAAAACTAAACATCGTGTTTATTGAAATATTGTCTGTTATTTTTTATTGAATTAACTGGAATAGTTTCTATGTTTTAACTAAGTTTTGTTTTTTAATAAACCTACAAAATAGTTGTATCGGTAATCAAATAGTTGGATTTTCTATAAAAAAAGTCTACTTTATTTTTGGGCCGAAGTCCGAAAATGGGTAACTTGTATTCGTAACTACTTTTTATATACTTCATTTTTACAAGAACAACAACATCATTAAGAATTTCAATAATTGTACATATAAATTCATTTTTCAAAGCTATTGTGTATGCAAACACTAATTAAAACAATATATAAACACGGTATGTAGGGCAAAAATCCTTCCCTGAGACTTTTTAAACGTCAATTAAAACGTTGTCAATACTCTCTCACAGAGAAGCGTTATATTTAAAAAGCAATACACTCAGAGTAGGAGGAATAAATAAATTATACACTCAATAAGCCCGTAAGAATTCGCAAACCGGCGCCCTTAAATTCATATGTCGTGGGTTTATGAGATAAGAGAAAGATGCCATAGTCTCATAACATGACCTAGGTCTATAACATTCTTACCGTGTTCCAAAAAAAAATATTTGCAAACCAACTGGCCGGGGTTCAAAAATTCAAAAAACAGCTCTTGATTACACGGAAAGTGGCGTAAACTTTTGCGCTCTCATGCAAAAAAATATAGCGTTAATGTAAATTAAATAAATTAAACCATTTATTTTTGTCTCAGCCTAGACCGGGAATGGGCCGGTAGCTTAAACAAACCTCTGCACTAAGGTCGAGACCGAGATATATGTTATTTTCATGCAAAATCTCTATTTTTAAACTATAACGTGTACCTATGTTTCAATCACTACTTTTTCCGAGCAATATTTTTTCCGACCGTGCCTTTTAAAATTTGCTATCCTTCAAGAAATTAAAATAGATTGTTTCATGCAATAAATACTTATCATTTGAAAATCCGATTCCACGTTGTATGTATGTATAAACATATTTTTTAGAAGCCTAATTAGTAGGCCTTAGTCCATTACCGTAAGATGGGCGGCAGGACGAAAGGTCTTATTTCTGTAGCGTTTGTCCAATTCGCGTTGTAAGTTGAGATTAGTACGATTTTGTTAGAAACGAGTCTTCTAAGGGCCTGCCATGTTATAAGGACGGTTAAACTAAATGCCATTCATTAGCTTTGAAAAGTCAGCAATACAGATTCTTCCTTCTAAGAAAAGGGAACGCGGGTTGGCAGAATTCAAATACTTGTGATGATTCAGTGGGTAATCCTAGGCAAGAAAGTTTCATAACTAAATATTAATAAAATCACATTTTTGCAAAATGTTATCAAATTTTAATATTAATTGCTAAACAGGTTGTGTAATTGTATCTCTGCACAAACGTTCACGCCTTGGGTAAGTTAAATTGATCCGGCTATACAATTACACGCTCTACAAAGGTTCTCATCCTCAGAATAATTTCAAACTAATCAACTCAACTTAGTGGAATGCAAATGAGTTCAACTATGTATATTACATGACGTGTATTTTTTATAAAATTAGCTTCACAGACTTTTATCTTATTATCGAACTTTATTCTAAATAAGAGGAGTCAGTAATGATTTTTGCATAATATGTTCGTAGTGAAACAGAGAAAGTTAGGTCAATTTAAAGCAACAGTAATTATCAAAAAGGCAGAAATAGTAATGTGAAACTGTAATGTGAATGTTTTGCCTACCAAATAATTCCCAAGCAACAAGCGTCACGAATCTAACGCTACAATACATACATAACATGTCGCGTTATACTAGATGTCATAACTTATAATAGAATATTGGGTCTAACGTCACACAGACCCAACAAAGCATTTGTGAATCGCCTAATTAGTAGCCTCGATCCAGCCTTTTGATTCACGCGGGCCCTAACAATCTGTATTGCGAAAGCGTTAGGTAACAGTGATGTTGATCAAGCCTCGTTTCACGCATGTATAATGAAATTTCCCTACAAAATTGCTTTACTGGGATTTTACGCAGAGTATCATGGCTCTAAATTTATAGCGCCCAGTGTTGAACAAACAGAATCACGTCAGGCGCACACATATATGTAGGTGTAAAATGCAAATGCAGATATATTGAAAAGGTCTATGTGGTTCAGGTTTTTTAATCAGTATCGTCGCTCATACCATTTCTCTCTATGCAAGTTAGCGAAGTTAATATACGAAGGAAATTGGCCGGCGAGAACTACCGAGTATGCAACCTGCATACTACCTAACGATGTGACTCATAAGGGCCCCTCAGCTCGCTGGGCGTGCTGCGGAGGGGTGCGTTCTCACTGAAGGTGACTTCTAGAGGGAACGCCGAACTGTGGTCTATGTCCGTCGCAGGCGCCCATTCGCTACCGGGGCGCCTAAATTAAGCTAGTTGATATGAAACTGCGCCCTCTACGTCTTCGAGACGGCCGAAACGTATATCCTCTCGAAGGCGCACTGGGCTTCTGCGGAAAAATGGTGGGCGTTTCTCGTCTACACACCTTGATCGCCATATTTGTCGCGTAGATGGCCACCGGAGGGCTGTGGTAGGTTTGTCGGCGTAGGGATTTTACGACATGGCATTAACTTACTACCTTACTATTTTCCTACTCTGATTAAAGTTGGCGATGATCGCAAAGCTTTGGGTTAATAAATAATTATAAATAAATACACCCAACAGTCACATACATAGTTCTGACCCCACATTAAGATACGAGTCTTGTGTCATGGGTATCAGAAACTACGAGAGACTTTTCGGTCTCACAAACACCCAGACCCGAAACAAATATTTGTGGATCACACAAACATTTCTCTCGGTGCGGGGATCGAACCCGCGGCCTCTCGTTTCGCAAGCTGGTGTTTAGCCAACTGCGCCACGCGGCTGTCAAACGTTAAAGTGTCGGGCTGGAACCTATCAAGTACTTATTGTTGGGATATACCGCGCACCCTGTTTACTAATTCGGCATTCGTAGAAACGTTGTCATTGTTTAGGGGTATTTTTATGTTCGCAAAAAGATTTTTATGATTATACCATTTAGTAAATGATGTTTAATCTGTTACATTTTCCTTAATAATTAGTTTCGATAAACCAGCCGCTATTTCTTGTATCTATTCAAGCCACTATCACAGACTGTCATTCACAGTGTTACCTTTTGATTTCGCAGATATTAATTGAAATGTCTGTACACAATATCTACCTATATCTCTCGTGTATTTCGAGTACATGCAGCGATATCTGAGTTACGTTGAATTTACCTATTGCACATGGTTAGTTTCTCTTTGACATTTAATACTCTTATTCAAAAGCCGTAGAATAGATGCGCTGTAAATTCCTCTTCATATAGCGCATAAAGCCTTTGATATCAAAATAAATGTACAATCCGGAATTCTACGAAGCCTCGCTGTAGGTTTTTATGCCACTTTGACGTCATATTGCGTTCTTTTATTTTCGGATTTCAGTCACATTTCTACGATGTGTGTGTGTGTGTATTAAAGCGGATCGAATGTCTTATCACATGTAATGCTGTTATAGCATTATGCCTATTGTTAAAATTTAGGTGGTAGATTTTTAATATTATCTACTTAATTTTTATACGTAGTGAATAATATACTACATTGTCGACATAGGTTGCATACTAAGACATTTCTATGTTTTTCTATACCCGGCTTAGAAGCAGAGTTTCGAATTATTATACATAATTGATAACAGTAGATCAAAGATCAGAGTTGTGTTCCTATAGGAGACTATTATTTATTATTAGCTTTTGCCTGCGACTTCGTCCGCGCAGACCACCGGGTCGGGTTCAGAAAGAAAATAAGTAGTAGTCTATTTTACTCCACAGAGTCCCATTTATGTCCATACCAAAAATCATTCAAATCGGTCAAATGATTTAGGCGTGATAGCATAAAAGACATACAATAAAGTTATTCTCGCGTTTATAACTATACCCATTCCCACGGGAACACAATTTTTTTTGGGATAAAAGTATCCTATGATACTTTGGTGGATCCCGTCTATCCCCATACCAAAAAATCATTCAAATCGGTTCAGTAGATCATTTATATTTTTACCCTCAGTATTTATTTATTATTTAATAAATAGTATACAAAGTTTCATGACGATTGGTTGAGTAGTTTTTGCGTGAAAGCGTAACAAGCATCCCTACATTCACATTTATAATATTAGTAAGGATTTCAATTATCTTAATTTCTTTTTTGGAAAAATAATTATGTATCTTGGGTTATTATAATTTAATAATGAGGTTATTTAAAGTATCTTAGATTATTGTAACTATATTCCTTAGTTGTCTCGTAGGTATCTTAAGTCTTCTTAACCAATTGGTGCACAGTCTGTTTTTCAAGTAGGTCGTATAATACAAATACATATTTCCTAGGGTATGTTACTACAGTGATTTTAATTTAACTGATAGTACCTACGATTCCGCGTAGCGTCTCCGGGGAGTGTGATCTTCAACATGTTGAGAGCAACTGTATTTTGAGTATATTGCTCGCATCGTACGAAGTTTCGTACTATACAGACTTCGTGAAAATCAGGCTGAACTTTTCTGTACTTTCCGACGCTTCTATTCCATTTTATTGGAACTCAACATTAGCAGCCCATATTCCAGTTACGCATTGAAGCGTAAATTCTCCTAACTTCAATATTTTTGTACTTCAAGGAACTATTTAATATCAATTTTTATCTCTCATAGTAGTGATCGCCTCGAGGTTTATGCGCGCGATCAACAATCTTGGTGGATGTGGGCTAGGCATACACCTCTGACTTTTATTTTAACGGTGAGGAAAAACATCTTGAGGAAACCTGCACACCTAAAAATTCTTAGGATTTTTTTAGGTGTGTAGTCCGCCAACCAGCACTAGGCCAGCGTGGTGGACTAAAGCCTAAATCTTCTCAGTTGTAGAGGAGGTCCGCGCCCAGTAGTGGGACATCCTATATATAAAGGCTGATAATTATGACGATAAATGACAATTTTTCTGGTGAAAAATTTGAAAATCATTTTTGTTGCGGATTAAATATAACTTTTTGCAAAAAGTTTCGGCGAGCTCGGTTGATTCTTCAGCATTTGTCGCTGCCGATCCATTTTATGGGTGAAAACGTAATTGATTGATCAAAGTTTTCCACTGAGTCATTTATAAGAAATATACCAAGTCTCCAAGATTTTTCCTGAGATATTTCTTAAGTAATGAAATAAAACGAAACGAAATGAAATGAAATAATATTTATTGAATCTATAAAATGTCAAATACATCATTAAGATTCAGTCATTTCAAAATTTACCACCCTGTTCGGAAGGCAGTCATCACTAGATAAGAACGGGCAAGAAACTCTAGTGTTGCTCTTTTCCAATCAAGAGATAGTTTACAATATTGATAGACTAAATATTCCGAATTAGAACAGTTCATTAATACAATCCCAGAATGTTGTATTAAATATGAGAATAACATAGTGATCTTAAATGGAGGAACTGACATTTAACCAGGTTAAAAGTTCATAAATGCAAATAAGCAAATTAGGCAGACCAGTCCACACAAACAGTACCCGTTCACGTGTTTGACGCATGTGCCAGCCATCGGTCTCCTCAACCATTTCATAGGGAAGTGACCGACCCGGCACACGACGCCACCGTAAGCACAGACATTTCAGCGAGCATGGCATACCTAATTGCTTATAAAATACTAAAATAATAGTTGAATATATACAGCTATGTCCATTGAAGTACACCTAGTCAGAATTGGGATTACAATAATTATTAATTATACCCTGGCTTCGTTATACTCCATATATTCTGATATTGTATAGTAGGCTTTGTTACATAGCTGTCTCTTAGTAATTTATTTGAATTAATGGTACTTTAAAGCCTTAATATTATTAGGGACTTTATTGTAAAGTGTATACAGCAACCCTTAAAAGATTTGCTGATCTTGTGGAGCCTGGTCTGATAAGTTACTAGCTTATGTTTATTGCGTGTATTTCTATCATGTATGTCAGAAGTATTTTTAAATTTATGACATACATAAGATTTGCGTGTATTATATTGTATATATATGAAAAAAAAATAACGCAAAATTTTCCCATAAATGCAAACCGCTTGCATGCTGCGTCTTGATGCTTTATTACAAGCAATGTAAGACGGGAAAAGTCGGGAAAAATAATATTAATTATTGAATTCTTGGCTAAATACTATAAATAGTTAATTGGAAAATATTTCTAACAGTAAATCGGAGATATTTGAGAAACATTTTGTTATTTTAATGGATCAACGTTACAGTTTAATGAAAGTTACCGTTTTATATTAAATAAATAAATACATCCAACAGTCACATAGATAGTTCTGACCCAAACTAAGATCAAGTCTTGTGTCGTGGGTATCAGAAACCGCGGCCTATTATACTGTATATTGGCACGATGACTTAGTTGAGTTTTGAAGCTCATATAAATTTTATAATTTTCGTATCCCAGTTTATGAGCCCTGAACCAATTTTTAATGAAATTTTAAAATATTAAAGTTATACCATAAAAAATACCAATAATGTTAAAATAGTGTCTTTCTTTGAAGCTTTATCTCAATGTCCTTTGTAATTGATTATTTTATCAACTTGCAATCATTTTCACATTAATTACCTAAATGCGTGTCCTTTTTCATAATTTCTTGAAAACGTTCCGATTACAATTTTACTTCTATTTTTGATGCATAAATGCCCGCTTATTTTTTTTTATTAGGCTTACGATAAGAAACTTCATCAAGTATTAAAGCTTGTCTTTTGTATTAAACATTGGAAGCAGAACCGAGTGGACATGAGGTCAAATTTCAAAGTTGATTAAACAAAAGAAATTACAGCTACTTATAGAGTTCACAAATAAGCATCAAAAGTTGTTGCTCCTCATAGATCCAACCTCGTTGCAACTGCATTACCGGGATACATTTCGTAAAGTCAGAATTAACTATGTTTGTATTCTACGGAAATATTAGGAATCAATTTAAATTTAAAGACTGTGATCTGAATCGGACGAATATATTTATAACATGTTACCGAGATCAACACACTATTGGAAATATATATTATCCAGTAATCTCTTTAGGAAGTTTGACATACCTTGGTAGTAATCGGGCCGGACTGTGAAGTCGATGGTCGAAGTTCAAGCCCAAACCACAAGCACTTAGTTACTTAAGCGGATCTAATGGATAAGGACAGCGCATCAAGTAGCACTATGCTGGCATTATTATAAATTAAATTCAGGAATAAACAAGTCCAAATTTTGCTTTTATTCAGTTTATTTTTATCTTGTTTACTATAAAAAGGTCTCTTTAGCAGTCGGGGTTCGGATTTGTTTTAATTTATTTCCTTTGTATAAGTCCTCGTTTTTATCAAAGGATGAAAAAGAGCAAAGTTTTTTCATTTTCAAAGGCCAAAGCACCATCCGAGGGGAAGACTAAGCGCAGCTGCAAAATTAAGATGAACTGATAACGATTGTTCACTTTATTACACACTTTGTCTAGATGTTTTTCATGTATCAATATAACATAAATCGCATTTAACGCCTACGTCCGATACGTACATCGGTCACAGGTCCATATTGTCTATTAAAATAAAATTCCTTGGTCAGATAATGTATTGAGATTAAATTCACACACACTACAGTGGCTTTACAAATGAAAATCACGAGGTTGATTGATCTCGTAAAATGAGTTTGTTTCAACTTCCGGGGATTTATTGTAACGCGTGATAACTGTTGTAGAACTTTTAAATCAAACACATAGAGAAAACAAGAAATGGATTTGTGGAACTCCCTTCTTCCATTTCTGAAGCTATTGCACTGAAGCACAAACAAATTTTTAGTTTGACTGTTTTAAAGTGAATGATACCTACTTGATATCTAAACAAAACTTAAAGAGTACAATTGAAATACAATGTAAGTAATTCATCGTCAAGATAAATATTGTAAGTATATAAAGGTTCTACAACAAATTTATATTGAGAGTTCGTATTTATGTTATTACCACCTATTATTATTATTTTTTCAATATTATCTCTATTTAAAGCTTTTTATATGGATTATTTTGCAATTTAGATTTCTAAATGAATTATTCAAATAACAAATTTCCGGCAACCTTTTTAATTTATTATAAACATAATTTAAAATTTTGTATCTTTACATTTTTTACATGTAGGTAGGCTTTTTGTGGTTAAGGTTTGATGTCATGCGATTTATTATCCTGTGTCTTTATATTCTAGTTTAGACCATTGAAAATACTTTTAAATTACATATAATTTGTTATGATCAAAGAAAAATAAACTTAATAACGCCCATTTACTTGCCCTCACAATCGTGTAAAAGATGTCATACAACACAATCATTTGTCCCGCAAAGCGTCTGCGTGAATCACAAAATGACGACATCATAAATTGCTTGTAATTAACTCTATTCAAATGGCCATATAGTGTTATCCATATGGTGACAATGCTCGATGCCAACGCCAAACAGATTCTAAACTGAGTTAGTCCAGAACTGTTGGTAGCGTCGCACAGTTCTAGTGTTAAATAAACTAACTTATGCGTCGTGAATTTTGTTATTACATTATCTAAACTGGCTTGTACTAGATTGCCCTTTATAGGATTATTGAAAGTTTACAGCTTTAAATGATTCGTATGCAATTTTGTTGCCGCTAGGGTCGGAGGTTCCAGGCACAAATGTAACCTGACGTTTAAACACTAGGATCTGAGTTTGCTCATTAAACTTCTCAACCATCTCGTTCCGAATCCGAATATTGAAGTATCCAGTAAGTTTCCAACTGCAACATTTAATTTATTTTTGTGTTTTTTAACCTTTGATTAAATTTAATACAACTAACACAAGCAGTGATGGCCTCGAGGTTTAGGCGCGCGGTCAAGAATTTCGGCGGTCGCAGGTTCAAACCCCAGGCACACACCTCTGACTTTTCGAAGTTATGTGTGTATTCACAATGAATTATCACTTGTTTTAACGGTGAAGGAAAACATCGTGATAAAACCTGCACACCTAAAAAGTTCTTAGGAATTTCTTAGGTGTGTAGTCCGCCAACCCGCACTAGGCCAGTGTGGTGGACTATGGCCTAGACCCTCTCAGTTGCAGAGGAGGCCCGTGCCCAGCAGTGGGACGTATTTGGGCTGATGATGAATACAACTAACATCATTTAGTTTTTGGGTTTCGGCATGCACTTTATGTTGAGATTAAAAAGTGTTGACTGCACTAATTGGGCTTTATTTTTGCTTTTACTAATAATAGCCTTAAAATAAAATATGCATTTCATTAAAGGGCATCGTGTATAACGTAACTCAGCTGAGCTTTAATGAAACTAACTTCAATTTTTAATTCCTTCACGTGGTAAATACGTGGGCCACACGCGGCCTCCACTGATGTTTGGAGTTTAAGTTGCTTGTTGTAGGTTTTTTTTAACGAGAGGAAAGCGTCTTAAGCTCCTCGTTTAAGTCTAAGCTCCTGCTACCTCGAGGGAGGCCAAAACGGATTTGTCGGGGTTCCCGTCCTTCCAACATAGCGTACGAAACTATTGTTCGTTAGCTTGACCGCCCGCTCCGCGCCTCTTACGACTCGCAGGAGAAGCCGTTGCGGAATTCTTATCCTGACCCACACCCTCAGTACACAGGCGGGTTGTATACTTTACTGAAGCATGAATGAAACGAAGCACCTTATCTTACTTTTAAAAATAAAATTTCTTAAATAAAATTCTTTGAGCTCTTAAAAATAATACCGTTAATACTTAGTTTCCGTTTTCCGACTATTACACACATAAAATAGAAACATTGAAGACAGTTATATTTTTGAACTTTCGCTAGGTTTAATGCCAAAAATTAAGGATTTTTTTAAACTGTTAAACCTGCAGTAAACTCTTTGTTATTTTATTACGTAATCAATCTTTTTTATAATTTCAATTGAGTTAGTACTCTAAATGTGGGTTAAAGCAATCATATAAATGAAATAAAAAATATTGTAATCGATATCGGATCGGCTTGTAATCGATATGGCGTAGGCCTTCTACCACGGCAAAGGTTCTGAAATGAATATAACTGAATTATATAATAAAAATTTTAATTATAAAAGATGCATAGCTAAAATTTTTGTTAAGGATTACTAACAAAATCTAATCAATAATATTTTTGGATCATTGAATTATTTTGGATATCTGTACGTAATATTAATATTCAAATAAAATATAATCATAAAGAGAACGATTGAAAACATCACATTAAATTGTATCATGAGAACGTATAGATTAATATTAACGTAACCTATATTCGAATTGTTTAAAGTTAAGTTCGCATTACTGATTTGTATATTGTAGCATTCAGATATTACTGTTGAACTAGCTTTTTATTAACAACAATGCATGCCTTCGATCTAAATTACAATACGCATGAGTTGTGGTTTCGTGCTCTGATATTTCTCGGAAGTGTGATAGGTTCATCCGATATTAAAAATTGACTGAATTCGCATTTTGTCTAGGGGGCTTGTCGGATGGTGAGGCAACCCGTGGACCAACCCGGGGACGTCCATCTCGCCGTGACGACCCCCGTCGCCACACCCTCGCTGGAAACCATCTTTACATCCATCCGCATCACCCGGCCCACGGCGCAATGGCCATGGAGGTAAGTTCGTTACATACATCGGCGAAAATATGCTGCGATTTTTTATTGTTACATCTGCTGTGTGAAACATCGATCTGAAACTTATTCTACAATTTCTGCCATTTCGTGTATTTATCCTAAAGAAGGTCAAACGTAATGAATACACAATTTATAAATACTTGACGCCGATTTTAACCATAAATTAATCGTAGAGGGTAGTTGTTACTGAGCCATAAGTCATTGTAAGACATAATTATTTTCTTCTTCTGATAAAAAAAGTCAGCGCTTGTTATTTCCGAATGCCCTTAAAAATAATAAATAAAGTTTTCTGATTAGCAATTTATCTATAGTCTAAGGGTTTTCCGTATAGGTCTTTCAACTGGCGTTCTTGTTTCACGTAAGCTGTCTGTTTATTCACTGAAAAAGTGACATCGCCATCGAAGTTCCGAATGCCGGCATTCATGCAGCGGTGGCCTGTTAGTAATTACACCAACCGGACAAGTAGAAGAGCCACTTGAATATAATATATTTTAGTACCAGATCGTTTTCAGCAGCTTACTAAATTTGCTATAGATTCTAGAAGACCGTGAATGATTGTTAGTTTCTAGAAATTTTAAGAAAAACATGAAAATATTTTAAACACATTTAGGTAGATACGGTCCAGAAAAATTTAGACTTATTAAAATTTGACGTATTTATAGTTATATTCTGCCTATTTAAATTCTAAAATTATTTTCTAGTGTAGTGGCGACACCTTTACCGCCTTTAATAATGTACGGAGTCTATTACTACGATCGGTCGGTCTTCGTTACATTCGATTACACTGGTGAATACATCATTATTTAATACAATACCAGGTCATTTTTTTTTGTTGTTAGTTATTTTTAAATAAGACTCCATGGCACTACCTACTCTTATCATTATCATCAGCCCAACTGCTTCCCACTGCTGGGCACGGGCCTCCTCTACAACTGAGAGGGTTTAGGCCTTAATCCACCACGCTGGCCTAGTGCGGGACTACACACCTAAGAAATTCCTAAGAACTTTTAGGTATGCAGGTTTTATCACGATGTTTTCGTTCACCGTTAAAGCAAGTGATAATTCATTGTGAATACACACATAACTTCGAAAAGTAAGAGGTGTGTGCCTGGGGTTTGAACCTGCGACCGCCGACATTCTCGACCGTGCGCCTAAACCTCGAGGCTATCACTGACCTACTCTTAGCTGACAAGTAAAGTGTCACATAGCTGGGATCAAATATTTGACATTGAACACATTCTCCTCAAAATAGATTCGTATTTAAACCGCATTATCAATATCTCCTACGCCCTTGCTTGTTGAATTTACTCACTAGTGCGTAACACTATAATGAACTTCTGAGTATCGATATTGTCAACAATAATTCAATTATTAATTATATGAAGAACAAAGGCAACTGTATTGTATAATTCCACTCCAATAGGAAAGCTTTATTTCAGTGTCAGTTGAACCTAGCTCAAGTGATTTTTATTCAATCAGGCAGTTCGAAATGTAGCTTTGTTAGCTCAGCTAGGTACGACAAAAGGCAACGGACGAACTTTTTAGTGTGTTTAAGTGAATTTCACTGAAGTGATTGTATTAATATAAATTCACTGACCTTTTTATATATTTGATTAATATCGCCTTTTCTAGAAGATCGATAATTTTGTTCTATAATAAAGAACACGACTTCATCTGTCCTAGATATCATTTTATCATTGATTTTTAGGAACCAACTTCAAAGTTAACAAACTGAAACAGTTTGTTAACTTTGCACTGCTGCGAAATAAATAACTTGTATCTGGTGGACACTCAAATTGATATTAAACAAAGTAGACTGTAACATACAAGTTTAAATGAAATATTTCATATTTTGCATTCAATTATTCCCTTTTATGATATGAAGTGTATTCACAAGTTTTACTTTGAACATCTGAATATTTGCTCGAATTTATTGATACAAAAACCTTTTTAATGTTGAACGTAATTTTATGAAGTACTTTTCAATGCTTTGTTTATTGCTTTCATTGTTACATGTTGAAAAGTTTTTGCTTATTTCCGACATATTAATGAGGGTATCTGTAATATTTATCTATCTATCTATATCTGTTCACTGCCCTAGCCCACCACGCTTGCGTAGTGCACGAAGCTGGCGGACTACAAACCAAAGAAATTTCTTGTAGAGAATTTTTAGAAGAGTAGGATTCTTTACGATACTTTCTTTTACTGTTAATGTCCGTAATAATTAATTATGAATTAAAATATAACTTATGAATAGTCCGAGTTTTGATCCTAGGGTTTGAACCTGCGATAGTCGAGACTTTATTTCGATGTTGCCTAATCCTCGAGGCCATCACGACTTTTGTTATGTACTTTAGTTTGTATCATACAATAATCCAAAATATCCAATAGCGAAACAGCATCACTATGTTTTGCTGCGCCTTTGTGCAATGCGGTATTTATAAAACAAATCTATTTTTACGATGCATATTTTATATTTTGTTGAAAGATTACTACACAACGAAAATATATACAGGACCTGTCCTCGTGTCTGAGGTGGTTTGTATAAATAATACTAATAACACTTAGTTTCCATAGCGTCTGGCGCACCCACTCGGTCAGATGTCAGGCGTAGTAGTGAACCGGTTCGAGTGGGGAACAGCGCTTATATTATAATTTATTTTCACATCTACCTTCAATTTATAATATAGTATTACATCTACACTACATACACTACAGGACCTATTAATAATTTCATGTTATATATTCTGTTTACGTTCTCGAACTAGACCACCCTCGTTGACTTAAGCCTAATTATTTCCTTTCAGCAGTAAAGAAAATAACAAACATATTTATAGAATATATATTTCATGTCGTAAATGCTAAACATATCGATAAGTTTTGTCGTATAATTTCTCGTCAATATTGTTGATTGTTGGCACATATGTACACAATCACGCCTGCTGTATTGTCTATTAAACGAAAATTCTACGCAATTAATACAAAGCCTCGGCAACATCAAATCCGGCTCATTATGCCTAGGCTTTATTTACGGGGAAATAAAGGGATCAAATTATCACGTGTGTTCCACATTATCAAACTTTAAATCGGATCTGATCTCTCCCATATTTTATAAGGGTTCTTTAATCGAAGCATGAAAGTAATAGCTTAGGTATACCTAACAGTGTTTAGTTAATATGTAATCCAAGTGAAGTCTTGCTAGTCTCGCAACGTAAATCGGCGCTTGCGATCAAGGCGTTCTGGGTTCGATCCTCGATCCAGGTTAGGTGTTCTCATAACGAATTCTTCGTAGCTAGGAGTCTTAAGATTTGTCATTTACTCCTATTACTACTAAACACTTAAACATACATATCTACCTACCCTCAGGTAATACAGGCATGTGCGAGCTGTTTATGTCATGCGCTATTGCGGCCAGCGTTCAGTTGGACGTACGGATTCAATTAATTATTGTCAATCACCGTTCACAGCACTTTCCATTTTGGCGAATCCTCGAAACACCGGAAACACTCGAAACTATTAAAATCCAACAGACATTTCCGCCTTTTTTAAAACGAGTTTACTCTCCAACCATTAATACGGAATATACAGCATTATAATCTCATTTACAGCGTTATAGCTCCTAAACTATAAATGCTACGGGAAAAAGTTTCTGATAAAATTTATAAGTAATTTTATGCTCTACAATTCAGTTACCATTATTTTTAATTTTTAACAATTTTTTTTAACCATTAACTAAATATTTAGTAAAAACCATATTGTAAAGTTTTTAATTTGATTGATCATTAAAAACCTATGCGTTATACAAAAAAAGTTTCAAATAAAAAAAATGGCTAATATTATTATCTACAATAATGATTCCTAAAATTTTTGTCGTACTGTTATATCCATAATTAGTTCGCAATTAAATACTTACGTCTGCATTATTTATATATAGGGCCATAAGCCACGCGGCCTGAGAGTCGCAGATAGACCGCGAGCCGCAGGAGTCGTTACAACAAGTCAGACAGATTGTCATTTATAAGTAAAGAAAAGTGAGGCATTAGGTGTTTGTGTGTGTGTAAAAACTCTGTTCAAATAAACTGTGGTTCCAGCTGACATAAAAGTGTTTATTTTTTTTAAAAGACAATCCGCGGCTGCTGCGTAACAGTACGATGCGCGGTTCGCGAGATATTCCATAAAACGTGTTTTCCAAGATGGCGGCTGAAGTGAAACCAAAGTTTAAGTAACAATCTCTGACCCGCGAATCGAATCCAGAACCTCTAGGTCGCACCGCGCACGGCACTCGCTTGGGCTGCGAAACCACGATTAATTTGTAAAGATTGAGTTATAATTAATATTTTAAAGTTATTCCTCCATAAAAGAATATGGGAACTTCGACTTCGCGACAAACATCTTACAAATGTTCATAGTATTTTTAATGAAGTTAAACGGCCGAGGGACGTATTTCTTTTTACTTTTTTAGACTTTTCTAATTATGTCTTTAGCATGTCTTTAGCATCGTAGGATCTCTTTCAAACAATAGTTTTATAATTTTGTGCCATTTCATTACACAATACAAATGAAATCGATAATTTACCTTTTTTTTCATTCAAATCAATGCCCGTTTGTCATTGAGATAAATCCTACTTTTTTCACGTAGTCTATTCCGGTTATTCGTATCTAAAGGTATCGAATGTTCAACGAAGCGCAAGGAGTTTCGTAACGTGATCGGTCTCGCAGCGTTAATATTGTAGAGACGCAAAGACAGCAGTTTAAGTAATTAAATCGCATTTACTTTGTGCGAATATCACAAACTTTCTCACGATAGCGCTGAGTAAGTTTCAAAACTTGTGATGTATGAAAGCATCAAGGTAAGCCTTCATGTTAAAGTATATGCTTACTGCAGTATATTAATACAAATTAGCAAGAATGAACGTACAGGAAGAATTATTATAAATTCGTGTGAATTCTATGGTGTTTTGCTTTAAAGGAGAGAATACGAGTTTACTATAATATATCAAGTATTTTTTTTATTATTTATTCTTATAGGATTTTAATTCTCTTTTCATTTTTTTTTGTTGGTGCCATCTTTAGCCGAATCGCAGAGTCGCAATGAACGCTCCTGAGTACGCAACAGTCACCAAACCTCGGGATATGAGGCAGACCCGACCGTTAGACCCGAGAATGAGAAAGGTACAAAAGCATCCCAAGTACTAACTACTAACCAAGGACTAGCTTTACTGATATACTAAATATATTTAGTTTAATGTTAAAAATGTGATGTAAAAAAATGTAATGTAACATGAATATTAACAAATAAAAAAATTATATTCATAAAAAATATCGCAGAGGTTGCGAATATTTTCAACTTTATCCGCGAATTCTAATAATCTTGTTTGCATCTTTGTTACAAGTGTGTAGAAACAATTTCAAGGTCAACAGTTTATCTGAGGTTAACGACAGGGATGTTATAGCAACGTTATGATTGTTCCATTTTGCTTTTTATATTACAAATCGGTAGCTAACGCCATCTAGTGTATATGTGTCACAGTTTGTAACAAGCTAGCCTACCAATAGTATTTGAGCGCTAGTAGTGACATCGACTTTTTGGACTGTAGCGTCTGGACTGTTAGGCGTAAAATTCAATACATAATACTTTCGACCGATTGATAATGTCA
This sequence comes from Hemaris fuciformis, assembly GCA_907164795.1. Classification (NCBI taxonomy): domain Eukaryota; kingdom Metazoa; phylum Arthropoda; class Insecta; order Lepidoptera; family Sphingidae; genus Hemaris; species Hemaris fuciformis. Next base: position 17,684,852 of record OU015431.1, on the reverse strand, counting down.
TGGTGTTGTGGACTAAGACCTTTTTTTTCCGCGGGGAAAATCCTATTTACGGACCATCCCACCCCCAGAGAGCCGAGGGTGTGTCGGACTCACCGGCGCCTTCCGAACCAGCATGGATGTTACCGCCCGTTTTCGGGCGGCCGCTGGTTCGGGTCCCTACCAAAAATCAATGCGCCGTAATACCGATTAAAAACCCCGCGACGGCCACCATCGGCGCAAACGAGACGGCCCCGGTATACCCTGAAGCAAAAGCTATGGATTGGACCGGGGCCGCCTCAGCGCAGTGCCAAAAGGCACGCCGATATGACGTTGCTTACGTCAGCTTCTCGGGGGCCGCCAAAGTAGGGGCGGCGGCCCCGTGTGGCCTCCGGGCGCCGGGCTATGTGTTGACCCGGCGCCTCCTACGTCGCCTGTTGCGACGAGCGGGATCGGTCTGCTCCCGATCCCGCTCCGCGCTATCCTTCTGCGAAATGAAACGTTCGCAAAAGGAGAGCACAGCTTTCCACGACCTCCGGCTGCCGACCATGGCGGCGACGACAGTCGGCAGCGAGAGCTCTCTCCCCACGACCGCTACGAGAGCGCTGTGCTCCTCGTCCCAGGCTGGGCACTCCTCAAGCGTATGCTGGGCCGTGTCCTCACGGCAGTTGCCACAATGGTGGCACACGGCGGTCTCCTCCACTCCGACGATGCGACATAGGTACGCACCGAAGCTGCCGGCCCGGTGAGCACCTGCGTCAGCCGTAAGACGATCGCGACGGTCGCCACGCCAGCACTAAGACCTACCCTCTCTTAGTTGTTTATGAGGCCCGTAACTAATAGAGTACCTAACATTTATGCGGGCTGATATAGGCATAAATTTCGAAAGTAATTTTATTTCAGCTTTCTTTAGTTCCACCCAGCCTAGCAAAAACAGTCATGAAAGTCCTGAGGTTATATCAAAGTGAAAAAAAATATCACTAAAGCTGCTATTTAATTTGCGATATGCGTGTGTTTCAAATAACATTTTAAAAAAACCGGCCCAGTGCGTGTCAGACTACGTATAAAGTAGGGTTCCGTTGTCAACCATAATAATATCCGAACCCATAACGTACGAAATTTTCCAAGTAAGCACATATTACAAGTTAGGCTTTTATAACTCCTGAACAAACAAAATTTTCTAAGCCGTTATAGGTTTCCTTCAAAAGTGAATACCATCATGATTATATTTCAGATTTTTCAATCCAGCCGTTTTGATTTAGGGGGTGAAGAACTCCCTATTTAAACAAAACCACAAAATCGTCTTAGCAAACTCTTAATGTTTTTAAAAGACTTATCTTATTATACTCCACATTATGGCGTAGACGGGAGAATTTTTTTTTTATCCCGACTTGACGTGTAGGGGAGGTAAGACAAACCAAAATATAGCTCGTGATTTTATTTTAGCACTTTGTCGACGTAAATACACTTATCCATGCAAAATTTTATCTCTCTGGTTCTAACCGTTTCAAAGATAATCCGAGGACGATCGAACGGATCGACGGACATAACGAAACTATAGGGGTTAAGTGAACCACGGAACCCTAAGAACTGGATTTTTATTATTGTTTAGAACAATATTTGCAAAAAATAACGTTGGTAGTGTAGATAATTTTTTCCTGGTCTCATAGTTACAATGTATGCTCGTACACCTAATATTTCATTATCGAAATATTCTAGCTTCCCGCCAATACTAACGAGCTAACTACAAGTCCATACAGTTGCCTGTACGGGGGGGTACAGAAGCGTAACATTACCACATAATGGAATTCATCGTCTACCGTACATTATAAACGTGCTCATAGTTTATAGAATTTTATGTGTATTAGCGAAGTTTAATATTTGTTACTTGGAGCTCAATCAGGAAGCTCATTGTGTCTGGAAATACAATTAAATTATTGAAATCACCTATATGTAAGTCAAATAGAAATCTTGGCGGGGCTTGTGGCATTTACTGACATTATGACGTGAGCATAGATTTTTTTAGACCCTACAAATCATTAATTTGAATAATATTTAAGGAGCTAATTTTAAAAGCAACCAGGGTATTCTCACGGTTACGTTCGTGCAGACGAGCCCAATAGTCTCCTGAGATAGAAATAACCTATAATGATTTAGGCGTGAAATCTTTATTAACAAAGCCGCTTGTGCATTTATAATATAAGTACAAAAGTGAGATAGATATTATATTAATACCTACTTTAAATTATAGAACAGATAATTATGATTTATATTAATTATGTATATGCGTATTTATGAACAAAAACAACAGCTAATTGTTTTTTTTTTTGAGAGAATGCCAGTTAAACACAGATCTATTAACCCCATTTCTAATAACCTTCCTTTATTTTAATATTTATCATTGTGGGGCTTTAGCAGGATTTATCTAACTATAACAGTTATTTTATAACTAGCATGTATAAAGTCTATATTAATTTTAGCCCTTGTTTGTTCAGCCGCCGCTGCCCCGTTACCCGCCGCCAGTAAACAACTTGCTGTTCGACGATGACCCCGGCATCATGTCCGAAGTTGAGACCGCGTCAACTGGCTTCAGGCGTGGGGGCAAGCAGAGGTCGTCCCTACCCGTCGTGCGAACACCTAGCAAGACGTTGGAACGCCCACTGGGTAAGCAAATATGTCCTTTAAACCAGTGGCGGAACTTCCATTGAAAGCTCAAAAACGTTACACGTTAATTGTGTAATGTATAATTTATTTATAATTGTTTATTGTGGGGTGAGGATACCTATTGATATTTACATGTCAAATTGCTTTTGTTAAAAATATATTTAAACATTAAATACTATTATTCGGAATTTTGTAAGGTAAGCTGGGCTTTTGGGCTTCTATGGAAGTTCTGTAAGCTTTAAACGCAGCGTGAAGAAGTATATCAGAGGGCCGGCATTTGGTTATCGAGTGATGAAAGATGGAGGTCTCTCGCCGCTTTGCGCTCTGTTAGAACACCGTCGTGCGTACTATCAGGTACTGTGTTGTCCCTTTGTCGCGCCCGTACAAAATGTGTGATCACGACATCACGGCATTAAATTAAACAACGTACATAAATAAGCTAAAGATAGCATATGCATTCCCTTTTTTGTTATAGAAAAAAAAAGCAAAGTTTAAGCCAATAAAATAAGAATTTAGTTAACGTGTCATAATATATCCGATATGTATATTTCGGCACGGCAACGTCGCATAATCCATATGGTTGTCACCATATAGCTTGCTATATACCATAAAGTAGGGTGGTAGGTAGAAGGAAGTGTGCTGTATATTGTAACATAAAGTAGGGTCGAGTGCCCAGTGACATGGATTTCAGAACGAAAACTTTAATATCTGTAATCGTGTTGTTTGGCAAATTGCTAAGCGGTTTTTATTTAAATTTTAAACATTGTATTGTGAGGAAATACCGTTAAAATTAATTTCATGTTGCCGGGTTCACCCTATATGACTAGTATATACGAGTATGTATAAGTTTCAGAGAAGTTAGATAATATAGTCAGTGTTTCACAAATGTATTTATTACAAAGGTAGGCTTGTTTGAACTATTATTGTTGATAAGGATCGAACGCCATCCCTTTGTACATTCTAGACGGCAGAGCTACCTTTGTCGACTGGAAACCATATGCTCGTATATGGCACACAAACGTATATTTATCAAGCTTCAATGAGTACTAGACCAATTATTATGGCGCTGTTCGTATTGGCCTATTACAATATATTGTATTGAGATAAAGTAATTGATCGACTGATAACTGGAATAACAATTACATAGAATTATAGCAGTAGCCTTAGAGATACATGTTCGAGAGTATATCTGTCCAAACTACATACGATATACGACTATATACGATTCCTTTTATTAAGCAAATTCCAGCTCGTGTGGCTCAAAAGATTTAGCAATTCGCTAAGAGAAACCTGGCAAAGTACATACATAAATATACACATACATATAGATAAGCCTCACGCCTGTACCTACCTACCTACCTATTTCTCGAAGTTGTAGGCAGTAGTACATTTTTGCACACATAGTTCGCTAATTGTGCTTTCGTCCCACATATTAAGGGGCAAGCCTATTGCTGTTTTTTGGCACATTTACAAACTTCGTGCTACTATTGAGAATTTCCTGATGGAAAAACCCAATAACAAATTACCCGACTCTAAAGTTGAACCCAGAATCGCTAGATCACATAGCATTATATACTTGTACCGCGAGACCACGAGGCAGTCACAGGGACGTAATAAGTTACTAACATTTTAAAACACACCCGCATTGTGATTGACGATGATTTAGGCATAAAGCGTTTGACCTTAATAATGATTTCGCTAGCTGTTTCTAGAATTCGTTCTGCTACTCAGAATTTCTGGACGAAAACCGTCAATAATTATTGACCATGCAATTCTATGGGATCATGCCAATATAATTGTATACTTAGCCCTCTGGCCGTCCATTTCTGAACGTATAGGTGTGAAAAAAAAAGTGTATTTCCAAGTTATAAAAAAGCAATAATCCATTAGATGTAGTTCGAATATGCTCTCAATTTTGTAATAACTTGAGGCGTTGCTAAGCTTGTCCGTTTCACAAAGTAATATACATACAACACGTAAATACATATACATATATGTAAGCTCGCCATGTTTTACGTTAATATAAAATATTACCTATTTGTTTAGAATTATATTTACTTAATTTGGCTTTTGCAAATAATAAATAATTATAAATCAGGAAGATACAATCTGCCTATACTTACAATAATACCATCGGCGACGTAATAGACTTGATAAGAAAATTTAAAAGGTTGCTAGTTTTCACTTGAAGGCTACATAATACTTGTATTACCAACTTACATATGAAGTTACCTCATTTGCAAGTTTGTGTAAGTTACAGGATCTAAGAGTGATACTAAGTTCTGCTTCTTCTGTACTTATAATGTTACTTCCATGAAATTTAATTTGCTAATGAATACTAGCCAAGTCAAATAAGTCTGCTAGTTATTGGTAAATAAAAATTTTCAGATCGCGTTATTTACGATTCCAGTAAATCTTTTTTTTTTGTGTTCATTACTGAGAATTTTAGTACATAGTTTACTAATAGTAGTCTAACATACTTATGACTCATGGTTAAATCTTTTTTGAGAAATAAATGACGCTGATCTTGTACAAAAATATCGAGCGCTAAAATGTCTAGGACTTTCTAAAATTTTCGTTTTATCAAATAAGATTATCAAAATCCTTGTCGTCCAAACTCAATTACATATAATAACGTTGAATGCAGCTATACACTATAACCACCTCTAATTAAAAAAAAATCTACGTGTAAGTAAAATAATTCTCCTTCTACACAACTAGATGGCGTTAGCAGTTTATATACTTAAACTCAATTAAGAAGCACAGCGTCAAGAAAATCACAGTCAATGTTATTGTACCCTTCAATGTGTTGTATAACATATTATACAACAGAGATATAGACCGGGACGTAAGGCAGAGAATCAACTCAGGATGGATGAAATGGCGACAGGTCTCATCCACAATATGTGACCCCAGAATGCCCCTCAAATTGAAGGGCAGAATATACAAGTCCATAATAAGACCTGTCGTACTGTATGGATCGGAGTGTTGGGCTACGAAGAAGACGGACGAAAGACGACTGCATGCAGCGGAAATGCGAATGTTGCGATGGATGTGTGGTGTAACACGGTTTGACAGAGTGAGGAATGAATATGTTAGAGGAAGCCTGAAAGTAGCTCCTCTGATAGAAAAGCTGAAAGGAAACCGTCTGTCGTGGTATGGGCATGTTATGAGGAGGGATGAATCATACGTAGGAAGAAAGGTGATGGATATGAAAGTTGATGGATGGGCGAGCAGAGGAAGGCCAAAGAAAAGATGGATGGAGTGCGTGACTGAAGATATGAAAGAAAAGGGGGTGAATGAAGACATGACGGCTGATAGGGATGTTTGGAAGGATAAAACATACTGCGCCGACCCCAAATGAAATTGGGAGCAGGGCAAGGCAATGATGATGAATGTGTTGTATAACATTAGACAGACAGAAGTACCAATATAGGTAAAATTGAGACAATAACACGCGTGAGTATACACTCGGGCCGAAATAGCCCTCATAGCTGCCCTATCGTAAATGAAGGGATGAAAATCGCGCCGCCTGAAAATGACCCCACGCAATTTATCTATTCTCACAACAAGATTGAAATATCCGCAGGAATTCTAACTTACCAATACATTATAGCCATATTGAAGTACTGGTTTTACATGCGGTGTTGGATCGTCCAGGGTGCCACAACTTTATTATTCTTAACGCGAGAAATCTATTAAAGTCCCGGTTCAGTGCCACGAGGGCGACCGAGAAATATGTCACCAGCGTCCCATAACAGCATGCTGCTCTACAGATGGAGTCACGTGAAGAAAAGTGATCTGGATCTCTAATATGTTCATAGTACTCGTAGAATAATATACTCCTTCCGTGAACGTGTCACGTTTCTTGATTGGTATAACTGGTAACAAATAGGTATGCATAAATATATCGACTAGTAATAGGTAGTAAAAAAAGTTTTGAAGTGATTACACTTGCTCTCACTACTTTTGCGGTTGTTTGGTCAATTTAAAATCTCCTAAAACTATTCATTGTTTACGTAGGATTTCACCAAATACAAGGGCATCCTATCATAGGCTACAAACGCCTAAATTGCCCTTAACATTTAATTAATACAAAATATTTATTCGATAAAAATGAAAATTCCCAACGCTTTGGATAATTTTTATGTAAAACTAATATAGAATTTTAATTGAAGTCTTACTTTAATTTCCTGAGTAGCACGATAAATAGAATATTATTCTATTTACTCTCTCTGCACTGGCCAGGCGATGTTAAGCAGTATTCTGATTGCCTTTTACGTAAAATACATATGGGCGAGTTAAAGTTCCACGGAAATCGCGGAACTGTTTTCTAAGTTCGTATGTGTATGCGATATGGTTACTTGTACGTGAACCTAGTTTCCTCTCGCTCATAGCTGGCTATTTAAGCGTTCTTATAATTTATATATTGTAAAGTGATTTTATGTGCAGCGTGGTCCAAAATAGTTTTACGATTCATGAAATCTAAAAAAGACTACTGCTAGCTGAAATTATTTTGCTGACCATTTCGCAGTAAAAAATACCGGTAATTCGGAAAATACCGGTAATCGACCAGGTAAAATTACAAGAAAAAAACAACTTTAATAGGTATAAATCTTTATGAATTGCGTGGTTGTCATACACCTCTGTAGAGCTGTGGCGGGGGGCGTTAGAATGGTATTCCCTGACTCTACACCTGCACTGACTGCACACCTAAAGGTTCTTAAGAATTTCTTAGGTGTGTAGTCCGCCAACCCGCACTAGGCCAGCGTGGTGGACTATGGCCTAAACCCTCTCAGTTGTAGAGGAAGCCCGTGCCCAGCAGTGGGACGTATATGGGCTGATGATAAATGTATGTATTGGCATTGTAGGCGCAATGCGCCCGGACCCAATGTGATAGGGAGGGGGGAATGTTTATACACGTTTCAAAATAAAATAATTTATAAAAGTAAAATGTAAGAGCCTAGAATATCATGTTCGCAGCGGCGCGAAGTATTTATTAAAATCTACGGTTCATGATATTATTATTCTGCCATTATGAGATTTCAGTTCCTTTATTCAATTTATTACTCGTGATTGTTTTTAACATTCACTCCAAATTGAAGAGATTTTGTTATTTATTAGTAACATGCAATTCCACCTCCGACATTTCTAATTACTTTTTTAATTCTTCTTATATTTTCTTGAATTACATTAGTTCTTATAAAGGACATTACGTATATCTCACCTCTTCACCATGGGCTCTTAGTATATTAAACATTGCCTTACTAAATTATATTTACTATAATAACTCATTTACTCTATTAAAATAATAATAAATACATGTAACATTATTTTTAAAATAATACAATAGCATTAATATGATAACTCTTTTAGTTTATCGTAATTTGATAAGTATGGTAATTTTTTTGAAGAAAAATTGCCATAGAATTTTTATGTCATTTTTTCTATAAAAACCAACAAACATGGTGTAATAATTTTTCTTTCTTGAAATTAAATAACCTTTGAAAACAAAGTCTCGAATTCTTTCATGTATCTTGCAATAAGTCAAAAAGTTTTCCTTTGAGGCCTTTTTTTGTTCTTGAGGGAAAACTGATTATGGCTCTACTTCCCGCCAGCCCTGCAGGAGTGGGGCAGGAAGCGTATGTCGGGGTGACCGGCCCTACAGCTCGGCGCACAGTGACGTCACGTCCGCGCAGATGTTAATGCCAGGCTGGGTCCCAAAATCCCTATACCGGGGTTACAAAATCCCTATACCGACATGCATACCGACCAAAAGCGACCACGGTGCGTGGGCGACAAGTGCCCACCGTTATTCCGCAGCCGCCTGGTGCGCCCACGAGAAAAAATCGTCTTGGCCGTCTCGGAGTTTTAGGAGGCGTAGTTGCACCCGCACTAGCTTAGTTTGGGCGCCCTGGGTGGGGTGGGTGCCCGCGAAGGACATGGGCCACAATCCCGCCGCTCCTCTCGGGGTCACTTTCAGTGAGGACGCGCTGCCTCCGCAGAGCGCCCAGCAATTTCACGGGCCCCTTTCAGTCGCCTTCTACGACAGGCAGGGGATACCGTGGTGGGATTCTAACGCTCCCTAGGCCTAACCACACCCTCATCTCTGGCACGACAGACATTACACCAGTGAAAAATATTTTTAATAATTAATCTATTTTATCAGAAAGCGACATAATATTATAACCGAGTGTAAAATACATACCTACTGTATCTGTTTCAAGAAACAAAAACCTATTTAGCTTTCACATAAGTCAGCGATTTTGTTGAAACGAAATGCAGTAATCAAAGATGATAAACGTCTATTCATTTAATTCATTCAAAGATCATTCATTCTATTTCGATGAATACCTATATTTCAAATCTATCTCGCTAAATCTCCCAGTGGATTCAAAATAAGGTGAAGAGGTATTCGGCCGGCATGATTGTGTCGACCAACGGGAGACCATCATCTCTCGCTGGTCGGCACTTTTTCTGGACTCCATTGCGCTTACCATCAGGTGCAATGGGGTCACTTTGCCGTGCCAGAATAAAAAAAAAAAAAAAAAAAATGAAACCATCTTAACAATTTCTTTGCCAAAATATAAGGTGGTTTAACACCTGACGTATTTATTAGCAATGACAGAAAGTCTGAAAAATTATTTGGTTAGAAGCTTTTTTCGTTATTTCTTTTTGTGTGATAACATTGAGATTTTACGAGTAATTATTTTGTGTGCTGTAACGTCGAGTTAGCTATTTCATATTGCGAGAGAAGTGCATTTTTTTATTTCGCTTAAATTTGCTTTGCCATCCATTGAGTGCACCATGTTGTTACTAGGTAACGTAATACGTAATTTAATACTCAGCTCCAAGTTACATCAAAACTTATGAAAATGTTCACAAAAAATTCTATTGCGACCCTAGACTTCTCGCTGAACTTAAGTTATTAACAGATTCGGCAACTGGCAGTTGTCTTTCTGGCCATGACTTGACTTGTCTTTTATTAGTGTCTCCTTAAAACAAAGGTTTTGCAACCCGATCACAGTGCCAATTTATTTTCAATCTAAACCAAACCGGCAGCATTTAATAAAGTATGTTGCTACTCAAACACATAAGAAATCAACATTTTTGCATATTAATATCCAATGTGAGAAGAATATATAATTTTTCAGTCAATTAAAAGAAGTATGACATGCTAATAACTGAAATAATAGGTTGAAATAGTTATTTGAATAACACGTTTCACATTGGTAAATCTATTCACACTTTAGTGAATAAATATAATTTATAAAATACTCCCATCAACCTCATCAAAGGTATTAAAATGAGTCGTGAATTTGGGCAATTTAAATTTTCATAGCTGTCATTTTTTATCATTTTTAAACGGTGACTAATCAAAGAGAATATTTCTAAGTATTAAGTCGAGGATACGTAACGTTTTTTTTTTCTCTTTCTCTGGCACCAGACTAATGCACCCTTCATTACGATCGACCCTCTCCGTAATGGACTTACAAGGAACGGCTAGACTAAAGGGGGTTCGTATTCAACAAACTCAAGAAACTTTGTAGACTCCTCTGACGAAAGCCGGGTCGTTGGAAAAGGTCTTTAGTTCATTTTTTTCTGTTGGTTGTTGCTGGCTCCTGATGGCTTTTACAACTTCACGGGAGCAGATGCTGAGCTTTCCTTTGAAAACGAGATCAATTTAACTATTCATAGTTTATTAGTTATTGAAGTGATATAAAATGGAAGGTATGATAAAAATTACATTTACATAGGATATTTGTAATAAAAACAGTTCTTTATGTGTTCTGCTAGATATGTGTTTGGAGATCGATAAAAACTCGCGTTACTTTAGACGCTTAAAGCAGAAGTATCTTAAGTGGGGTGAGGGCTATGTGCCCACTGTTAGGTGAATTAAACAACGTCTTTTTCTTTACGTTCAATATTTTTATTTTATTTTATTTATTTATTTATGCTTTTTATACATAATAGCGTATAAAGGCGGACTTAATGCCTAAGGCATTATCTACAAGTCAACCTTAAGGTGGTGCAGAGATACATGGTAGGTGCATAAATATTGTTGATACAGAATATATACTCTTATATATATATAAATATATAAACAATAAACATAAATAGTATATTTGTAAAACCTACTTATATAAATATATATTATACATAAATACATAAATATATATACATACATATACAAACTAAGATGATTCTGACAGTCGATTCAAAAATAGTTGCCGAACCCTTACTTTAAAGGAAAAGCGGTTTGTCAACATCCTGATTTCTAGGGGGAGTGCGTTCCATAGAAGGATACACTGAATGAAAAAAGAAGTATGTAGAAAGTCTGAGCTGTGAGAAGGACATGAAAGCAGAAGATTGTTAGACGAGCGAAGATTCCTGTCGTGGTTACTACTTAGATATTGAAAGTGAGAAGTCAGATAAGAGGGCGGAGTAGAAGACTTAATAATTGAGAAAAGAGTAGTGAGTGCGCGAAGAGATCGGCGCTGTCGGATAGGTAACCAATTTAATTGAGATCGGAAAAAGGAAACGTGATCAAATTTGCGAAGGTTAAAAATGAATCGAATGCAGTTATTAAGAAGACGGTCATATTTATTGAGATATTCTGCATTCAGATCGAAACAACATACATCACCATAGTCGATTACTGGAAATATTAAGGCTTGCACGAGCATCGGTTTGGTCCTGGAGGGAAGGAAGTTTTTCAAGCGATAGAGAGCACGAAGAGTACCCGTGACTTTCTGCGATACGGAGTTAACTTGAGCTCGCCAACTAAAGGTTGAGTCTATGTGTAGCCCTAGGTTTTATTTTCTTTTCTATTCTATTTTATTTTCTGGAATAATGTTAATTTCTGTATTTAATTTTTTTATGATAATGTTTTTTACTATCATCTTTGTTGTTAGTGAAAGCTGTAATATATTGACTTCTCATACCGTTTAACCAAATGCCTTTACATTAGATGCACATAATTACGTAAGTCGTGATGGCCTCAAGGTTTGGGCACGCGGTCGAGAATCTCGACGATCGCGGGTTCAAACCCAGGCACACACCTCTGACTTTTCGAAGTTATGGGTGTATTCACAAATAATTATCACGTACTTTAACGGTGAAGGAAAACATTGTGATGAAACCTGCACACCAATTAACAACAATTCTTAGGAATTTCTTAGGTGTGTAGTCCGCCAACCCGCACTAGGCCAGCGTGGTGGACCAAAACCTAAACCCTCTCAGTTGTAGAGGAGACCCGTACCCAGCAGTGGGACGTATATGGGCTAGTGATGATGATGATGATGGTGATGACATAATTACGGGCATATTCAAGGCCCAAAGGGTAGTGTAAGATAAGGGAGAGGAGACAAGTACTAGTTGCAAATATTTTAACTACCTCTACGTGGTCTCGCGGCACAAGTATGTGCCGTGTCATCTAGTGGTCCTGGGTTCGACTCCCAGGTCGGGCAAAGCTTTATTGGGTTTTTCTATTAGGAAATTCTCAGTAGCAGCGCGGAGTCTGGAATTGTGCCCGAAAAACGGCAATAGGCTCGCCCCCTATTACGTGGGACTGATACATACCTAGCGAAATGTGAGGTGCAGGAATGCAATACAATATTTTTATACACTATAATTGCAAATTAAATGTCTCGATACCACTGAAAGATTCTATTACTGTTTTTTGAATAATATTTCTATTAGAAGTCTTTTGCTAAACTTTTTCAAAATATACCCCTAGCTATATACCGGAGTTGAGAACTCGAGACAGATTTCATGTTGTGCAACTACATAAGTTAATTTTCTCAAGCCATATTGTACAACTCAGGTTTCGCTATAAACACAATTCAAATACAAAAGATTTATGGAATTCTCAACTAATCCATTTCCTATCAATATGCCCTATATTATATTATCTATTCATTGGATTCTAGAGCTATCATTTGCTTTTCATTCAGCGTAGCAAGGAACGCTTTCTTCGATTTATTTTTTTCGCAATTCAATTGATCCATTCTATCTGAAGGAAAAGTTTTTTCTTTAGATTGACACAATGGTATTACTCTCATTCAGTTATATTTTTAAAAGATTAAAGATTTGTTATCATTGTAAGTTGATTGTTTTCTATTGAGTCTCCCCTGCCTTACTTTTTTTCTTGTATAGGATTATACTAACATTGGACCGTAAGTCTTCAAAATTCTTGCTATCTACATATATCTATTCATGTGTACTACCTTTAATTGATTGTCAAATAAATACTTTTTTGTGATTTTTATAACAAAATACGTAGATTTTTTTTGGCATGATACTAATTCAATTATTCGCCTTGGCGGCGGTATTCCGGCGTCTCCGGTTCCCCTTTCAAACTCCGCTTTTGAATTTCACCTGTAAACGAATTGCTAATGCAGATACAACTATGTAAAATAATAAATATGTAGAAAATGGGTCAATTTAAAACAGAAATTCTCAGGTGGTCATACTCCAGCAGTTTTAGCGGCATAATAATTTTCTCTTTTTGCTTTGAATGTTAAATTCTTTTGCAATATCACTTTTCTTTTCACCTTTCTCTCCTTTTTCGATTAACTTCTTCTTTTTAGCAATCATCAAGCATTTATACTTTTTAGGACTCAGAACTATCACAAACTTTTATTTAATCTGTATACAACCAACGGAAAAAGAATAGTATCAGTAACTGAAACTTTACTAAACAAACCAATTCCAGACTAATCATTACAAAAACAAAGGCTCGTGTACGATGATACAAGTTTGTACTTATCTCAAAATGTACTTACATGCAAGTTGTGAAATCTTTCTCTCTGCAGCTTTGAATTGTCGAGTGTTCGACGCCGATGAGTTCGAATTAACGCGTCGTTTTGTTACGTAGCGATGATTTTTTTCGTTCGAGTAACCAAGTGCACAGAAATGTATTGATTTAGTTCGAAATATAAAGAGATTTTCTAGGGAACTCGTGATAACTTTAAATTATAGAGAGGTTCGAATTATCGCAGGTTTGAATTAAAGAGAGGCGACTGTAATTAATCACAATACATTAAAAGTTGAATGAAAATATCGTGACGACACTTATGACATTTTTAATAGGAAAACGCCTTATGTTTCTCTTTCGTCACATCAGAGTAAGCCGAAAGGAGTTCTGAAGATACAATTTATTTTAAAGTTGAAACAAAACCCAAAAAAAATAATCTCGCAGAAAACTTCTTAAACTTTTCAAAGTTTCGAAATGTTTTGAAACATTCCGGGACATACCGAGATCAACCAGTTAGTTAATATCAATTATCGATCCGTCAAAAGTATAAGATTTATCTAGTTTTGATTAGTCTTTTTCCTCGAGCTTCTACAGCGCTGAAATTTCTGAACATCAGACATTGACTGATTATACTTCAATCTAATGCTGTATGCCATTATCGATTAAAAGAAAAGTAAGTTGATGGGCAACCTTAATATCATACACATGTCGTAAATTGAGGGTAAATGTGATGCTCTGACAGTTTTCATGAAACGTTCTTGATCATGTTACTTGTCTAATTTAAAATTAATAAACTTTTTGGCTTCATTTATTCGAATAATAAATAATGTTGACAATGTTGCCAATTAAAAGTATTCAATGAGGCTTTACAAATGTCTGAATACCTATATCGAAGTGAACTACTGATAAAGTGATTTAAAATTGAATGATTACTCAGTCGTTCCACGATTTTCATTTAGTGAGTTTTTCCGATAGTTACAACTTGCGTACTGTTTACAATTTCGTATAATATTAACAGTTTCAAATAGAAATGTGCTAATGTTGTGCGTACAGGTTTTATATCAATGAAAACTCGCGACATTTAATTAACACATATTGTACGTTTTTAAGGTAAACGAATTATAAAATTTTACGATAAGGTTTGTTATGAGCTGTAGGACTAAGACATGACTGCTTATATTTTAAAGAAATTGGTAACTTGGTTGAAAGATTCATCAGCTTCGATTTTAAGATGTACACCTTTCACGTAACTTGTGAAAGTTTGTGTAAAGGTGAAGAAAATTTTCTAGAAAGACGTTTAAATATTCTTTAAAAATACTGACATGCCTGAGACATTCTGATGCCAACAAATAGACAATAATTGAGCCCTTTTTGGCGCTTTGAAAAAAAACATCATCATACATTATACAAATGTAGTTATGTAGTAGTAGTCTATAATTTATTAACTTGAATTCTAATATTGCAATGTAATTCTTATTAAGGATTTATTCTTCTGTTGTTGAAAAAGCGTTACCAATTCAGTTATAGACATAATCCGTACAATAGGTCTTATATAGCTTCTAGAAACAGGCTTATTGCATATTCATTATTTTTTATCCGGCAAAGGCATTGGTCCGGCAAAAGTTGATTTCTTTCATCTACATAACATAGTGATTCTTAATTTTATAAACTACTATCTGAGTTGACCTTCCTGTAACCGACGCCTTCTCTTACAGGACTTGTGTTCCTGCAGTACAGGAATGAAACAAAGCGGGCGCTGCTGCCTAACGAGATAACATCTATTGACACCGTGAAGGCCCTTTTCGTCAGAAGCTTCCCGAAGCAACTTACTATGCAGTACCTGGACAGCCCAATGGTGAAGATCTACATCCACGATACCTCAAAGGACATGTTCTACGAGCTCGAAGATAACAGGTATGTACATCACAATCGCCTTAATTCCTTTTGTAAATTAAAAAAAAAAAAAAAAAAATTGAGTTAAAACATCCGGATCAGTGTCGGGCACATTCAATTATCTTTTTTGGCTCATTTCACACGTCACATGATGAATTCGGAGGATTATTACGGTGGTAGATTGAATCAGACTGTTTGGGCAGCTGATCAGTTAGCGCTCGGTATGAGCGATTATCAGGATGCGTTGAGTAGTCACATCCAATGCGAATCATTTTATCGTTGTCACAAATTAAAAGGCCCGTTTTGACATTTGTCTTTACCACGTAACTAGTGATGTAACTATACGACTCGGTACTCGATACTCACGATAAATAAATTTAAGTTTGTATGAGTATTTGATCGATTTGAAATTATGTACTCGTATTGTAAAGTGCATTGGATTAAAGTTCTGATTAGAAAAATTAACTTAAACTTTGATGTCGTAGGTTTTTGAAATGATACAATCTTACGAGAGGTCAATTTTATTTAATTTAATATAAGAGTATTTGTTACAATAACATTCACTCAATCACAAAAAAAGAAGAGAAAAAAGTAAATTTTCTTTAGATGATGAGCCAAAATTATCAGTTTCGCTGTCGTCAATTATTAACCGTATTTATAATTATTCCATTTTCAATTAGCTTTTATTTTATTAGGGCTTTGAGCTCCAAGCTGGTGAAATTCAGTAATTAACTAATTGGGCTAAACACCAGTATTTAAATAAATAAAAGCAGCAAACTTCAAGTCGGCCTTAAAAAAAATTCTTGATCGATTTATTTTATCCTTAACCGATTATTAATAGTCTGTGGACAATATGAAAAAATCGTTATGCACAGCACTTAGCCGAGTGGGCGGTACCCATCAATGAAAAATGTAATTACTTTCAGAACATTTCGATTAGTAAAAAATAGAGAACTTCATGGGCGTGAACTGTCAAAACGGGCCTTTTATTTTGTAAAACCTTTAGTCTTGATTGTTTTAGTAAGTCTTGAGTATACCCATGATAACAAACATACAAAAAAGTCTTACCTATTTAAAGCAATAATTTTCTAAACGAGGCACAATTATTGACCATAATTTATAATTTTATAATAATAAATAAATAAATATACCCAACAGTCACATACATAATTCTGATCCCACACTAGGATACAAGTCCTGTGTCGTGGGTATCAGAAACTATGAGAGACTTTTCGGTCTCACAAACAACACCCAAACCCGAAACAAATATTTGTGGATAAAACACACATTTGTCTCGGTGCGGGGAGCGAACCCGCGGCCTCTTGTTTCACAAACTGGTGTTTAGCCTACTGCGCCACGGGGCCATCAATACTTACCTATAAAAAGTCGTTCTAACGTCTACACATGTTAAATTTTCATTCTCTCATTTAAAACAAGGTCATTCATGTGCAAATTATTGCATACACGAGTATTCATGGAAGCGAGAATGGAAATTCTACGTGCGTCTATTAGATTTGCAGTTGACGCCAACGTCTTGCTAGTAAATCGGCGTGCGAACGTAGCGGACTGTTTAATTAAGAACCTAATCAGATTTTGGAGGTCAGAACTGGGAGTATGCGATTCCGGTTGGTAAAATCTAGGCGAATTTCTAGTGAAACTGAATTACGCGATTCCTGCCTCTCCAAATAACCCTAAATAATTGAGTTGCAACGAAGCTATGCCGCCGACAGATTTTTCATTTTAGCTTCCCTTCGTCCGTAAAAATACGAAAAATGGATTACTGCACGAATGGCGGCACGCACCATAATAGAATTTTGTCAGGTCGAGAATATTACAAAAACTGCCCGTAGTTTTTTTTTCATAGGTATATATGCATATAGACAGACATGCGTCTACGTGGTAAAACTAAACTGGCATGACGAATAAACGGAAGTTATTGTTTAAAATGCTTAGGACACCATAAAACTATACTTTAGTGCAATAGTTTTACAGTTTTATAATAGATAATAATACAAAAAAAAACACTTTTAGCCTGAACAATACTAATCATTAAATATTAGATATAGGTACTTCTTTTTGCGAGACCTATGTATGTTCCTAGAGTATGCATTTCTAGCCTTGACTATTTTCAGGTTACATTATTTTTCCATAACATCATCTTATTTATGCGATCAAAGAATAATTATTCGCTTCATATCTAAGATCCAGGATTACCGTAATTTTTTTTTGTCGAATGGCACGCGGAAATTTTCCTTAGAAACACTTCTCAACTAAAACCATGAGCATTGGAACATTCTTGAACATTTAAATTTCTTGGAAATGATAGGCAAAACTCTGCACCGGAATGAATTGAATTAATCTTTCCCACAATTGTGAGTCCAGTGCCGTATGATTTTAAGGAGCTATCATGTAATATAATAGGCGTGTTTTACTGAACCATACTTATTAAAACAATGCTTTTTAAGGATAATAAGATTAAATGCTGCCAGGTTTTGTTGAGATAAAAATAATAGACCGACTAGCGTATTTATACAAGAAAGAAAACAAAAAAGAGATCGTAAAAATACTTGACAAATAGGAATGTACCTACATATGTTATGAAACAAAACATACGTTCGCTACCTTTCACACTAGTACCAATTGTGGCCACCATCTAAGCAGCTAAAAAGGTTTATCACGCAATTTATGTGAACTTTTGTTAATGTGTATAATAAAACACACCATGTACGTTAATTAATACTCAGTCCTGCATTCCGGGAGTGGTGGAAGCGTATTCTCCTCCACTAAAGTTTCGCCTACCCTGTTTTTAGGCCCACTAACTACAACACAAGCGTTTTGTCGTTTCTTTGAGATAAATTATCAGGCACCTGTGTGATACTAATAATTTTATTCGTTTTAGAAAATCACTCATATTGTCTATCCCAATACCTATCACGGCCCACATGGAGCACGCTTATGACGGCCAAATGCGCACAAAATTAAATAATAAAATTAGTAGGAGAAACTAAATTTTGATAAAATAATACTTATTTATAAAAAGACTAATATCATAAAATATTGGACAAAAAATGGCGCAATTCGATTAGGCAAGTTCACGCTATGAAGAATAAAATGGGAGGAATTAGCTTTCCTTCTAGCCGTTTTCGACTGTGGTTGCTTCAGCTCTGTTAATTCAAAATAACCCAATAACCATTTAAATATAAAACAGCTTAAAGTTATCATTACCACTGATTGTTGTACTACAAAATGTAACTACGGGTTGCCAATTAGAATCCGTCTCGCCGATGTGAAAGTAAAAACTAGTAATAAAAAAATCCAATTATCCCAATTCGTTTTCTGTTATAAGAACATTTAATCAACAGAGTACCTTAGTAAAAAGAATTCAACTAATGTATCAGGAAGTACAATGTGTGGTTACCAGAAAGAACTAACTAGAGGAAGGACGTCCGCTTTTGAACAGGAAAGCGGAAGCAGAATTTCTTCGAACTCGCTAGCGACTCTGATTTTTCTTAAGACTCGTTGGAATTTATCCATTACTTGGATTAGCGACTGACTATAGTTTTTCAGCTTATGTTGAAAAAGGCGTGGCTGTTTTTCTTGTATAGCTTTTTCTGAATGACCTTAAAGTTAAATACGTTAACGTTTCGCGATCATTTTTATGTTGAACCTTTTTAGGTTTATAAATAATATAGTTTATGTATTAGATACAGAATTGAAATTTAATTTATTATATAATAACGGTCTGTCTTGGCTTCGCCTGAGTGCAATGTTTTGATCTCCACACTGCAAAGATAACATTCTATTAGTTGATTTAAAAAAAACCTGTCTCAAAAGGAATTAAGCAGCATTTTTTTTTGTTTTTTACAAATTTTCAACAAATACAAACATATTAAAGCAATAACAAACACTTAATAAATTTTGGACTTAAACTTTCCCCATCAATTACTCTTTGTACTAGTTAAAACCACATGGAAATTCGACCTGTAGTTTTTGATATTATCGTAAATTAACACATAAACACACGCAGCGCCGGAATATATCAATATCTGTTATATTATGCGGTTATTTTAATTTCAGTCAAACTGAATTGTGATAGTACGAGTATAATGCTAGAAACATTTTAATTCTTGTTATATAACTCATGACGTAGGTGTATGCGCGAGAAAATAATTTCCACTGTTCAGAAAGTAATTATAAGATGATCCAAATCGATAATATTCTTGACGACTTAAACTTTCAAATTAAACGCAAGCCCAGTTTTATAACAAAAAGGTCACATCGAGATAATTTTAACTGATACGTTTACTGAGCCCGCGATTTCTTATTTCAGACAATTTCCAACCAGCTACAGTGTTTCAGTTATCAACCTTCAGTCTAAAAAGTTAACATCTTTCGTTGTAGTTCATATTATTCTAATATCTGACATGTAAAGTAAATAAAAGAATAGTCCCAAGAGAAACAATCTTTATGTGCGTCACAGATCAATAGCGTTTAACGTTCCACACCACGTTGATTTTACTTGAAATATTAATTTCTCAATCTCATACCTTTTAGATGTTAAAACTTGTTAATAATAAGGCATTCTAGACCAAATATTTTATTTAATCTTTAACTAATTGTAAATAAACAAAAAATATTAAGCATAAATTCAATACTTATTTAGAGCAAATTATAAGATAAAAGTAGCTTTCAATTATATTGTATGTTTTATATAAGTTCATTTATGTTTTCCAATGGCACGCCTCATGATAAAAACTTCTATAAATATAATAAATATTTGCGTCCACACAAAGTGGGGCTCTTTTGGCGGGAATAACGTTGCAAACGAACTGACCTTGCGCAGCGGCTCTATCCCATCGCCGCTCGAGCGTCCCCGAAACGCACCCCATCAGTTTACCTTCCGCCGCCGTGACAAGCACTACATCTCTGTTCAAATAATTAATCTTTGTTTTTTAACGATGCGACCAAGCAAAAGTTTTATGCATGTTCACGACTACCGATGCCCGTGAGTTATATATACTATATATTATTATAAAAAATATCTCTTATTTTATTTATAAATTATTGTAAATATTTCATCTTAAATTTGAAAGCAACAGGTTGTTGCTAAGCTATTTCGTGTATATTATTAGCTTTAATGAGAGATATTTTTCTTAGTTAATGTTTGCGTTTATATGTTCCGCTTGTTGCTTGAAGCTATTCGTAGTGCGCTATCAACCCCCGTAGGCCAATTGTAAGCTGTAGTGCTTCAAATATGTTGTGAAATGGCTTTTGTTGAGAGTTTCTTTGCACATTGTCTGAAACTCAAGGTTATTTTTTTAATTAGTGCGTACGTTATGCTATTTCGTATTAAAAATGTTATGTTTGCTTTTTATGTATGCTGAAATATATATTATTTTGTATGTATATTTTGACCTGGTGAAGGTCGCGGGTCGTCGCTGGATGCAGGCTGCCTCCAACAGGTCTCTATGGAAGTCATTGGGGGAGCCCTATGTTCAGCATTGGAATTCCTTGGGCTGATAATGAAATATAAATATAAATATAACTAAATTATACGTTAGTAATTCGAATCACTGCTGAACATAGTTCAGCAGTGGACTTCCTTGGGCTGATAATGATGATGATGATGAATTCGAATAGTTTGTAGTTATAGAACAACTTATAGATTATTTTACGATCCTTATTTTTTTATTTAATATTTGATTCCAACGGTTATTACTAATCGTATTTAGGGAAAACAATTGGAATTTCATTATTTACGGACAATATTGTAATTTTAATGAGTATTTTTTTTCAAAGCTCATTGAATAACAGATGAGTAGGTACCTTTTATACATATTAAAGAGTCCATCAAGAGTTGTTAGGCGTTTAATTAGGCGACTATTATTTATTATTCTAATGATTCGGTCTTCAAATCAGTCGTATATCGTCAACTATAATTTCCAATTCAAATTAATGTGTTTTTATATTATTTTTTTATGTAATAAATAAAAAAATACAATTATTTATAATAAGGTCCCTTGCTATGAAGGTTCTCCTCTACGGTTGAAGGGTTAGTCTTTTGTCCAACAGCACTTACACGCGTAGTCCGGGTTTAAGCACTTGACACAAACAAGATATTGTTATATTTCTTTGTATGAATTCATGTAACTACGTGTTGGTAATGATCAGCGGTCTAAATCCTTGGATACTTTGAGTACTTTCTCATAAATTCATTGATATTTTTTTATTTGGGAAAAAATTAACAAATGAATGAGTTGAAAGCTTTTGTGCGATTCAAGCATTTCAAATTTTCGATTCATCGGCAATATATGACGCTGTTTTGTGTCTCATGCATACGTAATAATAATATTGTTAGCTCCCGTCCTGTGAACACGGACTCTTGATGCGTTGTTAGTCAGGTTGCACAATAGCATATTAATATTGAATGATTGTACTTATCACCGCAGGTTGAGTAGGAATATAGTGCGCTATTATCGAGTCATTTGCTCATTTCTATAATTTATATGGAAATTGAATATTAATTACTTTTGAACATTAAATTATTTTTGCTGCACAATAAATATTTTACACAAGTATTGTATACATACATACATACTAGGTTGGAGTGAAAAACATTTTTTTAGACTGGGGGTCGAATTTGTAGCTTATAAAAAATCAGAGTCAAAATGTTTGGCTGCAACAATAAAAAAAATGCCTTGTAATCTTTTAAAACATCTAAGAATTACCAATTATGATAATTTCCAACTCAATTTTTATTCTAGTGCCCTAAAGAAGAATGTTACATATTGGGACTTTTTTAAAAACTGAAACAATAATCACATTTTTTTACTTATGATTTTTAATTGACATATTATATTATAAGAGGATACTCTGAAGTTTCTAGAATGCCTTTAATTTTTTTTTTTTGCAACAAAACATTTTGCAACCAAAGATATTGAGTAAGATTAAATTTTTCGAAAATGTTTTGTTATTAAAAGCTACAAATAAGACCCACAGGCTAAGCAAAAAAAAAAGTTTTTTTCACTCCCCCCTAATACATATATACACTCACGTCTATATGAAGTCACGTCACAGAAGAGCCAGAGATAAATTTGCACGTTTTGACAGTTGTGCTTTTAGGTTACACATATGTACGTAATAGAGGCGAGCTTATTTATGCACTCATTCTAGAGTCCCGTTACTACTGGGAATTTCCGAATAGAAAAACGCAGTTCCTCTTTACCTGTCTCGGGGCTCCAACTCCGGACCAATGGATTATGTAATACTCACAATAATATTATAAATATACAAAATATGTGTATGCTACATTATTTTTTCTACGATGGATCTTAATTTTATATCTTATTAATAAATTTTTGGTAGTAATTATTAGTCTCAGGTTTGAATATATTGTTCTAAGTTTGTAGCCATACAAACTTAATTATCACTCATTAATCGTGAAGGTGGGAAATAAAAGGGAACTTGTATACGTGGGATACAAAAACAACTGACATGATCAAGTTATACACACCCATACACTTAATTAGTACCTACTTAAGTGAAGTACAATTGAACCACCGCTAGTTATGAATAACGTTGTGTTAACTACACATTTCAATTGTTTAGGGAGTCACCGCATCAACATTTTACATAGTTGAACTACACAGTACATACTTCAATCAAAAATAGACTTAAATATATATGCAATTACACACTATAATTTAGGTATTATTAAGAAAATAACACGTTGTTAATAAGTATATATAAAGGCCCATATAAATATATAACTGTTCCCCATAACATATCCCGAACAATTTATTTTGTTACATTTTTGTCCATTTTTATAATATTCATAAAGCCTTTGTTATAAAATTAATCAAAAGCCATGAAATATTCGAGGGCCAATATTGGCGAAAAGCGTTGTTTTACGTTTTTTTAACAAAATGAAATTTCCATTGCCCGAAAAAGAGTTGTGCGAGGATAAAAAAATGATATAGACTGTATTTTATTTCATATTCGGATTTTCCACATTCATAACATCAACTTAAGCACATTCACTGTGATGCTACCAAATTTATTTACTGCATTTACCAAAACTTGAGTAATATTTACTTTGTCGAAAAAATATCATTCTACATACGAGTATATGGAATTAAAATGAACACTCACATGTTCAGACATCATTATGTAATATGTAAATTCAATTAAATTTAGTTTTACCTTCATTCCACTATGATTTCTTTCTGTTGAAATAGGTTTGCATAAAATGAAATAATTTTTGATCTACGAACTGAGTAATTGCCCCGTGTCGGTATCGTAGTAAATGTTATATGGAAATGTTTAATTTTATCCCATTACATCATCTCCACTCCATAACACATCGTGCACGACCTGTCGGCGCTACAACTTACACATAGTCGATCTGTTAAATTCAGCTTTATCATATTTGTAAGAATGAAAATCTATTTAGCAGCATTGTCATGACATGCGTAGAAAAATTACCCTAGTACCTACATTTTAAATAAGTAACTACAGATTTCGCACATTAGATAAGACCAGATAAAACCAGATAGCCTATTTTGGGTAATCATTTCTCTAGACACTAATACTTCATCCAATCCATCAGCCAATCGAAGTCCACTGCTGGACATAGGCCTCTCCCAATGATTTCCACAGGGACCTGTTGGAAGCAGCCTGCATCCAGCGACGTCCCGCGACCTTCACCAGGTCGTCTGACCATCTTGTCGGAGGACGTCCCACGCTGCGCTTTCCGGTACGTGGCCTCCACTCGAGAACTTTTTGGCCCCATCGGCCATCAGTTCTCCGCGCTATGTGCCCGGCCCATTGCCACTTCAACTTGCTAATCCGCTGGGCTATGTCGGTTACTTTAGTTCTCCTACGGATCTCCTCATTTCTGATTCGATCACGTAGGGAAACCCCGAGCATAGCCCTCTCCATAGCTCGTTGAGTGACTCTGAGCCGTCTAATGAGGCCCATAGTGAGAGGCCACGTCTCAGTGCCGTATGTCATCACTGGTAACACACAACTATCGAAGACTT
Source organism: Hemaris fuciformis (assembly GCA_907164795.1). Classification (NCBI taxonomy): domain Eukaryota; kingdom Metazoa; phylum Arthropoda; class Insecta; order Lepidoptera; family Sphingidae; genus Hemaris; species Hemaris fuciformis. The sequence continues at coordinate 17,660,519 of OU015431.1, read as the reverse complement.
TCGTCTTCAGGCACTGAGGTATTTTGGACGAGAAGACGTCGCGACAGTTTCCCGAACGCTGCCCAACCGAGTTGGATTCGACGATTGACCTCTCTCTCGAAGTTGGACTTGCTTAACCGGACCACTTGTCCCAAATAGACATATTCGTCTACAACTTCGAGAGTCGAGCCCCCAACTGCGATCGGGGTGGGCACAACATGGACATTCGACATGATCTAATACTTCATATATGTTTTCTATTTCTTTTAGAATACGTGTAGCGAATCTGTTTTGTAGTTAATTATAATTATAATTAGTATTCGAGATAAATCAAATTAATTATAAATGTCAGGGAAGACAAGGCCACCGTTGGAAGTTTAAATGAGACTTTTCATATTACTTTCATAAGTTTGAGCATATGCTCTTTAAATTATGGATAATAGGGAGCTAATAAATAATAAAACCTACTCATTTATTAATAAATTAATTATTTTAATTTAAATTAATTATTACATAACAGTTTTTAAGTAATAACCTTAAGACCTGCATACAAATATGCCCGCCGTTTTGAGGGGATATTGTAAATGTTTCAACATTATACTTTGTTTACCGGGAGAGGGAAGAAAACAATGAGTCTTAAGGAATAGGTAAGGGGAAGCGACTGCGGTTACTTACACTCGCTTATAATAATGATCCCTTTATAATGCTTGGCTGGAATAGCAAGTCGCTTGGTTAATTATCGCTTGTGTTGGCTCTTACTCAATCTAGAACAGCATTATCACAGAGTATTCTTGCTTTTGAATTTAGTATGTAGTACAGAGGCGCGGCAAGGGTCTATGAAAACGAACACATAAAATGCTTATATTTACGTTTAATCTCAATCCGATATCAAAGGGGAATGCCCAAACGACTTAGTATCGGCAAAAATATTTTTGTGCCAAGTTGAAAACCGCTATATAGTGTTGTAATTAATATACACTATCAATAAAACTAAATAGAACTATCCTAATAAGCGGGGTTCATGGTAACTATGGGGTCAAAGAATAATATAAACACTGCAAACTAAGCAATAGCAATAATAACTGTATGGAGTCTCTTACTCAAAATCACTACCTAAATAAACACACCTGTTATTAATAAACACACGAGGAATATGAAAAACATTCATATATATATTATGTTTATGCGAAAAACAAACGCAACTGCAGTTCCAGTATATATATTGAGTAACATATGGTATTGACATGACTATGACATTGTCCCGCCCGCCAACCAATTTCAGTGTTGCCAAGTGCATAAGTCGATTTATTATTGATTACTTTATAATCGATATTTTCCATGGTGATCATGTTGAAAAAATATATTTTTGTATTGTCATTATTTTGTCAGGATGTTCAATGCATGGTACCTTAGTAATATGCATCTATCAGAATAGTACCGAACTTGTTAAATCTATTATTAATAATATCAAGAGAGCTATTAATTGATGTGATTGTTGCAAATAAGCACGTTGATGAAACGCAATGTGCGAAAAGGCAAAAATCTGTGAAGTAACTTTTTCGAAAAATGATTGCGTTAGATAGTAGAAACGGAATACTATGGCAACCATCACCAACCATTGCTAAAGAATAGGTTACTTTTATTTAAATAAGTCTTATTATTAACATTTCACACTAGCTAACATACTGGTATGAGCTGGTGATAGCTTACAACAATACTGATATTTCTTTTTTAATAGTAAATGATCAAATAAATTAAAATCGATTTGATATCCTATTTATCGATAATCTGATATCCCGTGAACAGATTTTTTATCATGGCAACATTACTTTATGAACTGACAACAGAAAATGTAAGAACTAGGTAAATAAATAGAAAGACCTATTATCTTAATCTATTTTATCCGGCAAATGTAAGATCAACTAATGCGATATAAAACCATTACAATTAAAAACAAGAATTGTTGATATTACTAGCTGGTGGCACAACTTAAAAAAAATGCGATACTGCTTTTGGGCATTCTCTTTTCAAAACTTTCTGTATAGTATAACATATTTTACAAAGATATTGTTGTGACACTGCCCAGTATACTAGGATAGATGTATACAGATAGCAACGGCTTAAGGCAAGATGTAAAATACTCTGCGACATAGTCAGCCGCGTCATCTCCATCATGATATTGGCAGTTTGAAGCGCGGTTTTGTGTCTATCGCCGAAGTTGGCGTCAAGTTGAGGGTTCTCAATCTCAAAATTTATTTAATTATTATAACAATATACCAATAGTCGATATCTGGTCCCGGCTGTAACGGCGAATAATCCGAGGTATTCAGTATTAGTTGGGATACCGTGCATTGTCCCTTTATACGCGTGAAGACCTCTGACAGGTTTCGGTTAGGGCCCCAGTCTTACCCAGACTTACAACATACATTAATTAGCATATCACTTACGAATGAAAAGATATGTCTTATTCCCAGCATTTTTCTTTAAACAGTCATAAATACATATATTAGAATGCAATAAAATAGGAGGACCATACATACGGCTCTTGCCACGTCTTTGAAAAAGTTATCATTGGTTTTCAATCACATTATTTTATGAGCTATTTATAAAGGCTTCTATTTAAAAGTAAAATAAAATAGGATTAAAATATAATTATCTCAGAGTTCAGCTTAAACGTTAATGAATCTGTTCTCATGAATACAACAAGAAAAATAAGCTCTAAATTTTTTAAATAATAATTATGTGATTTTAAAATCGCAAATGTAAATTTACTATTGAATTCGTGGTGTTCTGCAGCCCTTATGAGAATAGTATATTTCAAAATAAAGCTCTTGGCATTATGAGTAAGTAAGGTTACAAGATAAGGTAGACTTTCTGGAATATAAAAGATGAAAGTTATAAACTTTATATCATAACACTAATTTGATAATACTTCTCCCCACCAATATTGGTTGTCCATCGCATTTATTTCTGCCTCTACATTTAAAATGTTGTTTTCTAACAGTATGAAAATATAGGAATTTTATATAATTCTGTTTCAAATAGGGCGCATACGAGCATCGAGACAAAAAAAATAGAAATTAAATGTAATGTGTAGGTACTTGTAATATTTTTTTTACGATTTAGGGCGTACCTCAAGTCGATACTTTTATTATATACTCAGCCTATCGCCGTCCACTGCTGAAATGTTTTTGGAATGGAGACCGCGCTTTGGCAAACGTAGTGTAGGACTTTTATTAACTCTTAGTCTTAATCAATTTGATGTTTACGTCTTAAAATGCTTGGTTGGACAAATTGAAGATGATTTGAAGATGACAAGTCTTCACATCTCTGAGAATTGTGGCTATAAAATAAAATAAGCATTTTGTGCAGAATAGGCAGTAATATCAATTTATAAATACAGAACAACATAGTTACCGAGTGGTGTACGAATTTTCTTCTAGGACTGGGCTATTTCCCATTCCGATTTGCAATCCATTAGTGTTTATTTTAAAATTTTATGATGTACTACTCCTTAGTATCGCATTAATATTACCACACACTTTTTTGATACCCACGACATAAAACATGTATCTTATTGTGGCGTCAGAACTATGTATGTGACTGTTGGGTGTATTTATAATATGTATAATATTATATGTATTTAATAACAATTGCATTTTATCGCAGAGCTCATCTTCGGGACATCCGCGACCGGTCGGTGCTTCGCCTCTTCGAATCTCCTAACGGAGATGGCACGTTCCCCGGTACATTGGCGGGCTCCGTGTCTATGCCAGCCTCGGCTTCATGCTCCGGACCTAGCAGCTGGGATCAGGTACGTACATTCCACTAGTATTCTACATATTTGTGGAATAACGCCTTTGTACATGATTTATTATGAACCGAATGCTCAGAGTTGCTACTTTTTTTATACACCAGTAGAAAGTATTTGATACTTTTGTCCTGCCCCAATGAGTTTGGTTGTTTCCATATTCGCAAACAAAAGGAATTCATTCAAGAAGCGGATAGAAGATTAAACGCTTTACATTACAATTATAACATCCCTTGTTTGATGTTCCACAAAGAAACTGATTCTCTTACCTAAGTAGCACTTTATCGTGTTTGCTAGGGAAAGACAATAGGGAATAATTACTTCATAATCTAAAATAAAGGTAAAATGATTACAATGCAAACTTTTTGGTCCGTTAATTAAGTGTTTAGTAATGAAAAATAAAATAATACACTGTAGACAGTAATGTACGCTGTAAAAATATTACATTCAAGCTGATTTTTTGTTCGTGGTGCCCAAATGTACTAATGATCTATGGCACTCCCACGTATTGAAAAAAAAAGTTATGTTTAAAAATGAATAACATGCACGGATGATACTTCCGTATGCCGTATGTTATGGCAATTGTGAAGCGCGGGCGTAACAAAAGTTTTCGCCGGTGTAAATTTTCACGAAAATGTTATTTCATTATAAAAAAATCGTAAAAAAATCTATATTACCATCAAACTTCTTTAATGTATGGGGAATGATTAAAAAATATAATTCGAAGGAGAGGTCCTTTGTAACTGAAAATGTATTTAAACTTTTATTGGCCCTTACTTAGTTATAATTTTAGCGATTGTATAATAGAGGGAATCTTAGTGACAGTAGGCTATTTTTCAGGACCAGAGCTACTTCAGTGAACCGGAGATCGATTCCGAGTACCACCACCAGCATGTGCATAAGACGAAGGTAAGTGGACAACTTTGGGATGATAAGCAAAATGTTTTTTTTTGTAAGGTGCCAATGATAAAATAATTTTCACTATCATGTTGCCTTACACTTCAGAAATCATTGCTTTTTGTCTCGAAACGTAGCTAACTCTTATTTATCTCATATGTTATTGTACTGTGTAAAGAATTGCAGGTACTATAAAGGTGACAGTTTTACTTATGGAAATACGGAATAAATTCGATATATGTTAGGTAAAAGTTAAACAAAATATTTTTTTATCAAAAGATATATAAAAAAATGGTAACAATTTTTCAAAGACAGTCTTAAAACTAAGATATAAGATAAAGTATTTAAAAGTACTTATGGCTACAATAAATAAACATCTCGCAATGGCAAGTTGTGTCCAATTAATGACTAATTTTACTTTCTGATGTAAGTTATCTTTTTTAAGTTCATAACTTAGTTTATTATTTACACAGAGAACTACAACGTTAAAATTCGTGACGCTTTTAAAAATTACATTTACACTTTTAAAAGGTATCGACCGTACCTTTAATAAACATATTTACGAGAATATTTGACAGAAACAATATCTATGGTTTAACAATCGATTAATTTTTTTTATGATGGGGCTGGTACAAAATTTATGTGGCCTCAAATAGATTTACTATAAAATATAACATGTATTGAATTGGTGCGCCATTAATGATATTATAGGGATATAATACAATAATATTTTGTACATCATACGTACTAGGTTTTATCGTAATGATCGCTGAACCAACAACTGTTTTAATACGCCTCCAATCTTTCCACTTTATATTTAATTCTTAATGCTTATTCATATTGTTACGGATGACTAATTCTTAGGATTTTACATTAGTGATAACAATAAGTTTCTGCTACACTTAAAACGCACTGAAGCTTTATTTTATATAAAAGGAAAAGTGGACCACATTTATGAAATATATAAATCGATAAATATTTCATAGCCCACGAGGTTTATTGCGTAAACAGTTAACAGTGAAGAATATCATTGAGCTGCCCATCCCGTCTGATATTTTAATGTTGTTGGTTCAGCTATAGTAAGGTAGTCATTTAGAACGCTCGGCAGATAGGAAGCCCTTTGTAATAGTGGGCACCGCTGTACAACTTCTTAGATGTCGTTCGCCACGAAAGAACGAGGGCCTTTTTAAAAGGTTCCGAAGCGCATCCACTGCACACTTGCATCACAGCCTTGACCTCCGCTTCAGCCGGCTCCCTTTCATCCACCTAAACAAAAACATGTCCGGTAAATATTTATCAGTTGAAAATCTCACATAATCAGAATTGTATGTTATGTACCTACTTGTGTAATCAAGAGGCTAAAAGTAAATTTTGAACTTAACACAATTATACACGCACTTTTGCATATAATTCAATATAAATTTAAAATTGGTCATCGACTTATATAGACTTATATAACTTATCTTGTTGGGAGGAATCATTAAATTCGTAGATTTTTAACTCGAATCGTATAATCTAATTATTCATTGTCAAAATATCTGTCAGCTTTGATTGCCATTATTTGAAATTCTACGAGGAGATAGTGGCGTTTATATTTAATGTTATAAGCAGTCTTACTTTAACAGATGACAACAAAACTCGTTAAAATAAATAAAATAATGTAGGTGGGCCGCATTTAGAGTGAAGTAATGTAATTTATCATTTATTCCGCAGGTTGTTGAATTACCAATTAGCAAAATGCTTTAAGCAACGAAGAGAAAAAATCCAGCTTGTTTGTACTAGATTAAAAGCGACTCTTAATGAGTTACAATTTTTTTCCATTGCCACACAAAAAACAAAAAAATTAAAGTAGCGACAGGGAAAATGAAATTGCCTGTGACCATTGTAAAAGAGCCCTTGGGCTGTTGTTCTTTTGACACAAACATTTACTCTTGGTATTGTGTCACAATTTTGACCCTATCATTTTACCTCAATTTGTTAAGTGAATAAGTTGGCAACGAGCTGAGTAAAAATTATGATAGCTTGTAATTTTGGGTTCACGCGGGGCGTTGATATTGCTGTAATATTACACTGACTGTTATATACAGTATTTTTTTTTCTATTCGCTCTGTTTTATCTTACTATGGTTTCCTCTTTTCTTAACTGAATAATCAGAACAAGACATAGCTCGCGTGAGTCTAGATTTTATTACATTTTTCTATTCCCATATAATAAATTCAATTATTTATCTCTATAATACTTGTTCATACTTTAATTCTCTATCTTAGCTTGATGTTGAATACTAAGCAATTCCCACAAATCACATAACTCATTCATAGAAAGTACCTTAAATAATTTGAAATAATACCTTTCGCGTATTAGATTAATACGACTATTACCTACCCTTTATGCTCTCTATTGTTGCAAAGATTCATTATATGCAATGCGCACAGTTGTAATCTAAGTATTGGTAGGTGGATTACCTATGTGTCATTTTATGTTTCGTAATAAAACAAGAATGTTTATTTAATTTACATTTTGCAAACATAATAAATTTCTATACGTAGACAAGCCACCTTTTTTCCTTCAATACCCAAAAAATCCAAAAAAAGCGAAGGAACAGAAACTGGTGGCAATATATAGAAAAAATTATGGTGTACGACAAATATTAAACAAAATTCTCAATAACTTTTATTTACTCAATGATGAAAGGTATAAGTCATAAACTTTCTTCCGAAGTTTTTGCTTGCGAAATGTTTATAATAATTGAAGAAAAGATTTGTAAGACTTGGTAATACTTACTGTTTCTTTCTGTAAGTTTTGTACAGGTAGGTTGCCAACCACGCCGGCGAGGCCATTAAGTAAAGATTCTTGGAATAACGCGTCATCTCCCTTGCCCAGGAGGCTCGGGCTGAGTAGAGCTTCATCAACAATAGACCCGTCTAATAGCTGTACCAGCCCACGCTTTTCTTTTTTGCGGCCTGTAATCGTAATTAATTAAATATAATTTCCTCGACTATCAATACGGTGTCTTCACTGCCTCTAATTACCAAACCGAATCAATAGCCACAAACATTTAACTGCCCGGCGGCTTTTTTTTCTAAAGGCTGGCATCTCTTTGCAGTACACTGGGTACTTTAAGTGCCTATACGTCACGGAGATCACTTTCCGTTGAGTGAGCGGTTTTCTAGATATTCTGTTTTCTCTTAGCGATAATTATAGATGATTTTGTTTCTATACATGACTGTCATGCATTTCTCATCATATCATCAAAATACCTCTTTCAACGCGTGGCAATATAATAAACATATCCTCGTTTAAAAATTCTAAACAATTTATAAAGTAAAGAATCCATTAGAATATCAGAACGAATAAACTGTTTTTGAATCTCTACGGTGCTATTTAATCTACTAATTGTTTGAACGAGCCCTGAATTTATTACTTCATTTCATTGAACGATTCCAACAACAAAGTGTTCATTCGAATAGAAATTATTTTATTAGGGTTATTTAATTCTAAAATCATACAGAGGGATTAAAATATAATCTATCTGGCGTTAATTTATATTCCACTTATATTTACAGACGACGTCTCTTTGTACGGTCGTCGATAGATATTAAACGCGACTAGTCAACCGTGTAATTTCCGATCAGATTTCCTTATAAAGCAAGACGCAAATAAATCAATATCAATATATTTTTATTAATGTTGAAATTGGGATCATGAGTTTCGTTTCAGCTGTGCATTGTAATCTGAATCAGTCCGTCAGTCAATCAGCCAGCAAATTGCCGTTAAATTTTAATAAAGATGCTGAATAATTAAAGCGTGTCGGTATTTGAATACTATCGCCCTCTAATTTATCTTATCACTGTTATTTAAATGTATTTTTATTAAGTAAATCACCAATAAATTAAATATGAATGGAAATATAACATGGAAATTAAATGTTTGTTCTAAATCTCGTGCATAGTAATAGTATAACTATGCAGATCCAGAAATTTTGCGTTCTCTTAATCTATTACTTCATAAAAAAATGTGAATTGTAATTATGATTTCCATCACAAATTCGATAATTTGCTTCTGGCTCCTACCACGTTTTTAACTGGACCGTAATGCATTATTTAAGATTATATGAGTTTTCTCTTATCAGCTTAATAGGTACAAATATCTTAAACTAGGCTGCTTGCTCAGTTTTTGGCAAAATAAAAAAAAATGTGAAGAATTTGCAAAATTGATTCTTTACGTTTGCTGCACCGTAATATAATAATAATTGTACCTCAGTCATTTCTTGTAGGCTAATGGTTCTAACAGAAACTTTTCAGGGATACCAAACTACTGCATGATGTATCAACTCCCTGGGAGTAACTTGAGTATCCATAGACGAAATATTAACGATAAAATAATTTTGTACATAACCTAAAGAAAATGTAGGAAATAAAACCGAGTACCTGTTGCAGTCTCTGACACCAATTCCTTCTCAGGGTTATCTCTCTTGTCCCTCTTTGAATCTCTTCTATACACACCGTGACTGGTATCATCAATGTATTGTACATTTGCTGGGTTTAACAAGGACCCAGAAAGGAGCACAGAAGTGCCTTTCGATGGTCCAAGAGAATTAGTCTGGGAGAAAGATTGACTTGTCGAAACCGGTACTAATGATAATCGAGGAATTGCTGTTACACTGAGGTGGTCGGGTATTTGTACCGTGTTTAAGAGCTGTTCTGAGACAATTCGATTGCCAAGTTGACCGTTAACATACTCCTGCTGTAGTTGAAGTCCATTTGGCAGTTGGACTGGTATCATCTGCTGTGGTCCGGCAAGATTGAGATTTGGGGCTCTTTGTAGTTGCCCTCCTATTAAAAAGTTTCCATTTCCAAGTGCAGTCGCCTGTGGAGGAGGTATCTCAGTGGCAGGTTCAGAAGATGATTCTACTGGTGTACCATCGTGTTTGAAGTGGTGGACATGATGATGTTTATGGTCTTTGTGTGCTTTACCAGCTGTTAAAGCAACATGGTACAATTGCAGCATAGTAACTTCTCCGATTAAGCCCGACGTTCCTGTTGATTTAAATAACGATACAATACTTCAATCTAATCTAAAAATCCAACCAAGATGAAAGTGGTTTTGTAGGAAGTAGTGGTATATTAAAAGCGAAGGTTACCTTCATACTATAAGGTCATATATGGTTGCGTGTCCATCTATACTTACTTGTCATCTCCAAATCATCTTTTTTATATAATAGTGATTGATCCTGCCCGGTAATAGCGACACCACCACCCTTTATAACATGGCCGACAAGCTGAAAATATAATAATTCTTTAATAAAAGCCTTGTTCATGTTTTCGGTGGCTGCATGTAAATTTCTAAAATGTTTACAGGTATATTTTATGTTGTATCAACTAGATTTTATTATGTTATTTTCGTTATTATATTTTATTATGTTAATTAATATGGTTGTGTCCTTACCCTATTGTGAAAACCTCTGCCAACTCGCTCAGCATTTACCCAAATCTGCCATTCACCAGTTTTTCCATTCCACGACTGGCACGAATGATACCATCTGAGGAGGAATGAATTCTGAATTTTAGATTAAAGTTTAATCTGATTACTAATAGTAATAATATTATGTTTTATAGACATAAGGACATTAGAGACATCTCAGTTGGTAGAATAAGTTTGCGGGCAGTTGAAGTAAGTTTTTAGTTTGTAATATGGGATGCCTGTGCCTTGAACTAGGTCGCTTATGAACTCGTTTACATACATATTTAGTTACAAGATATACATATATATAAAAGTAACATGCATTTAATGCATTTCATCAGTATAAAATAAGGTAGCCCAGCATAACACGGGTCTGTCCATGTGAAATATTGATTCTTGCCGTCCACTCAAAATATTTCTTTTCACAATTGCGTAACCTTCGCACAAGTTCTTTTATTTATCCCCTGATTCCAATTTTTTTCTGCCAAATTTTATCAAAAAAAATTGCTTTTATTCTTAAAACTCTCTTAGTTGAAGAGGAGGCCCATGCCCAGCAGTGGGACTGTATGCGTTGATGATGATGATGATGTTTTAAATTTTTGCTTCAATTATGACTATGATGAATCCGCATTCTTATATTTTATATCCGCATTCTATTCATACTTCCGCAAGTACCGCATTTGTTGAATTAGTCACATAAATTTCCCATTATTAAATAAATTTCATTGTAGAAAATGTGAAATAGTTGCCAAATAGACATAAATACATGAATATTACAATATATGTTAGAGTGGGAAATGATTGCGTCCGTCTCTCCGTAACAGGCAATGCACTGCCAGCCGAGCGGCTTGCTTTGTGATCGACTTATCTGAGAAAGTGTGGATGTGCTGTAGTTTTACACTTTATCTTCTCTAATTATTTCGAAAAAATGCTGTGCTCGTATCCAGTGGTAGTACTTCCACAGAAGCCCAATTGTTTGTTGTGGGGTCAGTATATTCATGACTTGACATATTCAAATGGATTTGGTAAATAAAGATTTAAAGCTTTAAGATTATTATTCGGAATTTTAAAGGCAAATTGGGCTTTTGGGCTTCTATGGATGTACCGCCACCGCTCGTATCATATTAAAATCCAAGAAACCTTCCACAACTAGTGGAGTATTAAAACTACACCTATGTTTTATCCAAAAGAAAACACGTTTATCGACTTGTTTATCAATCCATTTCTTTTTGCGGTGGTTAGCCATCGTTACGGTGTTTAGGTATACAATTTTATTTACAAATATATCTAATAAGCACATAAATAAAACACTTATTATTGGATTTCATGTAAAGGCATAACCCCTTACGTACTTATGACAATTTTATACGAATGGCAAGGGCTCTCCTTAACAGTTTAGAGCAGTGGTCGGCAACGCGCGGCCCGCGGGCCACACTTGCGCAAAAAATATAGCCCATAATGCAGAAACCCCCTCGATGCAGAAACTATTCAACACAATATTTTTTTTCAATTTGAACCAGTAGTTCCTGAGATTAGCGCGTTCAACCAACCAACCCGACAAAGAAACAAACAAACTCTTCTGCGTTATACAGGGTGTAAAAAGACCGTGATCGAAAACTAAGACACAAACACATTACATTACGGTGATTACAAACACATTGACATAAACCAAACAAGTTGACTCGTTATTCATTTTAAAAGTGAGTGGGCCACCTCAACATTGTTAGCAATTACAGGTTTCACCATATTATGTTTTTAAATTATCTTTTTTTTAATGTATACAAATATTTGATTTATTGATTTGTTTAAAAATAATCTGGCAACATTAATGCGTGTTTGCAAATTCCTGAATTTATTTTATGATAACAGATTTTATCATATATGTATGTCTGTTTGTAAATTACCTCAATTTAATCACTTCATTATTTTATATAAAAGTGTAAATGTAAATTGATGAACAATATATTTGATTTGTAAAAAGATATAACTGGCAACATTGATTTTGAAATGGCGGACGGTTGTGTACGATAGTCACGGAACAATTGTAAACGAAAAAGAAGGATTAAACGTGATTACAAGTTGTATATTGGCCGTATTATTTGGAGGAGCAGTCAACAATCAGAAGTGGTAAGAACTTTTGAGATAAGCCCGAGGTATGTACTAATTGTTTAACTTTTATTTTGCCTAAATATAATGCACAATCGCCATAGATTTGAGATATGCATTCAAAAAAAAAGAAATTTCGTGTGAAAGCATGAAATAATATTTAACATGATAAAATTGTTGGTGCGATCTTAGCATATTTTCTAGGTATATTATTGGTTTTAATGTGTTGAGTACCTACACGTGAAAATAATTTAAAAAATTCACCCCATTGTAATGATCCCTAATGTACAATGAATTGCATTTATTTAATATTTTATGGTCTACGTTCTGTGTGGCACACAGATCGGTGGGTAGATTTACGTATATCATAAATTCATATCTAGTTTACTACTATACTTGATGATTCATACTCCCCGGTGCGAACCGGTTGTGCCTAGTCAAAAGAAACACGACAAATAGCTTGCGACGATTTGTACGAAAAATAGTGAGTTTTATACTGTCAATAGTTTCAAGCGAACAAACACATGTGCAGTAACGCAATCGGTGATTTAGTTCGGCTGACCTGCACAATATGTTCGCTATTGATTAATTAATTTATTTATTCACAAACAGAAATTAAAATACTGTTTCAACTTTTATGTTTTACGATGATATAACATAGTGTACCCTACTAATAGATGATTATATTTTTCTTCCTAATTTACATACCCTATCCAATTTAACAAAGATAGTCTCCTATACCACCCTAATACTTATGTCGGTACGGTCAAGTTTTACACCACCTTTGGAAATGAATATTGACGAAAGAAGATCGCATGAGTCTCGTGACCATGCGTTGCGTAATCTTGGAAAGAGACGGAAACCTTACCGAAGTCGGTCACGGCGCAAGTATCTTCGACCAATTAATTCGTCTAGCGAAGATCTTAGTAACAATGATATGAAACGAAATCGTGAAGTCTCGTGTACCAGTTCTAGCACGGATACGATGACAAATACCTCCCTGGATTCTGATAGTTCCGCGCGACATTCTAGAGCAAAAACACGAAGGCGGGATAAACAGAAGACTAAAAGAAAATCGCGGAGTAAATGTAATGATGATGGCTTCTTGAACTTTGCCAGATACCTAGATAGAAAGGGTTCGAATAGCTTTGAGGGAGCCCAAAATGTTTTGCCTGACTTTGATCCCGACGCGAACGTTTTTACGGCTGATGATTGGATTCGTAAGGTGAATCAGACGGCAAGAGTCTACGGATGGAGCGATAAGCAAATAATTTATTACGCAATCCCTAAGTTGTCGGGCAACGCTAAACGGTGGTACCAAAGTAGAAGTTCTGTAAATTTAACATGGAAACAATGGCAGCGTAAAATTTTGAAAACCTTTCCTGACGACAGGAACTACGCAGACCGTCTTTACGAAATGCTTGAGAGAAAAAGTAGACGTGATGAAACACTGGAAGAATATTATCACGATAAGGCTAGGCTCGTCAAAATGTGCGGAATCGTAGGTCGTAATGCCGTTGATTGCGTTATAAACGGTATTTATGATAATAGCATTAGATTAAATGCTCAGGGTTCCAGCTTTAAGCATCCCTCACAGCTTCTGAAATATTTACGTAGAATATCAAGAAGAGTAACCATGCCACCTCGAAAACAGAATTATAAAAATAAGTTTCAAGATAATAAAACTGATAACGGTGACCGGAGTTCCTTGACTTTAAAAAACAATACAGACACTTTTCGGGGAAAACGCAACACACGTTGCTACAATTGTTCTGAAGCTGGTCACGTTGCTATCAACTGCCCAAAACCACTGAAAAGATGTGAAAAGTGTCACCGAATAGGTCATAGTATACAAGAATGCTCACAACGACCCGCAAATTCTCTAACACAGGACATTAGTGAAAAAAATAATTTAGATGCAGATACGAGAAATATACTAAATGTAGCTATGGTTAAGGATAACGTGAATGACAAATATTTCAAAACTATTAGTCTAAATGGTGTTAAGAGATCTAGTTATATTGATTTCGGAAGTCAATGCACACTTATCAAAAACAAGGTTGCAGTGGGTTCTGCGCTACTGTTAGACAAAACAGAGCTTCCAGTGTTAAAAGGATTTGGCCATGGATGCGTTACACCGATAGGACGAACTTCTGTTACAATAGAAATAGACGCAGTTAAGGCAGATATAGACGTCTATGTCGTGGCTGATGAGTTACTACATACTGATGTTATGATAGGCCAATCCTTGACGGAATTGCCAACAGTTACTGTATACAAGACCAGCAATCAATTAACATTGTATACTGACAATACAAGTGCAGAACGGGTGGGAATCATTAATTCCAATGAAGTTACTGTCGAAGGACTTATGGATATAACGGTACACACATTAGATAGAAATTATTCGGAGTTTATGTTTATACCAGGGAATGTTTGTATGGAACAGGACAAAGAATATAGTGTCCTACAAGGAATATACCAGTTTAATAATGGTGTGGGTAATATCATAATCGTTAACTTGTCAGGAGTCCCTTTCGTATTTCCAAAGGGTAGGCTAATTGCCCGCGCTCTCAAGCTACCTAAAAACAGCTGGCACAAAACGAAGCTGGCATCAGTGCCTGTTAACAGTATTTACGATACTGGATCTATTTCATCTGCTTCGAAAGATCGCATCGAACCTATTCCTCTAGACATGATTAATGTAGGTCCAAAGGTCGTTAAAGAACAAAAGCTGCAGCTGCTTAAACTTTTGAACTCATATAGGGATTGCTTTGCACTTAATATGGGAGAGTTAGGATGCACCAATATATCTGAAATGACAATTCGACTTAACGACGATACACCTGTTGCTTACAGACCTTATCGACTCCCTTACAGCGAACGGACTGTTGTTAGGGAAATGATAGGTAACCTATTAGATAACGGAATAATTCGAGAGTCCACCTCGGCGTACGCAAGTCCTATAGTGTTAGTAAAAAAGAAAAATAATGAGTATAGACTATGCGTGGACTACAGAGCCCTGAATAAAAAGACTGTGAAAGACAGCTACCCTATGCCTCTGATTGAAGACCAGCTAGACAGACTAAGCGGAAAATGTTACTTCACTAGCTTGGACCTGGCATCTGGGTACTATCAAATACCGGTTTCAGAACAGTCTCGACATGTGACAGCCTTTGTAACGCCGGATGGGCATTATGAGTATACTAGGATGCCTTTTGGGCTCGTTAACGCCCCTGCGGTATTCCAAAATATGATAAATAAGGCATTAGGTAACAAACGGTTTGAACTGGCTATCCCATATCTTGATGATTTATTATCGGCGGGAAAAACCTTTTCTGAAGCATTTGAAAAACTTGAACAAATATTGATATTGCTGCGGCAAGCCAGCCTTACACTCAATTTGAGGAAATGCTTCTTCTTCCAGTCAGAAGTAGATTATTTGGGCTATGAAGTATCCGAGACAGGTTTAAGACCGGGAACTAAAAAGACACAAGCAGTTGCCGAATTCCCTACACCAACAAATGTCCATCAAGTACGGCAGTTCGTAGGATTGGCTAGTTTCTTCCGGCGGTTTATATATAATTTTGCTACGCTAGCCAAACCCTTGACCAGTTTGACCAAATCGGACGTCCGTTGGCACTGGGGAAATGAACAAGAAAACTCATTCCAGAGTATAAAAGACAAACTTGTCACCAGACCAATTCTGGCATTATATGATGCCGATTATGAGACTGAAGTACACTGTGATGCTAGCAAAGTTGGAGTTGGGGGCATTTTGCTTCAAAGATCCGATAAGGATAACCCTTTACGACCTGTAGCGTATTTTAGTCGCCAAACCACACGCGAGGAGCAGTTTTGGCACTCATATGAACTTGAGACTATGGCAGTGGTTTTATCGTTGCAAAAGTTTAGAGTATTTTTGATTGGGATCGAATTCAAAGTCGTAACTGATTGCAATGCATTACGCTCCATCCTCACGAAGCGTGACCTACTACCGAAAGTAGCAAGATGGTGGCTTATGCTGCAGGAGTTCAATTTCACAATCCAATATCGACCAGGTCACAACATGCAACATGTAGATGCTTTAAGTCGAAACCCATTGGAGTGTACCCACGAATACAAGGAGATTGAGATTTTACAAATAACCACTAATGACTGGTTGCACACTGTACAAATGACGGATCCGCGGATTAAGCATATTAAGACGATTTTAGAGACGTCAACCGAGGACCTCAAAGACATTTCCAATAATTATGTAGTCCGCGATGGAAAAATATACAGACGCGTGGGCCGAAAGCTGAAATGGGTAGTACCTCATGGAGCACGGTGGCGTATCTGTCAGCTTAACCATGACGAAGCAGGGCATTTTTCCTTAGACAAGACATTGGAAAAGATTAGTGCGGATTATTGGTTTCCCAAACTGAAGCGATTTGTTAAGAAGTATGTCGAATCATGTATAAATTGCGCATATAATAAAGAGATGCCTGGTAAGAAATCAGGGTTTTTACACCCGATTCCTAAAGTTCCGTCAATTTTTCATACAATTCATATAGACCATTTAGGGCCATTTGTGAAAAGCAAACGTGGTAATACGCACATTTTTGGAGTGATTGATGGGTTCAGCAAATTTATTATCGTGAAGGCAGTTAAAAACCTAAAGTCTAAAACGACTATAAAAGTATTAGAGGAAATATTTGCTACTTTTGGTTGTCCGAAAATTATTATATCCGATCAAGGCTCGAGTTTTACTTCCAATGAATTCAAAAGTTTCATAGGATTGATTGGTGTCAAGCACGTATTGAATGCCGTAGCGACACCTCGCGCTAACGGACAGATCGAACGATACAACAGGACAATTTTAAATTCGCTAGCTTCTATGAATCACGGTCTAGATGAGAAGGATTGGGATCTCAATATGGGAAAATTACAGTGGAGTTTAAATAATACAATCAACAAAGGTATTGGAAAGTGTCCTGCAGAAGTCGTTTTCGGAAATAGAACGACTAGTCAAAACGAAAATATCATACGAGGAGCTGTTGAGCCTACATTACCAGCATCAGAAGACGAAAGAGAGGAAGTCAGAAGAAAGGTACAAAACACTATAGCAGAACGTCAAATCAAGATGAAAGTTGATTTCGATAAAACTAGAGCCCCTACAAAGATATACGGTAAAGGCGATTTAGTTATGATCCCCAACCATAACCCTGAAAAAGGCAAAAGCAAGAAACTAGCTCCTAAATTTCGCGGTCCATTTAAAATTACATCTGTCCTTGATAAAGATCGGTATGAAGTTACTAGTATTGATGGTCACTCACGGAAAGAGTATAAAAATATTTACCCAGCAGATCAACTAAAACCATGGATAACCTTCCAATCCTCTCCTACCAGTGAGAAAAGCAGTGATGATGAAGGCACCAGTAGTGATTCCGAGAGTGAAAGTCAACTCCCATTACGTCCTACCTCAAAATCCCTATCCCTATCCTAATAGTTTACAGCTTAGGTACGCTGTAGACGCAGACGGCAGACCGGTGCAATCGGTGTCACCGGCTAGCCTTGAAGTATCCACTTTGTCCGCGGGTGACAAAAAGCAGTCTGCAGTGAATTAAGAATTTTAACCGAGTGAGACTGCAGTAAGGCAGACCGTGTCCCTCGGGTGGCAAACGGCAGCCTGCAGTAAATGAGCAGAATTAAGTGTGTAACAGTGCTGTAAGGCAGACCGTGTCCCTCGGGTGGCAAACGGCAGCCTGCAGCAAATGAGCAGCTTTAAGCGAGTAACAGTGCAGTAAGGCAGACCGTGTCCCTCGGGTGGCAAACGGCAGCCTGCAGTAAATGAGCAGAATTAAGTGTGTAACAGTGCTGTAAGGCAGACCGTGTCCCTCGGGTGGCAAACGGCAGCCTGCAGCAAATGAGCAGCTTTAAGCGAGTAACAGTGCAGTAAGGCAGACCGTGTCCCTCGGGTGACAAACGGCAGCCTGCAGTAAATGAGCAAAATTAAGTGTGTAACAGTGCTGTAAGGCAGACCGTGTCCCTCGGGTGGCAAACGGCAGCCTGCGGCGACTTATCCAGCTATATTGACTGACAGTGGTGGACCATATCTTCAGCAGCAATTGCAGTTCGAAGTAACTTCGCATCCTTGTTTGACTATCCAAAATGTTATTTATAATGATTGTTTTGTTGATTAGACTATTGGTGAATGTTAAATGTATACCTATATACATTTTTGGATATCATAATAATGCATATAACTTTCCTATTTGTTCTGTATTTCTAAGCAGTTACTAGAGTTTATTACTTTGGAATCATTTGATTTTAAATGTTCATGTCATTTATTTTGTGGGTCAGGCTACATAATGTATTATTTTTTTATGTTACACTTTAGTACACACTGTGATTATTTTATTTTTATTGTATAGAGCCATACACTTATTGTAGAATGGCCGAGACTATTTAAGAAATGGGGCATTTCTTTAACAGGACGGCCGTCTGTTAGCAATTACAGGTTTCACCATATTATGTTTTTAAATTATCTTTTTTTTAATGTATACAAATATTTGATTTATTGATTTGTTTAAAAATAATCTGGCAACATTAATGCGTGTTTGCAAATTCCTGAATTTATTTTATGATAACAGATTTTATCATATATGTATGTCTGTTTGTAAATTACCTCAATTTAATCACTTCATTATTTTATATAAAAGTGTAAATGTAAATTGATGAACAATATATTTGATTTGTAAAAAGATATAACTGGCAACATTGATTTTGAAATGGCGGACGGTTGTGTACGATAGTCACGGAACAATTGTAAACGAAAAAGAAGGATTAAACGTGATTACAAGTTGTATATTGGCCGTATTATTTGGAGGAGCAGTCAACAACATGTGTAAGATTTTTTTTGTCATTTTTTTATAAAAGCTATAAATTCGAACCCCGGTTAATAAAAAAAAGGGGTGGCACTCCGCAAGTGCCGGCAGAAGTGAAAACTTGAACATTAACGTTGTGAATTTTTGAATGTTTTGAAATGGTTAGGGAATAGGTAATTTCACACGAATTGCTTTATTTATCAGTATATAAGTACTATCATTTACGTGGTAAAACACAATATTTATTGCGCCATCGTACACAAACATGACAATTTATATCACAATACGCAATTTTGATCAGGGTCACGTGATCAGACGCGAGTTCAACATTTTTTACCCATCCCAAAAAAGTGCACAGCGACGCTAAAGAAGTTTTCACTTTAAAAAAATATTTTCACCCTATTTTACACCTTGTATATTAGTATAAATTAAAACCGTGTTTCATATTAAACAAGTCAATACTATCCGTAAATGCTCGGTAAATAAGTATACGATCATACATTAAACGTATTTAAATGCTTTTATTTTATAAATAACAGGTTGTTCAATTCGTTATACATTTGCAATATGCACGTTAAGTATTTATTCAACTAGCAAATGTTGGACATGGGACTCATTAAAATAGTTGTATATTAATTTATTTGTATATGGATTGTAAATAAAGTATACTTATGAATTATCAGCACGTGACGTGGATCATATTTTTTGTCGTGCTCATCCTTCCGAAGAAGCGACGTGGAAAAATTAGCTTATGCAATTACTGGAAAGTATCGTAAAACATTCGGGTTTGCTTTCACGTAAAGAATGTAATTCAATCGACTTGTTCATTATTACGCTGTCATAATGCTGATTTATTTATAGTTTTGCCATATTTTTCCTACTAGAAAATTATTTAATGTATTGAATAAATTTGAATTGAGTTTGTGCAAAACTTTGTTATAGTTATTTTTTATTTATTTATCATACGTTCCATGGTCGATAAATCTTCGCCTTCCTATAATTTGTGGTTTAGTCCTGAGCTTAGAAAAAGAAGCGGATTGTAGGCTATCTTTATTATACTAGTCATACTAGTTATTCTAACAAATAATAAAAACGAAACAAATATTTAATGACTTTACTACTAGCAGCCTAGTCAGAAGCCATACAGATTTTTTTCCTATTACCTACACGATAATTACTATGAACTATTATGAACATAGCTGGACGGGAAATCTTGTGTAAGACAAATATTATCCATTAAAGTGTGCTAAAAATTAGTTTTGTCGCTAGTATATTTATTTACTTGAAATTATAGTTTTGTTAACGATGAAAAACAACAAATGTACCTAAAACTTTAAAAGTACATATATAGGTATGTGATACAGGCTCGCTTGTGTATGTACGTTACGTGCGTATGTGAATCTCGATGACAAGTGAAGTTTACGTAATGTGTTAAGCGGGCAAAGGAAAGGCAAGCCTTGGATTAAACCTTACCCATATTCTGGAGCGGTTAACATCGTGTAAACGGCCAGTCATAAAATCGTAAGCCAAATCATTACGCAACGAATAAGAAAAAGAAACGTCGATCTTGTATAAGAGTGGGAAAAACGATTAAGAACAATAAGAAAGGTTTTCCTTTTTATATTCATATCACAATGTTAAATGTAATTAGAGAATGTTTGTCTAACTGTTTGAGCGAAGCTACGAACGAAAGAACCAATCACAAGAATAATGTAACAGCAAATTGGTTCTCAGATACGATTAAATAAGTATCATTAATGTTACTAGTAGGCAATGTTTACTCGTAGGCTTAAAGCAATTGATAATTGTTCATTGCATTTATTCAGTACATATACTTATTTGTACAATTGCCAAAGTTTGCACGCAAACACTAAATTCGCTTACAACTTTAAAACTCGCCGTTGGAATGACGACCAAACCCAATTGCCCGCACCCATAATTAACGTAACCCAACCCAAGACTAGCCATTCTCCAGTCGGTCAAAGAGACCTCTTGGCTTGGCAGCTACTAAATACATATAATTTTAGCTCTAACTGCATTTTATTTTATTTTAATTCAAGCAATTTCGGATTTCCATCAGCCAATGGAAGTCCACTGCTGGACATAGGCCTCTCCCAATGACTTTCACAGGGACCTGTTGGAAGCAGCCTGCCACTAGCGACGTCTCGCGACCTTTACTAGTTTACTATAGAGTATAGTTAGAATGATTTAGACATAGACGGCGTCCTTTGTTGTGGGCTATCATGGTTACCGGATAGTTCACCTTTGAAACACAATCAGCTTATCTAATTCGCCACAATTGGGGTTTTTGACATGCCAAGGAAAAGGTCAAAGGTTATCAATACATAATAGTATAATACATAGCATCTACTCCTATGAAATTGTAACTTCATCTTAAAATGTAATTAAACCGCGAAATTAAAGACAGTAGGGTCTTAAAAACTGAATTACTTTTCATTTACTTTTGTATGGTGTGCTAATATAATAGTGAATGACGACAAGAAATAATTTCCAACAACTTCAAAATCAATACGAACTGCTCTCGAAAATTAGTTCGCATTCCTGACACTGAATCAAATCTGATTAAATACTAATTTGTAAGAAAATGCGACTACCTTCAATACGTCAACTATTTCCAGCGAAATGTGCGAGTACAGCCGTTATATGTAATTCGCAGTATGTCACGTTGTGCAGACATATTGTTTCTGCAAATATATTGGAATACCGTCGCAGTCGCATGAATTTGATATCCGCCCCGGCATTTCACATATGAAGCTTACGTTCATTTTGATGGCTAATTTTCAAAGGAAATTTGTCTCTTGACGTTTTATAAGGTTTTATACTAGTTTCGTTTACTTTGTATAATGGTTGTTGGTATAGTTATGAGAGTGAATCGAAGAAAGTGAATTCATATTTTAATATCTGTTGTCTGAGAGGGACGTGATCGCTATGAGAAGTAATGTATTAAAGTGATTCCGAGATACTCCGCAATATTGGATTCAATGATAGGGATGAATATATCTATTGAAACAATTGCAAACACCATAGACAACAAAGAGTAAAATGCGTTTGATTGAACTAAACTTTTTTTAATGTGGGTCGTTTTTACTACAATTACGTTTACAACAGTTACGGCTGCTTACATAATGCTAACCACGAATAATGCCAAAGTCGTTGCGTGAATGTAATTTTGTGAGTTCTTTTGCTTACGGAATGACACGTATCAAGGTTTTAGACGATATTGGATATTCCTGGACAGATAAACTTATTTTAAATATCAATATGTTAATATTGCAAGGAAAATTCCTCACATTATTTAAATTTTAAAATTTGTGTGTAATATTAATGACTATCCGAATTTACTTCATATTCTATGTAAACATAAAATGTATAACTCTGAATAAAGGGCATACATGTTTTTCCCCTCTTTGGAATGTTAATGAGCTTATGTTCCTGTGAATACTAAATACTTAAAAGGAGGTTTGAATGAACATATTTCCATATTTTAATTAAATCGAGATCGTGTTTACATGAAAACATATTGATTCTTTTATGTAGGTATTACTTATAAATATTCCTTTTACCGAAGTAAAAGGAAGATTACTGATGTGAAAGGAAGACTTATATTTACATAATGTGATCGCTTTTTTGCAAAAATAATTAAATGAACCGAAAATATGTTATTTTCAATTAAAATATAGCAGATTTTCTCTGAAAATAGCGCTATATTTTAGATTCTACGTTAAAAAATAATTATCAAGAGCTAAAAGTATATTAATAAAATTAACACAACAGGGCTCGATAAAATCTTCCCTTCTCAGAATCTTAAGATAACTGCAATTTAGAAAACATATGTATTAAAGAGAATGGTGATTGAACGAAAATGTATTCTTCAACAATGAACATCATCATTTCAGCCTTGTTTGTTGTAAGAGATTTGTATTGCCTATTTTAGTACTTTTACTTATTCAAAAACTTAGAATTAAATGCTGATTTCTAATTCACAAAATAAAAATGTTGGTTTCATAAATTTATTGATATTTAACGGGCTTGTTAGCTAGGACGAATATTTTATGTAACGAAAATATTTAAATATTTAAAGAAATACGAAATGTTAAATATTGTTAAATATTAGAGGTGAAAGAATTTGCAAATCACTGCATAAATACTATATCTTTACATGAAAGAAGAAATTTCACCAATATATTAAGTCCACATTACAGTTATTTAAGCTGATTTATAGCAGTTATAACTATATAAACTGTTTTGGTTATCAAATGCTCGTATCGTTGCATAGTATGGCAGTTAAAGGCAATGTTTTTCGACGGAACAATCTGGTTGTTACGGCTGATAGAGACATTGTGAAACACCAGTTCTATTGTCATTCACGTGTTCGCGTAATGACTCATGTCAATTTTCATTGTTTCCTCGACTGGTAGAAACATACGTACTTAAAATGAACAACTTTCTAACAGTCAATGAACTTGGTATCTTCCGTATTAAAAGTATGCCATTCTTGTATGAGTTCCGACACGTCTGAGGTCAAGATTTTTGTCAATCTGTGTCTGGACTGGAATATAATCCATTTATATTATTATGCGAATAGGCTATCACTGGTGAATGCCGTTCATTTTATTTGATTTGAACACTGTCATATTAGTAAACAACATATGTACGCCTCAAATAAAATAAATTATACCCAAGATATTTACCTCGCTCCCACTTTTGATAATTGCACAGAGAAAAAATTCACATAATTTAAAATGCTATTCATTCCTATCCGTCATAAGGGTTCACTTGTAACATCAATCTATTTCATCTTCAAACCAAAATCAGGTTGTCTAAACTATTTGTATCACATACAACAATGTCTCAAACTGATGCTAATTAGTGCACATACAAGTTGGTTGACTTCCCCGCATCACATCTTTAGTTAGAAACCGCTACGCAATGTTTTACTTTATGCTTCAATGGATGTTACTAACTTGGTGTGGGCGTGCCACTTAATTGCATAAGAGTGACACTCCTCGTTCGGTGTAAAAAATAAATTGCCAATTTATGATGATATATTAGGTTTCGTCAGCATTTCTTTGTTTTAATTGGATGTTAAGCACTGTTCAAATTTAAGAAAGTTACCTATCATTATTGTAATGGTGTCAGGAGTATCTTCGGTTGTTTTAGATTTCGATTGAGAGTCGATAACTTATTGTTCTATTCTTAAACACTCTAATGAACGGCTTGTTTCACCTGCGTGATTTTTTTTCAACTATTAATTATAATCAAACTTATTTGACTTATTATATAATATGCTGTGCAAACATATTATTAATTATGCGTTAATTTTTTTATTATTGGGGTTAAGAAGTTAACTGTCCAGCCTCTGAACGCTTGTCGAGGGCGGGGTTAATATGTGTCAATATTGTAATATACAGGATGTATTCAGACCGTGATCTGAAACTAAGGCAGGTAATAGCTACGATGATTACAAATCCATTAGCATATATGAGCCTGTGCATGTATGTAATGAATTTCATCAAATAATTATCCCTTGTCCATAACTTATGCGGGATATTTGTCAAAGTAACATAATGTATCTATGCGTAGATCACCTTGTGTGTGTTTTTTTTTTTTTTTTTTTTTTTTTTTTCACGCGGGGAAAATCCATTTACGGAACAACTCGCCCCGGAGGGGCGAGGGTGTGTCGGACTCACCGGCGCCTTCCGACCCAGCATGGATGTTACCGCCCGTGAATGTGCTCGGGCGGCCGCTGGGCCAGGTCCCTACCAAAATCAATGCGCCGTCATACCGACTAAAAACCCCGCGACGGCCACCATCAGCGCATTCAACGAGGCGGCCCCGGAATACCCTGAAGCCAGAGCTATGGATTGCTCCAGGACCGCCTCTGCGCGGTGCCAAGAGGCACACCAAAATATATTATTTACACCTGGGGGGCCGCCAAGGTAGGGACGGCGGCCCCGTGTGGCCTCTGGGCGCCGGGCTACGTGTTGACCCGGCGCCTCCTACGTCGCCTGTTGCGACGAGCGGGATCGGTCTGCTCCCGATCCCGCTCCGCGCTCTCCTTCTGCGAAATGACACGTTCGCAGAAGGAGAGCATAGCTTTCCACGACCTCCGGCTGCCGACCATGGCGGCGACCACAGTCGGCAGCGAGAGGTCTCTCCCCACGATCGCTACGAGAGCGCTGCGCTCCTCGTCCCAGGCTGGGCACTCCTCAAGCGTGTGCTGGGCCGTGTCCTCACGGCAGTTGCCACAATGGTGGCACACGGCGGTCTCCTCCACTCCGACGATGCGACACAGGTACGCACCGAAGCTGCCGTGCCCGGTGAGCACCTGCGTCAGCCGGAAGGTCGGCGCACCGTGGCGCCTGTCCATCCACTGCTGGAGGACAGGACGCACTGCCGCGACGGTCGCCACGCCAGCACTTGGACTCTCCAGCCTGGAACGCCACTCCTCCACGGCGGCGCTGCGGAGGGAGGCCAACATGGCCTCGACCTCTCTTGGGGCCGGTCTCTGTCCGGTTCGCCGGTACGCCTCCTCCCGCCAGAAGAACACTGACGAGAGGGACTTAGCGTCCAGCTCCCAGGGCAGAGTACCCGCCAAAACGCAGGCCGCCTCGTGCGAAATCGTGCGGTACCCTCTGACGATTCGCTGCGCCACCATACGTTGCGGACGATGCAGCAAGCGGACGCAGCGAGCGCCGAGGGAATTAGCCCACACGGGACACCCGTACAGGGCCATGGACCGCACGACTCCAGCATAAAGGCTTCGGCAAGGGAAGCCAGGACCCTCAATGTTGGGCAGCAAGCGACTGAGAGCACCCGCTGCCCGGATCACCTTGTGTGCTGCGTGTTGGATTATGAGTTCACTCCTCGAGTACCGTACTATAAGGTATTAATAACTCTTCAAGCAATGAGAAACGGTTGACCTAGATCATCCAATACGGTTTCTTAATAAAAATAATCAATGAGCTCTCTAAATGGCACAATGTGTTATTTATAATATAGCTGTAGTCCAACCACCGCCTGGCTACAGTGGGTATTCTAATATAATGCATAACTTTAGTATCTTTTTTTTCTTTCATAACAACTTATAAAAAGATACACAATAAAAAACAATTAGCGAAATTGGTCTAGACGTAAATCAGAAAAGTTATTAAAACATCGGTGTGTGATACGAAAACAATACGAGTATGTATGAAGAGCATATTATATTATGTACATTATTTTGGTTCAATCTCGAAAATGATTTTTTTGATAGCACAAGGACGATGTCGATTATTAAAAAAAAAGATTATTCTATTCCGTTTGAAGGGACTCTATGTGTAACGGCACTCACACAAGTGTGTAAATACGAGTCTACATGTTTTTATCAAGTAGAGCGGAACTATTAAAGTGTGCGTAAACTCTGTGGCGACACACGACGGATGCCTTATCAAAGTATAATCACCCTATTGTTTTTCTAAATTGCCTACAATTTTGAAATTATGTTAAAGCAGTAGTTTGTTGAAAATGGTCCGGAAATTGACCAAGTACGGAGTAGCCGCGTCTGATTAAAATTTGTTAAAGTTGAAATGTCTCGCTAACTGTTAGCTGTGACTTATTCGGTTTTAACTACTCCCTGCTTAACTGAAAAGAGATTTTACTGTTCCTACGATATTTGCATGCGAAAGACTCAAACCGTAGTTAAGATGATTTTTTTGGCAATTTCCGCGTAACACCGGAAACTAACAGATTGTACGAACCGTGCAGTATATTTTCGTTTTAATTTCCTATCATATTCTTGATTCGGCGTGAATCGGAAGACGTCTTCTACAAGCCATCGCGTAGACGGCGTCAGAAATATGACGCGACATTCTGTGTAGATTTCCACGTACTCGTGTATGTCGCGGACTCACAATAATCACATAAAATTACCTACTATAAACAACTAGGAGTTGAGTATCCATTTAAAATTAAAATAAAAAAATCCTTTGTAAATTCCGATGATTTCTTGATTGTAGATCCATCAAACACTTACTTTTAATGAAGATAAAATAGCATCATGTTTCAAGTAACACATCTCGGTACTAAAATACGTATATAATATGAATATAGTAATAAATATAATTGTTAGGATTTAGTACATCAAGCGATCGTTTAATAGGTATTAAACAATTAACGAAAGCAGTATTATAAATTAATTAACGCTTTACTTAGTCCGTACGAATGTTAAGTTCATCTAATGAGCAGGAGTAAAAACAAAGCCTCTTATTTTAACAACCTCCTTAGAAAATTGATCTCAGTTTTAATTAATGCTATAATATTAATTACTACTTGCTCCTTACTTTTGAACATCAATCAGACGTTTGATTTTAATTTAATTGTTATTCATGAGCTTTTTACTTACGTGTTAAGTTTCAATGGATAGTTGAGTCTGAAAAACGTCTGTCCGTGCACTGCCATGCTGAAGTAACTCGCCTCCTTGGTGTTAGATATCCACGCCGAAATTTCTTTTGGATTATTGCCCACTGTAATAAAAATGTTTCGTTATTAATAAATAAAAAAACCTTTCTACTCGCACTAGGTCCAATTTATTCGTTAAATGTCATAATATAGTTGTTTAGCCGTGGTGCGTTCATTGCGTCTAATTTCACTAATTATAATTGACTTTTTTATATGAGGGTGATTAGTTATATAGTAGTTATAAAATAATTAATTGAGCTCCTTGTTATCAGTAATTCGTCTGATATACAAATATTTTTATTGTTTGTTTATTTTAATAAATGGAATTTATGAAATCCTTCATAACTGCTTGGGCTAAATATTTTTCGTAACAGACATATAAATAGTGCAAAAGTCTTTACTCGAGTCCTTATTCAAAATTGAGTTTTGATAAGCGTTCATGACAATGTCAATGACAAATTACACTTCAACGGGGTCAAACTTCCTGGAGTAGTGGAGAAATCCTACAAGTCCTCCAATCGAGTTTGATTATTTTATTCCACTTATACACCTCAAACTGAAGTTGTTGGTCCAAACCAGCCAATAACTAGCTAACTATTTGAAGCTAACGAAGATGGTTTCGGAGATTGTTTTATTGCAACCTTGGGTGGCTAAGCATTGTGGTTTACTGGGTATCGGAATGGCTTTGTCTATGTGCCGGTAGTGCTCGGTCTGTTCGCAATTTCGGTGAAATCTAATATTATTGGTATTGAATAATATTGTACCTTCTGGTGCTCGCTTCGATTATTCGATTTTTAACCAAATCAACACGGTTCGTTATTTACGCTACGGTAATTCTAAGTTACTAATTTTGGAAAATATGAAAGTAATATACAAATACAGATCTTATGTATTAAAGATATAACCTTCATAATAAAAACTTTATAAACTCTCGGAATATGTTATTACAACATTTTAATTGAGCTTTGTTCTCCGTATTTTGCTGTTGTGTTACGGAATTAAGAATATTTTTCCTTTTGCGGTGGATTATATCGCACCCTCGGTGCGAGACTGTCACTTATGCAAAAATTGCAAAAATGAGTTAAATATGTAATAAGTATCCTTATGCACCCCTTTACTTGGTGTGATAACATTACTTTCGTAGTACGCATAGTTTCCGTATGAGGGCGTGAGTGTCATTGTGGTTTTGGCGCAAATCACGGCAACGCTGGGAGCAACATCGTTTTTTGGTCAGTTGTGCCCAGTCCCCCTGCTATTGCATGTGTGTCTTGGAGCAACACTGTTACTACTGGTAATTGTGACATAATATTTTTTTGATTCTGGAGCAATAGTTCGTCTTCTTCAACCATCTAGTGATAGTAGATCTAAGAATGAAGCTGTTGATGTACATGAACTAAAATCATCACCGAAAAAAAGGGGAAGAAAACGTACTCGTAATCCTAACAATTGGAAAATAAATACGTAATACGTACCTACTTGCGTAACATTCTCATTTTGTCCTATATAAGATTGTTATTTCTTTGTTACACTATTTTATACTTGATTTTTTATTCTATTAATACACAACTGTAGAAATGTTAAGAAGTACAAAAGTTTTTTATGTGTATTTTATAGAACTTTGAATAATTTTTTTCTTACGCCAATAACTGTTCAATGGTCATATTTTGATTTAAATTAAAACTAAGAAAACAATTTGTTCTTGTTTCCTTTTTAACTCAGTATGACATAATTACAGTTATTATTTTTCGTTAGTGCCATAACGTCACTTCTGAGGGGGTTGGAAAGTTTATAATAATAGTATAGTATCTTTTTTACAACATTAAGTGGTCATTATTTATTCAAAAGTAAGTTCAAAGTTGATGTTGTAGTAAAAGCTAGTCATCTTGTCTAAATCTTGAAATATCATTATTTTTTGAGATGTCAAAGTTTTAAATGCTTCTCCTGAAAAAATGCATTTTTGCATAAGTGACAGTCTCGCACCGGGGGTGCGATATGCAGATCTGCTTTGTACGTAAGCGGGCAGAGAGTGGATGGTTTTTATTATTTTAGAACTTGTAATTACGCAGCAGCTAGAAAATTAACGCCGTATCTAAGTTATTAACAGTTGGAAAATAAAATCATCAATACTCTGCCAAGATCAACGGTTGTTGATAGAAATTAACTTACAATATTATAGTTTTTTATTTTTATAAAAATCCAAATAAATTATTTTAAGCAGGTAAGATGTAAGTTTTTTTTTAAATTTAATTTAAATTTAATTTCAAATATAATTTTTTGTTGGTCAGGCGGACTATTGTGGCCTGCGACGAATAGGTCCCAGATACTTTTCACGATAGGGTTGTGTTATTGCCTTTATTCGATAATTGACAGCCTCGTGGCGCAGTTAGCTAGATACCACCTTGCGAAACGAGCGGTCGCGGGTTTGATCCCCGCACCGAGACAAATGTTTGTGTGACCCACAAATATTTGTTTCGGGTCTGGGTGTTTGTGTGATAAAAAAGTCTCTCGTAGTTTCTGATACCCACGACACAAGACGTGTATGTATGGGACTGTTGGGTGTATTTATTTTTTTATTTTTAGTAATAAGGTAATAACGAGATTTTTCTCAAAGATTAAAATTGCGCCCAATCAACGTAAATATACGCGACCTTTATAAATAAAGCTTCAAACACAGTTGGCAAACCGTGGCTATAACAATACACCACTTATACTAGTATAAATGTGAAATAAATAACAAAATGAAGTCAGTTTGTACCTAAACAAACAAGGCAGCGTCGATTGATCGTGAATAGATAATAAGTAGCGGTGAGTGAATTCACTTCACTTGATCTCATCTTGTTATTGAAAGAGACTGTAGGTAGAATTGACGTCAATCAGATAATTGCAAACATGTTGTTAGCAACCGCGATATTATTGCAAATCAATGTAACAATTTCAAGCTAAAATGGAGTAGTTTTGTCGATTAAATCGATGATTTAGGTATATGATTCCTATTTATGTGTTTTTACAGGGATTTATAAGTTTGTACTACCGCTGAGATTTCCAACACTGAATGCCTTGTTTTTATAGCACCGTGCTTATTATCAGATGAGGTTTGTTACTTTGACGCGCCACTATAAAAAATAATATGTTCTATGTTATATAGTTGACCTTAAAACTGAAAGTGGAAGAGGCAAATGTTTTCCGGATTATTAGTTATTTTTTTGTGGGTTTATAAATGACTTTAATTACAATTTACGAATTTATTTACTTTCCTTTCAAACGTCATCGATGATGTAAAATCAGCAAACGAGTAACTATCGTAGATATGTTTAGTTTTCAATAATTAAAAGCCTAATAACATGATTCTTTAGATCTTCCATGTAATAATAAGCACAGGACCTTAAATATTATAGCTAGGTTGTGCATACATTTTCACATTTTTTCCACACACGGCGATTACAAAACCCGCTCTTTTTATTTTGGTACTATTTCTGTGTACACAAAAAGCGATGTTGGCACGATCTCTGGGCAGAAAATTAATCGTACCATGCCTATAAACAAATTTTCCTGAACATTTTATATCGCATTTTTCGCAGGGGTGTTTTTCTTACAAAGAGCTTACAGTTTGTATTTCATAAATACTTAATGTTTTTGTATACAAAGTTTCTTGTGTAAGTGTCTTGTCAATTATGTAAGCCCGTTAATTTGTGGCGTTGTTAACTGATACACGTGTTCTAACTGTGACGTCAGAGAGATTAAATCCTGAGTAAAAGTGGGCGAGCGCTTTATCTAAGACTTTCCCAATAACAGATAGTCCAATACAGTTATCGAATAAGCAAGCTCTCGATCACATGTCGCACATTTATGTCGATCAGCTAGGCGGTCATTTGATCATTTGACTATTTAGGGTTCCGTACGTCCGAATAAAAAAACGGAACCCTTATAGGATCACTCGTGTGTCCGTCTGTCCGTCGCTCACGGTCAATTATCTCCGAATCTACTAGATCGATTAAGTTGAAATTTGGTACACATATCAATTTCTGTGACCCAAACGCAGAGGTGTGACGTGAATAGATAAAATCTGTATATGAGAGGTCATTTTTGGGCGGAAGATGGAAAATTAAAAAAAAAATGCAAACTGCATCATGTGACATATCAAATGGAAGGTCTTGTTGTGTAGATCTTAAATACCTACCTATATATTGGAACGAAGTTCATTTTTTTTTTTTTAATAAATAGTTTCCAAGTTATTCAAGAAAATGATGAAAAATGACCCTTCCCCCTTTATCTCCGAAACTACTGAACCTAAAATTTGGAAAAAAAATACAGAAATTAGTTTTCTACTTATAGATTATAGGAAAACCTATAAGAAGTCCATGATATTAAAATAACATGGTAAATCACTCAATATTGTGCGTACCAACTTACATTTGCAGGTGGAATGTGTGGGAGGATATATGTATTTTGCAATTCCAATGTTATTTAATAACACAAAAGCCTACTTACCAGAGTAA
Source organism: Hemaris fuciformis (assembly GCA_907164795.1). Lineage (NCBI taxonomy): Eukaryota > Metazoa > Arthropoda > Insecta > Lepidoptera > Sphingidae > Hemaris > Hemaris fuciformis. The sequence goes on along the minus strand of OU015431.1, from coordinate 17,628,441 downwards.
GAAAACAGAGGATGATCAGCCGAATGGTTGTGATACTTCGACCACATGCAAAGCGTGAACTCTTTGAGGTCTGGCAAGTTTTTCTCGTACTCCACGTACTGATAGAACAGTTCTTGGTTCATAGACACTTTGTACACGCTGCACGACTCCGGCATGCTTGCTGGCACAGAATTCAGGAACGTCAACTTGTTGTTCGACACGTAATGACCTTGCAGTGGTCGTCTGTTGACAATTTTGAGTGACGGGCTGCAGAACATTTTAATCGATTATAGATAGAAAAAGGTAAATATAATGTGATACATGTATACTAAGAATTATCATAAGGAATATATGATATATTAAAAGTCGTAGAAAACTGACAAGGCCTGTTTTGTGGAATACGCTATGTTTCTCAATCGTCGAGAAGGTCCTTGCTAATTACTGGGACGAGTATGGCCTGGCACAGATTATATTTTAACTTTGAAATACCAATGCCGGTGTAACAATTGCGACTTAGTCCTAAAAAGCGAAAGTACTTCTATGAGTGCGGGAAGTCAGGTCAAAACCCACCATTATATCGATACCCCATTCGAGACTTCTTACGGAGTTCTAGAAAGGAAAACTTCCATCAACGTTAGATAGAAACATTTTGTACCAGTCAGAGATATTAGTTCCGTTTTTAAACCACATTCACTAATGTACACACAAATCTTATATTCAGCCGTCCATAAAAATCGTCGCTCAAATTACTTACATTAATTAATTAACACAGAGAAAAACTTCACATAACAAGGAATCCTGAACGTGGTGAAGTCTTCAGCGCCAAAAACTAATTTCGTGGCGCTGCTCTGATGTATCAAGCCATTCAAAGTTGTATATATAAGTTGATAAATTGTATGGACGTGTTAATTTCAAATATGAAATTTTCACCGGTCCTTTTGATACCCGTTCATTCTATCTGCGAGTTGATAAAATGAAAGAGGATGTGTATGAAACTAAACTATGCAATAAGCCATTCACGGTGAACTAGTGGGCGTTGGACCGAAACAAGGGTTGTCAACAGTTTTATGTCACACATTTTTCAGCAATACATATGTGACACAGTCGAGGGTGTATTTGTTTGCAGCGTGTTTGAATACGTTTTGCTTTATGCAAGTCATGCGAGCCGATCCATTAAATCACAGTGTTTTTTATTTTCAGCACAGTGATGTGACTGTGTTAAAAGCGTAGCCCGGTAGTAAAAACAATTACGAGGTTCAGCCGATATACATAAATGTGGCAGTTTGTTCGCTTTTAGTTGTACATAGGCGGATTCAAGAAGTTACACACCAGCGACCGGACTAAGGGCAAGTTTCGAATCCGGGACGATATGCGTATCTTACCTGGTGGTAAGATACACCTATGTTGGTCTAAATGGAGCTAAACATTATACGTTTATAGCTCTTAGTTACCAGAGGAGTAATCAGCGTCACTTCATCTAACCCAAGTCAAACTTAATTTATGTATGTACTCTTTCGTTTTTTTGAGATATAAATTAGGTAAAGAACTTCTTGCTTTTTAAAATTCGCGTTATATTCCTAATTAATTATTTAAAAAACAAAGTAAAAACGAAAAAATCTGTATTCTTATCCGTTCTCAATCTATATATCTATACAAATAAATAAAATTGGAGTGTCTGTTTGTAATATTGAAATATCCGCTTTTTAAAATGCATATGGATGTATATACGGTATATCCATATTATGCATTTTAACTAAATAACGTTTTTTACAATTTTTGTCTGTTTGTTTGTTCCGGCTAATCTCTGAAACGGGTGAACCAATTTTAACTGGAATTTCACGGGCAGATAGCTGATGTAATAAGGAGTAACTTAGGAAAAAAAAGAATCGGCTGTTAGGCGGAACGAAGTTCGCCGGGTCAGCTATTTTTAATATGTAGGTATCTTAATATGTTAGAAATACAGTGTACCTATTTAATTATTCTAGGCCATTTGGGTAGACTAAGACCTAACCCCTATTATCAAATAGAACACCTAGAAAGACATTCGCTTATGTCTAATACATTGTACAACAAAAATAGCAATACGAGATTAAACCATAGTTGACAACCATAAATAAAATCTACGTCGTAAATATGGACATTTAAAACAGATTACGTTTTGACTAAAGTATTGTAAAATATATACAAGTTAAAATAGCGAAGAGATGTTGTACAGGTTTATTACTTACTCGGATATGCTCTGACTAACTGTACGTGCAATTAAGAGAAAGCATTTACATTCTCGTTACGTAAGTAATTGTTGATTAATTATAAAAATATAATGATATATCTCTCTGCGGCCACTTAAAAGTACCACAATCTTTTTTTTAACTTCCTTCGCAAATAACGTGCAAGTTATGTGACCATTCTGTTTTCTTATTCATTTTTGGTGCGTGTTTCGCCATCAAATATATATATATTTTAAAGTATCGTTGGATCAGTTATGACACACTATATTCAATAGGTACTTTTAAATTCATAATAGCGTTTTTTTTCTCGTTTATTATGATGTGTTCTCTCCGTTCAGTGTTATGTAATATCGGCTTGGTTAATATAATGTCCCACTGTTGGGCACGAGCCGCCTCTAATAATAATTGAAGAAGTTAAAGAGTTTGAGTGAATATTAATCTTGTTCGAGTCTAGCGAGCTGCTTGCTGCTCATTCCGCGGTAGATGATCTTCGCTAAGGGCCAAAACCCACAATTCTTGTATGTCACAACTGCGCACCATAATTTTAAAATAAAAAATTAAATGGAAAAAATGCTAAGAAAGGAGCAGAAGCAGTAAGAATTACCGGTTTTTTGCGCAATCCCACGGCTATTTTTTATGGGTTAGGGTTACTACTGGAAGTATTCCTAGCTTACTTCGCTGATGACATTCATAAAGATTCGATTGTTTGTAAAATTTATTGGCGCAGATCAACTCATGAATTACTTAAATGATTTGGAGGATTTTTCGTATGAACATAGATGGATCACTTTTTTGTATAAAAAGTCTCCCGGGAGCTAAATCCCTTGTAAGAAATAATATATACTCTATAAAGATTTAAACTTCACATTTTGTTCCTTGCAGTGTGTACTTTTCAATATTTACAAGTGACGAATACATTATTCCCAAACTCTCTTCTACATTAACACGCCGCACACACGCTCATAACTAACATAATATAATTAAATGCAGGTTAAATACGTCTTGTATATTCTCATGTATTACCGTAGTTAATTATTGTAATTGTACGCAGTAAATGTAACTGCGTATACACGAATAGTTATGAAATGTGACTAGCGAGTGGTGGGTAATAATAAATTAACTGAAACCAGCACTAAATTAAATACTGCAATAAATTTACTAATGTTATGTTATCATTCCAATTAACATCAAGCAATCAACTTATATTTTATGGATTACTGCACAAATACTTCTGCGTAATACGTAATTAAAATGCGATCATTACTAATTTGATACTTGTGAAACTATAATTGTCTTGAAAATGTTTTGCGTTGCACGTTGTAATTATAACAAAATATAAATGAGACTACACTTCTGAACATCAATAACCACATATGATTAGTTCGGAAAAAGTGTCTTGTCCAGTTCCCAATTGCAAATATTTATTTTCTTCTTTTTACATCGTCTCATGCATACAATCATACTCTCAACTATCCCCCGGTGGCCATCTCCGCGCCAAGTTGGGCGGCCAGGGTACGTGAGCGAGAGGCGCCCACCGTTATCCACAGCCGCCCGGTGAGCCTCCGAGACGAATTGTCTCGGCCGTGTCGGAGTTATAGGGGGCGCAGTTGCACCCCCACTAGCTTGATTCGGGCGCCCCGATTGTGGATGGGCACGCGCGACGTACACAGGCCATACTCTCAACCAGTGGCGGCACTTCCATAGAAGCCCAAAAGCCCAGCCTACCTTACTAAATTCCGAATAATAATCTTTAAGCTTTAAATCTTTATTTAACAAAAGTAATTTTATAAATAACTGAGAATATCCTGACTTCACAACAAACAATTATTAACTAGACATTGAAAATTAACGTGTAACGATTTTGGGCTTGTATGGAAGTACCGCCACTGCTCTCAACTACACCTCAACTTCCTTCATTCAAGATTTTTGTCTCCGAATCCGAATATATCGACATATAGTCTTAAAGTAACTACGAATATAATTATATTGAATTGAATATAAAAAATAAGTTTCCGACAAATTGTTATCTTTACTCAGCGTTATACAAATGATAATATTTTTTTTAATGGATGTATGTAAATGTAGATGTATTTAGTTTGATTATGTAAACATTGCCACAAACCTGGTTTCCAGTGACCTCTCTGAGGATTTATAGTTGTCATATGCAACAGAGGATTCTGGCAAAATCGGTTGCCACTCGTTGTCTGTGGCCAAAGCGGCCCCGAATAGGGCACACAGAATGAATAATCGCATGATCTGGAACAAACAAATTAACTATAAACAACAAATACTGCTTGAAACGACGTGCTTAAAAAAAACATTAAACTAAATTTATAACATCGTAAGTAAAAAAGCATTTCGTGCTCGCAACACCCAGAGGGAGAAAAAGCTCGAAGTCGCCTTCACAGCCGGCTTGATTCAATATCGGACATCAATATCTACAATCAATAAACATTACTCGTACATATATTGTTTCTTATATGTTTTCATTATTACTATTATTCATTATTATAATACAGCCAGTCACTTGTTACTTGTGGTTACACGTTTAATCTACACTATTATTATAAAGAGGAAAGATTTGATTGTTTTTTTTTGTTTGTTTGTTTGTTTGTTTGCATTGAATAGGCTCCGAAACCACTTGACCGATTTGGAAAATTATTTCACTGTTAAGAAGCTACACTATCTCCGGTGAACATAGGCTATATTAAATTTTCAAAAAAGTTAGGGATCCATACTAAAACTCCAATAATGTAACTAAAGGTGTGAAAAAATTACCAAAAAACTTTCTTACATCGCGTGCGCTGCGCAAACTATTTATTATAGAACAAAATAATGTACTACGTCATTACAGAACATATAATTACCTACAAAAAATATAGCGACAGCATATGTGTAACTATTATAATTATGTCACAATAAGTGATTTTTCATTTCAAAAAATATATATAAATGCCACCGCTATAAAAGCTCTTTTATTTATACTTCGGAATTAATCTTTATCAAAATAAATGACTTCATATTTAAGTCTGCTTCAAAACCATTATATAACTTTTTGAATTATTCAATTTAGACATTCCATTCGAAAGATATCGCAAGTTTAAAAATGTAAGTTATCTGAAAAATATCGCATGGTCGCCGTTCACGCCGTTCGGGTAGACGGCACCATAATAATAATAAGCGATGTAGGCGTCACTGGTGTAACGGGCAAGTAAGAGATCTCGAGTTTGATTCTAGGGTCGGGCATTGTTATTGGGATATAAAGGGCAGTTCTCAGTACCACTGACTCAGAAATGCGCCCAAAACGGGAATAGACTCTTCTTACGGGGTATCTCAAATACAATTAGCTAAACGTGGTTTCAGAAATAAACCTCAACCTACCCATTTTGGGATATCGTCGTCATCAGCCCAAATATATCCCACTGCTGAGAACGGGCCTCCTCTACAACTGAGAGGGTTTAGGCCTTAGTCCACCACGCTGGCCTAGTGCGGGTTGGCGGACTACACATCTAAGAAATTCCTAAGAACTTTTAGGTGTGCAGGTTTTATCACGATGTTTTCCTTCACCGTTAAAGCAAGTGATAATTCATTGTGAATACACACATAACTTCGAAAAGTCAGAGGTGTGTGCCTGGGGTTTGAACCTGCGACCTCCGAAATTCTTGACCGCGCGCCTAAACCTCGAGGCCATCACTGCTTTATCAATCAATGCTTTTGGGATATAAGCGTTAGTATAAAAAGAGTGGGAATAAAAAGTACTCTTGGTTCTCATAATCTTCTATACATCTTCTATATCTATGCATCTCTATACATATAAATAAAATTGGAGGGTCTGTTGGAATTGACATAACCGTTTTTTACTACATGTATATATAAATATTACGGTACATACACTATTAATAACATTTTATAGAATTTTTGTCTGTCTGTTTGTTCTGGATAATCTCTGAAATGGCTGGACCGATTTTGACGGGACTTTTATTGGCAGGTAGCTGATGTAATAAGGAGTAACTTAGGCTACGTTTATTTTAGAAAAATAAAGTAATGTTGCAATGTCCAAGTACTGTCCAGTACCGCGCGCAGCTCCGTATGAAAAACTTTAGACTAAATGAGAATTTTTCCCGTTTTTGACACATTTTTCATTGCTATTCTGTTTCTCACAACAGGAGCTCCGCCTTACAGCCTTTTCCGATGAATGTTATTTAACATAAAAATACTTTTAATTAATAAATAACAGTAACAGTAGTTCCTGAGATTAGCGTGTTCAACCAAAGAAATTCTTCAGCTTTATATATGAAATGAAATGAAATGAAATGAAATTGCTTTATTTGGTCACGTAGGCAATCAAATAGCACTTATGACAAGTCAATACAGAAAAGAAAAATCTTTTATTATTACATTATAATTTAACTATGGTTCATTTTATAAAATTTGTACAAAAATATTTACGGTTTTTTTTATAATTTATTTTTAGTTTTCATCAGGAAATACATAAAATCTTATTATTATTATTTTAAAGTAAATAACGAGATGGACCTTGTGTATTTCCGAAACGTCACGTATTGTTTTAATGGTACCACCGGATCCAAACGCGACCCTGACTGAGAAGACCCGGCGAAACAAACTCAGCGGGCTCACTTTACTACTGGAATTTACGCGGCGCGACCCACACCTGAGTAGATCCAGCGAGTCCAACTCAGTGGGCATGTATTTGGTCCAGTAAGGATAACATAATTATATTATATGACCTGCCAAATAAAAATTGCCTTCTTATTATAAATTTGCTCGAATTATTTACTCGATCGGTAGTCATTTTATTTTTATTTTATTTATTTTGTGCACATTTTATATTAGATATCAATTTGTATTTGATGTTTTTATAATGGTTTAAGTTACACTTGGAGCTTTGGGTTAATTTATATTTATTTATGTATTTATTCAAATGATTTGGTTTAAGAAAGAAGAATGTGAAAGGTTCTGGGTTCCAAGATGTGGTGATGGCGATGTGCGGGAGAGATCTAATGCCAAATTTCCTTATCCTCTAAATACTGATTTATATTGTAGTATCCCCTTGTCATCAGAACACGTTTAATGTGCACCTTAAATGAATTATCTGATAGGTCAGTTACAGATTTGGGGAGCTTATTGTAAAATTTTACGCAGTTGCCTACAAAAGACTTACTGGTTTTTTCTAATCTTAATGAGGGTATTACAAGTTTATGTCTACCCCTGGTATTTACATTATGTATATCACCAATTTTACTAAAGCTAAATACATTCTTACGTACATACATAATATTTTGATAAATGTATTCAGACGGCACGGTCAGTATATTACAGTCCTTGAATATGGATCGTAAGGAATCACGGCTACGTAGATCATAGATGGCGCGGACTGCTCTTTTCTGTAGTATGAAAATGCTGTTAATATCAGCCGCCGATCCCCACAATAGAATGCCATAAGACATTATACTGTGAAAGTAAGCAAAGTACACTAACCTAGCCGTTGAAACATCCGTGAGTTTTCTTATTTTACGAACTGCAAAAGCTGCGGCACTCAGTTTACTAGATAATCGCTCTATTTGCGGACCCCACTGCAGTTTACTATCTAGAGTTATTCCTAGGAAAACAGTTGAAGTCACCAAGTCAAGTGTTTCTGCGTTTAATGTAACAGGTGATATTACATTCCTAACATTTGGTAATGTAAATCGAATGCATTTTGTCTTTCCTGCATTGAGTAGAAGATTATTACATGAGAACCAATTCAAAATTAAATTAAGTACATGATTTGGAATAGCTAGATCTTTATCCTTACGATTTATTTTAAATATTACTGACGTGTCGTCAGCGAACAAAACTATGTCTGTAAATTTCTGTACCATGTAAGGGAGATCATTTATATAAACTAGAAACAAAAAGGGGCCCAGAATAGAGCCCTGAGGAACCCCTATTTTGACTGTTGATCCTACTGAGGTGACGCCGTCCACACATACTTTTTGTTCACGACCCGATAAATAGGACATTATAAGTTGAAGAGAGGAACCACTTATGCCGTAGTAACTCAGCTTCGTAATAAGGGTCTGGTGATCAACGCAGTCGAAAGCCTTCGAGAGGTCACAAAAAACCCCAAGAGCATCTTGTGACGTCTCGATATTTGAATAGAACATAAATAATAGTAGACTCTATCATTGTTACTTTGTGAATTTGTTTACTGTTGCATAACATACAAATGCTGATATTGGTTTTGTAGGCAACACAATCAACAAGTAAAACCTCAAAGCGCTGGGGTCTCGATGTTTAACTACGAATGTATTTTTTGTATTGTCACACAAAAACTACGGTACAAAGCAAATAAATTGGAATTTTAGATCTGTCGTTTGGTTTACGGTGCTGATTTTATTTTTGTCTGTGAATCATTTCGTGTATATTATCCGTAGCTGTGATTTGCCTTTGATTTGCTTCCTCATAATTGTTGAAGGATTGACATCGACACTTAACTTGATAACAATTAATTTCTCTTTAGTTTTTTCTTTGCGCACTTTCATTTCATTTGCAGACTTTTTGCTGGCACCAAACATTTTCTAATAAAAAAAAACGAATGAACGACAGAATCGAAATCTTTCGGTTGCATGCTACAATTGCCATCGATTTTTTTAGAATGTATATAGGTATGTATCCAAATGTATATCATAATCCTTACTCCTTACTTAATATTATAAATGCGAAAGTAACTCTGTCTGTCTGTCTCGCTTTCCTTCTAAAACTACTGAACTGATTTAAATGAAATTTGGTACACAGATAGTTTAGAGTCTGAGAAAGGACATAGGCTACTTTTTATTTCGGAAAAGGGGTTTTAAGGGGTTGAAAGGGGGGATGAAAGATTGTATAGAAGTATTGTAATTATTAAAGCTAGAATGATGAAACTTTTTTATTTGGCTATATATACATAAAAAAATAGATTACAACTTGTTTTCTTTCTGAACCCAACCCTGTATTCTACGCGGACGGAGTCGCTGGCAAAAACTAGTTAAATAATAATGAAGGTTTTGGTTCGTTTGTTTGGGTTTGGTTAGTGATAAGTATAGTACAATTTATAGAATACACAGTACGGGAATACATGATTTGGAAGTGATGTGAATTCATGAAACTCTATAGTGGTAGCCTGGGGCAAGTGCGGTCGACCCCGATTAATAGAGATCTCACGTCAATAGTAGAACCAATATGACGGGGTAATTTAGGCACAAGCTGCATACAACTGACAACAACTGTAAACAAGAACACACAAAGCGTATGGGGCAAAACAAATATTAATATCCTCATAGATTGAACCACGAAATTTTTTAAATTACTTGTATTCAATATACACCATACATATACGAGTATATAGTAGAATTCAATTGTGTGGCTAATACATGTGTATATCAGTACTATCACAGCATGATTTATGTTTCCTTCACAAAAACTAGACGCATTATGTATCCAAACATCCGGCAAGCATTAATTTTGAATTTGTCACGTATGAATGACGCGCCAGTGTTCGTAAAAAGTAGTCAAATAGAAAAGTTGCAAGGCGCTGATTGCTTCCGCGATCCCCTCTCACCGCGCATCTTGTTGGGTGTCTATTAACATTCCTGCGGCGAACACGTCTTTTACAATCAATATTGTATGGATACTTTCATTAAGTAAGTGGCAATGGCAATGTTGTTCAACAAAATGATTACTATTGTCATAGTCAGCATTACGTACAACGCCTCGAGTTGATTTTTATACACTAAATTACTAGATATTTTTCAAAAGCACCGTATTATTTATAAGAATTAAATTATTGTACACATAAATAAAGTTATTAACGAAATTGATATCGGTCACCTTATTGGTTTTGTAAGATCTGCTGTTATGTATCGCTAAGCATATTCTTAGACTGTAATTGGCAAAACCATTTATCCCCTCAATCAAGGGAATCGGCGAGTACTAAAGAATAGGTACTACTGTAAGCTTACTTAACACTTTTGTAATGAATTCGACGCGAAATAAATATTTATAGTAAAAAAAAAAACATGGCAACTAAATGAGATCATTTAACTCTTACGGGAATGTAAGCTGCACTCTCATTGGATGATTGTGGAACATGAAGCATCAAACATAAATACGGTTTTTTAATGTTTGCTAATAATTTTTGCACTTGTAACGTCTCCAAAGTCGATAACCATTTATTGCGCTTTCATTTTTGATATCACTGTCACGATATTCAACATGCGATGTGATATGAAACAAAAATTGATCGATTCATAATATTTTATTTTAATGGACTCACGTCATCGTAATGGGTATACACTAAATATGTTCAGCTGTCACGCAAATATTGAGATCCAATACATAAAAAAACGCGTTTGAATAATTGGATTAGGCAAACAAAAACGCACTAAATCGAAGACCGTAGACGAAATGCTAATGGTTTGTTAATCACAATTAGTTCTGCTTTGACCGACTCATTTAATGAATGTGTAATATATTTTGTATGCCTTCAAATCCGCCTGCCACTTTAGTGTTTTGTGTTTTTAAGTGGGTAACTTATACTGATATGAAAATAATATGTGGAGTTGCATATTACACACCATTTATAAAAAAAAATCCCTTCTTTCGTATTAATAAGAAATTTATTATTTCTTTTCATTTGCTATCTTGCTTGAAGGTTAAAAGACATTTGTTTTCAAATCTTTTATAATTACCTATCTCTCGTTTACTTTGTTGCTTTTGAAAACTAACTTTAATTGTACCCCAAACTCGGTGAAATCAGGTACTTAGTGTCATCTCAACGCATACATACGTTAGCAGTTATGTTCGCACTATGTGTCCATGAATACCTCGCATAAAATATTTGTGAATCGCACACGTGTTTAGTTCGAAACGGCTGTGCAACGTAGGCCGCAGGGCTTTAACCAGCATCGAGACAAACGTTTGTCGGATTCCAAATATTTGTTTCGAGCCGTGAAACCGTAAATTCTCTCATTGTTCCTGATAATCAAACACAATGAGAGAATTTGCTCAAAATAATCGTATTTTACAGTGGAGGGATAATTTACTGTTTTATTTTTTTATTATTTCAATCCTGCCTTATGCTGTATGCAATGTTCCATAATAAGAAATAGCTCTCAGCATTAGTTGAGTTATTTAAGCTAATATTATTTTTGTATACCAATGTACCTTTCTACGTATAAAAGAAATTAACTAATTTCATGTCGTTTTTGAATCCTAATTACAAATAAACATACAAACTTTGTATGTTTGTATCCTCTCAGTTGTAGAGGAGGCTCGTGCCCAGCAGTGGGACGTGTATGGGCTGATGATGATGATGATAATGATACAAACTTTACCTAAATATAACATTGCCGTTCATAATATAAACTCTTTCCAATGTTAAAGGTACGGTGCCTTTTATTATCGGCCATCATATTACTCAGCAATAGCCTTCAATCACAACTCAAGTACTGAGTTATTCGAAACTAAAATGCCGATTACACGTAAACACAGTGTTTTATAGAGAAAGCTGATGACTGTGGAACACGTTCTATTTCATTATGACTTGCTTGTTATTGTTCGTAAATAAACTTATCAATTGTAGGGACAGTGTTGATATTTTCCACTTAGGCTAGTGAATTATTACTTATTTGAGTGATATTGCGATACTAACATTGGACAAAAATTCTATTCTAAATTCTAATGCCTTAAAAAATAGTAGTTTATTTAAAAAAAAACTTCTTATATACCATTATTATAGATACAGAAAATAAATGAAGAGCAGTTTAAATAATAATTATTACACGTTACACAGAAATGTAACTGAATTATAATTGATACGTCCCAACAGTCGTTATACATATGTACACGTTATATGTACTTACCGAGCTGCGCATGCGCCCCAGATAAATAATTATTCAAACATTATACGGCACAACCTTACAAGCAGAGTAGGCTAGCCTTTAATACTTACACAAAAAATACGCAAAATAATAATTAATTAACAGTTCTCGCTAATCCAAATACCATACACCATTGTTAAGATTACAAAGGGTAGCAGTAAAACATTTTTTTAGCCACTTTTTTAAGACTCAGAAAACTGTACTTTAAAACTACACGCTAAAGTTAAAATTGAAAAAGTTTTTTTCAGATTTATAAGTATGATGATACTTTAAATTCTATGAAATAAACATTTGTTAGCATTAAAGACCTTTTTGATCCGAAATTAACATAGCGACGACCTTTAGACATTTCCAAAAAATACTGATTTTATTGTTGTGTAAGTAGTGATGGGGCTCGAGGTTTAGGCGCGCGGTCGAGAATCCCGTGTGTGTATTCACTATGAAAACTTACTTTAACGATGAAGGAAAACATCGTGGGGAAACCTGCACACCTAAAAGTTCTTAGGAATTTCTTAGGTGTGTAGTCGACCAAACCGCACTAGGCCAGCGTGGTGGACTAAGGCCGTAACCCTCTCAGTCGTAGAGGAGGCCCGTGCCATGCAATGGGACGTAGGTATATGGGCTGTTGTGTTAATTACAATATAGCTACGGTATGTATTTTAACCTCAATAGCGCATGAGCTCGAGCGGAAATTGTGTGCTGATATGGTTATAGATTCATTGCAGCTCAAAGGAGAGTCTGTTAATTGCATGTACCATCGTTTGATGCGGGTAAATTAATAACTACGATAACGTTAAGTGAATAATTATTATGGAAGCGTGTAAACGATAGGTGATGTTTTAAACTGCACATATTAGATAGGTATTAAAAGATACACGTTCTTGTTTATGATAGTTTTATTTGTTCAGTAAATTTAAGGACGACGTAACATTTTTATCCGACATTTATTTTTATGCGAGCGTAACTAACTGTAGTGTCACTCTTTTGCGAGTGTAATTAAAAAAATATATATCTGTTCCCTTATGTTTCCAACGCGCTTTTGGAATGCGTGTCGACGGTAGTCGTCATTCAACCAAATTCTGTCGAACCGGCGGCGTGTTCATTTACGTTCCCTATTGTTTGTTTCTTTTACACTCAAAGTCGAACTAAAATGTGAAAATTGTTTTTAACTTGAAATTTAAAGTAAAAAAATTGATTTCACCATTTTGTCGCATACAATTTGAATAGTTCCTTTAAATTTTGTAACGATGTTTGACACTGATTAGTTTCCGATATTTTAAATTTAAATTGAGATAAAATTAGGATATTCAAAGCATAGGCATAAGTTAAAATCAGCGTTATATAAATGAAAGTAGGTAGTCTAGCGTAATTTCCGCAGTATAGATAAGCGCACGAAATTACTTTCCGCACTATTATGTGCTACAGGTAGAATGATCATTAAATGTTTATTTTATGTTTGTTAATTTTTTAGGGAAATTGCGTTCTCATCCATCGGTCCTAGCCAATCTTAGGAGTGACAAAAGAGAAGATTTTATCATCAACGTCATTATCCTGATATGTATTAATAAATTTGAACATCATGACATTCATGTCATGTATTCTTGAAGGAATCCACTAATCATGTACAAAATATTGAGCTAAAACTGCATGATAATTTTGCCAAAAATCGAAAAGTAGGATTTTAAATGACGCAATTTTAAATGTTCCGATGACCATAACGTGCAGCGCGCCGGTTTTATTTTAATAATCAACTACGAAACCGTGTGGATTATGCGACGTCAGACCGAATTGTTGCGGACACATAGCATATTAAAATTAATTCTTATTTTATCAACTTTATTTTCTGTGAAAAATCACTTATTTGTTTATTTAATCCCTTTCTCCTAAGATTTTGTATAATTTATATTCTATCTAGAAATATGTTATATTAATTATTGTGTGAAGTAACTGTCATAAACCGTGCCTAATTTTATGAGGTTGTTGTGTCATTTTGAATATTTTTGACGGATACATTGGACGGATATCCCGTTTCCCCTTTTAACTAGTTCAGGGTATCTTATCTCCCACGGTCTTCTTAATATAATGTCTATTCAGTATATTGTCTCTTTATTAAGAAATGTGGTTCAAGATTAATTATTACAAATTGGCAATAGTCGTATTAGTCCAAGCGCCAGAGCAAAAAAGTAGGTAAGTAAAGCATCGTTCGGGACCCGAATTTTTTTTTTGTTGGAAAATGTTCAAGGGTGCCCCCTGTATGTAAATCCAAGTTGGCGCGGGGGGGGGGGGGGTTCACTTCAGCCGCCATCTTGGAAAACACGTTTTATCGAATATCTCGCGAACCGCGCATCTTACGACAAAAATTGTAGAAATCATTATTGTAGATAATAATATTTGCCATCTTTTTTATTTGTTTTTTTTTTGTATAACGCATAGGTTTTTAATTAAAAAAAAAAAATATTACGAGTAATCTCCAAAAGGTAAAATTAAATGTGTTGACAAAAAAAAATGATACTGAGTAGTCATGACGAGCATAATTATATTGAGACTGAACTGCCTTTTTCATCCGGGGTCTTAAGTGTGTCGCGGACGAATGACATATTCCGCATTCGATTCCCGGATCGGAAAAAGCTAAAAGAAATTCTTAGTAGCAGCACGTAGTAATATTAAAGAAACAATAAAAAGTAGGAAATAGGTTCGCTCCCTATTGATACGTACCTGGCATTACGCCTACCCTTTAAGATTTACAGGCATGATTTTAGCGGGATAATATTACTTAAATCTCTGAACCCTTCCCATTTATTTTGTTTTGCGCTTGTCATAAACATTTTCTAAGTGAATATCTGTAACAAACGTAAACAGATTTTTTTTTTCAGCACGTAGGTATGAGTTAACAATCGCATACCACGCGTACAAAGCAGGGATCAGAATATGCTTTACACACGAATTCCAAGCAATCCGATAGAGCTCCTGCAAATTAATGCTATATAATGTATTATAGGATATTGTAAGCTTGGAATTTTATCAAACAACGGTTATGTTGATTGTTGACGTTTATGAATATTTTAATCAAACGTATACAGGAAACTGTAAAAGGGGTTATTGAAAATTTCATGGATAAAAGAGTTAAAGTTTAGTTCTAACATTTATTTTTCATCAAAATTAAAATCTGAACATTCAGAATATTATTTTAAATTCTTATAACGAATGCATAAATGTAAAAAATATGTACGGCGTTTACGATATTTTCTAGGTAAATATAATGTTCGATACGTAATATCTACGTGGTGTTAGAAATTGTCGTCTCATTTGAATTTTACGTGACTTGTAAAGCTCATAAGGCGGTCGGTGGCTTTAATGAGCCGCCGCCCATTCACAATATCCCTTATTAAGTCCATCGGCTATTCGGCTCGCAGGCGTGAGTCTCCGCCATACAATGTGACAAGAGAAAATCAGAACGAATATTGTCGCCCTTGAATACTGATACCGAGCGCCGGCACACAATGATTTGTTAATGCTCTTCGTTTTTCACATAGTCCAAACTGTTCCGCAGTACATTTCAATCGATTGAATTCTTTTTGACAGCTTTTTATTTATTATATTTTTTGTCATGACTATCGACTTCAACTAGTTAGATACTATTTAGATTGAAGCCATATGAAAGAAAGCTTGGAAAACTCCGGAATATTCATAACGCACATTTAAATTGCTATTATTCGAGTTTCCATGTCGTGAAACCTGACGCTTATGATTGTGGAATAAATTATTTTAATTATGAATTCTTTTGTTGCTTGACCATATTTTTAATGACATCATAAAGCTAAGTAATAGTGAGATGTCAAAGTTTGGGCCTTATACATATATGTAACTTATTATGTGTACAAACATACATACCTACGCGCTTACAGGACTTCGGGGCTCCGAAGGGGGTAGGCAGATGTGCATTTCTACATCCTCGTTACGTCATTTGTATTTTAAGTTTCATGTAATAGGGAGGCAGTATAATCTGTTAATGTATAGTTTTCGGAATTAAGTTTCAATAATTATATCCATTTGAAATGATAAATAATGAGTTGATTTATTAGAATGAATAGCCACATGTCGAATGCTACATTATGATTAAATACTCTCTGTAGTACGAGTAGAACGTAATAACACATTAGTGTCACAATTAACGTAATCGATTCCCACGTAGGTATAGGTACATTGTGCGTAACAGCCGCGTTCAGTGGTATTACAATTTTAATTTACGTTAGCAACGTCTGTGGTTGCTTGTAAATCACATTGGTATAAGGAAGAATGTGCAATTCTATATAATAAGTGCGGAAGGAGTGAAGGAGCGGATTGGTGGTAAAAGTCGCCACTATCGGCCGACCAGACCCGCCTCAGATAAGGATTTATATTGATTATGCCGACTCTAACTTCATTACGGTTCTGAAAAAACGATTTTCTTACCAATAACGATGTCCACAAATAGTCGTACTAAATGTCTGATTAGATAATGTAGGCATTTGTATAATTAGAAATCCTACACGATAAAAGTGTTGAACAAGCAATGTTTTTATCCGCAATTTCTATCATTAACTAACATCCATATTTACATGTGCCCATACGTATTTATTTCTGCGAAGCCTTTGACGCAAACGACAGAGATGTTTTCAAAGGCTTTCACGTAAATATGTGGTTAATAAAAACTTTTTATTGATGATACGATAAGTTTCCGAATACGTTTCCCGCAGAAGTTCCTATTTGGTTGAAGTTAAATAACTTCGGATAGTGTTTGTTAATGTTATACCCATGCATGATTGCGTTTGCTTTCTTTAATTATTAATTTAATGGCTGCTAACTGAGGGTATATAAAAAGTAATATTCCTGGTGAAGAGCGCTGAGTGCTGTCAAACACACAAGGCCGCCTGTTGCTCTCTTAGCAAGTCTTAGCGTAAATAGCTCATAAGATGATAACAATTTCTCTAAAATACTTATATTTTTTTAAATACTGTTTAGAAAAACAAAGGCAATATTTTTCCATATAATGATAAAAATTAAATGAATTCCCAACAAATACGAACGTAGTTCTTATCTTAAGTCAAGCCTCACATTCTATTATCGGATATATGTATGATATGTGTATAACACCCGCGTCCTCTGGTTTCACAACCTGACTGTAACTATTAAGCTAAGGTGACTGGCGACACCGATGCATTTTAAATTTTATCTACATTATTATTCAGATACAATGATGAATGACATTGCTAAAAACATATCTGTGTATATATTTATCTATACGAACATAAATGATACAAATACTATTAATTTTATACTTTGATATTCATTTCAGAAAACGGAAAGGCTATGCAATGTGTTTACGGAAGCAATAACACGTTATTTGCATTTTCATCCAAACTATTAATTTTACCTGCTGCGATGCTTTCTAAATTCGATTGTGTAAGCTTAACCGGTAATCGATTGTAATGTCAGACTCGAGACCGCGTCTGTAGTATTCAATTAGTTATAAAACCGCCTTAAGATCTCGAGAAGCCCATCAAATTGCCATGGACACTTCTACACATAGGTAATTATCGGTTTTTAGGGGAGCGTTTTAGACTCGTTATCTCGCTTATACGAGTAATTATGATTTAATTACATTTTATATGCCATAGGAAAGTCCTATGTCCAGCAGTAGACGTAAGAAAGGCTGCTGATGATGATGATGATGATGAATTACATTTTTGGCCAAATTATTTTATTATTAATTTAACACAGATTGCGTTTATTTAAAAGAATTTTCATAACAACGCTCTATATTAAATGGACTTACTTGAAATCCAATATCTGATACTCCAAAGCATTTATATTTTGAAGCAAAAAGAATTAAACTCGTCGGAGCTAGCAGTTATTACATTTCCTTTTACTGTAAATATTTCACAGCTTTGCTTTATATATTCATTTCAGTAGGAGTAAGTTTTTATTTTATTAGCTTTCAATTGTTATCCATTGCCGAATTTCATTCATCGAAAGATCAAATATATCCTACCGCAACTACGACGCGTACTGTGTGTATACACATGAGTGTATACTCATAACATTTGTATCTACAACTTCAAATCACTTACACAATAGCTTTAATGTAGACGGAATTTCCTCCTTATTTGATAAACAATTCAGTATCGAAGATCCGAGATTTACAACGAGTACATGCTAAGTGCGCTGGTTCTCGATGTTGCTTAAATAAGTCTTTTTCCAGTAAAAAATTCTGGCACGGTAAAAAACATTTAAGTACATTTTTCAATTTATATGCAAACCTTGTAAGCAGCGCCGTGTTGTCGTCGTGATGTCGCTGTAGGGTATTTTCAACGCTAGATAAACGGCAACGTAAATATTAGGTACTTTATAACGTTATCCTGGTTGACGCAGATTTCATAATGTAGAAAGTAAATCAAAATTGCACCGTATCCGATTATCCTCTATTTTCTTGCAACCTTTGTTGTTGGAATTGCTTATTTTCGTCTTATACCATCTTATTTTGCGACTTACATTTTTCTAACGGGATAAAACCCATCTAACTGGATTTTGTGAGTAACCAAGTAACCTACATTTCTCTATGGGATTTTCAAAATAATAGGATCTTAATTCTCCAACCGTCATAGATAGGTACATGTTTTTTTAATAAGTTGAGTAAGTTTCTCTTCTGAACCAACCTGGTTTTAAGAAAGTGTGCGTAACCTTGAAATGTGGTAAAAGAAGATTTGACGAGGAAGGCAAATGAGATTTGCCTGTTGAGGCATGGTTTTCTCATGATCGTTTCCTCCATTATTGAAGCGATCGATAATTATCTGCATTGTTTGCACTCACTACTAAACCACGACTAACATCCCATCACCTTTTGGTTAATTTACCAACGCTCATATAAAGTATTTACATTTTTTAGGTTATACAGCCTAAAGTTACATTATTTAACACCTTGACATCTCATTCAAAGCACAATGCGAAAAACTGTAAAGTACACAAATGCAAATTATATGTGTTGCGTTAATTCTTTCTAGTGCTGTTGTGATAAGTAGTGTAGGCGCTTCCATAAGTAACAAGGTCGTCATCATCAGAAATATGTTAGCTGATGATGAATTCAAATAAAGAACATATAAAACTTTATAATGCCCTTACCATCCCAGAATATCTTGAAACCATAGATTATTCACGTCCCTAATGGATGCGTTATAACATCGTACTTATTTTGTAAGCCAGCTTTACAGTTTAAACTGCTAAAACTACTATTCAGGTAGAATATTGTTTAATATTAATACCTAAAGAGGTCGGGAGAAGTATTGGTAGTTTAGATACTACTAAAACGAACTTAGCTTTGTTAACATTGCGAAGTTTACTTCCTTGCTATGCTATTAGTTTTTAATAACGAAATTATGCTATAATATGTAGGTACTTTTTCAGACATCATTGAAAAGCAAATTATGATATTGTTATTCCTCATATTTAAACCTATTTCTGCCAGCGACTTTGATTGCATGTATTTCGAAATTAGGTCTAGAAAGAAATGGAAAAAAAGAAAAACAGTATCTTAGTAATCGGCTACTTTGAATTATGTTATATTGTGGCCGAATCCATTTATCCGTTTGTGTGTGATTAATTGTTTGTTAATTAATGCTGACACAATTATACAATGGAAGAATATGTAGGACGGCAGCTTATAGAATTGCTATTTCTCGTTAACTTTTACTACCTTTAGTGGATTTTTTTGAGTAACTTTATTGCGTTTTGAAGCGCATAAAATTTGATTGGGCCGCCGCGTCGCGTCGCTGAGAATTTCATATATTTTTTATCTATCCTGTTGGTCCCGCGTCGTATGTGGCGAAATAAAAATAAACTTTTTAAATATCAAGTCAGAGATAAAAGGAATATATGTACATACGAGTATTATATGCTACTTAGATTTTGAGCGTGTGTTCACTTGCTAGTTGGTCTTTATGTCAGTCTCTTTGAACTTTTACAAACTATGTGGATATGAAATTAACGCGAACTCAAACAGTAAAGAGGAAACTTCGCGAGGAAACCCTTTATGTGAAATTTCCTCTCTAAGAATTTCTTGGTTTTAAAAGAGTCTATCCTTATAAATCGACTATTGTAGGGATTCTCGTATATTTTCTCACATGGTACATTTTACTTACCTATTAAGAATAGGTTTTTATTTTCAGCTTGTTCGCATTCATTTCATTCTGTTAATTAAAGATAATTTTATCTTATCTTACAAATAAATAAAATTGGAGTGTCTGTTTGTAATATTGAAATAACCGCTTTTTAATAAATGGATGTAAACACGGTACATATACCAAAATAACGTTTTTACAATTTTTGTCTGTCTGTCTGTCTGTTTGTTCCGGCTAATCTGTGAAACAGGTGGACCAATTTTAACGGGACTGTCACTGCCAGATAGCTGATGTAATAAGGAGTAACTTAGGCTACTTTTAGTTTATAAATTTTCTTATATTAAAAATAATTAAAAATAAATTTTCCGCGCGGACGAAGTCGCGGGCACATCTAGTTGTAATATAAGAAAAATTATAATTTCAAGCCAATAAATAGTCCACAATGATATTTCATTAAAATTCCAGCTAAAACCCAATTATAGCAATAAAAAACAAAGTAGGTATATGACATATATATTGTGCCGTACTTTACAATGATCTTGAAATGTCCGCGATGTGATAGAAAACATTTTCACATTTCGCTATAACATAACAAGTCTGTCTCGTGTAATGGATACTTTCTATGACGTAGCCTGCCATTGAAGATTCCATTTTTCCCTATGTATCCCCTATACAGGCGTGAGTGTGGGTGTATGGATGTATGTATATATCTATTTGAAAATTAGAAAAATAGAGGTTTTACACGACAATCGTCATGTTACTGCTTGTGTAAACTCAAGTCAGAACTTTTATGATGTCATTACATGTTTGGGAAATTTAAAAAAAATTCTTGCTATTTGCTACTTTAAGTGCGAAGACGTGTATATTCAAACGAATGAGATTAAGTTACTTTAAGAAAATATTATATGTAAATTTATTGCTATTTTTTATGTTTCCCTAGTCTTTAAAACATAAAAGTTGAATTGTATAAATTTTACGCATGTAAATGGGTTGAAAATCTTATTATTTGTTTGTGGAACAAACATTTATCTCATTACTGCGGTTGTTTGATTATAATTTGCCGATTACATTTTTATTTTGCAGCACATTTATATACAATATATTATTATTTATATATATTATGCACATATTTTTGATGATTATTACTTCATTTGGGTCTACTAATAAAATATACAACATAAGGTAGTATCTATAAAAATTACTCGCTTTTGTGTGTATTTTTAAGCATTAGATCCATAACTTTAAAATACATCAATAAAATACATACTATCTTTCAAACTACAATTACAATAAAAAAGGCAAAGAGTAACAGAAGAAATCAGCGGTGTGACGATCGAAGTTATAAAAATAAAAACAAACCATTACCTTGACCTACTGAGAACTATTACAAAATAATCTATGAGGTTTTTACCAGTCATGTACTTATAAGTTTGAACTTTTTAGTGCTAATTACTGGTAAGAAGACGCATGACATGAATATTATAATGCGTAAGTTCAACAATTATTTAGCGTAACAGTTTTGTCCTCGTTTGCATTGTCAGCACTTACGTTACCGGTTTATACTATTACCCTATTTGTTCCGGTACAAAGAACGTCGACTAACAGCCCGTATTCGAGTGATGTCTTATTTGTACACAGCGTCTTTCAGCCATCCGACGCTCTGTTCAATCTGCACTACGTTAATCTTTGGATTTGCAGCACTCCATCCGGCTTCCAGAAATTCAGTTTTCACAGGTGCCTTTTTCTCTCGTATTACGCGCCTTTGTACCTACTGGGAATCAGTTGAATAAAGAAAACGTAAATAAAAGAAGCCTATTTTTGCCATTACTCGTATTACCGTTGTCTTGCTGTGCAAGAGGTTGGCATTACTTTATTTGTTGGGGTTATTTTTTACAGTTTTCTATGCAGATACTATAAAAATTACGCTTCATTGACGTAAATAAAATCACGTGACCGAGCGAAATTTCGCATTCGCCTCGAGAACGGAGCGCAAACATAGTAACACACACTTTATCCGGAAGAGTGAAACTTGCATAACTCGGCGGCTTTTGAATAATTTCACTTAATCACTTAGCGCGTCTTCTTACGATCGCCGACGCGCACGCGACCGCTCGTAACGTTGTATTAAATATATTGAGAGCGATATTTATTACGGTTTTATGGATAAATTATTGGTTACCACATGACTGCTGACGCATGTGCTAATGCTCTGCTATAATCAAAACGTTTGCGTAATTACAAATATACGTAGCAAGACACCCAACTAGTATCAGGAACACGAGGTAATTGTTTATTTATTTGTTACGCTTTCACGCTTTAACTGCTCCACTAATCATCGAGAAATTTTGCATACACAAGGAAGGTACTTTGATCGATTAAAACGATTGTTTTAGAGGGATAACTTTTCTAAATTGGTGTAAACATGACCACTATTGCAACTAGTAGTTTACATGAATTACGTTTTTTAAAAATAATCATTTCCTCATAGCTATTTTTTTTTAATATCCTTTGATGAGTAAGGGCCTTACGAGCCATAGATACATTATTGTTAATAAAAATTAAGAAGACTGAAACAGATGTGGCAGTAAATGTTATATTAAAATGATCTATGAAATATTTTTAGTAATAAAAATGCGAAGTAATTAAATTGTATGTAAATACCTATTATGATACCGATTTAAATATACATATTATTAAGTGGTAATAAACAAGTAGTGTATAGTGATAATTAAAAAAATAATAAAATTTTATGTTTTCTCAAGTTTAGTGAACTTACTACAGCACCTCTTAATTTACCCTTCATTATCTTTTCGAATGTTCTACATAAATTGAGAGTTTTTAATGAATAAATAGTTAAACGATAAGTTTAGTAAACAATACGTCATCATGTAAAGGTTTTGGAACGTGAAACCGTTATGAGTTACAAATAAAGTTCAAATGTACCTACGTCCTATGCTTGGCCTACGTTCGACAATTTATTATAAAGTATCCTATGAATCGATACAGACAAGGATGTTACCACGTTATAGTATCCAAACAATAGTTATCATTAATTGGCTCGTGCATAATTTTTATGTTCCTTTGTTTATGCTTTAATTATTCCCGAGAAGAAACTGTTGTAAGTGATTGGATCTTTTGACATTATTTAACAAAACTCTTCAACTTAAATGGGCTCACGATGTGGCACAGCATCGGGCACTGTTGACTTTAAAATCTGTTAAGCTGCTTTATTCTTAGTATAAAAATTAATTCACGAAATAGCACTTTTCAAACTGCTTCTAATAGAATGACATGAATTTATAGATTGAGATATTGAGGAGAGAATTCCTACAAAATGGTTTAATCAAATCAGGAATCTTGTGAATTACTGACAATGCTTTGGCCACTTAATTCCATTGTGAAATTACATAAATGAATAACGGCTCCGTTGCATTCAAAACCAGTTCAGATTAAATACTCACTTAAACCCGATTTACGTGCTTCAAGCATACACCGTGTTACCTCATAGTCTGTATTTTCTAAATCAAAACACAAATGAAAAACATAAAGGGATCTTATTTGTTTTAGTTAATTAAAATAATTATACCGACGAAAATGTGGTGCAGTTTACTGACAAAATATTTATATATCAAACAAAATTTCAAATGGAACTCGAACACGAACTCTAAAATTTGCTTTAGAACTTTCAAAGAAATAATTTAATTTAACTGTTCAAACACTGTTTTAAGCAAATAATAAGTGGTAGTTATTATTTATGTTATACAAAAAGCGGAAGCAATTGAAGCTCAAATAAATTTATGTTTTATTAAATATTCATTCATAGTATTTATTTAATTATTTTCAAAGTTTATTAATATTTTATAATTTATACGAGTGTGGTAACTGAGGTAATAATTTATGTTTAAGTGCCAAAAAGTAGGTTTCTTTTAGTATTTAGTCTAGACAATAGAAAATAAAAGCGTTTTTCCTTTGATTGATGGCTACTCAAGTCGTTTACACTGCGACCTTCATCATTGCCGCGGCCGCAGCACCAATTGGCTATCGTCTCCGACGCCGGTAATCGATATGTTCTTAATTGCTCTTGTCCAGGATGTGATTGGGATTATTTTCGGACAAGTTTTTTCCTTTCAGCCCCAAATAATAGGAATTCGTTACAGTAGTTTTTCGTGGTGATTTACCGTCACGATCCGCATTGTTGGCAGATTATAAATAAATGTGACACATTGAATAGTTTGAAAGGCAATGTTAAATGATATTACAAACTTCATGATTCTTTTACTCTTTGAGTGGTGATTCAAATGCGGATCGTTAAAAAAAATTCTGAGTATCGCCGGTTACCTGGACGTTAATAGTTTAATTAAGTATAAATAAATAATAACATCAGATTGAGTTATTTATTTAAATTAACTAAGGGCAATTAACCATAGAAAGAAATGTAAAATTAAACATGAGGTGCCTAATTACATTGGCCATAAAAGCTAGTAATGTGTGAGAATTATTTATACTCATCATCATTCAAGTTGGAGAACATACTTCTTAATCTCAAAATCCGATCCATTAGTATTCTCTTTGTGAGTATGGCTTTGACTGATGTATCAGACATTGTGTGACGCGCGTGAGTACTTACATTGTAGTACCTAACCGGTGTTCTGATGTGAAGTGATTTCAATTTTTAATAACTGTTTCTGCTATAAATTTTATGTAAGATAAAAATCTTATCGGTTTATTTTCTAACATTAATTGTGCATATTGTCTAAATGTTTCTATAATTAAATAATTTAAATTTCGAGTTTACCTTGTGCACGTATATAAATAAAGTATATGTCTTACTAAACACAAGTCCGAAATAAAAATACTACAAAATAAAAAAATATACAAAGAAAAAAATAAACATTAGAGATACGAAAACCAAAATGAAAGCGAAGACACCGAAATAATTCGCGCACGCATAAAGAAAAAATCGCACTGCTCAATAGTAGTGGAGAGAAGCCAACGAAAGTGTTTGACACGTACTTACGTGACGGGAGAGGACGCGTGCGCACTAGCTCACTTACAACTTCCACACTGACCACTTTAACTGTGCGCGTGATTCGACCGACCAGCCCCACTTTGTAGGCTTTCTTCCAAACCAGTAGACCACTTTTAGAGATCACAAATCACATATAAATTGCGTAAGTCTTATTGAAGTATGTTCACATAATTGGTGTTGTTCGTTTTAATTAATAAGAGTAGGCATCCAACGATTTTATATGATATGTATTCCCGTGTCAGATAGTTTCCCGCTATCAATTCATTTAGAGATAAAGACAGGACAAAGAAAGCGTTTTTCTCGTAAACATGTTTCAATTGAACTTGTTAGTCACCCCAATTAGCTGGTGACAACAGAATGTATTTAATATTTAATAAATAATATTATAAAACATTTTTTCTTGAAAAAACCTACACTACAATAACTCTTAATTTTTCATTATTGTCATTTCTATATTACGTCTTTTCTTGGAACCAGGCATTCGAAGAGAAATTAAATAAAATATTCGCCGGAACAGAACTAATCCAATTTATTATATCTTTACAATACCTTATGCAAGGCCATACTTATATAATACCTTACATACTTATTATAATAATAATTGTATGGAGCCCATTTGCTTGTTCTTTTTTGCTTCATACAAAGGTTTAAAATTGAACAAAAAATACATATTATAATACTGATACAACTTTCTCTTCCGGTTTAAAATAATGCGTTCAATAATTTCTTGTGACGCCTTTATTCGTTACCTTTTGCTCCTTTTTTGGTTTACTCTATGGAAACGCTTTATATGACAACCTTAAGCACTCCATATTGGTCGACTCTCGAAGACAAAATATATTTTCATAAGACTCCCTAAAATAGCTAATCCAGCCTGTGTATCCACATCATAGGACACCTCCAGCTTATTGCTAAAATGATACGGCAACTGTAACAAATGAACCGGCGAGCTAGTTACTGTTTAACTGATAATTTTTCATGTGTTCTTGAAGCAAAAATCCAATAGCACATTGCTCAATCTATGGAACCCAAGCCCGCTCGTTCGCACGCGCCAATTTATATTAAATTCATTCGTTATTATATTAATTATATATAAAACACTGTGATACAGTGATCAGTAAATATACTTCTAATTGGACATGATGTAAAAATCTGGTAATACTCAGTATTAACCAAGAAGCTTTTGTCTAGAGTCAGACGATAAGCCAATCAGTGAACATAAATGTCAATCTGTGCCCGTCATTAAAATCAAAATAAATTAGTGCGAAGTTAAAAGCGACGTGTCCTTGTTAACTCGTTATTGATTCGTCCTGTAGATTTGCCATGAGGTCACCTGCTCGGCTTAATTTGAAAAATAAGTTTGCAAAAATATGGATTAATATTAATAGACCCTTAGAATTCTTAGTAATTGTAGTCTCAACGAAGCTGAATATATTCATGATTGTAGGCCGCACAAACATCCGCATGGCGAAGCAATAGACGATTGGCTATAAAAAGATATTTATGTACAGCGTGTTATTATAAAGAACGCAATCCTTATACACTTAATACCTAATATGTGATAGACTTTATGATTTTGAATAATTACTGATCACAAAACACTGGGAAAACGGTTAAAAGTATTTTTTTAATAATAAGTAGTTACTAGTTCACTAGTAGGTTTATTAAACGGTGTCAAACATTTTTAACGTGTTTGCAATTTTATTTCACTGTATCTTTTTATTGTCTCATAGGGATGTTAGCAATACGGCTAAGGGACTAACTGACGTTACAACGTCCTCATACTAATTGTGTGAGCTATTTCTGAATGGAGAGCCCTGAATTGCTCACCGCACTCTCCAACAACTAATTTGGAAAGTCATTATACTCGTACTCATGACAGTACCTACGATACATTCTCTCTCTAGCATCTTCACTACCAGCCACAAACATACTTGAGTACAGTGCAGGTTATTTTTTCCAAATAAAAGAATCTTAACTCAATTCAACAGGTGCAGAATATTTATACCTGGCCAGAACTTATATTTGTCTTACAAAACAGTAGACATGGGTTCATTTCACTAGAGGGCAATCAGTTTGATGTTTAGACACTTATGTCTCTAGAACTTGTTTGCACTACCGGTTAGGTACTTATTCTATTATTATTTTTTTCAAATAACCTCGCAAAACACGTTGACAAAATGTAATGTGATTATGGCTATTATTGCTGCGAAATTAATTTTACCAAGCAACCTGAACTGCATTAATACGTTTTTGTCAGATGAACGAGGTCCGGTTTGTCTTAGCAGCCACACATACAGATCTAACCAACGTTGCTTCGTATGCTCAGTAAAATACAGAGTAGCCTAATAATATTCATCAAATAAGAATGTGTTTGAAGGTTTATGTGTATTTGAAACGCATCGTTCGGCAAGTTCATATTTTTGTGCAATACGTGCAGGTGTTTAAACATAATAATTGGAAACACGCTTTATTAGAACGTGACTTATAATCCAGGAATCTGGTAATTAATGTGCGCGACCGGTCTGGGCGACGATCCCGTTTGCCTACAGACAGTTTGCATCCACTATACATTGTAAACAACAACAAATGTAGCAATTTTGACAAATATTATTGCAATCTGAACTAGTTTGTTGCAAAGTAATCAAATATGGCGGAATAGATGTTTGATTTAACTTTGTGCTACATTGTCATAGCTATTTAAAATGATGTTGGTGTAGTTTATACATCTTGTCATGATTACGACCTATCATTTTAAATTAATCTAGAAGTAAAGAAATGCTGTTTATGTTCCCTTTTTAATCAGAAACAAGAATCCGAAATACAGGGCTGTTCAATAATCTTTTGTGAGTTTTGGTTTTAATGATTTGGCAAGAGCGAACGTATGCAGACGTCTAGAATTAATTTTCGCAATTGCAGTATGACTCCGAATCTAATAAGATCGCATTATAAATTTAATGACATAAAGCGCGCTCAAATACCTTCATACTAATGGGTTATATTGTGCATTTCGCTCTTTGATCAATCAGATAATCTTAATACATCTCCTCTCACTGATAATCTGTGCAAATTAATGTCTATCGAACTTATTTGTTATTACATACATACATAAACTCACGCCAGTATTCCCCGAAGGGATAGGCAGAAGTGCATTTCTGCACACACATTTGGCAAGTTATGTTTCAGTCACGCGTAACAGGGGGCGAGCCTGTTGCCTTTATTCGGGCACATTTCCAGACTCCGTGCTGTTACTGAGAATTTCCTAATGGAAAAACCCAATAACACTTTGCCCGACCCGGCAATCGAACCCAGGACCTCTAGGTCGCACGGCACATACTTGTACCGCGAGACCACGAGGCAGTCCATCTAACTTATTGATTTATGCTTATTTGTCATTATAGCATTGTATTAATGTATACTATACATACCTTTACTCTGATATTTGTCACTTGGATTTTGACAATGGACTTAATATTTTCGGACAAAATTATGTACTATTTAGCTCGCGAATACTTACTACATTTGCAAGTTTGACAAGTGTCAATTTGTTTGGAGCCATCAACCCTAGTTTTGATTTAATATTTTAACGCGAAGGCTGGAAGGGAGTGACGTTGTCGTCACCAAATACCTATCCCTGACAAACATAAATTAATAATAAAACAGTTACTAGTACCTATTAGTAACGATTCGCTGGGTCTCTCGCTCTAACAGTTCTATATCCGGCGTATATTATTTGTAACTTGCTTTTATGCCAATAATATCTAAGCGTGGGTATTAATTATTTACCATTCGAATGTTCTCCTAATGTTCAGCCGAATAGATATTTCGGCTTACTCTGCGTTATGGATATTCGGTACAATGAGTACAACGTTAAGCCCTTCACGGATAGTCTAATGCATTTGCACTACAATAGTTCGCTGTAAGCGAATAATACATTTACACGTACTTAATACGCATCATTTTCAATCTAGTTTTGTACCTATGTATATCATCTACGGAATTAATAATCAGCACAGAATTTGGAAATCCGGGGACATTTCCAAACTATAAACTGAAATAGATTTGTCTCTTATTTATGTATGTCTTATGTTTTATTAATAAATAAGAATAAGATTATTAACGATGTTATATTAGCTTATTCTATTATAACGTGGAATAACCGTAACGAATGTAGGTTGGGCCGAAACCAAAGCACGCGTTTCTCATACATTTTATGACAGATATATATCTCAAAAGTCGTTCTAACACGTATTTCAAAATCCTAACTTAAACAAGCTATTAGCAATGCACTAGTTAGTAGACACAAATGAACGATTGTATTTAAACGTCCTATTTTTTTATGTTTTTTATTTATTTATTTAAAACTAACTTTAACATTGTTATTTACGTTGCTAATTATGTATATGCACCAAAATTATTCTGCTATGTTCAACATTGAGACCAAGACCGCCATTTGTATGTGCATTTTGTTTTTGTATATGTACTATATGTTTATATTTTGTTTTGTTGTGTATTGTGAGATTAAATTGTAAAAGAATATCTTTTTACCTGTGATGTAAATAAATATACAGTTAGTGATACTTACGACGGATTTCTCGAGAATGTTCTTAGTAATTTGTTCGGGTTCTAGATTGCTTCAGACACCCAATCACATTGAAGAGCGATACCCGTAGATTTCCGATTCGTCTCCACACCTTCTCCGACTTGTAAGTTCACCTCCGAGTTATAAGTCAAAGCTAAAGCGTTATTTGGATACGTTTAAAATGTTTTTACTTTAATGCCCTAGTAGACTAGTTTCGCCAGGGACCAGTTTATAATAAACCTATGATTTCGGCATAGCATTTAGCATTTTCGGAGATATTTTGACTAACAAACTTGATTCAGTGGTTTAGGCATAAAAACACTACAAATAGAGAGTTGTCTACATATATATCCATCATCCATATATCTATCTGTTCCGTTTTCACAGCAAATTAGCAAAATTAATTTCAATTACATTTTTTTATTAAATGGAGATATACAATTCCTACATATACCCTTATACTCAGCCTATTGCCGTCCACTGCTGAACGTAGGCCTCCCCAAGCGCCAAGATAAGAAAGATGGAGATTGCATAGGATATATTTCTTATTTTCAATGGTAATTTCAAATTCGGTAGTCTGGTCATTCAGTTATATAATAGTTAAAACCATTTATACATTCATTAATTCGCTTTATTCAGCTTGTTAACTCAAGCCCATTACGACTCAAAAGATTGCGTATGTGACTGTCAACGCCATATGTATGCCTGGCTTGACTTGGTACAATTCATACATTTCTAGCACAAGGAAACAAATTATTATAATTACATTCCATTCTATGTGATTTCGTAATAAAAAATAAAGTTACGCACATGGCGCGGTTATTTTCGTCATTATGGTTTTGCAAATTTGCTATGCTCTTACCCATACTGACGTCATATAAATTACGGAACGCAATACTAGACATAGTACGTACTTTAAATCAATTCGAAATAGGCTAGGAAATCGGCATTATTAACTGTCAGACTTTAGTGCCCATTAAGTCCTTAAGAGCGGTTTTAGCGTAATTTGAATAAAAACAGTACTTTTGAACCCTTTAATATTGGTGAAAGATTCATCGTAAAAACAAGTTAATTACCTATTGTTTTAGCGAAAATTGTCATCTAAATAGTTAGTGAAGAACATTTTCAGATTTTTGTGTAAATTTTGATAAATAACAAGATAACTGAACGAAGGTTATGATAAATTAAATTTTAGAGTCATTTTCGAGGCTCAATTTTGGGGTTAATTTTATAACATATTTAAACAAAATAAAATTTTGTTAAAATTAAAATATCCCCAAGCAAATAGTTGGTTAAAAACTTTTTAAGATTTAGATCCCTTATTCAAGTAATAAAAAATCTAAGGCATTCGAAATATTGAGAAATTACTGCCAATACAGTATTTTTTTAACCTATATATGATACTTCATTTTAAAAAAAACTTTTCTTAATAGAAGAACGTGTACTTGAAAACGAACAATTTTTGTTATGAAGAAATTTCACTTTATTTTTTTATAAATATTTTAAAATGTACTATAAACCGCTGCGCACAGCCCGTGCCCAGTGCAAATCACTCCGCCGCAAGGCCTTTCAGAGAGAGGACGTATCGCTCTGCGCTCCGTTGATTTTTAGTTTCATCGATGTTTTCTCGGTTATCTGACTGCCTTCCAAATAATGATGATGATCTAAGAGACGTACATATTTGACATTTTATAGATTCCATAAACATTATTTCATGCATTTTCATTTCATATCATTAACTATCGACGCTCATATTTACGGGAGTCATATTTACCGAAATTCGACTAGCAGCGTGGAGCGTAAACGCTCTTAATTTAATACCTACGAGTATGTCAACATATTGTGAATTCTTCCCGCAGAGTGACACGAAGCGATATACATACATACATACATATGTATATTTGTTACAGCATTGTCATGATAATGACCGACCCCGACATAACTCTAGCCCTCCCCCGAGGTACCGAACAGGGGAGCTTAAAGAGCTTTCCTCTCGTAAAAACAAAAGGAGTATCGCCGAGCGCCAAAGGTCAACGAATCTCTGTGATTTCTAGCTTATCTTTACCAAAAATAGGTTTCGTGGTAATTCTGTTGGGTATATTTTCTATATATTTTTTTAAAGAGAATAGCAAAGT
The DNA here is from genome assembly GCA_907164795.1 of Hemaris fuciformis. Lineage (NCBI taxonomy): Eukaryota > Metazoa > Arthropoda > Insecta > Lepidoptera > Sphingidae > Hemaris > Hemaris fuciformis. The sequence goes on along the minus strand of OU015431.1, from coordinate 17,596,415 downwards.
AATAGTGTCCTATGAGTCGAAACAGTTATCACAGTCTGTTTGACAACAGAACACGTCGAATTTGCATAAGATCACTCTACAACTTCAACAGTAACACAGTAGGTACAGTTTCACCGACGTTAGACTCTAATCCACCACTCTAGCCCTTGGGAAGCTTCAATCTACGCAGATGTGATAAATCTCACGTTTGATTTTGCGTCTGTACAAACTTTTGTTAAACGTTCATACCTACACAGATACGTTTTTGTACCCAACTAGACTACAATACACTTAAACAAAATGAAACCAATAACTCTATTAATAATTTATATATTATAATATAAATAACAGTATGAGTAATAAAACATTGTACGTGGCGTGTAAACGAACCTTTAAATTGAGGTAATTCAGCCCTCATTTGCAAACACTCCGTTCCCATAACGCAACAGCGATGTTCGTGTTTCAGTTGCTATTGCGAAATTAGAGTGGTTCTAAATGCGCTGTAATATTTTATAAGTGAAGTAGATATCTGTATCCACTATTATAAAGCTGTCAATAGGTAAATAACGTGGGTTAATTAAACAAGGTCAATGGGGACCTGGGTCACTGTGAACGGGCTTGTTCTAATTGACAGAATTTAATCCACCTCTCTGTCTCATTGATAATTCAGCTTGAAGCTATCAAAAATCCCGTGAATCTACGAAATCTGTGAGGCCTTATGACCTAGCACAGGCCTACTATTTTATTAATATCTTCAAACATATTCAGCGCAATTTGTAACATGGATTCGGCATTTTTTGAAGGGAAAAATATGGCTCTTCCTGCTGCAAGCGTGAAGAAAAATAATGTCAATTTTTTTTTATTTTTTATTCTGGCACGGCAAAGTGACTCCACTGTACCTGATGGTAAGCACAGTGGAGTCCAGAAAAATAATACCAACCAGCGAGAAACGATGGTCACCCGCTGGTCGACACAATCATGCCGGCCCGCACAAATGCTTCTTCACGCTTCGCTTAAAGGATCCAGGATCATAGGAAGGAGGGAACACGTGAGCGGGCAAACTATTCCACAGCTTGATGGTGCGGCAAAAGTAGGAGTTGGCGAACTTTTTAGTTCGAGCCGCGGAATATTTCAATGACCTTCGAAAATCTGACTTTAAATCTCAGTTCTTTTCTGCGCCTAGAAGAGGAAAAAATGGGAATTTGGGAAGTGATTTGCAGTGCAGTGAGGACGATTATCCCTTATAATTTTAAGTGATTTATATCTACAAAAAACTGAGGGTACAAATAACATTAATTAAAGTCAATGCAATGACAGTATCGAATATTGTAATGACACTTATTCATTCATTTTAAGTGATTCGGTTTTATTACTGCCATGCTTTAAATCTCAGAGTAAACATATAATAAAATTAATTACTTGTATGTACGTTATTTCGAAGTGTCGAAATGTGAAAAAAATATGTGAGAATTATTGCGTCATCCAATAAGCGAAATTCATGAATTTACTTTCCGATCGCATTCAATGTGACCTTACATACTTTAACCATATATAGTGATGAATTGTTTACAAGACTAGATTGCTGATTAATTAATTTTAATAGTGCTGATTTCAGTTTGCACCATTTTCAATAAATGGTTAGGTTAGTTATACATATAATACATACTATACACTTACGCCCATATAACTTAAGGATTATTAAGAGGTGCATTTGCCCAATTAACTAGCATCACGTATGTTTTTAAGCACGAGAAAGTAGGAGCCGAGTGTTCATCGATGGTCTGGCACTTTTTCAAATTCTGCGCTGCTACAAAAAAAATATACTTAAAGATTTTTTTAAAATTTATAATTATAATCAAACCCGAGACTTTCCCGTGGCACGACGCACACATAGACTAATGAGGTGGTGGACCCGTGAAAGTTTGCAATAATTTGTTAAAATTTTATCATATACTTTACGCCCATTAACGCCCGTTTTGGCCAAGATACAAATTTGACGCGTCACACGTTACGTAATCGAGGACGATTGAGAAACTCACAAACCAGTTCTGTTAGATTCGGTAAGTGACAAAACTTTACTCTAACCTAGCTTGGATATAAAGGCCTTGACTTCAATTTACTTATTTCTAATTACGGATTATGTAGCCTCCGGAATGTAATTTTTCTTAGGTAATAGTATGGCAATAGCATTTAATGTGTTATTTACTACCATGTAGAGAATTAACAAACTAATATAATATACCTAGTATATTTCGACAGCCCCGTGGCGCAGTTGGCTAGACACCACCATGCGAAACGAGAGGCCGCGGGTTCGATCCCCGCATCGAGACAAATGTTTGTGAGATCCACAAATATTTGTTTCGGGTCTGGGTGTTTGTGAGACCGAAAAGGTTCTGGTAGTTTCTGATATCCATGACACAAGACACGTATCTTAATGTAAGGTCAGAACTATGTATGTATGTGACTGTTGGGTGTATTTATTATTTATATATGTATCGGCAATAGGTTACTACCAAAGATGTCCTCATTAAGCCTGTCCTAACCAATTGAATGCTGGTTTTTATTATTGGATTGCAGGCAGACTTTCATGTATGCACATCTACAACATTATATCTTCTTTCCTTGGTTTCGTTCACGATAACTTTAAGATTAACTGCATACACATTAAATCTGCGAGTAATGAATAACAACTTCTTCTAACATTTTTTTAGTTTTGAAATCAATAATTGGTATGAAAAATTAGTATTTGTGTGTTTCATCCAAATCTGTTAAAGCTTCATCTATTCACTCTCACAGATTTTCACATTTATAATATACGAGTAAGTAGAGCAATTTCCATTGTAGTCACGTTTATAATATGGACAACCGTTCCATCTCATTCATTAAATATAATATACTTGCACAAATTATTAAGCACCTTCAGGAGGATGCAATATTAACTTCCTTTAATGTTATTGGTAGGATTGTTGATAAAATTATGTAATTTTTACGCCAATATAATTACTAGAGAAATGATAAAAGGATCTAGATGTCTTGTTCCTAGCACACTGTAATTTATTTATTTATTTATTTATTCTTTTTATACATAATAACGTATAAAGGCGGACTTAATGCCTAAGGCATTATCTACCAGTCAACCTTAGGGTGGTGCAGAGATACATGATAGGTGCATAAATATTGATGATACAGAAAATATAGATACTCATAAATATATACAAGATATATATAAATAAATACATAAATAGTATATTTGTAAAACCTACTTATATAAATATATAATATACATAAATACAAAACTACATATACATACATAAACATACTAAGATGCTTCTGACAATTGATTCAAAAAAAGTTGCCGAACCCTTACTTTAAAGGAAAAGCGGTTTGTCGACATCCTGATTTCTAGGGGGACTGCATTCCATAGAAGGATACATTGAATGAAGAAAGAAGTATGTAGAAAGTCTGAGCTATAATCTAACGGTATGTGTGTCCTGCCGCCAATATCGAACCTGTTATCATCGGTTAACTAGTTAATAGCCCGCTTTGTCGCTATGTTGTCCATGTACGTGTCCCAAAGTGACCATTGAGACTAATTTATGGTTTGTTTCACAATCAATAACATTTTGTAGGCCATCCATCGGCCTTGCGGACATTTGTCGCTGCAATTATTTTATTTTACCATTATTTATGAAATACCGTAGACAAACAAAGATTTCTATATCAATACTTATGTTATAATTTTAACATTTAAAAAAATATACCTATATCGTTCTTATTTGTTGGGTTTAATATTTTACTAATTGTAGTTCAACGACTGTTCGCTCATATTAATTTGGTGTAAATTAATGTTACAAGACAAAAGAGATGAAAATTCAACTATATGGAAAATTTTCCTCCCCTGTTAATTTTATAAACTGACCTTTGCAATGCAATCTGAATCTTCCACAGTCTCATTATGCATTCAAATTGCATTTATAAATGTTACATAATAGGGGCCCGGAGCGGCGGAGCGTTACTGCTCACAGAATAAGAGCAACCGGTTTGCGTAAAATGTCGACGATGTTACTGTCTCGATATTTAGTGAAAGATTTGCGGCTTAAGAACGGATTAATGGGCCAATTGCTGAAGTTGCAAAAGTTGATGTAATACAACATCGAAATTATCAAGACTGCTTAAAGATTCCATTCTTGATATATTACAATCTCAAGAAGATTTAAATTACTGCGTATTATTTTACACCAATAGATTGCTTTGAAGAGGTTTTAGTTGCAACTTATTAAGGTATTTTACATAAAAACGTGCATTCTCACGCCTGCATCCTGTGAGAAAGCGCTGAGGCGGTTTCCTACATCTACGTCTCGAGAGTTATTATCTCTTGCTTAATAGGAGGCACGTCTATTGCCGTTTGTCGAGTACAATTTCCTGGCTCTATGCTAGTTTTGAGCATATCGGGAATCGAACCTGCAACCTCTCGACCCCACGAGTCTAATGATAAAACTGATGCATTACTAATTTGTATAATAAATAAAATTTGTAAGGCTTATATTTCAATTATTACTCCTTTTTACCCTAGGATAAAATTTTAAAACATACCTATACATAAAAAAACACAATGGCGTTCTTATTGCTAAGAGCCTTACCTGATCATAAATCAATTTCGAGTAAAGCTTTGGACTGTTATCGCCTATTATACATTTAAGTAAGTAAAGTAAATCGGTCTAGTAATAATAACAAGTTGTATTTTGATTTCAAATATTCTTAATAAGATTTGGGATTGATAAAATTATTTTTATCACAACACAGGTAACGCACATTTTATTATTGTGGATGCAACAAATCATAATGATCAAACTTCTTAATTGTTTTACAATGAAGTAAATAAATACACCCAACAGTCACATACATAGTTCTGGCCCCACATTAAGATACTAGTCTTGTGTCGTGGGTATCAGAAGCTACGAGAGACTTCGGTGTCACAAACACCCAGACTCGAAACAAATATTTGTGGATCACACAAATATTTGTGTCGGTGCGGGGATCGAACCCTCGGCCTCTCGTTTCGCAAGCTGGTGTTTAGCCAACTGCGCCACGGACGCTGTCTGTTATTAAAATAATATTATGGATATCTCAATGATAGTCTTAGGAATTAAAGCCGACTTAATTTTTTTATTTAAACGTAAACTATCCTTGATTGCTTTTTAATATAATAAAAGCATAAAGCAAATTCACTTTGTATTTCACACTATTAATAAAGATCTTTTTGAAGACCATAGCCGTCGTTGAAATGTCAATAGGTTACTAAATGCAAAGTATTTTTTCAATAGTATTATGAAATAAATATCTGACATTGAATCATAGACCGGGTACATGACTTGCAAATTACTTTACCGACATAGTTTCTTCATGTTTGACATATCACTTCGTAGTCCAGTGAGTACTTCGAAGACTGAGTTAAAATTTCAATTAGTGAAGTGGCTGCTGATAAAAAACATACGCTCTGAACATTGTAATATCTTTCATTCATTTGAATCCGTCTGAAAACTGAGTATATTCTCAGCGAAATAGTAGCACACAATTACAATGAATAATTTATTTCATACATATTAAGTATTATTAAAAGGAATTCGTTTAAAAATGCAATTTAGCAATTAAAATGAATTTATTTTGTCAAACATACTTATTGTTAAAAGAAACCACATAAATCAGTTGTCGTCCGTGGGAAAGCACCTCCGAACAAGCGAACTGGAGTTTTGCTCCAATCAATAAACAACATGTTGTTTTTCTCAATAGAAGAATCTGACAAAGAACATTTCTTGTAATTTTGCATAATAAATTCAATGCCCATATTTTTGACTCTGACTGGAGATAAAATGTGAGTCATATCTATACTTTCATCAGGCTGCACGTACAGGACACGGTCGTATAATTCTACATTTTTGCAAACTCTTGGACCTAGAGATGGAGGTATATTATTATTAATGTTATCTATATCTGACCTGTATCTATTTATATCAGGGACACCATCATATCCACCGACAAAACTCTGCTTCTTTTGGTCGTCGTTTTCACCAATTATAGCCCTTTCGTTTAAAGCGTTTCCTATTTTCACATGTTGATTAAAATTATTTTTCTCATGCAGCCTTGCTTTTAAATTTCCTGATAAACCTGTGTTGAGCTTATCTGAAATCTTAATTTTCTTTTCGTGAGCTGGTAGAAAGCCATGGTTAAATTTAAGTAAAGATATTGAATCTTTGTTATCATTGGATTGATTTGACACTTCAGTGGCAAGCTTCCTTCCTTTTAAAATATCGGTGTCGAGGGTTTTCTCCACTTTATTAGTTTCGTGCTTATAATTAAGTCTTACTGACGGATGTTTTTTATTATACTCAGCAATTTTCTTGTTAAATTCACCTTCCCCATTACTTTCCATATGAATTTGACGAGGCGTGTAGTCATTACTATAAGACTTTGAATTATGCCATTTGTTAGCATTCGATAAGCTTTTTGCGTATGGATCACTGATTTCTAACATTTTTGTTTCAGTGTCAATAGAATCTTCTAAAAAGTATTCTAAAGATTTTAAAAATGGCAATATCGACATTAAATTGTTATTTTGTAGGGTCTTTTCAGAGGAATATTTATGGTTTTTCTTGAAAGTTTGTACAGCGAAAGGTCGAGGTTTAAAGTTTTCTTCCTCAATACTGTTTAAAACGCTTTCAACAGAGTCCTGATTATCTACATTTCTGTAATGTCTGTGATCTTTTTTTTTTGATTCTCCTCTGTTTATTATTTCCACTTCCTCAGGTCGGGTTTGGGCATGTGACTTAATAATATTAGCTCGTAAATCATCCTTCAGTATTTGAACGTTAATTTGTGGGGTTTTCTTATTAAAATCGAAAAGGTTTTCTACCAAATTTCGTCTTTGAAATTGCAGAGGTGAACGCACTTTATTTACTTTGAATTCTGACGCGTAGGGAAATGTGTCTGATACTTTTATTAGCGGTATAGTTTGCGGCACCTTCTTTTGTTCCATATTATGAAAATTTATGCTTTTCAAGTAATTTAGCACACTACCAGCAAATTTTGAACTCGTCCATTGACCGTAAACTTTTGTGTTTTTGTCGGGAGGCGGGGGCGTCTCGACCTCGGATATTTCATTAATATATTTTTTATTGTTAAAAGTTTTCTTGGCGACAATTGATTCGCTGTTTATTTTATAAATAGACAACGGTTTAGGTTTCTTTTCCATCTCAAAGTTTTGCTCATAGAACTTTTGGTTAGCGGGTGAAGGCGGTGGCGGGGTTTCGTATTCTGTTATTATGGGAGGCCTAACAATGTCTCGCGTCCTAGATTCAGATATACCCGCTAGGGTTGTAGATTTCTGCGACGTTCTAAATCCTCCTTGCCTCGCTAGATTCACTATATTCCAAATGTTCAACTCGTCTTTATTATAAAATGCTGTGGGATTTTTATCTGTCACTGTTAAGTCCAATATTTGTTGTGAAATACTCTCCATTTTGGGTGTAGTCGGATTTAAACCAAAACCAACGTCGTGTTCGACAAAACTATGGGGTGTTCTAAATTTTATATAGCTTTTTGAGTGGTTCGTAAACCCCGGAAATGGGGTTTTATCGAAATTATTGTGTATTTCATCCGTCTGCAAATCTCGAAGTACTATGTAGCTGTTTTTATTGTTATTTTTTATTTTATTTCTCGTGAAAGGTTTTTGTTCGTGTCCTGGATCATTTTTCAACGTATAATTTTTCTCTATCGTTGACGTCAAGATCATGTTAGCACCAAATATCTCGCCTTCAAAACCGTTTGATTCCCCTGGAAAAAGATACAAAAAATGAATAATGATTTATAATTTCAATTATTATCATTCAAAGTTAAATGTATTACCATTATCGGCGGTGCCATAGCCGACAATCACACTGCCACCAGGTGGTAGAACATAGCCGTACAGCTGCAACAAAGTGTTAAAAATCATAGCGATACATTTAGCTGACATAATAATAATCTATGTATGTAGTAATAAAATTTTGCGTATTAAGTTGCCAATAATTAAGTGCGAGGATTAAAAAAGTATTGCCCAACGATTTTTGTCAAGGCATCGATCAGCCGCAGGTGATTGTACGGGGATACTATCACTTTGTGCATATGCATACGACAGCCTTGTCGGTGATACAGTTTTGCAATGGCTGTCTATGTCGATTTATCACATGATAATCTCTTTAAGAGTCGTGGCCGTGTCACTCAGCTAAAAGTTATGCGGTCATTTGTCTTCACGAATATTTTTGCTCGAATTATTTAATAACGTAATAACACGATGTGACTCATGTGACGTTTGACGAATTTTGCATACACGAATTGTAAAGAATAGTAAGTAATTACTTACGCTCTGAGTTGCCTCACAGTAAATAAGCCGAGCGTCGATGTAAAGAGCCCAAGCTCCATAATCCGATTGATATGAGAGACAGACGTGACGCCACACGTCTTTCAAGATGTCGACGCGTGAACTAGATGTCACACGTTTATTAATTGATATTTTCATTTCTTTCCCACCGGAGCTTAGCCATAGTCGTATTACTCTGTTGTTGCCGTTAACTGTGAATAAATTATACAAATTAATATGTACGTTGACGAATAATAGGTGTCCTTAATTGTCTTAGTAAAAATCTTTCATTATTAAAGGTTTTTGGCTTTGTCACTGCAATAAGTTACGAGTATAATGCAATCATTCAAAAGCCTATGCCGGATACGAATCCAAGAGTGTGGAACCCGCCACACTGATCCACACAAGTGCCTAGTATAGTGTTTTGGTCCAGTTTTAAAAAGGCACAAATTTCTTTTCAGCGCGAAAATAAAATAGCTGTTTAAATTTTACAGATAATCTAGCCGCATTCGTAAGGCAGTCTCTGATATTATCCAGGGTAGTTTTTATGTAGTAACAAAACCAATAAATTCCATAATAATATCTCACTAGTAAGCCGACTTTCGTAACCATCTTTAATACTGGAGTCGATTAAAAAAATGTATTGATTCCCACAATACATTAATATTAATAAGAACATTACAGTTTCGAGCACATAAAATAGTAGAAGCAAATAATCGTAAACCATTTAAATGAATAGGAACAAGAACTCATAGATTAACTATTTATTGCCTTACAAGGAATATTAAATGTGCAAGTGGTGAATTTTTCGCTGTTTCAAAACTTGTACTAGTTGTTACATTTCGATATTAACTGAAATATGTATTTACATTACGTTTGTAAGAGAACCTATGTCAACACATTTTTTATTTGGGTAGGTCAGTCACGCATTGAAATGAGAATAAATTATGTTCAACATCAGGTTTTAATATTCAGTTTCAAAACATGTCTACAATATATAATGTTATGGCAAAACCGACGCATAACTTTCGATGAAGTCAAAGATAATATTCAACTTTTACTCTAAGACCACAGAAATATTTTAGTACATATTGACGTTGTAGAATATAATTGCTGCACTTTATTCTAATTAACTATGAAATATATATTACATTATACATACATACATATTAAAAGACGAAACGACCGTGCTTAACAAGACACTTTTATTAACTTCTTGTCAGTCATTACGAATACATAGTTTAAGTTTATTCAGCTTACAAATAAGGTACATTGCGTAAATTAATCATAATAGATAAATATTTAATAAGTATAATGAAGATATTATTTATTTAATAATCATTACTGTTAATATGGTAGAAGCAGGTCAGAGCGCGACCCTCATCTCCCACATGTGTGCTTGCAACACAATCTTTATTCTCACTGCACAGATTAAAGCCTCAGCTTATCTCCCCATTCATTACGAAGCTTGTGTGAGGTTACACGAACATGAAATTCTCGGCTGTTTCTAGGAATTCTTTTCAATTTCCCGCTTGAATTTTTCAAACGTTATTCATGTTACTAACACTTTTTTAATGCATCAGGTACAAGCCATTTATTACACTTAATAACTTATTTGATTACAAAAAAAACAACACTAACCGAAAGTGTTTTAGAATGAATCTTGAATTTAACAAAACAATCTTCGCAAATTTTAATTTAACAAATCTTGTTTCGCAGAATATTAAAATGATTGTATAACATTGCTTTAAAAAAAATAACGCGGTAAAGATGTTCTAGACATATTTAATTAAATAACAACATGCCTAAGTCTAGACCTATTTTATTTGCAGAGAATAAAGAGTTCTTTGCATTACCACGGACTATACACGTGTATTTTCTAAGTTACTACTGAGTTAATTAATATACAATTTTCAACGTTAGAGCAAGTTTAAAATTTGTATTTAAAATTGCATCCGTCACTTACATTCATTGAATAACATCTCAAGGATTACACGAGCGAAACAACAGAACATTAACAAATTTACAAATTTTTTACTTTATTCTTTTTGACCAATTTGTTTTTATTTCTGTTGCGAATCACCTTCAATTTCTATTAATGAAAGTGGTGCACTGTGTTAGAGCCTTAGGTTCTGTTTTCCACTGATTTCATTGGCTTTGTCTTAGTGTTAGGTTAGTAACCTAACCTTAGTTTTATAAACTAATGCTTCTCTGTCTTATACATACATACATGCATATTAAATCATCCAGTATATCGTCGAGGTAATTTGGATATGCCAGCTTGACGAAAGAGGTACCATTGTTTCTTTAAAAACAAATCTTATGAATCCCAATGAACATATATTCAAATAATTTCATAATTGGTTTACCACGTAGGAAATTTATAGATCCATACGTGTATATAATATTATTATTTTATTGAAAATCATCGTCAGTTTACGAATTCAAACCCGTTTTTGAAATTTACTGTATTAATAATTAATTGGACCACTAATGTTTGTATAAGTAATACGAATAATGCCAATGAGCTTTGGGCAGGTGGTTTCAAGAATGTCAAGGTCACATATTGGATCTAGCCGCAATCCATTATCAATGATCAGGGCCGTTCACGGAAAAGAAACGATTACGATTATTTCTAATTGGTTGACATAATTATACTGGGATGACGTAAACCAGGAGCGTACAGGTTGATCTCGGACAGCAACACTCCTGTGGGTTTCACCCCTTAAAAATGGCTTACAACTTTGGCCATTGCTTCAAACATATTTCCTGTTACATTTCGCGTTGTAAATTCGTAAGACTACCAAGTTTTCTTCTTCTCTTTGTCTTATTTCAATTCCGAAGACTACAGCTTGTGTTCATTGTGATAAAAAAAGAGATTTATTTATGAAAACACGCATCTTTATTATTCCTTCTTATCAAAGCACGTTACTTTGTGACGCTGAATAGTGAAAGTAAGTTTGTTAGGTTTTTGTTTTCCAATAAATACGAGTTTTAAATACGAATATTTAAAACGCTGTACTAATCGGAAACATAAAAAGTCGAATGGATTGGTCAATATCGACTATAACAAGCTCAAAGTGCAAGTAAAAAGAATTTAAATTACCTATCTTTATAAGGAAACGCTTAAAATGGTCCACGACCAAAAATCATATGTAACACTATAAAGAAGTCAAACTTCATTTTATTGCCTCTCACCTGATTACGAAACAAGCGAAATGCACCAATTAATGACTTAAAAATTGTATTCTTCGGCAAAATTAGGCCGCGTAATTTTATGCACTTGTTATCCATATTCCGGTTTTATTGCGAAATGAGAAGTTAACTGTATCAATTACATAGCGATAAGAAATTAAATATAATGAAAAGAAAATGGAATGTAATACATTTGTTACAATAGTATTTTCTATTAGGTGCGTATTCCTGATTCAGCTTACTACATGGAGAATACATGCCAATTCGCAATTATCGAGCCTAAATTGTGTTATTTTACGGTTTTAAATTTTATGTTTCTTAATTAAGATCCACTTAAAATGTTTATATGGTGAGATTTTCTGTTTATTTTCGTTGTAAATGAAATACTGCCAAAATCAAAAGACATACATACATAATCTCACGCCTGTATCATTACTGCACCCACATTTGTATCAGTCCCACGTAATAGGGGGCGAGCCTATTGCCGTTTCTCGGGCACATTTCCAGACTCCGGGCTGCTACTGAGAATTTTCTTAATGGAAAAACCCAATAACACTTTGCCCGACCTAGGAATCGAACCCAGGACCTCTAAATCGCACGGCACATACGTGTGCCGCGAGACCACGAGTCAGTAGACATACATGTACCTAATAAAAAAAACTCGATGGCCGTGGAACCCTTTCCGTCCTGAAGGTTAAAAAAGGCCCGTTTAGTTTATGCATCTAAGTGATTTAATAATTTCTGTAGTAGTGTGTCAAAAATACTAGAAAATCTCTTTTCAATACCCAAAGCGGCTACTCGTAGTAATAAGATATTGTGTGGTTCTTGCACCCTTTAGTCACTTTATAAACAAAAATGGCACACTAAAGGCGTAAAAAAACAATTTTATTGTCGACTTCTTATAGTGAAAAACTTAAACGATAATAGCATGATATATGTATGTATATTGGTCGTTCATTATGCATTCACGGCAAGTAAAATTATTGCTTTTTAATGGGTTTTTTTCTACATTAATTTTTATATTTAATACATATAATAAGTGCTCTATTTAGACATAACTTTTATGGATATTACATTATCGAAGTCCTTAGTAAAAAAGTGGATATTTCGTAGGGCGTACTTTTAATAGAATTTTAATTTTACCATGTTACGCGGCTCGTTGCGCCTTTCGTGACCCGTGCTTTGGTGTAGTAACCGATTTAATGAACATGAATGTACTATGACATTGTATTAATCGACCAAGTTCTAAAAATTCAAAGATTTACCCTATAATTTGATCTCGAGGACATATTCACCGATCAACAAAATATATCTGTAAAGTTTAATACGGTGAAATGGTTCGGTACCGAAAAAACACTTCATTACCGTTGCGTACATTTGTCAATTAAAGTAACGTACAATTATAATAAAGCAATTACTTTTAGATATTTACGAAATATCACTGTTTACCGCAATCACTACGCTCGCCTTCGACTTTAATCTGCATCTGTTAAACAAATTGTTTAAATGCAAAAATATTTTGATTATATTGAAAATACAGTTCGTTGAATCTCAGTAAACATTAAAAAAAAAATGACTTTATTCAAATCAGTTTCATGACATTCCGGACATGTTCACTGTCATAATAAATATTTGTACAAAGGCAACGCAGTGGGTTTCGGGGTGGGATTCTAAAGCCTTCCCCACACTACAGACTACTGAGTGTCGGTTCCAATTTTTTAATTGAGCCTGGGCCTTCTTCCTTGGCATCTTTGATGGGCGAGAACTGATAACTGGCGTTCCCGATCTTCTTGTGTCTCCCTGCAGTTCGCAGGGGAAAAACCACTTGCCACGACCTGATGCTTGATCATTGATAATATAAGGGCTGTCGGTGACAGCTCAACATCAACTTGAATTTGTAATACTCAATTCAATAGATCTATAGCCTGGACCTAGTTTTCTGAAATGCTAAATTTTATCGCGATATTTTCTTTGTAACAACCAAGGGAAAACCTAAAAGAGCTTAGCTAAATATAAACTTTCACACAAGGTTTGTTGCACAAGTGAAATCGTTCCACACGCTCGCATTGTGTCAGTGTGTGATAAAGCTTCCTATAAAAAAATGTTACAAAGCTTTCATGCAGCGCGATACGTCCTTAAAGAAAGTGTACAATAGCTACGGAATATTTTCTTTTTTAAAATAGAATTGTAGTTTTTTTTCTCATAATTGAACATCAATTTACCACGTGGATCTTCCTTTGGAAACTGATCATCGTACTTAATAATGAATCATTGTTGACCTCTGATCATTTAATCGAGAGTAATACGATAGCATGAATAATATATACAAAGTTTGGACTGCGACATTTCATTAAAGCTTTATTAACTGGCTTTACGATAATATTGCCCTCGGTTTATAATATATTCTCTATAGCTTTCCACGCATAATTGTTTCATCCATTGTAATATTCTGAGAATTCGAATAATGCAGCAAATATATTATCAACAATCATTTATTTAGTGGGAAAAAGGGAACTAGCTTTTACATGCATCCTACCCAAATATTTGTGAGGCCGACAATATATAAAATCTCATATATTTTATCGCTTTTTGTTATGGTTTCGTCTAGAGCGGAACCGACAATTGTGACGGCAGAGGATATTAAAGCAAATTTCTGACTTCTTATATAAACTATATATAATGAACGGCTATGTGTATTAATTCTTAAGATAAAGAAAGTCAAAAACATAGGGGCCCTACAGGAATAATCCCGTCGATGTCTACCAGTTCTAAATAAATACAGTACCATTTTATTTATTTTCTTTTGTAAAATACTATACGAGATTATTACTATACTCTATATTATGATTCTTTAACCAAATAAGGAACACAGGTTGCATTAAGCCTGTGGTTAACCAAAACCATGATTCAAAACAGTGTCAATGTCCTTGTGTTGTAAAAGATGTTCCGTATTACTTAATTTTTCAGGTGGTAGATGTTTAACTAAGAATCCATATGATTTTATTTTCTATAAAGAAGACCATTTTTTAGCGAAAAAACTACGATACGGCTGGAAAGCCGGCTGGTTAGATCGAAAGAATCTAAAATATGTGAAGAAAAATATTTGAATTGATATTTCTTTATTGATATTGACAGCCCCGTGGCGCAGTTGGCTAGACACCAGCTTGCGAAACGAGAGGCAGCGGGTTCGATCCCCGCACCGAGACAAATGTTTGTGTGATCCAGAAATATTTGTTTCGGGTCTGGGTGTACCTATGTGAGACTGAAAAGCCTCTCTAAGTTTCTGATACCCACGACACAAGACTTGTATCTTAGTGTGGGATTAGAACTATGTATGTGACTGTTGGGTGTATTTATTTATTTATTATATTTCTTTGCCATCGTATGAAATTAACTTTAAAGGAAAATATGAAAGGAGTGCCCTTGGGCTACGGACTGTTAAATGTTCTTCAACTATCAGAACTAAAGAAATTGGCCTTCACTTAAATCAACATACAGTCAGTCAATATCCCTGACATTTCCTTTGTATAATTTATTTTCCTTTCACCATACGCATTCTATAAATGATACCATTCCTTTTTTTAATATATCACATGCCGTAATAATTTTAGGTAAGTATAGTAACAATAATATCGGATAGACTTCGAACTCTTAGCACACGAGTATTCATTTAACGCCACCATGCTAACGAAGCCAATGAGACGATCAAATCAATCACACAGTACAACTAGAAATTCATTGAACTATAAACTGCAACCAGCAAGTTGCGATGTTAACTTCAGCCGTCATAAACAAACTACAATGCTAAATAAAAACCTTTGAATTTAAACTTCAAGAAAAAGATTTCGTTATGTTTGTACTGAATCTTGTATGGGTGTAAACTACCGCGGTAACTTCTTATTTTATTTCACGCGAACGTAGCACAGGAAGTCTACGCTCCATCAAGATTTATTAGCGTATGCTAAATACTGATTCAAAATAAAGATTTAAAATATTATATAAGAATAATTTATGTGTATTGCATAATGCACTAGTAGGCGTCTCAACAAACCAACATATTCTCATGCGTACAATATGTCATTTGAATAAAGTGTGAAAGGATGTTAAAAATAATGTTCTTTCTGTTTGAGCTAGCCTGCAATTAACGTTGTATTACGTTGCTTTCATTTTCGCTACGTTAATCTCATATAAGACTTAACACACAACATGATTAAAAACGAGCAGTGGAGTCCTATTTGTATTTTAATGATGAAGCTAGTATGTTTATAAAGGAAACATTAACAAGGGATCATTCATAAATATTATTCAAACTTTGCTTATGTGTCTTTAAATCTTGTTCTGAAAATCACGCAAATGAAATCGCATACGGAAAGTAGTAATATTTGCTTCAAATCCAAGGCTGCGTGATACAAATCTATAGCATCTGATCATGATAAGGTTGATACTGTCACTTAGGATCGAGTATGTGCTCGAACACTTTTAAGATTCTTTGGAGTATTAGATATTTACTTACATCAATTATATTAAAGAGGTTTACGGGTCGAATTTGAATTGATACATTAACGAAACATGAACAACATACGCCACATTGAGGATTTTGTTTTATACAACAGTTTAAAGTGTGTTTTTGTTTTGTTAATTTTCCAACCGCGATATTTTCTCAAAATTATTTATTACTTATTGTTTTTTATTTATGATATGATGCATATCAATGCCCATCAAACGCTTGTATCACCTCAGCAGCCTGTTTGTTTTAAACTTGCTTTGGCTGGATTTTAGATTTTTTTGTTATCAAATTAAATTCAAAATCAATTTTTACATTTATTAACCTTTTTTTTCACATTTTTATGGACAGTATATTTTTTACAACTTTCCATGCCGTCAGTATACGATACTTCAGGTCAACTGTTATCCTCTCGACGCCATTCAAAAGTTGTTATCAATAAAAAGTGCGATGAATAAGGTCTAATGAGATTCAAGTCAGGTGACCATTCGAGACTTTTTCGTTTTTATTGCATAATTTGACTCCAAAAATGCTTGATATTGTGCAACTGTCGTAACGAGATCATATTTTTAACCAGGTCAAATTCATTACGAACGTAATATTTTTTATGTATTTGCTTAACATTTTACTTTTGTCGGTTTTTGAATATTTCTGATTTTACATAACCATGAATTGAGTAGTTTTTAAATGTGATTTTCGACCGTGACACTTATTGGTACATTTGGTGTCATTAATAATATTACGATACCCTACTTATGCAGGGGACATTCTTGCGCGAAAATAATCATTCATCAATCAAACATCATTATGATAAAAATGAAAATTTAAAATTCATCTATTTCTTTTTCGTTTATCAACTAGTAATCCATTTAAATACCTATGTGGGCATGTAAAAATCGCTCAACGTCAATATAACGTAAAATGTATGAAACTTGTACAAAACTTTAATCGACCGCAACATTTTTAGATTCAAAATAAATACATATGGTTAATATCGCAGACGTCCTTGATGAATATGGAACAAATTTATTACATCTTTATATGAATGCGGTCCACAACTTGTCCATAATATCTGTTTTACTAAAGTTGTATATTTTTTTGTCCAAATGTAATGTATATTAATATCTGAATATGCATTATATATGTTTTTCTGTAAAAATACATTACCATTAAGTACCGTTTTAACAAAATGTGAAAGTAAATTCTATTTGTTATTTGACAAGAAAATTTTCAAGAATTATTTTTTTTGTTAAATAATATCCAATCATATGTGTGATAAGGTATCCTAGTCAAAATACGTTAAATTCGAAAGTGCCATTTTCTCAAAATGAGTTGGGAATATGAGAAAGGAAACAGAGGCGTAGGCGTAATTACATTAATACTAATTAATGGTTTGGTGCCTGTTTGTGTCACATCACAATCTCTGGAATATGAGTAGTTTCTGAGTTTGTATCATGCGGTTTCAACTGGCCCATTCAGTAATTACAGTGGCAGCTCACTACGCCGTGGCTCAAAATCGTAAACTACAAATGCCCCTATTTTTGTCTACACTGACACGACCAAATGATTGGTACTAACAGCTAATGATGAAGTCGGTCCAAGAAGACTATTGGCGGTGAAGGAAGAAATAGGACGGTCAAGACACAACAATTCCAATGTATTCGAAGCATAACATAGTTAGCCTCGTTCCTCAATGCATTTGACTTGCGTATGTTGCTATAGAGGATTTCAAATTGTATAATGTAGTCACAAGTGGAACATACTACAATCATTATGATAGACGATTTCTGAAGTTAGCGCAATACATTATTATTATTAACAACCCTATTTAGTAGTAAGTTCAAAGGAACATTAAATGTGGTGAACTGTTATAAATTAAATCATACTATGATTTATGATTGTATCGTAAACTGCTTCAAAATAAGCAATACTAAAGTTTGTTGCCCGTTCTAGTGGAATCTGATTTCCGAACCGGGAGGTAAATAAAAAACGATTCAACCTAAATATGTAGGTAAAACATTTTAAAGATTCAATAAATTATTTTCATTTCATTTCAACAGCATCTCTTCTTGTCAGAAGTATTAATGCCATTCAAAGTAGTCTTGGTAAAAGGGACATGTAAAAGTTATAATGAAAAATACATTTACGTTCGTTTCATCGCACGCATGACGCAACCCCTTAAGAGAGTTTACGCAGTTTTAGCGTAATTTGAGCAAAAGCAGTACTTTTCGAACCCCTTAAAATTGATGAAATACTCATTGTACAAACATGTTAATTACCAATCATTTTAGGGAATATAGTCGTCTAAATAGTTAGTGAAGAACATTTTAAGATTTTTGTGTAAATTTTGATAAATAACAAGATAACTGAACGAAGGTTTTCATAAATTAACTTTTAGAGTCATTTTCGAGGCTCAAAATTTGGGTTTATTTATAAAATATTTGATCAAAATAAAATGTTGTTTAATCGGAAATATCCTCAAGCAAATATTTATTCAAGTAATAAAAAATCTAAGGCATTCGAAATAATGATAAATTACTGTCAAGACAGTACTTTTTTGGCCCATATATGATACTTAATTTAATAAAACAACAATTTTTTATAATATAAGAGCGTATACTTGAAAACGTACAATTTTTGTTTTGAAGAATTTTTACTTATATTTTTTGTATAAATATTTTAAAATGTACTATAAAATGATGCGCAAAGCCCGGTGCAAATAAGTGCGCCGCAAGGCTTTTTAGAGGGAGGACGTATCACTCTGCGCTTCGTCGATTTTTAGTTTCTCGATGTTTTCGCGGTTATCTGACTGCATTCCGAACAACGATGATGATCAGTGATGATATTATAAGTGATGTATTTGACATTTTATAGACTCAATAAACACTGTTTCATTCATTTTCATTGCATATCATTAACTATCGACGCACATATTTACGCGAGTCATATTTACCGAAATTACACTAGCCGCGTGGCGCGTAAACGCTCAAAGGCAGGAAAATATCTTTTCCCCAAGCACTAATTAAAAAAAAAGGAATTTATGTAAAAGTAAAGCCAGCGGGCTCCTCGCCGCTGTTGATTAAATCTGCGACGGATCCAAATGTATGTTTTTTAATTTATTTAATAAAAACTGACGCTTTCAAGAAAGTTCCTTTGAGCTGCTGTTATGCTTTAATATAAATAATAAATTTATTTTGCTATCTTTTTGCGTATAAGGATGTTTCTATCTTGGCTCTACTTTTTGCCTCAATGGCCTTTGAATTAAGAGCTACGTCGTAACACGAAGATGTAAGTTAAAATAATCATCATTTCAATAATCAACTGCGGTATAAATGGCCCGATTCGATTATGTTAGTACCACTACCTCACAGAAAATCTACGTGTGGCAATAATTTTTCTTTTTGTTCTGTGAGTGAGAATGCCAGAGAGTAAATTATCTGGAGATAGGGTATTCCAATCGATCCGGATAGAGACCACCATACATGAGGTGTAAAGCCAATATTATGTTTCGAGGTCATCCATTATATATCTGATTTTTCAACTCGTGGGAGATGGTCGTTATAGACATTCCAATTGGACGGCACTGTACTCATCATCGGATACAGCGTTGTCTCTTTACCGAGCCAATAAAAAAGTTGCTGAAATCCAAATAATTCAATTTTACACAACAAAGCAAATCTTGTCCCCTGAATAAAGGCGTGCAATAGTATAGTGCGCGGATCGTAGTGCTAATCGGGTTTGAGCGCAGTGTAGCCATTTATGAATTGAAAGTTGCCTGTGTTTTTTTTAAGTCCATACGAACATGGACCTTCTTTACAAAGATTTTTGAAAACAATATTTTTTTTAAATAATATCCAAACAGGAGTAACTTCAATAAACTGGAAGGAAACACTTTCCCTGTTTCCAATTTCATTTGGGGTCGGCGCAGTATGTTTTGTCCTTCCAAACATCAGCCGTCATGTCATGCACTTAAAACATATAACTCCTAAAATCATTAGACGCTATCACACACTTTTTTCTGTTTTATTTAAATTAATAATGGCCAATTTAAACTATTAAAAACAACTATTAAAAAGAGAAATGCATATTTGTGTGGTCTAAGCAAAAGTAAAATAATAATTCAAGTCTAGTACCATGCGTGATGTAAGTGTAGAAAGGTCTCTCTTTCGGCAAGGAAGACCTTACTACACCAATATTCGTATAGAGGTATAGTAGGCGGATAGAATACATAGAAACTATTTCATATATAAAATCTAGTTACCCGTAAATTGATAAACCGGCTATTTTAGCCGGAATTTAATAAAGTTTTTTTTCGACAAAAACTCATATTGCTTTAGAAGGGAAACCGATTACAGAAGGGTATTTTATGTTAATTTATATCAATGTGTTGCCTTTTGAATACAATAATTGTAATAAAATATTATATAGCCACTGATGGTTAATGACCCACTGGAATTTATAACTATCAAAGAGAAAATATTCCTCAAAATTCCTAAACGGATTGGAATATCATACATGAATGATATTCCGATCCGCGAATGTTGATATAGGGATCTGACGGACTGTGGCCCGCAACAAAATATGCCACGCATATAACATCCTAATTGAATATTAAGTCGGTAAAATATATACATATGTTCATCTTCTATATCTATCACTTTTTTCCAAGTCCTTCCACAAACATTCTACCCATTAACAGTGAAATTATTAAGCTTGTTATCCTGTTATATAAAATTAATTATAAAGCAGCATAAACGATAACCTTGGCTTTGCGTGACAACTAATAAATTACTCACCGACGTAGGTGAAGATGCTTTGATCCCGCGTGAGGTCGTACATTCTGATCCAGGCGCAGAAAGTGAATTCCCTCAGAGGCGGCGTCTCGACGTCATATTGGAGGAACTGCAATTGCCCACAATTTGTGTCATGTTCATATTGTCGATCGTGGCGCGTGCCGTATTGTACACTTTGAGTTCAATTTTGCTAAAATACATTCTGCTCATCATGGAATATTATTAGCTGCATCATTACTAAATGGTTATTCGTATTATTATGATATAGAGCTGTATTTCAAAATACTCTTTTGAGATTTTTTGGCCTTAATTCGACACTCTAAATGGTCGTTGTGGTATATCCACCAAATTTTGGAGAAGTATTTGTTACTATGTTTATGAGATGACGAAAATAGGTATGTTTTCAAGAGTCATTCTTGGGAATTCAGTAACTTCTTTTCAATCTTAATCAATCCATAAAATAAATGCAACTAGCTGCCGACTTTTAATGATATTAAGAATAATATATAAAGATATAATATGACATAGTTTACAGGTAAAATATCGGTACATTTATTACTTTGATTGATGTTACATGTATACAGAATCCATTTGACATATTGGTAAAGCTAGATAGCGTCACATTCAATACGCCACGGTATCAATAGCTCCCTCATTCGTCGTTGTTTGAAATGTTGTGTTAAAATATACTCAAACCACATTCAGTATGACGCACATAATCTGCTAAATGTGTATAAATAAGTCATGTAATAGGAGTACACATCATGATTACGTAAATAGTCTAATATGAACTTCAAATAATTGAACTCCCTGGAGTTTGATTCTTTACTGCATTCTTACCTTATGTAGAAAATAAGCGATCTTCTTGAAATTTGTATAGGCAGTGGCGGTACTTCAATAAAAGCCCAAAAGCCCAGTTTGCCTTACAAACTTCCTGAAAACGATCTTTAAACTTTGATCTTGAACTTTAATCTTTTTTTAACAAACGCAAATTGTCGTATAAATGAGAATATACTGACCCCACAACAAACAATTATAAACTAGACATTACACAATCAACGTGTAACGCTTTTGGGCTTCTATGGAAGTACCGCCACTGTGTATAGGTACATGTTAAAGAGTTAATATCTGGGTAAAAGAACATACCGAAGGAAAAACCTCTTTAAAAGTTTGAAAAAATTGTTCTTAATAAATTGATATACATACATATAAAAATACTTATTTTAGAAGAATTTAACCAAAGTTATGGGATACATATAAATAACTTCCACACATACAATTATTATTTTTTCGTAATTTACTCACGATCAGTTGACCGTTATCTCGTCTGCCTTTGACAGCAAAAAAAAGATATTAAAAGAACCATAGGCGTGTCACGTGGCATTAGTACGGTACTTCAACAAAACTCAATCAACAAAAGTAGATTTTTAAAACGAATCGGTATAAAAGAATTACTAGGCACTCTAAAATAATTTGTCAAAGCTTTTTGGGTCTTGATAAAATAGCATTTTGTCAGAAAAAATCAAATGGAACATGGAGATTGATTGGTATTGAAGAGACATTTCGACCGTCGCTGACAATTGTTAGTGGATTTTACGACTTTGCTAATCAATTTTCGAGCTCTCGGTACCACGTTAAATAAAAAGAAATTCCTTTTTAATTCCTTTTAGAGTTACGTCATTTCGAATTTCTTTATTAAGGGCATTTCGAAGAGAGTAATCATCATCATCAGCCCAAATACGTCCCACTGCTGGGCACGGGCCTCCTCTACAACTGAGAGGGTTTAGGCCTTAGTCCACCACGCTGGCCTAGTGCGGGTTGGCGGACTACACACCTAAGAAATTCCTAAGAACTTTTCGGTGTGCAGGTTTTATCACGATGTTTTCCTTCACCGTTAAAGCAAGTGATAATTCATTGTGAATACACACATAACTTCGAAAAGTCAGAGGTGTGTGCCTGGGGTTTGAACCTGCGACCGCCGAAATTCTCGACCGCGCGCCTAAACCTCGAGGCCATCACTGCTTTAGAGTAATAATCGTTTATTATGTTGAGAAAAATCTGAATTTCTGAAACTGGCCAGGTTGGATTTAATGGGAGTAGAGATTAACCGTCAACAGATTCGTCGGACGAGTGGGCTGATCATACTTTTCTCATATAGGTATGCACATTTTAAACAAATTTGACGTGTGGAATTTAATTATTTTTTCACTGGTGTTAAGTTTTTTATTATCATATTATGTCATAATATTTTTGGAGAATAATAAAATATTTTCTTACCTGAGCGAATCCTTTTTGAGTCAAAACAATTTTGTACACCGGCCTGTTAATACTATTCACTGCCGCCAATAGATTCAAACTTAATACGAATCTACACCACATAGTTTTTACGACCTTTAAAAAACAATGTACGGAAATGTAAATTACTTACTCATCGACAAAATATTTGTACTAAAATATTAAAAAAACATACAGTTTTTTTAATCAAGTATTAGTTCAATTTAAATAATATAATTGTGATCGTGATTTCAGTAAGAGATTGTCTAACAAGAAAACGATCATAAGCATTCTAAACTGCAAAACCAAATATTTTTTATAAAGACTGTTGCGGTCGTTTAATTCTGTAATATTCCTCTTTTATAATACAATAAAACATTTTTTGTTCAAATATTATGAACTAACACTAACGAGATTTAACTGATAAGTATTCAAATCGTAACTTACAGAGAATATCCGTGAAATCGTATAATATTTTAACGCACGAGATTTCCACTTGTTTTCTATGTAGAAACAACATGCCAACTGAGCAGTCATCATTGTTGAATGGAATGATGGTTATTGCTTTGATTGCATATTTGTAAACCGAGACACAAATACATTGTTCTCATCTGACTGCGTTATGAAAAATGCTTGTACTATTAGACATTTGTCTTGTCGGAGCGTTGAAACTATTATCTTAAGTCTTTGTTAAAACATCATGCAAAAACGCAAGAAACATAGGATGTACGCCTAAATACAATGTTTGGGTATTATTGTTTTGATCCCGTGAAATCATAATAAACTAGATCGGGATTGTTTCCTATAAAAAAACCGCTCAACCACACCTTGGTTAAAATCCGTGGCTTACGATTAAAAGTAGCGGATATATAAATAGTGTATTTAAAGAAATAATATTCACTTAAGTGTAAATATGATTTGCGAGTTTAATTGCCACTGATCATTTGCCTTGCATTTGAGAATAGATAGCATTAGACCATTTTTGTAGACGCAAGAATTAAATAAAAAAATAGTACCTATATGGTAAAAAAAAATATAACATCAATCCAAATTGTAGTTATAGTCCAGTCATTTTAGTCATTTCAAACTACAATCTGCGGAATAATTCCTAGTGAATCGAATTTTTGTATACACCTTAATTACAGTGTTATAATGAAGATATGAAAAATCGACATTGATATCGTGCTGGCTAAAAAAGTTATAACGGTCAAAGGGTTCCGAAAATCAGTTTTTCGCAAATATCTCGCGATCGATTTCTCGGCGGTCAAAGAAGTCATCATAAGAATTGTTTGTTGTAAAATTATCTGCAAAAAATGTGTCATGCATTTTTCTGTAAAATTAGCCGTTTTTGGAGTAGAGCGCTGAGAAAGCGACTAAAATATTTCAGTACTCATATTTCCGATTTTGGGCTATGAGCTTGGATATTTCGAAATAAAAAGTCTTATTATTACTATTATTTGATTTTTACATGTAAAATAAGATGCTTTATATCCTCAATAACCAATACTGTACATAAAATGAAGTAATAAGTCGTTGTAGAGGATTTAAACTTAAAATAATTAATAAAAGTTTAGAAAGATTATATTCTTGAAAGGATATCTAAAAAAAAATATTATGGCACCTGTTTTGCAGGTGGGCTTAAAAATATCTACGTTTTATCAGCCATCCAATGAGGAATAACAATCTAGGGTTTCATCAAAACTATGTAGAAAAAACTTAGTTTCATAGGCTATAAGGAAGGCAAAAAACAACTAAATAAAACAATACGTGAGTAAAAAATACTGAATATACTAAACTTTCAAGTTCTAACAAAACATCTTAGGACAGGGTGTCTCCTAGTCAAATCAGTCAGAAAAGATGAAAACTACACACCCTTAACGGGAATAGGTCGACTTAACCAGTACCCCTATATATTTTACAAACGACCTTCACTGGAAGTTGTTTCGTATTTTATTGTTCCGAGACCCGTCTCTGTATACCCGCTACTGCCTGTCGGACTATGTTAAGCTCAATTGAAAATTATTTTTTGAGTGTTAAAGACACTATTTTAGAAGTTTCATAGTCTTGAACAGTTTTCATAATGAGCAATGCATGTTTTATATGCAATGAATTGTTATCGAATAGTGATGTAGAAGAAGTTAGGCGTGGTGTGCATACATTAAAAAATGCTGGTATCGTTAGATGTATACAATACCGTATGTAAGTACTGAGTGCATTCTAGTCGCTTTCTCAGTGCTTTACTCCAAAAAGGCTAATTTTTCAGAAAAATTCATGAAACATTTTTTGTAAATAATTTCACGACAAACAGTTCTTATGATGACCTCTTTGACCGCCGAGCAATAGGTCGCGGGATATTTGCATAAAACTGATTTTTGGAACCCTTTGACCTCTATAACTTTTTAGCCGGCATGATATCGATGTCGATTTTTCACATCTTCATTATAACACCGTCATAAAGGTGTATACAAAAATTTAGCTCACTAGGAATTATTCCGCAGATAAAACCTAAAATGACTGGACTATTATAGTAAACCAGTTTTCGCCGAATATTTTGTCGGCACGGAAATCAAAATCGGATACGAAGAGAAATGTAATATGAGCCAAGAATTAAACATAGTCATAGTTCCTTATGGATCTTTATTTTCCAGTTACCCAGTAGTCTTCAACCGTCTCTCCTTAGAGTCTGGAACCCCTTAGTTCTACTTCAGTCGGTTTAGCGATTTAGGCGTGGAAGCGTAAAACCAAACGAATTTTACGATATTTTAGGTAATAGATAATGGTTTTAAAATAATTATTACGAAAAATTATAACAAATATTTTGTTTTGTTATAGGTGAAGGCCCCAGCCTACTACATGGGCGCCCAGGCTCCAAGCACCCTGCCCAGGGGAGGGACAATGCTGCGCGCTTACTCACCCGCAGCTCCACCAGTGCCTGCTGAACGAGTAAAACCCATCCAGGGCGCTGGTAAGAGATCGTCACCAATAGCAAACCGACGTTAGAGTCCACTTGTTGCATCACATATTCAGGAAGCGAGTAAATAGTCATTTCCTTCTTTACATCCATTTTGTCGGCGGCTTCCTATTTCCCCATGTCATAATGAGATTTATATAATGTGAGGAAGGATTTTAATGGGGAGGTAGTACAGATGTGTAGATGTATGCGTAGGTGTCCCTCCAGTCAAGCCTTTGCGCGCGTACATCCCTGGAACTGGCTCAGAGCGATGTTTCCCCTTCGTCGCGCCCGATCCCTCGCGGGGCCCCGAACAACTGTACACGATCCCCGGTAACCGGAGTCTCTAATCAAAAATTAGCTTAAGACCATTGATTTGCTAACGCTTTGTCTGTTATAACGCAGCGCTATCAAAAGCACGTCTTTATTAAAGGCTTAATGTATTTCGTAACAAGTATTTTGATTTATACTCGTATTGTAGGGATGTCAATTTTGTATCTTCTTAAAACATCTTCTATTTACGTCCGTCTTATCTCTGGAAATAATCTGATATTGGTCTGTCCTTTATCAATTTCGACAATATAAGGTATTGTATTCGTTTCTTCAATAATATATTCCGCGACACAAGTATTAATAGCAATATATTCCTGCATCGCATGCTTTGTATGATACATTTAATTTAGATTTTTTAATTATTGAACTATTAAAACAAAAACATATTTTATAACATCTAAATGTTGTGATTGTTGAAGACTCATTGCAGTCAACTCTTAATTATAAGGACGAGAGACGGGCAACTAATATAAATAAAATTGAATTTCACAGAGAGCTTCTGTGTCCTGTTTACAATAAACTTATGCCACTATTTCTATTATCAATATGTCTAATAAAGCCAGCTTTAAAAATAAATATATGCTGTGATTTTGATTCAACTATGATTCAATCTTGCTCAATCCAAAAAAAAAAATAGTATGTGGAATATTTATTGCTAAGTTGCCATCTTCTCGTCCTCTGGTTATTTACGGTTCACACAATATTCGTTTTTGATCTCAGGCCATGGTGGAGATGGTTACATGTCATCGCCTGAACGCGGAGCGGCCCGTGCCCCCTACGAAGATCCCTATTACACCCAGTTCATGGGCCCGGGAGCTGTACGACCCAACATTACTCCCGTGATTGATGAGGAAGCAGGGTAAGTCTTTTGTAGTCGTAACGCTCAGGATGTCGATGTTGGAGTGTTACTACCCGCTCCATTGCTCATAATTAGTTCGATAAAAAGTTCACAATTTTATTTCCAATGAATTCATCGTTGATAACACGATTGAATAGTTGCTTATTATTGAATTTTTTTAATGTTAATATAAAATGATACAAATATATTCCAGCGACACAATTATTATCGATGACGCCTACCAAATGTACGGAGTGAACCCGATCACTACTGCGCCTCGGCCGATGCCTCGTCCGACATACGATGCCAGGTACCACTTGTCGGATACCGCCGGGGACTTCACGTCCCATTTACTATAAAAAAAATAACACAGCGAGATTTCACCTTAACAAGTACTCGGCTCACAAAAGCACTGAAAATTCCTCACTCAATCCCAGACTTAATTTAAAATCAAATTTGCTTCATTGCACAATTCATAAATGATTTTGTCAGATTTATTTTTATGAAATTTATGAATGAAATATGTATAAAAGGCATTTTGTATAGTACAATCGTAATAATCGTATACAATGCATACGATTCGAAAAAAAAACTAAAAAACTATTCTCTCTCTAAATTAATTCCTTAAACCTTTTTCGGTTTTGTTTTTCAAATACTCGAATAAATTATCTAATAGAACCGAAACTTTCTACGAGTTCTACGTTGTAAGGTTTATGAATGCACGTAAACTCAACGCGATGATACTTAGCATAACATTTAGTACAGTTTCGAAAACGGATTCTTGAAAATGTGATTATATCTTGCCTGTAAAAAAAAACATTTTTCCATGTAAGCGTTTTAAACGCATTTTGATGTTAATCTCGAATATTACTTAAAAACTCCCTCTTTACACCTGAATGGTTATCACATGTCACGGGTTTAAAAAAAACTATTGTTTTCGTAAATAGGGCTTAAAGTTTGCTCTGGAAAAATATTTGTCTGACCAATAAATATTTATTTTGTGGGGATTTTTGCGCTATTCGTAGCTGCTTACTGATAGGACATTCACATAAAATTTTATCCTAATGTTAAATTCGAAATTATAGAACACGATAATAATTTCATAGCAAGATACGTTTATCTTGCTTGTGTAAACAGTAAATGCTTACATCGTAAACATTCATTAGTGATTTTAAAATATACTAACAAGTTATATTGGATTAA
The DNA here is from genome assembly GCA_907164795.1 of Hemaris fuciformis. Lineage (NCBI taxonomy): Eukaryota > Metazoa > Arthropoda > Insecta > Lepidoptera > Sphingidae > Hemaris > Hemaris fuciformis. Next base: position 17,567,951 of record OU015431.1, on the reverse strand, counting down.
TTGCATATGATACGACTGGATTTATTTATAATTTGTTACACAATGAAATGTAATTCACGTCTAACGCTCTGCGATATTGTGGCCACAATAAAAAAGTTGCAACGCTTAGCGAGATTGCAAACGGCGAAATAATCATAAATTTATCCAATGCCTGCCTATAAAAAAAATTGGTCCTATTCAAAATGATTGAAGGATATTATTTTTTGCCTCGAAGATACAAGTATTTTTTAATTAACCAGCGCACATGTTGGCACTTCTCACGCTGCGCTTGCTCTAGATTTAATTTTTTTTAATCTTTAAGATTGTTTTTGGATCGTTTTTACTGTGGCCCTTTCAGGATGCCGCCTCCGGTTGATGAAATGCAGCGCCTTCGCGTGGAAAAAATGGAACGCCAATTAGCAAATTTAACCGGACTCGTCCAAAAAGCTCTTCAAGCTCCCTGCACTTCCGCCGGACCATCAGCCTCACCACGCCAGACTTCAGAATTCCAGACTTATCAAAGACCAGGCCCTCAGGGTGAGATCCTTTATAACCTTTGATTCAGGTTGGAACTGATTATCGTTACGTAAATAAATTAGGATTCCTAAGTACAGCGTCTACAACTATACACTCTACATCAGATGAATATAGTTTTGCGTATTTATATCGCTAACGATTATCAAATCGGGTTTCACATTTTAGACAAATAGTACAATCTACCTCGAGCAAGACGTGGCTGCAATCCAACCAACAGTTTCAAATTTATATTGAAATTAGGGACGAACATATACAGGGTGTATTCAGACCGTGATCAGAAACTAAGGCAGGTAATAGCTACGGTGATTACGAACCCATTAGCGTTAAAAAACCCCGATAAAAAATAAAAATTTTGACGTTTTCCTAACAATCATAGATATTAAATGGATGTGGTTGTAAGGAAATCGTATTTTTTTTCGGTATTTTTTTAATATCACGGTGTTTGTAATCACCGCAGCTGTTATCTACCTTAGTTTCCGATCATAGTCTGTGTACACCCTGTATTATATTTTAAGCTTCTTATACGCATAAACAGCTTTTCTTTTACATCGTGTTTCTTATACCCTTCTTTTAATATATGTTCTATTAAAATAATAGGTAATGTTCAATTAAATTGAATTAATATTTTAACTTAAAAACTCCTTACTACCGACTACTGGAAGTACTGGATCCGACTACGTCTCAAGCTGACGAATAAGTGGCAGACTTGGTTGGTTAATGTAGTTTGCATTTTCCTGCACTCAGATGCTGCAAGATTTGCCAGCAACGAGAGACCCCCCAAATTAGGGCGGGATAAATTTCGTAAGTGTGATTGGTCACGGCCCGAATCACCGCTAATGCATTGCTAATGACAAAAGTAAATATTTCTAATACTAACGTGACAGTGAGATGAGTTTAATTTCTTCGACATAAAGGTAAAAGATTTCTCTGACATTAAATACCACAAGCCTAGCCTTTTGACGATACTCTAGCGTCAGAGAATATAACCGTTATAACCGCAAATTATGGATCCACCGCATTCCTTTTCCCAAGTAAAATCTTTTGAGGTGTTTCCGCGCAACTCAGTGTGTTAGGTTTGGAAAGTGGAACTTTCACTTTAAACAAATGACTATTTATTTGCAAATATAATGCAAAAAAAGTATAATACTATGAAGTTCTATTTTTGTAATCCGTTGGGATCATTCGCAATGCATTAGCTTCCATCGATAAATCACGCAAAACGCTTGCTTGCTAACCGGCGTGATATTTTTTCTTTTCTGCTTTACGGAAAATTGTATAAGGTTTATTTTACATTTTCATTGTATTTTGGTATGTTTTCCACCATCACACCATTATCCGAAGAAGTAGTTACATCGTCATTGCATCGACTTCCCTTACGTATACATTAATTGACAAATTGTTAATGTATACTAAATATATTAATCAATATCAATCGAAAAATAACATTATCCAAGTTATAAATATTAGTTATTTGCACGTTCTGCAAATCGATATTCCGCTTTATTATACCATTTCTCCATATTACACGATTTTCTTATGAAACTCCTCGTCAGTACGACCTTTGTCAATGCTATTTTCCAGCATAATGTATTTATTAGCTTTGCAAAAAAAAAACACGACCAATTTAATAAATCCATCAAAAATACTTTTCTTTAAACTGTAAATATATAAATTAGGACAGAATATAACATAATTATATTATTGCTTTTTCTTCATTATTGCTGAAGTTTTTCAAAATATTGAATAAATTAAAGAAAACGATTGAATTTAACACATGTCTAACTTCACATACAAAATGTAATCCGAATAAAATTTGATTTGAATTATAATAATTATAATTTATACATATCCATATGTATATGGAATGTCTTCTATTCTCAATGTACCTATATTAAAAAATTGGTTCATAAAAGTGAAGAATTCATACTCGATAATACAGAAAGTATATTGATATGATCACGTCCCAGTAGTTCGCTATTTAATATAAATAAGTCAAACGTACAATTGTATATTATGAAAAAGAATATAATTTGTGATTTCAGAAAAATCTGTGTCATTCGAGAAATCTGTCTCGTTTAGTGACGATCCGCCAGATATGAATTCACCAAAACAACATTCACCGCAACACACAGGTATGGATTTATACAACTCATTAGATAAGTTGGAGCCAGATACTAAAAAACCTAATGGTAGTTTTGAAGTAGATGAATAAGTAAATCCCAAGACACTATCTTTTCGGGTGACGGTAATCATGTAAATCTTACCTATACGTAAATCGTCTCAATTAAGTAGAACTAAATACTAACTACAATATACAATGTAAAGGAAATACATATTTTCTCAACTCTATTAATACAACTCCAATTTCACAAAATTTTAAAGTCTTTTATAAGCCAATTGAGAGGAGACACAATACAAGATTTCAAATTCATACAAAATCGACCGACATTTTCACATTTTTAGTTTTTGATAATTTTGTATGTTCCCAAGTTTTATAATTAAGAGTTCACACGATCATTAATCATTTATGATGTACATATGTGAACCAATAGCGTTTTTGTTTCTTTATTGGAGTTCCACATATTATCTTTTCATGACTCAATATATATTTTCTGTCACAGTCGTAGTTAATACCATAACCATGTCATAATTTTTGTATTTGATTTCTTTCCGCTTACTTCTTTGCCATAACAAGCTGATAAACCAGCTAAACCGGCCATCAAATCTTCAACTTTGCCGAGGACTTCTTCTCAAGGTAATAAGTTTGTAATCAATTTAATATCATTGTTCACTCTCACGGAAATGCTTAAATTACTAACAGGAATCTATCGGCAACCCAGCTTTTAATTGTGTCAAATATCACTGCACATTTCCATCGTTTTTTTGGACATCAATATTGTACTATCGAATTGATAATAGCTTCAAATATAATATTTACATATTTACGCTTTTCTAGTCAGCTTGTATGTGGTGTATAATAAGCAACAGAATACTAACGAATTATAATCGAAATAAATCACATTTACAGAACGCGACCGCTTGAAGCCCGCTCCTCCCCCAAAACCTGCTGGTCTTGTAGGTCAGCAGTTGGCATTAGTGCCACAGAGGACCTACACAGTCAATGTTAATCCTGATTTCTTCAATCAGATGAAGATTCTCCAGAAGCAAAGCCGAGACTTGAGGATTGAGGTAATAAATTTGTTACAAGTACTGTATTGCTTTTATTGCGAATTTATTTTAAAACCGAATGCGAAATTTAAAGGCATCTGCGAATGTCTCGTTTTTGAATGGTAATTATTGGAAACGACATTTGCATATATAGAAAGTATCGCAACCGTATTGCGTTATAAGCCAGGTTCGACAATAATACGCTATTGTTTAAAGTGATTCCGGGGATTAGGACTTAGCCAATCTCTGCAACCTGACTTTAACCCGTATATATCATCATCGTATATATATCATAATGATTTGATCCGCAGACCCGTAATCTCCGACGTTCCACTTTGGCCCACGCCATACAAATGAGGCAAATGATGGCTGAGACTATTGTCAAGATAGGCGCTCTCGCTGCGACCATTGGCGACCAGGATCCAAATTCGGTTTGTTTTATTATGATATTTAATGTTCTTTTCAGAATTATGTCAATTATTTTTTCCATTAGGTAGTTCTCATTTCGATGAAATATTACATATGTTGATAATTATTTCAGCAACTTACCCGCGAGGAGGAAATATATCGCCAGGATATGCTTTTGCTTGAGAATGATTTATATGAGCTTGAAGCGACGGTGGAGCGCCTCCGTGGTCAAGCCGCTAACAGGTTTGTATATCGTTTTTCGTTCCATGACAAAAGCAACTTTGAGACGCTAATATCATAAACAAAAATTAAACATTAATCCTGGAGATAGATTACCTATAGTCAGCCCTACTATGGTACACAGCAGTAGCCATTATTAAAAGTTTCAGATAATAAATATAGCCGTACCAACTGATTAGATGTTGCATTCAAATAATTATATCGTTTAAAATTCGCGTTTCAAATATACAACACAGTGATAAAAAAAAATCGATTACAGGGAGACCCGTGTCAACATGGCTGATATTGAGCGCATTGCCATGGTATTGTCAAAAAGCAGCAAGACCGTGGCGGATTGGAAACTCAAATTCCCGATCCTCCAAGACACAATGAAAGTGAAACTGGCTTCTGAAATGGAGAAGGTATATTTTTATGATATATAAGAGCTGCTGATGTACAGGTGCCTTAACTGACGATTGTCGCAGATGCCCAATATAGGAACAGATAAACCTGTAAAATTATGTTTTCGTCTACAATTCATTAATTTAAATGAAAGAATAAAAGGTCGCGAGACGTCGCTGGATGCAAGCTGCTTCCAACAAGTCACTGTGGAAGTCATTGGGAGAGGCCTGTGTCCAGCAGTGGACTTCCATTGGCTGATGGATTGGATTGTATTGTATTGGATAATAGGACTCTGATAGTCTTTAGTGATAAGACTGTATGTCCTAATGATTTTCATTGCAAATAAAATAATCCGAATATCTATTCATGGTAACAGCAAACATTACAAAGATGATGAAAATTGCAGGTGGTGCGAAAAGAGAAAATGCTTGAAGACGAACCGGAACGGCTGGAACTGGCTCTGCGCCGCTGCAAAAAACTTACTGGCACTCTCGTCACTCTAAAAAGGTCAATTACCTACTTCATAGAATTTTCTTTTTATTTCTTTCTGCGATTATAAATACATAATGTGTTTCAAACATCTTGTCCATGGCAACAATATAACATAAATCGGATTGCCTATCTCTCACTAGTTATTTTGATTAATACTATATATCATTAATGCTGGTAATTTTATTTTGGCGGTTGTCGTGTGTTGTATGTTTCCTTACCTATTGTTTCACTCGGTGTTCAGGCTTGCATGCGTGCAGGAGCAACGCCTGCCGCTCAGTGACGGGCGTATCTCCCCTGGATCTTCGCAGAGCTCCACTTTCACGGCCTGCCCCTCCTCTGAGGAGTTCAACTCGGACAGCACCTGCCCAACTATGCCCCCCCAACACAACAAGGTATCATCGTACCACTAGTTTCCGTTTCCTACAAACAAGCCTATTTAACTTTACGTTCTGTCCCAAATGTTAGGTATTTTTGTAGGGAACATGATGGTAAAAATGTCACAATATTTATGATCAGAAATTAAATGAAATTGAACACAATGAGTTTAATAAAAATGAACGAATCGATGTTATTGTATCAGGTATCTTGACAAATGCCTGCTTTAAATTCCTGGTGGACCCATATCTCGTATATTAAGTGTTAAATGGCAATGTGTGTTTTTTCTGTGAATTTCTAAATTAAGTTCTTTGTGGATCTCACAAGGAATTCATAACTTTAGAGCCGCACCAGGTCTATCTCAGTCCCTTATCAGTATTTTCTTCAAGCAGCTTTAGTTTATTATTTTAAATTAAATAAATAATTTGTCCATAAATGATATACTAGAATAATTATAAATTTCGTACTATATTAAAACATGCAAAATATTTACATTCGGGACGTTGCAGACTACTCAAGTAAAAGCAAAACAAGACATATGCATCCTGAAATATTGGCAGTACATTGACTCAAGTTTCAAAATTTTAGGCTATACAAAATGCTGTTTATCTAGTAAATATTAAAATATTACATCTAATTATTTATTACAGATCTATAATGCGGAAACCTTCATTTTAGGATAAAAGTTCGAATGTTTACTTAAGTACATATTTATACCATGCGCTTAACAATTGCAGGTTTGCCAAGAGTTATAAAATTTGCATTTTTTTCCGTCACTTGAAATAGTTTGCGAGGTGTTCGCAATTTTTATTTGCACCCCACGTCATTAACTCTACCTCATACTCTTTTGCAAGATTTCTCGCTTCCCTTGTGCACACAGATAATATCGTATATGAAATAGGATAAAATTCACAATATATGAGTTGAACTCCCTCTATATCTGGTGTTCAAAAAAGTATATCAATCGCGATTGGTAAATATTTGTATTAATTAAATTTATATATCAATTATAACCAATGTCTGTGGTTTTTAAAACGAAAAATAATGGTAATGTAATAGATAAATAAAAGTTTTTTTTTTAAATATGCGAAATTATAAAGCTGTGTGCACGGCATGCGCCCCTTATTCTGTTAACCTATGCATGCTTATGCATCAACTATAAAACGTCATTCATCAATAATTACCACCACAAGAATTCATTTTTTATTTTGGCTTTTTCATTTTTTTTTATATTATGTACATTTCCTATTTCGTTTTAATTTCTATCTCTGCATCATGGAGTCAACCAAAGTGATTTGTTATTATACTGTGTATTCTGGGTGATATCATAATTGGCCACAAAATTTTTCAAAATGTTCATGTGTATTGGCATAAAAAATACAAACAAAATCAAATTGGCATACAAAATTTATACGTTACGATTAAATGTTACATCACGCTCTGTCAAACTTAAAAAATCGAGCTTTTTTAAATCTTTCAAAATAAAATTAACAAAACTTTTTGAATTATCGACTAATAAATAGCTTATATATTATATATTAATAGATTATATATTAAGGAACTTTTTAAACATACTCCTGCAAGCAATACCCTTCGATTTTTAATGTGTAAGTTATAGATCATATGTACAGATGTGGGTGTCACCAACAACCGAGGTATGTAAGTATAAAGTACTACTCGTAGAATAAAACAACGCTCTCACAGGTTAACAAAGTCTTTAAGGGATAAGTACTCTAAAAATAATCCATTTCAGATGTATAAGTCATGCAATTTCTATTAGGAATACTTCGAAAACATTTACTATTATGTTTTAACGTAATAAAGTTTTATGTATGAATCTCATTGCCTCTATAGCAGTAGCCAAAAACTTGGCAAAATTTGCCGAACCTGTAAAAATAGTTTCTGGTGAACACGTAATTATTGTACAAAGTAGTATGTTCTGATAACACACACAAACACGAGTGACCCCGATAGATTTTTGTCGACAGAGTGTGATGAAAAATTGCGACAGAATACAAATGAAATTAGATTTTTTTTGCACACCCCTGCAACCAATGCACTATCCGTTAACGTTGCATTTTATAATCCTCGCTTAAGGAAAACAATGCCAATTTTAACATTTACACATACGTAATGGCAGCCATAAATGCGATATGGGACTGGCGCGAACCAGTTTGCAATATCGCCATTGTGAGCGGCCTTAGTGAAAGTATTATTGATAGTAGGTATTGTAGGATGAGAGCATTATGTATGCGAGTGTAACTTCATTAGCATCTCATGCATTCGCATCAGATATGAAGTGGTCACACACCGGTGCCATTCAGCTGAGCCGTGCCGACCTCATCGCGACCACTTTCTCCAAACTAAGCCCCAATAATTTCCTTTGTGCACTAATAGCCACATTTTAACCATTTCATGGTGTTTTTTTCCGCGGTGGTACCCGCCAGTTCGCATGGAGAAAGAGTCGGTACTTCAGAGAGGCAGTAGTTATTAACGAGTAATAAATCTATTCGTAATATAACCATTTTACTATTCATTAATCTACGTTTTATGGATTTTATTCATTTATTATTATTATTATTATTCACGTCCATACATATTTTTTATACATTTACGATTTTACAGTTTTTTTATTGGCATTTAAATATGTTCCTTAAAATATTTTTCATTGTTGATAATGACTGCTATATTACATTTAGGCATGTTAGTTACGCTTAGTAATAATATGCTTTTACGAAAAATTACATTCGTGACACTCATACACTCATTTTTTACATATTTTTTTTCAGTACAATCGATATTGAAAGAATCCGGTACGCATGCTTACGTTTAAATTTTTTCTCTTGATGTTAGTGATTATGTGGATGAATCTATGAAAATGGCTGTTTAACTTTTTTTAAATAACATATACAAAACGAGGCATTTGATCAAAGCCATTTTCATAGATTTTTTTAAATTGGTGTATTAATTGAATATAGTCCTGTCCGTACACAACTTTCGACTGAAAAAATAAATAAACTGAAAGTAACAGATTTAAACGTCTAGCATGGTTTCAGAGATTAATGTAATGTTTTTCAGTATTAACATTATCATAGTTGAAAGTTGTACATATCTATGACAGTATTGAGATGTATGGCAAAATTATTTTGATCATGTGACAATTAACAACGAATTGGCTTTAATTGATGTATGTAATTTTTCTAACTGTCGTGTTATTTCACCGAGACAGGTACTTCGCACGTTGCATGTATAGTGTACATTTATCTAGTCTACAAATGGGCAACCGCCGCAGACTATTACATACATTCTTAAAACAATATGTCAGTGACGTGTTTCCCGACAAAAAATCTGTGGCAACTATTTCTGCACCTGTCAACTGTATTGATGTGTTCACATATTTGGAAATACCTGAATGCAACTATCTGTTTTCACCAGCACTGATAATAATTATGATTGTGTAAAATTTTAATTAATTCACCCACAATTCGTAGATGTAACTGGACCCTTATGAAAATGAGATGAATCCGTAATATGCGAAGCACATAAGCACAGTTGGTCAAGTTGTAATAATACGCATGTGGTAATTGAGAAGCTTTATACGATAGTTTGTGCATCTAGGCGTTTTTTGTTTTTGTTGCAGCGCGTTGTCAGTAGCAGGAGCAGCTCAGAGCCCGCCACTGGGAACTAATGAATTGCCTAAACGCCCTCATCATAACCTACCTTCTATGCACCATTAGCCTATCTCCAGAGATTTTTCACTTTCCTGTCACTAGATAATTTTTCCTTTATTTTTCTTGATACGTTTAATTTCTCCCACTACACCCACCTGGGTACAGGTGTACTTGTCACAGAAGGAATGAACTGTTTCACCGTTACGGTGCTTCTTGTCACCTTTAGTTCTTGTTAGCTAAATATTTACTAACCCGAGCATCCGGAGCACAGGTAATTTTATTTTCAAATTTAACATTACGCTTTTAAATAATTATTATAATTGAAATTATTAAAGAACGTTTTTATTAAACCAGCACTCTCAATAAGTATACAAGTAGCTAAAATGCAAGATTCACAAGAGCTTTGATTAGACTAGTGTTTGGATCACAAAGTTACTTACGACATTAGCTTCCTTTATGTAGAGGATTGTTGAGAATTAATAATTATTTATGTACACACCACCCCCATTCACGAGATCTAAAACAATTTTTTGACTAATGGCAAAATCATCACAATTGTTAAGAGTCATTGCTAATATTGAAACTTCTCTTTTTTATAATATTTTATAAATCACTATATGTTATGGGACTTGTTTAATATTTTACATACCTCACCGCCGCCCTTCGGACTGGTGTTTACTCTGTTCACCTGTACGCCACGCCCAATACTCGACACCGTTTTGTTTTGTTTACCTCAGTTACAGGCCGCTAGAGCGTACACTTCATTTATTTATTATCGTAGTATTAATGTTCTGTCACATGTTTCAATATCAATCATCCAGAGTCACCTTCAACAATACTATTTCCATCATCTGCTAATTGGCGACAAAAAGAGGCAATCGCCTTTTTATTTATATTTTATTCTTTTTGAATGATTGTGGTCGCATTAAGACATTTAGCTCTATAAATGTGAATACTGAGTGTTCTTAATGGATTTCACTATTTGAATGTATGTTAAATGTTTTTCTTTATTCTATGTCGTACAACTAAAAGTGCGGTTGCAATGTACGTTTGTTTACCACGTGACGTCACATAGCCTCGTTTGCAACCGCACTTTTATAATATGTTTTGGAGATCGGCGGTCTCGGCTAGAAGTGGTGGAATGGTGCACAGGGGGCCGTTGGCGGGTTCGTCGGGCGAGCCGCTGCGGGCCACGGAGGAGCGGACGTGCGGCCCGAGAACGCACTCGACGCTCTTCTAGACGAGTTGCAGACGTTCGCCAAGCCTAGCGAACGTGGCGAGCGCGGCGAGCGCGGCGGACGCGGCGAAGGGCCCCTGCGCCGCCTGCACTCATACCCCAGCGGCAGCGACACTGATGCGTCGCCGCCCGTCCGCGCGCGCGGCCAACACCCGCCCAAGCCGCCCGTGCCCGAGCGACACCCCGAGCTGCTGGCGCTGGCAGCCCGTCGTGCGCCGCCGCCGCCGCCCCCGCGCACCACCTCGCGCTCGCCCCTCGCGTCACCCACCTCCCCCTCATCGCCTCCCCGCATAGACACAGAATCCTGCCCTTCCGACTCTAATGCAGACGACGACAAAGTGGCGACCCGTCAGACAATCCTCGAGCAGCGACACCAGGAATTGTTAAAGAAACAGAAGGCGCTGCAGGAGCAGTACGCCCGCTTGCAGATGATTCAGCGCAGCGGGCCGACGCTGCCGCCTAATGCGCAACCCGATCTTAAGAAAACTGGAAGCGAGTCTAACCTTCTCACAAAAATGAATTTAAATCTCGCTCCTGCGGCATTATCTGGTAGTATGACACACTTAGCTGGTGGTTGTAAGAAAAATGGCACAGAAAGTCCCACGATTGAGAAGCAGGGGTCACACGCAGGCAACAACAACGAGTCGATCTCTACCACCAACAAAGTTTACCAGACCGACATCCTGTGACCCTGCGGTCGCTGCCACGTCATATCCGTCTAAGTTCATTTCCTAATCGTTTTATAATTTTATTTCTTGTATAATATAAATCGGAACGATTTCTTTCCATTGTTAGCGATAAGTATTACTCGCGTCTGTGGCCGAGTAAGGCAGTCAAGTAACAGTATACTGTTTAATTTTCAGTATACAATATACATATACTTTGCATTGTTATTAAGGAAGGGTAATATGCTTGTTACTTTAAGTTTATTGTTAAAATTGTTTCTTGTTTAATGTTAACACGATCGAATCCACACATAAACAACGACACTAGCATGCACACCGGATAAACTGAACTTTGAAAACTTATAAGATGCATATATACGAAAAATCCAAAAAAAGTTAATAAATGTCCGTAAAATAATTTAGATGTGAGTGTATTTACCCGCTTGTACACTTCGCACTGGCCTTCAACTCTGTACTGGTTAGTTAACTTTACTATAGACGTGAGAAAATATTTATGTATGTTGGATAATAATCCTTGTGTACCCACTTCGTAGATGTATATAATACACTAATATAGATTTAAATCTAACCTTACCTTATCCTAGTTAGTTCCTAAAGTTTCTTATATATATACCTACCCTTTAAGATTTTGCACAATAAGAAGTGCCAAATGTTTTTATTTCCCTCCCGTTCACCATTCCTGTGTAAATGAATCTTTGCAACGATATTCAAATTTTAATAAATCTAATTAAAATGTTATAAAATTTCTGAGTAACCAGATACAACGAAGTGCAGTTGTACGTCTAACAGTTACTATCTTAACAGTTAATTCCATAAATAAGCCAAACTATTTAATATTCATGACGGCACAGTTTATTTAGTTAAAAATATTAACAACAACAGTTTGGTAATAGAATGAAATAAATCGTCTGTGATAAGATAAAGTTACCTAGTAAAATGCGTAAGAATTGAATTTGCTTATTTATCGCGGATTTACACGCAAACAATTATTTATTAACGGACATAGCACGTTGAGCTCGCTGGCACCGCTTCTGTCAACTGTCACCGGGACGCCATTACTCGTACAACATGGCCGACAGCACCCATCTGACACGCCGAATCCGCGCTTTGTTTAATATACTTTTCTAAATTTATATTTGTGTACATAAACACAATATACACGATTTATTTTACTAACGCTCGTATAACACATTGCCATGTACATGATCACTAGAAAAATAGCCGCTACATCGCCAAAATACTCGCTCACAAAACCGTCATTAATATTAGCATAGTTAAATATTTTCACTAAATAAATGTGGTGAAATTGAATTAAAAATATTAAACAAGTGATATTGTATAAATATTATTCATTAAAATATCCTTATTTTTAGACTCAAAATATATCTGCATTAGAAAATGTATAGAGTCTAGAACTTTAGTGTTACTACGGCTGTTTAATTTTGAAAGCGTTATTTCAACCATTCTAAGACATATTTCAAAATCTCCGATAACATCTAGAGATGACTGTGATCTACAGATACTTTGATGGTTTCCAAAACTATTTAAATATTTCTTACTTAACGCGTTCAAAATTAAAACCTATTAATAATATATACCAATATAATGTATAGTTGTCGCTTCTCGATGTCTGTTGCAAATCACATATTAAAAAACATATTATGCACAAAAAAGAAAGCACTTAGATGTTATTTTTGCGAAATGCATAATGATGATGTTTCTCTTCAGAGCGAAATAGGATAAATAATTCAATATTATCAGCTTTATTGAGCTTCTACGGCTTCATGACTATACGAACAAGTAGAATACAAGATGTGAATGTTGTTGGATACTTTAGCACAGTATAACATACCTAGGACTTGTGTGCGGTTCTACTTTATCATCGTAAATACATTTATCTAGATAGACTGTCTTATCGATGTTTGCAGGTAATAATAAGGAATTGTTCATGTTATTTTCCTATTAGTTAACTTATGTTATTGTTTATTTTTCTGTTCGTATGGTTCGTAATTATTTGCAAACACGCTGTCTGTGTCCGTTTCATATATGGATGAATAATTTACTATTGATGGAAATTTATTAATGCCGTTATGCTTTATATTTGAATCACAAGTTATCGCATTCTACATTTATTCTGCTTTCTTATTTGAGTGTTGAGTTTCTGATAACATTTTATAAAATGAATTCACTGAGATTTTAATTATATGAATTTATTATTAAATTTTATTTAAAAACAATCTGCAATCATTTATAGCTAAAAGCTTTCCGCGTATATTTGTTGTTAATGTAATTTATGTGCTATTTTATTTGTTTAGTTATGACAGCATGTTAACTGTTTAGGTAAATCCAAAATAGCTTCGAAATGTTTTAATGTGAAATTAAATATATACATAAACGTGAAGTTATGATTACTGTTTCATTTGTTTACCAAATAAACCCTCCTTAAGAATATTTAATACTGCGAACACACTAAGGTGACCAAAAAGTGACCCGACGACATATAAAAAATCCCATAACGTCGCTAAATGGTTCTATTATATCGAACTATGTGCTTGTGGTAGACGTTTATGTATATCCTGTAAACAATGTATTATTGAACAAACAAAAACAAAGTTCATGTTTGATATGTTGTATTAAACATCACTTATTTTCTAACAATATGTCTTAAAATAACATACACACATTTACACAACAACCTTTGTGACTTGGGATTTTAATACTTCATTAGTTATAAATGCGTTTACTATGGGTCATATTTTATAGTATAATTTTACAACAGAAAACTCAGTAAGACACGAAAAATAGCACTCCAGCCCACGTAGGAGCTTCAATGAACAACAAGACGTTCATCGAAGGAAGGCTAAACGAAACGTTTTTATATATCCCCACAACAAAACTTCACACCATCCATCACAATAGATTTCTTTTTACTTTGGTACATTGGTGACAACTCTACGCGTCCGATTTGTAAGTCTGCAAATAAAAAATATGGATACATTAAAACAAACTCAATAAGAGAAAACTAAGACATAGATAATGAAATAGAAATTCGTCCAAAAGTCACGTACGACATACTAAGTGCCGACCCCAGTGTCAGTGTCTCAAACTACGAGAGACTTTTCAGCCACACAAACAAACGGACCTTAAACAAATATTTGTGTATGGCACAGACATTTGTCTCGGTGCGGGAATCGAATCCGCGGCTTCTTGTACACACATATGTAATACATTATAGGTAGAACCAAGCTGAAGAGTAGTAAGTAGTAAGCTCAGTTATTATGTTCGTTTGGGCTGGCTATTGAAAAAAAATATTCATTTAAAGCTTTATTTATTATATATATACGTACATATATATATAATAAATAAAGATATAGAAAGGCAGACGTCATGCCATGGACATTCTTTGCCAGTCTACCTTTGGGAGAAGCAGAGATAAAACGTGGTAGGTGTATTCTGATTTTACATCACGCTAAAACATTTAAAAGTATAAAGTAAAAGGTATTAAATAATAAACGAAGTTAGAAAGGAAATGTACCTATATGTAAAATGCAGTAAATATGTAGTATGAAAAAACATTGTACACAGGCAAAGCTATAACGAGTTACTAATATTATTAAAGAAGAATGCTGTATTATAAAATACGCAAAAGTTTCTTTATTCTGTGTTCTATCACTATTATATTACAAACTAAGTAATTTTTATCAAACGCTCAGTAATCGTAACATTTGACAAAACACAAACAACAACAAATGCTAAGATATTATTTAGATTGACTGCCTCGTGATCTCGCGGTGCAAGTGTGTGCCGTGCGATCTAGAGGTCCCGAGTTCGATTCCCGGGTCGGGTAAATGTTTTTAACTTTTTACATTAGGAAATTCTCAGTAACAGCCCGGAGTCTGGAAATGTGCCCGAAAAGCGGCAATAAGCTGCCCCCTATTACGTGGAACTGATACATACTGGCAAAATATAGAAGTAGAAATGCATCTCTGCCTACCCCTTCGAGGAATACAGGCGTGAGGTTATGTATGTGAAAATATTGCTACACAAAAAGTCGTCTCGAATTTTATTTGTAATTAACAATTTGTTAATGCCACTCATACCTGTTTTTTTAGTTTCAAGTTTGTGGTTTCGATATAGTCCTGTAGTGCCAAATATATAAATCTGTACTGAGATTTGTTTTGGACCATTCCACTTCGTTGCGCCCTAACTAACTTCACCATTGAGTGAACATCCACGTCGCAACTAAAGCCTGAAACAAACAAAAGGACCGTAAACAAGGCATATTATCTGCAATAAACACAATAATACACATGCATATAATATAATAATTCAAATACATATGCAACATTCGCTTAGCAAACACAACAATCGCGTCTGTGTTACATAGAATTGGGAACATAATAGCCGCATACACATGCAAATTCGCATTCGTGATGTATATAAATCGCATTATTGATTACAATCGCGTCAGCATGATGAGGAAAACTTTCTGCGTGTTAAGCAGTTGAAATTTAGGGAATCTCACCAGATGACTTTATTTTGTCGATCAGCATGTCTAGGACTACGAATGTGCCGGTTCTTCCCACACCCGCTGAACAGTGGACGCAAAGGATGTTCTGTAACAAGGCAAAAATGTTATTTATTTGAATACTGGTTCAATGGCTTCCATACTGTAGCTCTTGATAAGGCCAGCCCTGCCTCTCTAGGCAGTAGAGTAAGACAGTGACATTTTTAATTGTAGCGTGCAAAATACCTTAAAATAATAAATTCACACGTTTAGCGAAAGAAACCTGTCATCAAACTACAGTATCATTGGCCAATTTTTCCATAGTAACAAACCAATGTCGCTTTTACCTGTTCTGGAGCATTTTTCTCTTGTGCGATTTGACTCATTTTTCTGTTTATTTCGTGAATGAATGATAATATCCCATCCGGGTCAGGAGGCGTTCCATGATCTGGCCAGGCCTGAAACGATTAAATTTGTTTCATAAATTTAGTACTTCAGTATGACAACAGAGCACTTAGGTCCACAATTAAAGTATCCTAATTATAATGTGGAAAAGAAATTATTTAAGACACTTATTAAATCGCTGAATGTACATTATGTATTTAGGTACGGGGGTAAATTTGAAAGGAAAATAGAAAATTTTCCAATTACATTGAATTAAAAAAAATTATAACAATATAAATTGTAATTAATATCATGCGGAAGGTAACAAATAAAAGTACTATGAATTTTTATATCTTACCGTAAACTGGTATTGGTAAATGGTCCGGCAACAATTTTTGTCGTCGTGAACATCTAATTCTCTTAGAAGGTACTCTTCGTAATGAGTCTCCGATACTGATTTGACGAGCAGGTTGTTGTATTTCTCCTCGTGGCCCGACAGAGGCCAGTAGCGATCACATTTTTTCTGGAAATCAACAAAACAAGATTAAAAGTACCATTAATGTTTAGCTTTCCCGGCGTCGTTACGCCATCTTGTGAAACGAGACTTAGGGGAGTAGTTTTCGTGTGACGCTACGCACAACTATTAGTCTCAGGTTTTAATGTTCGTTAGACCGAATATCTCTCGTAATACCCAAGCCTTAAGACTCGTGTGTTAACGTGGAGTCAGAACTACGAGTACATACATAATATGATAGTTGTATTTACTTATTTTCAAACTCTAAAATGTAGGTCAGACGGTTTCATAAAACAAATGATTTTAAAGAATATTCATATTATGAGTAGTAGTAGTTGTAGTAATATAGGTACGTGTTTAATTAGCTCTAAAAGGGTAAAACGCCAATGATCCTATTGTTGTACTTTTTTCTTACCTTTCCATTTTCTACTTCATTAGTGATCATTGCTATTATTCGGACGTCTTCTTGCCAAATCATACGCCAGAAATCATCTTTTGTATTGGATAAACATCCTTGAGCCGCAATGTACATTTTGTCTTTGACTGTAAATAAAACATAAATTATACAGGTGTAAATAGACCATGATCGGAAACTGAGTCAGGTTATAGATACAGTGATTACGAATACATTGATGATAAAAAAATATATAAAATTTGGACGTTTTCCTAATCACCACAACTATTATATGTGTTAGTTTCGATCATGGTCTGTTTAATCCTGTATAATATTACAAAATATTTACATTAATTTATTCTTTAGGCTTCTATACAGAGTTTAAACAGACCGAAAACTGTAACAGGTAATACTTATGGTGGTTGGGAAAACGTATTTTTTTCTTTTTCTTTTTCGGGAGTTTTTTAGCGTCAATGTGTTCATTGATTAGGCTGATAATCATGAAGATGTGAGTTCGATCCAGGCTTCGAGGCAAATGTTTGTGATTTTTTCAAATATTTCTTAAGGATATTTTTTTTTGTGAGTCCTTCAAGCTCATAGTTATTGTTATTCACGACACAAAACGTACAATTTAGTGTGAGGTAGAAAGAGATGTCTTATATCTAAAGGCTTTACAAAATTTTGGATGCTGTAATAGTGGTTTTACCAGATATCTGATATAAATTATACTAACATTGTTAGCCTCTCGTTGATTTAACTAATATACGAGTACTATCTAACAAATGTAATACAAAATAATCGTGTTGACATAAAAATAATTTTGTTCTAACCTGCATCGCAACAGATGTTTCCATTGATTTTGTCAAGTTTGAAGCTCTTCTTAACTTCTCGAAGAGCATCGTCTGACAGGGATTTAGTGACGAGTGGTTTGACTCTCTTCAACTCGGTGTTGAGAATTAAAGCTGTAATATAAAGCAGAAAAAGGTGTAAAAAATAAAGCAATAAAAAAAAGCAACCTTCATGCGATTTTTACATACTAATGCCAACAGTGTTTAAAAGAGTTAGTTATCTTCTTTTCCAGCCACAACGGAATCACAAACAACAGTGACATCTCGTCAAGTGTAAAATCCTAAACTGTTTTTAAAATTGAAGTTTCGCTCTAGTTTCAGCCTTGTGAGAATAGTGCGCACTTACTTAACCAATACTTTATTTAATGGCGCGTCCGCACTTACATTTGCATGACTGACATAATCACTTATTGTACACCGTACGTGATGAAGTGAATCCCATCGATTGTATTCACAAAACACGCAGAACGCATTCAAATTGCGCCAACAGACGCATTTAAATCATTTTTTCCTCGTCTGTTGACACGAAAATCGGGAGTTTCTACATAACTTTGACAGCCCCGTGGCGCAGTTTGCTAGAAACCAACTTGCGAAACGAGAGGCCGCGGGTTCGATCCCCGCACCGACACAAATGTTAATTTAATGTTTGTGTGATCCACAAATATTTTTTTCGGGTCTGGGTGTTTGTGAGACCGAAAAGTCTCTCGTAGTTTCTGATATCCACGACACAAGACACAATCTTAATGCGGGGTCAGAACTATGTATGTGACTGTTGGGTGTATTTAATTTAATTAACTTTGATCGAATGGTGCAACATACATATGCATGGCACAGTTTCTATTGGGGAAGAACCGATATCCAAAGTGCGTAATTTAAGCCTTTTAAGGTATAGCTTTTCCTTAAAACTCATTATTCAACTTAAATGTCGCGAAATCTCGATGCTCGTAAAGTTTGAAGCGTACCAAAAGCAACTTGTATGTTTTTGCAAAATTTTCAACAATAATGAGTGACTCTACAGCACTACTGGTAGAGGTTTACTGACATTTCTAGCTTAGAACATGTACTTCAATTTGTTTATTGGATGAATATAGGCCTCAAGATTTAAAAAAATAAACGTGTGAATTTTTGTGATCTATTAGAATTAAGACTTGTTTAGTAAAGACGCACAGTATTGTAACCTCTGAAGTCCCTATATGTTTTAACTATTTGTGGGTTGCCTCTTAAAGTTTCAAAACATTGCCATGTGCTAGAATAGAGCCAAAAAAAGAAGATCGGTAAAAGCGGGTATTGCCATGTTGAAATTTTTTATTAAACTTCATCCTCTGCATAAGCCAATCTGATTGACTACCTACTCTTTAATTTATTGATATTTAATTTCTTAAGTCATAGAATTTTTCCACTAAACCAAATGAAAAATAACAAAAGCATGTAAATAAATATACCTATTTGTCTAAGTTACAAACTACAACTCAAAATAAGTCTCAATAAGCAATCATTTGTGCATTAGCGTATTATTCAATTTATGTAACAATAAAACCATAGCTTACATGGTAATGGCTACCACGGATGTAATAGACGTTATTATGGCAGATTATAGCAGATTATAGAATTACAAACAACTGTATTTTATACACAATTGATGGCTAGCATAATGGCTTATTACTGTGAGTCCGTCTCATATCCCTTGCTATTATTTTTACTCTTAACATATTACAAAAGCTAAAAAATATGTATTTATGTATTGTAAAACATCCGGGAGTAATATTAATATATTATTACACGCTAATTTGGTGAATTAGTTCAAAAGATTCTTGTTACACCTATGTATATGTGGACTTTGCATACAATCTTAAAGCACATTGTGGATTTTGGATATAGTCTTAAATCACATGTTTTAATACAATGTTTGTTTCGTTTGTATGCAAAATATATTCTAGTTAAATATTTTACTATCAGACAACATAATCTAAAAACAGTTGCTTGGCGCACCAAGACATACGACACCACTGACTATGGCAGTGTGGCTGTGTTAATTAGAAGATATCTAATATTTTATAAAAAAAATGACATTCATCGTATACGTAGCCATATGCGCCCTACTGTCGGGCACGGGCCTCTTCTACAACTGAGAGGCTTTAGGCCTTAATCTACCACGCTAGATAAGTGCGGGTTGGCGGACTGCACACCTATGAAATTCCTAATATTTTTTAGGCATGAAGGTTTCCCTTCATCGTTAAAGTGGGGGACAATTTATTGTGAATACACACATATCTTCGAAATGTCAGAGATGTGTGGCTGAGATTTGGAGTTTTTGACAAGACCGTGCGCTTAAACCTCGAGGCCATCACCACTTTGGTATAGGGCATACATAAGAATTTAAGCTGCTGTAAATGTAAACCAACCCTTAAACCCAGGTAATTTAAGTTTTCTTGTCTAATTGATTAAAAAAAAAGTGTGTCAAGATCGTAGATCATAACAATCGACAGTCCCCATATACCCCTATGGGACTTAGGCGTGAGTGCGTATGTAGTATATCATTTTTAATTTATCTTTAAAAGGTGACATCACCCAATATGCCACTGGCTGTCAAATGTTTTTAGAAAATGTGTATGGTGGCTTTGTAGTTCCATTTTGGAATTTCAGAACAATCACCATCCGTTTTTTCCTTTATAACGTGGTTATTGAACTGTACTTACATTGTACACTGTTAAGGCTTTCGTTGGACGACTGCACGGAGCTGGATGAGTCAGAGAGACGCGTCGCCCGAACGTAACTAGCATTTATGTAGTCTGTTTCTTTGTTGTCTCGTCTTCTTAGCACCACGCGGGTTTGGTCATCTGGTAAAAAAATACCATTTCAATACTAGTGCTACTACAATTCTACTAGTGCGAATATATGAGCAATTTCAAAGCATTAAGTACTAATAATCTCAATAATTAATTTATATAGCCGTTGAATCCTAATTTTGGTATTAATGCTTTCGTATTGAGTTGAATCGAAAATAAAAATAAAAACCTAAAGAAATGGTTCATCCGGAAATGTTGCTATCGTGCCATACCGTAATTTTAAACATAATACGGCGAAGATATAAATACAAAACTGTCATGGCAAATCAAGAGAATGTTTAAGAATAACTTACATGGTAGTATATTTCTATATCTGTTCTTGGTAGCGTTCTCTGGTTTCATTCCTTCATTAGTGCTAAACATTTCACGGTCTTCAAACAGTTTGAGTGACTGAAATTCACCATCAAACCCAGAAGTGTAATCTATCTTTTGCAAATCCTCCTCCTGTAAAGAATATACGTTAATGGTACGTACAAAAACGGAACCTTTCATAATGGAGTAATAAGAACAGAATCACACAATAGCGCTGCAATTTTCACAGTAACACAATTAACTAGTGGTTAATTGCACGTTTCTTGCTTTTTACACACATCAGATATCAACACATTATAAGGAATCCATTCAAAAGCTAAGCTATATATAGTTTTAATATTCCAAAATAAAGTAGCATTGAAAGAAAAACTTAATAAATTAAAATCATCAACCAAATTTATTGTCAACTAACTGACCCGGCGAATTTGGTTCCGCC
The DNA here is from genome assembly GCA_907164795.1 of Hemaris fuciformis. Taxonomy (NCBI): domain Eukaryota; kingdom Metazoa; phylum Arthropoda; class Insecta; order Lepidoptera; family Sphingidae; genus Hemaris; species Hemaris fuciformis. Next base: position 17,546,536 of record OU015431.1, on the reverse strand, counting down.
TAACAGTGTTTTTCTTTTTTTTTTTGCCTAAGTTACTCCTTATCACATCAGATATCTGCCAGTGAAAGTCCCGTTAAAATTGGTCCACCCGTTTCAGAGATTAGCCGGAACAGACAGCCAGACAAAAAATGTAAAAAACGTTATTTTGATATATGTACCGTGTTTACATCCATATGCATTTATTAAAAAGCGGTTATTTCAATATTACAAACAGACACTACAATTTTATTTATTTGTATAGATTAAGGGCCTTATTTATAATCGTTACTTAATTTACCTACTACTTAATCATGTCTTGGCTTGCTCCATTAATTAATATGTGCCGTTAGAGGAAACGAGACTATTTAACTATTTAAGTAAGGCCGTAAATATGCAACTCTCATAATCAATGAATGGTCACAAAGATACGTATTAACGGTACTGACCCGTCAATTCTTTGAATGAGCGACAAATGCATCAACAACTATGTATATTAACGATATAGCCCACATGATTATGTACTTAATCAAATAACGTGAGACAGATTAATGATTTCTCGCATAAATTATGGCAGATCAGTCACGAATTTGCTACAATATATAATGGTATAATCAGTAACACGCTGCCATTTGTTATCCCGACACTGCCACCTGTCATACCACACGTGGGAAGCCACATGACAATAATTCTGTATTATTCAATCGCTTAGACGGAATAACTATTTGCCAATCTTTTGTGATGTAACCGCGTGACTGTCTTATGTTTATTCATATGTCAGATATAAACATGACCACCAGCATTGTTCTGCGACTGAATTTTCTAATGATGATAAACAAAAATTGATTCAAAGTCGTCTAGACTCTAGACAACTCGATTTTTTTTGTATTTTGATAGAGACGTGTTAATGAGATAGCAGAAATTCTTCGAATTCCTCGTAATATGGACTGAAGTATGGTATACGTGGATCCGATAGAAAATAGTGGCTCAGGAAATTTAATTGTAATTTTGGGAGGAATAGTTTTTCGGTCTCTGGATAATCCGGCATAATGGTTTAATGTGGTGAGAAAAAAAATTCGCAATTTTTTAATGCCGCTTGGGTCTTTGTTAGGACCGCTTGGCACTTACCATAAAATTTTCATGTGATAAAATATTGTAAGTGTAAATTATAAGGAAGATAAGCAAAACATTATATTATATGTATTTCGAAATTGGATTTAGAAATATGAATTATAGTTTATTTTAGTTTATTTAAGTCTTTTGTAACGTAACAGGGACATTTAGTAACAGATGTTATATTGCGGGAAATCATTAAAAATAAGATATTTTCAAAATATGGAACGTAAGCGAAATTTATGAACATGATTGTATTTCTGCATAAGTCATTTAAAAAATCTCCACAAGACATACCTGCATCTCTTGCACTTTCTGGTCTATATTATGTGCTCGAACACGAGTTCCGCTGACTGGTTGCAGTAGACGCAGGACGTCGCCAGAGTTTTCGATCATGGGGTAGGAGCGAAAGTGCTCGATCAAACCGACCAGATCGTCAAACTGCTCCCCACTGCCAACGTTGTATTTATTGTGCTGTAACAATATGCGCTGTTAGACAGTTTTGAAAAGTCACAATAACTACGTTTATTATATCTATTCTATACACTTTATCTATTATAATAGAAAAATATTGTATTCTCTGTATTGCAAATGTGTCATTACATTAAGCCAAGGTCTGTCAATAATTCGTAATATTACACACACACACACACACACACACACACACACACCACAATAACATTCATAGTTCTTACCCGGTACCCCACACTAAGATATAAGTCCTGTGTCGTGGGTATCAAAAACTACGATAGACTTTTCGGTCTCACAAATACCCAGACCCGAAACAAATATTTGTAGATCACACAAACATTTGTCTCGGTGCGGAGATCGAACCCGCGGCCTCTCGGTTTTACCACATTAAGCGTTACCTTGGTATGTGTCTGTACATACGTGATTGAAACATAATGACAATTAAAGTTGCCAGTTACATACTTATGAATTTGTATTCGCATAAAACTGTACAAGTGTTGAATGATAAACAAGATCAGTTAAGATCACGACATGCGTTTGTGCTACTAGACGCACTCATTACTTCATCAACGTTTTATTATTAACGAGAAACTATTTTAGATGCCATTTGGTTTTAAATGTTTGTGACTGAATGTTTGTCACTTCTTATTCAGCGACTGAAGGTAAATTCATGATGAATTCTATTTGCAAAAACGCCAAATCAATCACATTACAAACTTAATCTGATCATAAATTTATTATAAATAAATACACTCAACAGTCACATACACCGTTCTGCCCCCACACTAAGATACAAGTCTTGTGTCGTGGGTAGCAAAAACTACGATATTATTTTTCTCACAAACACCCAGACCCGAAACAAATATTTATGGATCACACAAAAAATTGTCTCGGCACGGGAATCGAACCCGAAATCTCTCGTTTCACAATCTGGTGTCTAGCCAACAGCGCAAAGTATTCTATCGTCGCCATAATAATTGCTGTGTAGGAAGTGCTAGATTCACAAAAGGAACACAAACGTGTCCCGTCAGAGTACTTAAGTCAGACATCCTCGACTTTAGTATATTACCAGCAGAACGAGCTAATCACCTTTTACAATAGATATCGTAAGGAAAGCCATCAGCATACACATCAGCTAAGAGCGCATACTCTGTTTCGTATTTCTCGTTTATGTTTTTTTCCTTGGTTAATTGAACGGTGATCTCTTTTGCTAAACATTTGTATAAGAATAATTTTATTCATGTTACATAATACATTCGGTGATTGAGATTTAACTACACCGTCGTACATTGTCGTTTCAAATTCAATACTTTTTAATCACTAAAATAAAATAATTCGGGTACACTTAGTTCATTTGTTACTAGTCTCAAATGATATGAATTATAGAGCTTTTAATATTCAGATTCTTAATGAAGAGTAACTTTGATATAGAAATTTAATTACTCATTTTGATTTGACTTTGCCAGGAACACCAGTATCAATGGAAAGTAATAAACTTGATGTAGTGATACTTAAAAGATATTATGTAAGTAGAGCAAGTAGTGATAACATATTTATCTGTATACGAACGACAATATTGTGCCTAGCCAAAGTAAATAGGCCGAACTCCGTTGCGCTATTTAAGCCGTTTTGACTACGTCTAGGGTTTTAGGCGCGCGGTCGAGAATCTCGGCGGTAGCAGGTTAAACCCAAGGCACACACCTCTGATTTTTCGAAGAGATGGGTGTATTCACAATGAATCATCACTTGCTTTAACGGTGAAGGAAATCATCGTGAGGAAATCTGCACACCTAAAAGTTCTAAGGAATTTATTAGGTGTGTAGTCCGCCAACCCGCACTAGGCCAGCGTTATGGACTAAAGCCTAAACCCTCTCAGTTGTAGAGGAGGCCCGTGATCAGCAGTGGGACATATTTGGCCTGATGATGATGATGAGGGTCGGTTCAGAAAATGTATTTATTTAATTACAATTTGCCCCGTGTCTGCCTCGTGGTCTCGCGGTGCAAGTATGTACCATATGCGATCCAGAGATTCCGAGTTCGTTCCCCGGGTCGGACAAAGTGTTATTGGATTTTTCTATAAGAAAATTCTCTATAACAGCACGAAGTTCAGAATTGTGCCCGAAAATCTGCAATATGTTCTTCCCCACCCCCCTATTACGTGGGACGAAAAACAGTTGATAAAATTTACCTCTGCCTACTGTGTATTGCGAACGTAAATACTATGATGCTTTCTTATGATTACTATTTTACCTCGGTGTAAAAATAGTTAAGGTCATTTACATTTACGTTTTATCCCTTACAACGTAGATTGAAAGTAAATGAGATGGTTGTGTACAAATGGGGTGTGAATTTATCAGAGTCCCAATTAGAATAGAGATAAAGACGCACATAAAAATAACAAATCACATATATTATATTCGAAATTTCAATCCCAAATGGCATGTAAATAGTTTTAGTTTGATTTTATTATAAACAGAATCGTTAAATTTAATCGATAAAAATTTTAAAACTGCAAAAATAAGTCCCATGTTTGTGAAGACAGCCAGGCCAATGAACTGATGTAATTAGCTCGGTTTCAAAACACAATAATCTTTAATGGCTTCTCGAACCACTAGTCAATGCAATTTTAAAGTTAATGAGATATTCTTGAAAATGGTAAATTTTCGAAGCGTATCGTCAAGGTTTATGTTTGTCCGTGACTGTCCCCGTGGTAGTTCCTTGTGCAGCAAGGTCAAGCAGACGTGACAAAAAGCACGTGCCTTAATTAGGGAAAAAATGAAACAACCTTATCTGGGTCACTTTATGTGAATTAAAAAATACGTTTGAAATAATTGGAGGTTGACATAAGCCTTTATTTAAAAAATCTTGATACTCTTTTAAAGTTAGCGATAATACAATAAGCCGCTGCAAATCCTTATCATACGATTCCAACGCAATTCAAGATCGAAGTATGTACGTTTTCTCTTCAATACTTAGGTAATAGCCGTCGCTTCCTCCCTCAAAGCCTATAATTTTTAATTTTCTCAATTATACATTCCATTCTGCTCTTCTTTCACCTCCCTTTTACCCACCGATCCAAGTCACTCAAGTCCATTCAAGTCAGATTCTTATCATATACAGGGTGTAAATAGGCCGTGATCGAAAACTAAGGCAGGTAGTTAGGAAAAAGATTATTTTATTCAGATTTTTTTATCGCCAATGTATTTATTTTTTGTCGGGATTTTGTTAATGTCACGGTGTTTGTAATCACTGTAGCTATTATCTGCCTTAGTTTCCGATCACGGTCTGAATACATCCTGTATACACGGAAAACCATATTTATTTGCTTTAACATATCCTTTTAGTAACTCTTTATTAAAACTGGCAATGTAAAGCTAAAAAACTGGCAGCTTACGTTGCTGATCAATAGTATCATTAGGAATACTGTATGTCAGGTAGTTCTTCACAAGACACTAAAGTATCAACTCTTAACCGTAAAGCCGGCCTGTAGCCAGGAGTGAAATATACCTATATGAGTTGACGATGACCATGATTATAAAACTGCGATTATAAAATTTCTGAAAAGTGCTTAAATACGAAGAACAAAATAGAGCTCATAAAGTGGAAACTAATTTTTTAAACTTAACTAAATTTGTTTTTGAGCAAAAAAAAATAGCTGTTCACAGTACAGTACACATTACTTATGCCCAATAAAAAACAGTTGCATCTTTGCTACCAGAATACATTTTGAAGTGGAATATACCTACCAATGGAGACAGTGCTACCCATATTAATCTAGATCTGAGAAGAATGAAAATACACGCCACTTAGGAGCTAAACAGCTCGACATTATTATAGAAGTCATCACAAATCAATAGGTATAAATGGTTTTTAACGTAGTTTCCTTGTATTTACTATTCACAAGGCGTGATTTAAACATAACGCTTTAAATTCACATCACAATTGTTTTTACTACGTACTATGGGAAAATACAGAGTTCTTTGTAGTGACGTCTCTGAGGACGACACCGAATGCACGTATTCACTGAATCCTTCTAGAATTATTTCGTTTATTTCGATCCGACAGCACGATCTATAAAGCTTCGGCTGGTGGTGAAGATAAATCATCATCTCAATGAACAACACCATAATTTAGTGTAATAACACTGTAAAAGGATCTTAATTGTTTTGTTCGATTTCTAAAGTTCTACTTTATATGGATATGTGTATTTAGTATTTACCACGTCGACAAAGTGTTAAAAATAAAATCACGAAACATATTTTTTTTTCGGATACCTCCCCTACACGTAAAGTAGGGATAATTTTATTCTCGTATCTATCCCATAGTTTAGGATACCATTAGGTAGGTGTTTTTAAAATTTCAAGTGGTTTATAAGACGATTTTTTTATTAAGGTATCCATTTGCGAGATATTCAACTTTAAAGCGTTTTTTTTTTAAATTACCCCCCCCACCCCACCCCCCCCCCTCTTAAAGATTATAATCAGCCTGGTCGAAAAATCTGAAAGAATCATGATGGTAGTCCATGTGATGACATTTGAAGGAAAACTATAACGGCTTAAATGACTGTCCTTGGCATGCTTTATCGTGGTATACTGGAGTTGTAATGGCAGGTTTGTGGTAGGAGAGGGAGAAAAAAACTATGTATGTGAAATATATGACATATGAAAGTAGTACTTACTGTGTTGTAATGTAAGTTAGTATTTTAACGTCATATATAACTACGCCATCTATCTTTCGATTTACGTACCCACACATAACCGGTTCACGCGAAATACTTGGAATACTCAAAGAAACCCCAGAACCATGGGATTAACAAACACTCACACGACATTGTAATTAAACGTTTCCCACAGATATCGCCAATGTCTAGTATCAACTAGACGACGCGACGGGTCGGACGTTCAACGATTGATTTATAAACATCATCCACGAGAAATTGCAACAAAGTGCTTAGTAATAACGTACTTTAGTTACCCTGGTGACTGAACTATAGAAATCCTAGCCATTAATGTTATTAAAATCACGATTGAAGGGTAAAAAAATATGGAAGTGACAACAAAACCTTTGCTTCAGACACAGTGTGGTTACTCTGACCGCAAAAGGACACACATAAATATCACATAAGAGACCACTATGTACCTATATAAACCGAGCATCAATGTACCTATATAACAGCTGCGCATAATGCCTGTTACATTTACATAAAATCAATATAGGTATGTGTACGCACGTATAGGTATTGTATAGGTTTATAAATATGTTTGTTTCGTCTACCATTGTACAGTCAAAAATACAAAGTCATAAATTAATTATTGATGTAAGGCGGTGGTTTTTCTCCGGATGACCCATATTTACAGACTGTCTGTGCTGTTAAGAACTGGCGCTACTATTGGGAAAAGACATTTTCACTTTCGTTCCAACTATCCAGTCGCGGTACTTCCATAGAAGCCCCAAAGGCCAGCTTGCCATACAAAGTTCCTAATAATAATCTTCAAGCTATAAATCTTTAATCAACAACAAATTTGACATAAAAATTAGAATATACACAATAAACAATTACAAGACATTTATTATTTGTGTATTTGTTTATTTATATATAAATAAATAAAATACTTACTTCAGTGCCTAAAGACGAAAGTCTTTAACCAGTGTCAGTTACCAGTGAAACGTTACGGCACTGAAACGTGCCTCTGTGACTGGGAGCGTCATAAGAAAGCTCAAGGTCACCTAATAAAGGGCTATGCTGAGTATTTCAATACGAGATTGAATCAGGAATGAGGAAATCCGTAGGAGAACGAAGGTTGCTGACATAGCCCAAAGAAAGCTGAAGTGGCAATGAACAAGGCAAATAGTGGACAGTCGGTGGGGCAGAAAGTTTTTCGAGTGGGGGCCGACAAGCGCAGCGTTGGACGTCCACCCAAAAGGTGGACTGACGATATCACGAAAATCGCAGGAAACATGGATGCAGGCCGCTCCAAACAGAGTGCTTTAGAAGTTGGGGGAGGCCTATGTCCCGCAGTGAACGTCTTTCGGCTGATGATGATGATGAAGATGATGTACATTAACGACTATATATCGAGGGACTTGGATTACGAATACTTTGATTGGCGAAAATTGGGTGTAGTGTATTGCAGTACCCCTGCCCTCTCTTTAGGGACTAAACTCTATAACCTGAATGTATGTATAAAAGACTATTAAATTTATTAAGAAACACATTGATGATTCTGCTACTGATCTGAGGCACATGACTGTGCTGAGTTTAATAAGTAACTAAGTATATAAATAAGCGTCGACGTAATGCATTATGCAACAGGTGTCACGTGCAGTACCGAGACAAATCGCACAAGTGGTCCATCTTCTAGATATTTCTTTTATGCGAAAAATGTATATCAGGCATGTAAGACTTTTATGTTTAAATATAAAGATTCTAACATAGCTCAAAAATATAAATTTGACTAAGAATGTGTTTCTTTGTGGCGAAATGTTACAAAAATACATATGTATATTATTATAAACATATCTTTTTTTTGTGAGTGGAAGAAAGCTTTCAGAGTTTTAGTTATCTGTATACATATTACATTTGAATTCCTTCTCTTCTTTATATTCCATAGGGACTTAGGAGGTTGTAATAGATGAGATTTTAAGGCAGCTTAAGAAACGAAAGAGTTAAGATCAAATCTGTGAAATGAAGACTAATACCACTTCCAAATCTTAGGTAAGTCAGAGCGATATATCTTTGGCTGTTTTGAATCTACACCAATTTTATATAACTGAAGAGTTTGTTTGTTTGGTTTCTAAACTGAGGAAATGTTCCAGTTAAAAAAAAATTAGTTAAATATTCCATTTATCGAAGAAGGCAATATGTGGCAGTGTTATAACTGATCACGCTTCGACCAATAGGAGCGGACCAGCAATAAAAAAATAACGTGGAAAAATGGGGAAAATATTCCTTTTGAAGTATTGAGTTTCGTACACGTTCCAGGCAACAACTAGTTAACAATACCTATCCTAGATACTCAAATTTTAATTATGCAACTACAAACATATGTATATGTATTCTATTCTCGGTATTACGGCAATAAACTTCATGAAAGACAAAAGGTTTGATATGAGTCACGTTTTACTCGGAAAACCTTATGTAACTTTGACAGTGATCGAAAAAGATTACTCATACTTTGAAAGGACGTAATATCGAATAGAAGACGTTATTTCAACTTATTTTTTGTAAAAAAAAAAGTCCCTTCTACAGATATATTAAGATATACTAGGAATATAGGACGCATAAGTTAGAAATAAAAATAAAAAATAAATAACTAAAAATCACGTTCATAGTTCTAACCCCACACTACGTTTCGATCTCACAAACACCCAGAACCGAAACAAATGTTTGTGGATTACACAAACATTTGATCGAAAGCGCGGTCTCTGATTTCGCAAGCTGGTGTCTAGCCAACTGCGCTACGGCGCTGTCAAAATATTCCTTGAAGAACAAGGAACGTCTCTTGCATTGCCATAATATTCAGACCTATCAAAAAAGAACGAAACGCAACAAAACTGCAGATTCAGATATTTGTGAGACAGGGGCACCACCTCTTGGGTGATATGCCGTAGTTACTAAAGCACGGATTTACAAATTTCATTTTCAAAATACTCGTAAAATTAACAGTGATATTTTCCCACGAACATAAACTTTGAATAATAAATAAGTTCTTTAACGTATCATTATAATTATACATACATATACATTATACACATATCCATGTTGTAATCTGTTTATATTAAAATAGTTAGAATACTTTAAGACGATAATGTACAATTACGACGAGGAAAGAATGTATCTATTATTTATGCAACCTGTTGTTTATGTATTTTTTATTATTCAATAAATAACGTAAACTATAAAATTAAATAAGAACATTTAAATATAATACTCGTATGTCAGTAATGAAACAAAGCGCGATACGAACACTGACAACAATCGGACCTTTACAAATATATCGATATTTCGCTCTACCGACAGTATTTTAGCGCTTAATTTTTCGAAGATATATACTGATTTGCATAAAATAATTTAAACTGCTATATTTTTCAAGTTAATTGATGAAATAAAATAGTTAAGATTTCTACTGGATAATAAAAAAATCTGTCGTTCCTTTAATAAATAATAATAATAAATAAATAAATAAATACACCCAACAGTCACATACATAGTCCTGACCCCACACTAAGATACAAGTCTTGTGTCGTGGGTATCAGAAACTACGAGAGACTTTTCGGTCTCACAAACACCCAGACCCGAAACAAAATACTTGTGGTTCACACAAACATTTGTCTCGGTGCGTGAATCGAACCCGCGACCTTTCGTTTCACAAGCTGGTATCTAGCCAACTGCGCCACGGGGCTGTCGAAAAATACATACATACATACTTTGTAAATACATGTGTTATTTCAGAGTTTCTCAAAGTGGGGATCGCGACAAGATTTACGTAAGTTACTTGATACCTAGCAGACACGTGCGGCCCACATAAAGGTCTGAATTCGTTGGTCAGATTTAAGGTTAAAATTGTCCAAAATTACTCCTAAAATTGATTCCATTTGCAACAACAAACAAGCATACCCTTTACATTAATATAAAGGTATTTGTTTTGGCACTTTGTTTGTTATTTTATTGAGATAAAAACCTTATTTTCATTAACAGACAATTTTATTATATTCTTCTTTTGGTGTTAAGTTCCTTAAGGCTTAAGGGGTTCGCTGTCACCTGGAAATTTTAACAGGGGTTCATGAAACGCAAACTTTGAGAAACCCTGTGTTATTTGATATCGAGTCTAGCCACAATATCTGACAAGGCATGCTTATGCTATATTGTAGGTGATGTCATCACTAAGATTGAAAGAGGGATGGTCAGTAGCCTTAAATCTGCAGCGGGAAACCGTTACATAAATGTTATGTATATAAGCATTTTTAATATTATGGTTTCAATAGTATACATATCAAAATGTTTTCTCTTATTCTCCAAAATGTTTATTTCTTCTCTATCCCAATTTTAATTCCAATAATAGGATATTTTATAACTCGATATAAGACTCAATTTCATGTAAAATATTTAAGTCATTACCATCCATTGCATACAGTTTTTTTAATTTCTAATGTTCTGAATTCAACATTATCGGTATGATAAAGTTAGCCAGAGAACCTCTTAAGAATTATATGTCCAGTAAAAATGTATGTATTTAAATAAAAAAAGGATATTTTTTCTCTTCATAGGAATGACAAAATTCAAATTTAACAGATTGTGCAAACATGGTCAATTATATTATTGTAGTTTTAGAGATAACTAAAACTTTTTTTAAATGGAATCAAAAGTACACTCAACTGTAACATTACAATATGCCAAACAATAGTCTGTAAATACTTTGATTTGAACCACGTTTAGGGATCTGTTTGACGCAAAGAAATAGCCGGAATGAACTTAAGAAAACTGCGTGTCAAAACGTACACTGATTTATAACTCTTTTACCTTTTCTAATAATTTAAAAAAAGAATATTTACATATATGTATATATCCTTGAACGCGGTGTTGTCTTGTTTAGTGACGCTATAAATTGTCTAGGTTTTGAACTGATACGCAAATTACTTTAACTAAATACGTGTATCTGAAGACGAAACAATTAGAAATATCCCGTGATGGAATTATTGAGTTTTACCATCCATTACAGGCTACAGAGCTACCATCATTGACCACAGTCACTCGAGAACCGACTTCTAACACCCAACCCAACGCACCCGATAAACTCATAGCAATATTGGTACAAGTATACAAATGTTGTAGCATGCTTGACCTCTCCCCAGGCAGTCTCCGACCTCTGCGGGTACAATGAATGCTATTCGATTGTAACTTATTCGGGGCAAACGTGTTTCTACGATCCGCGTTTGTAATTTAAATATGCGATTTACACAGAATATATTAAATGGAAAAAGAAACTTTGTAGAATTCAAGAAGTAATTGTGTTTGTAACTCAAAATGTAATTTAAAAAGTACATTAAATTCATTAGAAGTACTCATACCACAGTTTCTGAGGAATTTAAATATTAAAATACACTATACGTTTTTGAGCTCCAGTGTACTTAGCCTAGAGCATAAGTGAAAATAATGAATGCAACGTCAAAAGATAAAATAATATTAGTGACATAACAATGATAATATAAAATAGACTTACATGAGCTAGTGTTAGAAAAACTGTATTGTTGAATAACATGCGGTAGTGGCGAGTTGTGGTCGCATAATGCGCAGTTGTGCACCGCGAACTGGCTACATTAGCATATGTAAACAACACGAACACAGAGACGTCTTGTCCGATTGTACAGTTTGGCACTCACGAACGAAACGCTTGGACAAGCACGATAAATATTTTGTTACAAATACTACGTGTGTGCAACTCCGCATAAGCTTAAGCTTTCAGTTAACAACATGTGCTGCATGTTGAAATAGGTTTTGGACTATATAACTCATGAAACCGCAAGTAATATCTTTCTGAGGATTTTTTTAAAACAAATTTAACCGCTTTGGAAATTTAATTTTGATAACGTCTTTAACCGCACGTATAAATAACGAAATTACTTTATATACACGAATAGAGGCATTAATTCACGAAATTGTATCAAATGAAAAAAAAATCGCTTAGTCATAAAGACTCTAGCTGAACCGTAATATTGTACAGGTGTACATACTAACATGTAATAATCGATCACAAACACACACATTGAACGATCGATTTTTGTTTGAATAAACTTTCGTGATTATTTTATGTAGCCATAATTTGATCAAGTTGAATGTACTCTCTTCAGCCTGCAAAAAAAAAAACAAGTCACGAGCAAAATGATCGCCCAACATCCCACACAACACGTCTGTCAACCTTCTAGCACGTGTGTCAGTTCGATATGTCATTGATACGTCCCACGCCCTCAAATACGTCTGTTATTGCGACTATATACCTACCTATACAAAAACACACTGCGTCGTTGACACGGCCTGTGGGTTGTGATGAATGACCATATTTTAAGTAAAATTGACAGCCGAATGAAATGTATGGCATATTTTAACAAATAATTATGGTGTCCTTACTAATACCTATAATAGGCAAAGTATTGATGAAATGTATAAACAATTTTTTTTCAAATTAAAGTTTTAAATTGGCTGAATTTATGTAAACTTGTACAGTATTTAAAATCCAATTTATAACAACGCTTTGTAAAAGAAGCTGAACTAAGCCAATGTTTTAATTATTTGTATGAAACATTTTTAATATTTTGATTTTTTCCTTAATCCTTACATATGTCTAGCCTATCCTTTAGTGTTGGATCATTCTCTCTTCATGACGGAAAGATTTTGTATGATACAAAAGTTACATACCGTTAGATACCGAATGAATCCAATCGGAAATACCATCTTTCTATATAGATGACTAACAGTTGTAAACTTCCACACTTCATCCAAAGATGACGAAACAAAATACCCCAAAATCAATTAACATTTCACACATTCAATTAAAAAATAGCAAACACCTAATCATTTGCAGTCTTATTTAGAAACGATAATTAAAATGACTACTACTTAAAAATGCTTTGGCCAGCTCTTTTGATTGAACCGTGATGTTAGAGGAAACGAGACACAGCATGTTTATATTGTATGTATGAGTAGTATTTTAATTAACTAACGTTTTAAACTCCTACCTTCACAACTACCTCGCGGTCTCGTAGCACAAGTATGTGCCGTGCGATCTAGAGGGTCCCGGTTGAATACCAGGGTCGGGCAAAGTATTATTGGGTATTTCCATTGGGAAAGTTTCAGTAGCAGCACGGAGTCTAAAAATTTACCCGAAGAACGGCAAGAGACTCGCGCACTATTACGTGGGTCTGATACATACTTGGCGAAATGTGGTTGTAGAAATGCACCTCAGCCTACCCCTTCAGGGAATACACGAGTCAGGTTATGAATGAATAAATAAATATTATAATTCATATAGACAGAATTTTTCTTTAAAAACCTTGGTAATTACATTCAGACTGTGAAATTTAGAAATATTTGCCAGGATGCTAGTGGTCACCAATACTATAATCGCGGATATTGAAACGGTAGTCAAGGTTTAACAAAAATGATAACAATAACCAACAGTAACCAAGGGTCTACCCTTACACAACTAGCCAAGAATAGGTAAAGAACGCCAGACTTTTAAATACATGACAACACCAAAAAAGAACAAAAGTAGCCATGGTAGCCAAGAGTAGCCAAGGATAGCCAAAGGACACCAGAATTTTAAATACACGATAACATCAAAAATAGCCAAGAGTAGCCATGGTAACCAAGAATAGTTAAGGATAGCTAAAGGACGCCAGATTTTTTAATAGACGATAACACCAAAAATAGCAAAGAGTAGCCATGGTAGCCAAGGGCAGCCAAGGATAGCCATGGTAACCAAGAGCAGCCAAGAATAGCCAAAGGACGCCAGATATTTTAATACACGATAACACCAAAAATAGCCAAGAGTAGCCAAGGGTAGCCAAGGATAGCCAAAGGACACCAGACTTTTAAATATACGATAACAACAAAAATAGCCAAGAGTAGCCATGGTAACCAAGAATAGTTAAGGATAGCTAAAGGACGCCAGATTTTTTAATAGACGATAACACCAAAAATAGCCAAGAGTAGCCATGGTAGCCAAGAGTAGCCAGGGATAGCCAAAGACCGCCAGACTTTTAAATACACGATAACACCAAACGTAGCCAAGAGTAGCCATGGTAGCCAAGAGTAGCCAAGGATAGCCAAAGGACACCAGACTTTAAAATACACGATAACGCCAAAAATAGCCAAGAGTAGCCATGGTGGCCACGAGAAGCCAGGGATAGCCAAAGGACACCAGAATTTTAAATACACGATAACATCAAGAATAGCCAAGAGTAACCATGGTAACCAAGAGTAGTTAAGAATAACTAAAGGACGCCAGTTTTTTTAATAGACGATAACACCAAAAATAGCAAAGAGTAGCCATGGTAGCCAAGGGTAGCCAAGGATAGCCATGGTAACCAAGAGTAGCCAAGAATAGCCAAAGGACGCCAGATATTTTAATACACGATAACACCAAAAATAGCCAAGAGTAGCCAAGGGTAGCCAAGGATAGCCAAAGGACACCAGACTTTTAAATATACGATAACAACAAAAATAGCCAAGAGTAGCCATGGTAACCAAGAATAGTTAAGGATAGCTAAAGGACGCCAGATTTTTTAATAGACGATAACACCAAAAATAGCCAAGAGTAGCCATGGTAGCCAAGAGTAGCAAGGGATAGCCAAAGAACGCCAGACTTTAAATACACGATAACACCAAAAATATCCAAGAAAAGCCTTGGTAGCCAAGAGTAGCCAAGGATAGCCAAAGGACACCAGACTTTAAAATACACGATAACGCCAAAAATAGCCAAGAGTAGCCATGGTGGCCACGAGAAGCCAGGGATAGCCAAAGGACACCAGAATTTTAAATACACGATAACATCAAGAATAGCCAAGAGTAACCATGGTAACCAAGAGTAGTTAAGAATAACTAAAGGACGCCAGTTTTTTTAATACACGATGACACCAAAAATAGCCTAGAGTAGCCATGGTAGCCAAGGGTATCCAAGGATAGCCATGGTAACCAAGAATAGCCAAAGGACGCCAGATTTTTTAATACACGATAACGCCAAAAATAGCCAAGAGTAGCCATGGTAGCCAAGAGTAGCCAAGGATAACCAAAGACCACCAGACTTTGAAATACACGATAACAACAAAAATAGCCAAGAGTAGCCATGGTAACCAAGAATAGTTAAGGATAGCTAAAGGACGCCAGATTTTTTAATAGACGATAACACCAAAAATAGCCAAGAGTAGCCATGGTAGCCAAGAGTAGCCAGGGATAGCCAAAGAACGCCAGACTTTAAATACACGATAACACCAAAAATATCCAAGAAAAGCCTTGGTAGCCAAGAGTAGCCAAGGATAGCCAAAGGACACCAGACTTTAAAATACACGATAACGCCAAAAATAGCCAAGAGTAGCCATGGTGGCCACGAGAAGCCAGGGATAGCCAAAGGACACCAGAATTTTAAATACACGATAACATCAAGAATAGCCAAGAGTAACCATGGTAACCAAGAGTAGTTAAGAATAACTAAAGGACGCCAGTTTTTTTAATACACGATGACACCAAAAATAGCCTAGAGTAGCCATGGTAGCCAAGGGTATCCAAGGATAGCCATGGTAACCAAGAATAGCCAAAGGACGCCAGATTTTTTAATACACGATAACGCCAAAAATAGCCAAGAGTAGCCATGGTAGCCAAGAGTAGCCAAGGATAACCAAAGACCACCAGACTTTGAAATACACGATAACACCAAAAATATACAAGAGTAGCCATGGTAGCCAAGAGTAGCCAGGGATAGCCAAAGAACGCCAGACTTTAAATACACGATAACATCAAAAATAGCCAACAGTAGGCACGGTCGCCAAGAGTAGCCAATGATAGCCAAAGAACGCCAGACTATAAATACACGATAACATCAAAAATAACCAAGAGTAGCCATGGTAGCCAAGAGTAGCCAGGGATAGCCAAAGGACACCACACTTAAAAATATACGATAACGCCAAAAATTGCCAAGAGTAGCCAAGAGTAGCCAATGATAGCCAAAGACCGCCAGACTTTTAAATACACGATAACACCAAACGTAGCCAAGAGTAGCCATGGTAGCCAAGAGTAGCCAGGGATAGCCAAAGAACGCCAGACTTTAAATACACGATAACACCAAAAATAGCCAAGAGTACCCATGGTAGCCAAGAGTAGCCAGGGATAGCCAAAGGACACCACACTTAAAAATATACGATAACACCAAACGTAGCCAAGAGTAGCCATGGTAGCCAAGAGTAGCCAGGGATAGCCAAAGAACGCCAGACTTTAAATACACGATAACACCAAAAATAGCCAAGAGTAGCCATGGTAGCCAAGAGTAGCCAGGGATAGCCAAAGGACACCAGACTTTAAAATATACGATAACGCCAAAAATAGCCAAGAGTAGCCATGGTAGCCAAGAGTGGCCACTGATAGCCAAAGGACACCAGACTTTAAAATATACGATAACGCCAAAAATAGCCAAGAGTAGCCATGGTAGCCAAGAGTAGCCACTGATAGCCAAAGACCGCCAGACTTTTAAATACACGATAACACCAAACGTAGCCAAGAGTAGCCATGGTAGCCAAGAGTAGCCAGGGATAGCCAAAGAACGCCAGACTTTAAATACACGATAACACCAAAAATAGCCAAGAGTAGCCATGGTAGCCAAGAGTAGCCAGGGATAGCCAAAGGACACCAGACTTTAAAATATACGATAACGCCAAAAATAGCCAAGAGTAGCCATGGTAGCCAAGAGTAGCCACTGATAGCCAAAGACCGCCAGACTTTTAAATACACTGTGGCGTACCATATATTTTATTTATTTATAAAATATATTTATTTATTATAAACATTTAATTTCATGTATATTTATATTATTTATAGTTACACTCACACACATTACACAACACATATACATTCCAATACATCACACTTACAGAACCCAACACATTTATTATAATATTATTTATAATGTGGAGTGCATTGGAGGCGCACGATATCGCGCCGGTGGAAACCGGTTTCGCGTAGTGGCGGCGAGCGAGCGATGCGCGTCATCGCTTCAACTCACGCGCCGGCCGCGTCGGCCGCGCCGCCGACGCGGCCAGTCGGTACACCTCCCTCGCTCGCGAAGCCCGTGTAACCCGCTACCTTGTCGCCTTATCTCGTCCGCGCTTAATAGCTGCCTTTAATATTATATTCTCGTACTTTTAACTGTCTCGTCTCCTTCTGTAATTTCTACTTGTTTCTGACTATATTGTGTGTGTGAACATTATCTTCTTGTGTCGTGACTTTTACTGTATATGTACTGTGCTGTGAATAAACGCTTTAAATCGCTTGTGCTTTATTATTGCGCTCACGCCTGCATCAATCACCATCCGGCACATCATCCACACGCATCATCAGGCGCTGTCGCCACGTGCCCACAACCAGGCACGCCGACGCCGCCTACATTAGCCATACATTGCTAAACTTAGCTACCACATAGCTAAAACACGATAACACCAAACGTAGCCAAGAGTAGCCATGGTAGCCAAGAATCGCCAAGGATAGCCAAAGGACACCACACTTTAAAATATACGATAACGCCAAAAATAGCCAAGAGTAGCCATGGTAGCCAAGAGTAGCCAATGATAGCCAAAGACCGCCAGACTTTTAAATACACGATAACATCAAACGTAGCCAAGAGTAGCCATGGTAGCCAAGAGTAGCCAGGGATAGCCAAAGAACGCCAGACTTTAAATACACGATAACACCAAAAATAGCCAAGAGTAGCCATGGTAGCCAAGAGTAGCCAAGGATAGCCAAAGGACACCAGACTTTAAATACACGATAACACCAAAAATAGCCAAGAGTAGCCATGGTAGCCAAGAGTAGCCAAGGATAGCCAAAGGACACCAGAATTTTAAATACACGATAACATCAAAAATAGCCAAGAGTAGCCAAGGATAGCCAAAGGACTCCAGACTTTAAAATATACGATAACGCCAAAAATAGCCAAGAGTAGCCATGGTAGCCAAGAGTAGCCACTGATAGCCAAAGACCGCCAGACTTTTAAATACACGATAACACCAAACGTAGCCAAGAGTAGCCATGGTAGCCAAGAGTAGCCAGGGATAGCCAAAGAACGCCAGACTTTAAATACACGATAACACCAAACGTAGCCAAGAGTAGCCATGGTAGCCAAGAATAGCCAAGGATAGCCAAAGGACACCACACTTTAAAATATACGATAACGCCAAAAATAGCCAAGAGTAGCCATGGTAGCCAAGAGTAGCCAATGATAGCCAAAGACCGCCAGACTTTTAAATACACGATAACACCAAACGTAGCCAAGAGTAGCCATGGTAGCCAAGAGTAGCCAGGGATAGCCAAAGAACGCCAGACTTTAAATACACGATAACACCAAAAATAGCCAAGAGTAGCCATGGTAGCCAAGAGTAGCCAAAGATAGCCAAAGGACACCAGACTTTAAATACACGATAACACCAAAAATAGACAAGAGTAGCCATGATAGCCAAGAGTAGCCAAGGATAGCCAAAGGACACCAGAATTTTAAATACACGATAACATCAAAAATAGCCAAGAGTAGCCAAGGATAGCCAAAGGACACCAGACTTTAAAATATACGATAACGCCAAAAATAGCCAAGAGTAGCCATGGTAGCCAAGAGTAGCCACTGATAGCCAAAGACCGCCAGACTTTTAAATACACGATAACACCAAACGTAGCCAAGAGTAGCCATGGTAGCCAAGAGTAGCCAGGGATAGCCAAAGAACGCCAGACTTTAAATACACGATAACACCAAAAATAGCCAATAGCCATGGTAGCCAAGAGTAGCCAGGGATAGCCAAAGAACGCCAGACTTAATACACGACAACACCAAAAATAGCCAAGAGTAGCCATGGTAGCCAGAGTAGCCAAGGATAGCCAAAGGACACCAGAATTTTAAATACACGATAACATCAAAAATAGCCAAGAGTAGCCAAGGATAGCCAAAGGACGCCAGATATTTTAATACACGATAACACCAAAAATAGCCAAGAGTAGCCATGGTAGCCATGGTAGCCAAGGGTAGCCAAGGATAGCCAAGGATAGCCAAGGATAGCCAAAGGACACCAGACTTTTAAATATACGATAACAACAAAAATAGCCAAGAGTAGCCATGGTAACCAAGAGTAGTTAAGGATAGCTAAAGGACGCAAGATTTTTTAATACACGATAACACCAAAAATAGCCAAGAGTAGCCACAGCAGCCGAGTGAAGCCAGTGAGTGGTCGCCACATTTTTTTTCAGTGCATTTGTACTGATCATGTTTTTATAAAAGCGTTTTATTATATTAAATAAGTAAAACAAGTTGGATCATTCTCTCTTTAAAAAAATATTGCAGTGCAGTGCAGCATTTCGGTCAGTGAGAGCGCCAGAGGTTTTGAAGGTGGAGTATTCGTATCCGCAAGGATAACGGCCAACGTACATAGAATGCGTAACCTGCCATAGCGACATATGTATGCAAATGGAGATCCGGGATTATATCAGGTTATCGCTAGACCAGCATTTAGACTGGTGAGAAATTATCGTTGTCGTCCCTCTACGTTCATTTAAAATCAGTTTTATTTCAAATTATTATGTTATTCAGGATATTAGAATAGTTACTCCCCTCTGACAACTTAAAGGTCTGATACTACTACTGATTTAAGTATTTAACTACACTGGTATAAATCACGTAATCATTGTATTCGTCGAATTGCAGTAAATATCACTTCCATGATATTGTACTAAACTGATAGTGTATCTATTGATAATATTCGTATGTAACCAACAATCTGGGCAAGAGTGCATGTATCAACTAGCCTCAGTTCGAAGGAAAAATTGTAATATATGACATCTTTTGTATCGGTAAATAAAGTTGCCCACGTTTATTTCGGTACTTGATTGTATATACATTAAACATGGTATAAAGCAATATATTCTGTCACAACAACATCAACATTGCTTAAAAAGTAAAGCCATAGTTGATATTTTACACAAATTTCTTTGTTATTGTGGTGCATATGTATACGTTGCCGCGGTTACTAATATACATACATATGTAGCAGGCCTTAGCCCTGGAATATATTGTGTCTGAGGAGCATAGAGAAGCTTTTTGGTATAGATTGTCTTAATCATAAAGATAAAACCCTGGCAGTATGAGTTTGAAAGGCCAGAAACACTAACATGTAATCCCCTTCAACTTTTCTGCATGAAACCCAATACAAAATTTCTATTGTAGAAGTATAGTACTATAAATATACTTTAATTCCCCGCATGTCACGTTGTGGAAACGACATATTATGTAGATTGTGATGTACCGGTTGGTTTGCCTTTGTTTGTCGTTTATGAAGGGCGGGTATTATTAATCCTAGCGACAATGAAAGAAATGCCCCCTGTCATTATTACTTATGTGGTTTAATTACCCGCATTTGTATCGTCAGTAAAATGTGTAAGCCTGCGAGGTCGATTTTTTTCTACGCTACAGGCATACCGGTGATTAAATTTCATATTTATTTTGTGTAAACAAAATATGATCAATAATATTATAAATGAGATACTCAGGACGTTTGGTTCATGTCAACACTTATACTCGTATAACGATTTTTACTGCTAGTATATGAGACGCTTGTAGGGATATTATTTAATTAATTAACAAACCCGCGGCACAAAGCCGGTGTATTAATAAATAGCCACAAACAGGACAATTTCTTTAGAAATAATAGACACTTCTCTAATAATACAGGCTCTCTTCACAGAGTTTTTCCATGATTACATGTTTCCACATCGATTCCCACCTAATAATTTTTCCACTTCTTCTATGAATCTACGATTATAATCCTATAGAAATAGAAACCTATTTCTCAGTCTCTATACTCTGTTGGAGCGTGAAAGAAGGATAATCGTAAAAATAGCAATTTGCAGTTATAACTAAGAATACATCTGCCCTGTGGCAAGGGGGCGTTAGAATTCCACCACGGTACCTATCCCCTGCCTGTCGTAAAAGGCGACTCATTGGGGCCCTTGGGGTTGCTGGACGCGCTGCGGGAGCAGTGCGTCATAAAGTAGGTGGCCCCGAGAGGGGCAGCGACACAGTGACCTGTGTCTGATGCGGGCGCCCAAAATAGAAGCGCCCGAATCAAGTAAGTGGGGGTGCAACCGCGCCCATAAATTTTCGAGACGGCCGAGACGCTTTCGTCTCGGAGGCGCACCGGGCGGCTGCGGCACTATTGTGGGCGCCTCTCGCCAACGAACCGTGGCGGTACCACTTTTGTCGGTTTTGTTCGGTGTGCCTGCATAGGGATTTTGTTAGGGACCCAGCTCGGCACTAACATCTGTGCGGACATGACGTCTCCTCGAGCCGGGCTGGAAGGCCGGTGACCCCGACATACGCTTCTCGCCCCCTCCTCCAGGGCTGGCGGGAAGTAGAGCCATAAACAGCTTTCTCCTCGAAAAAAAAAAGGTATAAGAATGTCATGTATTATTACAGAGGAACAGTTGTGAACATTTCAAATCTAGCATGATAATTATTATGAAATAATTTCTTAAAAGATTCTAACAAAGTTATGTCAAGCAATAAACATAAGCCAACCAGCCAGAATATAATTTTTGTACTAATACATGCCGTAAGCAATTCTATGGAACATTTAACGGCAATTAAGCGCGTAATGATAATTACGGCTTTAAAACACAAGTAGCACTATACCTCATTGCCTTATTTACACTCATTCTTAAACAATAAGCGGACTCGACAGTAACGTCTAGCGTAATGCGTATATCACCTTATTTGTACTGTATTTACAAGAATCACGAACGAAAATAAACACATATTTTAAGTTTATTTACGAGAATGTAACTTAGACCAATAATCCGTGATGTGTCGTGAAAATTAATCATGTGTTTGGCGAACAATGAGTGATATAGCGTTTGTAAGTACTAACATTTATGACTGCCTCGTGGTCTCGCGCACAAGTATGTGCCGTGAAAACTAGTTCCAGGTTCGATTTTCGGGTAGGGCAAATGTAAATAGTATAGTTTAGTTTAAAATAGCTTAAAATTGACGATTCAAAAGAGCTTGTAAAAGTCTATGTGAACAAAGATAATTTGACTTTGACTTTGTAATCGTGTTTTCTCATTAGGAAATTCTCAGTAGCAGCACGGAGTCTGGAATAGTGCCCGAAAAACGGCAATACGCTCACCTTATCTTACGTGGGTCTGATAATGCCCAAATATGGGTGCAGAAATGCATCACTGCCTACCCCTTCGGGACATACAGGCGTGAAGGTATGACTGAATGAATGAATAAATAATAATAATAAATAAATACACCCAACAGTCACATACATAGTTCTGACCCCACATTCAGATACAAGTCTTGTGTCGTGGGTATCAGAAACTACGAGAGACTTTTCGGTCTCACAAACACCCAGACCCGAAACAAATATTTGTCTCGGTGCGGGAATCGAATCCGCGGCTTCTCGTTTCGCAAGCTGGTATCTTATGAGTTAGGCCGTCGATGTTTATCTACTTAAACCTCTACCAGTATAAATGCAAGTCAAAATAGCTTTCTTAGTGAATTTTAAATATCGATAAATAAATTTATTTGCAAAGTTCAACTGAAAACAAAATTTTCCTATCAAGTTGTTTGGTACATAAATCTAATATTTTAATTAACGATACTTACCTAGAGCGTTGGTTGTTATAATTATGTAATGATCTACGTTATGACGTCGTCTGTCATCATGGTCAAGGCCTATTGACTAGTTCTGGTCTAATGACGGATATAGAAAAAACTCGCATCTGGAAGCCAGAATGGCTATTCATTGGAGATTATTTTACATTACAATTTCTACCAGCCAGACAGTTTGTCATATTATCTTAAAACAAGGGAATTTTTTTTACCATATGAAGAGTTTACAAAAAGTTGCCTTAAGGTTTAGGCATGCGGTCGAGGATCTCGACGGTCGCGGGTTAAACCCCAGGTACACACCTCTGACTTTTCGAAGGTATGTGTGTTATTCACAATGAATTATCACGTACTTTAACGGTGAAGGAAAATATCGTGATGAAACCTGCACACCACAAAAAAAGGTTTTAGGAATTTCTTAGGTGTGTAGTCCGCCAATCCGCACTGGCGTGGTGGACTAAGGCCTTAACCCTCTCAGTTGCAGAGGACGTCCGTGCCCAGCAGTGGGACGTGTATGGGCTGATGATAAAGAGACTACTCGTGAAGCATTTATAACTACTGAAAATATGTACGGAAAATATGTTATTTAAAATCACATTCAAACTTCTTTCCTTTTTATTAAGGAAGGTCTTCAGATAACAAAGCTTATTAAATTAGATAAAAATTGTTTACGTACAAATGCCCATGTCTGATTTATCAACAAAATGTTTTGTAACATTCAAAGACAAACTGTTGGGCTAATAAGAATTAAACTATTACATTAAAGCTTATATACAATACTATTTCCTTTTCGCCTTTAATTTTCGCCTGATGTTCGGCACCCAGTGTCGGGGACACTTAGAGTAGAGTAAAATAATATTGTCGCATTTAGGAAATCAAATTTTATTTCAATTTATTACAATATTAACTCTGCAATAAGGACTTTATGTTTATTATTCAATATAAAACACAGATCAATCCAATGTTGGAATGCATGAATAAAATTAAAGGTGACTAAAGCCGGCATCACCTCTGCCTTGGACAGAATACTTAGTACTTTAGACTTTATTACCATAGTTCGTCGGGATTACTCATGAAATTACGTCATGTTCGCAAAAACAAGGAGAAAGCATTGCCTTGGTTAATGCACACTGCGGAACTTCAATTTCCTTTAACCGTTTTAGTAAAACGAATAAAAGTTATCGTAAATAAAGTGTACCTATGTTATCTACATTAACACACTCACGCCCGTATTTCCCGAAGTGGTAGGCAGAGGTGCATATCTGCACTCACATTTCGTCAAATGCGTTTTCCAAACTCCGTGATGCAACTGAGAATTTGTTAATGAAAAACCGTTATAACACTTTGCCCGACCCAGTTACCTGGAACCGGAGACTTCTAGATCGCTCGAAACACACTAGTACCTCGCGAGAACGAGACAATCAAAATGTATATTATTAACAAATTTATCTCTGCCTTGTGATCTCCCGGTACAAGCATGTGCCGTGCGATCTAGAGGTCCTGGGTTCGATTCCCGGGTCGGGCAAAGTGTTATTGGGATTTTCCATTAGGAAATTCTCAGTAACAGCACGGAGTCTGGAAATGTGCCCGAAAAACGGCAATAGGCTCGCCCCCTATTACGTGGGACTGATACATACCTGGCGAAATGTGGGTGCAGTAATGCACCTCTGCCTACCCCTTCGGGGAATACAGGCGTGAGTTTATGGATGTATGTATGTATGTAACAAATTTATGAAGATAAACAAAAGCTGTTAACTAACTTGGTACTTTTTCTTTCCTTATGGCAAGGCGCGGTTTGCGCAAAACTTGGTACTTTAAACTTTTTTAAAGTATAAATTTAATATTCAGGCAACTTTTCATTGTGCTAAATAGAGATTTTAGTCTTCCGTGCAAACGGAATCAGTTTAGGGCGTCTTATTAAATATGTCACTATATGTGTACCTACTAGTTAACTATGCGATCTACCCGGTCAATAATAAAGTGAATTTTCCCGTTATTACGCATTAAACAATAATAGAGTCTTTAATATCAACCGCCACAGTCGGAAACAAATGGAATATTATACGAGTATAATGAGCTCACCGAAATTTAATCTTTTTAATTTTATGCTGCCTTTTATTTATGACAACTGACTTTTTTATATCTTTGGTAGCTTTATCTTAAAATTAAGCACGGAATACAAAAATAATACATATGTATATGATATTTCAACGCCATTGAAGACCGAAGCACGTAGGTATTGCCTTGACAATCATAAGTCACTGTTTGATGGAGTACACAAGGGTAGTTGACCCTTCAGCCCGCTTAAAAATATACACTTATTTACTTGAGTAAATTATTCTGGACAAAGCTTAATTCTTGAAGGATTAAGTGACTAACAAATGCAGCTTAAAATAAGACTGACAATTGGAAACGTAAACATTTAATACGTTTTATGAGCAAACAGCGAAAACTTAAGATGAATTGTTTTATTTCCCATTATTCATTTAGATTCTTTGGGGTATGATCGCATCATTGGGTATTTATAATCATTACGTTAAGCGAATTAAAATTATCAGAATTTGAGATTTTAGTGTATCTGAAACCGAAAGAATATTTAGTAATTGCATCGAATGAAAAAGTTTGGAAATTATTGTATTCTCAAAATATATTTATTGTGTAAAATAACACTATTATGTAATCCAAATACTGTACCTACTTAAAAAAAACAAGCTTTACAACACCGCCATTTTGTTAATAAAAATAGAAAATATAAATATGACTACATTGAATTGATTCAGCATTAAAAATATATTATAAAAATTATATTTCTAAAATTTTACAAATATTTTTGTATGTCTAAACAAAGATGAGTAGAAATTTGTAGAACCATAAATTATTGTCTTTTACAGAAAATAAATATGCGAGTATAGATATTAATTGCCAGTTTCTCGTAATTTTATTACGCATGCATGTTCGTACTCATATGTGGACTAATAAGGAGATGCGACGTTTATGAATCATTGCACGTCTTAACCCTTCAGAAGGCGCGCCCTACGCTGTAACATGGTTAGGCGCGCGCGAGCAAAATGCTCACACTACTTTAAAGTGTATTATTTACATATTTATTTTAGAAATTGTCATAAAAATCGAGGGGTATAAATAGAAACACATGTATTTTGTATTAAAATATCTGTATTGTTAAAATTACACAACAGAAATACCACTTTAATTTGCAATCAAAATATTAACTAACTTTGGCCCCAACATTTGGCAGTCTTTGTCAAAAAAATATATAAAAAAAGTAACTTAACATATTTTTTTAAAAATCAGTCTTCCATAGAATCTTGATTAGTGTGACTGTTAAAACACAACTGCCAAATGAACGTGACATGCTCAGTGCAGAGTAATCTACCATATGAAGTACACGTTTTTAATGTACGTCGGTTTTTGCGTCTAGGGCATATTGAACAAAATCCAGTAGATTTAGACTGCTCTGTAGACCTAGAAAGTGGCACAAATCTCTTCATGAGGATCTTGAGACCAGGTGATATGTTCTCCATGCAAATTCGTCGGGAAATATGCGGTTTTACTAGCTCTACCGCCACTTGTTTTAGGAACATACGCCGCTCGATCAAAATTTGTGTATTAGGTTTATATATTGCGTATTGATCCCAGTTATATTCAAAATAGAATAAAACAAACGCATTGGTCATCTGCATGTAATCCTTGCTACTGAATACTTGCTACTAAAAAGGTTTCTATCTGAGGTTTAGCGTCATTTCCCGACCTTTCATCTATATTATCGTCATTGTGGAGAGATCATAACATAAGAGCAACTTTTTGTCTTCTTTTTTGGCACGTATGACAAGAGCATGTCATTATCACCAAAACCAAATATGGAACTGGGCATCGGCCTTTCCTTTGTCACGAAATAATTTGATCGTCTTGCGTTCGACGTCGTTCGCCCATTATTTATGTATTTGGTAACTAAAATAAGTAATAATAATATTATAACATACGCCCTTAGACTATAATCGTGATTTTGCTACATTTTGTACAAATAAACAAAGTAATTCATGAGAAAAATACGAATACGTTAAATTTTTAAGAAAAAAAAATACTTACGCGGATAGGCGCGCAATGAGCAAAATGCCGCAAAATGACATACGACGTCAACAAATGCTTCATTCCGCGGTCACGGCGGCACTTAGCGACGCGGAAGTTGCCGTGGACTAGAGGGGAGGAATAGTCAGGAAGGTACTGAGACGCTCGGACTGCAAATGTAGGTATATCACCATAAACTATAACAATTAATTTTGGCGTGAGCAAAATGCTCATAGCGCGCCTTCTGAAGGGTTAATCAGCTCATGGAACTTTTTTGGACTTTTGTCCGTCAGATCAATGAGTTTCTGTTTACATTATAGTTTCTAGGTAAGTGATTAACTATGCGTCAGTTATAAGCCATTTTTTTATACATTCCGTAGATGAGACTACAGATTTTTTACTTCCCTGTCTTCTAATAAAATCTTTGTTATTAGACACATACAGATCCATCAATATCTGACGATGCAATTCTTGTGAAGCCTATTTTAAAAACGAGATTCTTCGGGTACTAAAGAACCTGACACCAAGTAAATTACCTTAAAAGCTCATAAATAAGTGTTGTGAATTACGAAACACTGTCGTGTTTTAGGTAAAATACAAAAGATTTGCAACTTTGTGTCTATAGTTATTGCGAGTAATGTTTTTCTAGTGTGTATACTGACTAATATACATATTATAACTGTATTAGTCGGGTACAAATTTTCTGTCGTGCGTGGGCGATACCCTGTATTTATTATTGCGTGCTCGTAACGAGCAAAAAATCACACAGGCCGCCAGATACAAATTGTGGAACTAATTTGTGATCTCTTTGTGAATAAATGTAACCACAGAGAAAAATATATTCTACTTTTCGATCTACCAGAACATTATAATAAATAATGTTCATAATCATAATTTTCTAATAAATATAATATTTTTATAAACTTAAGTTTATTAGACAATGAAAATTACAGATTTACTAATAAAATCATAATGGGCAGCATTACAATAGCAAAACTATTAACTAGTACAATTATTTAATGATTTTCATTCCCTATGCAAAATTATAAGAAATTTTGCAAGTTCTGGAAATAAGAAGAAAAAAAGGAACACAGACTTACCACACTGGCTCACTGGTTAAATAACTCCTATCCAGTAAATGTATTTACAGGACTTATTTGACCTACATATTTGCACATTGTAAATCTTTTAGCCTCATCACCTTTACTTTAAGTCTTGTAGTTTTTTAATAAATACGTTTGTTGTTGGTACTATTTACATTGAACATTTAATCTCAATATCATATGTAAATTTACTAAAGGTTCATTGTTCATTCGCCTCCTATTAGTATGCACCGTACTAACTTTTGTCAGCCTTAGTGGCGCAGCTGATTTGATACAAGTGTACAAAACATGAGAATACAGGTTCCATCCCCTACTAAGATAATGTTTCCGTAATCTACAACTTTTTTTCGAGTCTAGGTGTCATGAGACCGAAAAGTCTTCCTTATTAAACTGATACTCACTACACATCATCATGGATGTATTTATTTATTTTAAATTATTTATTTACAATAAATAATCGACTGTCTCGTGGTCTCGCGGTACAAGTATGTGCCGTGCGATCTAGAGGTCCTGGGTTCGATTCCCGGGTCGGGCCACGTGTTATTGGGTTTTTCCATTAGTAAATTCTCGGTAACAGCACGGAGTCTGGAAATGTGCCCGAAAAACGGC
Source organism: Hemaris fuciformis (assembly GCA_907164795.1). Taxonomy (NCBI): domain Eukaryota; kingdom Metazoa; phylum Arthropoda; class Insecta; order Lepidoptera; family Sphingidae; genus Hemaris; species Hemaris fuciformis. Next base: position 17,517,768 of record OU015431.1, on the reverse strand, counting down.
AATAGGCTCGCCCACTGTTACGTGGGACTGATACATACCTACTTGGCGAAATGTGGGTGCAGAAATGCACCTCTGCCTACCCCTTCGGGGAATACAGGCGTGAGTTTATGTATATGTATGTATGTATTTATTTACCTTACAGTGTACTGTTTATTGTATAGATTTGAACACGTACCAACTCCGGGCCATACGAATACATTCAATAGGTACATTATACATAACTTGACAGCTCCAAAGACAATACTTCAAAGATATTTTTTTATTCACGACGAACAAAATAATGATCCAAATATGGAGAGGACGACAACACATTAATGATATCGTATGAATACAAGAAGTGTTTTAATGAGCTCGTCATTTTAACTTGACAATCATGCATAATTTATGACAATAACTTAACATTAGGACGTATATGTTTGCTAGTACGTACTTGCGTGAAATTTTTTCATTGTTTTTCATTAACGACTACGTGTGGTGCAGTGGCAGTACTTCCATAGAAGCCCAGAAGCGTTACACGTTAATTATGTGATGTCTATTTTATGATTATTTATTGTTTGGTCAGTATATTCTCATTAAAGCTCATTTAAAGCTTAAATATTATTATTCCGAATTTTGCAAGGCAAACTAGCCTTTTGGGCTTCTATAGAAGTACCGCCACTGGTGTGGTATTCATCGGTAAGTGAAGGAGGATCTAATTATTGATGCATATTTTCGGAATAACATATGCTTATCTTAAAAACATTATGTGAACCGCCCAAAATGGCACTGTGTCACCCTATATTATTCGCTGTTGAACATGACGCCTTCTTTAACTTTACGATTAAAGTAAGAAAATGTCACACAAATGTTTTCTACGATTTTTAACGACGAAAGTGCTACATGAGTGCTTCGATTCGAACTAGCGATCCCTCCTGGGTACACCGCGCCGCTTGTCAAAAGACGCACTTGCGTCGAGCCTGCTACTCGTATAATAGCATGCGATAAAACATAGGTCTGATTTTATCTAATCACAACTATAATTTATATGGGTGGTGTTTATGACGACTTCAAAACATTGGCATTTAGCTATAGTTTTATTATAAACTTCCCTGATACATGGAATTTAAAAAATCCCTACGAAAGACAAAACCGATACTAAATGTAGGTAACATGAGTTGTGCAACTTATACATCTCAAACTTAGTGAGAAGCGTTAATAACTCGCTCATCATTACGGGCCCGAGGGAATCCCTTGAGGAAAACAAATGAGAAAGCGATGTGCAATTGGACTAACGTGTTATTGGCGTGTCTCCGTATCTTCCACGACGATTGGGTCATTATCCTCACCGTTTCTTGAGAAGTAACTGCCAAAACCTTTTAAAGTCTTGGCACGTTTACCAACAAATGACTTTACTTGGAACACAACATTTACTGGATCACATTAGTTCACTGCGGTAAAATAAAGGGTTAAAGTAATAATCAAATAATGTACATTCTTATCTAGAATGTATATTTCAATTCCACAAAATTATTTTATACTTTTTTTACCAATACTAGTAATCCAGCCAGAATTTTCCCTAACATACTATAATCACAATATTGAAGTTGAGATCTATATTATTCAAATGCATTATCATCAACCCATACGTCCCACTGTTGGGCACGGGCCTCCTCTACAACTCCAATTTAACAGTAGTCAACCTTGTGAGAGAAAGACACAAAAAGGCGTTTTCGACTTCCGAAATACAGAAAGGTTTGTTTACTAACTGTAACTCAATATGAATCATCCAGAATGATTGAATATGAAGCCATCTCTGTTGTCATCGGAAATGTGCTTGTAATTTGCGGAAGGAAAAGAAAAAAAAAGTAATATAAAACAAAGGACAATCGGAAGATTTAAGTACACGCCCATCGTCACGTCATCCAAAATATCCTATGAACCTTAGCATTAGCATACGAACCAAACACAATAAATCAATATGTCTGTACTCGAAATCGTTTGAACATTTCCTTACAATAAAATAGAAGGATATTTGTTTGAAATCGATTTTAAAACGAAAATTCTTCATATGTATATGGTTTACAAAACGGCTTAGAACTTAATACTGGATTATATGTATGTGACTGTTTTCTATAGAACTTAACGAAACATTTTATTGTGTCCCTATACCTAGTACAATCAGTTATAAAATAGTTGATCGCTGTTACACGTTTTCTTATAATCTTGTGATATATTTTGTTGTCTCTTATTCTTGTAATATTTACCTATATGTAAGATCTACAGTTCTAAATTACTAAATCCAAAAAGTAAACAAATAAACCACGCTAAATTGAATAATAAAAACTTTGCAGTGTAAAAATAAGGTGTAAAACTACTTAACACGAAATACCTCTTATCGCTATGACGATACAAGGTTGTTGCCATGGGCTGTGCGCAACATACAACCATCATTATTTGCATAACATAACGTCATGTTATATGGTAGCCAGACTGTTTAATCTCATCAATATACCTAATACAACAGCCTTCATACTTGCAAAAAAAAACAACTGTTTTTTTAACTTAAGTTGAATGAAAGGTTTTTTTATTTAATGATGATGGAAGAAAATTTTCTTTTTGCGATCTTATTACTACCATCCTGCTTAAATAATTTAATGTTATTCGTAATACAGTCAAGACAGTTTCTCGTATAGTTTTATAATTCGAACATTATTTTACTTTGTTTTAAATGAGACAGGAAGAGATTTATATACAACCTACAGTTGACCCAATTAATAAAACATATAAATACCAGCTTTCTTAATAACGTTAGTTGGCCTGCTCTATTGATTGGCTTGTGACGTTAGAGAAAACGAGACATATCTCGTTTAAATAGTAGTTAAATTCAGTAACATTTATAAGTAAGGCCGTTAGTATTAAACACATGTATACGTTCAAGTCTATGCCCAAGAAGAGCAGGCAGAAGTGTCTTCTACAACCTCAATTCGCTAGCTGTTTTTTAAGTCCTATGTAATGAAGAGCGACCTTATTGAGGTTTGTTGGGAACGTTTGCACATCTGAGATGCTTTACTCGGCCTACCGGACTACGGGGATTTCTCGAAAGTCAAGCGATCGCTCATGTCACGGGGACAAAGAGGCAATATCTAATTCATCCGCTAGAATGTGTCCCTACATAAACACGGAAAATTCCGAAAATGTAATGTAAACACAATTTTCCTTAAGCTATACGCACATTGTTACGAGTCACACAAATTGTTCGTCTCACGTGTTAAGTCTTGAGTCACGACCTATGCGTCAAGTTCAAGGCTCGGAGTTAGGCCGTTCGTAATGTGCCTCTCAAAATTCAACAAACGGATGTTATTTTCACAACACCAAATAAAAAAGATCAAATCAATCACAGGATTAGGTACCTCTCCAAATTAACAATAACGTATGAAAGTTTGTTTTTATTTAGTTTGTATTATGAAGTAAATTATATCTATTAATATATTTATTATTATATTGTACACGCTAACTTTACTCCTACATATCTCCTCTTTATGTCCATCCTATGGTTTAAACCAGTTTCCTAGTGTACACTGTACAATAAAGAGTTTAGAAATAACTAATATGATGATTGAAATACATTGTAATTACATACATTTACAATTGACATTTTCAATACATACATACATACATAAACTCACGCCTGTATTCCCCGAAGGGGTAGGCAGAGGTGCATTTCTGCACCCACATCTCGCCAAGTATGTATTAGTCCCACGTAACAGGGGGCGAGCCTATTGCCGTATTTCGGGCACATTTCCAGACTCCGTGCTGTTACCGAGAATTTCCTAATGGATAAACCCAATAACACTTTGCCCGACCCGGGAATCGAACCCAGGACCTCTAGATCGCACGGCAAAACATGTACCGCGAGATCACGAGGCAGTCTTTGTATTAAAAAATCTTGTAATTTTGATTTTAAAATATTATTCCATCAAGCACACTGATGTGTCATCTGTAACATATTTGAAGGCTGCAAGGAGGTACATATGTACATACGAGTATCTCAATATACATAGATAGAGTAAACAAACCTCCTTGCAGCATTCAGATAAAGAATGCATGAGTTAGGGCGCCAAAAGAAAAGTAATGTTCGTTATTCAAAAATATTTTTTACTTAAAAAAACAATTTAATTTAACACTGGTTATCATAAAAAATAATAACATCAAATAATCATGAGAAATACTAGATTAAGAACTTACTTGTTAACGCAATCCTTCGATAGATGTTTCTCGTACAGTATTTTATTTTATATTGCAATCAACAGACGTCACAAACACGTGTTCTATTGCAAATGTTAATATGAACTTAATAGATTAATTGCAATTACTATATTTATCCGCGTTTGAATTTATTTTATAACAACCACTTGATTAGAACAAACACAGCGGGCGCACACAGCGCCACTACAGGAAAACTACAGTACTAGTGATATTCATTGAAATAATGTGCCTTAGAATATCACTTCTTATAAAATGAATAATTTAAAGTAGTATGAATCATGAAGTGGGGTTTGCTACGTTCGGCTCAATTAAAATTTCATGTGGCAAAAAAAAAACGAAAGGACGAAAATTCTTAAGACTCTATTCTATCCCTGGGTCTTGAAATGAGCTCGGAAAATGGCATCCGGCTCCGGGTTCAGAAACACAACTCTGCCTATCCCTTCCAGGTACAACCAGGGTTTTTTTGACCTCTAGACTATCAATCGCATTGCTAAACTTAGTTTGATGATGATGTTTCAGTTAGATGATCCCTATTTAAAAGCGTTCACTGTATTGATGAGAGTTCACCTTAAAGTAGTTTGTTAGTGTCTCCTAAATTGTTTTTTCTGAAGTTAAAGTATCCTAAGCCACCCTCCATAACATCAGCAATCCTCCAGTGTCCAGTCAATATCGGTCCAGCTGTTTCTAAAATTAGCTCAAATAAATACGCTTTTATTTATTATAATATATATGTAGATTTCAAAAGTTTTTTTATGATCACGTTAAGTCGTTTTGTAGGGGATTCGTAACAAATATAAACTAAAAGTCCGTCTATGATTAGACAGCGTTTGATAGCGTGCCTGCCGAAAAGGAATTTAATTAGCATTAGCATGACACCTGCTGCTTGACATTATATTGATTTGGATGGCGCAATACTCACCATCAAATGCGCTGTTGTATAAAAATCAAAAAGAGACTTATGTTAACTAAGCCAAAACACGGGACCCACGTGTAGTTTTCCAACAATAGCAGATTGTTAACACATTTCGTAGTTACACTCACGTGTGAGATCAAATACTCGACGAAACATCATTAAAGCGCTCGTTAAAACTAAAGTGGGTAAAGGTGGGCCAGTTACGAACTAACATGTTGCAGAGGAAAATTACGTTTGTTTTAATTGCTGTATGAAGTCTATCTAATCATAATTATATCACAATTATCATTTACGTGCTCTTCATTGATAAATGTTTCATTTTCATTTAGCCCTTTTCATTTTCCATTCTTATGATCATGCATCAAGTTTGCTTGGCAGTGGTCTACGATGACTTCCTTACTAACAACTTCTTCAACTACTACAAATATTACTATTTTACAACGGAAATTCTCAAGGATACGAGAAACTGTGACTTTTGACATTTGGTTCTTTTTTTTTTTAGGAATTTGTAGTACCGTTTCATTTGACCAGTCGGAATACGGTATCTCAATGACAACCGGGTGCTTCGACGAAAATTACAATACTGCCAAGTACGCATTACAATTACTACAAGATTGGACCACGCGCTGTGTCTGAATACTTAAACTGCCGACGAAATAATTTCAATGCCGTTATGAACATATCCTTGATACATATCAAGAATTTCACGTAATTTTATAGCTCTTTTGGGTAAAAATGTTTTATCGTACCTCCGACTCATAGCTATTCACATATTTATACTTATTAGTTACTGACTCACTTGTCGTCTGATCATGACGTGACTGACTCTTCCCCTCACTCGCACGGATAGGACGTACTCGCCGGGATGGGTGAGCGACTCCCGCACCAGGAACGAGCCATTCTTGCCCTTTTCCATGATGAGGTGCTCTGCCTCTTTCGCAGACATCACTCCATGAAACCACCTGTACAAAACATATTGAAATATATAGTTATTTTCTTTGATTTGTCGAAAATAGCAATACAAATTTCAAGTTGCTCACCGAAGGACCTATGTTACCGTGACATACACTTTCGCATCAACAAGCCAAAGTAGCAGGGCGGGTTAGTGGCGCGTATTTGGAAATGTCTATATTCAACAGTAGACCGCTATAAGTCTATTGTATTCAGCTGATGATGATGAAGAAGACAATAATTGTCCAACCAAGGATTAAGACACAGCCGACAAATCGTCATTTTAAACTGAAATTCTCACTCATTTGTAGCTCGAAATGGGAACCTTAAAAGCAACAATATGAAATGATATTAAAATTCCGGGTTTCGATTACATCACGCCTGTAAAGAGAAACATAATCAAGTTCTCATTCGAAAATAACAAGCTTAAAATGAAATAAAGACTCCTTCGTAATTTTATTTACGAAACAATTTTATAATCCTGTGCATGTAATTTAATTTATATTCATAAAGGCCATAAGCAAGCAATTATCTATATTAAAACTAAATTAGTTAGGTAAACTTTATGGCTTGAAACATACCTACTAACTGTTAGTGTAATAGATCTAACGTCGTAATAAGAGAATAATCGACACCGAGATGAAGTTACATTCTTTGCAATAAAAAAATTCAAACAACACATAAGTAGCCCATACTAAGCTAAATGCTTAATAGAGTAAGACGAAATACTTCAAGTATTTAGTCGTGAAGACAAATGGTATACAAAGTATAAGTATTTGATGTTGATTGTTATAAATGAGTAGATTGCACACATTTTCTCTAGTAGAAAAACACCTATTACGAACGAGCACGTTGCGTCGAATACTTAAAAGCCTGGGAATGCGTTATACAATGGCAGACTGAAAAAATAGGTATACAAGGTTGACTGAAGTAATAGGAAATACTTTGAAACAACCTACTTATTATTATTTTATTGATAGAGATATGTCGACGGGTCGAACACTGAAAACCTACATTCATTAAAATAAAAAAATAGAAAAAAATACACCAATAGTCACATATCTTTTTCTTTTTCTTAGCCTGGGGGTCGAATATGTAGCTTATAAAAAACAAAACTTTTTGACAAAAAACCTTACTCAACATCTAGAGGTGGCCCACTCACTTTTAAAATTAATTACGAGTCACAATGTAATGTAAATGTAATCGGTTGGTTAAAATAGACGCTTTAATATTTTTATAAAATATGCAAGGGCTTTTAAAAGAATGCTATGGTATTGCATGTAATGCAGGTCAATTATCCCAACAGAATGTTGGGTAAGTACGTGTAAATTCCTGAGCGGGCGCGGGCTGGCGGCGCGTCGAGATCCGGCAGGACCGGTTGCTATTGAATCAATCACTACTCGTACTAACATTGCGAATTCCAACAACATAGTGCTACTGTGTCTCGCAAACTATCTATGTGAATGTACTGCAACTTTCCAGTTCAATTTGTAAGATTATGGATTTAATTCAAACTCTCTTAAATACTATTACAGCTTTACACTCATAGCCATAGCTCTGCCGCTTTTAGAGGTAGTTTCCGGTACACAGCCACTAAATGTTGGAATAATATATTATATTTGATAGCCCCGTGGCGCAGTTGGCTAGACACCAGCTTGCGAAACGAGAGGCCGCGGGTTCGATCCCCGCACCGAGACAAATGTTTATGTGATCCACAAATATTTGTTTCGGGTCTGGGTGTATGTGAGACCAAAAAAGTCTCTCGTAGTTTCTGATACCCACGACACAAGACTTGTATCTTAGTGTGGGATCAGAACTATGTATGTGACTGTTGGGTGTATTTATTTATTTATTATTTATAATATCCCTCCGCCAATCAGGGACCTACAGAATATAAATAGTTTTAAGTTGAAGTTGAAAGACTTTATAATTAACCATCAAATATCTCAGGGACCTCTTAAGCATGACACTAGTGCTATATGAAGTAATGTTTGTTTTATATATATTACATTACTATATAATATAACTATCACACTTGCTCCTACTTACGCTCAACTTATGCTTCCTGGACAATGTGGATCCCATAAAAAACAAAACTTGTAAAAAACCCCAAGTCTCGCAACTCAGTTCTTTTGCCGTAAAAAGTTGTGAGATCTATATGATACCAAGTCGATGAAAATAAAATAGTTTTGACTTGGCAATCGCACTAAAAGTGAGATACATTGTGTTTTCATGCGATTGCCAAGTCTAACTATTTTATTTTAAACATAAAAGATTTTTAACATTGATATGGTCACTATAAGATGGTGTCTGGTAAGCTAAGTGCATAATAACTTAAGACAGAAGTTCCCTTAAACGGGGACTGAATAAATTCATCGACTTGGTATCATATAGATCTCACAACTTTTTACGGCAAAAGAACTGAGTTGCGAGACTTGGGGTTTTTTACAAGTTTTGTTTTTTATGGGATCTCATTTCTTTTTGTAGATAGTCCTACTTTTTTCTTTTCGGTATCTTCTACTTCTTGAGTACTAACAACGGATTTTCTTAAAGCCCACTCTCTGCCTTATGAGCTTTGCTTACTTTTGTAGGTAGTCTTCCTCCTCTACATACGAGACGAGAGCGGCCGCGTCGTGATCTTTATTTTAAAATAATAATTATTTTTTGCGTTAGTTAGAAATATTTAGGGCCGCACGCGTCATTATATTAGAGGTATAACTTGAAGTAATTTACGGCATTAACTGCCGCACTCAGTTTTTTTGAAATGAATAAATTACTTGACCCTATTAATCAGATTTCCTCACGACATTTTCCTTCCCCGTTAAAGTACGCGATAATTAAATAAATAAATACACCCAACAGAGAATTTCCTAATGGAAAAACCCAATAACACGTTGCCCGACCCGGGAATCGAATCCAGGACCTCTAGATCGCACGGCACATACATGTAACGCAAGACCACGAGGCAGTCTTTAATTTAAAGACCTTACTTCATAAATAATAAATAAATAAATAAATACCTATATCCAACAGTCACATACATAGTTCTGATCCCACACTAAGATACAAGTCTTGTGTCGTGGGTATCAGAAACTACGAGAGACTTTTCGGTCTCACATACACCCAGACCCGAAACAAATATTTGTGTATCACACAAACATTTGTCTCGGTGCGGGGATCGAACCCACGGCCTCTCGTTTCGCAAGCTGGTGTATAGCCAACTGCGCCACGGGTCATTTCTATAGTAAGCTCTTCCCGAATACTAATTCATTGCTAATACACACATAACTTCGAAAAGTCAGATAAGTGTGCCTAGGGTGTGTACCCGCGACCGCCGGGATTCTCGAACTCACGCCTAAACCTCAATACCATCCCTACTTATCTAGCTACACCTATTATTCCATTATTTTATACTATACAGGTACACTAATTTATTTACTGCAAATGTATCTTTGTAATCGTATATATTTATATGGGATTACAAAGTTATTTATGCAGTTTGTGTATCTAGAAAACTAGACCGAAATTGCAAGATATTATAATTTTTCCTTAAGTTATACACTAAAACCTAATTGTGTTCCAAATTTGAAGCTTCTATGTCGGCTAGAAGTGCCTTAGAGTTTTGATGATCGGTCAGTGAGTGACCAAAACTGCGAAGTTTGACTAGTTATAATTCTTAAACTACAGGTTCAAATTGAATGAAATTTGAAATATACAGAGTTTATACCATTCTTGCTTGGTAACTAAAAATTCAGGTTTCTAGGTTTATCCACAACGAAGTTATAGGGTGTCGAAAATGGCCTGAGTTGCTTCGAGAAAAGTATAGTACGGCCGTGCCGCTTTTTCGCTCGACTTGGCGGGGGCACTGCCGTGCCCCCAGATACAGATGTCTGCAACTGCCCTTGCCTGTGTACTTATATGTGATTTTTGTGTAAATTTTAATCGGATGGAATGTTTTGTTTTGTTTTATTTATTTGTACAAGGAGTTTCTTTTTGTCTTCCGTGACATCATCCTTTTTATCCTTTTTATTCCAAAACAACGGCCCAACCATAGATAAGGCCCAACGGAAGACCAGCGTTGGCTGTATTGCCAGCATATTGCTGAGTTGGTGCCTTTTTGTTACAAACATAGTTTTAAGTGATTTATGTCTATTTTATATTATTTTTTGTTTTTGTATGTTTGGTAACAAATAAACTTTTTTTCTTTCTTTCTTTCTTCTATTAAAATACATACATCATACACACAGGTCTGTATTTCTGAAGGGGTTGGCCGTTGGCAGCTGTGTATCTCCGCGCTCAGATTTTACCAGCACCGTTTTAAGTCATTTGTACGAGTAGTAGTTGGCAACCCTACTACCATGTTTCACGTACATTTAATCTATATACAATCCCAATAACATCTTACCCAATTATGTGATAGAGTTATCCTAAAAGGTATTTCAAAAGTTGAGAAATGTCATGATGACTTTGCAGTTTGCATGCTAAAACTGGCAAACTGGCATGATAACATGAAATTTTGTTAAAAATAACCCTTGTTAATAGACAGCTTTCTGAATTAGATAACTGTACAATGTGTGAACTCCACCTATCACTACCAAGACTGCATGATGAAACATATATTTAATTTTACAATGACAAATATAGTTTTGTGCAATAAAATTGGAGATATTATTGATTTTCAACTAGCTGCCTGCTACTCCGTATGCGAAATTTTAGACTTGGGTCAACGAGAGAATATTAAAAGTCAAAATACTAGATTCAATACCTCAATATCTTAAAGTTGTTCCCGCGATTCCGAGCAAGAAAGTTAATCTGAATGTTTTTTTTTTTATCTACCTCATTGGTCTCGCGGCGTAAATGGGCGGCATACCTTTGCTAGGTCCTGGGTTCAATTCCCGGTTAGGGTAAATTCTTCTCTAGATGTTCCATTAGGAAATTTACAGTAGAAGCACGGCTAGAAATATTCCTTCGGAAATATTACCGTAAGGATGTGTAATTATATGTATGTAGGGTATGTATTATTTCTATTACCTTGTTGGTCCCGCGGTATAAGTTTGTGGCGTGCACTCAAAAGATCCTGGGTTTGATACCCGAATAAAGTATCAGTTTTATGCATTAGAACATTTTAATACCATCACGAAATCTGAAAATGAGCTCGGAAATGGGAACAGACTACGGGAGTAAAGAAATACACCTCTGGCTATACCTTTCAAGATACAGCCTTGAGAGATTTTCTCGGCCTCTAGTTCTCAAGTCGCATCGCCGATCTTAGATATAACCAGTAATGAAATGAAATAGGGCTCATTTCATACCGTTCACCGTATTGATGAGAGTTCAACTTCAGTATCTCCAAAATCATTTTGTTTTTAATTAAAGTATTCCATGTCACAAATAACATCAACTATCATCCAGTGTGGGGCCTGTCAATTTGGTCCAGCTGTTTCGGAGATTACCGTAAACAAATATTTCCATGCTTCAATTTTGCAATATGTATAGCAGATATATTATATAAACGGCAGAATTTTATGCAGTTTATTCCGTTCTTTGTGCCGACTCAAGTCCGAAATATTTCCCAAAATGTTGTCAAACAAGTGCACTTATACAGGCAGCGAGGAAGCGACAATCGCCGAGGCCTTCGGAAGTGACGATAAGCGTACACCTAATAACTTTGTTCAAAAGGAAACCGGTTGACTCATACTGTTTGCACAACAGCAAGCATACTAAATTCACAAAGAAATAGAGGATTTTTTCTTATTGAGACATGGTATATTTTATAGTTACTTTTATGGATCGGAATCAAGAAGATAACCATTCTATTGTATTCGTAATATTTAAAGATGAAAAGTATTTCTTAATGATAGTAGGTTACCCTATATTTAGTTTAGCTTATATATAGGACTAATATATAATAATATATTCCTTGTTTAGTGTTTTCATTTATTTGTTCCTTGTTTTTTTATAGTTTCAATCAATCAATCAATCCATCAGCCGAAAGAGGTCCACTGCTGGACATAGTCCTCTCCCAATGACTTCCACAGGGACCTGTTGGAAGCAGCCTGCATCCAGCGACGTCCCGCGACCTTTACTAGGTCGTCCGACCACCTTGTCGGGGGACGTCCCACGCTGCTTTTATAGTTTAATATCCCTAAATTACTTTGTATACCATATATAAGAAAGTGTAAATAAATAAAAAATACACTTTAGGGACTAAGTGCTCAATGAAAATAAAAATAGGGTGTAAAATAATGTCAGTAGGTATACCAAGATAATAAGATATTCAATTCATTAGTATTGCAGTATGATAGGTACATATATACATACATAATATATCTATGCCACTGTTCTTGGGCTCACAGAGGATAAACTATTCTGAACATGGACCTACTGCGAAGATTTCAAAGAGAGTAAAAAAAATATTATGTATACCTACATCTTACTATACATGTATAGTAAGAAACACCATTCAGAAATGATACCACAAACTTGTAACTACTTCCTTTACTTTTGATACACAATCACTCGATTATTATACTGTGTAAACGTCGTAAACTTTTCAACACAATCATCAGTTTGGAATCTTACAAACGTTCGGTACCGAATACCTATCATCCAATCTGTCAGTGTCCACTTTCACCAATTCCCCACTTTAAAATCCATAACCCCATTTTTGTTATTTTTATTTACCCACATTTTATTAATATTTAAACAAAATAATAAACTTAACAAATGTAACCTTACATAATGTATATTGTTATGATTTAAAAGCAAAAGCATAAGGAATATTGACAAGATTCCGCCGATCTTCTGACATAACGTAAGCAAACGTAAGTGATTACATTTATACTAAAGAGTATCACAGTCGTATAATAGTTACCTATACGAACCCGGATTCAAGGCAAAAAATGATCTACTATACTATTTTCTTACCATATTGTTTTCATTGCATGGTTACTCTATTAGCACATACCCTGTAAACCGTGAAATAGAAAAGCCGGACAGGGAAGGGAGTAGAATGAACGTATCAAAACATTTGATTTTACATGTTCAATGTACGCGGAATTTTCTCTGATCAAAACATTGAACGCGATAAACAACAACATAAAATTAGTATAAATAATAATTATATATCCCATAATTTTCCATAAACACAAATAAGCAGGAATTGCATAGTTTTCAATAATATACAACTATGTCGACATACTAACAAATATATTGAATATAAAAGACAATGTGCTGTAAATTGTATGCCAATTAGAGTTAAGTAGTGTGTTTATATTGAGCGTATTTCACGTGACATAGCTTTTGAGTGCGATTTTTACTGCATTTACAATTCACATTTTTTAAATGAAACATTTGTAGGATAAAATATTCATAACCAAAAAATGATGACTGTTCATGTCTCACTGTCAGTTAAAATAGAGTCTAATATTTTTTTACATATAGTCCTATACTCATACATATCTGTGAAAGATACAATAGATATTTCCCTATAAGAAATAATTATTTTATATATCGATATCATCAACCCAAATACGTCCCACTGCTGGGCACGGGCCTCCTCTACAACTGAGAGGGTTTAGCCTATATATCGATAAGATAAATTCCTCGCACCCGGGTGAAGTCACACAATTTTTTTTCTAATCGTCTATAATAAGCCGTAGGTATTTAATGTCTTGTACTAATCTAAGTATTGATTCAAGACGTGTGTCACCATTCGGTTTGTCTATAAATTGTAAAATGCTGTTTTTTTTAAACATAGAACTATGACTAAATCAATGGAAACTGCCAAATCTATTTTTACATGTGTCATTTGATCGTGTATTGAATGATTTGAAGGTCGAAATTATTTTAAATATTACGTAGAAATCAACATCAATACATTATCATAAATGACAAACCCGAAGTAATATAAACTTGTTGCCCACATAACCATTTGCTCAATAACCGTTTTAAAACACTCAAATTAATTCATTGAGTGTTATTTAGGTTATTTTATTAGGATTTCTCGGTAGCAGCACGGAGTCTTGAAAATGAAATGCAATATGACCCCCCCTCCCTCCCATTACGTTGGACAGATACATACCTGGCGAAATGTGGGTGCAGAAAGGCACCTCTGCCTACCCCTTCAGGAAATACACTAATATGGTTATGATGAATAAACAATTAACAGAGACAGAATTTTTCCACAAAAATCTTGGTTACTACACCCAGACTGCGAAATTCGGTAATATTTGCCAAGACGCGAGCGGTCGCCAAGGATAGCCAAAGCCAGTCAGTCAGCCAGTAACCAAAGTTTGACAAAAATTACAACAATAACCAAGAATAGCCAAGATAGCCAAAGGACGACAGTCTATTAAATATTTGATAAAATCAACAGTAGCCACAGTAGCCAAGGGAAGTCAATGGTCGCCACATTTTTTATCCTATTCTTACGTGATGCAATAGTGCAGTGTTTTGGTTAGTGAGAGCACCGAAGGTTTTTGAATTTGGGTTATTCGTATCCGCAAAAGAGGCCATTGTAAATGAGGTGCAAAACCAGCAATAGTAACATATACAAGTGGAGATTAATTTCATGTATTATATTATCAAGGATATTAGATTTTTGAGTACTCTCTGACAACTGAAAAGCCTGATACCAATCCTGATTTAAGTATTTCACTACACTGGTATTAATGACGTCATGCATAATATTTGTCGGATTGCAATAAATATTACTTCCATGATATTGTACTCCATTGATAGGATAGATATCTATTGATAACGTTAGTATGTAACCAACCTCAGTTCGAAAAGTAAGCGGCAATATCCATAACATCTTATGTATCGGTAAGTAAAGTTGCCCACGTTTATTTCGGTACTTGATTGTAATACATATGTAACATCAAAATTGTTTTAAATTAATGCCATAATTGATATTTTACACCGATCGCTTTATTATGGTAGTATGTTACCTGTATGCGTTGCCGCGATTAATAATATGGATCGCCATAGCCCTAGAATAAATTGTGTGTCTGAGGGGCATAGATAATCTTTTTGGAAGAGATTTAGTCGTATCAGAAAAAAATATAGTACGTACTGTTATATAGCACTATATACTGTAGAATGTAGATGATAATGTACCGAGAACAGCTGATTTGTCGTTTATGAAGGGTGGGTATTAATAATCCTAGAAAAGCCCTCAGTTATTGTCAGCAATGCGTTTCAATAATTACCCGCATTTGTATTGTGAATGCGTAAGACTGCGAGGTCGTTTTTTTCTACGCTTCAGGCATACCGATGATTATAATTCGCATTTTTCTTTTTCATGTAAACTAAAATCGTAAGTAATATTATATGAGATACTGAGTTTACAGTCTTGAAAAACTTTCACTTACACAACGACTTTGACTGCTGGTATGTGAGACGCTTATAGATTTTTTATTAGATTAATTAACAAGCTGAATTAATTAACAAGAATGGACTCAAAAAAAAACTAATTTTAGCAAAATATAGCATAAGAAGAATGACAAAAAAACATGATTGAAATTGTTTGTTGTATTGGATTAGCTTCCTGATAATATCTATATACATCAAATTCTTTAAAAATTTAGATACTTCCCACTTTGTACTGTCTGCCTCCACTGATTTTTTTCCACCTAGTTACGAGATTTATTCCAACCTCATATTTTTAATTAAAATCTCACAGAAATCTATTTCTCCGCCTCTACTTTATACTCTGTTGGAGCGTGAAAGAAGGACAATTGCACAAATTGTGACAACGACAATCGAGTAGGAAACAGATTAAGGTTTTTCAGGGTCTGACCATGCCATAAAGAAGAAATTCAGAACTTTACCAATAAATTACAGTAGAAATTCTTGTGAACATCTTATAGATCGTTATTATAGATAATAGTATTTTGTCCATAATACAACAATGCAGATAATTATTTGTGATATACAAAACTTTTAATAATTTTCCAATGAGACAGTCTAGTAGAGCCTCGTGGTCTCGTGGCACATATTTGTGCCGTATTGTATTTTTCCATTAAGAACTTCTCAGTAGTAAGACGGAGTCTGGATTTATGCCCAAAAAACGACTATAGGCCCGCGTTCTATTACGTGGGACGAGAACACAATTGGCAATATGAGTTCAAAAATGCACTTTCGCCTACCCCTTCGGGGAATAAATGCGTAAGTAAGTATGTATGTATTTATTGATATATAAATCAACTAAATCGATTGTTGCTTTGTCTAGGCTACTGGAAACATTTAGTTCACTTTCAAGAACTATAAAATTTTGACAAAGTTATGTCAAGCAATGAACAAAAGTACCCAGAAGCAAGGAATATAATACACGCCGTAAGCAATGGTATGTAAACTTTTGCGGCAAATAAGCGTGTAATGATAATTACGGCTTTAAAACTCAAGTAGCACTAAACCTTATCGCCCTATTTACACACATTCTTAAACAATAAGCGTGCTCGACAGTAACGTCTAGCGTAATGCGTATATCACCTTATTTGTACTGTATTTACAAGAATCGCGAACGAAAATAAACAATTTAAGTTTATTTACGAGAAATAACACAGACCAATTGTCCGCGATGTGTCGTGAAAATGAATGACGTGCCGAGCCATACGAAACACTTCCTCGGCGAAACAATGAGTGATATAACTGCAAATTAGACAAACCACATTGAATAATGAATAATATCGGTTTATTTTTTGCGTCATGACAATAAATGTTTTATTCGATGAGACATTTCCATATGGATGGCGGTGGTTTCAAATTTATTTGGGTGCCATTGTAATTTATTATTTGTTTTGCGGACGCTGTCTGGTACCAGTAGGCTTGGCGGATTGATATCGTCTTTCAAAGCCAAAGAAGGTATGAGCTATAAACATAATATATTATAATACCGACTGCTTCTTACCATGTCCGAAATGAAATTTAAGCTTTAATCATGAACTACCAGGGATCGCAGTATCACTCGAAACATGCTATCAGACAAATACTTATCTCCATGCGGGTATCGAACCCACGACCCACCATAATTGACAGCTACTGACCGACCAGTCCTCAGTATTTATCGATATCATAAAATGATTTTTTATTGAACTAATTGCATCTTATGTTGTTTCACGCTTCAATTATCTATTATGTTACATTAAATCTCAGTGTGACAAGTCATTTTTAGTTTAAGTGTTGTGATCAGCACCCAGTCACATCATTGTCACCAAAGTGGTAGGCACAAGTTCATTGAATTCATATCTCAATCATACCCGAACAAATAAACAAAAATATTATTTGTAATGTTCGACAAACATGTTTGCCCACGCGTACCAAAAGCGACAATAGTTAAGTTAACATAATAAACGCGACTTTGATACGTAAAAACTACAGGAAGCATGTAGTTATTTGTAAATAATTGCACAAGTAATGGTCAGTATATATTTTGGTTTGGCCTCTGCGATGCGGCCGTCGCTACGACCTCGGACTCAATGTTTGAGATCGTTGCGTCCATTGCCTACTACCGCTTCAAACTAAATCCGGACTGTAGTGATAAGTTTAGAGATCGCTGGACAAATTTGAACCTTTATACGTTGTATTATTTAGTGATGGCCTCGAGGCTTAGTCGCGTGGTCGAGAATCTTGGCGATCGCTGGTTCAAGCCTCGGGCATACACCTCTGAGTTTTTGACGTTATGTGTGTTTTCATAATAAATTATCATATGTTTGAATGGTGCAGAACATCGTGAGGAAACTTGCACACCTAAAAGTACTTAGGAATTTATTTGGTGCGTAGTCCGCCAACCCGCACTAGAGTGGTAGACTAAGACCTAAACCCTCTCAGTCGTAGAGGAGCCGTGGCCAGCACGTATATGATAATTCAAAGAAAGTCTTAGCTTTCCTATATATATAATTTTATAGGTACAGGAAATTATGTTGAAACTTGAAAGGTGAGACTAAAAAGGCCATACCAAGCACCAATCTGTATATTATGCATCCTTCTTCCGTCATTATCCGGATCGCCTGATTATGTAATCTTATCAATTTCTAGAAAATCATATAGGTACTTTTACGAAAAAGAAATATTTCAAATATAGAAGTTGATTACTGATACTCAATAATACCAGAACGGAACCGCAAAGAAAAATTGTTTAAGGACATATGAAACTAATTTTAAAAGTTCTTGTCTACTGCATCATAAATCCTGAAGGTGGTCTAAAGAAGCGACTTTTATTTCCTCTATATATTTCTCATTAAATTCGAGATATGGAATCCCTAACTACTGCTAAAAGTGAAATCGTCTTGGTTATTATTGGGTAGAGCATAGACTTGTCCTAGACAATATCCAGAATCCTTTACTGGTGCTGTTAATGTCCCAAGGGAATTTTAGGGGCTATTATTCGTATTGAGCACGTGTGGAACTAACTTAATTGATATTAGCTTAAGTGCTAGGAGAATGAACCAGTTGAAGTTCGACCTCGTTGCACAGATGTCCGCGTTTCATTATTCATAATTAAACATAATGTATCCTTAGTTTCCTGCAGCAATCAAGAAAGAACGCACGTCAAGTCTCTTTGACCGTATTTTAAGCTAGTATGCGCTTTTCTTAGTTTGTTCCTGGACTCAATCTAGATACCCATACAGACTAAGTCGTGGACAAAGGCACAACCACTGCTTACTACTTAATTTGAATAGTAGGTGCCCGCCCCAGCTCAACCTGAGTACAATGTTTTTCGTTCACCATTTTACTAATTTATTTTCACCTACTCCCCTCCTAACGGTCATAGCGTCAAGCGTGGTTTAAGGATAACACCCACAAAAGAATTTTCCAACTTCGAACGGTGGTTCTCAAGATTGTAGGGATACAAACAAAAAACACTAGTATCGTACAAATGTTTAAGACAATTAGTAATGTGACCACACATAGGTACCTAAAGAACGAATTGCATTGAAAATGCATTCCGATATCTGTGGAGCAAATGTTTTTAAGTGATATTACATAACTAAATCAAGCAGCTGATATTAACCGGGTGCTTACACAATATAATTAATATACAGTGTCATTATGTACCGCAAGAATAATTGCCGGCTTGCGTTAATTCTCTGCATCGTCTTAATAATAATTACAACGACTATTGGCAAAGATGTACCGCCAACATGAAAACTTGGGTAATGTTAAATGTGCAACGAACTTGCAATTTGCAAACAATACCTACTAATTACAAATAACAGATCCGACTGATTGCACATGTTATTTATCGACCTATTACTAAAACTAACTAGTATTTCGAATAAGTTGTATGGAAAAATGAATAAATTGAAGTAGAAATATAGAGGAACGGTTTATACACAGGCCAGAATTAATTAAATTGGTAAACGCTACTATCTCGGAATCCTTACCGCCCCTACATTTAACTACTTTATATATGTATGTGTGTATGTATAAAATTGATATATTTATTAGAAGCATTAATAACGTTATCTACCAATTATTTTTAACAACGGTTAGATTAATTATAATCACCAATGGACTATTAATTATATTTTAAGGGCTGTATTGGCTGGCTGCCAGTACTTACTTTATTTCTACATTTCTATATTCCTTTTTTCTTTTTTTATATATATGTTGAAGCAAGACATTTCGTAAAGGCTAGAATTTTCTACATCCAGCTTAATTTTTTTGTTAGATTCGAGGGAGAGTTACAATAAATGAAAATGGTCGAAGTAATCGCCAGAACCACAACAATTTGTAGACTATCATCCAGTCCACGTACATATAGTAAGTAGTACAGCGCCTAAGTATTTCCAGAAATAAGGTTAGTTTTGTACAGTGCCTAAGAATTCTGTGAAATACTGTGCCATTATAAAAATATATGGGATGGGACCTGTTCACATGCAAGACTAACCACGCGTTACACTCCTCAGTCAAAAAACTATTATTTTCTTCGTTAATTTAAAAATTTACTACCTCATAGTCTCGCGGCACAAACATGTGCCAAGCGATCTAGAAGTCTCGTATTTGATTCCCGGGTCGGGCAAAGTGTTATATGAGTTTTCCGTTAGGAAATTCTTAGGAAATTCTCTCTATTCGTGCTGCTAGCACGGAGTCTGGAAATGTTCCTGATAAACAGCAACATACTCAACACCCACTTCGTGGGTCTGATACATATCTACCTGGAAAATGTTCATAAATGCTCTCTCTGCCTATCCCTACGGGGAATACAGCCGTGAGGTTATGTTATGTTAAAAATCGATAATTATGAATAAAGGTGATTGTTTTTAATAGAGTACTTATTGTGTCATTATCAAATACTTAGAGCTGATTTCATAACCATAATAGCATAACCTAGTTTTGGTTCATTGCTCAGAATCGGAAATGAGCGCCTCAACAATAGGAAAGCTACATTTTTAGTATTGTCAGACACTTTAAAAATTCTGGTAGAGAGGTATATATGGGATATATGTTAACATATATATGTTGTTCAGGAATCTATTTGTCTTGGTTAGGATATTCTTGTTTCTCTTTGGCATCTCTTTCGCGTGCTCTAAAATATTAAATCAAACGCGTTATGATATCTTATGTCCTAAGGAATTTTAAAAGAATGTCAAATATATACATAGAACATATCTTTATTCCTGAAAAATAGATTTTCTTTCATCGTCCTTTTCTTTTTTAAATTAATCAGTAGAATTGCTTTTATATGTTTTAGTGATACCCTGGCAAACAAAGATAATTTTCTTTTAGTTTTTCTAAGTGATGACTTATCTTTTTTGCCTAGTGTCTACCGTTAAAACTTTTTGAAGATTTTCTAAGTAATAAATCAACTATGTGACCACGTGGATTATCCGATGTAGCTGCGCAGAAATATTTAGATTTATGACATGTTAAAATAAATTATTGTTGTATTGATTAAATATTTGTTTCAATTCTTTTTTTTTTTGTTTTTCTATAATAAATATAATGGGTGCATACGTCATTTTTTGCTTAATCATGTAGGTACGTGGTTTAATTTAATGGCATGATGCCGAGTCACCTGTATATTTATTTATGGCCATATAACAAACATAGTGTTTATGGCATATCCTGCCCATTCATACAAATCGTTCAATTTTTTTTTTTATTTTTTTTTTTATTCTGGCACGGCAAAGTGACTCCACTGTACCTGATGGTAAGCACAGTGGAGTCCAAAAAATTACTACCGACCAGCGAGAAACGATATGGTCACCCGCTGGTCGACACAATCATGCCGGCCTGCACAAATGCTTCTATTTGTTTTTATTAAAATTATTTGGTTTATCAGTATTATTGAGAATTCACGTTTTTCATCGTATATATATGTAATTATTATCGGAAAATGTTTTATTCTTATACGTTTGGGTTTTCTCAAGATTACGTTACCGGTAATCTGCAGCATAGTTGAAATATCAGAGCGAGTAATCTATCTTGAGTAAAAAGTTTTATGTATTATATATTGATGTTTATTTTTTGTGTGCGGTGTACCTACTGGTTAAGCTCAAGGTCTGTCGTTACAACGTTTCTACAGTAGCTGACTTAAGTTACTTTTTTACTTTGTGTCTTCATATCGAGCTATTGCGTATTTAAGGTGAAGGAAAACATCACAAGGAAACAGCCTAAAAGCTTTACGTATGTGGAATCCATTGGTGCGCAATAAAGGCGTAGGCCGATCAATCGACCGCCGAGTACAAAAAGTTAATCTAAATCAAACGATTACCTCGTAGATCTCGCAGTATAAGTACCTATGTGCCGTGCGATCAAGATGTCTCTGTTTCATCCATTAAGAAATTCTCAGTAGCAGCACAAAGGCTGACATGTACGCGAAAAACGGTAATAAATTTGCTTCAAAAAATATAGGTAAAATTTGAGTGTAGAAATATTCCACCGCCTACCCGTTTGGGACTACAAGTGTAATGTATGCACATTAATGCACATTAACTTTAAGTACATAATACAAGATACATTATATTTAAATTCAAATTTATTAACACCGAATACTATACAAGATATTTTCGTTTCAAAATAGAACAATGGGTAACGACATACACAATATACACATGACGAGAATTTTAAGAACTGAACATATTAAATGCAGTATTGCATCGTCCTTGAATGAAATCTCCGGTTCTTTAACAGACCATTAATCAGTTTCAATTTAAAATTCCATTAATAAAACATACTCGTACCTATACTCACACTAGGCCAGCGTGGTAGACTAAGGCCTAAACCCTCTCATTTATAGAGGAAGCCCGTGCCCAGCAGTGGGACGTATATGGGCTGATGACGATGATGACTCGTATATCGCATTATTTATAATGTTTTTACAAGTCCGTTTAAACAATGGGTTATTTTGTCTTGCTGTGGTTTACTAATTGGACTTTTCATTCTAAATACACTTTATGAAGCAAAGCTTTTATAAATTGGACGTTACATGAAAGTTGATAATCAGGAGTGATATAAATAAGTATTACATTTATGAAGATAATTTCTAGACAGTATGTACTTGGTACTGCAAATTCTTACTTGAAAAGACGTTATTTTGGTAAGAGCTTTAATTTATGTTGTTACGTCATGCATTTTTGGCATTTCAACCTGTTGAGACATTTAAGATCTTGTTTGTCGTTGTGTCTTTCCAGATGTTTTTTGCTCTTTCTCCCTCAGAACCTGTTTTGTTCAGTGTAAAACTCCAAAGGAATCAAGCGCGTGACTCAGTAAGATGCTTCGATGATTCATGATCAACTTGTGTTAATAACGTATCAACAGATTATTACTTCACAACTATCACAACGTATTTTGATTGATGTGTTAAAAAACCCAAGCTATAATTTCAACAGGAGTAATTGATTTAAGACAAGATAATAATTTAATTCCCTAAACATTTATTTTATACAGGGATCGAAAAATAAATGTTACTTATCATATTAATATAACATAACATGGAATAAATATTTAACTAATGCTACAAAGATATTAAATTATACCTTTGTTTGAATTATTTCATACAAAGAATGCATAATAATGTGTGTGTAGAACCTTTTGTTTAACTTTTTCGAAAACAAATTATTGTACTTTTTTTTTTGTTCTCGAGGGGAAAACTGTTTATGGCACTTAATCTTTGTTTTATCTTGTTCTTAAGGTTTCAATTAATGTGCTGAATAAAGCTATTTTAGTCTAAAGACTAAAATTGACAAACAATTATAAAGCTGGAGCTATGGTTTCGGGTACCATTCAATCAATAAAGGTGTTGGACAGGTTGGCTATTCATAAAAAAGTTTATTAGGTAATATAATCAATAACAATATTTGGCAACATACGTTTTTATCGGTAGATATTGTTTTAAATAAACGTACTAAAATAAGAATTACCTACATACCTAATTCATGATGTTATTTTAGACAAATTAGACAATTAAAAATTAAAATTTTGTATTTAAGGCCGGGTATTCGTATTCGGTAGGTAAAAACCAACGCACAAATTTGCGTAATCTATGAATATTTGTTTCTGGTCTTGGTCTCCGAGTAAATTCCGGTCCCTACAACATAAATTAGACGGCTGATTAATATTACTGTTGAAATAATCTCCTATCTACCTCGAACGTGTTCAAGCCCGTTTTAGTACAGTATTAATTTGGGAAAATATATTGATTTCCCCTTGGTAATAACATACATATGATCACTTTTACGTATTTTATAAGTGTCTAACACACCATTTCCTTTTTTTACTCATTTTTTTACCAACCTACCGTCCTTAAGTTATATGTCTGTAGATACCGGTAATCACATACTGACAAATGACCTGGTAGCCTTACGAAACTAATAGAAAGGTACTGTAATTACTTGAGGAAATCGCGAAGATTACAGAGAACGCAAAGATTTTAAGTAGACTGTGCACAGAGCCGTAGCTAGAGTTCAATTTATAGGTAGGGTGTTCGTGGTCGCTAGTAGGGCGGAAGTAAAAAAAAGGAAATCTATCCTAATTACTTATAAAACTACTTTTTTATTTCGTACACCTGCATATAAGACACAAATATGAAAAATCAATGAATATCAATAAGGTCGACAAACTGAAGCTGGAAATATGCAGACTGCCCTGTCACCACGTGAAGACTATGTATGAAACATAGTTTTTCTAATTAATTTTTTATTTGCCTTTGGTACTTTGATGAAAATGTGCAGCTTGCGATTAAAAGGCCGCAAAGTTCGATTCCCGTAATTGTGATGTTGAATTCTTCATTTAAAAATGCAACACGAAATCTGGAAAATTGCTTAAAAAAGGAGAATAAGTGACGTGGTTTTAAACAAATGACGAAACAAAGAGTAGCAAATTAGCTATTCACATCAGCCTACTAATTTGGTGATTAAAACGTAACAACGTACTTCCAAAATTTCAAATTGTAGTATAATTATGATCTATAACTAAAATACATACACTATTAAAAAACGTGTGTAAAATATTTACATTGTTTTTAAAGCGTTTAATAAATATCCCTGTACCATAGTGTACCTGTACCCTGTACTAACAGTGACATTTATTTAAAACCGAGTAGTCTGAGTGGTGACCTTATAAGAAAAGAAAGAATACGAAAGACGCTATTGGTAACGTTGTGGTTTGAGTATTAAACTCTCCAGAATTATAAGCAGAATTCGTCAGGTAATTGATTTTGAGAAAAGGGTGAGTGGAAATGTTAATAAAAGTAAGAATTATGGAGTTTCCGCGATTACTATAAATAATATATTTAATAAACTTAGCCACATGCTTGAGTATGAGCCTTTAGTAAATATTTTTGTTTTGTTTTCACAGTCATAGTATTATGGGAAGAAGTAAGGGTCATAAAACAAAACATATTGGTATAAAATTAACCTCATTTTCTTGACTGAGTTCATTTCGTTAACCAGAAAAGAGCATGCGAAAAGTTTTGTAGATCAACCCTACCAGCTATTCTAGATTCCATACAATCACGGATATTTTGTACCCCCAAAAACCCAATGAAAAACACGACCCGGGACTCAAATGGACGTCGCTTACCACAAACACATCATTTGCCGCGGGACAAACGAGGCAGTTAATTATTTTTTTTGAATATGATCAAAAACACTTACTTCTTCAGCATGAAAGCTTTGCTGAGCTCCTTGAGCACAGTAGACACAATAGCGCCGGCAGCCGGCACCGCCAGCACAGACGCATCCATGCACGCAGAGAGCGCAGCTGGCGCAAGCACGCCGAGCCGGCTCAACCGAGGGTTGTCTCTCGACATCACTGGACACACTGGAGCACGCACGACCGGCAACCGCAAAGCGATCCGCTTCGCACGCGACACAGAACGTAAATGCGCCGGCGCAACCACGCGAGCCGGTTCCTTACGATCGCTAATCTATCGCATGGCTTTGTTGCTATCAACGTGACAAGGACGAGCTGTAGTAAACAATGCTTTCTTCGGCATTGCCTTTCTCGAATATGTTTATTTAAAAATAATTTGAGTTGGCTGGAAATATATCATTTAATATACAATACTTAAAATTATGACAATTACAATTAAAGTGAAAAACAATACATAATAAACGCGAGATATCACGAACATAATGAATATTGTATATTACCCATCATATTAATATAACTATTAACCAAACTATGTTACTGATATTTTTCTTTAAATGATTTAAAGCTAAACTTACATCATATCCCATACAAGACTTAATCTAAAGATGTAAATAGTAGACAAACATTGCATAATATTTTGTCCGTATCGCTAAATAGAAACAACCTTTTTTGGCTACAACGCAGTTGCTTACTAACCAGTCAGAAGAAAATATTGAAATGTTTGTGACGATTCATTCTATTCTTATACTATATCAAGTTTTGTCTATGCATAACAGATCAGTTTGAAAAGTATGTCGTAGTTAGTAAACCTCATTTCATTTTTAATTTATCAAAAGTATACGAATACTTGTGTGATATGGCATTATTCAAATAATTATTTTTCTTTTCTTCTGTTAATTTTTCATAATCAGAATGTCCTTATATTCAGGCATTTACAGGCTGAATACCAATATCGTGGTAGAAATCTGCACAGAAAAGACTATTGTAACAACAGCAAATGTGTTTCTTATATATTATATTAGATTACTAACTATACTGCATCGTGATTCACATAAATATATAGGTGAGTATTTGTTTAAATGTAGGACAGTTTATTCAAATCATAACATTTTCCTCGCTGATACCTGTCATAACTTCTAAATTCTTTCAATGGATAAGGATTAATATATCATGATACCAATATCCCTACTATTCGATTCAACCCGTATTTGAAACTGTTAGCGTAGCTTAACTATAATAATTGAGTACATACCATCGCATACTTTTTTGTGAGCAATCACGAGTGCTGTTAATACATATATAAAACATAATATTATATATCGTCGATAGTTTTGTCAGCGCGCGCAAAATAATGACTTTTATAAGCAACATTTCATATATTGGGTTACATTGTTCCAACTTAGGTATGGATCTCTAATTTTTTTGAACAAATGAGCCTGTGTTGCTCAGTGAAGAGGATTTTTTTATTTTATAAATTGATCGAATAGTTTTTATGTACTTAATAGTTAACATTTTTTCCTCTTAATAAAATTTTCTTAATAAGACTTGGTATCATATGGATCTCACAACTTTTTACGGTAGAAGAACTTTTTTATGGCATTCGTATGTACTTTAAGCACAAAATTATAAAATGGATGCTCTATATACTTCGTCTGGCGGGGAATGAAGCAATGGCTTCATAAAATTTAAGGAATATATTTTGATTTATTCGTGTAATATGTACTTACATTGTATACGGTTTAAATAATATGTTTCATTCAGTTAGTGTAGGTAAAGCACACAAAAATAATCGTTTTTATTTAATTTTAAGTTATGAATATGAAATATGTATTTATTTATATATTCCATATTATTTAAAACTAGCTTTTGCCCGCGACTCCGTCCGCGTAGACTACAGGGTTGGGTTCAGAATGAAAATAAGTTGTAGTCTATTTTACTCCACAGAGTCCCATTTATGTCCATATCAAAAATCGTTTACATCGGTCAAATGAATTAATCGTGAAAGCGTAACAGAAATACTCGTATAGTTACAGTCGTCTACACGTCGTTTCATCATTCTAGCTTCAAAAATGACGAATTTCCACACAAACTTTCACCCCTATTTTTATTTTACCCCCTTAAAGGTACATTTTTTTACAAACTTTGAATGTCATATTTATTTATATCTAATCAACAAAAATAAGTTTCAAGCTTCTAGCTTCAAAAATGACAATACTTCCATACAACTTTTCATCCCCCCTTAAAACCCCTTTTCCTTGATAAAAAGTAGCCTATGTCCTTTCTCAGAGTCTAAACTATCTGTGTACCAAATTTCATTTAAATCGGTTCAGAAATTTTAGCAGGAAAGCGAGACAGACAGACAGATTTACTTTCGCATTTATAATATTAAGTAAGGATAAGGATTTAAAAAAATAGCCTATGTCCTTTTTTAAGGTCTCATTTTTGTCCATACCAAAATTAATCCAAATCAGTCAAAATGGTTTAGGTGTGAAAGCATAACACAGGCAGTGTTACTTTCGTATTACAATATGTGCTCATCCCACGGGAACTCTTCATATTCCCGGGATAAAACGTAGGTTATGTTACTTCATAGTGTCCCATTTATATTCATACCAAAAATCATATAAATCGGGCGAATAGTATAGACGTGAAAGCCCATTCCCACGGGAATACTACATTTTCCGGGGTATAAAGTATCCTATGTTTCTTGGGTGGGTCCCATCTACCCCCATACTAAAAATCATCTAAATCGGTCAAATGGTTTAGGCGTGAAAGCATAGCATAGGCAGTATTACTTTTGCATTACATTATATGCTTATCCCACGGGAACCCTACATATTCTTGGGATAAAATATAGTCTATGTTACTTCATAGGATCACATTTATGTCTGTAAAATACTTCATTGATATCGGTCAAACGGTTTAGGCGTAAAAGCAGAATATTGACAGAGCTACTTATACCCATTCCCACGGGAATACTACATTTTCCGGGATAAAAAGTATCCTATGTTCTTTCCCAGGCTCCAACCTATCTGTGTACCAAATTTCATTTAAATCGGTTCAGTAGTTTTAGCAGGAAAGCGAGACAGACAGACAGACAGAGTTACAATCGCATTTATAATATTAGTAAGGAAAGTAAGGATTAAATGTCAAATACATACAGGGATATAACTAAGAACATACGTATATATGCATGTATATTATCACGCCTGTATCCTATAGGTACCTACGCAGAGTTTCAATTCTACACCCACATTTCGTAATTACTTTAATTTTTTGTCATTTTTTTAACATAATTTTACATCGAATATTACTTTTAACGACGTCACATATTTGGCGTAGTAAATAGTATGCCTTTACTTTACGAACCTGTACCAAAGAAATTGACAATTTACTGTTTATTCTCCAATTTCAAAGTCTACTATCGTTTCTGTCAATAGTTTGTGTATAAATTATTGATTGTAGTATTAATGAATACTACAAACCATAAGATAAAATCTCAGTCAACTGAATATGTGACGTAATCCCACATTATTGCGTTTAAGATATTTTTTATTTCATATTATGAAATTAAAATATATCAATGAATACAGATAGAAAAACAAACATATGGTATTTTTGTTCAATGCTTATTCACATTTTGTTGTCAATTACGTTTAAATTTTGAGTTATTAACACTCTAAGACGGAACAGAACACGTAAAAATGTGTAATCACATCATCTAAACAAATAAGGTAATTATGCTAATCAAAACGTCATTCGACCGTCTTGTTTTTTAATTGTCTTGACGTAAAAATCTTTTTTTTCCTACCTTGATGAAAAGCTCGCTTAAAGTCACCCTTGTACAAGGGACTAAAAGCGAGTTTTTCATCAAGTTAGGAAAAAAATCGTATACGCACTTACTTTTCTCCCTAAGTGCGTAATGTAGATACTATTATTTCAACTAATTCCGACCTAGATGGCCTTCCCTATCACTGATGAAGATATATTGGTATTCCATTGTTTCATAGTTTCTACGTTAAACACAAGTTAATTGAGCCATTTGCACAACATCGACACTTGTATTACAATGTGTGTTCCATTTGGCGCTCGGTCAATGAATCAATGGTACCTACTAACGACGAATGTGTGCCCACTTAATTATATTGTTGCAACCTAAATTGGTATTGCTTAGCTTACCTCTAAGATTGATAAATCTATACATATAATATAAATGCAGTGCTGTTTGTAATGTCAAATTAACAACTTTTACTGATTGCGGGTATATACGCGTTACCTATGACGAAAAGGCAATTTTTTGTCTGCTTTGTTTGCGCAAATCTCTAAAACGACCGGACCGAATTTGTCTGGACTTGACTTTGAGAAATTGGGACTTAAACATAAAAACTATGCTTTGAATGCTATGGACATTTCTTCCTGAACCCAAGTTTTAAAGTTACGCATACGGAGTTGCGGGCTTGTATTAAAAAAAGAAATGCAATAATATCATAATTTTAATTTGGTAATAATAAAATGTCACCAAGTTTTTTTTTACGGATATTGTTAGGCATACATTTTTCATATATATCCTTTATTATATAAATAAGTGCCGATTTCTATGAAAACATACCTTTAAGACCTTATTGGCCCTATCCCACCACACACCCGCCGCTGTAACTCCAGGATCAACAGCGGCACGCACAGTAATTTGTCATAATCCCGCAACGAAGTTAATTAGAAAGACAATATAAATGAGGAGTTGGAAACAAAGAGTTGTTCACTTCCCTCCATAGCAAAGCGGGTGACAAAAATTTTGTGAAATTAGACGCAATTAACGCACCACGGGTAAATAACTGTATGAGTTTTATTGAATAAATTGGACCTAAAGTGCGAGCTGTAATGTAGACTTCCAATAATAGGCATGGCAAAAACGCTGGAAAGCACGGAAATTCTTCCTAGATTCAACTTCTATTCTGTATAATAGACAACACCAGACGTTACATGCATACTATTGAGCATACTGTTACGCTCATCGGACCGAATATTGCACTCCCAAAGGATATGATGTGCGGACTGTTCATATTCGCAATTATTTGTTGAGCATTGGCACATAGGAGAATCAACCAACTTAAATGAGAATAATTTGCTACGAAAATTACCTTTAAGACCTGTAAAAAATTTCCCTCGTATAATATTTTCCATAGAGGATAAGCGCAACAACACAACCGAAGTTTATAGCCTACAAAAGGCATTATGCGGGCTTAACTAGAAAAACATTCAGGGATTTTTTGCGTGATATAGTTATACAACCACGGCCTTTTAATTTTCAATTCAGCTTCTGAAAAGAAAGCGTAATTCAAGTTTGATAATTCAACCACTAGCTGCCAGATAATAATTGAGTATTTACTACTAGTTTTGCTGTTAATTTAATGACTAACACTTTTGTCACCATATAAATAATAAAACTTTTTTGCCGGAAATAATTTTGTATCGCAGTACCACAAGCTCATTTTGCTACATCTTGAACATCTTATCATATCATGGATATTAAAAGATATATTTTTAAAAATAGTACACTCTTTAATATAGCTCATTCATTAGTCTACACACAATAAACACCAAAGTAATTTTGTCTTTGTCTGTCCGTCTGTCTGTTACGCTTTCACGTCTAAGAGGTTGGATCGATTTAAATGATTCTAGATTTTATGACAGATAAAACCTTGGGAAGGGACATAGAGTTAGTTATTTTTATTCCGGAAAAATAAAGTTCTCCCTAGGAATAAGAATAGAATATAAAACTACGCCGGAGCTGAGCCGGGCCCCAAACTAGTTTTTTTTATATATTATCTCTATTTTATTTATATATTATATTTTATCGCTGTGTTAGAATATTTCATTGAATATATTTAATGGCAGCCCCGTGGCGCAGGATTCTAGCTTGCGAAACGAAATGTTTGTGTGATCCACAAATAAGTATTTCTTTCGGGTCGGGGTGTTTGTGAGACCGAAAAGTCTCTTGTAGTTTTTGATACCCGCGACACAAGACTTGTACCCTAGTGTGGGGGTCAGAACTATATATGTATGTGAATGTTAGGTGTATTTATTTATTTAATGATAAAAACTATTATTTTGAAACCTCGTAGTTTAGTTCGAATGTTTTCCAGCATCCATAGCTATTTGTTGTTGCACAATTTGAACACCTGCTTGTAACTCAATATACACTTAAGTAATTAGTTATTTCTGTAACTGGTGTGTGTTGTGATTGCATAAATACATACTGGCAATGTTTTAAGATTAAGTCCTCCTAACTCAAATGTACAAAATCTTTTGTAAGGGCTGACTGCAAGTAGGTATTAAGAGCTCAATCCCAAAGCACTTTACTTGTTCCATTTTATTTCATTATCGTTATGTTTTGATCTAAATCAAACACAACACACCGATTGATTTCTATTAGATTAGATAGACACCAATGTCTTACCTATACCTAGTCAGGTCATAAATTCTGTCACATGTTTAATATAAAATAATTGAAACAAGTTTATTCATTATGTAACCATTTATATACCAAAATGAACTTAACAAAACATAGATTCTTATGACACTAAAGTTTATTCAAAATGACCTCCGTGATTTTCAATACAGGCCTTCAATCTGCGCGGCCAGTCGTCTATCGCAGCACGAACGAGGTCCATGTCAATATCGGCGGCTGCCTTAATCAAGGATGTCTTGAGTGACTCCAAATTGGGATGAGGCTTTGAGCACGCCTTATCCTCCAAGTGTTACCATATCTTGTAATCTAACGGATTCAAATCTGGACTGGAGGAGGGCCAGTCTTCGTGCCGGATGAAGTCGATTTCACGCGCCGCCAGCCAGTCTTGTGTGCTCTTCGCTCTATGAGCTGGCGCCGAATCTTGTTGGAATAGCCAGTGCCTGTTATTGAACATGGTATGAGAAACAGGCTCCACAAGGTTCGTCAGGACTGTATTTTGATACACAACTGCATTCGTTTTTACACCTTTCTCACAAAAATGTACCTCTGTTAAGCCCCAATAAGAAACTCCCAACCATACCATGAGCGAGGATGGAAAATGACCTCGTTGGACACGCGGAATACGGTTGCTCGCTTCTTCACTACTGTGTGCGTACACCTTATCATTTTGTTTGTTGTAGCTCTCTTCTACGGTAAAAAAATTTCCATCCGAAAAAAGAATTTCCCGATATTTTTTTCCCGCGTACCGCTTCAACAAAGCGCGGCATCTCTTCAGTCTCAGGTCCATTAGACGAGCATTCAAACGATGTCCTGTTTTTCTTCGATATGCCCGAAGCCCTAAGTCTTCACTTAACACCCTTTTCACCGTGGTTCTGCTTAACCCCATCTGAAGGGCCAACAGTTTCTGCTTATGTTTGGGATTTCTTTGAATTCGCGCCTTCACAGCTTATATCACTGCTGGACTCCTAACATACCGAGGGCGACCACTTTTTGACCTGTCATCTACACTGGAGTCTTCATTGTATCGTTTGATGGTACGATAAACGAATCTTTTGGTTATATTCAAATTTTTCAGTATGTCATAAATTTGAATTGGCGCGTAACCGTAACGATGCAACGCAATAACTGCAACACGGTCTTCTTTAAGCGTCCACTCCATATTTAAAAAAGAGTAAAATTCTAAAAAGTATACCTACATTTTTATTTTCATGAACAATTCGAAATTCGAATTCAATAAACTTTTTTGTGGCCAGTATTCTAAAAGAAAAGTTTTTACTGTGTGACAATACTTATGACCTGACTGTGTATAAATCGCAACAAAACAATAAGTACCATTTATACATACAACTTACGCCTGTATCTCCGAAGGGGTAGACTGAAATCCCAATTCTGTCCTGTTACTGAGTGTTTAAAAACACAAAAATACTGCTCGACAAGGGAATTGAACCCGGGAAATCATGATCACACGCCGCACGCTTACACCACGGGATCTATAAGGAGGTTTTGTTTACTATTTTACCATTATTTATATTATAGCACGTCAATTCTTCTTATACCTATATGAGGAGCGCGTTCGAATTCACGGTGAAACGAATTAAATGTCTGAACATAATCATCCCAAATTCAAACATTCAATCTTTTTTTATCATATTTATCTTCAAGGGTGGATGCGTAAAAACTTATGTGCAAAGCCCTGCGTACCTTGAAGGTTAACAGAAAAATTCTTATATTTATCTGTGACTTGAATAATAAATAATATATCTGCCACATAATTATCGAATAACGTACGATTGGATTATAGATGTTATTATAAGTACCTAACCAAACACATAAACTTTTTAATTGGACTTCATAATTATTGAAATTTCTATGTTGAAATAAACGTGTGGTTCTTACTTCAAGAAAACGAAGAATAAAAAGTAGGAGAAATCTCGCCCTTAAATTTATTTTTATAAAAAGAAAACACGTCTTAACTATGCACCACCAGAATGTGTGTCTACTGTTAAAGATAACTATAATTTAGGTAGACCGCGATACTGAAAAATAATTTTGGAGATCGAATCAGTGGTCTCTTGAATCGTTGGTTAAGCAATACAAAGTGTTTTAAAGAGTGATACTGTAAGCGGTTGGGAACCGGTCCGTGACGGCAGACAACACCGTTACAACCGTCGGACTAGACGTTGACAAAGTGACCTAGCGTTTGCAACAACACACGGCACGTATTTGGATTGTTTGAAGCAACCTAAATAAATAATAATTTTATATTCATCAACATCATCAACTGCTCATATACGTCCCACTGCTAGGCACGGGCCTTCTCTACAACTGAGATGTCAGGTAATACACATGGACTTTTTCATAGACTTTTACGAGAAGTAAGTAAAGAAATAAATAAATTTAATCAAATAACGCGTTTCATATATATTGCAGACGATTATTTATGACTGTAGTGTCGTCAATAATGCAGACTTTTTGTATATTTTCAGTTAAACACAGCCAAATTTAGTATAAAAACTGGATTCCGAGCAATCACACACGACATCATTTTCCAACCATTAACAACAAAAAAAGGAAAATAATTAGTTTTGGCTCAATATGTGCAAGATGTAAAAGAAGTGTGAGTATAATATGAGCCACATCATTGAAGATCATGTAATTCGTCAGACATCAGTGACATCGACGCCAAACAAAACATCCTTAAATATAAACATTTTCTTTCTGTTTTAGCAATCTTTGACGTAGTATAAACATATTACGATCCATTTCAATGTAATAATGTAGTAGCAAGTAAAAAGTTTTTTTTTTCGTGACGTATGTTTATGTATTTTACACGTAAATTTCGCTAGTAAAAAGTGACAGTTAGTCTGTCGAAAGTTCCCTTTTTGGCCACGGCGCGCGCTACGATCCATTCGTGGTTCCCCCACCTCCTACTTCGCACCCAGCCAATACTAGCTGTGGGGCGGTATTTTTAATTCTGTTCTTATTATTTTTATTTTATTTTATTTTATTTTATTAAAATTGGTCTCCAAACTAAGATTACACATGACATGCTTAAACTAACATATTAAAAAGAAAACTTTGTGCATCTTATAATAGGACGACACAGCTTGCACAATTTACAGGAAATATAATCAGATATAAAATTTAAGAATAGAGAAAAAAAAAAGAACATACGACATAAACTTAAAATCATAACAAAACATAACATTTTAACAAAAATCGTGGATATAATTAAAAATAATGCAATAACAGACAATAGAGAAACAAATGAAATCAAATAATTATTAATCAAAATAACTTAAATATAAATAAAATTAAATTAAAATTAAATGCTACTTAAATTAAACAACAAAATATTACTAAAGTAAAATTATAACACTATTTACGGTACATAGAATTATGAGGCGTCAACACTTAGATCATTAGCTAGTGTATTTGTAATAAGTCGTTTGAAATTCGGTAAGGTGTTATTGAATACATCTATGTCCAGAGAGTTGGCTGATATTTCATTGTATTTGTATGATAATCTAGCTATAGGCGAATGTAAACCGAGGTTGGTTCGGGCACGTGGGGCTTTAAATAATGGGCTACGGTAACGAGGGACTCTTCGCGGCACATTAATACATATCTTGCTCAATAGATCCGGGCAGTCGATATGATTATTTAAGATTTTATAGAGAAATATAAGGTCAGACATGCTCCGACGCGCCTGTAAAGACATTAGATTAAAGAAACGCAGTCGGTTCTCATATAATTTTACTGATCTTTTAACCTTAGCTCGATGGGCCAAAATTCGAACGAAACCTTTTTGCACGTTCTCAATCCTTGCCACGTGAGCCTGATAAGAAGGATTCCATACCGTACTGCAATACTCTAGTTTACTCCTGACAAAACTATTATATAATAATATTGTAGTAGACTGCAGTTTGAAATCCTTAGAGGAACGCAAAACGAATCCAAGGCATTTACGAGCTGAGCTTATTATATGGTCATAATGTTCAGTAAAACGCATTTCACTATCCATATAGACACCCAAATCGCGGATGCTATTCACTTTGTTCAATGGTGTTCCCTGTATATTGTAAGCTGATTTTACTATATCACGCTTTCGCGTGAATGTTATGTGGTAACATTTATTACTGTTTAAGACCATTTTATTTTTTGCACACCAAAGATTTAGGGCGTCTAGATCAGTTTGCAATAATTTTGAGTCCAATTCTGACTGTATTACACGAGTTAATTTTAAATCATCCGCAAAAAGATAAGGAATGGAATTTTTAAATACATGTGGAAGGTCATTTACAAAGATGTTAAAAAAAAGAGGTCCCAAGTTAGATCCCTGAGGTACGCCCGATGAAGCTACGAATGGTATAGATTCTGTTCCATTAATAACAACAGAAGAAAGCCTATCTTCTAAATATGAACTACACCACTGTAAAGCAACATCAGTAATACCAACCATCTGTAATTTTTGGGTGATTAAATTGTGGTTTACTTTGTCAAATGCTTTAGAGAAGTCTGTATATATAGCATCGACTTGTAAACCTTGATCTACAGCTGTTGATAAATTGCTGACAAAGGTGATTAGATTCGTATTAGTTGATTTTTTATTCCTAAATCCATGTTGGTCGTCGGACAGATAAAATTTTACATGGTTGTACAGAATTGGATACACCAGTTGTTCAAATACCTTCGACAGAGTAGACAGAATTGAAATGGGGCGGTAATTACTGATTATTTCGCGTTTCCCACTTTTATAAATTGGTACTATTCTAGCACGCTTCCATTCAGTTGGAAATATGCCGGAGTTTAGGGATGCGTTATAAATATTTACAAGCGGTATAGATAGTTGAGCGGCACACCGCATCAGAAAAATTGGAGGTATGTTATCAGGGCCGGTTCCTTTGGAAAGATCAAGCGCCTTAAGCTTTTTTGTTACATTGTCAGTAGAAATGACTAAATTATCAATTTCTGGCATATTGGAGTGAATACTATGATCATTACTAAACTTATCATCACGATTTGTTGGTTCATACACTGAAGAGAATTGTTTGGCAAATAAATTGCATATATCTTTAGTGTTACTTACTTGTTCGTCTAGAAGAGACATTTGCATCGGGTAAGATGATTCATGCTTACGTAATTTTTTTACATGAGTCCAAAAGTATTTAGAATGTTTTGTTATCGCGGTTTCAATGTCAGAAATATATTTCTTGTAACACAGCTTCAAAAGTAAGTTGGAATCTTTTCGTAAGTAATTAAATTCTATGATGTCAAGTGGGTCTTTATACTTCTTAACTTTTTTATGTAATGTGGCTTTCCGATTTAGTATTCTTTTCAGGACGGGAGAATACCAGAAAGGATATTTTCCCCGATGATATACAGTAATTGGCACATGTTTCATGATTATTTCTTTTATTACGATATAGAATTTATCGACCATACCGTTAACATCACTACATGATTTGAATTCCTCGGTCCAATTAATATTCTCTAACAGTTCTATAATTGATTCGTAATCAGCTTTGTAAAAGTTATATTTTTTTATAGGCTTAGATAAAATTTTCGTTTTAGTATAGATGGACGGGGTAAATTCAATAGGAGGGTGATATCTATCTACCTCTCTTATAGGGTCAATGCATTCATTGATGTTGATGGTATTAATATCAGACAGAACTAAATCAAGAGTTTTTTGTTGAAAATTTTTAGTATGATTAAACTGTTTCAAGTTATGCAAATCCATAAAATCGATTAAAATATCCCTAAAGTAGCCGGCACCAGATGAAGGTGTTAATGCGTTGCTGTCATCGGACTCTTTTTGTATCCAGCCAATATTGCCTGTGTTAAAATCGCCTACAATTATGGTATAACTATTGCTACTAACGTCCATTACTGATGAGCAGTTATCGATAAAATGTTCAAAAGATTGTCTGCTTAATGGTGGGGGTAAATACACAGCACACAAGTTTAATGTTTTAAAAGTGTTGTTGCTCTGTATGTTTATTGCAACCCACAAGTCCTCGCAATTGCTATCCCACTGAGAAATTCGTCGTGAGTCAATTTTTTTAGTAATCGCTATCAATACTCCCCCTCCTGTCTTTTTTTGACTGTTGAATGGAGAAGTTTCCCTATCCCGTCTATAGACCAAGAAATTATCACCAAACAATTCGGAATCATATACACTACTAGTAAGCCAAGTCTCTGTCATAATATAAACATCATAATCACTATTGCATAAATGTTGACGTACGTCTGCCATACTACTATTTAAGCCTCTTGTATTTTGGTAGTAGAATCTAATAGAATCGAATTTAACAGTGTCATTATAAATAGATTACACGATACATAAATTTAACATAACTTAAAAAAGATACTGTTAAATCATTTGTTTCAATTTATCTAAGCAACTAATTAAAATTGTGTCTGAAGTTTCGTCTTTCCGCATGAAAATCCTGCCATTGCGGATCCACAGAAACTTATAACCCAATTCCTTAGATCGCTTACGGGCTGCAGCGTGGATGAGTTTATTCTCAGGCGAGAGATGTTCCGCAACAAATATTGGCTGGGGGTTGTCAGTACCAATTCCCAAATGGGCAGTGTTCAGCTTATCCTTTTTATTGATTTTATTAAATGTATTTGCTGCTGCAAGGAATGTATTTCGTAATCGAGTGCTACTGAATTTGACGATTATAGATCTAGGTCTTTTATTCTGTGGGTCTTTTTTAGCAATCCTTGTACAGTGTTGTATATCCGACTCGTTGATGTTGCAGTTAATTACTTTTCCAAGTTGCTTCACAGTAGTAATTAGGTTTTCAGCTCGATGTTCTGGAACGCATTGTATTTCGACATTATCAGCCCGAGCATGCTGTTCCATAAGATTCATGCGCTTAGTGACGTCTTTAACAGTGTTCTCCAAAAGGGTATTGCTCTTTTCTAACTCTTGAATCTTAGCGGACTTTTCTTCTAATAAGTGTTTCATCTCTTCATACTTGTCGTTAAAAAAGGACAATGATTGTTGTAAGCTACTTATTGCCTCGTTTATTTTGTTAAAATGTCCTTCCATTATATTTTTTACTGTGTCTCGTAATACCCGGCCCATTTCCTCTCTAATCATAGCTCTAAGTGAATCACTAGTAATATCCATTGTTAATGTACTGCAAGTTGGGTTAGGTGATTCGCACGGAGATGGAAGTGTGTCAGAAGTAATCGTGCAATCGTTGTCGTTATTTGGAGAATTGCATGCGTCGCGCTGACAGGGGCTGTTCGGTCGTGGCATTCGGATGGGTGTATTTGTATTATCATATTTTGGTTGTTTGTTGAGACAGGCAGGGCATTTCCATACTCCTCTGCTCTCAATGCTCATCGATCGGAATTGTTTTTCGGGTATGTTTGCACAAATAAGGTCATACCACAGGCTACAGTTGGGACATTGGATGCCATTTCTACCTTTAAAGGTTTGCATGCAACCTGCACAACTTTTTGTTGCCATACTTAAGCCACTGATATTGAAAGATGAATTTAAATCTTGTAAACTTTTTAATTGTCTATGTAAGTATGAATAGTCCGAATTTTATTAGCACACAAGAATTAAAAATCACAACACAAATTTTGATCGGAAAAAATATTAAGTTTGTGGGGTTTGAACACGGGTACTGTCGTGTAGTCACCTAGAAGAACGCTCGTGACCGCTAGGCCAACTTACACAGTGCGCTGCGCGTTGAAATTATTGTTCTTATTGAAAGTTCTGCCGATCATAAAGAACGTTGCGGGTGTATTCAAAATTTGAATATTGCAATATTGATAACCGTCACGAATATTGTTTCTCACAGTTTTTGCACTATTTCTATGGGACACATTTTTCACTTTTACTGACACTTTGTTTTAGTTATGATTCTGGAGTTATATATTGATATTTTAGGTTTAAGAACTAGTTCAGTATTTGTTTATAGAAAGTTTGTTGACTCATTTTTTAACTTGAGTTTTTATCACTTTTCACCAAAACTGTTTTGAGATAACACTTGTACTTAGTAGTTGCACTATTGAGTTTACAATGTACTAATTATATTTGAATTTATAGTGGTTTAAATAATTTAAAAGATTTTAAATATACGGAGCTGATGTTTCCCGTGGCAGGTGTTGCCATACCTAGCTTATTCCCGGAGAACACTGAACTTAGTGGAATAAAATTTATCCTATTTTCTTTCCCAAGGTCTTATCTGTCTCCATACCAAAAATCGTTCAAATAGGTCCAACGGTTTCAGCGTGAAATCAGAGTTACTTTCGCATTTACAATATTAGTATAGATTCGTAATGAAAACATCGTGAAATAACCCGCTTACATTATATCTCGTTCACAAAGACTTTATTAAGTATGCAGACCCATAAATTGTCACTAGACATAACACGGCGGTTAAGAATATAGAATATACTTAAAGTAATAGAACTGCAAGTTAATCATCAAAAATATATTCAACTTTAAAATTATCAATTTAAATGTAAAATTAGAATTTGTTGTTTATTTTGTTAATGGTGCAATGATTTTTTGTTTTCATAACCTCTTCACCTAATGATGCAGCTATTAGTTTAATTCTGGCCCGTCGCAAAATATTATAAGCTAGCTGTCTGCGTGATTTACAATTCTTACGAAAGATTCAGTTTAACCAGTATTTATGGATTTAATAAGCTTAGGGCACGGGTTTACAGAAACCATAAGCTACTTAGAGAAAAGTGAAGTAAACTACACAAGGGTTAAGTAGGTACTAGGTACCCATATTTAAATTTATATTATTTAAGGTTAGAGGTAAATTACTAGGCGAAAGAAAAAATCCTCTCTAATTTAATATAAAAACTTATTTCGTAACCATTTTCACTTCATGATTACAGTTTAACCAATAAAATAATACGACGGGACAATCGACATGGCGATGTGCCCGAAAAAAAAACGTCAATAGGCTCGTTCCATTATTACGTGGGATTTAAACACATTTGGCGAAACGTAGGTGCAGAAATGCACCTCTTCCTACAAATTCGGCTTAGAGATGTGACTATATAGACATTTATATTTATGCAAAATATAATAAGTCTACCGTCTCTGGCCCGAAAAAAATCACGAAAGAATTCGCGGTTTAAATACGGATCTGCCCTAATCAATCATCCTCACAGCCATTGGTTTAACTGTATCCATTCTTGAACGGTATTCGTACGGAATTAGTGTCAAATGAGCAACAGTTATCTTAACAACGAAAGCGTGATACACTTAATTGAGTCCAAACGCTCACATTGGTTCAATGTGATTTAAGTGATTAGGCAAGAAGTCCCTTTATATTATTGAAGCGAATTTGTTTTGCCCAATTGTCATACAGAGTGGTTAGTACTTGTGATATTTACGAAAAAAGTAATGTTTACTCAAAAAGAGAAGAGAACGTGATATGCAGTAGAAACCTCTAGTACCTATTAGTATTAGTATTGGAGTTATGTATGACGAAAACGCGGTTTATTTTTTTCATTAGACCGATTTTGTGGGACTTTTACTGGATAATAGCTGATGTTACTGGGAGTGACATAAGCTAATTAAATTATTGGGAATGAATGGGGGATTTTTTAAAAACCATTTTGAAGTGAACTCTTATCCTAACCTAAGTTCGAAGGCGCGACGGGACGAAAATGCCAATTTACGAACTCATTTCCAGACTACGTGTTGATATTAAAATTTTCTAATACAAAAGCTCTACAACTAGGAGTCAAACCCGGGACGTCTCGATGCATGCCACACACATAAGCCGCAGGACCAACAAATAGAAAAAATATATATACAGTTCCAAAACACA
Source organism: Hemaris fuciformis (assembly GCA_907164795.1). NCBI lineage: Eukaryota > Metazoa > Arthropoda > Insecta > Lepidoptera > Sphingidae > Hemaris > Hemaris fuciformis. The sequence continues at coordinate 17,476,262 of OU015431.1, read as the reverse complement.
CTTACGCCTATTGTCCTTAAGGGATAAGCAGAGGTACATTTCTACAATCACGTTTCGCTACCCGTGACCCCGTAACAGAGGGTGAGCCTAACCAAAAATTTTGACTCGTAATTAATTTTAAAAGTGAGTTCGCCGCCTCAAGATTTCGCGTAAGATTTTTTTGTCAAAAAGTTTTATTTTTATAAGCTACAAATTTGACCACCAGGCTAAGAAAAAAATCATTCCACCCTAATATATATCCTAACCTGATTATTTAAAAAATAATAATATAAAAATTAAATTTTGTCAAAAAGTTTTATTTTTATAAGCTACAGATTTGACCACCAGGCTAAGAAAAAATCATTCCACCCTAATGGATATCCTAATCTGATTATTTAAAAATTAGAACATCTGACGCACTCGAATTTATTTTTCATTTTCAACCCATCATGCAAACGATCAGATTAACACACGTACATTATTAAAAATACGTAGGGCATGAATGTTATCAATATCTGACGCGCTCGAGTATGTCCATGCAACAGGATTTTTTTTCATTTTTGAAAATCTATAGCCGCTCCCACCACCGATGAAAAGGTATACATAATATTATTTATTTATTTTTTCTTTTTATCATCTAAACTTTGTAACCCAATAGGTCTCTTTGACGCTCGATTTATTTTACTCGAGTTATTATGCCCCATTTAGCATCGTGGGCCCCCTACTATAAAAAACATTACTCATTGCGATACGTTGTTGTAAAAAATCACCATTGCCTACCTAAATGTGTTGCTAGCGCTAACATAATGTAAATACACATTTTAAAAAAATATACAAATCTCTACAAAAACTTCTGTAACGTCCAAAGTTACAACAACACAGGCGCATTTTTGCACTCACGTTTTGAACTAAAGGTTAGTTAAACAACAGTAAATATAATTTACTTTAATATCGGAGTAAATTAGTCCTTTGAGGCTTCATTGAAGAATTTCATTAAAACAATAAGCTGCACATAATATGGCTCCTAATCCTATCTACCACAAGGCTTTTATTTCCATGATAAATCTACTGAAATGTGAGAAATCAGTGTTTGCGATGGAATGCGCTAGAGGGAGTAACTCTCGAAGTTGTTCAGGAGTACATTTACCTCGGTACAACGGTACAAGTAGGTAGGAACAACTTTGAGAAGGAGACCCTAAGAAGAATACAGCTGGGTTGGGCAGCGTTTAAAAAACTTCGTCGAATCTTTTCGTCACCCATACCTCAAAGCCTAAAGACAAAAAAAAGTCTTTAACGAATGCGTCTTTCCAGTCATGACATACGGAGCCGAGACGTGGACACTGACGATGCGGCTTATACACCAATTTAAGGTCGCTCAGCGAGCTATGGAGAGGGCTATGTTGGGGGTCTCTCTGAAAGATAGGATCAGAAATGATGCCATCCGCCAGAGAACCAAAGTTATCGACATAGCCCAGAGGATTAGCGAGCTGAAGTGGCAGTGGGCAGGTCACATTTGTCGCAGAACCGACAACCGTTGGGGGAAACGGGCTCTGGAGTGGAGACCGCGACTCGGCAAACGTAGTAGGCGCCCTCTGGCTAGGTGGAGTGACGATATTCGCAAGGTGGCGTGCTATAGGAAAGGCCTATGTCCAGCAGTGGACGTAAGAAAGGCTGCTGATGAATGAATGAATGATGGAATAGACCGATTATTTTCACAACATTTCAAGAGTTAGAGCATAAGATCTAGAGGTCTTGCGGTCCCTGGTTCAAATCCAGGTTTCGGCCTGAATTTGTGTGGACACCAAAGTGGACACACCATTCTTTTGTATGTTTTTCGGACATGAACTGTTTTTATGCCAATATATTATAATAAGTAACGGTTTTAAAACTAAATTAAGGATTAAGGCTATGTCAATAATAAGGGGCCACGCTTTATTTTGGTACAAGTCTTAAAGGAGGCTGGTGTCAAAATAGCTTAAAGATGTTTAAATGAAAATTATAGCAGGGAAATTTTCAATGATAATTATAAAAGAACTTAATCTGGTTATAACAGGAATTAATGTGCATAAAAGGTAAATATGGACTTAATAACGCTTTCATGAAACTTTTGACAGTGTGACGCACCACGAGGTTCACGACTTAGCTGTACGATGGCGCTGTAGGCATGGAGTATGGGAAACAGTACCTAAAGAATGAGGAAACTTTAACGCTGATATATTATTTCATGCCAACATTCATTCATTTATCAAGTCTACGGAAATTTTCAGGCCTGGCTGGATACCTAACCAAAAAATCCCTACGCTGGCATACCGACAAAAACGTCAGTGGCGCATTTTCGGGTTATGGAGGGCGGTGTTAAAATTTTAGTATGCGGTCATAATAGGGAAAACGCGTGTTTTTTATTTATTTTATTCTTGTAAAAAGTAACTCTATATTAAAAAAAATATACTTTAGCGCCTTTATTTTGTCGCGAACATTCAGTGACGTCAGCATTCGTAATATGAGCTACAAAGTGTTTAGATTGGGAATGAATTATAAAATAATAACTTGAGCGTTAACGCTCCGCACGGCTTGTCGAATTTCGGTAAATATGACTCGCACTAACGCTAGTAGCGTCGGAAGTTAATGATATGAAATTAAATTAAATGAAATAATGTTTATTGAATCTATAATGTCAATCACTTAGATCATCACTGATCATCATCATTGATTGGAAAGCAGTCAGATAACCGCGAATTCATCGACGAAATTAAAAATCGACGGGGCGCAGAGCGTTATGTCGTCTCTCTGGAAGGCCTTGCGGCGGGGTGATTTGCACCTGGATGTGCGCAGCATTTTATAGTACATTTTAAAATATTTATAAATTAAAAAAAAAAAAAAATTATTCAAACCAAAAATTGTACGTTTTCAAGTACACGTTCTTATATTATAAAAATTTGTTGTTATATTAAATTAAGTATCCTATATGGGTCAAAAAAATACTGTACCAGTATTAACAGTAATTTCTCAATATTTCGAATGCCTTACATTCTTTATTACTTGAATAAGAGATCTAAATATTAAAATGTCTTTTACTAACTATTTGCTTGGGGATATTTACAATTCAACAACATTTTATTTTGATTAAACATGTTATAAACAAATCCGAATTTTGAGCCTCGAAAATGACTCTAAAATTGAATTTAGGAAAACCTTCGTTCAATTGTCTTGTTATTTATCAAAATTTGCACAAAAACCTTAAATAGTTCTTCTTTAACTATTAAGATGACAATATTTCCTGAAATAATTGGTAATTAACATGTTTGTACGATTAGTCTTTCATCAATTTTAAGGGGTTCGAAAAGTACTGTTTTTGCTCAAATTACGCTAAAACCGCGTAAACGCTCTAACTCTCTCTAGCTCTGTTCATGCGCACAATTGATTTAGTTTGCTTTGAGGTACCTATTGACAGTGCAACAAGCCATCTTTATTGATATTAAATTCGATTTAACCCACTATTTATCCATACAAATTTCCACATAATGTCGTAAAAGTGTATTTTAATTTCTATTTATAATGTAAATGAAACAAAATGTTAAGATTATGAAGATTATATTATCATTTTACCCGAATACTACAGAAAAAATATGGCAGCAACGATTAGTGACTGCCTCGTGGTCCCGCGATACAAGTACCTATGTACATATGTGCCGTGCAATCTTGAGGTCTCGGGTTCGATTTCCGGGTTGGGCAAAGAATTATTGGATTTGCCACTAAGAAATTCTCAGTAGCAACACGGAATCTAGGAATGTGCCCGAAAAACGTCAATAGATTAGCTATTACGTGGGACTGAACCATACCAGAAGAAGTGTCTGTGCAGAAATGCACCTCTGCCTACACCTTCAGAGAATACACGCGTGAGGTCATGAATGAATAAATAAATAAGTCATTGAGAGAGAATTTTTTCTCCATAACCTTGGTAATTACTTCAATTAATCCAGGCTGCGAAATTCGGTAATAAGTGCCAGGATGCGAGCGGTCGAACCCAAGAATAGCCATAGCCAGCAAGCCAGTAGTCAAAGTTTGTCAAAAATTACAATAATAGCCAAGGCTGGCCAAAGGACGCCACAATTTACTATACGATAACATCAAAAATAGCCAAGAGTGGCCAAGATAGCCAAAGGACGCCAGACTATTGAATACATGAAAATATCAGCAATAGTCACAGTAGCCAAGGGAAGCCAATGGTCACCACTTTTTTTTTCACTGCCTCGTGGTCTCGCGGCACAAGTATGTGCCGTGCGATCTAGAGGTCCTGGGTACGATTCCGGGTCGGGCAAAGTGTTATTGGGTTTTTCCATTAGGAAATTCTCAGTAGCAGCACGGAGTCAGGAATTGTGCCCGAAAAACGGCATTAGGCTCGCCACCTATTACGTCGGACTGATACACACCAGGCAAAATGTGGGTACAGAAATACACCTCTGCCTATCCCTTCAGGGAATACAGGCGTGATGATAACCTCACATACATAAGTATGTATGTATTTTTTTCAATGCATTCTTACTGTCATGTATCTTAAGTAAGTTAGCCAACTTACACAGTTCATAGTTTCTGAGAAAATTTACGTGATGCAATAGCGCAGTGTTTCGGTTATGTATGAATGTATGTAGGTACATTTTACTTATTACAGCGATAGCACATGTTATTTGGGTCAGACGTAGTGATGCCCTCGAGGTATAGGCACGCGGTCGAGAGTCTCGGCAGTCGCGGATTCAAACCCCAGGTCTCACACCTCTGACCTTTCGAAGTGATGTGTGTATTCACAAAGAATTATCACATAGGTCAATCAAACCTGCACATTACCTGCACACCTAAAAATTCTTAGGAATTTCTTAGGTGTGTAGTCCGCCAACTCGCACGAGACCTGAACCCTCTCAGTTGTAGAGGAGTCCTGCGCCCAGCAGTGGGACGTATCTGGGTTGATGATGTGGTTTGGTAATTACCAATCTATCTATAATCTACTAGCTCGGGCTCGGCTTATCCGGATTACTTCTAACATTACCAGAGGTTCATTTTTTGTGGTGAAAGAAATAAAAAACGGTTACAAAAGTATTAAGAGCGAATTACCCGACCGCTGCTTTTACACGCAACTCTTTTTTGCCTTATTAATATAACAGTATCTATATTTCGTATTAAGGTTGAAGTTTGAACTTTGTCCTATGAGATATTTCTAAATAAAAAGTAGTTATTTTTAGAGATAATTATAGATTGATTGAAGGCAAAGTTTTTTTTTCAATAGACGCAGTGATTAAATACAATTTTACACGTTGCATAAAAATTACGCGTGTACAAACATTACGCCAGCATATTCTGTTTTTGTATCCCATAGCATAGAGGAAGGCAAAGACTAACGGCCTTACTTATAAATATTAGTTATTCTAACCTCTATTTAAACATACTTTGTCTCGTTTCTTGTAACGTCACATGTCAATCAATAGAGCAGACCAAAGCATGTTTAAAAAAAGTGTAAAATTGACGATTCAAAAGAATTTGTAAAAGTCTATTTGAATAAAGATAATTTGATTTTGACTTTAGTAGTTAATTCAACTAACGATTATAAGTGAGGCTCTAAAAGTCTCCATCTTGCACAGCGCTGATATTATATTACTGTCGCTCTAATTTTATTAATGAGGCAGTAAATAATTTCTTTTATTTCCCTAGAAATATTTCATTCATTATAGTAAGTTTTTATTATTTGTTATAAAAAAAAATTAAACGTGGCGTATCATTTATATCTGTACTACGAGTATAAGTCTGTTCCAGCTATGTAGTTATTAGTAATGCCGTGTAAGTCTTATGACGCGAAATAAAACGTTATATAATTATGGCAGGCTAACACAACATATATGAATATGAAGGAAAACTTAATAACTCTGCCCGACCCAGTAATCAAAAACTGGACATTTGGGTCGTACCACAGATACACAATTGCCGCATATCGTATTACACAAAAAATATTATTTGTATATAGTTTAACTTTTAACATAAAGAAAACAAAGTAAGCCTTCAACAACATCTTTATTGTGACAATAACACTTAACTACGGAACAATTCAGGGAGGTTATTATCATACTGTGGAAATTTCATTAAAACATAACATCCTATTGTACAAGGACATTCTAACACTAGTAGTTAAAGCTAATAGGACACGCTCTTTAACGACGGAAAATTAATAACTTATCACGGAAAGCGATAATGGCATGTAACACCATGATGGGGTTTACCTACACTTCGTTTTTGGTGGTCACATTCTACTTTATATTTCCAGTGCTATTAAAGATATTTGAGATCCTAAAATGAAATGAACATGAACAAATATGTCCCTAGAAGTAATATTAAAACTTACAACGTGGAAATATGACTTGATAAAAAGTACAGGAAGTTGTTAGGCACAGAGCAATTTAAGATTTGGGATCTCCTTGGGCACTATTCAGCAGTGGAAATTCCTGTAGAGTGTAGACGATAGAAAATTGATGAAATGTGAATTGCTTTATACATTTTTAGCAGTACTAGGAGCATAACGTTAATTTCGGAGACGTATATTTCATTGCTCACTTGGAATAAATTAGCACGTGCAATAAACAATCGTGAGTCACGGGATCGAAAACGCTATTGAGAACTCCATATAAAATTCTAAGTTTTAATAAGGAATCTGGAATTGTGCCCAATAAAAGAAAATTGGTTCGGCACCATTTAATTTAACCTTGAAAATGGTTGGCGTGACTTGAGTTCACAAATGTCCTTAAACTTTTTTAATATGTATGTAATAACTATTTATGGACTGAACTTTTATAAAATTGGTTGGAAATACCCAGTGGCGGTACTTCCATAGAAGCCTAAAAGCCCAGGTTGCCTTACAAAATTCTGAATAATAATATTTAAGCTTTAAATATTTATTTTACAAAAGGAAATTGACATATAAATGATAATGCCTTGCATACCACCTCTAAGGCCCACTTCAATGTTGTCATGGGGGATTTTAATGCTAAAGTGGGAGTACAAGCAAGCGGCGAAACGGTAGTAGGACCACACGGATTTGGTTGCAGGAATCATAGGGGACAAATGCTCGTCAACTTCCTGGAACAAGAAGGGCTCTTCCTAATGAATTCTTTCTTTAAGAAGCAGCCCCAACGGAAGTGGACGTGGCAAAGTCCCGATACTATGACGAAAAACGAGATTGACTTCATCATGACTGATAAAAAGCGCATATTTAGAGATGTCTCAGTGATCGCTAGGTTTAAAACCGGAAGCGATCACCGATTCCTACGAGGCACTCTAAATATAAATTACAAGCTTGAACGAGCCCGTCTGATGAAGTCCACGCTCCGGCCAAATCTGCTCAAATCCGTGGTGGGGTCTGAAGTGTTCCAGTTAAAGCTGGAGAACCGTTTCGCTGCCCTGGAAACCACAGTTGACATTGACCAGGAACTCGCCCAAGTGGTGGGTATACTCCGGGAAGAGGGGACAAAGTTCTGTGAGACGCAACGTACCCGTAAGAGGTCCAAACTCTCTGCAGAATCTCTGCAGCTAATGAAGCAGCGACGCGAAGATCCCACTATCGCTCCGTCAGATGAGCGGGCTTTGAACAAGAAGATTTCAAAGCTGGTAAGGCGTGACCTCCGAAGCTCAAATACACGCTTCATAAAAGAAGCGATTGAGCAAAATCGGGGGTCCAAAGTCTTTGTTCAAACGCGAAATCGAAGCCATCTGACGAAGTTGCGAAAACGTAGTGGAGAAGTCGTCACTGCTAAGCCGGAGATTCTCGCGGAGATTCGGGACTTTTACGGTCAATTATACACCTCACATGCGTCCTGTCCCCCACCCGAGAGTGAAGACCCGAGGGCCACTTTAACCCGCCACTATTCCGAAGACCTGCCAGAAGTCAGCCTAGACGAAATCGAGATTGCTCTTGGGCAGCTTAAAAATGGAAAAGCCCCCGGAGAGGATGGAATTACAACAGAGCTCATAAAAGCTGGCGGAGCTCCTACGCTGAAACAGCTACAGCGCATATTTAACTCCATCCTCTTTTCGGGGAGAACTCCTAAGGCATGGAGCAGGAGTATGGTCGTCTTGTTCTTCAAAAAAGGCGACAAAACCTTATTGAAGAACTATCGGCCCATCTCCCTGCTTAGCCATGTCTATAAGCTGTTCTCAAGGGTGATCACGAACCGTCTCGCGCGCAGACTCGACGAGTTCCAACCCCCCGAGCAGGCCGGGTTTCGTGGAGGATATAGCACCATAGACCACATCCACACAGTGCGGCAGATTATACAGAAGACTGAAGAATATAATCAGCCCCTGTGTCTTGCCTTTGTGGACTATGAGAAGGCTTTTGACTCTATCGAAATCTGGTCTGTTCTGGAATCTTTACAACGGTGCCAAGTCGATTGGCGATACATCCAGGTGTTGAGATGTCTGTATAACGCCGCGACTATGACCGTCCGAGTACAAAAACAGCAGTCTAAACCAATTCCAATGCATCGAGGAGTGAGACAAGGGGACGTTATCTCCCCTAAATTGTTCACAAATGCATTGGAAGACATGTTTAAGACACTGAACTGGAAAGGACGCGGCATAAACATTAACGGCGAGTACATCTCACACCTGAGATTTGCAGACGACATCGTCATCGTGGCTGAAACCGTTGAAGATTTACAACAAATGCTGTCTGATCTGGCTAATTCTTCAGCACGCATCGGTCTCCGGATGAACTTGGATAAAACCAAGGTCATGTTTAATGCACAGGTTATTCCGGAACCGATTGCGCTTGACGGAGTAACTCTCGAAGTTGTTCACGAGTACATTTACCTCGGTACAACGATACAAGTGGGTAAGAACAACTTCGAGAAGGAGACCCGAAGAAGAATACAGCTGGGTTGGGCAGCATTTAAAAAACTTCGTCGAGTCTTTTCGTCACCCATACCTCAAAGCCTAAAGACAAAAGTCTTTAACGAGTGCGTCCTTCCTGTCATGACATACGGAGCCGAGACGTGGACACTGACGATGCGACTAATCCACCAATTTAAGGTCGCTCAGCGAGCTATGGAGAGGGCTATGTTAGGAGTTTCTCTGAAGGATAGGATCAGAAATGACGCCATCCGACAGAGAACCAATGTTATCGACATAGCCCGAAGGATCAGCGAGCTGAAGTGGCAGTGGGCAGGTCACATCTGTCGCAGAACTGATGACCGTTGGGGGAAACGTGTTCTGGAGTGGAGACCACGTCTTGGCAAACGTAGTGTAGGACGCCCTCTGGCTAGGTGGGGTGACGATATACGCAAGATGGCTGGCAGCGGTTGGATGAGGAAGGCCGAAGATCGAGCCCAGTGGCGTGCCATAGGAGAGGCCTATGTCCAGCAGTGGACGTAAGAGAGGCTGATGATGATGATGATGATATAAATGATAATATCCTGACCTCGCAATAAATAATTATAAACTAGACATTGCACGTGTAACGCTTTTAGGCTTCTATTGAAGTAGGTACCGCCACTGGAAATACCATAATTGTGCGAGTGAAGCCGCGGACAAATGCTGATAAAGTAGAATATAACTTCAATCGGAAACTACGCCGCGCCGTTAAGATGCACGTAAACTCATCCGACGATTGCAGTGAATGTGACAATTCCCTAGCAATTAGTATCACTCATAATGAGACTTACAATTTCCTGAACGCCTATAAAAGATATAACCGACATAATTGTGTAAGGTTGCGGTTGCGGCCGCGTTGTTAGAATCAATCATAATAATTTAATAGTGAAGACAAGAGGTGAATAGCTTACGAGCCTTTCACAATACGAAATAATCCCCCTTAAGTAATACGAGTATATGTTAAGCGCATTATCTTCACACACACGAGGTGCAACGTTAACCACGGGGCTCCAAAGATTTTTTGGAAGGAACCATCATCCAACTACGAACACTCTGAACTAGGTGGTAAACTATTTTTTGAAATGACTGATTCTAAGTATATTGTATCCATTATATTATATTCTATTGTATTTTGTGGATTCAATAAATTATTTGATATAATAATGCTTTGCATCATTATAAGCATCTCTATCCGCCTTGAGACCCAACGAACGTCCATCTCTACGTTTGCCGATACGCGGCAATTATATTCTAGAACCTTCTTAGATAAAATTAAATATTGTGTACACCTGCATGTGAGACTGCACCTACCCACAGTAATTAGTTTTTTTCCATCACTTTGAATTAGATGATCATCATCATCAGCCACTGCTGAGCAAGGGCCTCCTCTACATTTGAGTGTGTTAAGGCCTTAGTCCACCACGCTGGTCTAGTGAGGGAATACACATCTAAGAAATTTAGATGTGCAGGTTTCATCACGATGTTTTCCTTCACCGTTAAAGTCCGTGATAATTCTTTGTGAATACACACATTACTTCGAAAAGTCAGAGATGTGTGCCTGGGGTTTCAACCCGCGACCGTCGAGATTCTCGACCGCGTGCCTAAACCTCGAGGCCATCACGACTTAGATTAGATTGTATTCTTTATAAATTATGATGTGAAGAACAACAACAGCATATTATTCATGTATCGTGTGAGGTTTTTTTGAGGATGTTTGTGGGAACTAAAACTGTCACTTTATATTTGCTACCCGTAATACAAGGCTCCTAAAACGAAGTAAAGGTACCTACATAATATATTATGTGGTTATAGCATCTATTTATAAATCATATAAAAAAATATTGTAGAAGATATAGTAGTGTACACAATACTTTAAAAAAATCAAGCAAACATTAAACAAACTTAATGGACGAGTCATCGTTTCGCCGCCTTTCAGCTTGACGCCATCGCGGCGTGATGGGAATCTGTAATGGCCCTATCTCGACCAACAAAGGTCCAGACCATGTACGGCGCAAGTCATCTTCCTAAAGGAAGGTCAACGGCAACAAGTCACGTAGGCTCACACCGACTACTTCCGCATGTTTAGTGGTTTTTTACGTCATTCGGTTGGTTTTTGTGGGTCATATTTTCTTAGCATCCTAAACCACGAGGAAAACGAATAGCGTCAATGTCACGGCTTAGCCGGAACACGTACAAGATATTTTTTATGGAGTGCCTCGCTGTCGATTTAGACAAGTGCCTCTGGGTCAATGAAGCAGCACTGTTCACAATTTATTCTATAGTCAAGAAACGATGTAACAGCTTAGACGTCGCTTTTACGTTACTCTATTCGCCTCATCGCTTATCCATCATTTTTAAAACTGCAAGCGTAAAACAAGCTAATGATAATAAAATCAAATCCAATAAATGAAACAAAACTTTTTTGAGAAATTACAACATTTATTTTGAATTATTATGAGCGACATATTTTTCTACATTATTATTATTTTCTTTATAATCAACTGTTTTTTTACTAATGCTAATAATATCTGAATTCCTTCTAAACACGCTGCCCAGGGCCCAGTCCAGAGACCTAGATCGTTTCCTTTCGCTCGCATTCACATCTAACACTTGCGATAGGTATTTCTTTCTGTTCACTGTGTAGACCCAGTCATCAGAGTTTGATCTTGTTTTGATGTCCTGCATTTCTACTGAGATAGACTCGTTTGTGACGTGGAGAATACTAGGCCTCGACGACAATTGGCCCAGTTGTCGTCTGTGGTATCTGCTTCTTGGCACAATCCCTCTATCTACTCCGTCTCTTGTGGCCAGCCAGTAGTAATGGGTGATGGGATCCCGCGGACCCCAGTGACGCGACGGCTCGAATGACGATTTCAGCTTCTGTGGACAAAAAAGAAGTCTTCTAATCTCTCTTTAATCCGCACAAAGCCACCGTGGTAAACTAATGACCCTATCAAAAGAGGAGGTCTGTGCCCAGCAGTTCGAGGTACAAGGGATTAATAATAATGATCAAAATAAGGGATAAAAACACGGATGTTTACATTTAAATGATATGGTAAGAGATGTAAGCCACTATAATACGTGATTAAATACAATAAAAGAAATACAATGGAAGCTCATTTTCATTTTTCAACCACACTAGTTTCCAAGGCCTTCAAATGAAAAATATTTTTCTCAGCACGGACTGAGTTTAAAAAAATATATAAAAAAAATCCCAATAATTAGGTTTCCAAAACATTCCATGTTTAAAATCTGAACATACGGGCTATCGTTGCTATTATGTAGGAAGTCTGCTTTTAAAAAACTGTTAGAACAGCACGGAGCCGTACAGCCCGGAGAGGTTGCCTGAGGTGCATTGCTGCACACATATTTCGCCAATTTTTGTTTTTTTCCCAAGTAAAAGGCTCGCCTATTGCTGTTTTTCGGGCACAATTCCAGACTCCGAGCTGCTACTGAGAATTTTCTAACGCAAAAATCCAATAACACTGTCCGACCCGGGAAACGATCCCAGGACCTCGCGAGACCACGAGGCAGTTTAATACGAACATACATACTTAAATTTATAGGAAATACGCATCTCCACATTCAAAACACGCGCGCATATGCTTTAGTTATTAGAATACAAGGCCGAGTTTTAAAAATGAACCGGTAGGAAATGTACACGTCCTCAGTAAGGATGACACACGAATCAACTATGGAATACTTAATCAAATTCGCGGAGCAACTTGGTCACGAATTAATATAGCCTCCTGTGTGGTCTGATATGGATTAATAACTGTCACTATATCCTCCTGGATCCCTGCGTCCTTTAGAAATAACTAAATGGATGCCCGTGAGAAGTCCTGACATTAAATGGTCACATTCATTTTAAGCCTTAAAACAAGCGACAGAAGATTCAGGACTCTAGGCTAAATTCTTTTTAAAGTACTATCGGCTATTATAGCAGCGTAATTTTTTTCTTATTGGGATCCAAGAAGCAAACTAGACAACAATTTTAAAAAAAGACATTAAACTCTGTCTCTGTGCTTCAGTAAATAATTATGTTATTCGTACGAATTTCTTTACTGAAATTTATATCCACTGTTCGCCTCACCTCCTCTCAAAGAATTTCGCAAAGAAAATCTATACCAGGTAATTCTTACCCCGATAAGATCGTATTGTACTTGTCTCCAAACAGACACGGAGGCGCAGATTAATAATATGACGAGGGTTGCAGCAGCTGCAGCCGCGGTAGTACTTGTTGTCCAAGGAGGTTCCGTCCACTCAGTATCCCTGATGAAGATCGAGGCAGTCCACCATATAAAGAAGGGGGCGATGACCCCGGGAGCGGCGCACCAACCCCACACCCAGTGTTTACACAGCTCAGTCCCAATCAAAAACTCCACGTCTTCCACCAATACCTTCCACCCTGAAATCATAGTATAATAGGAGTTATTGTTACGATGAAATTATTTTTTTGTCTCTATTTTATTCTACTTGTCTTCTATTAAAACCCAATACACCGCCATCTGTTAGAATCTTATGGAACTCACAGATAGTTATAAACTCAGATGAAAACAAATAATTTTTCAATTTTTCAATTTCTGAAGACAACTGCCTGAACTACAACCTTTCAATCCAGTCCCGTAGGTTGTCTGGAAGAGATCGCAGCTAGCGATAAGACCGCCTATTGTGCCTATACTTATTGTCTTCATTGTTTTCAATCATGTAGTATAAACTATTGTATAGTGTACTAAAAAGTGTAAATAAATAAAATAAATAAATAAATAATAATTTGCAATAAAAATATTGCGATTACAAATCTATACTAATATTATAAAGAGGAAAGGTTTCCATTTTGGCACGTTTGTTACGAATATACTTTTAAATAAATAAATAAATACATCCAACAGTCACATACATAGTTCTGACCCCACACTAGGATACAAGTCCTGTGTCGTGAGTATCAGAAACTACGAGAGACTTTTCGGTCTCACAAACACCCAGACCCGCAATAAATGTTTGTGGATCACACAAACATTTGTCTCGGTGCGGGGATCGAACCCGCGGCCTCTCGTTTCGCAAGCTGGTGTCTAGCCAACTGCGCCACGGTGCTGTCAAAACTACTCATACTCAGAAACTATTAAACCGATTTTAATTATTTTTGGTATGGGGATAGATGGGAGTTATAAATGCGAGAGTACTTTAAATGCGTTTTTAAAATTTTTTTGACCAATGTTTCGTAAATGTGTTTCAGCAGTGTTTTCGCAGATGTTAGTACCGGGCTGGGTCCCTAACAAAATCCCTAAACCGGCATACCAACCAAAACCTCCTAGTGGCCATCTCCGCGCCAAGTAGGGCGACCATGGTACGTGAGCGAGAAGCGCCCACCATTATCCACAGCCGCCCGGTGCGCCTCCGAGACGTAATTGTCTCGGCCGTCTCGGAGTTATCAGGGGCGCAGTTGCACCCCCACTAAGCTTGGTTCGGACGTCCAGGTTGTGGATACATTGGCCATAGTGTTGCCGCCCCTCTCGGGGACACTTTCAGTGAGGACGCGCTGCCTCCGCAGCTCACCCAGCGACCCCAAGGGCCCCTTTGAGTCGCCTTTTACGACAGGCAGGGGATACCGTGGTGGGATTCTAACGACCTCTTGCCACTGGGCAGAACATACACCTAACCTAACTAAAAGTAACTACCTAACCTCACGCCTGTATTCCCCGAAAGAGTAGGCAGAAGTGCATTTCTGCACCCATATTTTGCCAGTTATGTATCAGTCCACGTATTAGGTGGTTTATCGATCACTGCTACTGAGAATAGAAATTTTATGGATACCGTACCGTAAATAAAGACGAACACCAAGATTTCGATGATAGTTGCAACAATGGCTACGAAGGGGACCGCCGTGTCTTCGAGTAGGGTCAACGCTGGGATTCTGCCGGCCAGCGTGGCCAGAGCGACGCCAGCGCCGAGTATTGAGCCGATGAACGTCACGATCCTCCACTTGACGCCACCCGTACGCCGCATGCGGTCGTATATAGGAAGCAGGAGAGCGAGCTGTGGATGAAAATTTACATCATTACCCATGGTGACGTATATGCTGCACTGCTGGGCACGGGCCACCTTTACAACTGAAAGAGTAGTCTTAGTCCGCCACGCCGGCCTAGTGAGGGTTGATGGACTATTCACCTATGAATTTTTTTAAGTCGTGATGACCTCGAGATTTCGGCGCGGTCGTTTATATTCAAACCCCAGGCACACACCTCTGACGTTACACATACACTCATGCCGAGGGATACGAAGAAGTGTATCTTTACCCCGAAGTTTTAACAAGTAGGTAATAGAGGACTACTGTCAATTACAAGAAAAAAAATCTTTCCTCTGAGTTGTTGTCGAGATTATGCCTAAGATAAACCAATTTACACATTCCCCAACCTGAGAATCTTAGCCGCGCCATCACTCTCTTTTTCACTTTCTATTTCTATATAAAAATAATAATAAATAATTTATTCACTTTTATATGACTACAATAGCCATTTCGTTCATAATTATGCGTAAATACTAAGATAATCTTACAACTGCAGCTGATCTAGGATGTATTTCAGGCTGCTGGGCCATTCCCCCCAAAAGCAAAAAAAGCTTTGCTTTACAGTTGATTTGTTATTGTAATCTAAATACTATTAATATGGAAAATAACAGATGGCACTCCGGGAGTGCCGGCAGAAGTGAAAACTTCAACATTAACGTTGTGCATTTTTGAATATTTTGGAATCGTTAGGGAATAATTTCGCACGAATTGCTTTCTTTATCAGTATAAAAGTACTGTCATTTATGTAGTAAAATACAATATTTATTGCGCTATCGTACAGTAACATGACAATTTATATTACCTACTTACATAATGTAATCTGACGCGAGTTGAACATCTTTTACCCATCCCAAAAAAAAGTGCACAGCGCCGCTAAAGAAGTTTTCACTCCAAAATAATGCTAATATTGTTAATAATTGAATGTCGTTTCAAAAACCATGACAAAACTCACCATTGTAATTACTCCTGACAGAAAAAGCATAGCAAATATGAGCAACGGCCACACTATATCGAACTCCTTGGTTTCGGCTGTGTGATACGTCTGGACTAGGACAGCCAGCATCCCAGTGTCCCGGTTCATTGGTCCCGGGACAGTAACTCCAAACCAGAATAACAGTGACACCCAACTCGACACTATGTTTGCACCAACAAAGGCAATCGCCGTCCTGAAATTGAAAGAAAAAGATTTTTATGTAATCTCATAAGGATAATTTATCTATTTAAATATTTTTCCAAATAAAATGTAACCATTAGTATAAAGATATGTTTTTAGCTTCATCCAATCTTGACTAGATAATTCTTCGATAAGTCGTCGAGTTCTTCGAAGCTCGTCGATAAGTCTGCGTATTCTCGTATGCTACCAATGCTAAATGTTAGAAAAAAAATAGCTACTTGTTAAGTTGCCAAATACTTCGTAAACTACTAGCTTTATCTCACATAATATTTAATAAGTGACAAAAAAAACACTTAAAATAGACTAAATGCACAGAAAAAAACGACTTACCATTGTACATTGGTACTAGAATAAATAGAATCTCCAGCGGATATGAGGTATCCACCGGCTATCTGCGTGGACAGTAGCGCTTGCACCAGCGCCGCTAGCCAGATGTCTGAGTGCAGTAAATTACCCCAGTCGCTCCTTACCACGAACGATGACAGGTTCGAACCTTCTCCTACAGCAGACGATATTATGATACACAGCAACAACACCACGGGTCCCAACACGTAATATGTCCTTTTTATCAGCTTTACCGAACTGTAAAACCTGAAAATAATATGAATATTGCTAAAAACAGTTTACTCCATAATAGCTTAGGCAAATATAATGAAACGATATTCTTTTTACTTTACTACTTTAGTTAAAGTGGACGTAGTAAATCAGGAAGAATTAATTTATCTGTTTTTGCGACGGCATTATTTCGAGAGCACACTATTCACAAATAGTAATAAACAATTTTGCATTCTGTTTCATTTATTAGGTTTTCGCTCGCTTTAATAGGATTTGAATGATTTGCCAACCAATCAATCAAAAATCCTTCAGGCACCTAACATATTGCTTGGACATCAATAAGCCAAAAATAAGTGGCTTGTATTATCTTAACAATGTATTATAATTCTTTATAAATTTTTGATTCGGTAATTAAATCCAGAATTATATTATACTTTCCAGCTTGTTGATATTGCTTAATTATTTTAAGTAAATTTTTGGCACTAGTAAAACTAGGTTATTATTAAGTCCAATTTAGAGTATGTTTCTGTAAAATTTACACTAAAACCTAATCTATGTGTCTACAATAGGGTCATCCCCACCAGTTAATACATTTACATAATGTACTTACATAAAAGGAAAAGCAATCCATAGCACAATAACTATGAGTGCTACTGCTAGATAGTATTCCGGACTCTGGTTTACCGATGACATGAAGGTGTTCCTGAAACAAAGAGTTAAATTTTTATATAAAATATAATATAATTAAATTATTTGTGATATTAGAATTAATTATAATCGAGGGCCATAAATCATGTTTGTGAGATCGAAAAGTCTCTCAAAGTTTCTGATACCCACGACACAAGATTTGCATCTCAATGTGGCATCCGAACTATATATGTGACTGTTGGGTGTGTTTATTATAGGGTCTCTTAAATATTTATTATATATTACATAAAAATACTTACTCCAAGCATTGAGAGGCGTTTAATGATGGTTCAATTTCACCCTGAAAACAAAAAAATTAATACCTTTTAGATAAATCATTACATTACGAACACAGACAACCTAACCTAGGTTGTCTGTGATTACGAACCACTTTAACCACTATCCTATTTTTGTCGGTTTAACAACGATCCCACGTTAACTGCTGGTTTAAACTAATGCCAACTGCCAAGTAGATTCTTAACACGACTACTGCGCTTAAAAAACAATAGTTCGTTATCAGTTGTGCCTATTAACATTAATTATTCTCAAATAAAATGAACTCAGTTCTCTGACATCAGTTATATCATCAATCAGCAGCAAAGCTCAATATCTCACTTGATTATATACATTTCGAAATTATTATTTTAATATTACTGGTAAACTATGTAAACATATTCGTTTTAAATAATGCAAACCAGCGCTTTGTTGCAGTTCACGCCGCGCTGTAACTAAATAATAACACCGATATCGCAACATAGTGTAAATGAAGACGTGCATTTAAAAATGTATTTTATGTTTACGTTTTTAGACGCCATATTCAATAAATATAATATATATATTGAAAAATAACACGGTTTTTCTTAAAAATGGGAATGAAGGCCTACATGGATCTTGAGCGGCATTGAAAAAAATCATGAATTAGTAGTCCGATACAAACGAACAAAAAACTTTTCCATCCCACATGAGGCAAATTTTAAACTGTAACGCCTTAATGAAAAATGTATCTTCAAAAAATTTATGTATTATGTAAGCATTTTTTTATTCTCACCTCTTCGTTTATCAACTCCATGCAGTCCCAAAACGGTATCGAATTGCTTAGAGTGTATAAAAAGTATGTAGCACTCAAAGACACGTAGATACTGGTGTACACAGAGCCCAGAAGAGATACTAGAATTCGCAAGTAACCGACTCCTGTAAGTATCATAAGTCAAGTTATACTCATACACACTCCAGCCTTAATCTCTAAAGATAGACAAATGAGTACTTGTGCTGCGAGAACACGAGGCAGAAAGTAATTTACATATTGTTATTTGATATTGTATTAATTTAATAAAATCATCCGTTAAAATGTAAAGCCGTTAATAATACAATAAATCAGTTTTTGAACGTGTTGTTGGTATCAGAAGGAGAAACTTCTTCTACGATATTGTATGTATCTAGTTTTATGTATATTAATTATTTTCCTTGAACACGATGTGAAATTTGTAAAGTATTATGATTGTTTTCTAACAATATAATAAATTGTGATCTAACAGGAAACTAGACCACAAAAAGCAAACCGGGCCATGAAGTCTATGGGCGCTGGATCATACCAGTGTGAAAAGTTACATACCTCCGACTTTAAGAGTACATGTGTTTACCTAATAACCACTTCAAGGATTAAAAAAAAACAACTAAACAATAAGTACTATATTTCAAAAGTTACGTGATATCTATAAACCCGCATGACACCAAGAAGGTGGACCCGTCTCAACCGTAGTATCACCATAAATGCCAAGTAAGAGTAAAAAAACCAAAGGTGAAAAGAATGACAATGATTTAAAGAATTTCTGCAGATATGACACATTCATTCAGAAACTTAAATTTTTTAGATTACATGATTTTCTTTCAACTTATAAAAAGTAATAAAAATACACTCATAAGCGGCACAAACATGTAGCCCAAGAACAGATATTTGGGGATCGAACAAACTTGTCACGACCATGGAATGGAACCCGCGAAAAAGAGATTCTTTTAGATGGCTTCTCACCAACTCTGCCACAAAAGCTATCATTCAAAAAAGTTAATACCTACTCATGGTCTCGCGGCGCAAATGATAATGACATAGAGAAAGTGTTTTCCCGTTAGGAAAAGTGGCCAAAAAACAGCAATAGGCTCGCCCCTGAATACTTGGAACTTTATAACACAACTGTGGAAAAATGAGTGCATATTTCTACTGAGTGAGTGATAGTGAGTAATCTAGTTAGTCAATTCAGTGAGTGTGTATGTTTGTATCATAAATAAAGATTTAAATACCTCTAAAAAACGGCACTGCTCTCCACACTCCGACGGCATCCTGCTGACTTAGCTGTCCGATGGAAAGTTGCAACAATACCACTGGCAGGGCGACGATCGTCATAACAACCGTCAAAATAAGGCCGTATGGTAAACCTCCGTATCGGAATGCATCTCGGGGGACCCGCCATGTGCTATTAAAACTAAGCGCCACTGCCAAAGTGCACAAATGTGCTCGCAAGAGCGGCAAGCTTAGCCATGTCTGGTGGTAAAACATATAATTTTCTGCTATATATTTTTAAGCGTAGATTAAGTCCTTCTTGATTAATAACCATCAACATAGTTATATGAAAGATCATTCAATACATCCCGACAAAACAGAACTTTACTAACAATTATTATTTAAGCAAGATTTAAAAATGCGCACAATTCAAACCATATTAAAAGTAGGTATACATTTTCAAACTTATTTAGTGTTTTAGCAACAATCAATTTTGTTTAAAAATAAGGAAATATTGAAAACAGAGCCAATGATAGTAACCCATAAAGATGTACTACCCTCATAAAATTATTAATTAATTTATACTTTGATTCGGACGAATTATTTTCCTACCTATAAATATATTTTATTCGCAAAGCATCTTAGATTCAGATAATCTTTTTTTTTCTAATAATACAGTAAATTTTTAGAAGTAGGTACCTACGAAGGAACGAAAAATGTAACTTCCCTGGTAACTGTGGCAATGAACTAGAATCGTAAAAACAATAATTGTAAAAAAATGTAAAGAAATTCTTTATGATTTTATTTCTTTATGAATTATGATTTTATTAACAAAACAAATAAATGACAAAATCAAAATAATTTAACTTAAAAGACGCAAAGCATAGGTACATAAAACACTGTTTGTAAAAACACTTTCTCTCGATACTTACTCAGAAAGGAACAAAAATAATTATAATTCAATCATAGCTTAATAATTTAATAACAACATTTAACAATAAAAAACTTTGTTAACTTACTTTTATTCTGTACGAATTAAACATTTCAGGCGTGCATTCGCCGAACGACGTTCACATATCTACAACACCAAAGAAATCTCACTGTTGACATAACATCAATGAAAAACTTACGTTAAAATTTAACAATGTTCCAGATAAAAGAGATAAAAATGCTTGTGGGACAAAATCGATTCTAAAACTTATCAATCTTTAGAGTGTTCTGCGTGCGATGTCGCTTATCAACTGTGAATGATACTGCAGCCTGTAGGGCACTGAGCTGTGAGATATCATGACTCACGATGTTTGCAAAATTATATATTTATTCTTACCCCAACAAACAATATAACAAAGGAACTACGGTGTTGTTTACGCTTCTCGTGCATGCTAATTTGAAGTCACCCTAATATAAAAAAATAGATTAACTTTAAAACTCACATGAGTTTTATATATTATGACACATTTTTTATTATTATACAATTAAAACAGACTAGCGACTTTAAGAATCGATTGCACATTATTATCCGGCGGGCATCCCCTGCGTATTAAAAAAAACTGTTTAAGCAATATTTTATTTTTGCAGACCCTTGAAACATTAATCAAATAAAGCGATACTAAAGACAAACCAAACAAAATTCTTATTTAAAATATCTCTTAAAAAATCAACTTACCTCGTAACAAGCAAAAATTACCTACAAGTAAATTCAGTAAATTCTTCGAATCCATGTAAATAATTGATAATAACAATTTATTTCATTAATTTTATGAAAAAGCAAATGATGTAAAAAAATAGATTAAGTAACTTTAAAACTCACATGAGTTTTATATATTATGACACATTTTTTATTATTATACAATTAAAACAGACTAGCGACTTTAAGAATCGATTGCACATTATTATCCGGCGGGCATCCCCTGCGTATTAAAAAAAACTGTTTAAGCAATATTTTATTTTTGCAGACCCTTGAAACATTAATCAAATAAAGCGATACTAAAGACAAACCAAACAAAATTCTTATTTAAAATATCTCTTAAAAAATCAACTTACCTCGTAACAAGCAAAAATTACCTACATGTAAATTCAGTAAATTCTTCGAATCCATGTAAATAATTGATAATAACAATTTATTTCATTAATTTTATGAAAAAGCAAATGATGTCACGTTTCCTGAGAAACGATAAATAACACTATGATGCATTCTTGTCGTAAAATTACTAATTGTTTAGTATCATGCAATCAAATTATGCATGATATAAAGCAGTGTAATAAAAAAACTATGAATTGCATGCCTTCTTATGCAAATATGTTCTAATTGTATTCGTAATCCACATAATATGTACGTACTTGCCCCACAGACTATCCCTGAGGCTGGTAACTATTGTACCTAAATATGACGGACTAAATATACCTACGTCCGAAGGTTGACCGTAGGTTTTTTGTACGACAATCCGAGAATCAACTATGTAAAACAATACAATACAATAGATCTTTCTATTACGATAAGCCCATATAAAGGCTCCACTACTAAGCTCGGAGGTGGTCTACGCTATAACCGAAAAGGGTTAGGACGTAGTCCGCCATGCTTGTCTAGTGCGGGTTGGCAAATTATCTACACATATAAAAATGTGGATAAGTTATAAGTAGGGATGTTATGGAGATAAATAAAAATATATCCGTAACCGTAACCGTATCCGTTTCAGAAGTTTCGGATAGTTTGAGAAATTCTTGTGTTCGGTACTAAATTGATTTTTATAGACAAAAAACGACCAATATCGACTTTAATTTGGCCATTTTTTTTATCAAGGTAATGTAGATTGTACAAAATGTAAACAGTGTGATAAAAACTTTAGCCGGAAAGAAGGCGTAGTGCCTTCACTGAAACTTCATATAAAATCCAAACAGTGATTAGTACGAAGATCTTTTATTGCTGGAACAAAATAAGCAACAAAAACCAAAAACATCCAAACAGCTAATAGGTACCTTTACATGAGTGTCGAAAACAGTTATATTTTACTTCAATCTAATATCCGTAACCGAAATTATCCGAAACTAACGGATAATCCGAAATAATTACATATCTGTAACCGTATCCGAAACCGATATAATTTTATTCCTATATCTGTATCCGTATCCACATCCGAAATATCATATCCATAACATCCCTAGTTATAAGATAGGTGATAATTCATTGTAAATACATTACTACATACATAGCTTCGAAAATGTTGATGTGTCCAGTATATGAACCAGCTACCATTTACAGACTAATTGGAAGGTTAATGACAATCATCTTCATCATCATCATCAGCCCATATACGTCCCACTGCTGGGCACGGGGCCTCCTCTACAACTGAGAGGGTTAATGACAATATCATTATTTAATAATTTAATACTGTCTAAGTGACAACACTGGCCCATATGTTATATGCAGTGTGATCCAAATAACATTGTCCATTGAGGATTTTGTGACTGTACCTGTACTCCTCAATCGACACAAAATATGGCGGAATGTTTTTAATGTCAATCATTAAGTCGCTTGTAACACGGCACGTATGCCGGGTGCTCTCGGGTGGACACAATATCCCCACCAACAGTGAAGTGACCTTCATGATGAAACCCAGATTGGATTATTTCTCATTGGGTTTCTTGATATCTCAAACCTTAGTTTATATTGAATATATAGAATATTCAAACTGCGCCAACCCTTTCTTACTAATTAATTTAGCTAGTAGCTGAACAATTAAATATAATAGTCAGTAACCATAACTCCATACAATATCCATAGGATATCATAATGGATTAGACATCATCTACTACAAATTAACCACTATGCACTTATGTACAAAAGGTGGATCTTGCCAAGGCGTTCATTGAATTATAGTTATACACAGCAATTGATTAAAGATCCAATAAGTCCTTTTTTTTATGCCACCATGTTAAACTTTGAAAGCAGTGATGGCCTCGAAGTTTAGGCGCGCGGTCGAGAATTTCGGCAGTCGCAGGTTCAAACCCCAGGCACACACCTCTGACTTTTCGAAGTTATGTGTGTATTCACAATGAATTATCACTTGCTTTAACGGTGAAGGAAAACATTGTGCTAAAACCTGCACACCTAAAAGTTCTTAGGAATTTCTTAAGTGTGTAGTCCGCCAACCCGCACTAGGCCAGCGTGGTGGACTAAGGCCTAAACCCTCTCAGTTGTAGAGGAGGCCCGTGCCCATCAGTGGGACGTATTTGGGCTGATGATGATGTTAAACTTCACCCAATAAGTGCATTGTAGTTCAAATAGAAACAACTACTGTCATCACATACTTTGAGCATTGTCTAAATTCTTATAACAGTATCAGATTGATTGTTTTGTTAAAAGAAGCAGTCTAAATGGTACTATTTCAAGAATATTTACCCATATCAAATGTATATATTAATATTCAAATGAAATACATAAAACTGTTAATAACAATATTTTATTTTATCTTATATTAACTTTCTAACTTCTTGTCTCAATGCCACATACATTACATTAGTCTCCAACTGCAAAACTTACATATCTAATAAATTTTTAAAAACATATTCCAATATTGATATTTTAACTATTAGGTATTTGATACCTATAGTGCGTATGATATATATGTACGATATATCGTGCCTATAAGGCACTATTGGTTTAAATCCAGCAGTAAAACACAGGGTTTGCGCTCAAACTCTGCACCAAAACATATATTTGTGTCTAAGTTTTAGTGTTTATGTGATATTATTTTCTAGTACTCAACACATAAGATTTGCACTTTAACTTTTTCCAAGCTATCTCCAAGTCCTGACCCTGCAAGGATGATTGTTGTGTGGATTTATTATTTATGTTATTATATTATATCAACATGCTCACTGGACTAGTAGCTTGGTTCTGCTCCATAGTCTGTATTCACATCTTTATCAAATTATTTTCAATCTGAAACAAAAACACATAGGTAAAATATAAAGATTAGATAAATGATTCAATATAATACTCTACTAAGAGAAATGATCAGATGAATCAACAAACAGCAGCATAAACATGTTTGAGGAAATATTCAGTATGAAACACTTAAAAATCTTTTTTTTTTTTACACCAAATGTTGAGATAGCTTTTTCTTGTTATCCCTCTTCTGTTATCTTGGTTCAATGATTGAAGTTTGCATATGCTACACCCACCACTTTCCTATTGGTAATGAGTTCTATTGGTAGTGATTTCAGAGGAGGGCACTGAAGCACAAATGTAAAATCTTATTTTAAGTATTTTTATCTTGTATTAGATCATAATCATCATCATCATCATCAGCCCATATACGTCCCACTGCTGGGCACAGGCCTCCTCTACAACTGAGAGGGTTGAAGTTTAGTTTGTATTAGATACTGATGCTTTATTGCAGCCCTGCTATCTTTTTATATACTAAATATCTGTCCCATTATAAAGATGAATAAAATTTACAGCTTTAAAGTTCGAGAGCTTGCCTGAATGTTGTTGTATACATATCACAGTCTAATGAAACTCACATAAAATTGCAATAGTACATGTTAAACATTTATTGCATTTTAAATTTAACATTTACTACAATATTCATGAGTCTCTTATACATAAACTAATCACCTTATGCATATCAGCTTTTAATAAAGTTTGAGTTATTTTAAATGATAAAGCTTTGGGGGAAAAGATCATGACAATATCAAATAGAAACACATCGGACTAGATGTGTAGAATCTAGTAGAAGAAACCCCTAATTTAGCAAGTATAGTATTGTTCTCCCTCTAATGTTCTTATCATGTAGCTACTTAATTTACAATAAACAGTTTTATGTAAGCTTTGACACTTAGAACTGATAGTCTATTTTATCTTGTACTGGGGGTACCAACCCCAGTTTCGACCGTGTCAATTTTGATTTTCTGGCATAAAAGCGTGATGAGAAAATATTTTTCTACTAACCCATATGAAATAATCGCATTAAAATGGAGCATCATTTTATTCCTTGATAGGTATTTTTTTATCGATGGCCGCCCCACCAGTGCTCTTACTACTCTTTGGTGTTCGCACTTATATTACTATACTCTTTGGTGTTCGCTATGGACTTTGACGTAAGACGTCTGACAGTGACGTTTCACAATTCACATTGACATTATGATGTCATCAGACGAGGGGCGGATGCGCAGCCTAATTTTTTTTTGTTTTGAGAGTCTATTCTTTGGTTCTAAAAATGCATTGTTTTGTTGAAGTTATAATTCTTTTGGCGCGTTAGGGAAAAATGATGCAAGTGATTTTTTACGATGCGCGCGCACACCGACACCAAAAAGTTATTCAGAAAAAGTTTGTTTTAAATTTTAAGAATGTAGAATAGTGACAGTAATAAAAAGTGATTGACATATTTTTTTAAGTAGTTTTTTTTTATTACGTCACGTACGGTCAAGACAGAGTCGAGAGAGGTATTTATTTTATTTTATTTATTTTAATTTATTCTGATTTTACTTTTAAAATTCTGCTCACGTCACGTGCCGTCAAGACCGAGTCGTGACGTCAGAATTAATTATAATTTTAATTGCCTTAATTTAAATTTATTACTTATATGATATGTACGTCACGCATGGTCAGGCTTAAATCGTTTTTAGTAATATAACTCGCCCCTGCCTCTGGCAACTCCTCTTACCCCCCCCCCCCCCCCCGCGCCTGGCCCTTCACCCATAGAAAACCGCAAATTACCACAGAAACCTTTCTGTTCACCTTTTAACAATTCTACCTCACCCCCCCTCTGTCTAAC
This sequence comes from Hemaris fuciformis, assembly GCA_907164795.1. Lineage (NCBI taxonomy): Eukaryota > Metazoa > Arthropoda > Insecta > Lepidoptera > Sphingidae > Hemaris > Hemaris fuciformis. The sequence goes on along the minus strand of OU015431.1, from coordinate 17,449,839 downwards.
TCCCTCAATTTCGTAGGATACCCGAGTTTGGTATCATTGGAACCGGCGTGACGTAAGCTATCGATTGGCCCCATTGGAATCGGGAATTTCGTTCATCTTAATTTTAAGATTAAGTAAAAAACTTATTGAAGTTATTACGATGCGCGCGCACACTGTCATGAAAAACCGACACCATGAAGTTATTAAAATATTATTTTATAATATATTATTATATTATTTAAGAAAATATATATTTATGTATGAAGTATAACTTCTAACGCGTGTACATAAGTACACACACACACTTTTTTTAAAGTTTGTTTTTTTTTTGGTTTGAGAGTCTATTCTTTGGTTCTAAGAATACATTGTTTTGTTTAAAGTCTGATTTTGTCTTAAAAATTAATATATAAATAATTACATTGTTTTGTTTAATAAGAAAAGAACTGATTATTTAAGTTTTCAAAGTTACAGAACATGTTGTTATTGTACTAAGTACCTTAGTTAGGACCACTAGTTCCTTGAAACTAAATTGTCTTCGATTACTATTAAGAGGGCAATGAGGCCCACGTTTAATAAATAAAGGAAAATGATTAAATAAGTAAAAAACAACAATTTACTTTTATTTTAACTTATTTCTAGGTAAATTTAGGACGATTTACTGTAAAAATAAAGCAAATTTTTATATGGGCTTTAATATACTACCGTAGTATAATAAGGCCCCTGAGAAGGGTTTTTAAAAAGTGTATTTTCTTATTTAAAAATATGCTTTTCTTAATTGTTTTACACCATTTCTTACAGCAAAATGTACAAGCTATGTAAACAATATGTTTTTGACATCCTATACGCATTATACTCAGATTTAAAGCAATATTTTTTTAGGTGGGCCTTAATTGCCACCGGTACCTTACTTAATTATACTGAAACTCAATTAAATGACACTTTCTTATTCACATCATTGGTACCAAGTTTCTGCGGCCTGATCTGAATTGGTGCTTTTGGCAAGCTAATCATTCTTATTGTTAACATCGTTAGGTTGAGTCTTTAACGCTGGTGAGGTAGTAGTTTTGGCAGAATTTGCAGTAAGGATGGCTATTGTTCTACGTAATTCTCGAACTTGTGCCGCGCTTGCCAACTGTGCGACACCTTGGGACAACACTTCGGCACGGAGTTGCTCACATTCTGTCCTGTAAAATGAAAACGACAATATAGGAAATGTATTAATGTAGTAATTCAAGATTTCTATTTAAAGTCATTTTTCTGTACTTCCAAAGTATAACCCGTTTTATTGTATGGCAATAAGCGCGCCACATGTGAGGTTATGTATGTTTATATAATAAAAAAACTCACGCCTGTTTTCCCCAAAAAGGTAAGGTACATTTCTGCACCCACATTTCGCCAGGTATGATTCAGTCCCACGTAATAGGGGGCGAGCCTATTGTCGTTTTTCGGGCACAGTTCCAGACTCCGTGCTACTGAGAATTTCCCATTGGAAAAACCCAATAACACTTTGCCCGACCCGGGAATCGAATCCAGGACCTAGATCGCACGGCACATACTTGTGCCGCGTGACCACGAGCGCCACATATTTTGGCCGAAACAAAAATTAGCAAAATGTGGAGTAGGATTTAATTTCTACCTCCTACAATATCAGCTATACAGATGTGAGAAAGTTTGTATTATTGGACAATAACAGTCATACATACTTCAAATGTTCGAGTACTCCCGGAAGCCAGCCATTTGCAGTAGGCTCACATTGTTCGCCGAACCATCGCGCTAACTCTCGTCTTTGTTTCTCACAGAGGCCTTCCAGTTGAGAAATGCGATCTTCGTAACTTTCTGGAAAGTGAAACATAGCTTTTTTTATTGATTTTCTTCATTATACATTATAACTATATAAAAAATAATATAAATTCATAAGAATTAAGATACGGGATGATAAATTTGGTTACAGATTCAAATAGGTACTTGTTTAAAATTACCAGTCAAAAAATATATAACAACAAAAAAATTGTACTGCCTCATTAGTCCCGCGAAATAATTGTGCGACATGTGATGCAACCGTTCCGAGTCCAATTACCAGGCGGGCAGTTTTTCTATTGAGAAACTGTGATTATGGGGAACCATGTATGTAATATTGCCGGTGAAATTGCAATAGGGTCAAACCTTATTACGCAACATTTGAAACACAGAGGGCCACAGATTTTTCAAAATACACTTTGCCTACACTTTGTGGGTAGGCATAAGTGCATGTATGTAAGCATAGGTAATAGGTAAGCAAATACATATAATTTTGTTTAATGTGGTTGTGCATTTGGGTAATATTTCTCAATTCAATATGTGTAATGTGAAAGAAATCAAATAGCATACTTTGCTAGCATTGATACATCAAGTGTAATCTATTTATTTGTGTTACTGCTGAAATGCCTTCCAGAGCATCTAATACACATAATATCACGTTTGTTTCCATACAACAAAAAATTCAAAAAATAATTACCAATAAGTTCCCTGTCATAATGTGCTGCAGCTCCAACTTGCTGTTCCCAAATTGTCTGTTTCTCATGAAGAAGAGCTTCAACTTCAGCTTGCTTATTCGCTAGGTCCCTTCGTAACTGTAAATATTTAATGTTATATATTTCTCCATATTTATTTTTACAAAAAATCCCAACAAAAAATAAAACTTTTGATTTATATTTTATATCAATGGTTGTTAAGAAAACTTCAAATTTTTTAATGTTTGTTGGGTTTTTCTTTAACACCAGGGGGTTTGTAATCACCTTTGCTATTACCTGCCTTAGTTTCCAATCACGGTCTTAATACACCCTGTTTTACCTTCAAGTGCCATAAGTATGTGAAATGAATTTTAGCAGAACACTTTCTGGGACAGAGACTTTTTTGAGTTTGGCCATATTTAAAGAAAGAAAAAGAATTACATATATCCAAAAAAAATTACAAGACAAACATAAACAATGTGAATACAGCTATACTCAAATCTTATTTCAATTTCCATAATATAATGACATTAAAATAACAAGTCATTTTGTCTTATATGCTAAAAAGTATTGTATATGAGGAAGCGAGATTGTTCCTTCACAACATTTTCATACCAGAAAAGCTGAATAAAAAAGTAATTCCTGAGAGTTGTAAGTTATATTAGCGTAAATTTAAAATGCTAAGTGCATACATACCCTAGCATTAGTTTGCTTCATTTGTATAAGATTCTTGGCCATTTCTTGTCTTTTGTCTTCCACTTCAGCAAATATGGAGTTTCCTTTGGCAGCTGGAAAAATTACAAAACTAACTTAGAGCATGATATAAAAATAAAAAGATACAAACTAGGTATTCTTATGAACATAAAAAAGTGAATTATTTTAGATTATTACAATTTCTCATTTAAACTGCTAGACCAATTTTGATGAATTTTGAATTTTATTTTTTAAAGATTTAGTACAGTTAATATTACCATGAGGTTGTGCATCCTGTGTATCTGCTGTGTACTGGTGCAGCATTGCCTTAGCCTCAGCTAGTTCAGCGATAGTTGCCGCTTCCCGCTCATTGGCCGCCCTCAGTTCTTCCCTGCGCAACTCAGCCGAGGCACGCATCTCGCTCATTTCAGAGGCCAGCTCTTCCACTTTCATACGCCATGATAGAATTTCTTTGCGAGCTTCTTCAAGCGCTTCTTTCACTGTTGCTGCATCAGACAAGGCAGCATTAACAGCCGCACGCGCTTCATCCAATTCAGAATTATCTCTTTCCCGACTTTCTCTAACTTTTAAAACTTGCTCCTCTTTTAAATTTCGAATTTGATTTTCGAACTTTTTAACTTCCACTGCGTGACGTTCCAAGATTTCTGAACGTTCTTCTCGTAAAGCTGAAATCTCTTCTTGCAATGATGTTATGCGTGAATTCAACTCATTTTTTCTCTTTTGCTCGTCTGCCTGATATCCCTCTAGTTCTGCGGTTAAATGCCCTTGTACATCCAAAGCGGTCTGATAACTTCTTTTCGTTTCGTGTAACTCTTGTTTAATAATTTCGTAGCTGCTAGATACATTTTCGAATTGTTTTTTAAGTAAATAATACCGTTCGCTTAGTTCACCATTAGTTATATCTTCTACTTCTGTACAGTTTGTTTTATTGCTAATCGTTGAATAATCCATGTTTCTTAAAAGTTTTAAACTCCACTTTCAACTTGTGCAGTATGCACCTCAGCCACGAAAATATTTCGTCGGACTATGTTACTTAAATTAAAACGATCTTTTTGAATTCAAACTGTAAATTAAATCTAGATGTCAAAAATATTTGACATAGTGTTATATCCTGTTTACAAAGATTGTTAAATATTAAAAATATCTTAAAATTATATATGAGACCCCTGTCTGCTGCTGCCAGCAAATAAATCGCAGCTATACGGTTTAGTATCTGCAATTATACGAAATTTGATCGCATTATACATGACCATTGTGTAATTTAGCTGTTGTTTTTTTTTAGAATCTTTGTTACCTACATAAATGGTCGAAAAGTCGAGACTTGAGAGTAGCACTTGTTTTATTTTTAAATTTTAGTTAGCTAAATAAGTAAATGGTCGAAAAGTCGAGATTCGATGGTTTTTTTTAGAATTTCAGTTACCCTAGCTCTTAGATTGATTTCATCCGGTATGTTTTTGTATCGTATTATACGAAATGGTCATGGATACAATACACCATCCGATTATACATATTTTGTATCCAATTATACAATCTGGCAGCCCTGCAAATGACAAGTGACATTTCCCCCTGGCTCACTGAAGTTAGCCCCCCTATTTTTGAATTTTGAATTTTTTTTACTCTCAATCGTTTGTTCGTGAATGTTCGATTGTAACATTTGTTTGTTCGTCTTTTATTTGTTTATAATTAATTTAACAAATCCTCACCCTTAAGTTGGCCCCCACTTCTAGATATCTTTAATTTTATCTTTCAAATTAACTAATTTTAATCAATTAACGTTTGTTCGTCCATTATTGACGTTTGTTCGATTATAAAAACAATTAAATTCTTATTTATTAATATTTTTTATCTAGTAAGCAAGGCCTAACTGAAGTTAGCCCCCCTTTTTTTTGAATTTTTGAAGTTATACTTCTTTTGGCGCGTTAGGGAAAAATGATGAGAGTGAATTTTTTACGATGCGCGCGCACACCGACACCAAAAAGTTATTCAGAAAAAGTTTGTTTTAAATTTTAAGAATGTAGAATAGTGACAGTAATAAAAAGGGATTGACATATTTTTTTAATTTTAAGTAGTTTTGATTATTTTATTTATTTATTAGTATATCTATATTGTTAGAAACTAAAATTTAATTATTCAAATCTTTTAAAATGACTGTTATTTGACCTGATGCCGTAACTATAGTAACCAAATAATAAGACGCGTAAAAACTTTCAGGCCGATCAAGAAAATATACGATCTGTGTCGTTTTCCCGCGCTTGCTCTATATTCGCCAATGCAGTGTTGCCACCCACACCAACTTATTTCTGACAATATATATATATATTGTCAGAAATAAGTTGGTGTGGGTGGCAACACTGCATTGGCGAATATAGAGCAAGCGCGGGAAAACGACACAGATCGTCTATTTTTTCTTGATCGTCCCTTAAGTTTTTACGCGTCTTATTATTTGGTTACTATAGTTACGGCATCAGAACGAATAACAGTCATTTTTAAAAGATTTGAATAATTAAGTTTTTAGTTTCTAACATCAGAAGTGGGATACAAGATCCACGCCATACTAATGAGGATATAAGTTCCAGGTCAAGCGCAACGAGTGTCGTTGGCGGACTACCGCTGACGGATAGTGGCGTTGTGGTGCCCTGTGTGGCCCCCACACCTACAAGGAGCTCGACTATCCCTTTAACTCCTGCCACAAGTCATCAGTGTCACAAACTCCGTACGACTGCATATTACAATTCGTAAGACATATAAGTACTTCGAACCCGGTAAGATCTAACAACATTTATATTTCAACTTTTGATCCGTCTTTAAATGATTTTTATGTTTGGTGCGATGAGGTCGACCACGTGATCGACAATATACGCACGTGCGTATTGCTAATCAGTGTAATGATGAGAAGGGCTATGAGCAATGGTCAGAATAGGCCAAGCGCGTATAAAATTAAAGCATTAATAAAGGCCTCTAACCCTGGCAATGTACAAGCGAGACAATTTTTGAGGTTAGTACCCGTTTGACTAGTAAACCTGTTCTCGATATTTTAATACCACTTTACTTACTGATACCGTCTCAATGGTGAGGATGGTGATGATGATGGTGATTATTATTATTACTTACTGAAGTATAGCATACTGATGCTTCATACACGATGTTGTGGAAGGGCAAATAGACGCCCGTTTGAGCTGCATTTTTAAGATGTCATACCGATGTTTTAATTATTTGTGTACGCAGATGATTCAGTTTTAGTTTTTTTTAATTAGCTTGTGAGTGTGTGTATTGGCTTTGACGTCATGGGAAATGTGTTCAGTGGAAGAGACCCACGTAAAACCTGTGTGCGCATGGTATTGGGTTGACCCTGACACATGGGAAGGTATCGGGTTGCGTTGGTTGCGCCGCCGACAAAAGACCTGTGTAAAGCCTAACCCACCTAGGTATCTGGGGTGACCTACAAAAGACTGGTGTAAGACCTGTACAAACGAAACATGGGCGTCTGGTTGCGTAGGAAAAGACCTGTGTAAATCCTAACGCCTACCTGGTTTTCTGGGGTGACTTACAAAAGACTGGTGTAAGACCTGTGCAAGCGAACATGGGCGTCTGGTTGCGTGGGAACAGACCTGTGAGAATCCTATTCCTAGTCCTAATCATATGATGGATCTAACATGTTATCTACTATCCGAGTCTATACGAGTGTTGTTAAATAATGTAGCAAGGTACTTTGTCTCTGGTGTAGTGTGTGTTCACCGATGGGGCGGAGGACCATGACAACGAACCAGTAGCCCAGGGAGGTAATATACCCGGGCCATTGACGATGTCCGGCTAAGGGCTTCACGGGCCTAAAAAGGGCTTCGAGGACGTAGCCCCATCAGGAGAGGCCGTGTCAGAAATAAGTTGGTGTGGGTGGCAACACTGCATTGGCGAATATAGAGCAAGCGCGGGAAAACGACACAGATCGTCTATTTTTTCTTGATCGTCCCTTAAGTTTTTACGCGTCTTATTATTTGGTTACTATAGTTACGGCATCAGAACGAATAACAGTCATTTTTAAAAGATTTGAATAATTAAGTTTTTAGTTTCTAACAATATATATATTGAATATTAGTGATAAAACTAATTTGAATCAACTGTTTTGAGTGCATTTATAGATTTGAGGTTAATTGTCGGTAGGTATGTATAATTTATTTACATCGTTAATTAATTATTATCTAAAAAAAAAAATTATTTTTTTCGATTTGTTTTATTTCTGGTATATTAACAAATTTTATGTATAAATAAAAAATAATAATAATTATTTTATAATATATTATTATATTATTTAAGAAAATATATATTTATGTATGAAGTATAACTTCTAACGCGTGTACATAAGCACACACACACACTTTTTTTACTCTCAATCGTTTGTTCGTGAATGTTCGATTGTAATATTTGTTTGTTCGTCTTTTATTTGTTTATAATTAATTTAACAAATCCTCACCCTTAAGTTGGCCCCCACTTCTAGATATCTTTAATTTTATCTTTCAAATTAACTAATTGTGATCAATTAACGTTTGTTCGTCCGTTATTGACGTTTGTTCGATTATAAAAATAAAATTCTTATTTATTAGTTGTTGTAATATTAACATTTAAATTTCGCGCCTTTTGTTTTATTTCAAGTTTTACATTATCTGTGCTTCCTTATCTTTTCCGCCCCGCTCTGTGAACATCACAAGTGAATTAAAAGTATTTTGATAATTACCTACTACAACAAAAGTAATTGTTTTATTAAAAAAAAGTGTGTGTGTGTACTTATGTACACGCGTTAGAAGTTATACTTCATACATAAATATATATTTTCTTAAATAATATAATAATATATTATAAAATAATATTTTAATAACTTCATGGTGTCGGTTTTTCATGTCAGTGTGCGCGCGCATCGTAATAACTTCAATAAGTTTTTTTAATAACTTCATGGTGTCGGTTTTTCATGACAGTGTGCGCGCGCATCGTAATAACTTCAATAAGTTTTTTACTTAATCTTAAAATTAGGATGAACGAAATTCCCGATTCCAATTGGGCCAATTGGGGGCCTCACTAAATTTGGCCCCCCTTTTTTTAAATTTTTTTTTTTTTTTTTTTACTTTCAATCGTTCGTTTTTTTAAGTTCGGTTTTTAATAAAACAATTACTTTTATTTTAGTAATTATCAAAAACCTTTTAATTCACTTGTGATGTTCACAGAGCGGGGCGGAAATGATAAGGAAGCACAGATAATGTAAAACTTGACATAAAACAAAAGGCGCGAAAGAGCAATGCCCAACTGACTATACAACTTAGTATCAGCACAAATATTTTTGTGCCACAATGAAAACTTGTGCATAGTGTTGTAATTAACATACCCTATCAATAAAACTAAATAGTACTTGCATAATTTGCGGGGTTCCATGGTAACTAAAGGGTCAAAGTATAATAAAACCACATAAGTAGGCAGTGAAAGTAAAGTTTCAATATCATTATTATTCCATATACTCTTCTTCAAAAATATTGTCTAGGAATGGCGCTGGTGTAGTAATATTATTATGCCATCCCCAACTCAAGTACCAAGCAATAGTCATTATGTGGGCACAACAGCTGACTGTGTGTTTGCCCACTAAGCAGCTAACCAGAGATAGCCCTTAGTGTATTTGCTGTATTGACACATGTAAAACTGGCACATCTTATATTGTTGGAGCATCTAAAGCATGATCTAAATGATTAGCATCATACTGTAATTGTCGCTGTAGTGTTCTCCTAGCTGCCATCCAACAAGCTTTGCACACACATTTTAGATGTGAGATCTGGAAAATGGAAATAATTGTTAGTAATGTGAAATATTTCATAAAAGTTAAAACAGGGATTCTCATTTAACATGAAGAAGAGATAACCAATTAAGAATAATGTTCCTTTCTTGACAATTGGGAGGTACTCTTTATGATTGTATGCATAGTACAGATATTCCACATATAAAACATACATTTCAATGTCTTAGCTTGAAGTGAGCCAACTTGAAGAACAGCATAACACTCCATGCAGAGAATGCCACCCGTGAAATCTGTGAAAATATATGTTTACAATAAGACTTTGTATTTAAATTCAAAGGCTAGTATTATACTACCTCTGTGAAGCAGTTGATTGTGTATTGCTTGTTATGTCTGAAATTCCAGGTTTAGTTCCCAAGTTAAAGCTAGTAATAGGTACCAGTATAAGTATTTGGGATTATATATCCCTGTGTCTTAAACAGCACATTAAAGCGGGCAATTAGAATAGTTATAAACATCACAGTAACAATAGTTAAAACCTGGCCTAACAATAAAGTATTGAAAATAAAAACCTGAAAATCTTCATTGGAGCATAAACAGAATATCTGTTTACATAGGTATAACATACAATGTAGCTGTTAACTACATTGACAATGACTGTGTTGTAGTCACCACCTCCAGAGAGAAGACAGAGTTCCAACAGTTTAAACACTAATAGTAATACTTTTTTTTTTTTTTTTTTTTTTTTTTCTCCTTTTGAGCTGCAATCAGTGGCCAGACTTTTATCAGCTGAGTTTTGGGTACAATGAAGTGTAAGAGCAGCCAGCCAATGCAAAGCTGTCAACTTAGAGTATGTGGTGCCTTTTCAATCTTTTAACCACATTGACATGGAGTAAGCTTGAAGCAAGTGGATTGGGATGATACTTGAGGCGCTCAATGTGCAGTTTCTTATGGCGCTCTATTTCTGATGCCACTGTTGGTATATTCAAGTATTCATGTACTTCATCGTTTCTCACGAACCAAGGAGCATTAACTATGTTTTTTAAGATGTTGTTTTGTACTCTTTGCAAGCACATTATATTACTCTTGCTGCCAACTCCCCATATTTGAATTCCATAGGTCCAAATGGGCTTAAGGATTGAGTTGTAGATCATGAGTTTGTTATCCAGGGAGAGCACCGAGTTCCTGCCTAACATCCAGTATAAGCTGCGATATTTGTGGTTGACTTGATCTCTTTTGGCTTTTATGTGATCTTTCCATGTTAAGCGTTTATCCAGGTGGAAGCCCAGATACTTCACACAATCAGTTTTAGGTAGAGTAATGTGTCTTAACCGAACTGGGGGACAATCTCCTTTTCTTAGTGTGAAGCATATGTGGGTGGATTTCTGCGCGCTAGCTTGGATACGCCATTTGAGAAGCCAGTCGGAGATGTTGTCAAGAAGCTTTTGAAGCTTTTCACTAGCTTTCACAGGATTACTATCCACAGCAAGAAAGGCTATGCCATCAGCATAAGTGGCTACGGTAACATCATCTGAGGTTGGTATATCTGATGTGAATATGTTATATAAGACTGGACCAAGTACAGACCCTTGTGGCACACCAGCTTCAATAGGAATCAGGGAGGATCTAGCGTCCCCGTGTTTGACTAGAAAGTACCTATCGGAGAGATACGATTCAAGGATAAAGAATACAGAGTGTGGCAATTTTTCCTTAATTTTATATAGCAGTCCTTTGTGCCAGACTCGATCAAATGCCTGCTGTACATCGAAAAACGCAGCGGAGCAGTATTTTTTGGTCTCCAGGCATTGCCTGACGCAGGTACACTCGATGAACCTGCTCGACGGTGGAGTGGGCTTTGCGAAAACCAAACTGATGCTTGGGTGTAATTTTATACTCATCCATTACTTCAGATAGTCTTTTGAGAAAAATTCTTTCCCATAGCTTGGACAAGACTGGAGTCAGACTTATGGGTCGATAAGAGGAACATTCATGTGGTGGTTTTCCTTCCTTATGAATCATGACTATCTCCGAAATCTTCCAAAGATTAGGAAAGTAAGTCAATCTAAAGGTGGCGTTGAATAGGCAAGTCAAGTAAGTGATACATTTCATTGGAAGCTCTTTTAGGATTGTCGGGGTAATTAATTCGAAACCCGGCGCCTTGTTTGAATTCAGTAATTTTATTTCTCTTGCGACTTCTCTTGGTGACGTTGGTTTGATGGGTAAACTCAATTGGATGTCTTGCTTTAGTATATCATCCAAGCTATTTTCGACGTTTCCTTCGTTTGGTTTAAATACTTGGCTTAGATGCGCAGCGAAAGCCTCCGATTTTTCAAGGTCAGTACGTGCCCAGGTAGACCCACGTCTAATGGGGTAGGATGACATCTGGGGTCTATTTAAGTATTTAGAGGCCTTCCACAAGGAATGCTCTCCGCGTGCAGTTGGTGATAGCGACTCTAGAGTTTTCTTGAGCCGGAATTTTTGTTTTCTGCCAGAATTGCTTTTAAGTCCTTTATGGCTCTGTTCAGCAAGTACTTATCGGAACGATTACGCGAGGTTTGCCATATCCGTCGGAGACGCCGTTTTTCGGCAATTTTCTTTTTAACTTCCAGTGGGTGAGGTAAAGAAGTAATATTTCTTTTTAGCGCTGGCGTGTTTTCCCATGCTGCAACCTGTATAGTGTTTGTGATATGTTTGCAAGCATCCTCGACATCATCGCAGGTTTTCATAGGAATTTTAAGGTTGATGTGGTCAACAAGATATGAGCGGAAACACTCCCAGTCAGTTTTCCTGTTGTGTAGTGATATTGGTGTTTCTTCGCGTGCCACTATGGTTGTAGACAGTGTTAGTATGACTGGAGTATGGTCCGACGATCCATCTAAGCTGGGTTCGACAGTAGTAGATAGAGAATTTACGCCTTTGGTAACAAAGAAGTCTAGCAGGTCAGGTGTTTTCCTTGGGTCGGTGGGCCAGTATGTGGGTGTTCCGCTTGACAGAATATGGTAATGATGTATATCAATGCAATTCTTTAGCTGTCTTCCTCTTGTAACAGTCAACCTGGAGCCCCAAAACGTATGTTTTGCGTTCCAGTCTCCTCCAGATATAAACCTGTTGCCAAGAGTTTCGAAGTAGTCAAAGAACATTCTATCTGTTATGTTATATTTAGGCGGACAGTACATATATCGCTGAAAGGGTAATTGGTCCTGTGCTTTCTTCCAGTCGTACGCTGGTTGCCTGTAGGTGGTTAGTTGAGTAGGCATCAAGGAGGTAGTGTTTTAAATTTGATTTTATCACCAACGCAGACCCGGCATGTGCACCACCATCTGGGTGTGGCGTGTGATAAATTTGGAAGCCTTTTTAACGAAAATTACTCCTATTGGTAGTGTGTGACTCGGATATTAAAACAACGTCTAGTTTGTTGGCAATTATTAGGGCTTCAAGTTCATTGATGCTAGGCGACAGGCCATTTATGTTCCACGTTGCAATCCGAAGTAACGTCATTTTTTCCCCCTTATTTATTAAATTTAGGAATTATAGAGGTAAGGATGTTAAGTAGTACGCTGATCTGTTGTAGGAGCAAGTCTATCTTCTCTGATTGTTTGAGCAGAATCTGTTCAACTGAGAGAGTTTGTTGGCTGTGATTGTTATCATTTGGTGCATTTGAATGGTTATGATTAATATTGTCATTCGAATTCTTTGGATTATTTTTAATATTGGTGCTCTTGGTTATTTCTGCATAAGTTTGATTAGCTGGTATGTCTTGTGAGATTTTTGTAAGTGATGCTTGGTGGCCACAAGCATCACTTACAAAAATCTCACAATCTCACTCTATAGCCGTGGGTGGCTATCAGGCGGTTAGGTCTTGTATTGGGCCCATTCTGTTTGATTTTCCTGGCTAAAATTTCCTTGTATACCTGGCAGCCTTTATAATTAGCTGGGTGATCACTAGCACACAGTGCACATCTAGCTGGTGAGTTTCTATCTTTTTTAGGACAGTCTGAGGTTTTATGCCCTTCCCCACATTTAACGCAGCGGTACGGTCTCGTGCAATTATTTTTAGAGTGCCCGTATTGTTGACATCGCTGACACTGAACTATCGATTTAGATTTTCGAGGGTCTTCAATTTTAACTCGTTGGTGAAAGATGTATTGGATATCTTTAATGGCCTTGTTATTAAGATTAGGCTCCAGGTTAACAAAAAATATATTTGAGGGTTTTTTGTCTACTCCAAAACATGCATTTATTATCTCACCACGGACTTGGTTTCCTGTCTTCTCTCTTTCTTCGATTATTGCTTCATGGGGTGTAGTGTGCTTTTCTGGTGAAGGTGTGACCTATTAATCCTTTTTGTTTGATAAGAGTAATAACTTTTTTATATTGGTCTGTTGAGTTTACCATAAGACGTAAAAGATTTTTATTGACGATCTTGAATCTAAACTCGGTAGGTAGAATTGTTGATTCAATAAGCTTAGCAAGTTCATTAACATCCTCCATTCCATAGAGCACAATTGGTGGAGGTTTATTTGGATAATTGATACTTGGACCGGAGTCGTCCTTAGGGTCCACTTGCAGGCCAGTGTATCTGTTCGTTGTCTGCGTGGGTGGAGGAGAAGGCGGGGAGGCTTCTCGTATTTTACGCTTTTTGGATGTTGGAACACGCTGCCATTTTGGAGGTAATTGTTCCTTCTCTGGAGATACTTCATATGTTGTGAGAGGAGGAGTAGTTGCTTGAGGTCTGGCTGTATCTGTTCTCTCACATTCTATACTTCCGCTAAAAGAAGAAGATCTTGGTCGATGTTCAAGAATTCCTTTGTGAAATACTTGCTGAATGTAGGTTTTTTGGTTTTTGTTTGGGTTTACTGAATCACACATTTGATTCCCACGAGTAAGGACGATAGGGTGGTCACTCTCAGGGTGACGCCTTTCCTGAGAGAAGGCTATATACAATGATGTTCGCCAGGTTCATCAAGGTTAGCACTAGTAACTGAAATCCCTTCAGCCATTCATCCTCTTGGCGCGGTCTCCACCGTAGGATTGGGGTAATTATTTTATTGAGGTTTTCTTCTTCTTAACCCGGGCGGTTAAGCCAAGGTTCCCGGTCTTCGACTGAGGATAACGGGTAGTTGAGGTCATTTCCTACCTATCAACAGAGGCAAGCTTGTTAGACTTGGTAGATCGGGTTATTTACGGTAATACATTTTTAGATTACTTAATATTTAATAAGAATACAGTTTTGAATTCACTTACCGGCGAGGGTGAAATCCACATAGAGTATTATTTCATTGATTTCTCTCAATGCCTGCAAAGGTCCATAACGTAGCCGAAGGGTACAATTAACACACCAGCGAACTGATATTACCATAATACGAGAACAGTGATATAAGGAGTCTCTGTCTCACAACCACTTTTCACAATAAATTGTACAAGGAGTCTCTACCTCGATTATACAGTAAGTTACCTATATGGAGTCTCTTTCTCAAAATCACTACTTATTAATATTATATAACTAATAACCACACTTGGAATGTTTACTTTTGCGAAAAACAATCGTAACGGCCGTTCTTGCATAAACATATTATAATGACATTTCACAATTCACATTATCCCGCCCGCCAACCAATTTCAATGTTGCCAAGTGCATAAGTCGATTTATTATTCTTTTAATCGATATTTCTCATGACCATTATTTTTACAGAAAATATTTTCGTGTTATCATTATACTGTCAGGATATGATACGTATGATTAAAATATACAGCAGAGAAAAATATACACTATTAGAATACTAGAATACTTGCTATAATCTTTTAATGAAAATAAATACAGAGCTATTAATTGATGTGATTGTTGCAAATAAGCACTTTGATAAAAGCAATGTGCGCAAAGCATAAATCTGTGAAGTGCTTTAAAAATATTTGCGTGCGGTAGTAGAAACAGAAACTTATAGCAACCACCACCGTGCATTGCTAAAGCGTAAGTTACTTTTATTTGAATAAGTCTTATTATTAACTTTTCACGCTAGCGAACTCACTAGCAAGATCTAGTGACAGCTTAAAACAATATAATAATTGTAATTTCTGCTTAATAGTAAATGATCAAATAAATTAAAGGTCGATTTGATATATTTTTTTATCATGACAACTCAGCGTAAGTAGGTAAATAAATAGAAATACTATTTCTCTTTGTATTTTTTAATCCGGCAAATGTAGGGTTAACTAATACGATATAAAAACATTAAAATTAAAGACAAGAATTGTTGATATTACTAACTTGTGGCACAACTTCGATACTGCTTAGGCATTCTCCTTTAAATGTTAATATTACAACAACTAATAAATAAGAATTTTATTGTTTTTATAATCGAACAAACGTCAATAATGGACGAACAAACGTTAATTGATCAAAGTATTAGTTAATTTGAAAGATACAATTTAAGATATCTAGAAGTGGGAGCCAACTTAAGGGTGAGGATTTGTTAAATTAATTATAAACAAATAAAAGACGAACAAACAAATGTTACAATCGAACATTCACGAACAAACGACGAACAAACGATTGAGAGTAAAAAAAATTCAGAATTCAAAAAAAGGGGGGCTAACTTCAGTGAGCCTTTCCCCCTTATTCACTATTGTGGAATGGATTATCTGTGGTAGGGAATGAGCGCGTCAACATCCGAACAGAATACTGCGCTATTTATTTTATTGCATTTTTTTTATCTAATTATAAAGAAAATTCTAATAAGAATAAAAACATGTACCTAGCCAAGATACATGCTACGACGTACGACGAATTGATATTTCAATACGTGCCGTTTTACGCAGTAAAACGCCAACTATCCAGCAATAAGGAAATCAACATAAAAGTTTCACTAGAAGATAGATAGTTTATGTTATGAAAAGTACCTATCTTATTTTCCATGGAAACTGTTCTAAATCAAACTGTTGGCTAGTTGGATTATAATTAATTTTAAGGTATAAGTACTACTTAAACAATTTAATAGATAAAAACTATTAATGTTCTCGCCTATAACTTTTTCTTAATAGGTACTGTCAAGCATGTCACTATTATTTAAACATTTTCTCGAAGTACACATACTCGTACACTCACGCCTGTATGCCTCGAAGGGGTAGGCAGAGGTATTAATTTTTAAGGTTGTCGAAAGATACTGCGTGTATAGCCAATCAAGGTAAGTACAAGAAATTCGACAAACAACAGTGAAGGTCAAAATAATAAGGTAAGCTGTGGCTCGCTATTTTTTTCAAGTCATCAGTTTTGCTCCTTTATATTAATGCCTAACATATTGTTAAATACCGAATAAAATATCCTCTAATGTAGTATTATATAGGCAAACTGAATTTCAGCTCAATGTGAGAAGGCGTGAGTGCGACATGGGAGCCTCAATAGATCTATGCTTCATTAAAAATAATCTCGGGCACCTTTGCGATACCTGAGTGACATCTTTCAGCTGCATGAAGTGCTATTTGTCATATATTTTAGTGATGGGTTTTCCTGATGCTAGATAATGCACGCCCGCACACTTCAGCGATAGTTTTGTGACATGGGATGGCGGTAATTTAATGATAAGGATTGGCTGGCAATCCTCTCCTTCGTGGAATAGGCTTGGGGAAATAGTTAAAACAAAATTACCTACTCCCTAACTGTTGACATACAATACTATGGGCATTTCATAACATTAGACCGCGAGCGAGATCGACAGATTGACCAGAGATAAGAAAAATAAAGTTCTATAGTTATCTATATTAATAGGAAAAACCCTTAATTTAGATTTAAAACAATATTTATACTACCTATTATTACAAATACAAAAAAAACGACCTTAAAAAAACTATTTCAAAACAAATTAATTTGCACTAGAAAGCAAATAAATAATTGCGTATTCTTATACAATTTCACAATCAACTTACTTTTTCTACTCATCAATATCTACGATAATACGATCTACATACATACTTATGTGTTTACCACGCATGAAGTTAGATAGGTACCTACCCACTTCAAATCTAACTCTATATACAGGGTTACAGGAAAAGTCGTCCTATATCCGTTAAGGGCGTGTAGTTTACATCGTTTCTGACTGATTTGACTATGAGACACCCTATCCTAAATCTAATCTATATCTATATCTAATTTGAATATAGTTTTTTTCCAAAAAACTCCCGATTTTCGGCTATCAGCTTAGATATTTTAAAATGTGTAAGTCTTGTTATTACTATTATTTGATTTTTACATGTAAAATAAGATGCTTTATGACCTCAATAACCAAAATTGTACATAAAATTAATAAATAAGTCGCTGTAGACGATTAAAACTTAAAAACATTAACAAACATTTTGAAAGTTTATTTTTCTAGAAAGTATATCACAATGTGCCACGATGTGCCTAAAAATATCTACGTTTCCTTAGCTATCCAACGAGGTGCAACAATCCAGGGTTTTATCAATAGTTTGTAGAAAAATCATAGTTTCATAGGCTATAGGGGAGGCAAAGTTGAAGTATTTAGAGACAGGATAATTAATGCGGCGATAGTAAAATGAGAAGGAATGACTACTGCTGTCGTAAAAAGTGGACTACGTAACAGATTGCGAAGATTTGTGCAAAACAGACACAGACATCATCATCATCATAATCATCATCACCCCATATACATCCCACTGCTGGGCACGGGCCTCCTCGACTATTGAGAGGGTTAAGGCCTTAATCCACCACGCTGGCCTAGTGCTGGTTGGCGGACTACACACCTAAGAAATTTCTTAGAGCTTTTAGATGTGCAGGTTTCATCACGATTGTTTCCTTCACCGTTAAAGCATGTGATAATTTATTGTGAATACAGTTAAATCTGAGTTGTAGAGGAGGCACGTGTCCAGCATTGGGTTGTATGTATGTATATGGGCTGATGATGATGATGATAACGATAAAAGCAGTGGCTGTACTTTCATAGAAGTCCAACTTTGAAAAGTCAGAGGTGTGTGCCTGGGGTTTGAACCCGCTACCGCCGAGATTCTCGACCGCGCGCCTAAACCTTGAGGCTGCTTATGAGACAAACATGGTGAACATAAAATTTATACTAAGATGTTTTGTGCGAACTGGAAAGTTTAATAAACTTATTTATATATAAGTATTTATTGAGTACCGATTGTTTTATTTAGTTTATTTTTGCCTCCCTTTAGCCTATGAAACTAAGATTTTTTTACAAACTATTAATAAAACCCTCGATTGTTGTACCTCGTTGGATAGCTTATGAAACGTAGATATTTTAGGTACATCTGCAAAGCAGGTGCCATAATAATATTTTTTGATATCCTTTCGAGAAAAATAAACTTTCTAAATGTTTGTTTGAGTTTTTAAGTTTTAATCGTCTACTGCGACGTATTTATTCATTTTATAAATCAGTCAAAAACGATGTAAACTACACGCCCTTAACGGATATAGGACGACTGTACTTGTAACCCTGTATATAACTAAAACCTATGAATAACAAACAATGATCAAAATATTTTTAGAATTCTCCTAAGTAAAATGAAATTCTCAGTATTGGACTACTTAAAAGAGAATGTAGTTATTGTTATTTTTGGAGTCGGTGTCAACCTTAGTAGGTACAGCCTATAATATCTAGTTACTCACTATAAAAGTTAATTTGTAACAAAAATATTTCTTAAAGTATTTCTCGTATAATTATATATTATCTTGGCTGACAGCGACTCCAAAAATAACCATAATCGTAATTACTTTAAATTATCGTAATAACTTGTTGGACTTGCAGAGTTCCGATACTTCGACATGGATCCCATTATCAGAACCTAACCAAACTTTTATCAAACTACCCTTGAAGGACATCCTTTCCAATAAAAAAAGAATCATCAAAATCGGTTGGCGTGATATTGAGTTATTTGTCCATTTGTCGCGCTCATACTTAATGCAAATTTAAGACTCAAATGGTTTTCTCATAGATGCCATTGTTAGAACAAGACTAAAATAAAGTGCGACCACTCGGGAAGCATCAACTTCCTAATAAAAATATCAACAAAATCGGTTCACCCAGTGGAAAGTATATTATGCACTTAATTTTGTTTATCCAGTCGATATTCATGATAGTTTTCTAAAGTATTAATATACTGTGTTACCTCAAGATAAATGACATTGATGTAAGATAGATAAATGTTTTTATCTCCAGTTGTCGAGAAAGCTGACGTGCGAATGTCTCAGTTTAAATACGCCACTCAACCTCTGTATTAAGGAGGCTTTGATTAACTCTGTATCTAGTAGGAGGGTTAAAAAGGCAGGATATCGAAATAAAACTATATTTTACACTATTTGTATATTAATATATTTCATTCCGACAATGTGACAATAACAAACTTAAATAGGTAGGTAATATTTACTTGAGACAGTAAGGTACTACATGCAATAATTTATTTAGACAACGAACATTTAATGTTACATGATTACTGCAGACTATGATAGAATAACATTTAATTTAAATGGGTCAGATTATACCAATTGTACTTAAAATAACACGAGCTTATTTTTGCTATACCACTAGAAGCGTTTGCTGAAGGACGCGGTGCTAATGCTCAAAAAATAGTACTTAGCTATATTTTTTTGAAATAGTTTGAAATTTTGCATTACGTGTGATCGCGTACCTCCAACTAACGTCCATTCATACAGTTAAAAGTAAACATGAAAACTAAACGCAAATACAAATTTCGTGTAACAAAAATGATCGCGAGGAACGCAAAGCATGGGCTAAAGAAATATCTTAACAACAATAAATCAATAAAGACGCAACTATCGCGCTCATTGCCTCGCCGCGCTTACTGCATCTTTGAGACATTGCGCGCGCGAGTATTTCTAAAACAATAATGTAACTTTATCGTCAACTAACATTTATATAATACAATTACGATAAAATTAAAATAAGTAGGCATTACTTTTGTATATTACTTAATGCTTAATTGTCTTGGTTTGGTTGTGCGACCCCTACAAAATGACAACGTAAACTGGTATTGTTATGACAATAATTTGCAGTTTTTAGGTATAAATAATTGTGCCTTCTTCATCATTCTTAAAATTATTTTTCTGTGTATGAAGTTTACATTAAGATAAAAAAAGAACTTGTAGGTTTATCTAATTTCATCTTGGTGACATGGTCTTAGAAGGGGTCGCTCGTTCAATAAAACATTGAATAATTGCAGCTAGTGATATGCTATAGATTTAGAGCCGAAAGCAAAGGTAATACTTAACTATCAAATTGATACCTACCGAGTTTACTACTTAACTAAACAGTCATTAGTTTCACATGAATTTTATATATATAGTAAAATAATTTTTTTGGTAATAGCGGTCAGGCCTCGCGGGTAGGTATCGTTTTATTTGAGCCCAACACGGCATACACATTAGAATTAAACGATAGAAATAGTTACAAATATTAGAAAGTATATTATCGCATTACAAACATTTAAAATATATTATATTAAAACATTACATTTATCACATCCATTAAGGAGAGAAAAGTAATTATGAGAACAATTTGTCATGCGGGATAACATATCGTGCGAAACATAACACGATTAATACAAAAATCATAAAGTAATAGTGATAAATTAAATTAATCGTAACATAAATTACAAACCAAAACCGCCTCTGTAGGTGATAGTAATAGTACCGACATATATTTTTCCTTTACTTAATTATCACGAAAATAACGTACGTTTAGGTACTTATTTATGTAATCCAAAATTTTCCAGTACAATAAATTAATGATTAATCTTTACAACTACGGATTCCACGTTGTGATACAACAAAAATAATACACATATATAAACGAACCGTAAATTATTCAGTTCAAACGAATGGCACTTACTATGTCTGCATTGCTTCACTAAACGGATTTTAGTCGTATCAAGAAATATAGAATAAATTTTGACGCCGAATAGTCAGCTAACGCTTGCCTGTCAGGGTATTACCACATCGGCCGAATATATAATATTATGTATATTTTCTTCTATATAATAGTCATATGTATTTAATTTTTTATATAATAATTTTGAATTTTTAATATTCTAACTTTTAATAGTTAAGCACGTTCAGCGCGTCCCAACGGCAGCGGGCGCAAGGCTGTCGCTTGTGTCGCCCCTCACACACAGTGTGAGCGACTCCGAGTTCCACGTTCCGCTGCCGTTGGCCGCTTCCAGCCGATCATCGCCGCACCCATCCCAACACTTAATGTGGTCAAAAATTTGGAAGGCACTTTCTACTTTTTCAAAAATTTTAAATTTTTTTATTTTACTTTTGAACACATTAGCCTAGACTTATACAATAGAAAATTTGCGTAGTAACATTTACCAAAATTACGCAATCCATCCGAAACGTATAGGCCATTATATAACTTTTTTGTCATCTAATTTTAAAATTTAAATTTCCAAAAGAGATAGCCAAATAGTTTCAACACTAGATCTGAATTGCAAATGTATTAAAATTTTGATTTATAATTTGGTCTTTTTATATATAATATATATATATATACTAATTCCAAACTTGAACCGAATCAGATAATCCAAATACCAAATAATAGTGAAGTATCAAGGCCACTTGGAGACTTATTATAAAACATGCTTGGACATGCTTTTGCGACGAGACTTGCCCGGGCGTCGGCGCGCGACTTTGCGCCCACGCCCTCCCCTACAACGCGACATTTTCATAATATAAGAACGCCAACGAATGTTTGCCAACAATATCTAAATGGTATACCCTTGCGGCAAGAAGGTAACAGTTACAATTTGCCACCGAAACTATGAAACGAAACAACTATATATGCGTCCGGGGAAGTCATCAATAAAACAAATTTGTACATATATATCTTAATAAAAGATTTGAATGACACACTGCGGTGAAGATTAATGTGTTGCACGAGGCTACACATGAACGCCTTACCATCGTGTGTTCGCTACAAATAGTTGTATAGCTAATCTAAGTAAATTGAAATGTAAACACTAACTATGCGTAGGTAGTATAGCAGACGCCTGAATGACGAACATTCAGTTTTTGGCGATTTTAGTGCTTCTAATACTAGTGCGCAGCGGACGTAGCTCGGTACATTAATGCGTGGACGCCGATTTTTTCCAATAAGATGTCATTTTTGTGCACATTAACGTCAACAAAAAATTATTAAGACCATTCTGGTTTAGTACGTTACCCTGATATGTATCAGATGTTTTCGATAATCACTCAATTTCCAAAAAGCGAGACGCGTTCATCTGAACTATTCTCAATCAATATCGGGCCACAAAACGTTACATAGCAGGAAAAAATATAACTGCGCCGATTTCATAAAATTGGCCAAATAATTAATGTAGTAAGTTCGCCCGCTCCGCTGTTATCTAATTTAGCCTAACATTTGGAACAATCGCTACTGGCTAATGATACATCTATATTACATTTGGCGATCACTAAGCCTACTTCCATGTGAATCGCTGCACGAACAGTGAACTATAGGAGCTGAGACTGAGAGCTCCAGTGGGGTGAGAATGAAAACGGACCGAAATTATCGTCCTGTCAATTCCCTGTCATTTGGCCTCAGAGTCACAAAGCTTGTGTAGCGTTATTTAAATAAAACCCATATAGGTAATACTGATGCGGCGTTAAGATGTGAACGAAGGGTGTCTAAGAAATTATACAGATTTTCTACATACCATTTGTAAAGGTTCTTCTATTGTTTCAGGTCGGTATGTATCTACTTGCGCCAACAGAGAATTAAAGAAAGTGTATCTTTTCTCTTGGCATTGACTAGAAATTTTCAAATCCGAATGTTTACTGTTTTATGATATTTTTTCATGAGAATTATTTAGATATTCTTAAGAGAATTTTTGAGAGATCACATTGTTGAATTTTAATAACTTTTACGTTGTTTTAGTATTCTTAGAGGCTTGAACGTTTTGCCATACGTTATATATCTATTCAGCTCATGATGGTTGAGGACACGGGAACATTTCCATTTTCGCCCCTCGGAGCAAGCAACATTCATCATAATAACAGCTATTAGACAAAATTGACATCGATCTGACAAAGGAAACGACAGTTACACTTTAAGGTATACACATCTAAGGCTAATTTATACTTTCCACTTAACACACAATATAGTTTTTTTTTTTGCAGAATTTAATGAATATAGGTATACGGAACAGTCTTTTGAATAGGGCCGAATATATATTTTTTTTTAATTTTGATATCTACTTTCACAGATGAGTCTAAATTGTGAATTGTTATTTAGTAAAGCTTACACATTAATCGATATATTACCTTTAAGAATAGACAATGATAAGAGCGCGACTCGACTATATGCGCGCATAGCAACATCGACACACGCATACTAACTATATACGGGGTGAATAGTGAGACTTGATTAACTAAAATTACCAATGTTTACACGCATACGTATGTATAAAATAAACTTTTTCAGGATCATCAGAAAATAGCCATGTAAGTTAAGCACAATAGTGTTGTTAGTACTTGATTTTTGAAAGAAGTGCCCAAAAATTGAGAATTCATTAAACAGCACAACATCTCTCAGACACCATATTTTACTACAGAAATTTGAAATAATTACTTAGACCATGGAATGTTTTATACGATTTATTATAAAATATTAAGTATAATTTAGGCTAGTTAGATCTTTTAAACATTTTCGACTTGACCATATCATTGACCATAATATTATGAGTATTCGGATGATGTTAAATTTGCGAAACATATTTTTTCAACTATTCACCCGGTATAGGAATATAAGAATTACACATATGTATATTCGATACGCACTCAATTACAGCATATTAAAAAATATTGTAAACACAAAAAAATAAAGATAACAAGCATTATATTGCACAGAGCGTCCACATTACATAATCAAAAACTCCGATTGATATTCGTACCGCAAAAAATATTAAACATGTCGGCACGGGATCGTGTCGTCAACGTCCCGTACGCGTCCCACTTTGTAACAGCACAGTCCAATATCCAAAGGTTGGTTGTTGCGTTACATCGTAGAGCAATATATTGTATTGGGGGGTTGTCGTGTTGGTACAATACACATTAGTAACAATAATAACATTTTATCGCTATTAGAACAACTTTAAGAAGCAATGTGATTTGCTGCCATAATGCGAAGAATTTGTAATATTTTTTAAAGACTATAATTTTCGAATATCACTTTTTGTAATTCACGTAGAAATGTTTCAAGAATATGTGAGAAGTAAATAATTAAATCGTCAGCAATAAACCGATCAATAATTATTTATGTTTCGTCACAAAAACTTTTTTTCACATTACAGCAGCAATGAGCCAATAAATACTGGACAGTCTAAGGTTTGCTTCTTATTGTTACTAAAGTGTAAACGATAACACCAATAATCGTTTCCGGTGTCGTATAATCGTTGTATGGTGTATTCGCATAAAACCCAATATATCAAAACTACAACATCAACAAGGAAGGCTGAAACTTATCTCAGAAATATGTATTCATATTCGCTTACATATTATTTAATTTAATCATGTTATTACTCACAAACACAATGAATTTTGAAACTAAAAATACCTTTTTTTGTATTTTAGTTTTTTATTGTTAACACGGATTTTTAGCCACTTACACAAGTTTTGGTATTCGATAAACTTATCGATTACCGACTAAATAGTTAACTAACTATTGGGTTTCATGCGTCTACATCTTTATCCTGATCCGGTTTGAAAGGTACCCGATGTCGTCACAACTCTAAAATAATGTAGATTTCAAAGTTGTTTCTGTATTATGCTGTTTTGAGACTTACGCAGAGCTATAATTATATTTATTTTATAATATTTATTTTATATATTCCAAGTATTTCTAAGAATTAACTAAGAAAGAAAAAAAATCTAAGAAAGTTTGAGTACTGTCTCCATTAAAGTGTGATCTCATTTCTTGGATTTCGATTGACATCTATAAGCCAAGTTGGCAATGTAATTCAAATTGTGAACTTTTGTTGTGATATTTATTTATGTGATGCATTATTTATCACAAAAATATAGATCGAGATACTCAGTAATACAAGAGTGTTCTTAGATAAATTAAGCAGTTACTTAATGATGAATGAATTATACTTCCAATTTTTTTTTAAAACCACACGAATCTATTATTGGACACACGTGAGTGAAAGGAAATACTATTAAGAATTTATATGAATAGAGTCGTACGACATCGTTGGGTAGACACCGAAGTGTCTTACCGTGGGGTACCTTTTAGAAATAGCGTATAGTGCTGTGGCTGTTTGGGACGAAGAAGCGATAAGCGGGCAGCGGCGGAGGCGGCAGCCCTGCAATGGTGGGCGGCGCCGCACCCGCTGCCTCCCTTCAAATATCTGCCCGCTCGTCCGCTGGCGCCTCCAGCTCTATACCTGGAGCGGGCTGGCCGTTGCGTGCCGGCAGGGGAGTCTTCGGCGGACCCATCTCCATCGGCTCGACGATAGTTTCGCGTTCTCCATAGCGGCTCTCCGGCCGCGGCGACACAAATGGGCGGAACGGATCCGCCGGCTTAGCAGGCTCAAGCGCTTGGCCCGGTGGCAGGGGTGAGCAAAGCGGCGACTCCAGGCCGGACGATAGCGGCGACGGCAGCCGCGGCGATTGCAGCGGCAGAGAGGGCAGGCCCAGGTGGGGCGGCTGGTCTGGCGGGCGCTGGGCGGCCACTACCATGTTGCACATTTGGCGGCGCAATCCGTGCGCGACAGCAGCCACCGCGGCGGCGGCGGCTGCATTTGGTGATACGCGCTCCTCGCGCCCGTTGCCACATCCCACAGTGGCGTACGCGTTGGGGGTCACGGTGCCATCCTGCAACATGCACGCGTTTTCGTGTAGCTGCCGATGTTTCAACGTTAGCCACGCAACACTCACAACGATTCTAGACGCGGAATTTCCGAACGTATACTCATATCGTTTTAAAAATGCCCGTAGATAACCGTCACGAGTCGTTGTGAGATTTCTACGTGCCATAAAAAATATTTGTTATACATAACCAAAGTTATAAACTAGCATACAATTGTAACAGCATAGTGAAGCTATCAGAAATTAACACGGCATGGCTGTCAGATATAAATTGTTCGCAAAAGCATATTCGCGTCGGCAGGAAAGCGAAGTGGTCGAGGGGCGCGATGAATCACCGAGGCATTAAAAAACACAATTCAGTTCCGTTCTAAACGCGGTTCCAATGAAACTCACATCAAAAGTAACACAAAGAAACACTACATTAAAACGACGCCATTTCTCTACAGAGATCGCAATCTTGAATCGACGCCGAGGTACTCAATGTCGCTTGCTTTTTACAAACAATAGTTGTGTTGTAAACAAAAGAGATTCAGTGTTGTACACGAATAGGCCGAGTGTTAAGCGCGTCGACATCGGCGTCGGTTTGCGATGTCCTATGGGTAGAGAGGGAAACACTTTGCGCGAAATGGTCGCGCAGTGTGACTCCGCGGACGCAGGTCGCGTGTCGCAGGGCGTGTGATTCGCTGTTCAGATGAATACTGACCGTGATGGCTGGGTAAGTCGGTAAATCGATCTCGCGCATGTGGTGCGGGTTGGTGTGCGGCGCGTGAGTGTCTCGGAACACGACGGCCCGGATTACCCCGCGGATATGCTCGTCAGGCCACACACCCAACAGAATCCTCTGCGGTCGACCGCGGCCTTTGGGTCTCAAATCTGGAATATCGCATAATAGTAAAACGTGAACACGTAACGACTTATGGTTTTCATTTGAGCCACAGACACGATAGAAGGGAAACTGCCGCCTTTTTCCAAAAGAAAATATGAAATTGAACGCATGATTTAATCGTTTTTGCTGACACATAAAAATGAAAGATTCATTGAGAGCGATATAGATTATAGTCTCCGGTTTATTCACTGATATCGTGCTCAATGAAGCTGATACAATATGCAAAAATGGTCCTTAGCTGCTCGCGCGCCGCGTCTCGTCTCGTATCGTGTATGGTCTCCTTAAAAAGCGCTCAGCAATATCGAAATTGCATCTTATAGACATTTAATACATATACATATTCATAATGCTGTAACAGTCACAAGTAAGATGAAATTATTGTTGTACTTGTATCTGGAAATCGCATAGCCGATATGTTCGCAGTGCTAAAATATATTTTTTATTGTTATTGGCGCATAGTTTATAATTAAACATGTTGCGTTAATCGATAGCTATATTGTATTAACATTTGATACCTTCTTACAGTGCACTGACTCACTTGATATTTATAAATTATTATAACGATAATTGATATAATATGATAGATAGATATGAAACAAAAATGAAAATAAACCGGATATTTACTATCAGTGAGGCAGCTTACTAAAGGGATCACCAAATAGTACTTTAACAGGATCCTCTTGTCAAGCATCAGAAGCGGGGCAAACGCCTTGTCTTCGGACATTTGATAAGCTATAAAATCGAGCGCCCACTACTACTTTATGATGATATATTTTTGACGTTTTATTCAGTTTATGTTTCGGTCGATAAATCGATGTTTTCGAGCACATACAAGCAAACTATACTCCGGTCTCATAATTACGCGAATAAAGTTCGTGGTAGGCGTCAATCCCCGTAACAGCCCCGGGGCGCAGTTGGCTAGACACCAGCTTGCGAAACGAGAGGCCGCCGGTTCGTTCCCCGCACCGAGACAAATGTTTGTGTGATCCACAAATATTTGTTTCCGGTCTGGGTGTTTGCGAGACCGAAGAGTCTCTCGTAGTTTCTGATTCCCACGACACAAGACTTGTATCTTGGTGTGGGGTCAGAACTATGTGTGTGTCTGTTCATTTATTTAATCATACTATATACGAATATACATACCAGCCCCACCATCCGCGCTGGGCCCCAGCATGTTATGGACCCGGTTAGCGTAGAGGACGAATGTCGGGTATGGGATGTCGTACTTCCTCGCTGCTTGAGATAAGGATAGTCCTTCTTTGAGCACGGAGAAGATGGCTTCGGCCATGGTCTCGGGGCGCCAAGACTTCAACGGGCCACGCTCTCGGAATCTCAGGTTATGCACGAGATTCTGGTTAGTGTTCCAGCATTTTTGCCACATCGATTGGAGTTGGTATTGGTAGCTGTCTGTAGGAATAAAAAAGTTACTTGTTAGTATAAAGATACACTGACTTTTTGTAAAGAACACGTTTAGGGATAACCATGTGGGTAGGAAAATAATTTTATTTTACTTTAAACTTCATCGTGCTATGTTTACTAAACTCCTTCTTTTGGTAAGTTTTAAATTTATTTTAATGTAAAATAATTCATAATGATATTTCCTTCGAATTGATTTGAAGATGTCAAATCATATGGAATAAATACTGAATTTGACAGCTCTGTCATCTTGTAAATGTATTTGGGTAAGTAAAGGGTACTTGGGTGATGGTTTTAACCATGGGTAAAATATTTTAGGCAGATGGTATAATTTTTATAGGCAAAACAAAATGAAAAGAGAAAATTAATACAAAGAGTCGTGTTACTTTTTTGGTGAAAAATTATTTTATTCAAAATTGATCGTTTTGCAATCGTTCAACTTATAGTTTGACTAACAAATTGTTTTGGTATAAAGATTTAAAGCTTAAAGATTGTTATTCGGAATTTTGTACCGCTACCAGGGCTTTGGGGCTACTATGGAAGTACCGCCACTGTGATTAGGAATGTATCAAACATACAAATAATCGCATACAAATAAAAATTGTACCCGAGTTCGTCTTAAGGATTAACGTTAAAAAAATACAAAAAACGTGCAACAAAAAACACTACATACTGACCTGTAGAGAACCTGTATTAAAAAAATATATATTAAGAAGGAAAAATAAAATGCAGCCTACAATTTTTTTTTATTACAAAATGCAGTCTTAGATACATGTAACTTACAAATTAATGTGGCAGATGTCATTACATTTATAATATTTGCAAATTTATAACTAAGGAATATAATTAATAAATTCTCTTGATCACATGTTATCAGTATTCATAATTATACTGAATATGAAATCATTTTTTTAAATCTAGGATTTGAGCAAGGTCTGCAATCTTTTATTTAAAATACGACACCCATTTCTTTTATGTATGAATATAACTTATTCTAATATTTAAGAACAAGCTATTGTTTTAGTAGAAATCATAGAAATATGATATATTACAATATATTGTATATAATATTGTTTGTATTACAACCAAGAACAATAAATTAAATATTGTTAACTATTAAATATTGTTATCTGTGTATCGAATTGTAACTTTACAAAACAAATGTTTTCATTACAATGATTTAGATTTTGTACCAAACTGATTAATTTAGGTACTGGATAGCGGTTTACGCTTAAGTCATCGTATAAAAATGTGCATATTGCACTACCATAATGAAACTTAACATAATTTTATCACAATTTAACTTTATAGAACAGTTCACCCATCAATTTATGCTTCCTACCAACACATAGTTGATAATAAGTTATTGTCGCAAAAAAACAATGAAAAATGAAATAAGTTAATACTAACAGCTCAAACCAGTTCATAAATTTTATAACGTCCACAAAATCGGTAGTAACGAATCAAATTAACATGAAACGTAACAAATAACCATAAATGTAAGTAAATTGAGGCAAAAATATACAATTTAATGTCACGCAGCGGCTGGGAATGAAAAATAACGATTAGAATTTTTAAATCAATATATCCAGAGGCGATATTAACGTCAGCTGTAAAATACCAGGATTATACATCATAGTACCATAGAATATGTTTTTGCGCTCGAACTTACAGTGCAGGTGAGACATTTACTACGACAATAATGGAAAAACTCGGGAATGTGCATATGATTTATAACAAGCCGTGAATAATTGTTATGTTGGCAAGTAGTTAGTTAGTTAGTCACGTTATGTTGTTTGTGACATAACTGGAGCTGTGTTTTAGTTAGCCAAGAAAGTTCATTGTAATTATATTATTAATCACTTATATTTAGTTTTTGGTTATCGAACCGAATAGATGTTTAATATTTGCTAGAAACAAGTAACTTTAGACATGTGACTGAGAAATACTAAGGGCTAACGTACTCCGGATGTTGTAAAATTTAAGTAACCGAAGTATGAGATAAACAGAATATACTTATAATTATCAACTCGATGCCTTTTTATATAGCGAATTAATTTAGTTAAGGATCGAAAACGGCACAATATTATCGGACCCCGAAATCTATCCCATGCTTAAAAAAATAATCACGATTGATATATTGATCACTTATGTATGTCTATCTATGCAAAACTATCATTGACATTCTACTCTACCATCTATTTTTTACTAAACCTATAGTAAAATTCCTATCATTAGTGTTTTGATAAGGCCAGTGCGTAATTTTACTTTTTAATGCGCTCGAAGAACTTGATACGCGCGCTTTGGGTGATTTTGAGATAAGAAATAGAAAATAGCTGGCATTTTTTATTGATTAGACATACCGTCGCTTAATACATCGCGTACTGTTTTTTGTGACATTCTTGTTATGCAAGGGCTTTATGCACTTTTAAATTAACTTAGTATCAATTAAGCTCTTTTAATAAAATTTGCACCAGAAGCATGGTGTGAAATTGAGGGTTATTATACTCGTATATAGTATAATATACAGAGGTACGTAGATCAATGGACTGTCTCATCTAACTTTAATTATGTGCACTGAATTTAGTACATACAACGTAATTTTTCATGTTACCCCACCGTGAACTAATTGCAAAAGTCAAAACGTCTTTCACATTAGCAGTTTTCCAGAATCGTCGCGAACGTATGGCGGCGGCACCTGCACCCTTGTACCTATAGTTCTTGTATAGCTGCGAGTTTTTATACTAACATCCACATAATGTTTTTAATGCTTGTTACTCGTTCATTTGTTATATTTTTCCCCCTTTTTTTTAGAAAGGACGGATGTTAATTTTTTGCAATGTTCAAAGGTAAAAGAGTCTATGGCTGTATGATGTAAATTGCTATAACAAAAAACGGTCCAATTAAATTTAAGATTTACCAATTCATAAAACATCATAATGTTAATAATGCCTCTAAGAATCTAAACTAAGCAAAAATTGTTCTTCCAAGAGCTTTACGACGTTAACTTGTATTAAAATCAATTCTTCCTTACAATCAATTTAATAACATAATTAATGTAAGTTGTTGAATATAACAATATTTATTATACAGCACTTATGAAAACGCAATAAATTAAGACAATCAATATCCATTAGACATTTCAGGCTGATTTTCATTGGATTGTCGGTACAAACATGATGCCTGAGGCCATGCAATCATATCGAATTAATCCTCTTATGGGAACTCGTGAGAGTGACTGCCTCTACACAAAGAACAGCAAGGTAAAGTTTTATTCCAAAAAGGTATCAAAATTTTAATAAATTTGATTGAGCAATAATGTTGAGTGTTTTTGTCGACTTTGCAAAGTCCATTGTTATTTTTTAAAGTTTAAGTGCAGTGTTTCTAAAACCGACATTGGAGCAACAGAAAGATGAAGCTCCCAGAAAAAATTATAAGAATTACACATCGAAATTTTCTATATCATGTTCTATAAAAAAATCCACATTTATTGAATAAAGCGTGGTAGTCTACTTAAAACATCACAGGTATTGAGTGAAAATACTCTTACCCAAGTTTCGCACCAAGGTCACTTCAAATTGCAGACAACGTTATTATTAAACATAAGTTTTTGACAATAAAAATAATACTGTCTAAAATTATATGAAGTATATGATTCACGGATTACTCGTTCTAAGACAACCTTGTTTAATATGTACATGGCATTATATTTCTTAAGAAATAAACATTTTACAAATACTTATCACAATTTGTATACAATCAGTTCTTTAGAATTATTAACTAAATTAATACGATAATTAAGTACAAAATGTTAGTAGGTGGGCCAATAGGACAAATTATTTTAATAACCATATATTGTCGTTTATAGAACTAAATTACTTTTTAAAAGGCACTTTTAATTGACATACATTTTAAGCATCGATTTAATATTTGATTTAACTATGTACGTTTCTAAAATACAAAAAACCTCTGATTCTACCCTCTATAATATAAAATATAGTAACAATAATATTATGTGCTTGTAACTTCGTGCTAGACGTTTCTGCAAAATAATTCATATGTAGGTAGATTTTAATACAATAATACGAGTTTTTTTACATCATTTTATAGTAATTGAAGGCACTACAGTTTTGGGTTTGAAGATGTAACTGGATGTAATTTTTTATTTATAAAGTTTTTAAGTAAATTTGCTTTATACTCGTATGTACCTACTGCTTTTGAGTAATAGAAAAAAAATACTACCTTTAAGATTTCGCATAAGCACGTAGAGATCTTTTTATACGTTCATAAAAATAAAATGTTTTATTCCTACATTAATAGAAAATTTAATTAACACTTGTAACACAAAAATAGGCAAGTTGCAAGTTAGATATTTTAGAAGAAAAAAATCATTTCTGCGGTTGTACAATTGAAATATAAAATAGTTAATGATGACGTCAACAAAGATCTCATAATATATTAACGGAATTCATTTTAGTTGACTTGTGAATATTGAAATATTACCGATGAAAGAATAATTGGATGCAATTTACCTTTTATACTTTTCATTTCTTTTTTAAGTGGAATAACAGCTTAAACGACAATCCAATATATATTTCACTGTTTCATGAATTTTATATTAAGTCCGAGCGAAGTGGACACCTGGCGCGTATTATGTCCACCGGCGTTAATAAAAATTGGCTTATAATCAGTGTAAATTACGCATTACTTTTCCTTTAATGATACTCTAGATTATATTTTACTATAATAGCTTAATTTCATAATATTCTTGTACTCTACTTGAAAATTGAAGGCTTTTTAACAATGGACATAATACATTAGACCATGTATTTAATTTGAAACGGCAATTTATATAACTGAAGTAATCTCAGTTTCATCATCACCGTGCACTTCTGTCTTGATTTTAGAATTCCTAATTTTAACAGTACCCTCGTAATACAGAGAAACTATGGAGTGTTTCTTGCAAAATGCCCACCACCATCTAAAACCAGTAAGACCTACAAATGAAAAGTTTTGGTCCCTCGTCCTCCTCAGCTTTTCCACAAATGCTAATATTTCTTTTAAAGATTTTTTTGTTCTCCTATTATAAGGAGACACGCTAGTCTCGCAGCAAAAGTCTAACACTGCTCTTTCTTCGCTGGCCAGGAGGCCAGCCTCGTCCAAAACAGCCATACGTTTAGATTTGCCTAGAATGTTGTCGTATAAAGTGCCTTTGGGTATGCCGTAATGTGTCGCCGCCTGCGTGAACCTCATCCTTTGCGTGACGACGGCTTGGATGGCTTCTTGCAGCTGGCCTTGGGTCCAGGTAGGCGCCTTCAACTTGAGTGTATGACCGTGGAATTCTGACACACCAATCAACAAAACAAACATAAAATTTTACCTTACGACATCTGTACATTTTGATAACTCCTTGTAAAGAAAGTTTTTTTCTATATAAATAAAAAACAATTTTGTGGGTGATCAAAAATCTTGTAGGTAAAAGTTAAGCCTAAATATATTTATTTTTTTGTTTTAGAGCTTGCTTAAAATAATTACGGAATCTTAATTTAATTTGTTTTAATCACGTTGTTAAATTTTCGTGTATTTTTAATGTATCAACATTTGTACAGACTCCGTAGGTAACAAAATAAAGCGAGGGATGTTTACGACATCGCTCCTATGTGTAGACACCCCAAATGAAAAGTGCAAATTAAGATAATGAAACTGCATGCGGTAAAAACAAAACTGTCGTTAAAGTTAGTAATTATTTCGTGACCTCATAGACATCAGTTTGACATCCGTACGTTAAATAAAAAGATGGATAATCAAACAAATAAAATATGGGAGAATCAATTAAAATCATGTGAATTATATCTAGCTACAATGATAAGCAAACATACGAACCTGCAATGGCCGACGTGGATGGGCCCAGCCAAGCGTGAGAGTTTTCTATTAGGCGTGCCTGTGAACAAACACACATTACGTTAATATTCATATGTATGCACACATGTCTGCTGACGTTACACTTATAACATTTTCATAATGACTTAAACATTCTATTAGATGCACTCATACTATATAAAGTGATATTAATAACTGCCACACCTTTTGCAGATGTAGACGTATGTTAGGTGTCTGCTTATACCTAAGTTTATTTAAATATGTGAGTGGTGTACAGTAATGTTATAAAGAGAAACATTTTGATTCTTTGTTTGTAACGATTTAACTTAAAAACTACTCGACCGATTTGAATGACTCCTGGTAAGGACATAGATGGAACCTTGGGAGAGCTAATTTTTCTTCCTAAAAAATGTAGTATTTCCGTGGTATGAGAAAAAAAGTTTTAAAACATTTCCATACCATTAAATAAAAAAATCTATGCTATTAAAAATAAATAATGAGACTTTTCGTGAGCACTCCAATACGTACTGCGGCAGGAAAAAACCACAACCCGTACATTTTATTTTAAACATTTTCGATTGTCATATTGTCATGTCAGCGCGGCAAGTATCACATGTCGCGCGCAACATAACATTTTGTGGCAACAGTGACGCGGAGGCGTTGCGACGTTGTTACAAAAAAACAACCTTGCCATACCCCTGAGGGTATTTTTTATACTGATATTCAACGTTCAACTAAGTAAATGCTTTTACAAAGCAGCAGCTGTCAATTATGAACAATAGTTTAAATCACATACATGCATACGAAATTTTATTACACTTGGTTGTCCGGTTTAAGTGTTTAAAATTGATGTATATTACATAGAGTACCTATAACTTAGGGAATAACATAAAAAGTTACTTTATGAAATCATATTATATAATAGATTATCATTAGATCATCCGTATAAGGAAACATAAATATTTGATACTTCTTTTTAATAAAAGGTGCTTCCGTAGATAATAAGACTTTTAGTATAATTATTGGCAAATAACAAAAGAGAACGCAAAGCTCCGGGCATGCAGTCGGCGCCGTATTTGTGGACTCCGACGGCCGCGCCGTAAATAAAATCACACAGCCTTATGACCGAGCAACAATAGTAACGGTCAGATGAAAAAGAACGATCCATCAGTTAATTTACAATTTCCCATCACGAGCAGGAAGTTTACGATTGCACATTTTATCGATGGGCAGTGTATGTATTTGACGCGCGGCTCTCGCTCGCGTGCCGACCGGCAGCGTCGCCACTCGCCCGCCCGTGCCCAGTGCGTACGCGCCGCGTTTATTTACGTTCCTCAAGTAATTGTTAGAGCAAAGAGCGGCATTTCTTTGTGCCCAGTGTTACAACTAAACATTATCGAAGTTTTAATTGTGAACGCAGACAAAAGCCGGACCATTTTACGGCTGTAATAACGGAACGCAGTCCAATCTACAAATAAAATCTTTTATTAAGTTAGCCGAGCGACGCCGGGCCCGCCGCTACTAGTGTTTACAGAACGCGCACGTGCTCTAAGTACCGCTCCGAACGGCCGATGTATTGTTTGTTTACCCGAATAAAACACTAAAATCCAATTCAATAACAAAGAATTAAAGTTCCCGAAATAAAATTTATTGCTTTTAGTACGATAAAATAGATTTATGTACGCGCGGGAAGGTGCGGGCCGCGGGGCCGCGCGACCCGGAGAGTGCGCTCCGAACCCACTGCCGTCGTCGCCCGCGCCGCCCTTGCCGCCCTCGCCGCCGTCGACACCCTCAATTAAATTACATTCTATTAACATTTTTATAGGCAGTTATTGCATTTAATCAACGACGAGTCGGAGATATTCGATATGTGGGTCAACGATGACTCGTGATGATCTATCTATCCGCAGACAATGGTCGCGCGTCGGCGACGCGACGTTACAACAATGGCTCGCGCACGGAACATCAACTTGTTGCGCGTGTTGCAATTATACGTGCGTCTTAATAAACCTGTTTACATATGCATGTATGTTGGAAACAAGCTACGCGGCGTTGCATCACTAAGTTCGTGGCCTGTTAGGGCCTTTGTGAGAGCTCTACGAAGCAGTTAGTCGTAAATCTGCCGTCGTTCATTAGGTTGTAGGGCGGGCAGCAGTAATGAGCTAAAGTTAATGAAGTAATAATATATTAGTTAATATAACACCAGCAGCAGGATTTAATATCTCTAAATCTAGTGGTATTAAAAAAAAACTAAAAAGGCTGATAAAAAAGTCTGCATAAAGAGTGAGCCTGCAGGGACAAGATATTATTTTTATATTTTCTCCATGCCATCCTGTAATATAAAACAGGCAAAGTGAGACTTTTATAACAATCAATTATAAATTTACAGTATTAAACAGTGTGGTTATTCACAAACCAAGACGAGAATTATTCAATTATTAAACAAAAAATTCGGCTTATTTCTTGTATTTTATTGCTTTTTCCAATGTCGAATCAGATCAATCTGAAAATTATCTTTAAGCATGTTCATAATACCGCGATGTACGTTCTCTTATCAAACAATTTATCCAATAAATATATATTAATACAAATGACCTAGACATAATAATAATCTTAGTCCAGACTTTGTTTACTTTGTTTATAAAAGTCCAGACTTTGTTTTCAGTTTTTTGCTTTGATTGACGATAACTCCGCGGCAAATCATCGTATAGGCTTTTTGGTTACGTCAAATTAAAGAGTATTAAATTTTCTAAAAGTGTCTTTGAACGAGACAATAAAAAAAAAAATTTTAAGCCCGTGGACCTTTTTTAGACGAGAAATTTTTTTTTTTTTGGTAGTTTTCTTAGGATTTCTCCAGACCTGGACATGACAAAAAAATTCATAGTCATATCTGAAGACTAGACACTTGGAGCTACAATTTACTTTTTTTGTTTTTTTGTATACAATTATTTTCCTCGGAGTTACAACTCGTTGAAAATCACCCAAAAATTTGGATTGATTTTTTATATCCCTTAATTTTTGTGACTAGTTTAGAAAATGGCGTAACTGTATTTTTGACTTATCGTCCATTTATATTTAACTAACGTATCGATGCATTTGTTTATTTCATTACGACTTGCTACCTATGTTTACAAAACATTTGCGTCATGCCAAATAAATAAACGTACATAAAAGTAATATCATGCAACTTAATAATTGGGGTTGATATTTGTGCCCGTAGTTTATAAGATAGGAAACCTAAGGCAAACGACCAGAATTGAAATAACTCATATTATTGATTTAATTATTATATGTTTAATTAAAGATAATATTATATGTATAATTAAAAAAAAGCACATAACTACTAATACTAGGATAAAATAGATAGGATACACACAAAAATTATATTAAGTAAGAGACAAATAAATAACATAGAACAAACTAAATAAAACTAACACACATTATATAGATTTTCAGAAATGTAAATTTACTGGAAATATAAGGCTTTTTATTTTTGATTTATTTTATTTATGTTTAATTAAATATGATCTTGAATTTGCGTCTAAGAAGTGAGGGTGAAAACAATCCGCGAAGACGATAAGTATAAAAATCATAGTTATGTGTGTTCCATACAGATGCATATATTTTTCATAGACAGAGCCCAGCTTTCCTATTAGACCCGGTACTTTAGTGAGCATACACCTGATATTTGACGACAACGACTTTTTCGGTTCAAAGCCTTTCAGAGCTAACTAGGTTATAGCATGTTTCAGGCAGAAACTGCTGGGAATTTTCAGAGCATTTGTATTTTATTTGTTTTAGGACGGAAAAAATTAACATTTTTCAAAGGTTTTCTCCGTTATTTAGGTTGTATAGCTACTATATACAGCCTTAAAATATCCCCATGTTGTTATGTACTCAATTGGATTGTGTTTACATCAAAAGTAAGCCCTTGGATTTTAATTAATTTAACATATTAATGTTAATTACAGATATTATATTATACTAATTTAATTATAGATTTAAATTAATTTAACCCTTATTAAACTAACGAAATAAAATTCTTAATATACTGTAAAAATGAGTAACATTTACATACTCTATATATCATAAATGGTACAATGTATTATCACGTGCGGGTGAAGGAAAGTAAATCGTGCAGAAACCTGCACTGTGACATAAAGGTGTTTGTTGTTAAATAAAATAAGAATTCAGTTCCATATACAAAGTTATAAAATATTATTATTTTATGATTTGTCTAATTTGTCGCTAAAATGATAATTAACGCAATCATGTAAAGGCGGTTGCATTACTTGGGGGTATGCGAATGAGCGACTGAGTGCAATCCGACGCATTCGTTCATTCATTATTTATCTTATTGTGCAGTCGGCGGCCGGCGCCCTCTAATCGAAACTTTCCACCACGTATGAAACGCAATAATAAACTTCCGCCTTCGTACGCAATTACGCGGCGTATGTTGCCAGGAATTGACCTAAGGTGCCGGGGCCGGGACCCCCCAACCGCCAGTTCGTTATTAGCGGTCGCGAACTAAAATTGTATTAGTTGCGGTAATCATTTTGTTTAAGCATTTCAAGTACAATTTTAATCTACTTTTTAACGTATGGTCTGACAGACCTAATATTTCAATGTGATTCACAGAAAAATCACGTTAATGAGAGTTTTGGCATCGTTTCCTTCTTCTTTCCTGTCAACCATTTCGAAGGACTGGAAGGACTTCTACAATAGTTATTTATGAGTGTGTTAAATTAACTCCGATAATTAAAGAACGAAAACAACTCCCCGTTAATTCCAACTAAATGCATTCGTATTAAGGCATAGTGTATTCCAGTGGTTATACATTTAGTTTCAGCACAGACTTATTTAGAATCTCATTTCAACGTCTTAGAAT
The DNA here is from genome assembly GCA_907164795.1 of Hemaris fuciformis. Taxonomy (NCBI): domain Eukaryota; kingdom Metazoa; phylum Arthropoda; class Insecta; order Lepidoptera; family Sphingidae; genus Hemaris; species Hemaris fuciformis. Next base: position 17,410,959 of record OU015431.1, on the reverse strand, counting down.
GAAAATAATCTTAAATTAGACGTAAATGGAGATAGCTGATGATTTACTGGTTACGCACAAAGGATTCCACTACAGCTGTAGCATTTTCAAAGTGCTCTTTACAAGCGTTGGGGTTGTAATATGAACTTTACTGATCAGACTCTTCTGATATAGATAGAGATGTTGCGTTGACCAGTCGCTTTACTGCGATTGCTCTATCATGTTATGGTTAAATTGAACATCTTGTTTGTAAAAATTGAAAATATGAAATAATATTACTGACCCGCTTTTTTGGTTTTTTATAATGTATGGTATGCCCTCATATGGATGTGCCGGAGAGACACTGAGAGAGAAATGTGGACACAGTTAAGACAGCGATTGATAAAATCTTAACTATTTAGAGACAAATTAATTAGTGAATGAAACTCTCATATTTGTTACTCGACAAAAAACTCGCTTGATGATATTAGATGTCTTGAAGTAGAACCCCAGGTACCCTATTAAAATTTTGCTTCTGAATGAAACGCTGATAAAATCTTAAATTAAATATTTCTGTCAGAATATGCATTTCCAACATAATCTAAATACGTTTGATATTTCACGAGGTACCACCATTTCCTATTCGCCATAAATACTTTCGCACAATTCATTTACAGCAAAGAACAATACAATCTTCTACAACGGAGTATGAATGAATTTTTATATCAATTTCAATTTGTGAGCGTGCCTCTTGTGCTATTTCCGCGTTTAATACAGGGTGATTCATTTGTTACGAGATAAAGTTGGCGAAGAATGGCTAGGGCGTAGGGCGTAGTGGCGGTATGGGCAAGGGGGGCTATGCTGCGAGGGGCGAAGGATAAAACTAATCACACATCCTTTTCACGGGGGCTCGGGTAGGAACTTGATGACGGACGTTAGCGGACGCGATTATTATTCAGTTACAATGTCGCTTGTGGCATCGCTAGCGGGAACGGGTACACATTTATTGTTCATTTGTTATGTCTACACGTTTTTGTCCAGCAATAACTCCTTTATAAGACTATTTATATTAATGTGTCCATAAGATTAAAATCTTACGGATCTTGTAAGTCGTGATAGCCTCGAAGTTTAGGGACTCGGTCGAGAATATCGATGGTCGCGGGTTCAAACCCCAGGCACACACCTCTGACTTTTCGAAGTTATGTGTGTATTCACAAAGAATTATCACGTACTTTAACGGCGAAGGAAAACCTCGTGATCAAACCTTCTCAGTTGTAGAGGAGGCTCGTGCCCAGCCGTAGGACGTATATATGGGCTGATGATGAAGATTTTATTCCCTTTCTTTGTCAAACTTGGAAGTAAGTATTAGTCAAAATATTGTGAACGCTTTTTTACTCTGTTATCTTTAGTAGTAATATGAAGTAGGCACTTCATTAACAGTATGTAACGTTTTAAAAGTTGTTATTGTTTATTTATTTACTGTTTAGTTAATTTTAATTGTCAAGCTAGCCTGTAAAATTAGTTATTCTTATGAAAAAAAAAAATGATTTACAGACTTTGTTTCAAATATAGGTACTTTTTTTTTAGAAAATAAATTTTAACAAATGCAGTAAACATATATTTATATATAAAACTACTTTGCTATAATCATTGCTGCTATATCATAATTATTCACCAGACGGAAAGTATAAAGCGGGATCGCGATTTTTTTAAATAATTATGCAAATATTCTACGGCTTCGTGGAACGTAATGTTATTTGATTACTTTAAAGACAACAAACTTTTCAGGCAAATTGTCCGTAATGATCTGTTGAGAATCCGTACATATACACTTAATCAATGAAAAACACTAAACAAAAATGAACGTCTTTTAAGTTAACATATAAGGTGCTTCCTTTTTGTCAATTGGAGGCCACATACTGCAAAACCGGCAATGAAAATAGTGTCTTTGATGTAATTGGCGACAGAGCAGCGCAGTGGTCTACGAGGCGTCGGCGGGAGCGAGCGCGCCCTCGCCCCGCTCTCATCGCGGTCGCACCCCGTCACGGCATCCATTTCCACATTACTGTCTTTTTGTTCCACGTTTGATTGTTTAAACGTACGTCGATGCGGTATCCACTGGTTATTATTGCTGTCGTTCTCACTCGAAATGGTCCCAGTCGCTTGTGAAAAAAAATCTCTCCTCATATTGTTTGCAAAGAACAATAACGGCCTTCATTTTATATGTTACAGCTTCAGGAGGCTTGATGGGCACTTTGCCTCTCTATTTCACATACTCGCCCATTGTGTCGGTGTGTTCTCATTTCTCTTTTTCCACTGCAACTTTATTTACATATCGGTGAGCGTTCGTACCGTTTGTTTCATTGTTGCCGACAGTTACAGTTTGTATCGTGACGATGTTTTTGTGAAATCTGTTTTCGTCGTCAAACATAAAAAATCGCTAACAGTTAGTTACGTGAAAATACACAGAATTCAAATAACGTTTTAACTCACAAACTGACGACAATTAAAAGACATAACTGCATGTTTAAAAAGCTACGACACACAAAAAGTTTTAAATTCTCAACATTAATTACGGAGAACAAACTGCTCCTCGGCTGTTTGAGTTGAGCGGAACAACGCGAACAGTTACTCCAAATCGAGGAAATTTATTTGACTTCGTAGTTTCGACGTTTGTGACGATGTAGCAAGACAAACATGTTAATTTTCCCCCTGATACGTAAGCCGCGCCCCCGAGGCTGTCGTCCCGACTGGCTCTCGACTTTTGGAGGATACAGACTAATTTTTTTAGTCATAATTTTAATGTTTTTTTCGCTTGCCATACATTGCATTTACAATCGCCATGATGACGAATAATGTTTAAAGATCACATTTAAAATTATAATAGCAAATTGTCGTGTCCTTATTGGCAACTGAAATATGTGTAGTTACGGTTAATAAGTCCTTTTTTAATTAAGAAAATGTGTCATGATACCATTTTCCCAAATTATTTTTAAAATTTAAATTTTTATAACAAAATGTTAACAAAAATATTTAAAACCGAAAAAAAATTGTCATGCCCTTTTAATGTCACAATAAAAAGAGTTAAAAATTTAATCTTTCATTTTTCATTCTCTACAGCCGCTTACCCTGTTTAATTAATATAAATAAACAAAGTAAACAAAAATATTTTATTAAACAATAATGTAATAGGTTATTAGTCGCAGCAGTATATGATTTACTTTGCAAGAAAATTAAAGCAAATTAATTTCAGACTCAGGCAACAGATGGCGCTTGTAGGTTGACAAAAACTGTAAACATCAGCGCGACGCCGCGTGGCTCATACTATCATCCAATTGAGAAATATTTCCGTAGAATTAATTTGAAATATGTATAACAAAAAAAAATACATAAAAAAAATATACAATTGATACCTGCTTAAACAATCGTGATAATTGATATTTTTATACGAAAATTATCATTAACGTATAGCATAAATAATCAGACAATAACCAATAAAAAAGGATATGTCTAACTGGTACGAATTAGAGCTACGTTCTTGCAATTAGCAAATCACTTTAGCCAAACAATAGATGAGTTGAGTGAGCAAGCGTGAAATACGGCTGCTCATAGTGTTCGCCTTTCTGCTTTCACGCCAAAAGTTGCACACTGGAATTAACACGTCGACAAGCCATTTAGACAAATGATACTTCGGTACGGTCCCCAACTTACGGGTCTTATGGTTTACCAGCTGACCTGTATGAACATTTGCAAAAAGAACTGTGCGGACGTTCATAACACACGATGCTTCTTAACCCTAATTAGCTGAACGAAAGCGAAAAGTTCCACCGTGTGGTGGAGCGAACGCTTTTTAGTTTTTGTTTTTTAATTAGTTGCCGCTTAAACTTTGGCGCGTTTATGCTGTTCGCTTTTTAAATTTAAATTTTCTTTTTTTTTTTGCACATTAACTGCTTTTGCCATTGCGTTTTGAAGGACAGTTTGCATTAAAGTGAAAGAGTGTTTTAAAACAATTAGGCTTACAATGTTGTTGTGATGACATTCACTTGTTATTCGGAATTGTCAGCGGCGATAATGCGAAAGTTTCCGTATCAACTTTTTGAATGGGGGTAGTCTATTATTGGATTTTTGTTATTATTTATGCTCGCTGTATTTTACCAAAACAAGCACAATTATTATTTCTGACAAAAGCAAATGCAAATACATTTATAACAAACAGGAAACGATTAAAAATCAAGTTGTGTTGTAACTAAATAAAACAAAGTGGAAATAAGTATTTTGACAAAAACGTTTTGTTATAAAATAAGGATGCATGTAATTAAAAAAAGAATAAGTAAAAACGTATACAATGCAAATGTGGGCGGAAGAGGCCGCGGCAGATCGAGACTCAATTGTGGAGGTCGGAATAAAGGAATAATTTCTGATTGCGAAATTAAATGCATACGGAATTGACGGGAATTAATGAGGGGATTTGTAAGTGTGTAGGAAGTTGAGGAATTGTACGTTGTGTATTATTGCATTCTTAGTGTTTTATTAGTAGCACTTTGAATAGCGTTTGATAGGTTTGCATTTGAATACAAATTGTAAAAGAATCATCAATATTCATTGTACGAAGTTGGGAGGTTTGGTTGATAATATTTAGACGTTATCATCATCAGCCCAAATACGTCCCACTGCTGGGCACGGGCCTCCTCTACAACTGAGAGGGTTTAGGCCTTAGTCCAGACGTTATATATGTACCAAACCTACTTACAAAACATCGTTATAATAGAAGCCGCGGGTGGATTATTCGAATTTGGGTAAGTATTAATGAGAAACATCTCAACCTAAAATAATAAAGAATAATATGGCGAGAAGACATCTATATCGAAGGATCCATACATGAATGTTTTTGTAATATAGCTCGATGGTTGGTTGGGGCCTAACCTCCCTACCGTGAAGCTTTCTCCTGTGCATGACCATGAGTTACGTAGTCCTATTACTCATGTTTATAAGAGGATAAAGATATGTTAAAGTAATTGGTTGGTGCTGTCTTAAGGGCTAGTTCATGTTCGTAAGACCAAATTCACGTGGGTTGTTTTAAAATTATTTATGATAAACGAATTCTTCAATCTTCAATAATATGAGACTTGAACCCGAAACTGTAAAAAATGTAGAAGAAATATGCATTACATAAGACTCGTATAAACGCCACCAGTATTAAATGTCGGGTTTCGGGAAGATACAGTAAATATTTCCAACCTCCCTTACATTACTGACCTCTTTACTGTTATAATGCTATTTTCACAAGTTAGATTTATAATAGTTGTTGCTGTTGTTTACAAAATATAGTCGTTGGTAGTCAATTCGGCCTAGACTACATTTCATTTAATAAACAAAAGTAAGTGGAATGGTGCGGCCATTTCTTTAAACGATTAGTAATTAATTGTATTATCGGGACATTTAAGCCAGTTAAAGACATTTAAGGTGAGTACTCCGATAATACGATCGTCACTAATGCGTTTAGCTCACCTTTTACAACTTAATAAGGAAAAGAGTCGTTTTTCGCAAATTCCGTTTTTGTAGAACATTTCAACTAAATAATGGAGAACGTTGTCAGAAAAGAGACCGCCGCGGCTAACTTGTTTATGCGTTGTGAATTGTGATAGTTTTAAAAACTTTGTTACAAATGCGGCCAATAGTCTTACATATATTTATGTAGTTCTGACCACTAATAAGTTGCTTATGTCGCCCTAGTGTTATAAAAATCGACCTTTTCGTCAAAAATAGTTAAATATTTAAGATATTTTCAAGGCTGAAATATTATCTTCCATTAAATTTCGTGCATTTAGATTTTATTTACAAAATATACCTAGTATATGTACATTTTCCCGAAATAGATATTTGCGTTCATATTATATTATGGTATAATAATTCTCTGCTCTCAATGGTAGAGGAGGACCGTGCCCAGCAGTGGGACGTATATGGGCTGATGATGATGATGATGATGATAATGCTTCTTGAGCTAAGATTCCGAATATAATTAGGTATAAATCTGTAGGGGACGCATTGTGTGTGCCGATGACATTATAGTTAATAGTCGATCACCGTGGCGTACAGTATTGCATTATTACTGTTGCAGTGTGCAAGTGTCGTGGGGCGGCGTTGAAGCGGGTCGAGCTCGCGGTGGCTCGCCGCGGCGTCGTCGCGCAGTCGTCGCGGAGTCGTCGCCCCAACAATAAGCCGGTGTTTACATTCCCGTCGCGTTTCCTTTGAACTCGCATGTGGGCCCGAGGAAACGTAAAATAAACACAACTTTCTCGTAATGTTTAATTAAATTAATCAGTTGGTTGATTAGTCGATGGTTCGCCGGTGCTGGCGTAAACAAAGCGCGGCGGCGGCGTCGCCGGCTTTGATCTACGGACTCGCTCCCATCTCCACTATTGTTATGTATTTGTGAGTTCCCCCGCGCCGCCGCCACCGCCGCCGCCCGCCGGCGGCGCCTCGCGCCTTTGCACCTCGAGCGCCGAGTAGGGCTGACTGTTTGTATGCAATTCAGTTTCGGTTGCTCTATCGCAAATTTTTCAACTGCAACTCTTTCTAACTCAGATACTAATATTATTAATGTGAGAATGTGTTGGTCGAAACTACCAAAGGAGCGGCTGACTAACTGAGCAACAACGTTTATAGGCTATATTATTATTTAGCGTAGGTAAACAATAATTATGGGCTTATTCCGGAATTTAAAAAATCCGTGAATATATTTTTTATATTATAGTAGTAGTAGTCTCGTAAAAACATCACAAATATCATATTTAAAATTGTAGTATAAAAGTACACCATCAGTTCATATAACGTATGTTCCACTGCTGGGCACGGGCCTCCTTTACAAAAATAATTAATAAAAATACATAAGAAACTATAATAAAATTAATAAATCAGTTAATTAATACAAAATCTAAAGATAAAAAATAAAATGTTCTGGTGAGCTCTCAATATTCAATTATAATTTATTAAAAAAATGTTAGTATCTGTTTAAGATCCACAGCCCTATTTTTCCGTCTACCACCATTACATTTTTATTTTCTACTAAATAGTACAATGCGAGATGACGTCACAGATCGCTGTTTTCGCATCGGGCCGACCTTTTTGAAAATCACTGCGACGGGAAACACTGAAATTGTAAACTGCAACAGACCTTTGTACAAAGTACAAACGCTCGAGATTTTACACCCTTTTCACTATAGGGGAGTGGACAAGCTTTTAAAAGAACCTTTACTGATTTTCTCAAACCGAGGAAATTGAAACTACCTGCAGTAGTAATTTTAGGAATTCTTTTGATTGATTATGTAATATCATTACTTAAAGGCAGAAGTAAATTTCCTAATACGGTAGATAGCCGTGTGCGGCTTGTCCGTTTGCCAGACCTATGCAACAACAAAAATGTCTGAAAACTAATTACTGTCCATGAATAGTGTCATGTAGGTAAGTTTCATCTACACTAATGTCATAAAGAGGGAAGGTTGGTATTTTTGTATGTTTGTAACGATTCAATTAAAAAACTACACTACCGAATTTATGGTTTTTTCATATCTACTTTTTTTTACTGTTTTTTAAATTGCGCCCGGGCATAGCGGTCCCAACTACTAGTTTCAATATAAAGGAAAAATATTTAGGAGAAATTATTTTTAATTCTTAGGAAAAAAGAATTGTAATCCGGTTTTTGACAATGTCACAGTGTAAAAGGTATGTGGTAATCCCGAAGATAAATTATTTTTGTTCTGCTAAATATAATCTTATTTTATTCAGCCGCTTCTGTGTAATTTTAAATAAACATCCCAACTTGAAAACTTTGAATTTAATTCCTAAATAGAGGCTCGATTGTCGCACATTTTTAATTAAATTAATATTTATTATATCAACAACAGCTGTCAAGGAGAGATAGAATATTAGCATCCAAAAAGCGGTAGTGAACAAGCAGTATGAATGGCAGTCACCGGGACAGCACAGTAAAGAATTATACAATAGCTCGGCTGATGTGCAGTTTCAGCGTTATAACGTTAAACAAAATGTATATTATTAGCTGACATAAAAGTGTGCGGCGCGGTACTGCGGCGGTGCTCGGCGCCGGCGCCGCACAACCGACGCGGCCCGGCGCTCATGCTTCTAACTCAATCACATTTAAAACAACATTGCTATTCTGTTTTATTCGTTTGTGAATTAAAAATAACTCTTAATGTAATCATGGGATTGAGGGATGTAAGCTACAACGTATTATATTGTAGTGAACTGTGAAAAACAATTATTATCTTTACGGGTTTAATAAACTTGCTCTGTTTAAATATGGCCGGAATATTTTTTGTTATTGTTTCCAATGTTCAGCGGTCTGATCTCGTAGACAAGTCAAAAAAGGCATTGAATTTCATTATTGAAATGGAAATTTTGAACATGTGTGCATAACAAAACATATATAACTTATCGCCCATAAATATATTCATGTGCATACATACATTTGAACTTATTAAAGTTCACGTACGCGATACTGCATCGTTTTACTAAGTTTCAAACTTGTGTTAATACCACTACCTTACAGAAAATCCTAAGTGAAGCATCTATGAAATATAAACATATATATAAGATATAAACATATCGCATTATGAAATACCGGCAATCTGCTGATGACTTCTAAATTATTATTTATTTTAACAAAGAGTGATGATCACTACAGAAAAGAAAGTGATTATACTACCAAAAATATTATATCGAAAAAAAATTGTCATTAGTGAATAGATCCATAATGAACTATTCGGCGACTTCCATCGTAACCTCTTTTGAGCACTTGAGTAACTTGGTTTGAGTGCGGTTATTCGTAACTTTGAGCTAACAGCTGCACTTTCACTTTGGCGGAAAAGTTTGACAGGCTAGACAACACCAGGGAGAAGTGAGTGACCGGCTCTATAAATACCAAGGGACAAAGTTAGAAACCGAAAGGTCACTAGGGCTTTACATCTTTGTACATCTTTATCTTTGTCATAATCATCATTACCAAAAAGGGAAGGATTATTGTGTATTCAGCAGTCTAACTATCCAAATAAACGCGTCGAGAAGCTGTTGTTTCGCTATAGATATAGGTACAAATGAGGACGGGGGCAGTAACATTATTAATAAAATTTTATTTAATTCCAGAAAATTTATAATTAGAATCTTTTTTACAGCCACGGCAAAATTACACCTAGTTTTGAATGCAGTAAAATTAAAAAAAAGTATCGTCCAGCGCGGAAAAAATATGATTTTCCAATACACACAATCGACACAATTATGCTGTTATAGATCGTATACACAAAGGCAGACACCGGAACGCGACCCAATATATAATCATATAATTACAAGAAAATTTTCCTCTAATGACACGTCAACTAATTCCGTGACGTACAAACACAGGTGAAGTCACAGAAAGGAAGATCGATGGCGAACGCTGTTTCAGTACATATGAATCATAATATCATTAAAGTTGTATAGGAGAGTGCATTGGCGTAGTATCACGGCCGCGAGGGCCCCGTGACCCCCGCGCGGTGCAATGACACCGCCGCTCTGAAGGTTTCTGTCAACGATAATCGTTCTCGTGTTGAATATTTTACACCGGTGCCGATGCAAGGAAAACACAGCTTTCACGCGATCCTTCCACTCTGATTTATTGGTGGTTTTAAATTTGTTCAATATTTTTATTTATTTAGACACGTCATTGTGTTACTTAATTGCAAGGCTCTCGTTGGAATTTCATGATTCATTTTTTTTTCTACTTTAGAGCAGTAATTAGTGCATTTATAGTTTTTGCGGGCATTGAATTGGAGTGTGGGAGAATAATTTTAAATAAAAAAACAACTATGTCGTTACTAATCAAGATTGAGTTTATGGTATTTCTGTAATTAAATAATTGTTCCAGCGAATTATTCAGTTACGTCATATAATTGATCTATTTCATATTTTCATACTGGCACGCAAACCGCACCTCATGATTATTTTAATGGGACCTAAATAGAGAGAAACATTTCAAAATCATCTAAATATTTTACTGCATACAACTCTATATGTAGTAAATATTTAATCATCGAATAATTTCTATGAACATATAGGCCGGTTCAGAAGCAGTAATTTAAACTCGTTACAAATTAAAATGTAGCTGATCATTAAATTCAGAGGTATAAAGAGCTAAGTACTTATAGTTTTATTACGTTACATTTATTAAGACATGTACTTACATTAAAAAAATATTGAGTTCTCGTTCGCGTTCTCCTCAAGGCACCAACGTCCTACACCTAACTACCGTCAACCACGCGGAAAATTAGCGGGAGAATGAATGAAAAATGGCGAAAATAAAATGAAACAATCGTATCTTAAGTACGTGGGTGAAATCAAAACTGAGACTTGTTTAGCCGTATCGCAATTTACGATCGTTTTCACTATAATTTGGCGGCAGTTAGCAAATCTGAAGTGGGGTATATTTGGATGTTTAGCTGTATGTCATTTTATTGTTGTAAAGTGTTTTGGTAGTTGGGACTAGTACTCGGTTGCGGAAGTCTACGATTATGTTCATATTAAATAAGTTTTGATCCATAACCTTGACTCACAAGAGCTTTGGGATAATCAGTTATATTTTATAAATTAAACCAACGCGAGGGCAACAAAACGGCGGGGCAATGCAAATATGAAAGTTTCATGCATTCTAATGAAAACGTAATTTACGGTGTGGGTAGTTGGAAAAAAAGCGGAGGCCGTCCGCGCGGAGTACATGGGAGCAAACGAGATATTTGAAGTGTTTTGCATAACTGCATTAAGTGCATTGCGAGAGGGCCGCTCAAGGCACGTACACTCGCCGACTAAAGCGCAATAAAAGCCTTGTAGGAACGGTAATGGTCGCTAATATAAACCTTTTTTGTCGTTGCAACACTTCACCGCTGCGTTTTCTTCTGTTATTTTTGACTTAACGATCATTATGAATTATATTTATGCTGCTTTAAGCGTTTTGATAGTGTTTTTTTTAATGTATGCGGTTTGATGATTTTATTTGTCTTATGTTGTTTATCCTTAATCTTTTAGAAAGCTATTAAACATTTATATAGACTTCAATGATTTGATAGCGATAACATTCCCAATTACTTATTTTTAAGATATTTAAATAACTCCATTGGTTTATAGCAGTGATGGCCTCGAGGTTTAGGCGCGCGGTCGAGAATTTCGGCGGTCGCAGGTTCAAACCCCAGGCACACACCTCTGACTTTTCGAAGTTATGTGTGTATTCACAATGAATTATCACTTGCTTTAACGGTGAAGGAAAACATTGTGATAAAACCTGCGCACCTAAAAGTTCTTAGGAATTTCTTAGGTGTGTAGTCCGCCAACCCGCACTAGGCCAGCGTGGTGGACTAAGGCCTAAACCCTCTCAGTTGTAGAGGAGGCCCGTGTCCAGCAGTGGGACGTATTTGGGCTGATGATGATGATAGGTTTACTACAGTTGAGCAATTTCAAAAAAACTGTTTTAAGTTTGAATATTTTCTACAATTGAAAAGTGAACACCTTAATTAGGTACCACAAACACTTTTCATCGCGCTTATACCCACCTGAAGATATTAACATTGTATTGGATTGTGAAATACAAATTGTTTCTATTGTGTGCCGTTTTCCATAACGCCATTGGAGGCCGTTTTGTGATCGGAGTTTTCTTATAGCCGCCTCCGTTCGACAGCTATGTGGAAAATTCTGTGCACCACATGTTCCTTCTTACAATCACCGGCTATTACGCGAGGCTTTTAATACTTTGTTCATTGTTTTGTTGTTACGCTATTTTTATAATTATAGTCAGAGAATTTCATCTAGATGCAATCTACTGTTTAACTTCCATAGCATCAAATGTAATTTTTGTACGTAAAAAGATAACCTTTGACACAGAACGCGTGAGCATCAAGAGCAAAATAACCAAAGAGTGCAAAACGCCCAGCTCACGTATAACATATTATAGAGTATACGGCATTACTTAAACGTCAGAATGTACGTGAGCAAAATTCATAGCGGGGCCACCGCGCGCCCCTTGTAAACAATTCCAAACCAATCGGAATAAATGCTACCGAACAATGAATCGTTCGATCACGAAAAAATCATCTTACAAGACGGTCGTGCGCCGTCGAGCGGTAGTCGTGTTGGCGGCCGCCGGGGCGCCGGCAGCGCCCGGGGTGGCTCCGATCATTTCCAACCGAAGCCGTGACCGCGCTCCCACCGCCCGCACCTACACCTGAACCTATATCTTCATTTGCGACAACTCCACAAATCACATCATCGCCATCTCCATGTGATATGACATATTATGATAACTTAGTTACACCGAACTACTTATTTTTTGTTAGGCCGCCGATAACTGCACGTAAATGTACGCAAGTATTTCGGTCGGTACAATACACAAGGGCTATATTTTATAAAATATACAACGGTTTAAATGATAATTTATATTCCATTGTTATTCATTGATGTTATTATATGTATATTTTGCCATTGTTTCAAATCAGAGCATATTTCATGCATTTAATGTTTAATATATTTACACAGTGCCAGAGGCATGCTATGCTAATTTGTTCGCTCTGTGCAGGGACGTACTTAACGGATGTTGTTTGTCTGATACTCGCCTGGAAATTAAATTATAATAACTTTTGATTTATAAGGGTCAATATTAAGGCGATTGAATGACAATAAATGGCGATTCCACATAAAGACGAAGGAAAAATGTATGTATATTTAATTTCACAGAGTAACGATTTCCTTCTACATACACCGGTTAAAAAAAAACAACGTAATGGCCATCAGGCGTTTTCTAACAGATTCAGACCAAATTGAATCATAAAATTTACTTGTCAAAGAGTTCATAAAATTGCAATACGTTAAACGTTTTTAAATCCAAAATCTTGGAAACCAAAGGCATTCTACTGTGGTACAATGACACAAACTTATGATAAGAGATCAATCTCGCTGTATGTATAAACTGAACAGAATATTTCATTGGTGGGTATTATTGAAATTGATTGCATTAATTTGAAATTGTAATGGAATGCATCTCGCATGCAACGGATACAATGACGTTCATCACAGGGTCTCACTTTACATTTCAAATGTATCAAAACAACTCAGAGTCAAGGCACCAAGTGTACTGTATGCACTGGTGCGAAAGGTCGGATATATTATTTTACGAAATCTTTATATTGCTGTAAATATATTGGAATATATTTTATATAAATATCAAGGTTAATTATGTGCCTGTTTCAATTAAAGTTTTTTTTTGTTAGTATTGGAAATAAATATTACTCAAAACATTGTATAAAAAGATCATCGAATCTGTTGCCTGTAATGGACTATGAAATGTGGACAGACTGTGAGGTAAAAAAGTAGTACCAGTGGTTTCCGATGTTCGGACCTTCTGTGACGTACAATATGTTAAAATGAATCAGACAAATAATGCTTCGTCATGATTTAGATACTAAATACCCCCAAGGACTTCGTGAAATGTTTAATCACAATATTCCAAGCAAACTTTGAAATGTTAATTTTCTTCTCTAACGTTTTAATACATTATCACTGAAACCACGCATATACGTACATATTATGTATTAGATTCATCACTAATTTATATTATCTAGAATATATATAGAATATATTCTATATTTAATGTTACAATGGCGTGCATTTGAAAACGTTTAATAAAATTAAATAAACTCCTGTCCCATACTTCTGTCAATAACTCCTTATGTGAGACTTTTTAATGTAACTCATTGTTATTACTTATTGGAGTTAACTACCAAATGTCGCTAAGTGTAGCGTATCCAATACTGCACGATGTTCCTAACCAGTCCGTATTGTTTCGCTTGTGCTTGTGAAATGTAATTCATGCACAGACGCACACACGCTCAACGTACACACACACGTAACCGTAATTTATATTCGTGTTCTAAGGTAGCTTGTAATGTCTCAGACAAATCGCTAAATGATATGGTATATTTTACTATACAAGAAGATTTGAAGCTTTTGATGAAAACGCTAATGAATTTTCACGTTTAATATTTGTCTGTTAGAGAGAATTTATATATTACGCATGTGGTGTAGCAATTTCTGACGATATATTATCTTACTCTTCGATTTAAGTGCAAAGAATTATGTTGGGATTTATGCCTTTTACAACGTGGTCCTTGAGTAGACCTGCTAGAATAATTTTATTATATGCTGGAATTTCTAAAACCAAAACATAGTTTGCCTAATTCGCGCATAAACAATCAATGTCTGGGTGACATTTCAGACTGACTCATCTTTTACCTGTTCGAATTATTGTAGCAGTTATGCAAAGAGCATATTTGTATGTTTTTTTTTCCGGTTAAGTGATGACATAATATTTAAATTATGACATACCTATGTATATGGTATACATAGAAGAATACTTCCATAGAAGCCCAAAAGCTCTGTTTGCCTAACAAAAATCCTGATAATAATCTTTAAATATTTATTTAACAAAAGCAATTAGACATATAAATGAGAATATCCTGACCCCCCAATAAACAATTAGAAACTAGACATTACAAAGTAAACGTGTAACACTTTTGGGCTTCTATGTAGGTACCGCCACTGATGTATACCTGTTTAAGTTGTAAAAGTTTTGATAAGTGGTTTGTATTTGTTAAACTAAAACATGTTTACTAATAAATCATCAGCAGCCCATATACTTCCCACTGCTGGGCATGGGCTTCCTCTATAACTGAGAGGGTTTAGGCATTAGTCCACCACGTAGGCCTAGTGCGGGTTGGCGGATAAATCTTAACAAATAGTGCTACTTAAAATATTGTATCCAAAAGATTTCGTAAGCCGAACACAGTTGCGCGGTACATCTAGTGTTGTACAAATGTAATATTAGTGACCTAAATCCTCCATCTGATAACGGATAGTGTGAATGTAACAAAATTGTATCGTTTTGTTAATGTGGGAATGAGGTAAAGTCTATTCCACAGTAAGTTAATGGTGAAATTTAATCTCGATACACTGTACTATATATATTTTAACATTTACGCATGAAAACTACATTTGTATTTATTTGAAAATGGCATAAACCCTCTCAGATTTAGAGGAGGCCCGTGGGAGTTGGGACGTGTGTATATGGGCTGATGATGATGATTATGGACATATAAAGAGCCGCAAAGGCCGAAATAGAAGTACTCATAACCAATGTATGCATATGAGGAGATGTATGGATGATGAAAAAGCAAAAGAGGTGCGTCAAGATCGTAGCTTGTGGCACTCAATAGTCTCTGCCTATCCCTGTGCAGTTCAGGCGTGACGGTGTATGTACCTATGTATGTATTTTTAAAAAAAGGGGTGTATACGCCTTCGGGGATACAGGTTTTAATTTCATAATAGTAGTGATGGCCTCGAGGTTTAGGCGCGCGGTCAAGAATCTCGGCGGCCGGGGCTTCAAGCCCCAGGTACACACCTCTGACTTTTCGAAGTTATGTAATGAATGAATACTCATTCATGATGAATTTTCACTTACATTAACGGTGAAGGAAAACATCGTGATGAAACCTGCACACCTAAAAGTTCTTAGGAGGAACCTAGGAACGAGGAGAAACCTAAGAGGTGTGTAGTCCGTCAACCCGCCACCCGTGGTGGACTAAGGCCTAACCCCTCTCAGTAACTACTGGAGGCCCGTTCCCAGCAGTTTTATTATTTTACGTAAATTTGCAGAGATTTTGAGTTTAGATTATTTATGCCATTATACCATTTTACGGTTTTTTTGTCAGGTGGTTTGAACTTCCTACATTTAGAGATGTTTTATTTTGATTAGAGATGTAAAGGTACTCACACTGCTAGGATATGCTTTATTTCAAAAAGAAAATAAAATTAATTATAACAATACAAGTACCTATGTTTTGTGATATATGTTTAAGTAATTTGAAAGGCAAAGAAATTTACAATGTAAATCATCTGGTAGCTACTGCTAACTAAATAAACGTTGAAACTGTATAAGTAGATTTTAATTAAAATAACTATGTTTAAGTATGCACGCGGTTTAACATTTAGTGATTTCATTTAATAACGTTTAAGATAAAAAATACAAAACATTCATTGTTTTCGATGTGCAATGCAATGTTCCCAAAAATAAAAAACAATGCAACAATACACGGAGGTACAAACTTCAACTTACCATCAGAGACTGTTTACGTATGCTTTTTACTAATTACGTCAGAAACATAATATGAATGTTGAAGAAACAGAATCCATAATATCGCACTAATGATTCTCAATATATGTTGAATTGCTTTAATATTGTTGAATAACTTTATTTTCCGTTATTTTTATAAGTGATTAGAAAAAAATATGAAATGAAATGAAATGAAATAAAATTTATTTCATAAGACATATTACATTTTTGAGTATCGACAGGTCCCAATATAGGCAAGCCCGTGTCTTGGGTCCCTGTTTATTTACATTACCAAAATTACATAATACATTAGCTTATGACAAATCAATTAAAAGTGACACAGTTAAATCATCTTAAAAATATGTTAACAAAAAACATGAAATAGAATAATAAAATAAAAAAAATCAACAAAACAAAACACAACAAACAGGTAATTTAAATATGTATCTATATTATATGTGTGTGTGTGTGTGTGTGTGCGTGTGTGTGTTTGTGTGTGTGCATGTGTGAGTGTGTGTTAATTTATTATATTCAATGAATAATTTTAAACATATCTTCAGTTTGGTCATACGTCATTTTAGTTAGCAAGCTTTGCAGTTTGGATTTTGTTTCATACTGAGTGCAATTTAGAAAATTATATATTTTTAGCATAATATTATAAATTCGGGGCTGAATACTGTATGGATGTCGTTGTGCAAAAACAGATTTTGTTGCAGGAATGGGAATCTTTGGTATAGGGGGAAGTCCCCTAGTGGCGGACACTTAAGGTTTTTAGGAAAAAATTTAAAAACCTTTCTGAAAAACGTATCTTTATTGACAACTAAAGTAACTCAACAAATATTAAAATCCAAATAAACAAACAAAATTGCAATTTCTGCATAATCATATTAAAAAAACATAAATGAAACTTTGGTGAGAATAAACGCATTCTTTGCAAGTGGCACCTAGTACCGGACAGATTTCAATCAAAACACTTAGAATCGGAAAGTTTTAAAACATGTGACTCCGATCACATATATAGGTGTCTGAACATTCTGGAATGTCAGCACAAGCTTCATGAGCCCACTTATGGCAACTGGAGCTTTGTATCCAGTCGTCGTCATTATCCTCTAAGCATACTACGCAACTAGTTTTTTCTGATTGCGATGATTCAGTAAATGACGGTTTTTTCTTAACATTTTGTTTTTGGCTTTTACTCCTTCGGCTTGCTTTCCCTTTTTTGCTTTGGCTTTCTACCTTTGGTTTCTTTCCTTTCCTTTCTACTGCAGTTTTAAAGTTAGATCTGATATTTTTTTTTCCTCTTTAGCTTGTTTTTCATTCTCTTTTTATTCGACAGCAATTTTAAAGGTGGATGATGTTAAAATTTCTTTTTTTTCACATTGTTTTGGAATGTTGTAGCGCAACGAAGCTTCTTTCAAAGAAATTTTAGTTATCATAACTTTAGTTATTGCAGTTTGTAAACTTGCTTGGTCCCTATTTCCGTTCTTTTTCTTCTCTTCCATTTTGGTTTGATTTCATTCTTCTGTCCTTTGATAAAAAATTATGACAGTCATAACAAAAACTATAAATACAGACAAGAAAAACTAACATATTCTCTGTCCGGCGTTAAGGGACTACTTTGTGTCCGGTGCTAGGGGACAGAGAATCATCAGAATTATTATATTGCATTTAAAAACTAGGTTAGAAATCTTCAAAAATGTTACTTGATTACGAATACCAAAGGAGCACTACCTTTAGTTAGAATAAGCATAAACAATTAATTACAAATGCTTTTTTATAACACTCGCCTGAATATTATGTGATGCAGTGTCCTTCCACCTAAAATGGCTAACAACGTCTCCCACTTTTGCCACGCGAGTCACTGACTTACCGCATTCCGTCACTCGTAATTGCTACGTCCCCCCGTTCCTTTTCAATCGTCTTTGAAATGCTCGCTTTCGGAATTGCCGAAATAACACGAGTGTCCGGCCCTAGGTGCCGTCCGGGGTTACGGGACTTCCCCCTACGCATTTTATGTAGTGCGGGCACATTACTGCGATTTTGAGCATTAATTTTTATTACGACATTCATAATGAAAAGTTTGCGAACACTTAATATGTCTTTAAAGTAATTAGCGCAGCACCAAAAGTATCTTTGTATTTATTTTTAAATCGGTAATAGGAAGTTATAAGAATTTCCTAATGGAAAAACCCAATCACACTTTGCCCGACCTGGGAATTGAACCCAGGACCTCTAGATCGCACGGCAAATACTTGTGACGCGAGACCTTCGTGGTTAGTATGTATCAATCATAAGTCAATAATTAGTTTTTTGTCAATTCTGAAAAATGTTTAATTTTGAATCACAACACTATTGTACCTATAGTGAATGCGTTATTGGATTCTGTAAAATAGGCTCTTATGCTGATAAGTGCATAAATCTTTATAAATTTGTCTATCTAGTCAAGGATAGTATATTATTTTACTAGCAGTTGACATAACTGCCACTGTTTGAGTACTTGTCTTTTGTCTGTATTGACAAAATGTTTGTGTGCTCCACAAATATTTGTTTTGGGATTGGGTGTTTTTGAGACCAAAAAGTCTCTCGTAGTTTCTGATAATTTCTGATCTTTAAGAACTATGTATGTGACATCTGGGTGTTTATTTATTCATTTATATTGACTATACCAGGAGCAATATGTTTAAACAATGTAATTTAAATTTATTGTGGTTTATATTTAATATTAGCAAAATGATTTTCGCTGACAATGGACTTAAAAAGACTACTCTTCAGTACTTATATGCTATTTGAAATGTTTTATAACAGTTATACATATTTGATTGTCATCCCTCTGTGATGAATTCTCAGGGATGCTGGTTTCCGCGCGATGATTTCCCTAACGGCTGGGGTGCGTAATTATTAATTACATGTATACTATACATAACATTAAAATATTACATCAAAATGCTATAAAGATATAAGCTAAAATTAATAAAAAAAGTTATTGGTTACATATTAATTATTAACTACTACCGTAACAAGCAGGTACACGAAACATAATTGAATATTGAAGACTGGTACAATCCTCGTTACCAGTAGACGTAACTATTACTTTCCTAATAATAAAATAAAGCAATTAATATAGATAGACGACTCAATATCACTATTTCCTTTTTACAACGATAACAAATTAATGCTGAATTTAATTAGACCCTGTGTGTCGGAACACCAGGTGGTAAGTTAAGTAAAAATTTAGTTATTGGGCTTGTCCAAATAATTACTTCCAATATAATTAAAAAAAAAGACGTAGAAGAACTTTTATTATTTGAAAGAAACAGGAAATAAAAATTATTCTATTTTGTAATGTCTGAGTGTGTTAGAATTATGGTTTTGGTAATAGCCGAAATGTATGGTACCAGTATCCAACAAATGATAAATTGAATATTTAAGTAAAATTATAGCTCTTACGAATGTGTTAGGAACCCCACATCATGAAATTGATTTCTGAATAGAGAATGACCTTATACTATACGTACGTTCGTAATAAGTTCGGTTATATTTATTAAAATAGCAAGTAATGTATTAATTAAAAACTCCTTAGAGCTTGTATATAATTAAATTCATCAAAATAACTAGCACTTGCAATAATGCTAGTGGTATTACTACAAAGAGAAGAAAAGACTAAATAAATAATAACTACCCCTTTATAAGGGCACTGTAATTTCACTAATACGAGTAATTTGTCCTCATTTTCTGAATGACACATGTATTCTACTTTCGAAATCTAATTACAACTTACAATATACAAAAATCATACAACCGTACCGCAAAGGAAACTGTGGCGAATAAAACAAAACATAAAAACCGCAAAGAAGTAAAACAATAAATGCAAGGTGGCTTAATAAATTATTACGCAAGTAGCGGCGGCCAAACCGGCCGATGCACTTCGTATTGTGTTACACGGTATAAAGTAAAATAAAGCCTTCGGAAAAATAATGTTTATATGTAAATATGGACTATTGTTAGAGTAACAAGTTCTGCTAAATCACAATATGAAGTTGATTTATATCTTTACGGTCGGTTTACCTTCATGGGAGGCCTATAAACCTTCGAAAACGTTCCGGGCCGCGCGCGCCGATCCACTCGCCCAACCAATGCACGCAGCTGCGTTCTGCCTCCGCATGCGTCAAAACGCTTTTTGCAGACGGCATGGCGGTGAAATTTAAAAACTTACTCCCTTACTTAATTTCATTTACTCACCAATAAAACATTGAGTGCCATATTGACTTCAGAACGCGATATTGAAGGATTGTTATTTTTTATCTGTATATGTAATGTCAGCTGGTCAAAGTGGTGCTGCTTCAATCAATCAATCATCAGCCCATATACGTCCCACTGCTGGGCACGGGCCTCCTCTACAACTGAGAGGGTGTAGGCCTTAGTCCACCACGCTGGCCTAGTGCGGGTTGGCGGACTACACACCTAAGAAATTCCTAAGAACTTTTTAGGTGTGCAGGTTTCCTCACGATGTTTTCCTTCACCGTTAAAGCAAGTGATAATTCATTGTGAATACACACATAACTTCGAAAAGTCAGAGGTGTGTGCCTGGGGTTTGAACCTGCGACCGCCGTAATTCTCGACCGCGCGCCTAAACCTCGAGGCCATCACTGCTTTTCAATGCTGTGCGGTGCTGGTTCAACGGTGCTGCTTCGATAAATGTAATAATTTCTATAATTAATTAGGAATAGTAATAGGAATGATGTATGGAATGCCTCGAGGTCCCACGGCAAAAGTATATTCCATTCGATCAAAAGGTCCCGGGTTCAATTGCCAAATCAAAGTGTTATCGGGATTTTCATTAAGAAATTTTCAGTAGCATCACGGAGTCCCGAAAAGTGCTCAAAACCGGCAATAAGCTCGACCGTAATACATGGAACTTTTATCACAACAGGGAGACGTGCACTATGTAGAAATGCAACTGTGCCTACTCTTTCGAGGGTACAGTGGGTATGCAAGTACGGTTTTTTTTTTAAATAACAAAATAACATCTAGCAACTCTGAGATCTAATAATAAAGCTTAAGCGTCTTCAATTATTATAAGAGAGCTCGAGTAAGGCGATTAGGAAAAATGTTGCTAACCGTAAACATAAATATAAGCCTTAGTCCTGGAGAGAACTAGTGGATACCTAATAAGTTACTATTGGTGACTATATGTCATATGCATGATGTCATACATCAATAACTTCTGAACCGTTTATGCTTTCATAACACGCACTGGAAACATACAGTGCGTGATAATTTATACTCAATAGGTATTTTACATATTCAAGAGTCACATGTGTGTACATAATGGATCCAAAACTGCGTCTGGCTACTATGTACTTTATACACATATGACAAAACTTTATCTACAGACATATTAGTATTTTGCGATAACATTCACCTGCTCAACGGTAAAACAAAAACTGAAACGCATTCTCCGAGGTATAACCGGCCGTATTAATATCACGTAAAAGCCTTTTCAAATATATGCATATTTTGTTGGTCCGAAAGTCGGAGTGCGACTTAATTGGTGGCATTATAGGAAATCTGAAGCTCGATGCTTAAACTTCGTTGACGACTCACTTTTTTCGATTTGTTTTTGAAACAAAGGCCCTTTACAAATTAATTTGGGAATTTATCGCTGCACAGAAGTCTCATTTTACACTTTTCGAGTCCCTCGTAAGTTAAAAAGTTAGTAGATTTTGATAAAGACTATATAGTGTAAGTGCAATGGGTATAAACCATGAACACTTTGCGGCCACCGAATACTATTATGAACATATTCTAGTTAATATATAACGAATCCATAATAAGGAAAGGCAACAACCATAAAAGTCCCCGTTTCAGTTATTTTTTGGTCTTACTAGCCACTGAATGCGCCCATACTAACCCTGAATTTCCAGCGAAATCGGATTCCGCATGTAGACGTGGGGCGAGGATAAAACATCTACAAAAACAAACACGAAGAGGAACGAGGAAGTCACGAATTACGCCCTTTTACCTTGTTACCTGTCCGAAAGGATTCACCCACTCTAAAAAGATGTAATTCCGTGTTGTGTTTGGATTTATTGAAATAAATTATGCATTTTTGGATGTAGAATTTGTTCTATTTTCTATGTCCTTGTTTGCTACGCAGTTGGACGGTGTACCTAAACTGAAGGGCGGCAATCAAGTTCAACCTTCGCACTGACTATTTAATTGATCCACAAATGCTTGTTAATACATACATAATTCATTCAATTTTTTAATTTTTAAATTCTAAATGTCTCGTATTTTACTTTATGATACATTTCCATAATTTTAATAAGTGGTCTGAAGTACATACTATGTTCATGTTTCTTGGTATTTACTGTTGGTAGGGAGTAATTTCTTAAACGACTGTACTGAGTCTAAAACATATTTTAATGAAAACTCTATTTCAGAGTAGCGTGGTTTATTAAATCCTAGTGTTGAATTCGCCCAATATGATTATTGAAGCATTATGTTAGGTATTATAAACTTAAGTTTATATAGTAGCCAATAGCTCTACATTAATTCAAAATACTAAAATTGTCCTTAAATCAAAACAGAAACATCAATGTACAGTCACCCCTACAATTTCCCCAGAAACTATTAACGAGTCTTCTAACCTCCCATTACTATTTAATCATAGGCGTTGGCAATAGTATGTTGGACGATGAGTGTGCGCGCTCAATTAACTGCTACATGCATGTATTACTGGTCGGGGAACGCAGCGCTAATTTTTCGCATTGTTAGATCAGGTAACTAGGGACCGCGCTATTTGTTTCGATGGTTGTGTCCCATAGTTCCGGGGCAGCTACAGTACCATGTTTCATAGTTGGTTGGTTTCCGTTGTTGTAAGGAAAGCGATAAGTGCAGCTCGGAGAAACTGCATCAGACCAAACGTTAATACGTGGTAGTGGTAGCATTAAAATACCTTTTGAGATTTTGAGATGAGCATAGTGTCACAGGTATAATATGCTTTAAAACTTTTATTACATTTATTAAATCCGTTAATACACACATAACCTCACGCATGTATTCCCCGAAGGGGTAGGCAGAGGTGCATTTTTGCACCCACATTTCGCCAGTTACGTATCAGTCACACGTAATAGGGGGCGAGCCTTTTGCCGTTAATTTCATTTCACGGCACAATACTTGTGGTGACTCTTAAATTTACCTTTTTATTATTTCATTGTAATAACCACGGCATTCTTAATTAATTTATATGGGATATTATTCTATTTCATCCATTAGTCTAAGAAAGCATCCAGGCCAGTCGAAAGTATTGAAACGTCAAATGTTTAATATGAAATCAAAATGGACATAGTCTGCTAACTCCACTTTTACTCGTAAGGTTATTTATTGATCGATGAAAATATATTTAACATCGTTTTATTGCCGGGTTGTGTGGAATTTTGGACGGAGCAGAGTCAAAGCATGGTAAGTGTCGGGAGGCGAGCGTCCTCAGACAATAGCGTCCAGCTCGGTTGAGATGCGAACTGATCGCATTAACGAACTAATCACACGCTGCTCCAACGAGGAAATTCATTAATATCCTGCCCCAACTCGTAGTCATTTAGGTGAAAAAGTCGCGCATATGTATATCACTGGGCTGCACGACACTAGGGATGGCCACAAGATGCGGACCGCCGCGCCGCGGCGGGTTGACACTCCTGCGCCGTAATCGACTAAGGATCGGAAGCGTCAGTCTGTCCTGCTATTCATACTCCCGCATATTAACGAACCACCAATTCTATTTCCAAAACATGCCTTCAGCTCTGCTACTGCATTTCCATTTTTACATACTGATAACCTTAACGAAGTGAACTCAAAACGTAAACGAATTTAAAAACGAAAAACACCCCGTCGACGTTCTTTTTTATTTTCCATAAAATCTGCGGAAGATATTTTCGAGCATCCCTGACGGTGGCTAACGTAGGGCGTAGGCCACGTACTGTTTTATTTTTTATTTCCAAATTCCTAAGCGCAAAGCTATGGAATATTTTGAGGTATGGGTTTTTTCCTGAGGGGAAAAATGGCCGCCGGCATGTTGATTGAAATGTCTGTGTATCTTTTTTCATTTGAAATTAATTACGATTGTATCGATACAATAAGAACTAACCGAGACTGTTGTTGTTTATGATACTTTTAATTAAACCCCTTTTGAAACGTTTTTGCGTCGCCGATTTATTGACTGTACCTAATATTCGAAAATGCTTTAATATTGTTACCCTAAAGGCATCGTCTATGTATTAAGTTATAATATTTATATGTCAATGTGAATGTAAAGTCGCTTGAATAACAATTGAATTGACGGTCCCGTGGTACAGTTGGATAGACAGCAACTTGCGAAAGGAGAGGACGCGGGTTCAATCCCCGCACCGAGACAAATGTTTGTGTGATCCACAAATATTTGTCGGGTCTGGGTGCCTGTGAGATCGAAAAGTCTTTCGTAGTTTCTGATACCCCCGACACAGGACTTTTACCCTAGTGTGGGGTCAGAACAATGTGTGTGACTGTTGGGTGTATTCGTTTAATTTTTTTATAACACGATGGCCGAAATCGTGAATATGAACGCGGAAATTGAGCCTCTAGTTCGCTTGCCTGAAATCCGCCCTACATGAACATTTTGTCTCGTTGCGTGACCTTCCCCTACCCTTCACCCTCTAAAGTTTGGGTATTAGGCATTCAGTGAGCTAAACATTATGTATTAACATAGGTAGATTATTATGAAAATTTTACATAACATTCTCGAACGTGTCTTTAGGTAGTGTAGTCCGCCCACTCGCACTAGGCCAACGTGGTGGACTGAGGCCTAAACACTCTCACTCTGGGACGTACATATACATATAGACTGATGATGATCATGATGTGTATTTCCGCACCAATACTTATGCCAACTATGTGAGAATAATATTATGCAGTAAGAGAGATCCCTATAACTGTCTATTTAGAATTTCGTAAAACATTGCCTGACCCGGAAATCGAACCGTCAATCGTAAATGCAAATGGATACGGCTTTATTCAATTAGGCAGTAAATACATAAGAATTTAAATTTAATTCAAAGCGGGGATTTCGCATACCTAGAGTTAAAAGGCATTTATTTGGTTTCTTGCTTTTGACGTTAAATAGGAATGGACAAAAAAGTGAAGTGAAACGTAAAATATTTAGATATTTTAGTCAAGAAATTGGGTATGTGGCATGTTTACACATCCGTAATAGATGCAGTTTCAACTGCAAAGTGGTTTTACTGCTTCAGCATATTTTTATACCTTTCCGTATCCTAATTACTTATTACTTCGAAACTAAATTTAGGATAGTAATTACATGTTAAATAGTTTAATTCTAAAATACTTATTTCATCATCAGCCCATATACATACGTATGCACGTTCTACTGCTGGGCATGGGCCTCCTCTAAAACTGAGAGGGCCGCTAGCCTAAATTGGGTTGGCGGACTACACACCTAAGAAATTCCTAAGAATTGTTAGATGTGCTGGTTTCCTCCCGATGTATTCCTTCACCATTTAAGTACGTGACAATTCATTGTGAATAGACACATAACTTTGAAAAGTCAGTGGTGTGTTCTCGACGGTGCGCCTAAACCTTGAGGCCGTCATTACTTAATATAAAATAATTATTTATTTTTTACAAATAAATTATAATATAGGTACTTATTGTCAACGATTTTCATTCTTGTTCAATACAGTCAAAATATTTTTATTACTCAATATTTAATTATTTATTTAGCAAATATTATAACGTTGGAAAATGTATTCAAGAGCAAATTACATCAGAGCCATTTATTTAGACACGAGCGGTTATAATCTAGTTCCATATAAATCTTAAACTGGATGTGTGGTAGAACCGTTTCCAGGAATTAAAAAAATATGAGCCGCTTTTCAAAGTTACACAAAGCGAAAACTTAGTGTCGCTCACGTATCAGAAGAATAATTCCATTTTCGTTAGCAAAGGTTCAACGGAAAATATAAAAGCTAAAAGCAAAGGATTATAAAGTGCTACACGGAAAGTTCTAAACGCGATATGTGCCCGTTTCTACTGTAAGTATGGATCTAAAAGCGTATGGATTAATAATTAGAAATTAGCCCATCTCGCCTTCCTGTGATTGAATTACGTTATACAGAGCCAGTAGCCAAAGAACTCTGTTCTTTCAACATCCGCGTGTACGGCGTTTATTAACAAAATACGACAAAATCGAGTTTGCCAGCCGACATCGAGTCGGTAAATCGGTCGGGAAATAATCGACAGTCGAGTATCGAATCCGGGCGGAAATTGCGCGATTTGCTGCCGTTTTAAAAGGTGTCCCGACTGTAGTTATGATGTCGCTGAATTTGTAAACAAATAAAGTTTCAGTCAGCAGTGATACTAGGGGTCTATGTTATTAACTTGTTCCCGCTTTTGTTGAATCTGCAGAATGCTGTTCTAGATAGTGCGGGCGAGCGAGTAAGGCGTTTTGTCAAATGGGTAACCAAGTGATTGATTTCTAGGATGGAGAGATTCAATGTGAACGAACTATATTCAACAGAAGTTTTTATTAATTGTTTGTAAAATAATGTTTTGTATCTGTCGCTAGATTTTCGTCATTGAGTATTGATGTTTTCGTAATAAACATATTATTTTCTTAGCAGATAATTTGTATTGTAAGTCGTTTTAGGTAAATAATCTAAAAGTCAGTTCTAAGTCTACCATGAAAGGAGACCTATTGCAGCAGTAGTAAGTAGTAACACGTACGAAATTTTTTCTTTTTATTTTCTACTGGGATATTTCTTCATGTTTTTCATTATATTTTTAGACTGTTTTGCACAAACAAAGTATTGTCCATACGGACCTGTTATAAAAAATTGGTAAAAGCAATTAAAAAAAAGGCGTGGTAAGGAGTGGTGATTACGTGTTACTAACACAAAATCGGTTTTAACGGTAATGTTACATTACGGGAAAATCTTTGGCCAATTCGGTAGCATTAAAAAAATTTGACAAACAACGCCTGTACTCGTACAACTGTATGTGGCAGTGACTTCTAATCCTTAATCGGGCCGCCCTTGAATGCACCGTAAACATCTTGCGTAGAGGATCTAGTTATCACACATGACCGGCTGAAAACGAATAGCTGAACAATACGAGAACCGCCCATTGAGGTTGGAGCTGCGACGGAGCGGTCACTGCGTCTGCACAATGAGAAAACCCGATGTATACCGTTAGCTTGTTGCGTTGTAGCTGGGGCGAGAAAGCTTAGCTTTTGTGTCTACGAAACACTACGTGTGCGGCTACACGTTTGATTTGAATGATCAACAATAACAACCAATGGAACGTACTGTGTCTAGTTAACCCTCGGTAATTAATTTTGGACGTGGTAAATTGTCGCTCAATCGGACATAGTGAATGGATTGTAGTCCTCCAGAACGCATGTGGATTAATAAGCCGGATTATAAAATGATTGTGTGTGGATTCGAAATGTGTGATTTTCCCGAGGTTGGGAAATGACCAGAAGTGCTAACGTCCGACAGGTGTCAGTTTGAAAATGTAAATAGTTTTTCCTTGTGTAACGAAGAGATGTCGTTTTTTATATTACTTTACCAGAAATTAACGTACTGCTGATGGTCGTCAAAGAAATGGCGTAAATTTAATAAAGAACGTACATAAGAAATTAACACCAAATCGAATATTGCCGTGCATGACACGTACATAACACAAACGGGGGTGCGCAATCCGTAAGATCTACACGTGTATTAGTAGACGATTCCACGTAACGTGGCCATCGGGGTAAACTGGTGTAATTTCAATAGTAACTGCACAAAACGTTACCTTGTTCGTTTGCTCGCGGCCCCGGGTGGAGGCACCGTCGACTTAGGGCTGGCGCTACTCATAGGGAAAGTACTTTTCGATAACTATATAATGAAGACAATTATCAGTGAATTATAGCAAGATAGAGCATAGTCATAGGAAAATTGAAATGCTTCTGCGTTAATCGGGTGCGTAGAGCAAACCGTTTTTACCTTGGGATATATTGGGTATTACCGCTAATGTGCTGCGGTTATTGCGAAGCGATTAACATTACCACAGAGATTCAGGCACATTGTTGTAAAGATAAAATAATCAGGAGTATTTAGCTTTACCCATCTATGTGACACCAAAAATGTAGAACAAATGATATTTCCTAAGAAACCATTATTATAATTGTAATTTTTTACCCCATTTTTCCATTCTAAGCAAAAGTAATTGATAACTTTCCTCATGCTCATTGAACATTTAATGGAGACGCGGCAATGGCTATTTGCGTAAATTTGACTTATGATACTACCACCAGTAAA
The DNA here is from genome assembly GCA_907164795.1 of Hemaris fuciformis. NCBI lineage: Eukaryota > Metazoa > Arthropoda > Insecta > Lepidoptera > Sphingidae > Hemaris > Hemaris fuciformis. Next base: position 17,382,447 of record OU015431.1, on the reverse strand, counting down.
CATGAATACTAGCGCTTTGCCATTTAAAAAATCTTGTTCTAATTTGTCCCTATCTAACCTCTGGTGTATGTAAATGGTTGTTCATTGTCTTTGCTTGAAGGATCAACATAAAATGCAGTACACGTACAAAAACATCAAATAAAAACATTGAACATTTAGTAAAGGCATATCCTTTCGAACTAACCTCGTTGCACCCTCTCCCAGGATAGGGATAATAGACCTGAATAAAGAGAACATATAAATAAATACAATAGTATTCAGTAATTTACATAATACATACTTAAAAAGTCAAGTATCCAAATTAGGATCTTTATGACCATTATAATATGTCATAATTCCATATCGAATCGTCCTCAGCTGGCATGAAAATATTTTGATGCCATTTATATACATATATAAAAGGTAGAATTGGCAGCGTTGAAGAATAACTCTTTCCTCATACGTAAATAAATAATAGTGCGAAGAAACAGTTTTATGAACAACAGATACCGGTCTTTCGTTCTAAAAATCGCTTGTAAAATTTTACACATCCTCTTGAGACTTAATCCGAATGACGTCTCAACCTTGCACGAGTACCTACTTTGGGTAACGCTGAGGCAGAGGCGACAGCGGGTAGGGTAATGGGGCGGGAGGAGTAACATTCTCCGCAAGTCTCAAGTTAATGTGCACATGTGATATGGGATAGGTCTATGCGAGAATATTTACCACAATCGCTCCAAGTAGTTGCATACTCAACTATATTATCGATACGTATTCTAGAGTTGGTTGATGGTACATAATAATATATTTATATACATCTATATATTTGTGGGTATTGCCTGCAATGAGTTCCTATTATTTATTGATGCATTTATTATTTCTTAATTTAAAGAAATACAGAAAGCTTTCAGGTAGAAAATAATGAAATAATAAAACATGGCAACACCATAACAAAACAACTGTTTGGCCAAACATAATAAAAAAATAAGGTGAACGAAAAAGAAATGATAAAGGAGTATTGTCTATGGCAACCCTCGACGGGGTGAGTAAAGACCCCGGCTATCGTACACTTGATGCTATCATAATGATTATTAACATGTGAGGCCGGTACCAGGCGGCGCCGCTCACCCCGCCCTAGATATGCTGACATAAGTCAGTTATTTTAATACAGGCAATTAGAGTTTCCCGCTGGAACTTAGCGCCGATGCGAACTTTTCGATTAAACCGCCTGCGGTCGTCTTTAAGTGGAATTTTAAATTGGCGATCTATTATTGACTATGTAGCGTGTATTGGAGCATAGTTTTATTCACTACTGTTTACTACCTAGATATGTGTGTGACGCAAAATCTTTGCACAGTGTTGTTTCGACATAAAAGTGAGCGCTTTTAAAGCATGTGCCTTTTTAATTTTGTCACAGAGCAAAATGGATCTATTTTGAGCGTATTTTCTGAACTAAACTTAAAATACGGCTTTCTATCCTAAATGGCGATCGACGCAGTTGGAACGTATATTTTAGTGTGACGGGTTATAAAAAACCGTTGAAAAAATTAAAACACCTGCCGTTGCACTAAGTGGATCAATTCTGCGATCATATCATAAAAAAGAATCTTTGTGTTTCATTTTTTAATAAGTTGTGTGTGATTATTTGGCTTTTGAAATTTGTTAATCGTATCTATCTACATAAAATAAAACACTGAAAGGATACAAATAATAGTATAAAAACGTCTACAGGAACATGTATATATTTTTTATCCAGACGAGAGACTGTGGAGGATTGCAGGAGATCAGATCGGCTTTAATGCAACCTGCGAGTTCGGAGCTCCAATACCCTTGTGAATTTCTTACAAACAAAAGTTTGCAACTCGAATAAAATGCATTTCTATCCAAGACTTTAAAAAATCCGCTTTTGATAGTTTAATAGGTGCAAATAAATAGCTACTAACAACTACGGAATAAATTAACTTTAATATTTATTGTTTGTAGAAAAGCTACATTCTATACCTACATAATTTCTGCAAATATGTAATATTTAAAAATATTATAACACTTAAATTATCTTAATAATTTGAATTTGATAGTTATACGTAATTTATTATATTTTTATGAGGTTTGTACCTTATTGAAATATGTTGTGGACATAGTTACGATTGTTATAATATGTTTCTTATACGTAAGATAAGTTAATTGTTATGCTGTTTTGCTAGCTACTTTTTTACGAATAAAATGTGGAAAATGTATTTTCTTAGGTTCACAAAATATTTTTAAATTGACAATATTTATGCACTTTTAGTTACGATACAATAAAGCCAAATGCTAACTTCTTTTTACTTATACAGAAAAACATGAAAGAAGTGAGTTATTTCAGCTCTCTCTTTACGAATCACTCCAATTGACCCTTATAATCTATCAAACATGTATAAACAGGCACTCCACTAAAAGCAGTCCACCTTACATGGGCCAGTTTAACGTTTAAATTGGTTCCTCCGGTTGTCCCACTTGCACACGACCTCCTCAACTCACCACTAATGAAAAATACATTTATCTAATTATACCAAAAGTTACACAATTTAAATTGATCGACTTCTGTCCTTAATGGAAAGTTAACATAACTAATTCAATTCGTGCGGACGAATGGTTGCGTAATGTAGGAATATTAAATAATGTTTCGGCACATTTTGTGCTTCTTTATGACATTAATCAATAAATAACTTCAACATAGTCACACGCAGATAGTGATTTCCTTACGAGTACTGTGAATTCAAGCCGACTTGAAAATAGAAATTGACCGAATTGAATAGAAATACAATATAATATAGTAGTAATCATAGTGTTACTGGATAGATTAAATATAAATCAAGACTATATCTACGATGGATTAATTTTTTCGCTGATATAAAGGCATGCGTCATGCTGTTATTTAGACGGGTCGACGGCGGCGAAATATTAAGCTTACGGTCAATAAATTATTATATAATCATCAAATAAGCGTGCGTCCTTTATACAGGCGCGTGGACGAAATTGGTACACCGCGCGTCGGTGTTTCGCTCAACCGTTAATATTCATATAGAAAATATTAGGGGGGGGGGGGTTAAGTCTCCCGCTGGGAGGCGATCGTCTCCCTCGCGCGCCGGCGACCACTCCAACACGCCCAGCGCGCCTTTAATGAACTTTGTGTCACCATTCCCCGATACAAGTACACTTTTCTTTGCACCACGGTGTGTTAGTTCGCACAAAGTTCCTGTGTGAAGCCGCACGGAAGGGGTAAACGGGACTGGGCACTTTCCCGTTCCTATTGTTCGTTAGGCCCGCAACTCTTTTTGCAAAGTCAAATCGCTCGGTGGGAAAACGTTTGGCGTGCGCCGCCTCCCCAAAATATCGGTATAAAACTAAATGTTGCACTTGTCTTTGTCGGACCATGTGTTTGAGTCTTGGCGTTCGTTGTTGGCTTGCACACCTTCATTTATAATATCAAAATCCATTCAACTCTCCCAGCAATTAATGATAAGAGAAATAAAGTGTATCAATCGAATGATTACAAAGTAAAGGCAAAGGGAAAAAAGAAATTTGCTACGCGGTTAATCGCAACCAATTAGGTTATTATAGTGGAATTATTGACAAAGTAACAAAGTATGATACATTTTTATTCTGCGTATCATGTGCTGATAGCGTTAAAGGGGTCGTACTGAAGATTCTAATACAGAATTACTAAAAATTTGTCATCTTACTAAGGATGTTTTTGCAAGGCAAGCGAAACAAAAATGAGCCGAATTCCATTTTCGTGTACTGTGCGAATTCGTCGATTGTTCCTCCTTTTACTGTTTTGACGTAAAAGGCTATGATAAAAGCACGAAAAAATCCGTTGCATTACTGAGGTACTAGCACATTCGTACTTTTCTTTTTCGAGTCACCATCGCATAGTGCAGTGGGGGCCGAATTTTTAGCTTAAATTCGTTTAATGATTATCCTTCTTGTGGTCGCATATGCAAAGGAATCCCATTTACAGGGACTTGGGGAAGAATCGTTTTTGGGAGCACATTGAAGTCGAAGGTGGACGACATCACTGAGCATGACTGATCTTGGCGATACATAATTTGCCCAGGATGCGCCGCAACGGATGATTAAGCTAGCTACTGAGCTTGAGCGCGTCAGCGGATTTGTTTTGCTCATGACGCGAGCGAGATGATTTGCGGCAGCTAATGTGTTGTGGTCGCATACGGAAATGAAATTAAATGTGAAAACTCACTACTTTTCCCTCAAATTGCCTTAATAATGCAAATATCTGGTTATTCGAAAAACTCATTCCACTTCCATGCAGTTGTGAATGCGAATATATTAGAAAAAGAGCATTCACGCCCCGCCTCGGGAGCCAGCTTAGGCGAGTGAAATACCGAATGGAGATCTCATTATGTCCTACAGTTACACACAAACTGGTGTCGCGAACCTGTGTACAAATAAAGCTGTAGATGTTTGCCCTACGGTTTTTATGTTATCGTTCAATCGGTCAGTAGGTTAAGGTTTTTCGATGAACTTCAGCGTTTTGGATTGCTTATTCTAAATTATTTATATTATGAAAATTATGTAGTGTCTGTCACTTTTCAGTACGTGTTAGTTGAAAGATATTTATCGGATTATATAACTCAATTTATGAAGAGTTAATATATATAAGAGAAAAAAAAATGAGAATTAGCTTTTAATGAATTTCATATATATCTTTTACATTATTACTATTTGAAGCGTCTGCTTTCCAATTCATTATAGGAACATAACAGGCTGGAATCCAGTTGACGATCGTCACAGCGGTAAACCCTGTCACATATTTGTAGGGATAACTGGGGGACCGTGTTGCACTCGATGTGTCGATGTCCACCTCGCAGGGGTGTTGAATTTTATCTATGTATGTGTGTTTATACATTATAATGCTGTTTTGAACCTAACATATGATACTAGGTGCTTGCTGACGCCCGCGACATTGTCTGCGTCAGTGTCAGTATGAGTTGTAAAATAACTGTGGATAAACTATTTGCAGAGTATCAAATATCATTTGTAGTTTTTAAATATTCGGGTTCCAGATTTATCTAAATGCGTGCAATAACTTTTACGTAAAATGATTAAAATACACCCGGGTACCTATATAATCTTTCGCATTCACGATATTTCAACATTTGTCCACGAAAATTATCGCTAGTTCACAGTTTTCGGATAAATATTTATAAGTTTTATTTTCATTCCTATATATGTATGGATTAGAGACTGCCATTTAGGGAGGAAGTTTTATAATTAGCGCGGCTACAACCCGGATACGAACCTAAGCACCAGCAGTCGCACGCCTCATGTGTTAATAAATTAAATAATCTCCGCTTACTCTACGGTAGTTATAAAAAAAATGACGAAGAAATTTAGAGAGAATTTAAACTTACTTGAATTAATATAGCGAACTGCTTAAAATAACCGTAGAACATCATATTTAAAAGTTCTATTACAACCACCTCAATGGATGACTTACTCGTAATTTTCTTACTGGAGCAACTTATAAAATAAATAATGTTGTCAACAGTAATCTCGATCTTTGAGTAATTGTTGGTGGCGGTAATGTCTTATCATTAGGTTGGTTTGGATTTGCTTGCTTATTTGCCTTCTTTAACAAAAAGAATTAGAAACAATAAAAACAAACCAGAAGAGTGTATTAATTTCCAGTGTTTTCCTTTTTTTAAAGTTAATAATTGATATTCTATATTCTGCAAATATTCCCGCGTCAAATATTAATTTCTCTTATAAATACTTAAAAGTCCATTGACGTCAGTAAAATCACTGATGGAAAACGAAAAATAATTGAAAAATATGTGTAATGCACAAAACGAGTTCTAGCATGTATACCATACCTACGGAAAGACACGGTGGTGGAGAAGCGTCGAGAGCACAAAACCGGGTGTATCTGTAAAGTCGTTTAACATAAAACAAATAGCTGGCATAGAATCGATGACGATGACTTCTATACGGTATATATCTCAGTTGGGCATGCAGCCACCCCGGTGGGGGCGAGGGGTGGCGACCGACGTTAGATCGATTCCTACCGTGGATATTATTCTGTGGTAATTAGAATTCGCGCTTCGAGGTATGACTTGTTATAGTGCGATTGTACGTTGCGATTGTGCGTATGACGCTCGCTGCGAACATTAAATTATTGCTGTAGACCGCTGTTCTTGTGGCTTTATCGATTATTTTGACAATAAGTCGCCTGCGTATTATGCCTGAAAGATCAAAATCATCTTTATCGATTATTTTGACAATAAGTCACCTGCGTGTTTTGCGTGAAAAAGATCAACATCATTTTGCTTAAATTTAAATATCACGCGCGTAAGACGCATGGCAAAAAAAATATTATTTAAGAAGTGAAAATCAAACTCGAGATCTTGAAACTTTCGAAGAGCACTTAGGTCGCTTTTTTATTATATTTTTTTACATTTTCCCGATCCAGTTGAATAATTGGAACATATCGGTCAGGCTCAGGACATAAAAAAATGGAGATAAACATCAGCCATCAGTGCACCCACATTTGCGTAGTAGGTACTACAAGGCACAGAGTCGAACGCGCGCTGCGTCGAGGATAGTCGGCCGCGCGGTGTCTGCCACCTTGATCCCTCCGCATAAAGGCATTAAGTTTTGACAATTCCCCCTAGTATAGTACCCTCGCTCTATTGCCATTGTGAGTTGTGTGTGTGAAGCATCTTTGCCACAGCATTGATACATTGAGATTATCTATGATTTAAAGTTGTTAAACGTTCATAATAAAAGATACTTTTAATAAGATTTATTATTAATAATTAATAGGACAGTGATTTTTTTACCGCAGAAATAAATTGTCTTTGTGTTAACTAACTAACGCTGACGTCAAAAATTTATTTAAATTGTTTAAATGGTTTATAAATGTATACGCGTCTGTTTATAAGAGATTTATTATATCTGTATTCATCATCATCATCAACCCATATACGTCCCACTGCTGGGCACGGGCCTCCACTACAACTGGTTTAGGCTGAGAAGGTTCCTCACGATGTTTTCCTTCACCATTAAAGTACGCGATAATTCATTGTGAATAGACACATAACTTCGAAAATTCAGAGGTGTGTGCCTGGGTTTGAACCCGTGACCGCCGAGATTCTCGACCACGCGCCTATACCTCGAGGCCATCACTACTATGTATTAAATCTGTATTAGATTACCTATAGGTATACAACATCTCAACAGTGGGGACGGTCTCAAGGTCTCAGTTCACTTCTCTGGAATATTTGGTTGACTTCACACACCTAAGAAACTCACAATTTCTTCACAATCCTTTCCTTCACCATCTACTCTTATTACGCAGTAATTTATTCTAAATACAATTAAACACACTTTAACACACTAAGACTTCGAGGATTCGAGGCCATCACTCATTCATATATGCTATAGGTACATGCGTACAAAAAAATGTGTGATCATATTGTGTACAATGTCTTTTTTCCATGAAATGTTAAGTAAGGTATGATAGAACTTCTAGCCCCATTTATTAATCGGTACTACAACGTTAGATCCCACTTTGTGCGACGCATGCACTAATTGGCCATTGGGTCACTAATTCCTTACTTCCGTTTCGATTTATTATGAGGGAACATGTTTACATGACCTCCCGTGGAAATTAATTTGGCTGAACGGGGCGCTTTTCGAGATTTATTTTGCAAAGCTTGAAATCCATATTACAATGCGGGTTATTATCCGTCTCCGTGTAAGCTAAGGGTATTATATCAAAATATTATGAGAGTTTCTATCTAAACTAACATCAATTATAATAAAAAACAAACAGAAACAAGTTGCAGTTTTCTTGCCGCTGCTATAGAAATATACATTATCATTGAAGAAATCGTACTTGAGTTGTAGTAATTATAGCAAACTGATTTTTTAACGATATTGTGTGCATGTATAATAAAAGTAATATAGGTACATATACACAGTCAGGTTATAAGTATTGTCATACAGTAAAAACTTTTCTTTTAGAATGCTGGCCACAAAAAAGTTTATTGAATTCGAATTTCGAATTGTTCATGAAAATAAAAATGTATAGGTACCTACTTTTTAGAATTTTACTCATTTTAAAAGATGGAGTGGACGCTTAAAGAAGACCGTGTTGCAGTTATTGCGTTGCATCGTTGCGGTTACGCGCCAATTCAAATTTTTGACATACTGAAAAATTTTAATACCTATAACCAAAAGATTCGTTTATCGTATCATCAAACGATACAATGAAGACTCTAGTGTAGATGACAGGTCAAGAAGTGGTCGCCCTCGGTCTGTTAGGACTCCAGCAGTGATAAAAGCTGTGAAGGCGCGAATTCAAAGAAATCCCAAACGTAAGCAGAAACTGTTGGCCCTTCAGATGGGGTTAAGCAGAACCACGGTAAAAAGGGTGTTAAATGAAGACTTAGGCCTTCGGGCATATCGAAGAAAAACAGGACATCGTTTGAATGCTCGTCTAATGGGCCTGAGACTGAAGAGATGCCGCGCTTTGTTGAAGCGGTACGCGGGAAAAAAATATCGGGAAATTCTTTTTTCGGATGAAAAAAAAATTACCGTAGAAGAGAGCTACAACAAACAAAATGATAAGGTGTACGCACACAGTAGTGAAGAAGCGAGCAACCGTATTCCGCGTGTCCAACGAGGTCATTTTCCATCCTCGCTCATGGTGTGGTTGGGAGTTTCTTATTGGGGCTTAACAGAGGTACATTTTTGTGAGAAAGGTGTAAAAACTTATGCAGTTGTGTATCAAAATACAGTCCTGACGAACCTTGCGGAACCTGTTTCTCATACCATGTTCAATAACAGGCACTGGGTATTCCAACAAGATTCGGCGCCAGCTCATAGAGCGAAGAGCACACAAGACGGCGGCGCGTGAAATCGACTTCATCCGGCACGAAGACTGGCCCTCCTCCAGTCCAGATTTGAATCCGTTAGATTACAAGATATGGCAACACTTGGAGGAAAAGGCGTGCTCAAAGCCTCATCCCAATTTGGAGACACTCAAGACATCCTTGATTAAGGCAGCCGCCGATATTGACATGGACCTCGTTCGTGCTGCGATAGACGACTGGCCGCGCAGATTGAAGGCCTGTATTCAAAATCCCGGAGGTCATTTTGAATAAACTTTAGTGTCATAAGAATCTATGTTTTGGTAAGTTCATTTTGATATATAAATGGTTACATAATGAATAAACTTGTTTCAATTATTTTATATTAAACATGTGACAGAATTTATGACCTGACTAAGTATATACGATATATGGTGTGTGTACCGAAACGCAGACTGCAGTCAAAACCGCGTTGGGTGTTTACTGTATACTAGACGTCGCACAACGCATGACTTTTGTCCTACGCGGCCCACAAAGCGCTGCCTGCAGCGCTTGACGCTCCAAATCTGAACAAGACATTTTCCGTTAGCAGCTCTTACTCTTTGTGCACGCAATCAGTGTCCAGCCGAACATTCGCCGCACTCGCCGGCAATTATTCAAAATACATCGAGCAATATTAGATAGGTGAGCGCACGATGCATTTTGCATTTGGAATCAGTGGGACTTTGTGCGAGCAGCCCTAGGGAGCCGTTCTGTTTATGCGTCTATGTCACCGGCAGATTGTGGATTCCGCCTTTTGGTAAACGGTCCGCTCAGGACGATCGCAGGACGGACGGGAAGCGGCGAACGTGGAGCTTCGCCGCGGCTGTCTGCCGCGCGCTGCTCGTGAACGCTGTTATCGTGACCGACGCGATGCAGCGCAAGCCAACATAAGTGACGTCTTTTAATTCACCTGCATCGGATACTTACGAGTAGGTACATGTAATGAAATTACAAGTAGAAAATATAATGCTTAAAATTTCGGAACTCAAAGTTTTAAAAGTTTCCATAATTATGGCACACTGCCGGGATCCATTTTACGACCTAGGAGTTAAAGAATTAATCAATATAATTTTATTATTACGCGAATTATTACGGCACCTTGCACTGCGTCCAGTTTGAACGATCATCGGCGAAATGTTTGATTTCACTCTGGGCCGTTAGCTGCTTACATTAGTATTCCCTTTGCGCAGTTTGTTGCGCCACCGCACATAATTTGTACACACTAAGCATGAAATGTGGCTAAGCAAACGTGCATGTAGTATTTGCGTGTAGGTTTAGGAAAGGAGGCGCGCGAACGGCGTTGGGGGCGGCGTCCCCCGCCGGGTCCCCACCCCGCGTGCGTGTGCCGATGAGGCATGCCCACATCGCCCACTCTGAAGTTTCAATATTCCATACCGAATTGCATTCAATTGCAACATTTTTGGACAAAAAGGAGCACGTCGAACCGCTCGCCCCCCTTGACACAAACTATCTTAAACGTTTGCAATTTTGTGGTTCATATTTGCTCTTTTGTGTGGCCGATTTTACTGCACAAAGTGCTTGTGAGCTTCGATTTGTGTTTGTGAATGTCTTGCTGGTAACGTATTTGTAAAAAAAAAACACGGTTCGGTCGAGCGCCGGGCACCGACCACTAGACGGCAACTCCGCAGAGGTACTTCGCGGGAACGACGCTCCGCTTTGCCGCCGCTGATGTCGGCTCAAAAGTTGACTTAGAAAATTGACCGATCCCAATTTAGTATTCTGATCGAAACGAGACTTTATATTTCTGTTTTGCCATTTAAATTACGTTTCACTACAGAGTCTTGTTTCGTTTATGTCAAATAAGCATTTACACTCTGCATACTTTCTTAATGTGCCCCTGCCTAAAAATATAGAGCACGGTGTATGTTTACAACGATGAGCATTGCAAATATGTATATAACATAGTTGCAACTTTTTGGATGCTATAAATGGAATATTATTAAATTATGGCTATAAATATTTTGAAATGTAATAAATAATACCGATAAGTATGTACAAGATCGACACACCGACTAGAGCATTAACTTTCAAAAAACATTCGCCGTTTTATTTGGACTGTACACAAAGTTACAAGTTATCAGGATTTAAAAAGTCATTATTACTAAAACCGAATTGCAACCCTCATTTGTAATATCACTCTCTGCTGAAACATATTTAATGGATCAAATATCAGTTTAATAATGTGAATAAGTGTGCTTTCACACATACATACACACATACATAAACTCACGCCTGTATTCCCCGAGGGGGTAAGCAGAGGTGCATTTCTGCACCCACATTTCGCCAGGTATGTATCAGTCCCTCGTAATAGGGGGCGAGCCTATTGCCGTTTTTCGGGCACATTTCCAGACTCCGTGCTGTTACTGAGAATTTCCTAATGGAAAAATCCAATAACACTTTGCCCGACCCGGGAATCGAGCCCAGGACCTCTAGATCGCACGGCACATACTTGTACCGCGAGACCACGAGGCAGTGTGCTTTCATGATTAATAATAACTGACAATTTGACTTCTGACAAAATATTAATACTCACTATAGTGTCTAGCTACAATTGGATGCGACGTCCAGTCCGATCCGTTATCTAATAAGGGATTTAATTAGATATGAATTTAGCAGGCGTGCACAATGGCTTGTTGACATATCGAGCCCTATTTGGGCCGAGCTCTCGGCAGTGTCGGAGCATAACAGATTAACACTCCGTTGCAATTATTTGTAATTTACTAAATAGGTATACACATTTGAATACAAAGTATACGGGTAGAAAAAAAAAGGGTTACCTATAGGTCAATTAGTCTGCTTCCTTGATGTGTTTTAACTGAGAAAATACAAATACAAACACAAGTATTACAGAATTCCTAGCATCTTTTATTATTGTTCCATTCAGTTAAGCGCCGATCTAGGTCTTTAGTTTGCTCGCGTTATTGTGAAAGCAGTGCGATTTATGGATCAACTATGTAGATAAATATTGTATTGTGAGAATTTAATGAAAGTTACCGTTTTCATCGTGTAAATAAATGATATTGGGGTATTAATATAGATAATCGTTTCGCAAACATCCATTAACGTCTGAATTTTAATAAAAAAAAGTCAGACTATTGGACGTATGACATCGATGTGAATTTATATACTTATGAATTTATATTATCAAAATGACAATGCAACGTTACAAAAATATAATAATAATCACAAACAAGTTTTCACTCGCGAAACGAAACAAACGTGTCCAAGCGTGACACATAAAAAAACAACATGTTTTTATCACGGTACATATTAAAGTAATACCGCTGCCGTAAGCGAATTAATATTGAATATTTAACAAGCGAAACGGTCCCGGATAAGCGTGTAGCGGGCAAAACACGAATTGCTTCGAGCTGGACATTGTTGTAATCATCTGGACGATTTGCGCCATAACTACTTATTACAATATTACGTCTCAGTCATACTCGTTCCATAACATCTTAATTAAATCTTAATCTAATTTTTAATCCATTTCAGGAACCTTAGGGTTTTAGTAATATTGCTAATGGCTATACTTCTAGCAGTTTTTTTTTAAACATGAATTTATAAATTTTAACAAACGATTATTTGGGTTGGACCGTTCGAGTATATAAAACAACATTACAACCGATTGGCAATAAAACACAAACGTTTTGGACCTATACATAAAAATACGTAGCTATTTTGAGCAACGGCCGGTCAGCGTGTGAAGTATTCGCATATTCGCGCAGTGGCCGCAATGTTTGCATCAAAATTATTGTATTATTAACGTCCGTATTTAAATAGCGATAGGACGCGTACCTCGCCGGACGCCGGAAACCGGCGCATAAAGTATTAAGTGCTGTTAAACGATTCACAACGTTAAATGTATGAAACAATTTATTAGTCACTTAACATAGCGCCGCGCGGCATCGACCCACATACATCCACGAACACGTTTCATATTATTTTCTTTCTTTCATGCCGTTCAAGGTGATTATTTTATTCACATAATCATGTTATTTCTTTCATTATGTATGTAGTTGAAAATGGATGGCTCGTCCCGCGGCATCAGTGTTCGTTGTGCGATCGAGAGGTCCCGGGTTCAACTCAATAGGAACTCGGGGTACACAAATGTGCCCGAAAAAAAATAATACATTCGGCATTTAACAAATCAGGTAACGAAACGTTAGTATGTACCTATAGCAATTCATAAATGTCTGCCTAACTTTGTAACTTTGTTTTTTTTTAAATCATTTTTTGTTTAAATAAAGTATTATTTTTCGGATAAAAACTGTTTTTTAATCATTGAAGACACGTGATAAGAAATTCTGGTGTTAAGTAATCAACCCTTACTATGAAGTAACATATTACTTATACTTAACATGAGTTAGTGACAATTATTATAATTCTAGTCACTCTTAAAAGCTATATTAAACAGAATGTTGAACTAAATATTAATGTTGTAATCTTATGCAGTATGAAGAAACAACTAAGAAAGGGATAAGTTGTTTAAGTTTAAGTATGTATGTATATATAGCTTTTTAATTATGGATATTATGTTTTGTATATTGTTTATATAAATATTATAGTGACTCATCTTAGTATACTTTATTTATAATAAGTTTATTTACGTACCTACGCGTTTCATCTCTGCACCACCTGAGGTTCGACTGTTAGAGAATGCCTCAGGCATTAAGTCCACCTTTACATGTATGAAGGGTAAATCAATAAATAAATATTACGTATTCATATAGGAAGCATAGTTTGCTCTACCGCACCTATCCTGCCGTAGGAGACCAGTTCTCATGAAATCCCGCCACATTTGCATATTTATTAACTTTTTAATATTCTTTGTCAGATATTAAAATTTAACACGCATAAATACACAAAAATGCGGCAGAGTGATGTTTATTATTTTGTTTTATTTTTATGTTTATTTGTTCTTGACATTTTTATAATGATGCATGGTTTCCACAATTGAAGAGTAATTGAACAATAAATTCAATGCCGTGGCCCTTCCCCGAAAGCATTTTGCATTCACAGACAGAGACAGAATGTTCATTAAATTAATAGTTCAAAGCACTATGATACTACATTTGCCCAATAGATCGCTTCATGTTCGACAAACAACTTGCGACAAAGTTCCTAATTAAAGTAACATTCTACAAGTTCGACATCGTCAGTTCTGCGGTATTTCAAGTTAACACAGTGTCAGGGATGGAATATTTCTCAAGTTCCATACAATGAAATATGTATCTATGCAGTACATGTAATGAAGTATGCGTATGTTAGGTGCGGCGGGGCGGTCACCCTATAGTTGCTTGGCGCTCGCTCGATTTATAATGTACGCGCTAACGTAGTGAGGAATTGTTAGTCCACAAGAACACACAGGCTAGGTGGACGTCTAATTTTCATAACAAAACAAAAGGAGGAAACAATGCGCACTGGCGAGATGTGGGGAGAGGCCGCGACGGAGCCGCCACGGAGCCGCGACGGAGCCGCGACGACGCTTTAGCTTTGATTGAACGCGTAAGAATGCGGGGGAGCCGCGAGAGCCGCGAGAGGCCGCGACTCCGCGTGCGGGAGAGCCGCGCGCAGGAGCGAGAAGCGCGCTCCGACAGGGACGGATACATCGCAATTACCTCGTGAGATTGTTGAATAAATTTACATTCAGTTGATTGAAATAATAATGAAATTGCCCCGGCACACTCCGTGCGAGCGTACGTTATATTTAAATTAATAATAAAATCATAATATTACACAAATCGTGAACGTTATTCGCGCTGTATCTCAATAGATAACAACATTTTCCAACGTTCCCAATGTCGAATAGGGTTTGGAGTATAATGAGACGAACGTCGTGTGCCCCCTAAGTTTAACCGCAGTTTCGTCTGTGCAGCAGTCGGTAGTTAACCCTGATAATATATTGTTCGTAATAATATCTCAACTTCCAACATACTGTTGGTACCTAATTGTAAGTTCGAGAGTTCGAATGCATACCTACATATTTTTCGATTAAAAATTGTTTACACTCAAGTTATTCTTTTGTGTTAAATTTTCGTATCTAATAATTTAATTATTTAAAAAAACTTTACGCATTTCGCAATTTACGTTTTTATTACAAATATAAGTACTTAGACCAACAGGCCCACACACTGTCTGGACCGAAGTCAGAGGTCTTGTATAGCAACTTCTGCTGAAGAAAGATTTTAGGACTCACGACATCTTGATACCATATTGAAATTCGTTAATCGCACTAATGCTTCAACTAGTAAAACTAATTACATTAGTCCTATGATTTGCAATGCAATGTACTAAAATGACGCAATGCGTTCATAGACACCCAACATTTTTTTTCTTTAATCATGCAAACCTTATGTTAAGTTACTTACATACATACGCACTCACGCCTGTATTCCCCGAAGCGGTAGGCAAAGGTACATTTTTACACCCACATTTTCCCACTCGTGTTTTTGGTCCAAGTAACAGGAGGCAAGCCTATTGCCGTTTTTCGGGCACTTTCCGACTTCCCGGCCTTTTTAGACTTCGTGCTGCTATACATTATTAATAATTCTCGGGAAATAGGTATGTATTTACCGGTCAGAGGTGAAGGCCTGGGGTTTGAATCCGCGACCGTCGAGATTCTCGACCACGTGCCTAAACCTCGAGGCCATCACGACTTGTGTGTGTATTCACAATGAAATATCACGTACTCTAATGGCGAAGGAAAACATCGTGATAAAACCTGCACACCTAAAAGTTTTTAGGAATTTCTTAGGTTAGGTAGGTCCAGCGTGGTGGACTAAGGCCTAAATCCTCTCAGTTATCCGTCTTCCTCTTCAGTAGAGAAGGCCCGGGCCCAGCAGTGGAACGTATATGGGCTGATGATGATGATGAGGTACCGGTATCGGAAAAAATATTAACCATATTCCTTTGTGAAATTCTAAGCGGTATACCCGCAGCATATTGACCGTACGTGCTATTTAGGGGCACTATGATTAGCTGTAACAGCGTGGCAATTAGATTTTTTTCTTTATAACGTAATCTATGGAGTATTCACATAGAACATTGCGTAGCATGCCATTAATGTAAAAGCATGGGAACGTTGGTCTGCGAATCAAAGAGTTTGCAGTCTTTCATTAGTTGTTAAGCATTTTTATGTGACACCGTTAACGGTGAATGGCTTATTATGTGTCAACGATACAATTTAATTGTAAATATACACGCACACCTTCACATCGGCTTCCGTAAAGGGGTAGGTGGAGATCGTTTCTGGATCTAAGTTATCGCCAGTTGTTTCAAGTCTAACTTAATAGAGGGCTAGCGATTATCGTGCACATTTCCAATAACCACGCTAGTACTGAGAATTTTCTATTGCAAGAACGCAATATATTAAATAAATACACCTGACAGTCACATACATAGTTCTGACTCGAGTCTTGTGTTGTTGGTATCAGAAACTACGATAGATTTTTCGGTCTCACAAACACCCAAACCCGAAACAAATATTTGTGGATCACACATGGATCACCTCTCGTTCCGTAAACTGGTGTCTAGCCAATTACGCCACGGTGCTGTCAAAACTTCACTCAACTTTGCTCAACCTGGGAATCCAACCCGGCACTTCTAAATCGCACGGCACACACTTGTGCTGCAGGCCAAACAACATTACTTGGTTATTATATTAAAAAGTCGTGAAAGCCTAATAGATATGAACTGCGATGACTAAGCTATTTGTCATACATTATTGTCTGTTATAAATATCATTTATGTTCATCTTTACCAAATCCATTAGACTGGATGGATTACATGGGCAGAAGTTACTAATGGAATCCAATTAATTAATTTGGTAAATAGCAAAAACATAAGTCAATTTATTCTACAAATACATATAAGGCACATTATGTACATCATATAATGCAATCTCGCCACGACATGGTGTAGGCACAGAGGTACGTTTTATCAACTGTTCTAATTCATTACTTTGTCACACTACAAAGCTGTCTAATAGTTTGCTAGCTCGCTCCTTCCTACAATTCTGGATACCTATGCATATTTATATAGACGAAAAAAATATTCAAGAACCTTTTATTCCATATGAATATAAAATATGAATATATATAACAGTCACATACATAGTTCTGACCCAACACTAGGATACAAGTCCTGTGTCGTGGGTTTCAATAACTGCGAAAGACTTTTTGATGCCTAAAGATTCACCACAGGAAAATCTTAGGTTATCATCGTCATGGGCTAAAGCCTGAGGCCAAAATAAAATGGTATATATTTAGCCTTACTCATATCCGTTATAAAAACAATTGACTCACGCAAAGAACTCTGTCGCATATTTGAAAAACATGAAAAATATTTGGACCTTTTCCAGTCTTAGTTGTTGAATAAATCGCAATTCATTCATTAGTTACGTGACTACATTCTCTATACAACATATTAAGCTCGAGCACATATCATTTGTTGGTGTATTTATGGCATTAATTATAAAGACTTAAATAACAAACAAGACTACAGACTTGAATAGAACAAGGAATAATTTGATATCACATTGGAAACCCTTGGGGGTAGCCAACAATAAAGGCTCATTAAATGCTATTGTTGAATTTGTAAGTTATATGCGACATGAGCGCTGACAAAATGTCATAATAGAGTAATTTGCCTCATACGCCATACATGCAATTACAGGCAACCCTTAATATTACCTAGTGTATATAATTAAAGTTGCGGCTGTCTTGCCTATTTTATATCATCTAACCTGTAGCGGAATAGGCAGTAAGGCAAAGATTTCGGATGTTCTTCGAAACAAGAAACTTTTCGACTGGCTCAAAATACCCAATAGGCCAGTGAATTTGTGCTCTGTATACCGAGAGGCTTTCAAATTATGACCAGGAATACCGCAACTTAATTGTATAGGGTTCGTAGCGTAAAACAAGTTGCTGCGGGGGTAATATGACTAGACTGAGTCGATTGGGTGGACCCGATTCTCTGACTAAATACCGAAGTGAACCGACAGCTTTGCTACCGCGTTTTATATGAAAAATAATCAAAGAATTCAATTTTCCCATCTTCACTTTTAAAACTTTTTAAAATATGTTTATTAGAAGTAGAAAATTAGTTTGTAATCCGTTGGATCTATATAAGACGAAAGAAACCTATTTCAAGATCGGGATGTAAATTTGAACCCTAGTCGTTGATACTCAAGACGATAATAAACGATTCTAAAAGTAGAATTATACTTAGTCATAATAATCGGACGTCAAATAACTACCTACTACACTATTAGACGAAATTTGTAGCTTTCTATTATACAATTTAAGGAAACATCTTATCGTGACCAATTTGTTTTTCTTGTGTTAAATTCTTACTGAGTACATTTAAAAAGATATGTACTTACGTTACCTGGAAGCAGATAATTTAGAGGGAGTTATAATTCAAAACGTGGGTGTTTCAAATTCGTCTCGCCCGATGGTACCTATGGGTAATATAGATACAGAGTTTTCTACGTGCTAAAACAAAATGGTATCGCATGTGTGTTGATTACTGCAATTATTGAAATTCCATCAGTTCCTACTACGCTAATACTCTAAATGGAAAATTATTTAGTTTCATAACGGTCTAATCAATTAATTTGATCGTTGTCATAACTTGATGAGTATAGAAATAATTTATATTAAAGCAGCATGATTGGCGCACGTTAGGCTAATCAATTTAATCCATATAGGCTTGTGTGTAATTTGCGTCGTATTTCCACGTACCAAGTGATGAACATTAAGTGAATAGATGATATTTTTGCGATATAGATAATATTAGTTGTTTTTGATGCATCAGAATTAGAATTCAATCTATTTTCCTTTATTGTAATTTTTTCAGTTGGTTACATTTAACAAATACATGGCGGTTTTAGATATCTACGCTAAATACGCACGATGCCGGCCTTGACCTAGCCCAAGAGGTCATAAGATGTGGCCTATCAGAAACTATTCGTACGGAAAAATCAAGCCGGCTCGCTGAGGCGAAATCCGTCCATTCCTAGTAGGACTACGCTGCCGGTGATACCGCACCCGGCGAGAGGTCAGCGTCTATCGGAGATGTCTCGAGGCGACCCTGACCTAGCCAAGTGTTGGGCGGGTCACGTGGTCGGGCGGGCGGTAAGTAACCCGGGTCGTTCACCTTGAGACGGGCCGTACCGCGGGAGGCGGCGGGAGCGATTTCAGTACACACTCGGGCGGCGTGTTTAACTACGGGGGGTGAGCCGAAAAGCGAAAGGGGTAACGATGTTAACGTGAAGACTCGCACGCTGAGAAACCGACGGCGCGCCAAAAAGTGCAACTTTTTTATTTCCCGTTGGTCCGCCGCATAAACAAGGGGCAGTGGAAGGTTAATTAGAACATAAACATGTTGTTCATTGAAAAGATTGCTTTTTCGTTCTTTTATTTAAAGACACGGTCATTAATACGCTTAATTCTATGTATGTTCTTATTGTTTTTCTTCCTCTCTCTTGCCCTCGGGCCATGGGTTCGATGTCTAAGAAAACATGTTATTTATTTATGTTATTATCTATATAAATTACACCTACTTTGTAAAGTAGATATAAAGAAGGGTATTGGATGCTTCCATATTTAATTATGTAAATAATTTTAATTTAAAGAAATAATATTTAACACATGCAGAAAGTTAACAAGTGCAGTTATTCGAAATAAATAAAGTAGTATATTTATGAGCAACATTCAGCTGACCTTTGGATCTTCAGTTCAATAAAATTATAGTGAATGCCGTTCAAATAGAGCCGATACATGAACTTTATACACCACTGCAAATAAGCTATTTCATTGAGCAATATTAAAATACAATTATTTAACATGATACGCTGAAGCTTACTGTTCCTACTTTGTGGGCTATGGCGTCAAAAGTAATGTATAATTAAGAGGGGCTTATGCCCAGCTCTGAGAAAGCCTTGGAAAGCAACGTGGCAAAGACTACGCTAATCACTATCAGTATTTTTTGAAATTATTATCAGCATTGAGGCGTCATTGCGTAGGTTCGGATTGATATTTACTTTGATGAGATGGAAATGATCGCAGCCGAAGTCACACGGTCACAAACAAGTTGAGCAGCACGCGGCGCACCTGACTCTGCCGTATAAATAATGTATTTTCTCGCCAATACCACATTGTGTACTCTGTGACATTTTATTTTATAAAATTGATATTGTATTTTGTAGTAAATGTCGACGTTTTAACGTGGTATTAATTTTTACGCACCATTTAAGGAGCTAGCGTACCGTCGCGTCGGCGGTTAAAATATGAAATGAAAATTATATGTTGCATCTAAATATCACCTAGACGTTGGTATTTAATATTTTGTCCAAACATTTATATTATAAACTGTTAAATAAAAAGCGCATAATACTGCTGTCATTTGTTTTCCTTATTGTACTTGATATTATATTCATAATTTTATAATTGATGATAAATGATGAATATTTAGAAGTTTGCAATAAAGGGTCTGCCGTCAGGTAGACTTAGTTGCAAAGGCTTATGATAGTGTTAATTGTGAAGTTAACTACCTAAAATCCTTTAACATTACCATTCGCATCTACCAATACAATGTTTCTAATCCTGGCAACTCTAATTGTATCGTTTTAATATCCCGTATTACCGTTTCCAGGAGCAAAGCGTAATAACAAGAAGCTACAGTTTGTCATCAACACTTTTTATAATACGAGGGAGTAATTAACAATTGTACTGGCTGGTAAAACACAATTATATGTCAATTATAACTCAAATGAACCTACTTTTTGTTGCACATTAATGTTGAGTGTTCGTGTAAGTTCTGCTTAATATAATGGGTAGTTGTGTGTTTTTATCAATATGGATGAATGCGTGTCATCTAAATTGTGATGACAACCCATGGTTGTCATGTAATTTTATGTGTTGTCACCTTGTACATAAGTCTTTGCTATTCCATTAAAAGTAATATATACACTTCGGTAAGCCGATAATGGTGACTTAGTAGAGTGCTTTTAAAAAAGCATGACAGACCGCAGAGGTAACAAAAATTCGGTGTTGTGTAAGTCGAATATACCAGAGTCTATCCGTCGAAAGCTCCATTTGCGTCTTGTTTTATTTTTGGGTATTATAAAAAATACACCTTTTCGTATCTCAGGACAATAGTATACACAGAATACAGTAAGTACAGAATACAACAAGTACTAAGCGCACGAGCAGCAAACTAGTAGTCATTAGAGTATCAGAATTACAAACTTTAAATAGAGTTTCTAATGGGGCGTAAAGATCCTTTTAATTGCTGAATTACTGCATGTGAAATACTGACTGACGGCTTAGCGTGCATCCGGAAGCTTTAAAGGCTTTAAACTTTTAACATCAGACTTGATCAATTCACATCCTCGATTTCAACCCTTAAGTTTTATACGGCCTAACCTATAAGTTTATTATAACAACACAATGCAAATATGTATGTGGCGTTGGCCAAGTCGAGAGTCCCTCTTCCGGCTTCATTTCCTCGACTTTATTTGATCTTCCGCGCAATCGTTCCAAGACTATCATCTTTCCTTTCTTACAATCGGGCCATCGCTTTTACATCCGTCCGGAGATCCCAGCCGTACGAGATGAAAAACACTGTACTGACCTGCACAAAATTGTCGCGTTTTGGGGTCAGCACTTGTATGTTCGGTAACTTACTGGTCGACATAAATTTTTCGACTGGAGCGAGTTGGTAGCCGTTTCCCGACAGTTTACACTATTTGAACCGCAATGAACTTGAGTGAAAAAACTCTTTTACTATTTAGATTTTGTCTAATTCTCCATTTTTATAATCAAGAATATATTTTATTAAACTTATCAGAGGGTCTCGTGACTCAGTCCGCTATATCTGCATTGTAAGATTATAGTTTAAATGACATCCATTTATTCCTCGGACTGAGATCGATCTCTATTAGTGGTCCGAATCTTGCATCCCTCTTTGCGTGGGATAGTTTGTCCATCCGGGTCTTGACATATTATCTGCAATCGTGCGCATGCATCTATATGCATACTACATAATCTGAATAGGTACTAGGTAAATTTGAATACGCAGACCACTGATTCTTTCTATTTTATAATTTGATTAAATCCAGAAGACTATAAGGTTCACAAAGCCTTAGAATGGAATTTCGAAAACTATATTCATTTTACTAAATCTACCCAGTGTAGAAAGGGTAAGATCAAGCGGTCAAGTACTTATACCTCCAAAGAAGCTGTAGTAAATACAAAATCTTGTTGCGAAGGGATAATAGGAGGAGAATATATACGTTATCAGGCACTCTTTGTGCACTTCAGAGCTCTAAAATAACACCGTTATCAATCAGTAAGATGAATCGATCACTTTTTGTACCAATAATGTTAAAATAATTACGAATACATATTCGAAACCTATACCTACTCTCAAATGGATAGGCAGAAAGGTTTAATACGCGCCTATCTTTCGATAGAAGTTTTTTCATTTGATTGAAGCTGAGTCTATTGTTATTCGCACATTTCTTGATTCTGTTAAATTTAAATTTGTTAGGGATTCTATTACAAATTAATTGTTTAATTTTCTTAATGAGAACACCTAATAGCACTGCCTGTTACGTTCAGGATAAAAAAAAGATTATACATACAAAGATTATCTACATGTAAAACTCCTAGTTTAGTAGTCGACGCCGTGTTGCCACGGTAACTGAAGGGAGAGTTCGCCCTGTGGGGAAGCAGGAAAGGGCATAGGGCGGTGGCCACTGACCTAATCGCCGCCACCGGAGCAAACTAGATTTGCGTGATAGCAATGCCGCAAAAACATTTTTTTAATCTATTGAGGCAAAATTGCAACAGTTAAAAAATTTGCAATATTTTTAAAATAGATAGCAGTATTAAATTTATTTTATTAGTTTTATATTGTCTATTAACTAGCTCATGACAGTAAGTGCAACGTAACAAATAGAGCGATGACTAGCGAGAAACGATTACGATAATATGAGACTGATCGACATACACCCTGCATTCGCAACAGGATATAGGCTGATCTTAAAACAGAACACATATGCGGTGAGCTCTCAAATCATATAGGTAAACATTGCACTAGCAAATAACCCGAAACATAATAATGTCGAATTGCAGGTTTACTAATAATGATGCATATTGATTACTCACGAACTAATATCGCCAAAGCGAGTTTGTTTGTATTTGATGCTTTGACGTTGAAACCGCTGCTGAAATGACATCGGTGACTCCGTAAAGAGATATTGCGGTAATATGGTTATTTACATTGCCAAAAATCTATATTGACGCAATCTGAGCGGGCAAAATATGGTTTTGCTAATATATGAATGATGTGTCCCAAATCCCAATGTTCGCAATGGTAAAAGGTTTGTACAGAACTCGAACGAGCAGTGCACTTCCTGAGATCGGCGGTGTAAGTGTCCAAGTGATGTTTAATGAGCCACCGGTGCGGCGCGGACCGGCAATAGGGGACATCCGTTTGCAACAAACCTCGCCGGCCTACTGGCTTACTGAAGTTGTTTGTATTTATACACAACTAAACTACATATTAATGATTTAAATGAGTAATTTGTACTTGTTGCGTTGAAAATAGTATTTGCTAATATTTAATTTTTTTTGGGTAGGTACATCTCGTGCTAATATCGCCTTTGACGTTTTCAATATTTCTATTTCATAATTATACTAGAAAACTAGAAAGTCATTGAGTTCTGTTTTTATTGGCCTAAATTATTAATGTTGAGCGCGTTTAGAGGCGCGGACAAGACAATCAACTCGGCTTTAACAGTGAAAGAAAACATTACGTTTTCCATAGGAACTTCCCATGGAATGGGGATTTCACCAACCCGCACTGCGTCACGTAGGTGAACAATGGCCTCTACTCTTATTTTTCGTAAGTCCGTGCCCAGCAGTCTAAGATCACGAATTGATAGTATATAGAGAAATTCAAACAGACGGTATTCTAAGATTCATGGGAGAAGAAATTGTCAAGGAAAACGTAAAATGATCGCTATTTGACAATTCCAAGACAGCAGTTAATGTAATATAGTATTTAGGAAGACCAACATCCTTACCCAACGTTATTATAGTAACGTGAATAAATGTTAATTGTTGTAAAGGCAGGCGCGTGCGGGTTTTGTTTTATTAATATAAAAACTAGCTCTAGTACACTGCACTTAATAGCAATGGATCGTGCAGGCTCATTTATACATCGGGTGATTAATATTTTTAACGGAAACTGCCAACAGGCAAGCAGGCCAATATTTATTTATTAAAGTATCGAATGTTGGTTACACAGTCTATATGGGCAAATTTTTCAATTGTTTTATATATACCAGTAATAACATGCCGTTGATTTCGAAAACCTTCAGACTGGTGTTTAAATTTATTAAAGAAATAGTTTATCGCTTAGATATTGAGCTTTTAAATTATACTTTATGATGCTTATCATGATGGCCTCGAGGGAGGCGTGATGGCCTCGAGGTTTAGGCACGCGGTCGACAATCTCGACGGTCGCAGGTTCGAACCTCAGCCACACACTTCTGACTTTTCGAAGTTATGTGTGTATTCACAAAGAATTATCACATACTTTAACGGTGAAGAAAAACATCGTGATAAAACCTGCACATCTAAAAGTTCTAAGGGATTTCTTAGGTGTGTAGTCTGCCAACCCGCACTAGGCCAGCGTGGTGGACTAACGCCTAAACCCTCTCAGTTGTAGAGGAGGCCCGTGCCCAGCAGTGGGACGTATATGGGCTGATGATGATGCCTACCTAAATAAGTTATTCATGAAATGTTCGTGTAAAATTTATATACCTTCACAACTGAGAATCGAAAGTAGAACATGTCAGCTGGTAGTTTGCATTATATACGTATGACTTTATACATCCGGCGTCCTAAATACACCTTTAGCGAACACATCGGCCTTATAAGGACTGACAGATTTAAATACACTCCAATATCGTGTGATGGAATCGCTAGCATGTTGTCTTACGTTGTAATGCTGGTCATGGCCAATGGAGCCATAATGCACCATAAACTCTTAAACTATCATAAAATAGAATATGATGACTTTTGTTAACAGTGTACATCCAGACAATATCCCGTAGCGAAAGATGATGATGACTGCTGGGCACGGACCTCATCTACGACTGAGAGGGTTTAGGCCTTAGTCCACCAAGCTGGCCTATTGCGGGTTGGCGGACTACTCACCTTAGGTATTTCTAAAAACTTTTAAGTATGCAGATTTCATCACGATGTTTTCCTTCACCGTTAAATTACGTGGTAATTCTTTGTGAATACAAACTTCGAAAAGTCAGAGGTGTGTGCCTGGGGTTTGAACCTGCGACCGTCGAGATTCTCGACCGCGTGCCAAAACCACAAGGCTATCACAACGACGTGGCGAAAGATGATCACGTGTAACTAGTTGACGAACTTACGGTTAGCTCCAAACCGGATGTGTAATGCCTGATCGCGGAAGCGGCAGGGTTACGTGTTACTAGGGCATGTAATACAACTTGTGGGCGATGGTCTGTGTTCAACCGATTACAATTGTCGTTCCACAAGGGTGACTCTTTCATATTGTAAGGGCTTTCAAATTTCTTTTCAATCCAAAATTGACTTTTAAATTTGTTACGGATTTGATAATGGTGAGCATACTAACTACAAGAAATAACGTTTCACTTGGTATTTTAAAGCGAAGTTGTCTCGGTCTTGTCTCTATGTTAAAGGAAAAAAATACACGCCGTATTAATTTCTACCTTTATTCATTGGAAAGGTGAAATTTTTTGAGGTGCTCAAGCAAATGCAGTAGGACCAAAGATAATAATACAAGACAATAATATTGTGAAAGTTAAGAGATGTATTTCAGCAATCTACAGACATATTGATGGATGATTCAATGTGCGCAGATCGCCAATCGCGAAATTCATTCTCGACGCAACAATGTGAGAACATTAAACGAGTAACTGTCAATTGATACTAATAACACCATTTGAGACGTGATTGCAGAAGCGACGCTCTCATTGCACTCGAAGCAATTTGTTCAGACGACGTCAGCCGTCAAGATGATGCTTCCTTGTACTTGTACAATCAGTATTTGTTCTGAAGTGCATTAAAATTTATATTTGTTTGATTATTGGCTATGTATTTACTTGATCCAATGACCATAGTGTACCAGATTGGGAATCTGACCGCGTCCGACTGCTTGGGAGGTTAGCTATGAAATTCTGCCCTAATTTCATTGAACATGAGCGGTGAGACGTTATTGCCAGTGGAACTACTCTTAAATCTTTTTGTTTGTCGAGTATTTAATATAATAGTAACTGACCAAGTAAAAGGAATAAACCATTAAATATTTTACGTATGAGTGGTTGTAATCTCTGTATGGAAATCTGTGTAGAATAATAGTTAAAAAAATAATAATGACAGCTTAGTAGGAAATGGCTCGGACTACGAAAACCAAGTTCGTGGAATCAGTAACACAGAACATGCTATTTTTTGGCGCAGAATAATAGGCATATGCAATTGAAGAAGGTATCGCTATCCGATTAATTAAGGTATTCATAGGTACGCTTTAATATAGCAAGTTCCTTTCTTGAAACTTATGATTTCGATTCTTTGTACTTTTGAATTTCTATGTGTATACGAAAAACAGTTGAAAACATGCTCGTCAAATACCAATCTTTAAGAATTTTTAAATGTGAGAAATCAAGCAACCACTTAATTTGAAAGAGTTTGTTGACACCTAGTTAACAATTTTCATCGTCAAGTATTCTTTTTACACATTCACGACAAAGTGGCCACATTAAAAATAAACCTTGCAAAGTCGAAGGGAAATATTAAATGATCATAAAATGTATGAGGAGCAGCGTCCAGTACACTTAGCGGTAATTAGAAATATGTATTCCCTCAATAAAAAGTCGCCAATAGGACTCTTTGACGCGTTCTCGGAATCGTGTGTAATTTTTCAAAGCGATCGAAGGAAAATAGCGGAAGTAATTTATGATTAACTAGCTTTTGCGTTGGTTGATATAACATATATTAATGTTTAATGTATCTTCGGTTAATTGACTATTCAACGGTCTATTAACAATATACAAACCCTTTGTTGTTTTATCATTAAACTTTCGATAGAGCATGAAAGCACTGAATACATTTTCAACCAACCAGACCCTGTTGACTGTTTCCATTAGTCGCAAAGTTGAGAACATAACACCTAATAGACAAACTTAGTTTTAACCTCACTCTGAGTGGTTCTCCGGTTTGAGTAAATATCGAACCCGAGGCCTCTTGATTGAAAACTGCAATCGTCTGTTTTGCGACACTTACACCCTTGTGGTTTCCCTTCTTCTTGTTTATATTACTCAGCCTACTAATAAAAGCGTACCGGGTTTACACCTTTGTAGAACTCGTTTGTGCCAACATAACGTATTTCTTTGTTTTCACGCAGATATGGCGCATAAAAATGCAGGAGCAACCTATCTTCACGTTTTTGCGCATCGCATTAATAAGCACATGATGCTCTCATTATAATTGGTATCCATTGTGCATTCAGTGTTTAATTTAATTGCATAAATTTATTAGATTAGTCGCATTTAGCAGTTAATTAACGGACGATTTTTTGTCTATTACGTGAAAGTATGTAGTGCGACAGCGAAGCGTCGATTAAATTCATTAATAGGAATTAAAACGCAGTCGAACCGGTCACGGAGATACCCATATATGTATGTACGTACGTGGGTTTTTGATTCATAATTATAGTTACCCATGTAGAATTTCGTGTTAGTAGGCACAGAAATTTCCGATTACAATTAGTTTAGTCGAGAATGAGCGTGCGTCGGCGCGGGTAAATTGTACTCGTATTTCACAAATAACAAATATAATATTTGTTGAAGTTGCGTTACGAAGTACGTTGCTTTTGATTTCGAATTTCGATGACTAGAGACGGAGACTAGTGTTTCTTGAGTAGTTTAAGTCATCTCGATTTCAAGTACCTAGTTCCCGTGCACTTTTGAAATAGTGCACATACATCAATACCTATACACATAATGCCTGCAACGAAAGCTTATCACACATAATATCACAATCATAAAATGATTTTGCAAAAATGTGACTGTAAAGTTAAACTTAACTTTTAACATTGTACAATGCAAGCGAACACATTTTGGATTCATGTTCAACTTGCCTGAGGCGGAGGTATTACAAAAATTTTACATTCGAATAATAAAAAAGGACATACAAAATACTAAAATAAAGACAAAACGTTACACTGAAAACTTCAGTGCTCAGTCATGCCTGGCCAATTTAGCGTGATTGGAAAATCAAAACGGAATCGTTTTAAAATGTTGTGAGGGAAGAAAAAATGTACCAGCTACTAAATATTCGTGTGTTCGAATTGCATTCAGTAATCACAATGTGTGTGTGTGTGGGTGTGTGTGTGGGTGGGTGTGTGTGTGTGTGTGTGGTTGTTTAAAAGCTTTATAAGAGATCGTGAGGCAGATATTTCAGAGAGCTTATAAAAACGAACTTTACCCAACTGCGATTTTTGTTGCGAACTATCATATCTTAACGAATAAAAAGTGTCATTACATAGACTGAAGAACGCGTTTGCTCTGCCCTTTATTATGGTATTCCAAAATATGATGGTATTCCAAAATCTGAATATAATAATGATTTCCATCAGATGGCTAAACGTGACATCCATTAAAATAACACAAAAACACGGCTTTATAACAACACAATGACCGCTCTATGGCACCCACTCGCGGCGTGAAGAGCTCCTCTCAAAGCTAATTCCTAGGATACTGCGAGCGACGCTGACGCCTCCATCACCCGGCCTCCCGAAAAGCACTTTCGATGCGCGTTAAGCACTCGTGTGGGGAGGGCCGGGAGTGAACGACCCCCCCCCCCCTCCCACAGAGTTCCTCCCCCCTCCGTCACCGCGTGCCCCGTGCGCGCCCCCGCCGCCCGAGTTCGAAAAAAGGCGATGCACTTCGAATTGTTCTTTTTGTGTCGACGATCGATCGTTTCGGTGAAGGAATGAGTTTTTATCTGTGCTGCTATGTTCAGTGGCTACACACGTGGCGGGCTAATTGGAGGACGAGATTCAAATCTCAGATTACCCTCTAACATCCTAAGGTGTTTGAGAGGAGAAAAATATAACTTGACTTAGATGATTTTATTCAAGTATTTGGTAAGAAGATCTAGGAAATCTTACGAACATTTGTTTAAAATGTTTTTTAATTACTCGAATTTAAAACTGCTTTTTAGTCGTTATCATGTTTATCAATAATCACGTCCCTATTCTTATTCTTGTTCTGTTTTATTGGCACGACAAGTTAGCAAATATTATTTGGCTATTTTATTAATAAAATACGATTTATAAAAGAAGTCCCTATATATCACCTTACCTGTATTGATTCGATTTTGCACCGGAATGGATCTCGAAGTTGAGTTGCAAACTAGCAGGTTACAATGCCATCTGGTACTAAGTAGTACTTACTGATATTAAACTATGTATAACGCTTACCTGAAACAATACAATACCAGTATTAAATAAAAGTTTTAACTTATACGTATAACCCAATAGAAAAAAGGGTGTTTGTACACACGTTAGAAGTTATACCACACGCCTGAAGTAAAACTTATAAATACGCCCAACAGTCACATACATAGTTCTTAGTTTACACAACATATTACATTTCTGAATGCACTCATAAATATTTGACAACTAATAAATATGTCAATCCCTTTTTATTACTGTTACTATTCTACATTTTTTAAATCTAAAACATATAAACTTTTTTTGAATAGCTTTTGCGTGACGGTGTGTGCGCGCATCGTAAAAATTTACTCTCATCATTTTTCCCTAACGCGCCAAAAGAAGTACAACATTTAATTCGGTTTGAACCTAAAAGCCGCGCATACGATGCACGTGACGTATCCCTTCTTCCTATAGGCCTGTATGAAGAAGCTGTTATATTTTTACGAAGTAATAGTCGAGCTACTCTACTTGACATTTTATTCGATATAAGCCTAAACTTATCAGGTGCAAAGCAACTATGCGTATGGTAAGTACTAGGCGGTCCAATTCGACTGGCGATTAAGAACTAAACTATAATGTTTATTTCATTGACTGATGTTGTCTAATTTGTATATTATTACTATTTCATTTGTTATATTTTTTAATTATTTACATCAGCTGCATCAGCACATACATACATGCTGATAGTCAGAAGTCTGTAGTAGATCCCTTTATACATTGCTAGCCATCTCTTTATACGTTCCTAGTTTTGTTGGCTTTGATATTTATAAATATATTATACAACCTTTATAAATATCAAATTTGTCGGGATTTTTTTTAACTTCAGTTCATGTTTGTAATAACCGGAACTATTACCTGTCTTAGTTTTCGATCACGGTCTTTTACACCCTGTATACATAAATATATCATACATACATACAAACATAAACTCACGCCTGTATTCCCTGAAGGGGTAGGAAGAGGTGCATTTCTGCACCCACATTTCGCCAAGTATGTATCAGTCCCACGTAAGGGGGCGAGCCTATTGCCATTTTTTCGGGCACATTTCCAGACTCCGTGCTGTTACCGAGAATTTCCTAATGGAAAAACCCAATAACACTTTGCCCGACCCGGGAATCGAACCCAGGACCTCTAGATCGCACGGCACATACTTGTACCGTTAGACCACGAGGCAGGCAGGCATAAATATAGGTATGTATATTATATACTATATTTCGCTTGGCGTTACCGATGTAAAACGTCATTGCGTGTATTAATAAAGAACATAGGTATCATCATCATCAGCCCATATACGTCCCACTGCTGGGCACGGGCCTCCTCTACCATTGAGAGGGTTTAGGCCTTAGTCCACCACGCTGGCCTAGTGCGGGTTGGCAGACTACACACCTAATAAATTTCTAAGAACTTTTAGGTGTGCAGGTTTCATCACGATGTTTTCCTTCACCATTAAAGTACGTGATAATTCATTGTGAATACACACATAACTTCGAAAAGTCAGAGGTGTGTGCCTGGGGTTTGAACCCGCGACCGTCGAGATTCTCGACCGCGTGCCCAAACCTCGAGGCCATCACGACTTCTAACAGAACATAGGTATATATATTTTTAATTTTGCCCGCCACTAGGATTGCCCCTGTACCATCATTGGTAGTTTAAGTAAGTTAAACTTGCAAAATGCACATTTTGCAGGCTCAGAACGGTATTAGCAGGCGACATATATTCTTCCGTCCAATCCTACTTTTGTTATTTTGTCTACCCTGAATACTTAGGCAACGCGACAAATGTTATTATTATTTAGTAATAATGTTAAAGGTTAAAATGTAAAGCCTAAAGCTCATTTTTATAGCGTATGATTTGCAATATTCAATAGCAGTAAGATTATGATAATCGATAATCGGCCCTATATTGAATACAGTATAAATGATCTAATCGATGCGAAATGTTTCGTTTTTGCAATGGCTAGTGCTATCAAACAGCGAATTAAATAGATCTTTGTAGCAAAGTAGGTGTTCAAGAATGTCCATTAGTTTCCCCTATCCATTAACAGCTGAAGTCGGTGTTTCCTATAATTACGCATATATTATCCTTTGAAATAATACGTTTAACTTGACTTGTAAAGCGCCTTAGGCGGCTTCTAGTTGGTGATATTTTTTTATGAAGGATACACTAGTCGCCGCCGGTATACAAAGTGAGAGGTAATTTTTTAGTAATACTTACTTAAACTTTTACAATAATAATATAAAAACTTTGTGCTATTGAATAATTATATCTTTTGTAACCCAAACGAAACAATGCATCCTCATAATAAATCATGCAGTGGATACAATGTAAGTGCAAAGCTAATTAGCAACATTGTTGTACCACTCCCTTCGCAGCGTAGTGAGTGTACAGTGCAGTAACAACGTCGGGAATGTGTTCACGTAAGAGACGGTCAAAAGACGCGGCGAGTGTGTTACATGTATTAAACAATATGAGACGCCTTTGATTCGCTTTATGACGTTAGCAAAATCAAATCTTTTGGCATTTCTTCGAAAATCGTAATAAAGATTTTGGCGTAGTAGTTATATAAAGAGATGACATAATCTCATAATTTCTAAACCGTCGTTACAAAAACCAAATAGCACTCCTCGCATTTAAATACGTCAGCTATAAACTTTTTGTGCATTGAAGAATAATTATAAACTCCCAGATATTCAATTTATAAACACAAAATATGTTTTGACACATGTCATCAGAGTCACCTCACTGAGCACTTTCTATACATAAAATATAAATCACCAATATAATATTATTAATGTACGAGTAGGTTGTGGCATCAACCCTTTATAAAATAAATGTAATTACAAATGATGGAAAAAACAATTCATTGTTTCAAGACATTACAATAGGTCTAATGAACTGTTTCTGCAAGTATTTGTTTTAAATTGTATTTAAACATTATACTTACCACAATGTTGAATTAATAAACAGTTTATGTGTTATTAACATATAATGCTAATGTGTGGAATAGACCGTGGAACTACTGGGCCATGCTGCGAAGATCGTATGAAATAGGTAAATTAACGATAAAGAATACATAATAATGGAAATGCCGATCCTGTTTTGTCTAAAATTGTATGGCATACTACTTTACTCGTATTTGCAAAACATGTAGTACTGTATCATATCCTACTTGTTCTTCACTTACCAATGGTTAAAGCACATTTCTTTTTGTGAACTTACTGTCATGTGAATATTACTGTCATTTCTAATGTGGTGTAACATTTTTATTAAACTTCATTACTCAATTTATTTTGGAGAAGACTAAGACCTTGAATGTCATGTTTGACGTCAAGGCACAGACAGACACATAATTTATTTCATAACTATTGTTATATCGGTTTCATATTAGTTATTGTTTGCTTTATAGGTAACTAAAGCATAACATTGTGGATATCTACGAGATCAAATTAAAAAAAGTATAATTAATAAGTCTTATAAATAGAGGCTTTATGTTAACATATTTAAGGTGGCACAATAAATTGATTGGTAGTTTATTTTTACGTCACAAATTAAGTCAATAGATTATATTTATATTGAAATAGACCATTAGTCATTTTTTGGGTATACAGGATAATAGTAATCATTCATCATTTAAAAATCCTGAGTTAAATTAACATTTTATTATCTCGTTTAAGAGCCAATCCTTTTAACTATTGGATGCACACAAACATTCAAACCCTGATTAGTATTTCAAAATAGATGGAGGATTCTCAAAGGTAGTGTAAAAAGGCTGAAAAAGTACTTCAAATTGAATGTCTAAGCAGTCTTAGAATAGCCGTCAAATCGGTCCATCCATCCGCCATTTGCGAAAACGTCACTTGGATATAAATCTTAGATAAGCTCGGCTCGGGCATTTAAGCAATTACGTCACAAGCTGGTCGTAGTTGTAAGAGACGATTAACTCTTGCTACCCTATGTTACCTGAAGAAAGTTGTTTAATTTAAATTTAGTATAAGATACGACTAAGTAAATAAGGTGTCTACTATTGGACATTAACCATAAATGCAATGTAGTGATTGGTGACGATTAAAATCACATATTCTTGTGAATTCAAAGGGGTGACTATTTATTATATCATAAGGCCAGGCAAATGAATTAGCAGATTCACATCGCGATACATTTTTTGAATATATTCTACATATTACCTATTGAAAAATAATAATAACTTATTCATGCAGCTCTGGCCCACTTTACATGCATATTTTAAACGTTATATCGGCAGATAGCTTATATCTACATATACTAGTTCTAAAACAATGAAAAACAACGTAAGTATGCATAATTTTATGTTTGTTGCGCAAATATTCACCTGTTTGTACGTTGCAGATCGTGAGCGAACGCGGACTGTTTTTAATAAGACCGCTCATTTTAAATTGCTACTGTAAAATGTTATCGTTAGAATTGAGCTTATTTCAAGATTTAAATGCACGTTTAAGAAGATTCTACAAAAATATAGGTACTTGCAGGTAAAAAGGGTCTTGTCTAGTTTGCCACTGAATTTATTGCGTAGTGTTCTAATAGAGCAGTTCGAGTGTTAGCAACGAATCAATTGCATTGCTTGCAGAAATACTATTTAATAAACAACCTTATTTTCTAGGTCTAGCAACAATATTTTTTTGATAAATAGTGGTTCGTCACAAATGGGACCGCTGAAATTGTGTTTGGGGATCGATAGCAAAGTATTTGTGCCGTTCTTTGTATGACAACAAAAACAATATAAAAAAAACGTATAGGTGGGATTTCGTAGTATCATTAAATAATCCATTAATAAGTATTTATTTCAGATAGTTTCTACAAGTTGGTTTTTGTCTAACACTGTATTAACTGCCTCATGGTCTCGCGACAGAAGTATGTACCTCGCCATCTAGAGGTCCCTTATTTTAATTGCCGCGTCGT
This sequence comes from Hemaris fuciformis, assembly GCA_907164795.1. Lineage (NCBI taxonomy): Eukaryota > Metazoa > Arthropoda > Insecta > Lepidoptera > Sphingidae > Hemaris > Hemaris fuciformis. Next base: position 17,348,023 of record OU015431.1, on the reverse strand, counting down.
GCAAAATGTCATTAGTACATACATACATACATACATAAACTCACGCCTGTATTCCCCGATGGGGTAGGCAGAGGTGCATTTCTGCACCCACAATTCGCCAGGTATGTATCAGTCCCACGTAATAGGGGGCGAGTCTATTGCCGTTTTTCGGACACATTTCTAAATTCCGTGCTGTTACTGAGAATTTCCTAATGGAAAAAACCAATAACACTTTGCCCGACCCGGGAATCGAACCCAGGACCTCTAGATCGCACGGCACCTACTTGTACCGCGAGACCACGAGGCAGTGTTATTAGTCTTTTTCCAATTACAAAATTCTCATTAGTACCAAGAAGTCACCGCACTAGGCCAGCGTGGTGGACTAAGGCCTAAACCCTCTCAGTTGTAGAGGAGGCCCGAGCCCAGCAGTGGGACGTATATGGGCTGATGATGATGATGACCAAGAAGTCATGGAAAACGGTAATAAGTCCCTTATCAAGTGGGTTTAAAAACACAAGTGACAAACCCTATCAGACACACAGCAGGTATTGATACATACTCAAACGTTTGTGTTTACGTCAGAAAAAGAACCAATATAAAATATTTATAATGGCCGAGAATAAAAGAAGACGAGAGAAATAAGCGAAACTCGAATGCAAATAACCAATACTCTACAGGAAAACATTAAAATGTAGGAGCAGTTGCATGTATCTAGCGAATTGTTACCAAAGATGCCGTAACATTTCGAATAGTTTTCCCTCAGAAACGAACTTTACCGCGACTAAGTTCCATCAATGAGGCACTCACGACACACTTAGCAAGTTGGCATGCTGTAACGCCATATTTTAATTGAAAAACTATACTATACGTATACTTTACATGCATGTATGAGTTAAACGGAACCTTTCAGAATAACTTAATATGACGTGAGACGTCAATGCATTTCAAGGTCTTATTTATCTCTATTATATTAAAATAAATCTAATTTGATTTAGTGATTTCAGGTGAAAGCGTAACAAACATACATTGTTAATTTCGCATTAATAATTTCAGTACTGATGTATCAACACGGTAATATGACTTTTGGCGACACATGGTAAGTCCAATGCCATCCAAATAAAGCATCGATTGATTGATTCCCGGGAATCGATTATGATTACTTGGCACCAATTGACACATTTATGTCTGCCTATTGGAACATATTACAGTACATTTAATATATTATTTCGTATAATAAGTAATTAGTTACATTTTTGTATACGAGTACCTATTTAGGTTGTGTTTGTTAGGGTATCATCAATTAATTACATTATATTGTTTAACTACAATGCGAGTCTTTAAATTGTGACTTGTTCGTTTTATTTATAATTGTAGATAATTGGACTATACCACCTGCTACTAGGCGATCATAAAGCCTGAGGCGGTATGTCTCGAGGCAGCATTCAACTCCAAAGTTTAGAATATCAATACTCTAAAGCCAAGCATAGTTCCATTTCCCACAATACAAATAACTTGTTATTGAGACACGATATCAAATAAAAATAACATTAACATGAATTTGAAAATTGATATTGCCACTTAAAAGTTAATATGACGTTAACTTTAGTTCACAGGAGTGGCGTAGGACGGTTCCGCTTTAATTTACCTTTTGAATTCTAAACTTTCAGCAGTTCTGTTCACAATGATTTCTTTTTCCGGTACAATATTCTTGATAAATTAAAAAAGTCACAGTTAGTCACGGTATTTATAGCAGTATTATTTGTTTAAGTATAGTAAAGCGTCCCCGTGCCCAAAGAGTCATCCATCATAGTGATACATCTTAATATTATAATAGTGTTCTATATCCGAATTAAAAAACAAGGCACAATTTTGTCGCCTGGTGAGTGAAACTGTTGTCTTGGCAGCACATTAGAAGTTATTAAAACGGTAAATTCGACAGTATAGAAAGCCAAACTTCCGATTTCCTCTAGTTCACTAGAGAGTAGAACTAGCAGGAACAGAGTACATTCTCAATATTGCATACAACGTTTCCGTTCTTGCATCCGAGTTAAATTTGAAAGATATTTTTAATATTCAAGTTTCATATTAAATGCTATTATATTCTGGCGCAACAGGAAATTTGTACGCTCCAAGTAAACAATAAAAAAAAAAGTTATGATTTGTTACCCGTTGGTATGTTTATTCTAGGGAAGTTTTGAACATTGGTTATCGTAGCTACCATTAGGAACACAACAAAGGCAAATATTATATATGTATTTTTTCAAAAATAAACTTGATTTCCCTTTGCTGTGACAAAAATTCTGAGCAAGGAAACAATCCTGTTATTTATAACAAAACTACTGAAAATATATATTAATATATCATTCATTTTTTCCAGAAGCCTTTGATATTAACCCACTCACAACAATAATAATACAAAAAAAGATATGTTTATTCACAATACGTATTATAATGTCGAGAATGACTTCGCTCAGTCCCGAGGGGCCCGACACGATGTTACGGCATTTTCATAAAAAATTTCAACTGAATGGTTTCAAAGATATGACATGATTAAACACGCACACGTGCCGTGTATTCGTTTTATCAATACTCTATACGGATCAGTTGTTAACTTTATTAATGAGATGTCGGTGAATGTAAACTCCCCGCCGTGTAAATATAATAGAAATGTAAAAAAATCACGCTCGTATTTTTTCGTGCTTATTAACCATTAAATTTAAAAAGCTCTTAGCAATCTGTTAGTAATTCTTGCAATGTAATGTTATTTGACCTCTCAGATGGACGTCCACCACTGCGCAAACGCCCACATGGTATGGACTCATAAAGTTTTCTGTTACATAGGCCATACGGACTACACGCTATATGTTCTGCAGTTACGCGCCTCATATAAGTAGGTATATTAGTATAAAACTATCCTGTTAAAAATGGATAGCCTACGAGACCCATTCTTTTAGTTCTAGCTAATAGTATATCCCATTTTAGAAATACTTATACCTACACTGATAGAACGTGTCATGTCACAAAAAGAACGACGTATACGAAAAATAAAATAAGCTCTTATTTTAGCTACTGTTCATCCTTCTTTGACGATGCATTCTCAGCAATATATTCATTTTACTGAGATGAAAAGTATTCTATATGCTAATTCACGACATATAGTATCCATACTATACAGAAATCCGTTCAACGGCACTGTTTAAGTGAGGAAGACGTAACTGAATTTCACAGTTTTTAACACGAGTATTTTGGGATAATTTGTTAAGAGAAAAATTTAATAGTCGCTTAAATGGCACTATATGATGTCAACGCCCTATAATGCATTCTCAATATACGATTTAGTGTAAAAAGTATTACAAAGGCTAGATAAAAGTTGGCAGCTACTACGATCGCGTGAAGGATGATGAAAAACATTATGATAATGATTATTTTAACATTACTAATTGCAGGTTTGTTAAGTCTCTATTGGTATTTCATTTTAAACAACCCATTTAATGTTTTCTTCATCAATTAACCCCAGGTTCAAGTAATTGCCGACACACGTCAGCGGTTACAAAGCTTGTACATTTGTAAGTAGGTATATGATATTTGCAGATGAATTGGAAGATTGAAGATTTCATTATGAAGTTTTAAAAATATTATATTACTTATTGCATGTGAAAATATATTTTCTACTGTATGCAAATGTAATGAATATTTATATGTATAAAGCCTTCTTAGTATAAGTATTCGTAAACAAAAATAAATTTCCATACAGTAAAAATGTATGTCGATGACTAAAAAGCAGCAGCGTCCTCAATGCAATTCTAGAACAGGCACAGTCCGAAAACACCAATAAAATTTCATTTTCAAAGGCCGTTAGTGTCCTCACGTTGATTGTAAAGATTGTTTTACATACTATCTTACAAATGTTGTAGCCAGTAGAATAATATTTTTATTTTATTGACAAAATTGTCAATTCCACGAGGTTGAAATGGCTTTTACGAAGCAACTGTCTTTATAAAATAACGTTTACATTGGTTTATTTTTAGTAATCTGTCAATTACTAATAAGTGTCATAGTTTTAATCCTGCAGTCTCGTATTTTCTTTGTTAAAATCGCTTTAGTATTGACTAATGTTCGATGTCCCACGTCTTACAATATTAAATAACTGACATACACATGTATATCATATTTAAGAATCGATAAGAGTAGCCGGAAATAGCTAAACGATCGTAGACCTACAGTTCAGAATGATTTAGTAGGATACATACTTTTTTGGGTTTCCTCATTTCTATTGTGGCTCGTTCGGTATATTAAATCATTAGACTTGCAAAATGGATTGAGCAACAATAAGTTATACTAATCTGCTAACTTCAAAAATTACTTATTTAAATCTCAATTTAAGTAAATTATTTTATTTTGCAGCACCTTTTGCTTTGGTATTACTTATGATGAGTTATAAACCCATATGCATATATGTATGTATATTCCATTTTCTCCTCGTAGATTTTAATTACAATAAAGGAAATAACACTTCTTTTTATACGAAAAATACTTAATGACAAGTAAGTATGTATGATATGTAAGTAGGAAAATATAGTGGCTTAAGGTCTAGGATTGCGTTTTAATGTCATAAAACTTACAGTCTCTTTCCATGAAAAGTTTCACGAAGTGACTTTTTAAACTCTCATTTAGTAGTTGGGTCTAGATGAAAACAAATGACCATTAGACAGGCTGAACTTTCCCGACTCATGAAATTTCCGACGTATCTTTATAAGTAATATTTTTGATTCATCTAATATACGACCGTTCAGTATTTAAGTTATTACTTTTAAAACAAAAGAAAACAAACCTATTATAACATGAAGTTGACATCCATATTCTTGAATGTTAGAACAAACAAGGATAGCGGATGAGGCGAGGTTGTGAGCTCTGTGCCTAAGGGCGTCGACCCGTTTTTCCAGCGAAGGAATAACAACACAAACATTATCATTTCCCCATGTGTTATTCATTACAAAATAGATTGTACAGAATATATTATGTGTGCGTTATATGTTGATATTAACATATTCATGCGCGGCGGGGCGAGGAGAGGAGCCAAGAGCCCGAGGAGCGCTCTTTAGATCAAATTAATTGTACACTCGCTTAGAGAGCAACTGGCGAGGCTGGCTGCTTTGTTTCTACCACATACGAGTACAAGAAACATCTCTTCGTAAAATGTCTTTTATAATTTTATAAAACAACTTGGTTCTTCGATGCGATCTTATGACATGCATTTTACAGAAAGATTTTTCACATGTCAATTGACATATGTACATAATACTCGTTAGCACAAAGTGGTTTAAGTAATTTTCTTTTACTTTTGGTTTTATTGTTGACTTGTGCATTTATTCACGGAGTAACAAACGATATCAAAAACTTAAAAAATATCTCAACAGACCGACATAATTGTCAATTACCCTATAAAAGGCATTTAATCCTAGAAACAGGCCCATCACTCCACGAGTTTTGATTTTACGTGCAATTGTTAAGACTTTGTAAACATTAACAAGTATGCAGACGGCGCCGGCAAAAGATTAAGTTGTATGACAAATGTGTGCAAAGTGCAAATTACTGCTTTAAGCCAACTAGCGCAACCACCCCACCCGCCGGTCGCCCTCGGGCAGCGCCCCTTCGCCTCCTCCGCGCCCCCGGCAGTGGTTAATTGCCAAAACAATTAAACCATTTATCAACAATACGAATTTTAAGTGTCCGATTACATTGGACGCGCTGCGAGCGGCGAGCGGCGCGACCGTGCCCGCACACGCGCCCGTTCTGATGCCCGACTTCTCGCCACCTCATTATTTTATACGTATGCCATATACCAAAAAACCTTCATAGGAAACGGGTTCCATAGTGATGCAACAGTTTACTGCCAAATTATTTGTGTGATATAGTTGGGATTGTGAAATTGTTTCTGTTGTCATTTTGCCGTGCTAGTTAAAAGGTGTAGTACGGGCTAAACGGATCATGAAAGGCTAACGACTAACTCTCTAAACTCCACATCGTTGTATGCCACTCTATTGTAATATTTGTTTTTGTTTAGGGGAACCAACCAGTTTCACAGCTGGTTTCTCGGCTACTGAGTAGTGGAGACTGCAAGGTAACGTACCCGTAGCACGTAATCCACTCTTGCAAATATTCCGCTCCACATCGTGATTAAACACTATAGAATGCTATGGAAATAGTTTCATTCTACTATTCGTTATTTCAAATTAATTTGTTTGGACATTATAAACTTTGGATTACTACAGTCATTGTTTTGAGAAAGAAAATTCAAATTTCCAAAATATGTTACTTAATCACAATGGTTTACTCGTATTATTGTCAAATAATTCACCGGCGTTAATTTCTCAATCGTTCAGCGACATCTATTTAGTTCAGTCGTGTGTAACAATGATGCATGAATTCATCATAAATTCGTTAATAGTACGGGTGTTTAATTATATTATGTTATACTTATTTGAAATATATACAATTGAAATTAGTATCACTATTTCAACCTTAATTTGTGCTGTATACTAAATTTCAACTTAGTTAAATAGACTTTGCCTTTTTATTAAATCTCATGGTTTTATTAAGTAGTTTTTGCAAATGATAAATTTATAAACAATATAATATACATACCGAAAAACCTATACCTACATATATAGAATATTAAAATGGAACTTAAGACAACAATAGCCATAACGTGGGTGCAGAAAACTTCCTCTGCCTATGTTTGAGTAGGTATACGGCGGAGAGTGCGTATGTGTAGAATAGAAAATCGACATCATCATAATATCACTGGACTACCTATTGATTGATGTGATTCAATCTGGCGTACTTCGGAGCTATGTCGATATGTTGTCACGTTAATAGGTTTAGCATTCGGAAATCGGACTGCTTGATACAGTCGCGGGTCACCAGAATAACATCGTTATCATCATGCCAGTCATGATCCGGCTGTACACATGCCATCATGCTTCACTTCAATTTTATTTCGAACGCTAGAACTTAGAGCATTTAAACTATACTGCCACATTAACTGCTACATATTCATCATCATCATCAGCCCATATACGTCCCACTGCTGGGCACGGGCCTCCTCTACCATTGAGAGGGTTTAGGCCTAAGTCCACCACGCTGGCCTAGTGCGGGTTGGCGGACCACACACCTAAGAAATTCCTAAGAAGTTTTAGGTGTGCAGGTTTCATCACGATGTTTTCCTTCACCGTTAAAGTACGTGATTATTCATTGTGAATACACACATAACTTGGAAAAGTCAGAGGTGTGTGCCTGGGGTTTGAACCCGCGACCGTCGAGATTCTCGACCGCGTGCCTAAACCTCGAGGCCATTACGTCCAATATCACTCTTGGTAATTAATTGTATGTGGGATAGTAAGCTTTATGCGTTCACTATTAACATAATAGATCAACTAAACAATGTTCACGTTAACTTCAAAATTAATTAAAATATGACATGCATTACATAGAGCGCTAGTGACGTACGAGCGGCGGCAACGCGTTCGATGTCGACTATCGTCGGCGGCGCGGCTCGCTCTACACTCTACTGTGTATTCTCTGCTGTGTATTCGAACACCTGGTAAATAGTTTCTATTATCCCCACCACAATATCACGGAATTAGCGATTACCGTTGGAGAGAATGGCCTAAGATGTATTATCGTCTGTTAGTGTTTGATGAAAGATGATGTGATCCGTCAGTTTGATCAAAATTAAATTACCAATAAAAGTAATCATTTGTTTTTGATTTAGAAGCTATAGTAATATAAAGTAAAAATATGAGCAATTAGTTATATATAATTTCACTCATATCATATAAGTTTCATCAAAAATAAAAAAATCATCAGATGCGTCATACTTGTCTGAGTACTTAGAGACAAATTGTCGACAACGACTGAACCACAAAAGTCATTGAATTAATAAAGCTGGTTCGATGTAGTGTATAATAAGTCCGAGCCACTTATTATCGATATATGTAAGTGGGATTTATGTAACGCTCGAGTAAAATTAAATTACAAGGCGATGTCTCATAAAAGCGAATATGCATAGTACGATGGTCTCCAACAAAACACTATATTTTTATTCTAAGTATCGAGTAGCAATGAATTTGTCTTATTTGCTTTTTTCATAGCAGCTCGCACGATGTAATAATTACTACTTATTCTATTCATAACATTGGCATAAAACAATCCGGTTACATATTTATCACTCAAAGAATAAAAAACTGCTATTCTTGCACTACTTGTTTTTATTTCTTGTGCATTTTGCAACTCACAGAGCATGTAGCTAATGATCTTATTCTAAATATATTATTGATACAATAAACATATCTTTAAAATTGATGAAACGTAACATCGTGGAATAGTAATCGTTTAACATTTTTATTTCTTCGAGCAAGGCATTATGCGAGAGATATGAACTTGATATCGGAATATCGCACTAAAAATTGAATGGACGAACCAATGCAAACACGCAAACATTACGAACGCAACACTTGTAAAGTTGGCCGAAATAGTCTCTACTGGCCTACGCAAACCGACGGCCGGGGATTTCGTTTTAATAACTGGATGGACAGATTCAAGCAAACATCCAACGGATTTTTTGTGTGTGGAGTAAAAGGGTGTACGCACAGACATGAACTAACATTGGTACGGTAATAATTGGTGGCGGCGATTAACACTGCCGGCCCGCGAGACCAGCCCGCCAATGGTTCCATTCCATCCCAGTTTTTAACTGCTATCGGCGCATATCCCACTGTGCGCCCGATTGACAATCAGTAGGCGCGATGTTTCACGGCCACAATGAAATTTAAAATCTGCCCCTTGGGAATGGGATCACAATGCCGATTTTGTGTTAGTTATGTTATTATGTTACATGCATCCCAATGTACTTCCATAGAAGCCCAAAAGCGTTTGACTTTAATTTGTAACGCCTAGTTTATATTTTTTTTATTGTGGGGTCACAGTATACTCATTTATACGTCCAATTGCTTTTGTTAAATAAAGATTTAAAGCCGTGATAGTGATTAGTGATTTTTATTCCGAATTTTGTAAGGCAACCTGGGCTTTTGGGCTTCTGTGGAAGTACTGATGCATCCAAAATCTGGTTTTATTTAATCTGGCGGACTTCAGAGTATTTTCATTTGATACGCGGCCAACAAGTAAATTATCATGTAGAACAGCTTAGTTTTTTACAATCGTCCGTAGGCAGTCGATAATGAATATTCGCGACAATGTGAAGACATGTGTGACTTTTCCATAAATGCAACCTGTATTTATAATTCTGTTAAAGCAGAACGGTCGGTGCTGTTGATTTTACTACTGTAAATCTGAAATGCAGTTTACTTTCTCATTTACATTATGAATAACAATTATTATGGTACTTATAATTTTAAAGTCGTTCCCAAACGAAATATCTAAAACATTTTTCCATTTTCGTTTGAAAAGCATATATAACGAGTTATTAATTAACGTGCTAACATAAAAATTTGGTTATACTAAGAATTAGTTCGAAACGAGAATTGTCCACGAGCGTAGGGCCCTTGTATACACTACGCTGAATATTTAAAGTGTTGTAAACCGATAATTCAGCTGTCCAAGCGGCCGTGCGCCCGACGCTGTATAACTACCGTCGTTTCGACGTTTTAAATGATATAATAAATTCGTATTATCACCGTTGTACCGACAAAATTGTTTTCGCCCTCACTCTGCTTAATTCATTAACTGGATATTGTATATGGACGATAAAATATCGCCTCTAGACCGCTCGGAAACATTGCCCGACGTTATAACTTTCCTACGCTGATTGTGATAATTTAATTCTTCAGAGTAAACAAATATAGGTACTCGTAAACTGTATTTACCAACATGTAATGTTAATAATCACAGGATTTATAAGAGATCTATGGCAGAAGTGTGTGTTAAATTGGTTAGTTATGCTTGGGTCACGCCGAGACAGAACCATGGCACTTCTTTGATTTTTATATAAGTCTAGCTTTTGCCCGCGACTCCGTCCGCGTAAACTACAGGGTTGGGTTCAGAATGAAAATAAGTTGTAGTCTATTTTACTCCACAGAGTCACATTTATGACTATATCAAAAATCATTTACATCGGTCAAATGATTTAGGCGTGAAAGCATAACAGACATATAGTTACATATACATAGTAGCAGTCGTCTACACGTCGTTTCATCATTCTAGCTTCAAAAATCACGAATTTCCACACAAACTTTCACCCCTATTTTTATTTTACCCCCTTAAAGGTACATTTTTTTACAAACTTTTAATGTCATATTTATTTATATCTAATCAATAGCCTAAAAAATAAGTTTCAAGCTTCTAGCTTTAAAAATGAAAATACTTCCATACAACCTTTCATCCCCCCCTTCAACCCCTTAAAACCCCGTTTCCGGGATAAACAGTAGCCTATATCCTTTTCAGGGTCTAAACTATCTGTGTACCAAATTTCGTTTAAATCGGTTCAGTGTTTTTGCAGGAAAGCGAGACAGACAGACAGAGTTACTTTCGCATTTATAATATTAGTAAGGATTAAATTATTACATTAAACGGCAAGTGTAAACATCGTAATGAAACCTAAGAGTTCCCCACAGAGTTTTCCCACAGCAAAATTATTTGAAGAGAAAAAGCCAGCTTTTACCTCAAGCATTAATCTCCCTCAATAGTAGAGGAGGTCTGTGCCCAGCAGTGGCGCATGTATAACTTACATAAATAAATAGCTATAGACTCACACTATCCCATTCTAGACGAAACCGTAACGCATTCTTTTGTAAAAAAAATCTGTGTGCGCAGGAGTAAGACACATTTGAAGTTAATATAAAATAGGTACATTTCAATGTAAGTCGGGTTAACTTATAACTTAAGATCCACTTTATGTTGTGTACTGAAGCCTTTTCCTTTGGTTTCAAGTCACAAGACGAGTAGGAAAACAAACTAAGTAATACACTATGCAATACAAACTTGTCTCTTTGAAACCATGTTTGTTTAGTAATCTTCTTTTGATTTACGTGGCTTTTAATACTTTCTTGTCTGCATATTTTTCTTCAAATGTCTGTAATAGAAATTCGGTACAAGTAGGTACGGTAGAGAAATATTTTAAACTGCAATGCTGTGGAGATATTGGTGATGCCAAGCAAATTTAAAACTTTATTAAGCAGACAGATAAATAAAAACAAAAACTTTATAAAGAAGTCTGCCTGCCTCGTTACTTTTACGGCATAAATTTGTTTCCTGTGAATGAGTGATCATGTGTTCGATTTCGAGTTGAGTATAGTTGTCATTAGGCTTTTCTAGTAGGTAATTCTTTGTGGCAGTCTGCATATGTGCCCAAAACGACAATAGGCGCGCTCAGGTATGTTTTGTATTTTTTTTATACAATAGGACAGAAGGACAGGCAGAAGGTGAAGATGTTTCAAGCCTACATGGTCAGATCCAATTTACTCTAGCCTTGAATTGCCAGCTGACTTGCCTCTGGATCGAAACGCACCACAATCCTATTATGTGGGACTTTAAGTACAGCTAACGAAACATGGCTAGAGAAATACACCTTTGCATACCTCTTCAGTGATGCAGGCGTGAGTGAGTGCGTTTGAGTTATTAACTAGCCGCAGGGTTCGTACCACGCGTCTCGATGTACACGCCACGCCGCCGTTATAATTGAATTGTCCTTTAATTTGTGTAGTCGAACGTTTAATGATTTTATAGACGTTAAACGTGCTACTATGTGGCAACGGTATAGGTACTAAGAGGTAATTAATTTTAGATATGACGTCATATTTTTAAACCTAATGTTAATAAACAGTACAGATAAGTATTATTTTGTTTTATCGTATTGAATACCTTACGATTCGATAGGATTCGATACAAAAAATATTCTATTACAGAAATAACTAATGTTGACAGTAAAAGCTTAGTTTCTGACTCTACTTTTTTTTTTTTTTTATACTGGCACGGCAAAGTGACCCCATTGCACCTGATGGTAAGCGCAATGGAGTCCATAAAAAGTGCCGACCAGCGAGAGATGATGATCTCCCGTTGGTCGACACAATCATGCCGGCCGAATACCTCTTCAACTTATTGTGAAGAAGTTTGGACCGACCGCGACAAACCGGCCAAAAAATGCCGCCACTCCTTACACGCACCCATATACCTACGCGAACACGAAATATAACCAATTGATAAATCTAAACTAAAAATGCGCGCAGCGAAGCGATATTTATCGTGGTGCGGGCACAAATTCGCTGTGTGACGATCATTTTCCGCATATAAATATGACACGCTCTCGTTAACGATCAATGTTTAACGGTATTTATAGGCTAATCTGTTTCAAAATGAACCGTTGCACTATACCTACACAAAATAAGATCAATTTAATTATCGTTCAAATTGTTACGTCTCAATGTTTTATAAATTCATGGAGCATAAATTCCTAATTTAATTTCGCCTCGTGAGTTGTGTCCGCTGCATGGTACGGCCGGGATATTATTGTGCTATAACTTCCATACGAAAAAAAATTGCTTCCATATGGAACGCTATTAATAACTCCGCAATAGAGCATTGTACGCTGTGACGATAAAGTTCTCGTGTGGTTATTGAATGGGAGTTACTTCCGTTTGCTTGTATTCTCCTGTTACCAGTGAGGTTTTTGGCTTAGATTATAAATTTACGCCTTTTTTGTTTTGTTTAATTTAACCGCATTAAAAAATGTTTTGTTTTTAATAATTGTGTTCTTTTCAAGTGATGATGTGCGGCAAAAACCCTATTTAATATAGTAGGTATATTAAGTACCTGAAAAATGTGAAAGAGGAGTCTTAGTCTTATCTTAGGTGATCAAGGCCTACCTATACATTCGCAACTATAGACTTTGTTTGATAAAAACCTATTCACTAAAAAGGTAACCTACAAACAAAAATTCTAATTTGTAATATGTGAGAGCACTGCCCTTGAGACAAAATTGTAAATTCTCTCGTAAAACAACTTCATAGCAAACGTCCAATCGCGACGGAAGAGTCGCGAGTGGAACATTTTTAATTTTATTTAAATAATGGGCGCCAAAAATGGCACGAGTCTTGCCACTGGCGTATCGGATCAAATATTGACCACCGATCAACACGTAACAATTTTCGAAAGCGAAAAACATTTTCATGGCAAACAAAATAATTACCATGCCGCCGAGCAGGAACGTCCGGTATAGTTGGCAAATTAGTTTGGCACCCTGCAAAAATTTAATCGAATTTACGACTTTTGGACCGCGATGCGGCGCCGGCACTTTGATGTATTATCATTTATTGGTTTACAAATTAAAGATAACACCTCGTGACCTGTACCGACGGGTCACCAGCCCCTCGCACGCGTCGGGTTCATGGAATTGCTATTTATGAGTTTTATGTTATCAAAACAGCCACATAAATATCGGCGGAAATCAACACGACGAAGTTTAGAGCAGTAGCAAAATTTTAAGTTTGTTTTAGTTTTTGCATTCACAACATTTTTCACACAACCGTCAACACTGAGAAGATTCGACATAACATTTATTAATTACAAATCGAATGAAACTTTACGTTGGTAGTCGGTACTTCTTCCCTAGACGACGAAATTTAAACAATGTAAGAAATAACATAATATACTTTTATGAAGGGCTTTTCGTTGCTACATAACAACATTGATTAAATCTTAAATTCCTTGGACTTTTCATAATCAACAATTGATTCCATGATTCTATTTTCAAGGAAAATCAAAAAGTCAGTCAAATTAAAATTTCTCTACACTTAGTTGTCTATAATCTCGTTAAAATGGCCGGTAGTTATCTAAAAGAGGTCGCCATTTGGACACTAAAATAGATTGATTGATGAATATTATGCTGTGGTTTCGTCCAGACGAGTGAAATATAGTTTTTTCATTCGCTAATTGACTTTATACACTTTAATAATAATAAGGTCTATATTGTGTTGAGCGGAAGAAAATTACTAACAGTGGCCGCTTACTGTTAGCCTGTGCTAAGCGGTGTAAGGCGGGGTTTATGTGACCAATAGAAAGTCATTATTCAGAATAACATGTTACTGGACACTTCAACACATTATAAATAGAAATGTATATTTTTTGTAATACAGATATTTTAATATTCCAAAAATTTGCTTAGTTTTTAGTAAGAAAGCGTCGGGTGAATATGTCGTTGGTTTGATAAATTACATAAGGACATCAGCTCTTATACATATGTTTTAATGATTACCTCATTATCATCAGTCCATATTTATATGTTTCACTGCTGGGCAGGGACTCTTCTACAACTGAAAGGGTTTAGGCGTTAGTCATTACTACCTACAATTTGTAATTATAATTGGTATCTAAGATGTGCTAAGATTTGATTGAATATTTTTTTCATACGGCATTACTTAAGCCGATAAGTGTAATATAAGGCTATTACATCTATGAACAAACCATAACGTATTCTGTCCTAATTGTGTTATTATTAACGGTTATCAAATCATATAAATGGACCATAAATGTTTTATGTAATTTTAATGATATTTTTATCAAGAAAATTTACCTCATTTATCGTGAGGTTAATAAATTTTCATCATGTATTGTAAACGAAAAGAAAAATTAAGTTTTACAATTTTTTCATTGTACCTCCAGTTCTGTTTCTTGTCTTAGTTACCCGAAATAATTGAAGTGTAAGATGTGTTTGGGTTAATTCAGAATTCCAATAGCTACAACGTATAACAATTACAACGTAACACAGTTCACAAAAAAGATGTCTGTGATGGAGTTGGCATCTCGTACGAACTTAACTTAACTCATCCAGAAATCAGATTTTCTTTTGAATCAAGAGACTAGAATTTGATCGACTGAAAACTCAGCGTAAAATCGATGCATTAGTATCCATTCGTCTAGCTTTGACCGACGTTTATAATAGAGTTTAAACCTCTTACACATTAGTGAGCGGCTCAAACCGCAACAATGAGATTAGTAATTAACACATTCAGAACACAAACAGCCGTAACGATATTGAAACCCGGTGCACAATGCACAAAGCAATGCATTTGTATTAAATCGTCTTTAATAAATAATTCGGCTTTCATGTTAATGTTTTGATCTCGGAGCAAACAGTTTATTTGCCTGCTTTAAAAATGTGTTTAAAGATTAAATGCCATTTATTATGCCGGATTGGTAAAGCGTCGAGGATGAATAAAAATTGTTGATTTAAAAAAAATATGAATATATATTTAATTTAATAAAGCCAGACAAAAGCTAATTGAACGCACTATACATTCTTTAGACATTTGGTTGTGGGTTGGAGAGTGCCATTCGTACATTGTGGATAAAAATTTGTTACTCTTGATAGCAATCGAATATGTGAATCCATTAATTTTGTTAACATACGGTATTTACCTGTCATTATCACAGAATGAGCAAGAGCTTCATCGACTTTACTTCGTCATAAAAAGGGCGTACCATTATAATTTCAACATTTCCATAATTGCTAGCTGCTGAAATGTTTTTTTCATCTAGGAAATGCTAAGAAGAAAAGACAAAAGAAGGACTTAAAGCAAAAAAAAAAAAACGATTTCATTACGTAGGATATGGCGAAAATATTTTTTTATTAATACTAAACATTTTTCTTCATGTGGGATAACTTCAAGACATACAGAAGTTTGCTACGGTCATATTTAGAACAATATAGGTATACGGTCTTGGTTTTACTCGAGCGTTGATACTGTTTTTGCGGCGCGGCCTGTACTTCCTGTTTAACTTAAAATTCACGATGGCAAAGGATAGCTTCCTTCGTTAAAGTTGTTAGCTGCCCTTTGATTCAATTTAAGGATAGCACACAGGTCTTTGGACCGACGGCGGCCGGAGTGAAAATGTGGTGACGGTACACCGGAAGGACTCCACGAGCATGCGAACAAGATTACCGGGAAGCACTGTATTCAAAACATATTAGCCGCTATTTACTGATGACTTTATTGAGAGCAGTAACCAATTACCTTCGTAAATTGGTTTATAAAACGGAGAATATATTCTATTAAAATTATGAGAACATCAAAATTAAATACTGGAAAACTGACCTACATTGCGGTACGATGTAGTGAAAAGTCTACACGCTCAACTCTTATTAATCCGCAAAGTATCAAAATATTACCGTTTTGTCAAATTACGATGTAAACCAAAATAAAGGAAGTTATATGTCGGATTGTTGAAAGTGTTCATATTGGTTGCAGTTTTCGGCACGCCATGGATCGATTACGAGCAGGTGGACTCCAATTAGAATTGACACGTAAACATTGGCGTCAGAATGGACTTACCCGCAGTAAATGTCTTCAGTCCGTCACGACCACCGCAAATTACGTCTCAATCGTATTTTGTCGGCCGCAATAGCATCTATCGTGTGCAAACACTGAAAGGAACGCTGTAGTTTTTAGCGGACAGTTTGCCACGCATATTAAATGCCACTGAGTACGCAAACATAATTATTCGTTAGGGTTATACCTCGCAGATGTAAATCATCTCAGAGGAACAAGAAGATGCATGAATGTGTAAGATAAATAATCATATAAACGAAGAAAGGCACGATTTCAGTTTTTACTACAAAGACATACATATGTGGGTATTAGAATTATGAACATGATATCAAAACAACAAATGGGAACACCTGGTCTTAAACAACTTTTGCTTAGAAGATTTTAAACAAATTTTCTACAACATAGGACTTTTATGTGCGAATGTATGAGGTACAGTTCAAAGTAAATTCAACCTACTCCCGTTCGTAATATAGCCGCAAGTAGTTTAAAGAAAAATGTACTGAGTATCACGACTGGCTCAATAAAACTGGTAGCTACTAGTGTTTATTTTTTCGACATAACATTCGATCGAGCATCCACTCATCTCTCGCAATCACGATAGGTGGCGAATCCAATCGCGACAGAGGCAGCTCACACACCAATAAGAGAAGCTAAAGAGTCGTAACGGTTCAGGAATCAATAACAAGTTCGCAAGTAATTCTGGGACTGACATCCGCTGGGGGTGTTGGGTGTCAGCGTTGAAAGCGAAGGGCAATCTCCCCGCGTGCGCTCGGGAGACTTTGCGATGGTGCGACTGGGCGACTGGGCAACCAGCCCGGACACGCTCCAGTCCCGACCGCTTTATTACAATACCTACTAACTGATGACTGTCAACGCAAAACGCAATACCAAAGGCATCAATATAGTTGCGATTGTGTCCACGACGGAAAAAATCTCGCGGTTCCAAAGTGAAAAAGGCACTTGCAATAACGAATTTCAAATCCAATATAGCCGATACAGTTGCGGCATTCTTTTGCGCTACGCTGAAAAATGAAGTGGATGAAAATCGTTTGCGAGCAAGCCTGTTAGTACAAAGACATAACTTTGTTACCGTGGTGAGTGTCATAGGTTGCGCTTAAACTGCGTTTTAATAACTAAATAGTTATAAGTTAATTTAAGTATTTTAATAGTTTAAGCTGCGGGATAGTTAAACGGTCTCCCAGTATTAGGTGTTAGGAGGATAAAAACCCCATATGTTCACCGATCGTGCATGTATATTATTTAAAGAGGTGACTTTTAAACACACAACAAACAAAACAAACCAGCAGTTTGTTTTAAACATGTTAAATATGCGCGAGTGCTTAAAATTGTAAACTCATTCATATTAAACGATTGTTTCGAATGAAAAAAATACCGAATACAAATAATTTCAACGTAATTTAATAGCTAAAATTTTAATTTATTACACAGGTCTGAGAGTTTTTTTTTTATGGTAAATATTTGTTTTAATTGTCATATTCATATACCACGTCACATTTATCCGATTTAGATGATATAGTATTTAAAAAAATATTTTAGTCACATATCAGCCTTATTAGCCTCAGCCTTATTTTTTATAGTCTTTTAACATTTTCTGGACAATATTTTTACACTCAGGATCGTTAGTGTTGCCAAGAAACTTAGATAGGACATTTTTAAAGCCATGCCGGACATTTCGTTCCAAAGTTGTCAACACTTTATCAAATTCTGAATCCCTAATCAGTTTCCTTATGGCAGGTCCCGTGAATATTCCCTCTTTCAACTTCGCATCAGATAAGCTAGAGAAACATGAACGAAGATATTTGAAAGTATTTCCATCTTGCGTTAATGCCTTTACGAACTGTTGATCAAACCAAGTTTGCTGTGAAGTGGTGGAAGCAAGTTTTCTGGATCTATGAAATTCGGATTGATAACATTTTTTATTCCGACTTTCAATTCCATTCTAATTTTCCAATAAGTTTTTTTCTTATATAAATTTCTTGCTCTGCTAACCTTGCTGTTGACCAAGAATCACACATATCATGTTTATGTCACCACAAAGTAACCATTTGTGTTCGGTGTGCTTATTTTCTCCAAAACATTTTTAAAGTTTTTGTAAGTTTCTTTAAGATAAACTAAATGAACATACTATCGATGCAAATGTATTTTCCATATGCAAAAGGACTTGTCCTTTATAAAGAAGCTTGCTTCTTTATGAGGAATCTATAAAGAATCGCTATTCTTGTGTATTGTAATAGATATTGAATTTTTATATTAAACCACAAATATCACAGCAATACTGGATTATAATTATCTTTCTTAAAATACTCCACAAATTCTTGTTCTCTGCTCCGATACCAGTAAAATGTACTTGCAGCATCTAATAAATTGTATTCTCTTAGTCGAGAACCGAGAAGTTCTGCAATGTCCTTAGGTAATGCAAGATCCCGTACCAAATCATCCAGTTCGTGCTGTTTAAAAGCTCAAAGGTCATTAGTAGGGTGATGAATTTCACCACTGCTTTGCAGATCATCACTGCGTTCTGAATTTTGTGACGACTGCGTTTCGAAGTTATTAGTGTTAGTAGGAACTGGTATAGGTAATTTGGGCCCATGTGGAACTGGCTTTGTTATAGACGAAACATCAGGATTCACAATTTTGGCGCGGTTTTTAGATTTATATCCTGTTACACTAGTCAAACAAAAATAACAACAATCTGTATGATGTTTTCGTTCCCGCTACAACATAGGAATACCGAATGACAGTGATTTTGATTTACCGTAAGTTCACTGTCTTAACATTTTAACACATAGCCGGCCTACTTTATGCGGAAACCACTGTTTTACTTGGTAACATAACCTCATTCCGAAGTAAGCATAATAAGCATTTTTTTTACAGTCTGTTATTTTTAATCTCTGCTTATATTCTATATTATCCTCAAATATAGCAAAATACATATACAATATAGTTTCTTTTTTATGATTTATAAGTGTACAATAAAGTGTTAAATAAATAAATACATTTGGATTTTTTTGCAACTCCGAGGAGCTTTAGATACAAATTTATTAAAACAATCTTTTATTACACTTTTTTGGCAGTTTAATCCACTATGATAAGTCATAGACTACATAAAAAAATTTTGCTGCTTTTTCTCACAGGGGAAAAGCAGGTTAAGAACAATATACTATAGTATGGTTGGTCATAGAGTATAGAAGAGAAATATAGATTATGGCATTAATTTTGGAGAAAAAAACAAACGAATTTACCGATCAAACGAACTATGATATATATTTATCTATAGGTATGCAAAAAAATGTGACGTGATTGGTAAAAAAAAGTTTTTCATCGCAGACCTGACCAGAACAACACACAACACGTGTTGTTATTATTATTGCCACATAACATGTATACCTACTAATTAAGGATTATGCCCCACTAGATATGGATCATTTACTTACGAAACGAAAAACGCATTTGAGACTACTGATGGTGCATTAAATTTAGAAGTGTCCATCAGTCACATAACTTTGCGGTAATACATAAATGTTAAGCAAGTCAATAAAATTACAGACTTAATAAATGCCAGTCAAGGAAACCACACTAATAAACAGCCCAACAAATAGTGTCGCAGTAAAAGAGCGACGAATCCATTAAAATGTGAAACGTAAAGAGATTTTCTGTGTCCAAATGTTAAATGGCAATGAATTATTTCGGCTGCAATGTATTGTAAGTGGACAGTATGGCTTAGAGTAATGATATTCGATATTAAAAATAGGAGCGGGCCGAGCAGAGACGGAATAAGCCTCGCACGATGCTCGCTTCGGCCCCGGAAAAATAACTCTTTGTTTAGAAGGCTTTTATTAACGTCGCTCGCGTAGGTGAAAAAGGAGTTTTCACCCAAAAACGATGATCTAGTGGGGGACAAATTCATAACGGTATATGCTTGCACGCGGCAAAAGTTCCACCTTTATGGGAGAAATTTCCAAAATTTGGATTTTCTAATATTTCATGCATTCACAATTTGGCTTAAAAATAAACAGAAAAAAGCCTAGATCCCTAACGGAGATCACTTCACAAACAAGCCTTTGTAATTTTGAGTACGATCTGGTTTTAGTAGCAAGCTGTTACTTATCGCGGCCAAGTAGGTAACCGTAATTTATATTAAAATCATGAATCTTTGTAAGTATTATAGGTGTAATAGATTGAATGAGTTTTGTTACTTAATCACGCCAAACTGGCTAAAGGGATCGAAAAACACATCATGTATCCTTTTTATCTCAGAATATCAAATTATGCCGGAAATCTATTTTGACGTGTATAAAACATGTTTTTTAAACCAAGAATTATCACTTTTAACTTCAAATTATAACTTTAAAATAATTAAATATTAATAATTTTGATTCAAAAATATTTCGTACCTGTGTAAAATTGTTGTTTTAATATGTAGGTGCCAAAAATGCAAAAATTTTACGGTTTAAAATTTGAACTTCCTTAGAACGTTACACATTTAGCCAAAATTTATTTGCATTATTCTGTTGTCATTTTTAAGGAAATAACGTTTATTTTGCGTTTCGCTTGAAATATATAACTTATTGATTCCCGTGAATGATTTGATTATATTTAGGCGAATAGCGTCGATGCCATGGATTGTAGTGGCGCAGTTGGCTAGACACCAGCTTGCGAAACGAGAGGCCGCGGGTTTGATCCCCACACCGAGACAAATGTTTGTGTTTCCCACAAATTTTTGTTTCGGGTCTGGGTGTTTTAGAGACCATTAAGTAGTTCTGATACCCACTACACAAGACTCGTATCTTAATGTGAGGTCAGAACTATGTATGTAGGTATATCATATACACATATCACTATCAATATACATATCAATGTATATTGATAATTATTTATTGAATTTAGATATGCTACAAGATACTGAAATTTCAAAAAAGTGAAATATGTGAAAAGCTTCATAAATGAAGTTACTTAGTATGCACATATCTAAATCCGCGCCTGTACGCCCGTATGATACGCTTGTTCATATTTAAATTGTAAACGAACAGGGCTCTGTCTAAGGGTAGGTGTGGATGTGATCGCCAATACATCTGCTGACAGCGCCGTGCATCAGACGCCACACGCCGGACATGCGACAGTCAGACGTGGATTGTATCTACCTGAGTTTGATAAACCACTTATGTCCACGCTTTTGTGGCAGCCTCTCGTTTGGAAAATCTATTTTAAAAACGCCGCATAGTCTCCGCTTTGTTGTTTTGTAATGTAAAGAAATTATTCAATTTTGGGCACAAATAGTCTTCTGAAAAACCTTGTTAATTTTCGTTTACTTTTTTATTTTATTAATAAAAAAAATGCTTACACTGAATATTAAGTGACTCGACGATGTTTAGTACTAGTTTTCATTCATTCGTAACAGTCGTACACTTCTCAAGCTCTAATACCCCGGGTCCATGCATCAAAACATAGGCGTGTGAGTACATACATACATTTATCTAAATGACCTTACGATCTGACGATAGACCGTCAATAGACTAGTGCACCTACACAATCGGATACTCGACACTCGCGGAACGAATAGAAAACGACCAAGATCAATTAAAATGGCCCCGTCGTTGATGTACAGTCGGCAACACAGTAGAACGAGGGAACAAACCCAACAGTAAGGTTGGATATCAAAAATTATGGCACGTTATCATAATTGTATAACAAGCGTGTGTGTACATTCTTCTACTAAAAATATGTAGTTTGATACTACGAGTACTTGAAGTAAAAGTTGTGGTGATTTTTTCATTCTCTTCGGATATCTTCGATACTCCGGCAAACAGTTTATTGACTCTTAGAGTGCAGGTGAAGGTAGTGCGTCGGCGATGACACGGCGACATGCGCGCCCGACTGTACATACGAGGCATGGAATTAAAAGCTAAACTTCGTTACCAACGAGTTTTGTCGTTTGCAATTGGAAGAAACTTGTTATGTAGCCTCTATCATTTCAATTTCAAAAGCGGATCCGACGCCTTGATTGGTTACCCGGAGTTATGAGGAACGAATCACTCTGTACGTGTTTTATCCATGCCTATTAGTTGTCGCCGCTGCACTTCGATCTGCAGTATACGAAAAGTTCATTTCAGATCCGGAACATTTCGGGAAAAATTACAGTTTCAGTTTGGTCGAACGCGACATTGCAATTTACTTCTTTATCTTCGTCTATCGCAGCACAGGGTACGGTTATCAATAATAGACATTAATTTCTCATCGTGACAGATCCCATGGTGCAATGGACACGCAGCGGCTACGAATCGAGGATTTCGGTACAGTTCATGCTCAAAAACAAAGCTTTTTGTCATTATGAATATTGTAGGAACGAAAGTTTCATCGGAGTTTCAAGTGCTTACTGTTTGATTAATCAGTGTATCTGTTTATTACATTTCTGGGTTAATTATTATTATTCAACACACATTGTTTTGTTCTTGAAACTACATTATAAAGCGGCAGCTTTGATAAGAGTAAACGATTCTGCTTATTGTGAAATATTGGTTAAAAATGAAAACACTTTAAAAAAATATCTCTTGTTTTATTTTAAATTTCCTAAAAATAAAGGAAAAACAAACACGCGTTCATTATTGATACAACTGAATGAAAAAAACATCACGCTTTTATAAATTTTATGTTGGAATTGTTGAAACCTTTGACTAATTCCTCCCCTATTTTTGTTAATCCATTACCAAGGACCGTTAAAACTTTATTCAAAACTGGATTGCTTTATTGAAGATCGTGACATAAGTACGAAATGTATCACTCAGCGATGATCCGATTATGGTAACGAACGACCATAGTTGCATTTTAGTTTGATCGCACGATGGCACATGGTGACAGTACACTGACTGAAGTAGATATGCGCGTACATAGTATGCATATAGGATTCAATACAGCCCGCCGACACCGGGGAATATTGACTTGAATAAATCATCAACTACGGAGCGTTTCACTAAAATATGCAGTAGTTTTGTATAAGTTCAACGCCTTGGGCGGGGGCACCGCTATAAGTACTCACCTATATATTATTTAATATAGTTACCCCTGTAGTGCCGTGTTACTCAACAAACTTTACCTACCCGCTTATTTGTGCGTGCCGCTGCTAGGAGCTGCGAACGTTATACATAACAAGATTATTAAAAATAATGGAACAAAACTCAAACTTCACATTTTTTTTAAATCCCGTAATGTATGAAGACAAGACCAATAAGTGCAGTCGGTAAGATATACTATGAAACTAGAATTGAGGGTGAGATCTAAGTATCAAGACAAATATTGATGTGATTTACAAATATGTATTAGTTTTGGGTGTAAATGTTTGTGAGAATGGATGGCCTTACTAATATAAGATTTTGATACCCATGATTTGATACTCACATAGCACAATAGTGTCAGAACTGTGAGCGCTATGACCTATGCATTTATTATATATATATGTAACTGTCATAAAAAACGAAACTTAAATAAAAACCGTACTAAACAAGGAACGCCTTCTACACATGAAGATACCGTCCGTAGCTTAGATATGTTCGAAAAGAACTGGTGCTTGATAAATAGTAGCTTATAAGCTGTGTAGGAGTTGCCAATAGCGATGAGGCTCAACGACAAGCACGAGTAGACGAGAACATGTGACAGGCGTGGACGTGTGTGACTCCTGGCGGATATTTTCAAGTGTAGTGTCGCGGATAAATGTTAATGAGCGAGACAAACGCGTGGTCCAATATACAGTATATTTAACTTTGTTTATTTTGTACAGATGCATTTTTAATGCGTAGAATCGAGGTTATTTTGTTACTTGGAGCCATTGGAGTTACTAAAGTTTTTGTTTACATGTTGTATTCCAAACGTAATTTAGAATTAATTTGAATGTGTTTTTAGTTAGGGGTTTTATAATCACCTGAACGGTTGTGTGGATGGCATATCCAATATAACCAATTTATGTGATTGATGAATATATGTGATTTCTGTACCAGCGACATCCGATTAAATAAACAAAGATCTCAGTCAGCGTTTTATAGTACATAAAATCTTACGCATAACCTTGCTGAATTTACATTAGCTTTCAAAATATGTTTACTATTTGTACTGAGTGATATAACAGACAGTGAAACTTCGCTTTAAATTAACCCTTCGCGTTGGCAGACTGAAGTAATTGTTTTAATATTTTTTACCGAGTTTTCCTATTGTGTCGCCGCGCCGATAGTCTGTAATCAATCGTGACGTTTATTTGATACAATGAAATGCTAAAATATTGCTAGCAGTAAAACAATTAACCAGCTGTTACTACTAGTAATACTTTTTGTGTCGTTTTACTGTCATTGATTTTAATTAGTGCAGCTAGCTTTATCGTAGTATACTCATATTATTTTTTTGCTATTTATTACTATTACCTTTGTCATGAAAGAATCAAATCGCAAGTGAGGCTTTGACAACACATTTGACAATACAATAATCTTGTTCAGAAACTGAAATAAGATTATTTCGTTATAAATTAAAATTCCCCGCAGGCGTGTCTTTCAAAGCGTGATATACATCGAACTACATTCTGGCAATTCGAAAAAGGATTAAGCAACTGTGCCAGCTAAAGGGAAAAACAAAAAAAAACATATTTGATAGGTTTGCGAATTGCAGAGACTTTGCGGGCCTTTGGTTTCTCAGTAATCCGATTGCACGACGACACCGGCTGTCAGTCATGACGTACGATGATTTCGGGAGTAGGATTATCGATAGTCGATAAGGCGTGGCGTGGAGTATCGGGATTGGGAGCAGGCGGGCAGGGGGTCAGTCTGCGCCAACAGCATTATCTTGAGAGGGAAGCGAGCCACGTTAGCCACTGTTCGTACATTTTGCATGAACGCGGCGTCGTGTGCGCTGCGCGAGCGAGAGCGTCCCGGCGCCGGACAGGGACACACTCTGGATCTACATTTAAAGCGCATTGTAAGCAATCGCATTATTAATGTAAAAGTTTTAGTTGTCGGAGAGCGATGGCTCTCCGGCCGCCGCCCGCCCGTTTCTCATGTAACATGTACACGGAATTCATATTCCATATATTTAAATTCCGGACATATTTTCGCAGCGTCTACAGGATTTTAGGCAATGCAAACATAAATGATTGAAATAATTTTCACACCTTAAGACTTATCACGAGCGGAAGAACGGTGGCTGTTTCAGTCAATTATGGATATCTTTTTAAAGTTGTATGATTTTTTATATCTTTATCTTAAGGAAATTGGTACAATTCTGACTCTATCATATCAACTGTAATGTATTCAGAATCTTAAATACTGCATACTAATGCATAATGGGCGATATAATTAGCAACAAGTAGATAGTAGCTCTTAACAAACAAACTTTCAAAAGCTCCAGTTACGAATTTACCTCATCCATACTATATATCTAACTTAACTGAATAAACATTAATTTATTTGGATATGATAAAAGCCGAGATGAATATGCAGATATGAAACCAAAATTAGAATATTATTTTAAGCCTACCACTCACTCCGACGTAGTATTCAAACCGTATCAACAAGACTGAATTGTTAATCGAAACGAAGTCTGAAAATAAATTACGTAAACTCTAGATTCGAAGAAACTCCACAAGTCTTCACGAAACCCAGACAATTTTCGTAATGTGTACTAAGATGTTTCCGATTGTGCGGAGCAGTAGACGCATGCGCGACGTGCTCTAATGAAATATTCACGACACAGGCACCGACTCGAAGATTCTGAGGGACTCCACTTTACTGACACATACAAACCTTCAGAACTAGCCACGATTTATATGCATACTCATATACAATTCATCTCAAGGCTTAATATACACTCGCGAAGTATTTTGAACTACAAAATAGATTTCTTCACGATCAATAAATAGCATATCGATAATAATGCTTCTGTGACGATTCTCTGAAAGTACACAGATTGTAATATATTAATATTATTTTTACGGACAGTCAGTCTATTGGATTATGAGCAATGGTCACAAACAAGTAAATCGTTAATGTTCCAATATGATTACGTGTAAACTAAACTTATTTCCAATCAACTGTGGTGAAATTTGGAATAATATATGTTAACTAACTTTGTATTATCAGTAGTTCCCAAAACATATTATTAATTCCTCAAATAAAGGTCCTTTAATCTTTAGTCGTGAAATGGTGTTAAAAATATTATGTTCAATAAGGCTAAATGAACAAAATGAGCATGAATATTATTTACGGATTCTTTTGTGAAAAGAGTTCTTAGGTTAATAAATTATGTGCGCAGATTGGGTTCAAATATCATAATTCAAATACA
This sequence comes from Hemaris fuciformis, assembly GCA_907164795.1. NCBI lineage: Eukaryota > Metazoa > Arthropoda > Insecta > Lepidoptera > Sphingidae > Hemaris > Hemaris fuciformis. The sequence goes on along the minus strand of OU015431.1, from coordinate 17,321,369 downwards.
CCGTACAATAAGATTTCTGCGTAAAGAGAATTTTATTAACACTTAGGTCCGTCACCTGTCTTATTAGAAATCACGTCGACGCAGCAGTTTGAGTATTAATATTAAAAAATACGCGCTGTATTGAAAGAGACGTAGTGAAAAGGGCACAGAAAGCTTTAAGGATAAAGGGAAATGAAAAGCATTGCGCGAGGAGGCCTTGTGCAAAGAATGTTGACTAACAGGCAAACATATACGCGCCTCGCTATCAAACGCGGAGTGCATCAATGTTTTTTTAATCTGTGCCTATTAAAAAGTTTCTGTGACATTACAAATACCCAGGGACTCGGCGTTCGTTTTTAATCGATTACGTGTTGATTCCTTTTAGCGTCGTTCTGCGTGATTGACTCTATAGTTTTTTTAAATTTATTGTTTCATAATTTGTTGTAGAACTCATGAGGTGTTCTATTTAAAAAAAGTCTCAGTAGTGCGCTTGTAGTATGCACGAATGTTGACTTAAATTATATTTTATTAGGTTTGCAGAATATTTAGACGTTCGACCGACTGATTTTTTGCATACTATTTATCAAACAATTGATTTCTAAAACAGAATCTGAGTGCTTATTTTCATGCAACATTGTATGCATATTGTTACTTTGCCACAGAATGTGCACACTGTGCGTTTAAAATCCAAGACCAAAGCGCCGATATTTTAAAAGGAATTTTGGAAACGAAACTCAAGGCGGTAAACCATAGCCACAAAGGGTAACACGTCACAATTTTCTGGAATAAAAAAACTGCCGCCGCGACCTAACCCCGGGTGCAATTCAAATGACTCGTCGACCCGCACCTACGTACATAAGTTATTAAAAAAAAAGTATGGCTCAGTGTGGAGGTTGTATTAAAATAGTGGCGGTGCACGGTCTTTGTCGCGACATCACAGAGCTCGCGCCACGCGCACCTCGCCGCGCCAGCTAAGACGCCCAGGGACGCACTTGGAAACAAACGCACGACACGGCCTATTAGACACCTAATTAAACATTCATCATTAATTATTGTCTAATGTGTTGGACGAAAGTACTGCATCATTAAATGTGAAGCATTACAGTATCAGCGTTTCATTCTTACAACCCATACACGTCCTCCAATTTACTTTATGTTATTTTTAGTTTGATATACTCTAACCTCTAATGTTTTTTCACTTTAGAAGATACCCACTCAAATGCTAAATAAAAATATTATGCGTAATAAAAACTAAACAAAAACTTTTTGTACAAAATGACTGTTCATAAAAGAAAGTTAGAGTGGGTGCCTGTTTTATAGTTATGAGGAGAGGCGCCCGATTCTTTCATATCCCCCACCATATTTCAATGAATGTGGGGTATAGAACTGGGGACCTTTATTAAAAGACCTTCTGAATTAGAAAGAATACTGTAGTTTTAAGTACGAAACAAGATATAGATCACTTTATTGTCACGGAAAAAATTATATGATGCAATGACTCAGCCGAATTCAGATCTCTCGCCAGCCGCCTAGAATATGTTAAGTTTATAACACACCTGTGACGGAAGCATTCTCATACGCCGAGGACAATAAACAAATTGAAGTCAAACACGAGAGCAAGGGGAGACGTGAGATCACTCAAAATTTACATACTAAAAGATGGCCCGACGGATGTGCCCGTAATGATAATGTTTTTTCATGCAGGTCATACAATTTGCAGCATTTTTTCATCCCGACATAATCTTAACGCGTGCTCTGTATAAATAGAGACAGACGCGCTTAACCTTCCGACAACAGACCCTGGAGTCGGAACCATAAGATAGTAAATCGCGCACGAGCCGCCTCCACACATCACTTAAGATATTAATGAGTGCATCCGTAATAGGCGAAACATACATATGAAATTCAAATTTGTAGCGGGCCGGGAGCGGGCTCTTCTACATATTTTAGTAGGCACCACAGTGTGAATTTGAATCTTTTGTTAGCGTTTAGTACGTCAGTTGGTACGGGAAAACAATGTTTTATTAGTGGTGCGACACGTCGGCGGCGGCGGCAGTGACGGCGCGGCGGCGGAGAGCGGGCGCGGGGGAGGTCGGCAGCGAGCCGCCCAACCCTGACCCTTGCGCCCTGCACCACCCGACTCGATGATTTATAGTTTCTATAGAAAAAGTAATTAGTGAAAGCGAAAGAAACGAGGGAAGTCATCGGACATAATTCATAACAAACAGAAATAACGGAAAGCCAGTTCGGCGCGGGTGGGCAATGAATAATTCTCTAACTGCGAGCACCCTCCACCCCGTCGGGCCGGCCGGGACACCGCGAAAAAAGCACACGACCCCGGCCGAGTTTTATAGTCGCGAAAAAATAGGAGGTGGCCAAAATATCTATATACGGCGCATGCAAAAAGTTTGAACAAAAAACTACAATCCCGCTCGCATGAATAAGTGAGTAGACCTTCATATTGAAAAAATAAAGATAAAAAAACAAAAGTGCGGGGTCGCTAGCTGGTGGCGAGGACAATTTGAGCGAGCCACACTCCGCCCGCGCCTTAACGCCTTAGTCGCTCGCCGTAAACCGCCGTGGGCTGGCCTCTTCGCGGGTCGAGTTAATTCAGTCCAACAGTCAGTGACCCCGCATAAAGCTCGCGACCGAAAAGGGGGCGAGTACAAGTTTTCGAAATTAGCTCTGGTTGTACCGGCCCCTGGCGTTACGCCATGGTATTTAATCACTTTATTAAAGCAATAAACTGCGTGCAGCCAGGACCGCCGATCGAACAATGGCTAACATCTGATCGCAATAAAAATGTATCGAATCATAATCGAACGTGCGACGTTTTATACTATGTTATAATTAATGTAAATGAACCTTTAAGGTTAAAAAAAAGAGTACTGCTTCAACTTTCAATAGGTTAATTGAATACATTACCGATAAAAAGGTTTTGTGTTACATATTTTTGCACAACGAAAAATGTTTAAAAGGCAAAAGACATTAATATGGAGATGGCTCATCATTGTGTATCTGACATTTTATTTCCATTGTGTAGTTGTTAGGTATAGTTAATTATTTACTTATATCTTTAAATTTACATAATTGAGACGCTTATAATGCCTTTTTTTTAAGTGCCGTCCTTTATGATATTCTAGTACTGTTTATTTGAGCAATCTTTCTTCATTCACTATTCGGTTTTATAATAATTATGAGAGAGAACTCCAAGAATATTATTATCGATACCGAAATCGAGAGGCCCACACTGCATGGCAGAAATATGCCACTAAAAATGAAATATGATGCATACCTTGAAACTGATAATTAGTTTCATAATATATTCGTTTAAATACATGATTTTTCCGGTTATTTCGTAAATTGATCTGGATACTGTTACGCCAGTAACGAACACTGGTACACCGCAGTAGGTAGTAAGTTGGAAAAATAAAAGTATTTCTCTCACAATGGTTAATTAAAACGGCCGCTACTATAGCCCATTAATGATTTAATATTACATTACTACTTTGACAGTCTCGCGGGCGGACTGTATTCTATAATAGAACACATTTGTATAATCACACTAGCCTGGTAAAATTTTGGTTCATTTGTTTATTTATATCAGCAAAATTAACTTTTGTTACTGATCAAAAGTAAATATCTATGTTTGTATAGTGTTTCCCTAATTTTAAGAGCATATATCAATTAATGAAAACACACGTGTTTTATTTTACTTACAATATCATGTAGGTACCTATATTTACCCTTATAACAAACATATTATGAACAACTTCCTGAATTCTACGAATGCAATACCTGGAAAGAGTTAGTTAGTAGTATTATAAGCAGAAGGACTAATTGGTAAACTTAGTCCCAAATATCAAAAGGACATCGCACACATAGAATTGTCGTACCGCTGTATTCGTGTGGATCGGTCGCGACTGCAGCCGGAACAAATAGTCATAAAATCACACCACGGTGGTATTAATTATTAGTTCTGAAACAACTTCGTGTAAGGTGGGTGTTACGACATATTAATTAACAAGTTGATAAGGAATGTTGCCAAATATCAATGTTAGAGAGCCATCGTGACGGCACGATGTCATGCCTAAGTTCTGCCACAGAATAACGAACAAAAACGAGAAGAAGCATTTGTTACATTTTTTTTTATTCTACACGAATTCTAATTCAAATAATTTATGAATAGAAACATTGGCGTACTAGAGAAATGTATGTGTGAGATTTGAAACTGTTTGACTGGGAATGATACCTCAGGCCAAGGTGGTCTTTGTTGATGCACAGGTCTAAAAATATACGGCTAAATGTATTGCGTTGTGGCCCCTACGGCCAAGTGAGCATTGTCCAGAAAATATCAACCGCCAAGATATTATAACCATTATATCACTCTTATACCAGCTTGCATAAATGCTCCACAATCTCAAACAATTTTTTAAAAATGAAGGAACGACAAGCGGGTACAAGCCATCTCTTGGTTTGTATCAACAGTTCAACACGTAAGGTTCTATATATACAATATACTTATCCAGCACAGGCAAATTCGATGATTGAATATATAAAAGTAATGACATATACAGGGTTAATGGTTAAGTCGACCTATTCCCGTAAAGGGCGTGTAGTTTATATAGTTTCTGACTGATTTCACTATGAGACACCCTATCCTAAATCTAACCGTTTTCGAGATACTTGAATTTAATTGTTTTTTTCCAAAAAACTCCCGATTTTCGGCTATCAGCTTAGGTATTTTGAAATGTGTAAGTCTTATTATTACTATTATTCGATTTTCCATGTAAAATAAGATGCTTTATGACCTCAATAACCACTATTGTACATAAAATGAATAATTAAGTCGCTGTAGACGACTAAACCTTAGAAACTTTAACAAAAATTTTGAAAGTTTATTTTTCTCGAAAGGATATCAAAAAAATATATTATGGTGCCTGTTTTGTAGATGTGCCTAAAAATATCTACGTTTCATCAGCTATCCAATATATTTTTTTTTGATATCCTTTCGAGAAAAATAAACTGGTGTCTCATAGTGAAATCAGTCAGAAACGATGAAAACTACACGCCCTTAACGGGAATACGTCGACTTAACCAATAACCCTGTCTATGTACATACCTACCAACAGTAAGGACAAGTAAGGACATTTATACATTTCAAAGATAATAAGATCACACCAACTTTATGGATCAGCGTGCTCATAATTATAAGTAGTCACTTATCGAGAAACGTGTTAAAGATTACAAAAGACAGAATTTGAACACAAAAAAGTGAACCTCGAAGAATTTGTTTCGTTTAGCATATCCGCACACGACAGTGTAATGTGCATCGTGCATAAAAGTAACTTGTTACGAGTCGCCACCAACACCACGCGTTGGCACGCGATCCTTGTATTAGAAGACATACACGTCGTCGACTTCGCCGACACTCTTAACATTACAAAACTATTATTCCTAACGTAATATGTCGTGTTAATTGGCTTTTATTTTTAGAATTCTGTTTATTTTTTAATCATAAATGCGTCGTATTACTATTTCAATTACCGACACAAGCTTTTCGTGATCATTTAATGAAAAAGGAATAACATAGCGAGGAAATCTAATAGATTCTAACAGGAAAGTACTTAGGTAAGTGAAGTTTACCAACCCGCGCTTGGCAGGCATGGTTACCACCAGTAACCATGCCAATTGAGTATACCTGCCTTAAATTTTAAATCATGTAGGGAGCCATGCCCAGCATTGGGACGTGTATGAACGATTGAAGGAACCTGTTTCAATATAACCACAATAATTAAGTTCAGACTAAATTGGTATCAAATTGAAAGCATAAGCATAACATTGCCGCCAAATAGATCAAATCAATTTGGATTCACGGCGCTAATCCACATCCAATGTTGCAAGTTTCGTAATAGGTAGGCACCATTGTGATATTAAAGCAAACACGTGTCTTCTAATGAAATAACTTAATAATTTCAAAAGCATCACTGCACAAAGGATGAATTATAGGAATTATTTCAGCGATTAAACTACGCATAATTTAGCGTGAAATCAACTTGTTCCTGGACAATTGTTAATTCGGGATATGCGAGTCACGTTCAATGACGTGATTTACCATTGTATTAACTCTAGTTCAAAATGAAAGAGAATTCGTAGAAAACTTGTTAAGAAATTTTGTCATACAAAAACCCATGATAGTATCAGATTAAACAATTACTGACCACTGATCGATGAAAAAGAAGCAACAACTATCGCATAAAAAACAAACGTTCAAATAAACTGTGGTTTATTGAGCCACATCTCAACACAAGCGAAAACCACAAGAAACACACGACGCTATTAAAATCACCGCTAACCTGTATCCCCATAATTTTTCCGTTTCATTTCTTACGAGCTCCTTTGAAAAACTTAATGGTGCAATTCGATTGAAATTATTCAACGGTTTAGGGTACTGGCGAATGGTTTATTTGCTATTCCACTATGTGGTTTTTGTGTGAACGAGTTTTAGCGATTTGCGTTGTCTTTGGTGTGATTTTAATTTGTGGGTTTGCGCGTGGGTGTTTATAAAGTACCTACGTTTAACAAACTGGGTTTGATAGCTGTATGAATTTCTTTTTACTCTTTACCTGGTTTTAGGTTATTTGATGCTAGGGTGGCTCAATGTGCTCCATTACGATTTTTGGTACGGTGACCCTTCATTAGATAGCTAGCGAGCATTTGTTGCCGTTAGCTATAAGGCATATTTGATCCCGGCAATTCCACTTTACGGATTAACGCAACAGAAAAGCTGTCAATTAATTTCGAGTAAAAGTAACAAAAAAAATTGCAACCCACTCATACAGTAGACCAAGATTAATACTGCGTGGCTCTACCGCTAACGGTTCTGTATTACCTTCATATTTCGTAATATAATATAATGAATGCATAATTTCAGAAGTTCATTTATTAAATATATTTTACCATCATAGAGATTTATATAATTCAACTGGTTCTCCTGAAACATCCACTATCATTTGTTTGAAGAACGTGTTAAAAGCGGTTTGGCGACTCAGCACTAACAACAGGGGCAAGTTAAATCCCCGCTTTGTACTTCAATCTACTCGACGATGCAGTTTAAAGCTAACGGGTAAGTTCCGAGAAGCGTTTGTAAAATACCGTATGAATACATAGATCATAATACATTAGTTATCAGAGTTTATACCGACGAAAGCGCCCATTTCAGAACGCTATTTGTATAAATATATATTTGGATTAGTGTGATGAATTGTCCACATCGACAAGGACGAAAGACGAAAAATAGGAGAACGACAGCAGTCACAAGGTGACACAGCGCTCCTTGTGTCTGAAAGTGGGCCACATTGGAAGGTGAGAAATCGAAAAGCATCTCCTAAGCCACATCATTAAACCCACAGCGACAGGCAGACACCTCTGAAGAATACACTCTTAATAAGTCATCAGCTAAGTAGCGCGGCCGTGAGGTGTGGAGGCGGGCGAGGCAGGCGCGGGATGGCACGGCGCCCCACACCACCCGGCGGCCCGCCGCGCCGCCAGCGCGACGCTCGCACAAAAATGACACAAAGTATAAAATCTGCATACTGTAATAGGAGTAGTAGCCTCTGAGAGGCTCGTAGTGTGCAAAGATCAAAGGTGCAGTGGCTTTTCTGCACGCTTTCGTTGAGATTTTTTTCACTATAAATACTAAGTGCATACGTTTTGCATGCGTGCGGGTGTCACGTTTATGTTGTGATTTGATTTTAGATATCTCCTTCTGGTCGCCTTTCTTATTCAATTGCGACACTTTTACACCGCAGGATCACGCAATTATTATAGGACCATGAAAGTATATTTTACATGCAAATTTTTATTTCCTCCTTTCTGAGATGAAAAACTTGTCTCTCTCTAATAACGGCGTAACACTTTTATTATTCTCCTATGTAACTGAATAAAACCTATAGACGACAACGTTATCTGCAAGAAGACGGGCGGCAAGTGATTGAAATCGCTTCTTTTGCCATTGTGTACGACCGAAGAAAAGACACTCTTATAGGGGATTTTAAAGAAAATTGATTGAAAACTTACCACGCTTTGCATAAAAACGGATAAAAGACCATTAAATTTAAATTTATTTCTTTTATAATTCAATAAGGATATTACGTCATAGCATTAACTTTGAAGCAAACCAGATAAGGATTTTGCGAGTGATAACATATTTATATTTACTTTGGTACAAATGTTATTAAGGCCAAAGACTTTGCTGTGCTAGTTTTCAAACTATTCATAAAAGGTTAAAAGTTTAAATATATGTATAATGCTCCACCCATAAAGATAAACATTAGTTTAAAAAATAACAGTTGAGTAAAGGCGGTGAGAGCTCGCAATCAAAACTATTTTTGATTTTGCTCAATGGATGCAGGAGTTCAGTTAAAAGTATTGAGGTACCTTCAACAATATTACAACATTACTTATTTACCCGGCCACGACCGTACCAACAAGCGCTTGATTTTAGATTTGACTAAATTTAGACACACATACCCATCATCAGCTCATATAAGTGCCTCTTCTACAAATGAATGGAGTTAAGCCTTAGTCCACCATACCTAAGAAATTTATAAGAATTTTTAGGTGTGCAGGTCAAGACGTTTTCTTTCACCATTAAAGTCCCTGATAATTAATGGTTAATAAACACATAACTTTGTAAAGTCAGAGTTGAAGATTTGAACCCGCGACTGCCCAGTTTTGACTAGACCACGCGTATTAACCTTGAGGCCATCGCGACATTAAGTGAAATGAAATTTACATCAAGGAAAACAATTTTATAGTTAGGAGTCTGGACATACAATTGTCTAATATAAAACATAAAATATGTAGTTATGACTGATTTGTAATGTGTTTCCTAATTAAAACATGTAAGGTAAGTCGATCGAATACCGGTAATGGCAAATAATGTGTAAAATACTACGTCCCAGGAAAGTTCCTAGGCGACGCTGAATAAACTCTTGTTAAGCGAACCTGTTCATTATACAATCATTTCACTTCTGTTATGTTATTTTTGAGCTAAGCGTCCAACACTAAGACAGATGGACGATGTGGTTACCGTGACTTGTCGATCTTAGATCCGATTTGAATACGATGAATAAAAGAGGCCCATACCCAATAGTGGGATGGAAAGGGCTAAGGTTCTATTCGCAGGGTGACTGGCAGCGGTTGGACGAGAAGGGCCGAAGATCGAGTCCAGTGGCGTGCCATAGGAGAGGCCTATGTCCAGCAGTGGACGTAAAAAAGGCTGCTGATGATGAAAGGGCTAAGGGTGATGGTTGTTATATCATTAAGATTCTCTATAATTCCTTTTGTCCTTTAAAAACACGACTTCAACGTCAAAGTTAAATATCTTTATACAAAAATACTTTTATAAGTTCTTTTGAATCGTCAATTTTAAACTATTTCCGCTTCGACTTTCTTCTTCGACTTTCCAAGGACTTGTACGACAATTTCTTTACGCCCGAACAATAGCTTGGCATGTGATCAATGCGTCATTCCTCAAATAGAAGCATGTATACAGTAATATCAAGAAACAAACTGGCATATTTCCTCGGACGTAAGTGCAGTATGGGGTAGTGTCGCCGCCGACCGTCTCGTCACACGTAAGCTCCACTCTGCCTTCTAACGTATTGTTCCCCTTCACTTGGAATTACTTGTCTAGGTAGGCATTATTTATAACAAGTGTTGCACCCTCCCACTTCAAAAAGAGAATGGAATCCGCGCGTTGCGATACAGCTACTGAAATGTACACGTCGACTGGGAATACAACTAAATAAGTTTTCAGTTTTTCACGTTTATGTTAAAATATAGCACCCATAAACAACTAGTTGGTGATTTATTAAAAAAATGGTAATATAAAAAGTCCTGGAAAGTGACGTGCATGCATGGAGAGGATAATGTCGATTGAGGAAACGAAAGAAGTGTGTTTGGATCGCATTTGGCGCTCCATAGTATCTGTCTACCCCAATGGTAGAATGGAAATGAAAGAATGGTATACGTGAGTTTATGTATGTTATTAAATATTGAATATTTAATTTTGGTATTACAGCTAAACAGTGTAATTATTATATTTTTAAATGGTAAATATTTGCCTACATCTCCACGAGATTAAATATGTAACTTGGAAAAGTACGTGTACAGTGGTTTTCAGTAGTGTGAGGCGGGCGTTTTTAGTCTGTCCATACTTCATATAGACCACGCGTAAGTTAGAATTGAGTAGTATTTGCCAGTGTATACTAAATATTTATCATATTTAAATTATTAACTCACTATTTTTTTTAGATAATATTACTGTTTCTGTACTGGTATTAAAACAAATCTGCTCACAAAACCTAATAACACTTTGCCTAACGCGGAAATTGAACCCGGGCAACCTAATTCCCACCCCACACGCTTGTGACACGAGACCTAGAGGCAGTCATACTTTGTAATTTTGCTAGTTTATTTATAGATAATATTTGAGCGCTTTTTTTGCGAATTAAAGTACAACGATTTGATTCTAAAACAACGTTTATTAAGTTCATAAAACAAAAAAGAACAGTTAACTTGAAATCGCGCGCAGTGAAACCTACATCTCACTAAAAACAAACGTTAACTTTTCGAACTTTCATAAACTCCATTGAGTAAGAATTAATTTTCCTCTCACTGTAATAACTTAATGAGAAAACTTAATGAGTGTCTCTGAGGCACGTTCGCACCCCTTTTATGATGAACTAAATTAATTGGTACCCCGGCAGATCAATAATCGATTGAAATGTAAGGTGGAATCATCATTCTTTGATACGGAACCATTACCAATTCAAACAGGATAGGCTATGCTTTAATTAGAAGACTACGGCGCGGATGGGGCTCACGCGTCAAGTACGTGGTTAAAAAGAAATATATTAATTAGTGACGGTTCGATGTGGCTTGTTTGTCAATAGATCTCCCTCGAGACGGCTAATGGGAGTTGTAAATATTGTGGAAAAACATGATTCAGAACGCGACGTCGAGTGCTGAGGGCACCTGTTCTTTTATACCACGGTGTAAAGTCTAACCGTGAATGATCGATGAAAATTTGAATTAAGGTTTTTTTCGGATTGAAGAATGATAAACTAATTAGAGTTCCTGTGAAGTATATTTTTGATTGAAAAGCTACATTGACCGCAGAACGCTCGCATCTGCTTCTTTCGATCAAATGTATTCATCGTTGTATGATTAAATTCTATTTTTACCAATTCACATTGATTTTGTAATTTACAAAGCAACTGTGTATTTTTTTAAATATACCTTTTTACAAGAAATGCAGTGTGACTTGTTTTACAATCGTTATTGACGATTTTAAAACAAATTCCATTTCTTTAGTCGTAAACAATACAAAAACAAAAGCTTAAGATAAATTGTGTTTCTCTTATTTCTATAATTTGTTATTAATTTTGATTTATTTATGCTTTATTATACTCCAAATAAAAGAACAATACAGTAACATTAAAATTAGGTAGTGTTATTGTTACAGTTAGAATTATATCGACACTGCGTTTTCGGTTAGACATAATTTATTCCCTTATATATGTACCTACACACTATAAAAATAAACTGTTTCTCTTAAATCTGAGTCAAAAAGCTTAAGATAAATTGTGTTTCTCTTATTTCTAGAATTTGTTATTAATTTTGATTTATTTATGCTTTATTGTACTCCAAATAAAAGAACAATTATATTGGTAACATTAAAATTAGGTAGTGTTATTGTTACAGTTAGAATTATATCGACACTGCGTTTTCGGTTAGACATAATTTATTCCCTTATATATGTACCTACACACTATAAAAATAAACTGTTTCTCTTAAATCTGAGTCAGAAGCACTTTACCTGGTTAATCAATTCACACTGGATGGCCAGTACTTCTTTTTTGCAATTACCAATATAAAAACGTCTTGTTTCGATTTTTTTCTTGATTTGATTCGTTTCTTGTCTTACCTTATTTTGTAATATTGTCTATAGCGATAAAAATTATATTCAAAAGTTAAACTCGGACTCCAACATCGTCAGAAGTTTTTATTTTGCCATTTAAGGATATAAATTCGTCTCAAGAACTGCATATTTATAAGACTGCAAAGAATAAAAATTTTGTGTCTATCACCAAATTATAACAGAATAGTACAGATCCTAACAGAAGGTCAGCGAGTGTAAACTGTTGGGGCTTTTTATTCGACTTAGCAACATAAGACATGACTCTACTACTTACCATTTAAAAACAATGAGGGCTGGTCGATGACAATCATGGCAACACGCCAATCAATGTATCGTTTGAGTTATTATTAAAGTCTACGGTTCCTGTGGTAGTTAATAACTGCTAAGAATAAGTAAGCAGGCAATGATAATTCTACTACGACGAGCCGATTTGCTCAAATTATGTTACATAAATGATTGGACTTAAATATTTTTAAATTTTTTATTTCATTGTGAATTTATACAGTGTTAAATAAAATTGTTTTTAACCAACAGAATTAATCTAAATACTTATTTCATATTATTTTTACAATTCCACATATTTAATTTGTGCTGCTGCCGATAATATGCTTTTTGGTAACTTCATTTCTGGCAAATACTTTCAACTTATCATAGTCTCGTACATAGGTATTTGCAATGACTATACATAAGTAAATTTGGCAATACTATAATAGTTTTAATGTAGAACTTTATACGGTCATAAAATGATTAAGACTGAGTATTTTGTAACGAACCGAGTTAGGCACGGCAGATGTATGTACATATGTATGTATATATCGAGCAGTTTTTTGAATCCAAATATAGCGTAGATTGATGTAGCGCGCGTGGTAAAACATTTATCAGCGTTCCGTATGCATAAATATTCAGTACATGTTCCCAATGAAGAAACGCAAGGAAATTCCCCACTACCATGTCTGTTTATATTATTTTTTGAATAATACATTACCAATTCAAAAATATCAAATATTAATGTGGAACGCAATACTTTTTTAATTGGTTTGACAAGCTACCTCGTCGTTCGCACCCCCCATGCTGCTGTAAAAATAAATAGTGATAAATTTTGGACATTCAGGAGCGCCGTTCGTACCTCCCTCTCGCTTCAATTTCTTCGTCCTTTTCTTTTTAATTCCGCGTATTTTTATTTGCTATGATAAATTGTAACTGCGGCGGGAGGTTGGGGTGGGATGGACCCCGCTACGCTTTTGTTTCGGTAATTTTTTATGTCTGGTGTAGAGCTTAATTGCGTGGCGCTAGGCGGAAGCGCATTGTCCCAATATGGGTCACAGAGCCGGGATACCGTTGGACCCCGTGACCTCTTTACCTTGCAACGTCACTATTGAACACTGACGCGTAAACGTATTTCTAAAATTAATTTAATTATAGCAATTATTGAAGAGAACAAAAGCGCAGGTGAGGCCTTCCGCCCGTTTAAATTGGTTTCATGTTGTTTATTAAGTTCAACTCCAGCGAATAATATACACAACAAAAACGAGATTCCATACAATGGTCACAAATAGTCTATTTTGAAGCAACAGCGAGTGCTAACCCCTATTGTAGTTAGTATTATTGTTAATGGTCTAACTATGAGAGTTAGTGCGCATCTATATCTATATAAAATACTATTATGCAGGGAACGTAAAATAGCATATATTTCAGTGAGATATAACAACCAAACGAATGATCCTCTAATTAATATTGAGTAGCCGAATTCTTATTTTGGAAGTTTCATTAAAACGGAAGGTCTGTTGAATATTAATGAATAGACTTGTCCATGTAAATAAGAGTCAAATCGACGAAATTTCTTAAAGATAAATAATACTCATCATGTATACATATATGTATATATACATATAATTATATCATATACACAAGCCTGAGTATAAGTATACCATACACACAAGCCTGAATGACAGAAAAGGTATTCCTACACCCACAGTTCTGTATTCAAGTTTTACATATTTTCAGACTCCGTGCTGCTACCGAGAAATTCCTAATGGAAAAACCGAATAAAATTTTAGCCAACCCAGGACTTCTTGACCGCACACCGATCCCTGACTCATACTACGGGACCAACGAGGCATATTAAACACTTTTTTATATATGTTTTTCTTAAAGCAATGTTTTCAAATTTTACACATCTAGTCGATGGTCTCGGCTGCGATGATAACTATATTTATAATTTCCTATAGAAATTACGATGTTTTCCGAACGGCCATATTTATTTATAGTTACTTATTGAATCGACATACACACACACACACAGTATACATATATTCATTGACTGTAAAAAACTTACAGTTTGTTATACCTTTTCGTTTCTATAAAACTTGAAACCACCGGGTTCGTGGAAGCAAATTAATCGAACAAAACATTTGCGCGAGTAAAAATTATACTTCACATCGTATTATGATACTTGGAACTAAGGAGTCTAAACAGTTTTCCATTTAAGAACGAAGAACCAGTTACATACTTTCGTAAGGTAACGTTTAATTCTACTTGTACAAGTCACAGATGTATTCAACGATAAACAATGTCGTCAAAATTATCTGCTCAAACACTTTCTAGGAAATGTACAGGAAGACATAAAAACAACTATGTCTCAGTTCCGCGTGCCAATATATGGTTTCCAGTAAAAAGTAAACAATATAATAGAGGCAGGATATTTATGCTCAAATTACAATAGTTGTATAGAAAGAGCGATGCGACACTGGCATCGACACCGAACGGATACCGTTTATAATGTAATTGACACTAAACTTTGCTATTGTGAACCGAGCGTTATATGCGCGATCAAAGTGCGCCTCGTATTTCGAGTGTGGTTATTTTCGACTTTAATTCACTTATCAAGTAAGTTTGCCTTTTGCACATCGAATACGCCACTTATTAAGCTTGTCCAAATATTCTGTATCACGGTAATTCCTTGCATCCAGTGTGTTAACCGCCGAAAACTCAGTGATATTAGTGTCACTAAGTGATGAACCAGCAGTCTCATTAGAGAGAGCGCTGCAGACACCTTTCGATGTGAGCGTGGCCTAATTATTTTATTAAGTTGAATGTAATGGAAAAGAAGTATTTATGGCATTATCGCATAAATTGTCATATGATTTAAAGATAAACTTCATTAATGAATTCCTATTACTAATTTCAACTCAATTATCGATTGACGCAGAAGAGTAATTATGTGATAATCAACAAGATAATACAACGAATGATTCAATTATAAAAGCAATTTTTTCTTTAAATACTGAATTATACGGTTCTCAGTGATCTGAGCAATAGAATAACAATTAATGATTAAAAAAAGTTTTAGAATTAGAATTTAGAATTAATTTTATAATGTACTATATATTTTTCAGATATTAGATTACATACGATTAGGCACAAAAATGTATTTCTTCTCCAGCCATATTTTAGGCACGTATATGGTTGTGGTACTATTGCTGCCTTCCGGGCACATTTAGGAAATTCGTGCAGACACCGAGAATAGCTACCTATATAATACCTAGTAACACTGCCTGACCTGGGGTTTGAACCATAAAACTCTTTAACGCTCGTCTGACATCCTGGATAACTTTTTTGAGTAAGATTCATAACATTTTGATAAATTTCAATGTTATATTAATAGGCTGCATATTTTGCAACCGATTGAAGTTAAAGTAAGCAAAAGAGTTATTTAGGAATGTTCAATTTGGAGAGCTGAAAATATAAATGACTTTTAAATTTTCCAATTGTATAAATAAATATTTGTTTGAATTCAAAGTGATCAAGTGATCTTGAAGTTGTTAACAAAAATATTTCAGTTGTGTAACACTAGCTATATTTTAATATTGTTGTCACTACTATTCTAGAGACAGTTGGGCAAGGCGTAACCGTCGCGTGGAAGAACTCCATAGCGGCAGAATACATTGAAGAAACATTAATACAGACGACAAGAATCAACAGTGTTGTAAAATTCATTGATAACTTTGGCCAAGTTTGGATACAAAAGAATAGCAGAGGAATGAAAAGAAAATATCGAAAAAGTATACAAATTGTAAAGATGTCGAATAACAGAGATAATGATAGAAAAAAGTGTTGAATCCTTTTGTTTTTATTAATCAGTTACACTGTTCGAATCTCGACAATCAAACATTGACTGTTCCTCCATAGTTTTAAGACACAGATACGAGAGTATTTAAATAGATTTATTTAAAATTCATGAATAATAGCCCCCTATTAAGCCCTTTTCGAAATTTTCCATTGCTCAGTTCTCACTAACGTCCGCAACATAACTGCGCCTCCATCTTTCATCCTACTAGTACCATGAATACATTAGCACTTGTTTTTTTTATTCTTTTTTCAAATGAAATTTTCGCATGTACTCTTTTGTTTTTACCGTTTCTATACATGACGTATGCGCAAATACTAATTTATACATATAACAGCGACGTGCGACGTCTTTCGGTTTGTTTATCACATAGCATAAAGCTAAACACGATGGCGGTATCATGTTTTCAAAGGGGCAGTCACGTGAAGGTTCATTGACTGCATCATGCTTAGATGGTAGTAATAAATAAGCTACATTTACAATGAATTTTGGACTAGGTCAAACAGAGGTAATGGAATGACTACACCGTAGATTAATATAAGCACCGTTTCGGATGAAACTGTCTATGAATCTACAGGCCGTGAGCTGGTTTCCATCGTAAGACGTTTGTGTGTCTCACAAAATAACATAATAAAAATAGTTGAAAATACTCCCAAATCTTCTTTGCATATTGCGTCTTCTTTTAGATTTTTGGGTCCATTATATACATAATATGTGAAAAGTGATATTTTTTCGATTCACACACGTGCGAGTATTGAGTCAACCGCCAGTGCGGCTGCGGCGAGCCACCGCGCGACACGCTCACCGTAACCCCATTAAAACTGCTTCGGGCTTGCTCCCGTCCCTCTTCATGAAATATTAAAAATTCAATTGCGCTTCTCTTTATTTTAACTCCCCCGCCCCGAACAACGCGAGCGCCTCCGCGCCCTCTGCCGTTCCCTTGCCCGCGACGGTCGCAGCGCTTCTACGTACAATATAAAATGAAATATGTATTCACAAAAATAACATTCGCCTATTATTTATAATTTTCGATAAACACCGACCACTGCATCCGTCCATCGCTCGACCGCTACCCCACGCACCCGCCGACCTGGTTCCTAAGCGCAGTTTGTTTTGAGGGTAACTTTGGCGTATGACTCTGTCCTTTTTAAAGCAACACCCTACTATTTCACTAAAACAAATGTAACTTACTGTTTTTAATGCTGCGAGCATATTTTATTTTATTTTATATTCTGTATTTTGATACGAATAATTAAAATATAAATGCGCTCACGGCTTTATCTCCTAAAAAGTAATCAGAGGCATATTTCTATTCGGCGGCTATGGTTTAAAATTCAATATTATAGTGGACAAGTCTATTGCTATGTACTGAACTATGAATTTTATATAGCAGAGCCCGAGTGAGGAAATCTCGATCGCAGGCGTCGGTTTATTTGATAATGTTTTAGTTTTTTGCATAAATTGTAGAGCTTGTATAGGAGAATACTGCTGGCCTGATATAAGTATTATTAACTGTACAGATGACAAAGAGCTAATATTTGATTGTTTGCATTTTGCAATGAATAACCACAATATGGAACCAGAATATGATAAATAGGTCAATACAACATGAACACCACAAAAAAAGACTGGCACTTATAATATGTTTAACAGCCACGTAGAATATTACAAATATTCGTGGGAAAAAGTTTTATAAGAGGCGACAGACAAAAAAGTTTTTTTTTTAATATTAATTATACTTGTGTTCGCTTTTACGATGCAAGAACGTCTATAGAACGCCTATGTATTTTACGGGTATCTCTAAGATTTTTCAGATTATTGAAAAGGTTTTAAGACTAGTGCGGAGTAGCCGAGTATGGCACTGTGAATGATGCCTATGCCGAGGTCATGGACTGGAATTATAGTGACTTTTTGTAGTTATTTGATTATCAACAAAAAGCCTTTTAAAATATTACGTTTCCATTTGCGTACAAAATGCGAGTCGTTGAAAATCCATCACAAAGTTCAACGCGTCGAGTAGTAAGCTAGACGAAAAAAAAATTCTCAAAAAGAAAAACTTTCACGTTAACACCGATTAATTCATAGTTGGAAAACATTTAAACAACTTTAATGTAGCGCACAAAACTAGAAAAAAAGATATTTCCCCGTTAAAAGTACGTGCGGGTATTTAAAACATTTACGGGCGCGAGAAAACAAAGTTTCAGGGAGCCTGTTTACGAGTGAGCGAATGCGCCTACGTGTCTATCTATGACTGGATGTATTCTTATACCCATTTGCCTGCATTATTCATTGAAATTGAAAGAGTGATAAAGAGGCTATTGCCATGTAACAGCAAAAGAAATCAGGTTCAGGTCAGGACAGAATTATTAAAGAAATATCATATCTTGAGAGATACCTTGGCCAAACGCTATCAGTTTCCATCAATACGCCATCTCTTTTGTCGGCAGAACCGATGCAAAATTGCTTGTTATACACGTCATTAAAAAGAAAAACAAATAAGTACGAAGTATTGTACTGTACTCAGCAAAATAACGTCGTAGAATTGTCTGGCACAACAATTAATTAAAATATAATGACTGTGTCTATTATCGTTGGCTCGTAACGTTTTTGCTCTAGGTTTATCTCTTAAGGAAATAAAGAATTATTAATTCCCATTCTTCTTTTTCAAAGTTCATCCTTGGTATTGTAGCATAAATTCACGCAATTTTGATTTATGCATTATGTAAGTTTATTTATTAAATGATTTCTCCGTTTTTTTACTTCGTGCATGCAATCGTGTTCCAACATGAAGTACACAAAGATCATATTTAAACCTCTGTATTTGACAAGAAAGTCGAGTAGCAAACATCCAACAAATGTTTTGTATAGTACTTATAGGGAAAAGAAAAATTGCATCCTGTACTTACGAAGAATTGACTTGGTAGTTTTAGACGAGCCTGTGAACCAGCAGTAGGACGTACGAGTAGGTACTATATGGATACATATTTATTTTTAATTATACTCGTATCTAAAAATAATTCATAATGTTTAGGTGTCTTTTACACAGTAACATTCTCTTGCCCTGTTCCCAGGTACTAGTAAAAATAACATACATACATACATAAACTCACGCCTGTATTCCCCGAAGGGGTAGGCAGAGGTGCATTTCTGCACCCACATTTCGCCAGGTATGTATCAGTCCCACGTAATAGGGGGCGAGCCTATTGCCGTTTTTCGGGCACAATTCCAGACTCCGTGCTGCTACTGAGAATTTCCTAATGGAAAAACCCAATAACACTTTGCCCGACCCGGGAATCGAACCCAGGACCTCTAGATCGCTCGGCACATACTTGTACCGCGAGACCACGAGGCAGTCACGAGGCAGTAGTAAAAATAATTAATTGTTTAATTCATTTTGAAGTAATTTCCGAAACAGAAATGTCATCAAAAGTGTCTATCGAAAGAGTTTTATGCTTAAAACTAGTTTATTTACAGGAACAAAATAATAAAGTTGTCATATTTTAAAAAAGGAACAAAGATTGGAAAATAGTTCGTAATTTAAAAAAAAACACGCAAGAGAAACTTAATGTGTAACTACAGTCAGTGGCCCCTCGATGTAGCGCGACAAAGGTGAGGCCTGCTCTATCTTGCGCTTCCCTAGCAACCACTCTGCCACGGGGCACTTTTGTGCGCGAATGTCCATTAAAGTCAGTGTTACCAATTTATTAGTAATTATACCGAATACTTTATAAAACTCTAGAACAATTGATAATGCTTGGTATCATTAAGAAAAATTCAGTAACATTTAAAAATAACTAACAGCGTCTTAAGAACAAAAACTATTAAAATTTTATAAATTATATAATTTATAAGCCAGGTACATTAAAAGTCTTTTTCCGGTGTTTAACTCAAGTGAATCTAAAAATTATCATCTTTAAGACATCGAGAAAACCATTGTGTATCAATATTATAGGGGTATGCAAACGTGAAAATTCATAGTCGTTTATTTTTCGTACGACAAATTTTAAATTGGCAACACCGATCTCCGAAGCCGACGCAGGGACGGCCAACTTTGGTGCCAAACTTCGTCCTGCTCGAATTCTGCGTGCTCTTTTTTAAACTTTCATTCCCGGACGCGAAACGGCGTTGTGTTTTGTCCGTTTGTCATTGTCATTTGTAGAGTAATGTGTTAATAGGCACCCGCTTTTTGCCGCTTTTAAACGTTCTGCGAGATTCGACGCTGGCTCTAGTGTAAGCATACAAAATGGCGCTCGAAAGTGTCTAGCATACTGTTATGACAAATTCACTATAAAATACCTTTATCACCGCTATCGGCTTCACTATTAAAATTCAATCAGGTAAAAGAAACAAGTAATTTTCGTAATTAGTATCAAAATGAAATTATAATTGGATAAATTAATAAAGAAATATTCTCGGATTAATTAGTAATGGGTTAATACCGTCTCATTAATTAAATGTATGAAATTCAACGAAGTAACGTTTCAATGGAAATGTTTATTGTCTACCATGAGAATACTCGATACTCGGAATAATTTTTAAGTCTGACAGCAATTTTCCCTTGCCTGCCAACCGTAAATAACTAGTAACATAACATTAAAAGTACTTACGAGTATTCCGCGGTGAGTACCGGCTCGAAATTCTAAGCAAATTTTAGTGTGCACTTACCTGTAAAAAGAAATTAAAGTCATTAATAAAAAGCTATAAAACAATCGATCAGCCATTGTGAAACGGCTATTTTGAAAACAATTCTTAAATACGAAACGAAGAATTTTAACGTGTTGGTCATTTTTTACGCAATCAACGAAATATATGGCCGGCCAAATCGGTTATTAAAAACAGTGCCACCTTGGCGAACGTTGCATATTCAAAATTAATAAACATATATGTATAGTAGTACTACTATAATTAATAATATATATACATATACACACGTACACCAGTATCCCCAAATGGGTAGGCAGGTACTTTTTGAGTTAATAGAGTGCAAGTCAATAGTTGTTTTTCGGGTACATTTCAAAGAGTCCGTGGTGCCGCTGTGCCTGACACGGGAATCGAACCCAGAACTACTTGTTCATAAAGAACATAGTGTAGCGTGACACTTCAATACTGTTTACAAACTTATGGTTTTAATTGTTTTTTAATTTTTTTTCAAATGTGATGTAATTTTGTTTTAAAAAGAAATATCATGACGACTCCTGGAAATAGATATAAATTGCCTAATGTGTATAACAAACAGGTATATGTTCGTTGCTTCATTTAATTATTTAGCATTACGCTAAATTAAATAAAAAATAATAAAATTGTGAAGAGTTTGGATGTCCATACCACGCCACAACAGAAACACTGACGGTATTTAAGTACTAGAACCGAAACGAATATTTGTCTGTGTACCGGGTTTGATCCTCCGGACTGTAGTTACAGAAGCTGGTGTCTAAATAATGCCATACGGTATTTTCTATAATATCACTCTCCAAAGGCCACTCACTATAAGACAAAAACAAATCGATAATTGCTTAAACATAAAATTAAATAAAAAATGTATGGAATCCAAGAAACTTTGTGAACATATTAAAAAGACTAGCAACGTTCTATAATTATGTATGTATCGGTATTTAATGAGCGTAATATAGAGACATTTATTTACAAATTGATAGCTTTCACTTCATCGCAAATGGAATTACATTATTTTTTGCGCTCAGTCCTCCCCTACGTTAATTTAGCTTAAAGGCGAACGAGCAATGGTCACCGGTAAAAAACTTAACAAAAAACTACCTGTACCAGTTCAGCGTTTCCAGAGATATGGCCCCGTCCACGAGTACTGCTATATGTTTAGACGCGCGCTTATCAGTTGTACCTACTAGTTTGTTAAAATAAAGTAATTCTTTGATATTATAAGCCAGATATTATATCAATATGTAAGCAATTCATTTCAAATTAGATTTCTCATCTTGTGAGTATTTGTACGACTTGCTCCGTCTCGTTTCTTGTTGGAAGTAAAATTTTGCTGTTTGTTTACAAAATAGACGCTTTAAAGGCAAATCGGCATGCGAACAGGGCGCAGCGCAAAGTGAACGGTGTACAAACAATCCCAGCGTCTTGTAGATGCACTCGACGAAAAGATTTCCATGAGCCGCGGAGCTGCGTCCAAAAACACCGCGCTAGGAATGTGGCAGCTCCGAGCGCGCCGATGCCGCGCCACTGTCCGATCAACATTTCGCTAAATGCCTTACATATTCCGATTCTCGTGCGATTTGCGGCGAGATTTTCGAGATTTTCCGTCTCCTGTATTGGCGTAGGCCCTGTTAAGAATCCATTGGACGTCGAAATTTGAATTTGCGCCGGTTACGATTGCTCGAGAGGCACGCCGATGCGGTGGGCACAGGTAATTTTGTGATCACGGCATGCGTTGCGTTTAATTTTCCATTTGCTTTGCAGTACAGATTTCATGCGTGTTGCGTCGCTGATGAAATGTGTTGATGAATTCCATTGATTGGCCGATGCTATGTGCCGCGTACCACGTAACATTATTACGAGCTGCTGTGGACAGTTATCTCGTCGGCTTGGTGCTGTCTGTCGGCTTGAGCGCGATGCTCAACTAATCCTCTCTATTAATTTAAACTGTTTGATTTCAGCATAAGCTATGGTACACCGACGTATGAAATGCATTATGCACACAGTTATGTGACCAGAACATCGGATACGAACACTCCTCAACAACTTATAAAAATCTGTTACATGATTTACAAAAAAAAAACATTTTAAAGAATCGTTAATAGTGTAAGTATTAGAGCGATTACATTTGGTACATACATATTATAACTAGACCGACTAGTAGCATCACGCGAGGTGACGCTCTGGTTGTCACGCTGTAATTATTAGGTTAGGGAAATGAACAAGAAAAAAACGTACAGCAACTAAACGAAAACACAAATGTTTTTAACATTATATGGAAATAATATTTATAAAATTAAGCTATTTATCATTTAAACGTTTTTCTTATTCTCAAGTGATATTAAAACATAATTATAATCAAACCTTTTTTAACTTTAACTAACGAATCTGGTAAGATTACATTGTTTTTTTTTTTATATTTTATTTAAATTTCGATTTTTTATGTCTGATTCATATACATACTTGTTTGAGAGATAACTAGAGTAGCAGGTACCTGCGGTTAACCTTTCGAGGCATGCGACCGAGTATTTCCGCAGCCGCAGGTTCGAAGTTATGTGTGTATTCACCATGAATTATAACGTAGGTACTTTAACGCTGAAGGAAAACATCGTGAAGAAACCTGCACGCCTAAAACGTTCTTAGGAATTTCTTAGGTGTGTAGTCCTCCAGCCCACACTTGGCCAGTGTGGTGGATTAAGGCCTAAACCCTCTGAGTTGCAGAGGAGACTCGTGCCCAGTAGTGAGCCGTATATCGGCTGATGATGATCATGATGATGAGAGATAAATTCACTTTATAGTAACCAAATACCTGACCCAGACAAGTTGGGATTAATTATGTGTATAATATGATCTTGTAAAGGGCAAGAACTGCGAGGTTCTAGGGTGGTCTCATCCTATTAATGGACGCCTTAAGGCTATAGAGTTCGTACGCTCATTTCACACCTGAACGCTTTTACGTCATTTAGCTCATGTAAAATGTTCATCATATTGACTACCTTTTATTCCTAAGGAAGTCAAGTGGCTAAATAAGCAACTGTTACCAATTCGGTTGTCCATTAACCAAATACTTTAGGAAAAAAAAATCACAGAAAAGCAGCATTTAAAACACGCAATCTTCCGTAGAGAATAACAGGGAACAAAAGGCACCACCGAGCTATTATATTTGGACAATAGCCCCTTGATGTCCTTGCGGTGTAACTGACGCTGGGCCGGCGCCACACCACCGAGGGGAAATGATGCGTCTGTCATCTTTATACCGCGTCTGATATAAAACTCACGTTTCACATCCTTACCCTAAAACCGAATCATTATCTTTGCGGTGTGAAGAAGAAAGAAGTATCTGCTCTATAACAATATGAGTTACTCAGGCAATACATATAAAAAATCTGAAGTACTTTCGATGAGGTGAACAAATTTGAGAATATTTAAAACACCTTAGTACTTTTTGTATGCACTTTAATATTGATAGCATAAATCTAAAAGAAAACACACATTAGTAACTACCTACAATAGAAATATTTACTTATTTTTTGATAGCGAACGGTGAACATTGCCGGGGAAATAAGATAGACAAACGGAATAAGGAACGAATTTGAAACTCTTGGTAAATGTTTTTTTTTATGTAAACGCAATTATTTGGTTTAAGCGGAGTTTGTGGGCTCATACGTTTTGAAACTATATTTAAAATTCTAAACGACGAAATCAAATTCACGTTACATTCCACGAATAAGAATTTCATACAAAGGCTATTTGGTTTTTTTGGTCACTCCAAAAAATATACAAGCATATTTTGAAGCTTGAAATATACACAATATGCATGTCAAAATGATTTATTTATGAGATAAATACAATTTAAGGTCAACAAATTTTGATCTATTAAAACACTACCATTTGAAATATTAAAACATAAATGGTTCCAATAAAAGTTATTCATAAACTGGAGTGACAAACGATAGAGTTCCGAGATTTCTGAACATAAAAACAGAACTGGTGGAAGCAGTGATTTAAAAAATAAAATAGCCTCACAATAGCAGCTGCCAGCCGGAAAATAAGAGAGTGCAAATTCTAAACGGACCTTTATTTTTGAAACCTCGACTAAGCGCCATTTAGAAGCCAATCAGACATGCATTTTAGTACTCTTTGCGAATGTAATAAACAATTGAACACGGAATTCGTGATCGGTTTTATTTTGATACGTAAAATATTTATAAGCGATTTTAGTGTCATGTATGTAGCGATTGTACTCAAATTAACACATTACATTTTATATACCTATACAATGTGGTTAAAGCTAGGAATAGTATTAGCAAAAATCTGGCCACGCAAAGTTAGCTGCACAGTTTAAATATATACACTACCGACGTAAACGAAGTTAATACAAAAGAGAAAATCAATCACAATCTAAATCTTAATCCTAATAGCATAAGGCATATCCTAAATTCTACAATTATTCTAAGCTCCATAATTCCAAAACGCAACGAAAAACCCAATTGAACATACAAACCAGCTAATTGCACGCCACAAATGTCGATTAAAACTTTCACAATATAACATCGGACACGTCACAAAGATAACATCAACAAAATGAGTTTCTGCATTTAAAAAGGCGCGTAACAAAAAAGACGTTTTGTAAAGGTGCCTCGCTAACCATAAACAACGCGTGTGTATGACAGCAGGTCTATGCATACGATATCACCAGCATGCATTATTTCGCGACACGTAATACTAAAATTGTCTAAGCACACCCCTGCCGCCTAAACCTGTACGCACACAGCCGCAGGGCGATCACACACCGCTAACTTGCACCCCTATCGCCGCGATACAGGCTGATTTTGTTAGGGATTACCTTACTTCGAATTTCTGTTTCAATTTAATTTTGTATACCAAACTTACATTTATAGAGCGTTGATAGTAAGTAGTATTTTATCTATATCCTGGCCGTCTGTCACAACGTTTAAGCTAATGTTTATCGACCATCCATGGTCCCAATGATGTCTGGTCGCGTTTTGAGTCCATGTTCAACAATACGCTTCCTGGCCTCAAATATCATATCCACCTGCTTTCATGTGAACCATCCTCTGTGAATTAAATAAAACTGTATTCTTTAAAAAAATATTACTTGAACGCTTATCTACCCCACACAATATCATGTCCAAAACTTGAGTGTTCAATGACGTGAGGAACAACTTGTTCACTCAATAAGAATATGAGTATATTCGATCTCAAGTGTATCACAGCATGGCATTAGAGTTCACCCAATAGGCTCCCCGTCGCGTCCACCAATCTTGTATATTATAACAACCCTTTAATCAGTGTCTTTATAAGGAATCACTATCTTCATTGTAGTTTTGAGGTCATGAGTGAATACGTCAATTGGAAAAATAGTTTTGTAAATTAAAAGCTGACAAGAGTTTTGTAACAATATCATTACTTTCTGTCCGTAAAATTAAAAAAGGATTAACGCAGACTAAACTCGGAAAGATCTTAAAAAGGACTATAGCATGTCATAAGCAGTGTTAAGTTTTTTAAACCAATATTAATAAGCGTTTTTTGGATAAGACTAATCATCAGAAGATACAAGTAGTGGGTGCCCAGAAAAAGATCATTATAATATTTAAATTGAGTGTTGAACAAAACAAAAGATGCCATTTAGAAACATTTACGTGCCACGGCACTGGGTGGTGGAGGTGGTAGGTCGGCACAAAATCAGCCTGTATACCGGGGAGGCGCGGAGAGCGTCTATTTGTTTTGCCATAGCTTTGTCGGGGCTTGGGACACACAGGTCATTAATTGTTGTGAACGCTGGCTCCTAATCGATAGTGCAGCGCGTTCGATTCTCGTTTATATTAATGTTATTTGTACTGCGCCTACCTTGCCCGAATGTGCGCTAAATATCTAATGCATTACTGTCGAATTAAACACGTTGCCCGACCTCTGTATAATTTTGCTTTGGATTGATTTAATTTGCAAAGACCCTGAGTGTTTGTCGCGCATTCATGCACAATAAGTTGAATGCAATAATTACATTTATCGCTACTGTTACTCGTGTTATTAAAATATGTTTTATATACCGATGCGAAAATTTAGATATATTGCATTAGAGCAAAATTTAATCCAAATAGGATTCTCATGAAGTTTTATGATTTTTGTCAGACTTCTAAAAGTACTTCGACACGTATTTTTCACTTTTGTACCAATATAAAAAATAAACTAATGATATTCAATATAGAGACTTCGGTGTCTTCAGTTTCCATGTTTTTGTCTTGTTCTCGATGAGTTTTAAACAATAACTTGTAATTTAAATATGCTTTTTTTTGTTAATTTCAAATAGAATACGCCAGTTATTTTATTTTGAATGCATATATTTTGCCTAGATATCGCTTGTATTTTAAACTGGGTACTCTAAATTTACATATAAATAACGTAGTTAAATTATTAATGGGCGCCACTTTGCTCAATGGCCTCCTAATCAATAAATTTCATATTGAAGCAATATTACCAGTATAAACTTAAATTTCGTGATAAACCTGTAATATTTAATTATTTATTAACTACTGGTATTTACTGACGCTATTTATTACTTAGCTGGTTTTTCAATATTAAGACAAAAAATGCGATTCAATCTTTGTATCGGGACCTTGTTTAGAACAATGGATACTTCAATTGTACTTACATTATATAATGGAAGAGGTTTTTGTTGTCTACAAAACACGTCAAGTAACATGAACTTATTTATTTTAAACCTAATTCTGTTAGTTTCCAACACTGTAAGTTGATTATATTAATGATTAAAATTTCCATCATCAAATCTATTTCTAAACAATAAGCGTACATTAAACTTTAAACTTTTTACATTTCAATGTTAGTTACTTTTCGTGATATACGCTAATAAATGAACCGACGTTGTTTCGTGTCTCGTTTTTTCCAGCGATGGTATGACTGAAATAACGTTATTAAATCCTAAAGAGTGGCGCGAGTTGCGAAGTATCCAATAGTACCTGTTACTCTAGTTAGCGCCAATCTCATGAAGAGATTTGTAGTGGTCCAATTAAAAGCAAGTCCTTAGTCCGACACCCGGTATTTATTTGGCTTTATATTTATTAATTTGATTCGTCCAACGCTAGTTAATTTTCTAGCTATGCTAGTTGAAAATGAAGTAAGTCTATTAAGAACAGTATAATAAGCGGCAACGCACTGTCATTTTAGTTACCTGGATTTTATTAATATCTTAATAGAATAATATTATATAGTAAACAGCTAGTGAATTAAGTCGAGGGTTGACTAAAACTCAGTCCAAAGGTTTCATTTTAAAATAATAATTTTGGAATCTGAAATAGCATACAATGGAAGCAGTAGGCTCAAATAGACTTCATTGTGAATCCTTAAATGTTTTACTCATAAATGACCAAATTTGTAAAGGGTATGTTATATTTTTATGCTTAAACTAGGGAATATTCAGGAACGAATACTATATGGATTATAAAACGGTTTATGTTTATAAATATTTAACTAGGTAACAACCGAAGTTACACTGAAACAAAAAGAATAATAACTCGATACATAAACAAAATTGTTCGTATTGTCCACAAGATACTTGTATTTAGAAAACTGTCACGTTTCAGCGTAACACGCATTATTGTCGACCGTTTGTATCTTGTGATACCACAACATAATGTCATTTTGAGCTACAATGTAAACTCGAGCATTGTTACGCTCGTTTGTGTTAACATTATCCATTTTGTTTACAAAGATTTTTTACACATAATATACGGGTCTTAGGAATTAATGCGCCCCATGAAAGACAACAATGAGTTGGATTCTTTTCTCACAGAATTGAACCAATAAGAAATGGCTATTGTCATTATTTCACATTTCTTAATAAAGCTATTAAAGATAACGATAAAGGAAACTGTGTTTCAATAATAATGCTATTTTGACAACATATGGAGTAGTACGTTGACCGATTGTCGAACAATTTATGGTATATATACCAAATCCTTGAGATATTCGAAAATCTAAAAATCAATACAAAAACTGTTTATCACCTTATCAAAAACAAGAAAGCACTGCCACTGTCCACACAAGTTACAGATGACTCGTTAGATTAACACTAAAGGTCACCAATACGTTATTGGTGCGAGCTGAATCGATTTAGGTATACTTTTATTGTCTCGCGCGGCAATATTCCAGGCCGATGAAACATTGACAAAAAACCTTTTAACAGAGTGCTCTCATCAGAATCGTCAATCGCGAGCACACGGACTGACGCCACCACAATGACGCTTTCATAACAAAATTGAATATGTGTTAGCAACGATCACGGGGTGCGGGCTCTAAGGGGTTTTCGACAATTTCCGCTGCGACGCTGGCCGGTTCAAATTGATTCGCGACAGCCCTACTGTTAGAGCACAAGCTGACGCATTCCATGATCATTATTTATATTTCTATACGATCTATGTACGCATTATGAACACATTAATTTCGTTTACTTTACAAAGTTGAAATTTTATTTCTATCAAGCGATGGTAAATTAGCAGGTCAGTATTTAGACTATGATTTCTGCCGATATAGCGCGGAGGGTATTCGTTGTTATCGTATTTATATCATCATCAGTAACAGCCTTTTTCACGTCCACTGTTCGACATAGGCTTCTCCTATGGCACGCCACTGGGCCCGATCTTCGGCCCTCCTCTTCCAATCGCTACACTACGTTTACCGAGCCGTGGTCTCCACTCCAGAATGCGTTTCCCCCAACAGTCATCAGTTCTGCGACAGATGTGACCTGCCCACAGCCACTTCAGCTCGCTAGTCCCTATTTATATAGTAATAGTTTATTTCTCGCCTGAATAATCTTCGTTATGAAAATAAAAACATGCCTTTGCCACCTTTCTTATATTGCACTAAGAGTATCAAAGTCCACCAGCGCATGGGCTCCTAGAAAAAAACTGTAATAACCAACCATAGCGCGTACTACTAAATCGACAGCCCCGTGGCGCAGTTGGCTAGACACCAGCTTGCGAAACGAGAGGCCGCGGCGCGGGTTCGATCCCCGCACCGAGACAAATGTTTGTGTGATCCACAAATATTTGTTTCGGGTCTGGGTGTATGTGAGACCGAAAAGTCTCTCGTAGTTACTGATACCCACGACACAAGACTTGTATCTTAGTGTGGGATCAGAACTATGTATGTGACTGTTGGGTGTATTTATTATTTATTATTTTTTATTTTCATTGTGAATAAAATCAATCTATTAAAATATTTATCATATCAGAAAGAATAAAAGTCACATCAAGACGAATCATATGTATTTATTAGCTACAGAAGGTGGTATACCTATCAGATCAACTTAAATCTATATCTTAAAAACATAAATTAAATCATTGTTTTATACCAATAAAACGAATATTTAATAACGATAACTATGGAGAAAGATAAAAAGGATGATTAATGAGTTTTTGAAGGATTCTAGGTAAATACAAACACAATTGTTTTAAATGGCTACGTTTTTATGAAAAAATGTTTAGGTCACGGTTAATGCCAACTCCTCGACACAATCCTAAATTGTTACAATATTAATAATTGTACTTGTCGGTGGATTGGAATCGCAGGTTTTTTTTAAATGTGGATGCATTTTTTTTATAATGAGTAGATACCTGGTTCTTATATTTACAATGAAATTATTATAATTTGGTTAAAAGATGTAAATGAGAAATCTTTGTATTAAAAAATGTGTCAATTTGCCTATATTGGACAGTATTTATTAGCAGTGAAACAACAAACAAAAGGTCTGTTTCTTGAATATTTCGATTAAAATAAAACAATATAAAACAAAAAATTCATAAACAAGTTTCGAAGCTTGCCACCTTAGTCACTTTAATATTTTAACATCAATTAATAAATTAGCTAGCCACGACCTCACTGTAGCTTCATAACACTACTGCAAAGATTAACTTTGACAGAAAACATTGCTATAGGTATAACAACAAGTTTTCTTCTTTTTTTTTTCAATTTATATGAATAAATAATGTACGTCAAAGAGGACTCAGTGCTTTTTTAGCCGCCAACCTGTGACGAATTAAGTGCGTAAGTACAAAGCATACATAGTGATTTAGGCTTTTCAATTCCTGATACGAGATCAAAAAGCATACACGTGTACTAAATGAAGATTACGGGATCAGTGTTTAAAAGCGCATTATGCAATTTAAGTGAAAAGCGTCATCCCTCGCGGCGGGGCTGGCCTGGGGTGGTGGTGGCGTGGGGGTTGTCCGAATCTAAATTCATGAGGAACGGCGTGATTAGAACGTGGACGGTGCGTTTTACGCGTGTACGTAGTTGCGGTACATAAAACGCGCGACTATAGTCAGCTTAATTGTTTATTGCTAGGTAAATGTTTTCGCTTTAAACGCTTGAGTTATATCCCTGGTGACGTTTAACATTACAGATGTGACCGACTACTTCAGTTGGAGATGTTAATATGATACGTTCATACATAAAATAAATTATTGAAAATATGTTTATTGTTTTGTTTTTCATAACCTTTGAAATGATTCGCGAACTCAAAACTGAAACTTAAAAAACAACAACGAACAAAAAAATGTTTAGAGAACCTTATTTCAACAGTATAGTACAGTTAAATAAAATAAGTATTCGTGAAAGAAAATAATTCGCGAAATATCCAACAAAGGCTTCATTATTTATTCCTGTGGTAAAGCATATTGACAGGCTAAAAGATAGCTTGTCACTCGCCAATGCATAAGTTATGCCTATGCCTATAATATCAGCAGATATTCATTGAAATCTACGAACTGAACTGTACAGGGAAATTGACAATGCTCCCTTCAGAAAATCATGCGAAACAATCGTACCTGGAACATGTAACATTAAATGGCGGAGAACAAATTTTTAATAGACTAAGGGCTGTTTTCCAGATTAAGAAAAAAAATGTTTTATGATATTAGAATATAACTGAAGTCGATAATTTCTGATATAAAATAACTGATAATAATTTAATAGTTTGATCTCAGTACTAATTGTCACTTGCATTGGCATTTAAATGCCAAACTAGGTCCAACTTGTATTTTATTATTTTTAATTAATCGTGCTGGCATACAATGTGACGAATAGTGGGAGATAATACTATTAGTTGCCAGCTGGATATACCTACAACGACATCTACATATTTCAGGCGGTTAACAATATTTTGATCGCGGACAGTTGGAATAAATGTTTGATAGATGACGAAAGAGTCTGAAACAGTGCTAAACATAAATGTAAATGTTTAAAGAGAGAGAGAGAGAGATTCATGTAGAAGTCGGTATTCCTAAATTTAAATTTACAAGACTTCATAAACTAAAAATTGGATTGCCCTATAATAATGATATGAAATATCTTTCAAGCGAAAAATCGTGAAAGGAACGAATTAATAAAAAAAAAGAAAAATTAATTACGTTGTTTTCATCAGATTTCCGTAGGCGATTGCAGGCGCAAATATACCGTGGTGCAGTGTATAATAGTTCAGTAAAGCAATTAACAGCAATCGTCACGTCATATTATAAATAAATGATAAAAATACACCCGTCATTATGTTTATTATTTAACTATCTTAAAGTGAATTGCGTCTAAACAAACGTGCGCGGCTGGGTCCCGCAAGCTCCAGATCGATCGCATCCGCCGCACAATTGGGCCACATCCGCGCCGTACAATTGCTTAGTAGCCATAATTGACAACCAATTGCTACCACGATCGTTTCTTCAATTCACATATTGATGCTAATATAGGAAATACATAACGAAGGAAACTCATGCCATTGTTGGACCTAATTACTACTAAAGCTTAGATCATTGACTATCATCGAAAATTATTTTTTTCTATGTCCATTTTTTTTTATAATTCTGACACAAATTATGTAATGGATAAAATAAAAAATAAGGCCTTGCTGTGTGCAATTTCGCGGATAAATTTCGGGAATGTCGCTCGAGGTGGTGGAAAATGGCACGTTGTCAAGAAAGGAATATGGACAGACGGAAGAACACAAAAATATCTACCAAATGTAAATGACACCTCATCTATAATCATGATGTTATATATTATTTACATTTTAATAACACTCCATCAATACACTAGTTAATTATTTTTCAACTCAACTCAGCAAAATAAATAAAAAATAAATGACTCAACACTTTACGAACTTATGTAACAATGATAACAGATTCTCCTAACATAACATATGATCACATAAAGCCTGTTCGCTCTGATTGAAACAGGCTACGAGCTACGATACTACAGCGCTACACGTGTCGTAGCGCGTAGCTGTACTACGACACTACGCAACCACTAGCACTGTCTATGCTGATATCATCTCAAAATTTACAAAGTAATTTTGGCGCTTAATGTACGAACATCAAAGATAAATTGAAAATATATATGTAGGTATCATTCATATCATATCATTGGAGAAAATTTCACATCGAAAAATTGAATTTCACATATATTAACATTTCCAATAAGTCATTTACGTAAATAAAATAAAAGTTGACATCGAGTACAACTAAACCATTTCTATTTGGAATCGTTAAATTATACACCTTTATTGAAATTGCGAATTGTATGGTATCCTATGTTTACGCATCACCACGTCTCCACGCTTTGGCTGTCATTATTGATATTTCCAAAATGCTGTAACAGTGGAGTAGGACAGCGCGTAAATGGAACCTAGCGTATAACGAGAGCCGATTACTCGCGTCAGTTTGTATTTAGTTTGACCGTTTGACGTAATTATTTAGGAAATTTGTGTTAGTGGTTAATTAGGCATGTGACGAATGCAGCACAAATTGTTTCATAACATTTGTCATTGACTCACATTCGATATTTCTGATGACTAATGGATTATAGTTCATGATCGTTTTTTATCTTTAGTAGATAAAACGT
Source organism: Hemaris fuciformis (assembly GCA_907164795.1). Taxonomy (NCBI): domain Eukaryota; kingdom Metazoa; phylum Arthropoda; class Insecta; order Lepidoptera; family Sphingidae; genus Hemaris; species Hemaris fuciformis. Next base: position 17,287,677 of record OU015431.1, on the reverse strand, counting down.
TTTAACGTCTCTTTAATTATTGGATTGTACTCGTATGATGTCGCATGTACGCAAACTAAAATATCTGAATGGTATACATCAAACTTTTGAAACGTTTTTAATCAATTATCGAGCTAATCGCACACTTGGAATTCCTCCGAGCGACACACGCTCCCGACATTTCCGTATCTATGAATATTTCAAATCGCATTCAATCGTTCAACCAATCAACCGTCACCATCCAATCTGAAAGTGCACCGAGCGGATCCTTTAATTTGAGAATACGGAATCAGCCTGTGAACAAGCACAGATAGAGATGTACCATTGTTATCGACATCGGGATATCCCGCATCTGCGATCGCTAACGCATTGTGCCGCTTCGAGCCATCGTACGGACTAAAAGTGAATTAGGGGCAAGTCAGGTGTGTCGGTGCACCTGTGCGCCTAAACAATGGAAGGTAGAGCGCGCCCCTATCGTTGCCACGCTACAATTATTATTTATTGTCATCGATAAGTGATGAGTCTTGGGCGCGCAATACTGTTACTTTATTATAAAATTTACATCAATTCCGCGGATATCGAGAAAACCTTTCGAAGGCTTCCGATGCAGTATTACGTGACGGCGGAAATTTTAATCGCCTTAATTTTATTCCGTACTTCCGCGTAATTACATTGTGACTAGTAGCAGTATTGAATTACATTTATATAATTATGACGATATGCACCTGTGCTTATTACTAAATAAAAAGTGTACATCTCAAGTGAAATAAATTTGTCATTCCATCGTGCACATTACAAATATTTTAACACAACATTGATCTCAAATCACAACAGAGTGTGCGGACGATAACGACTGGCATATGACAAAGCGGGGCTAATCAGGCGCATTTGTTCGACAAACCCGGCGGGGTAGCCTCCCCGCGTCCTTAGCGCCTCACACTCCGCCCAGCATCGTCCTGCGGCGCGACATCCTCGCTACACCAAGTAATTAACGGCACCTCTGTTGAGGTATCGGTTTAAAGCCACTGTACTCCTTTTAAATCTAACGACGCCGCAAAAATTAAATTGTGATACTTATTTAGTACAGTTAATTTTGTTTATGATTGTCAGGTTGCAGAGTTTTAACTGGTTTATAAACCTTCGTAATTTTTTCTTTCAATTACCTATGTTTATTGAATGTGTTTCTTTTTTGGAATTGAGTTTCAACATACAGTGTGTAAGTAGGTATCTTATCTTAATCTTTACGTATAACTGTAGTTCTTTTATCAGACAATTCTTTATTTATTATTTTTATATATAATAAGGCCAACCATCCAATCCGCACTAGACCAGCGTGGTCTAAGGCCTAAACCCTCTCAGTTGTAGAAGAGGCCCGTGCCCAGCAGTGGGACGTAAATGGGCAGATGATGTGTATATCAAAACTGATATTATCTATCACCACTCAATTATAGTTACACAATAGAAATCAAGTTGAGAATGATACGAGTACAACAAATGCTGAGGGTGAAGTAAATAAGGGGATCTCAGGGCGGAACATAAAATTTCTAATAAATAATTCAATGCGACCATTACACTCGGGTCCGAGCAAAACTACGAAAGTTAATATTTAACAAGTTCCGTTATATGTATTGCAATTTCCATTTATCATTGATGAGTTGTGACGAACGAACCGAATGGGTGCTTTACTTAGAATTTTATATTTTTATATACTTAATGTGATATCAAAACTACATGCTAATAATTTATCTATTATTATTTATCTTCTTTTTTTTAACGAAGTAAAACTTTATTATTTTAAATATAAGTATTAATAGAAGATGTTTAAATATACAATCAAACCAGATGCAGGCTGTTACTAATGGATCGCTCTGGAAGATTTAGGAGAGGCTATGTCCAATAGTGGACGTCTACTGTATGACATCGTCAAGCAAAATTCTACGGCACAAAAAATAGTCAACCTGAACAAACGTTTCCTTATTTCGGCTGTCTTCTTTCTTCCTATCCACTTCATCAGAAAGCCAATCTTAAATTTAATAGTCAAAGAATACTCGTATTATCACATTGCATACAAATCAATGTTGTTTTTTTTTTTTTTGATAAGTCATTAGTAAAGGCACAAGTTTGGGAACACATTACTAGATACTATTTTAATGACTACGTGAACGTTGCAGTTATGGTTTATTTAATTTTTTTATAGTCATTCCGACTTTCTTCAATTTGCAAAGGGAATTATCTCATCGACGATTAATTAAAATTAAGTATGTATTAGTAAAATTAAGTATTTTACACTAGAGTTCACCGAAGGCTGACAGAGATGGCCCGTGGAAAGTTTGAGGGGTGTTCTGTTCTGTTCGCTTTGTTTTATTTCTAAGAATATATCAAATGATCATGGGCTATTATAAGAGCTTTGTGCGCTTGTGAGGGAAGTCTAGGCATTAATAATCGTACGAGCCTTTATAGGCACATCTACTCCGAGCTAATATTAATGATTGCTTTGCGCTGTCTATAACACAGGAGCAAATCAGCGTACGTCACAGAGGTCCCTTTGAACAAACGAGGCTGTCACTCGCTATCGGACTGCCGATAGCTAGCTCAAACTTTACTCAGTGACAATAGGAACTTGGCATGGACGCCGCAGCGGGCACAATGAGCCACCATCGATGTTCGCGTCCGATGACACGCTCAATGTAAAACGGGATCTATTCCCATAACGAGTGAGTTTAAAGGTTTTTACCGAAATAGACTGCAACGGTTTTGTGAAGATGCGATAGGTGGTAGAACGAGGCGGCGATGACGGGAAGTGCGTCGGCACGTCGCGTCGGCTCTTTGGCGCGGCGCGCGGTTTGTTTTGCGTCGGGCGCCTGACAACCGAGCCACACTCACCTTTGTGCCCGCTTTTTATTTCTAAACCACCATTTGAACTGTTTCAACTCACAGCTTTATTGTTCCAGACGATAATTGAAATTATTTAGATATTAGCTTACGAAGTTTTAGCTAAAAATAATAATATTAAAAGCTTTCTAATTTAGTATTTGTAAAATTTGGGCCTAACCCAGCAGTCAGTAGGTTTTGTAAATGAATATTATATGAGTTATAAGTTTATACTGCGTATAAGAATGTGATATATTTTTAATTATATTTTAAAAGATTCATAATTGGCAAAACTAGTTAAATTAGTTATTAGGAATAAATTATTCGACAAATCTGCAGTAAGGTATGAGAGACAACGCCTCACCAAATGGTGCAGACAAAATCGAACGTATCGTCTCTATGAGTAGGTACATACAGACAGACAGAGCATGAGAATCTATTCGGTGTTGATTAGATACGCGGGTACCTGCAAACATTCCGCTCGACGCGGTGTTTGAGTTCAATCTGTACTGTTATTGGAATATTAAATTATATTTGTCGCGAGTACAGCGTTAAATTGGGAATAATCAAACTTTGCTTCAGTCACAGCTTCGTCGAAGACGGCTGCCTATAGTAGCTCACTCTTTCGATTTCGTGTTTTGGCGTCCGCACGGCGCATTAGTGTAACTTAATCTCGGCCAGCGTCGCTTCAAATCACCACGGATGTGTTGGTGACGTTTGGCTTCGATGGATATTTGGCTAATTGCGCGGTTAATGCCGCTCCTGCCTATTTAGCTCTTCAAAGCTTTACATGTTATGAAACGTTGACGAGTCACATCAGGAATAATTATAATTGCGTTCTTACAGATTACTTTAACAACGAGAGATAAAGAAAATCCATAATTGATTAGTTAAAGATTCATCATCTAGAATACGAGTACATAAGAGGAGCTCCTAAAATTGTGTTTCTACACGTAGATATTTATCAGGGTCCAATAAAACAGTTAATATCATATAATATGGATAACATAAGATTAGGAGCGGTAATTCAGAGCTGTAAAGTGGTAGTATATAGTGTGTAGTGTTTAGGTTTAGCACATTATCCGTAGACACGGCGCATAGCACACAGCGCACCACCGCAGCATTGTGCGATCTCGCGTCCAGAAGCATTACCCAATGTTTAGCAAGCGGAACTCCATTTCGGCATATTAATTAATAGTTAACTTGTCGGTGCCGGATATTTGTGGATCGGATATTATACCTAGCACGGTTGCACTATCATAATGGCGACTTTCATCGCATAGGTATAAGTCAATTATCTACTACTAAATAGCTCATTTCATCAGGATAGAGCAAGATGATGTGTATATTTTTCATAAAATGTGTAAAAGAGTAACATAACCTTTTTAGAAAACAAGCTTTATTTTAATGCGCTAAAACGATAAAATAATAGTTTAAAACTTCTTCTACTTATGACGTCATTACATAACTTATATTATATAAAAGCTTGTGATCTGTGCATGCCTTAGGCATTAAGTCCACCTTTAGGTACAATTATTCAATCTTTTAAAGTGTAAATAAATAAATAAAACATGTATACAAAAATTAGTTTAGTTCATTTGGGAAAAATGTAGGATCGTTTCCTTGGGATCACACGCCACAACTGCCGGTCCAGGACGACTCTAATGAAAAGCTGGTTAGTCAAACATCGGTGTTTGAAATCAGAAACATAGTGCGTCCTGCTCGCGCATCGGGACTCATTGCACTAACAACGTTATGCGTGTTGCTACTCATTCTAAATTAAGGCTACTCTATGCCTACCTACTCACATTGATTGAGAGCAAAGGCCGGGTTTACACACACATCCGCTCAGTGCGCACACAGAGCCTTCAGTCGGTGAATACATTAATCAATTGGGTTTCTAAGGCTTTGAAAATTCCATAATACGTTACCGTAGATAATTTTTGCGTGTGTAAAAAAATATATCATAATGGAATGGATTTTATCGATACACTAAATGAGGCACTGCTTTGTGGACCTACCCAGCTGTTTTATTCTTAAGACCAGTTTTTTAGAAAACGACAAACTGTTTCGAGTCCAACCACAGCTTTGGCAAATCAATTCACTGCACGCTTAGTGTAACGATAGCTTTAGTTTGCACACACATACGGTGGCCGAGCACGCACACTAGCGTCCCGTATTGGGTACGAATGCACGCAAACATTAAGAGGGAATGGAGAGCATTTTGCAATTCAGATTGGTGTACATACGCGATGGATTTGCTACGTACGTATTTTGGACACAGAAATTTTCCTTGGTTTAGTGTTTCTGAGCGATGAAAATGTAACCGAATGCCCTGCACTCTCAAATTGAATTCTAAAAGATTTCTGACGGCATAATAGACAAGGAAATGAAAATGTGATGGTTCATATTCGGAAATATGAATGAAAAAAAAATGCAAAAGAGCATTTTTGTTTTTTTGCTTTTAACCTTCTTGATTAAAAGTTTAATTATATTCTCAAAATTAAACTGATTACGTCGTTAGTAATTAAGGTTTATATTTAACACATTTTCCAAAATATCGGACTAATTGAATAGTGTAATATGTGAAACATAAAAGTTAATATATGAAATACTACATTTTCAAGTTATTCTTAAAATGCACGAGCAATTTTTTTTAACAAATCATAAAATAAGTTGCAGAGCAACAATATTAAAGTCAAAAGCATGGCAAGAAAAGAATAAAATACAAAGTTGGTTAATGTGTTAATCCTTATAAAGAAAGGGAAAAATTATGCAAGTTTATTTATTTTTCAAGTATGAAGCAAATATGTATCTTCTCTGAAACATATTTCAGATCGTATAATTTTTGCACATTATTTTTAAGTCCACATAAAATAAGCTTTTAAGCTTAGTTTGTCTCCGGCAGCACGTTTTTAGATTAATTTGTAAATGTTAACAGCAAATAAAGAGTCTCTTTAAAACACATTTCAGGTTTAATATCTCATTGTGAAATTAAAACTTGTGAGAGTAAAACATAACAATATTAACATGTGATTAAGAGAATCAATAACATTTAGTGATAGTACTGCATGAGATAATTTCTTGACGATTCCTCCAATATCCAATTGCAGAGCTTTCAAGCTCATTGTTTTTTATTTAACACAGAATCTATAGATCATAATAATGTTCAACTAAAAATCTTGCTTTCAAAAATATGTTGGTCGCTTAGTCTTGTCCCGCTGATAGATTAGATAGATTGCGACTATCTCACGCTGTTTTCCCACATATGAACTGATTAACAGGTTCATGAGATGACAATTTGCGCAAATGGACATCGGTGAGGCGCGTTTTATACGTGGTCGGTCTCAGTACAGACCACTGATATAGCGTAAGTGGTGGGCCGACATAGGCGTAATAGGCAGGACGGTGGCGGGATAGCAGCAGCTAATATTATAGCGCCCGATCTACCGGAAGAGAGGATATACCTGCGAGCTACTAAGTGCAGTTGGAGTGAGCTCGAGAATCAACTTACACCACTCTGCGAGGGCTGTTGTGTGTCAATTATGATTAATATAAGAAGCTATTGTCAGCCGGTGAAATCAAAATGGCCCTGTTAATTTCTCCAAATAAACATTAGTTGCTCTAAAAATATTTAGAGAAAACTTTGAATGCGAAATAAAACAATGTAGTTCCCGTGGTACACCTACGGAAAATGGAACATAACTAAAACATGAATGAATTTTAAACAATAAAACTGAAAAACATTTTGATGCCAAGATAAGCTGGTTAAAAAAAACTGTTTACTATTGCAAATCATGTAGAGAAATATTTAACCGCATATTTCATAATAAACAAAAATGTAAAAGTGAATATATTTTAACAGATTTAAAATACCAAAATAAAGGTATCAATTCCGTTATTGCTCCCTGGGCATCTAGACTGTAAAAGTATAACTGGTTAAAGGAAATCAACAAAAAACAACACTTTTACGTGAATGAAAATTATAATTGAGTATAATTTTATAGTTTTCAAGAAAATTTACTGAAACCATAGAAGTTATAAGGTTGATTTCACACTAGCTGCAGAATGAAGGAAAAAGCTCAATATTTTTTTGTTTAATTTGATTCCAAGTAGAATGTACACTCGTTACGTAACAATCACGTGTCGCTGTTCACATATCACAAAGCCAGTTTGTATGAAGTGAGTGGGTAATTGGTGATGATTAGGAACATTATCACTTGTCCATGATCACAGCGCATTATTTCGCAGCTCTCGGTGGCGGCTTGGCGTTCGGCTGCGTTACCAAATCAAGTTTGGTGCTCCGTATCCCTTGGTAATTTGTTCTAATTGAAATTCAAGTCAATGACATGGACAACGGTATCGAACATAATCAAATTTCTGGAAGCGCGCTCTGGTGACTTCTATTTTGACGTACGTTGATTACGGATAACTCGTGACCACTTTTGTATTCGATATAATTTTGAATGACATCAGGTTCCTATTATTTTGATGTTGCAAAACGGTCAATGTAGGCAGACTTGCACTTAACTCTCCAATTAATGTGTTTCGATTGACAGACGATTTATAATAGGTAAAACTTATTTAGAATTAGAATAAATGAGTTATGAATTACCACGAACGAAGCGTTTATCTCACAGAACTGGATAATCATCATCATCAGCTATATGCTGCTGATGATAGGCACGGGCTGCTGGGCACGGGCCTCCTCTACAACTCAGAAGGTTAAGGCCTTAGTCCTGGATAATTTCTTATGTAAAATTAACACCTTACTTCTTTATTTTTTAAACTATTATTTACACTTATCAGATATCTAGTGCAGGTGTTTAGAATTTTTTTAAATGGCTACCTTGATATTTGTTCATAGGACAGCTAACCTGCTCGCGCAAATTAATAACAACTTACAATATATAAACTTATTCATAGTTTTCATCTCAGTTCAGCTTTAAGAAAATATTAAAAGGCTCAGTCCGAGTTCTATAATATTATATTTTCAATAACACTAATATTTTTGACTATTTATGTAATCTTTCTCAGTTGTGAGTTGTGAGATGTATTGGTTGGAATATATTAATTTAGTATTTTGGAATTGATTTCGAGGTTAAGGAGATAACTATTCACGCCAGGAACGATTTTATCCGTGTACGATCCCAGAAAATAGTTAGTGGCTATTTATTTAGAAAAGATTTATTATAAATCATACTATAAAATATAGACAAAACTTTACCCAAATCAATTCATTATTAAATTTAAACACGTCAAAGCTCGACTCGTGCAAGCCCCATCCTTTTACACAACCCCGTCCATTCAATAATTAATTTATATGTACGAGTAGAGTATGTATTGGATCCCGCACGGACATTGACTCAAGCTCCCGTGTCGACATCAAATTCCTCAGACGCTTCCCAGACTAATGCACCACTAACACCTGTGTTTGCACGACAGTTTAGTCAGAATAAAAGGCACAATGGTCTTTTTGTAAGTGATAATAAACAGTGTTAATTTGGTACTCATTTCTGTACTATCATACGGTTGTTTAGTATTTTACTCCAAAACCGGTGGGCGAGGTCTCAGCGGCGCTAATGGACGCCCGTGGAAATTTTGCGATGACTAATATTGTTTATTGTTATAGTATGAAATAATAACATTTTTTTTAGTCTCATAGAGGTTCCACCAACGTCCAAGCATACGATAGGAAATACAATGCAAATGAGCATTTATAATACAATACTATAATTACTTTGTCAGCGTTAAAGAGGAGAGGGGAAGTGTAGCAAGAGGTAAGGCTAATGACTATTAGGTCTATAGTGATGTCAGTTACCAAATTCAGCGCGAAAACATTTAAGTCGTTGAAAGACAAAAGTACTTACAAGAACTGAGTCGTCATTTAAAGTCGAAAGCGACTTAAAAAATGCCACAAAATTGTGTTTACTTCAAATATACTTTTATAATATAAGCAACAGTACAAAAATAAAGCTACGACGCAATCAGAATGAGCAACAGCATTAAATGGATCGATTAGACTGACATGGTAAATCCTTTCTTCTAACGTGTGAAACCGCTAGGGATCCAATAAATCTCTCTTTCTACCCTTTTATATTAATAAATAAACTCCAAGTAGGTGGCGGTAAAAAGAACATTAGATATAACTTTGATATAGGAAAAATGGACGCCAATATTTTCCTATTCAATTAAGCCAAAAAGGTTTCAGTAAACAAACCGAAGGCGTGCAAACAGTTTTGTGTACGATAAAGCCACTAGTGTATCAACGCACTATTAAAAAGTTGCATGCGCCCCATTCGAAAATCGAACTAGTTTTAACAATATCGTTTATCCGCGAGTGGACGAGACGCGGGCTGAAGTCCCGGCGCCCGCGGTGGGTCGCGTGGGTCGCGGTATCGGGCCGCGCGACCGCGGACCGACGCGCGACCGCACCGCGCTGTCATCGGCCCGGCTAACAGGTTGCCAGATTTGGCACTATTTTTACGTGCACCGTGTGACTTTAGTGATGCGACCAGACACACCTGTTGTACCCGCACACTATCTGCACTGATCGATAGCCATGAAAAAATTTCAAACGTTCTAAAACATCGATGATTGTCGGAGCGCGTTGGCATGTCACTGCGGCGCAAATTGTCAGCGCTCCTCCATTTTTATATTTACCTATATATTTGGTCTCATATATGATACGTTTTTTGTTTTCATGTTGTATTACATTTCTATTAGAAAATAAAAACAAGTAGCAATTAGAACTTCTTTGCAAGTCACGGAACTTAACAAACACCCGGTAGACAAGAAAGTATATATAAGTAAATTCATCACTTAAAAATTACTTAACCGAATACAACTTTTTAACGCTAATAAACAACTGATTTTAAATATTCATTCCCAAACAATATTTCAATTTTTATTTTATTTTATTTTTTTAAATTCGTACCGCAGGAATGAGATGAAGTACTTGATTGAATGTCACTGGTTCATCGAAACGTATGCCCGTAAATTGGCACTAGCCGCACAGGATCGAAATGAAATGTCCTCACCGTGGCCTATTTCGGCGAGATTGACAATCAGACATGTGATAATGAAGAAGTCAAACGAAGCTCTTCATTTGGCCATCCATTGCAAGTTGACAGCGAAATTCATCGACTGTCAACTATCGATACGAGCCCTCACTGTGACGCGTGTAGTTCCAGCGTTGTGATTGCGAATGATCCACATTGCGCGAACACAGCAGCCAATTAAACGGTTTTTACGCGGTCGCACATTTGTGCAGAATAATGCCGGCAGTGTTAACGCGGCCGCCAGCGTACACTGTCCGGTATTTTCATCCACCGTATGCACCCATATATGTTTTTGTGTATGCATAATAGTTTTTGCACCTAACTGTAAATCTGGCCAAATAGTGGGACATGTTGCTCAGTATATTATTGGTATTTAATTTTACAATTGAGTGTAAATGTTATTGTGGCGGCAAGTTGTTTGCCGATTACACAATTGCACGTTTCAAGACATTGTATTCGCAGATTGTACAATTTATTGTTTCAAATAAACATCGCTATGATTCAACTTTGCTCGTAAGCGCTAAGACGCCTTTCTAAATAATCAGATCCAATTAGGTAGTCTTATAGACACTTGTAGCTTAGGAAATATTTCAATTCGATGTATTTATAAATAATAAAGCAATTAACTTAAATTCTTAAATTCAAGACTAAAGTCAGCATGTATAAATTTTAAAGTAAACATAGAACAAATTAATACCAGTTAAACACGAGAAAGTTAAGATTCCTTCCAGTAGCACCATTTTTCTAAAAATAAAGTATACATTTTATAGGGTCATGAAATATATTTTAGGCAAACTGAATTCATGTATTTTTTATTTTTACCTTAAAACTTTAGTCGACTGACAAGCAATATAGAAGACCTCTTATATTAGATCTATCAAAAATAATAAGCAGTAATCATTACGTACTCGTACATTAGTAAAGAATTCAAAGACGGATAAAGATTTTTTCGTAAGCTAGATGTGGAATTTAATTAGGGCAGGAAAAATCCTAGATCCATAAAGAGACTACACCGACTTATGCAGAACTGCTGGCGGACGGAGCAGCTTTCTCGACGTCATGCATCCAATCAACACCGGTTGATATTTTAATTGAATCTCCACCACTGTTTTATGTCTATCAAAGTGGAAATCTGTGAGAATTTAATTCATCATTTCAGCAATTGAAGCGGACACATTGATACTAATTCGACAGCGTGCGTTAAATTAAGCGTGTAACACCCTATTACTTTTATTATATTCATTTAATTTTACGGATATCTGTTTACGAGTTACCCGAGTAAACTAGTGCGAGTTAATAGTCCAATCGATTCAATATTTTCAGGCGTACTGACGTTATAAAGGAAACAAAAAGGTAATCACATGTAGACGTAAAGTATCCTCCAAATAGTATCGGTCCCGACCACATAATCATTTAAATATACCTAACAAATTGTTAGGTTTAGTAACAATGTATAATAATTATATGTATGTAGCTACTAGATGGCAGTTGCCTTTAAAACATCACATCTTATAAATTACACTCATGCTAGTGAAACCCTATAACAATTTGTTCGAATCGCATCTTCTGAGTGGGGCAGAATATTGAATCTGAACAAACACATCGCAATTTAGTTAAAAGTTTTGAAATTTATATTCAAATCTATCACCATAAATGAATAGTAGTCCCAATTACTTCTTGGAATTCTATTTCTAGTCTGTAAATTTCACTAACCTCGTCTATGAATTCCTATAAATGTTCAAGTTTGATGTAATTCATTCAATTCCACGTTCGCGTTATAACAATGGATCAATTAGCTCTTCTTGAACAAACGGCCTCTTCCTACGATTCTATATTTTTTCAATTAATTGCACGTTATCGGTATCATTTCCTGATAATGTGATATGACAAAATTAAACCTTTTATTAGGATAGGAATTAATTAGTACTATGATGACTGTAACAATGGAGATGGGTCTGGGACAAGATTAGTTCATAGATCAGACTTACTTTAATTATTTTTAATATTGACGCATGTCGCTAGTTATTTTGTGACAAATAACTTTAAAACAACATTTTATGTTACTCCGATAACTCCCACTGCCTCGTGGCCACACGTGATTGCCGTGTAGTCTAAAGTTTTCGGGTTCTGTTCTAAGTTAGAAAAAATCGCTATTTGATTTTTCTTTCAAAGTGAATTTCCAAGCAAGGCTCAATCTAAAAATATAGAATACAACATACGACAATTATATGAGATAGCTCAGTATCGGCCCACTGCTGGCCTCATGAATACTTTACAGACACTTGGAGGGTTACAAGGGGTTGTAAAAACCTCATGTACCGAATCTTTGCAAGGGGAATGTCTTCTTCAAGCACAATTTGATTGTTATCGTGTAAAGTGCTAAAGCAAAGAAAAACTTATTAAAGGTAATCCAATTAATAATAACTTGACATAAATTACTTTTTATCGCCTGGCCAAGAGCTCTATCTCTCTGAACAAGTATGTGCTTTGCAATCACGAGGTCCCGCGTTCGGTTCCCGGCCCCGCAAACTGAGCTTTTCCATTAGGAGATTCTCAGTAGTAGCTGGGCAGTCTGGAATGGAATGGAAATGGAATTTACCCAAAAAAAGGTTTGCCCCCTATAACCTGGGACAAACACAATCACAACTGCTTATCTCTTCAAAGAATACAGATGTGAGTGTACGTACACATGTATGAACAGCAATTTTTAACGTTTTACAAGACAGAAGCAAAAAGGATGATCAATGAAAAGATTATATTATATCCAAACTGACCGCTCTGACCGAATGACGGTAAAAATACTGATATGCAAATCTGACAATGTACACGTAGTAGTGATCGCTTTGGATAATTGATTGTTGGCATTGTTGACAATTGATTGTTCAATCATCAATATGATCCAGGCAAATTTAGGTAAAACATACAAAAAATTTAGCACCATTTGGGGGAAATTATAATATTTTAATACACTAGTAATAAATCATATATAAATATTTGATATTATTATACTTATGAATATAACGATATTACAACCTAATAAAATAATTAGCTTCCTTAAGTTACCAAGTTAACAATACCTTACGAAACAACAATATATAACATTTAACATAACAGAGAAACGTTACCGATACTGTTTTGCGTTCTAAATAACAAATGTCCAAATATTTGTTTATTTGATAAAAAAAAAACAAGAGATTCCGACGTGACAAATTGTTGTTAATATGAAACGTTGGGAGGACGAAACTTTTTTTGCCACCGATCCCTACACAAAACACACGAAAATGTGCGATGTGTTTTTGGTAGGAAAAATCTAAATGAATCGTATTTATGGATAAGGGGTTTCGTTTAGCGAGATATGGGATACTCTGACGTCATTGTTAAATAATAATATATGAATCCCAAAAGACAGGGTTTATAAATATAATTACTTTAAACTGACAGTTAGTTTGAAGACTTCAAGAGTAGGGAAGGCTTCGTTAAAAGGCTGAAACTGACTGAGTGAAGCCGTAGATCCCACTAATAGGTAGTAATTGGTGATTCCTATGTTCTGCAGTGGATTTCCTTGGCAGCTTTACAAGCTCGTCCACAGATGACGACTCCGTATAGAGATCAAAGGTTAGAGCGCAAAAGATTACCACGAAAAATAATTAAATCGGATTTTACAGCTAGCTACTTTTATCAGGTGCATTGTGACAAAAATAGAATAAATTCAAAGTTACTAGAAGACATTTGTTTTTCAATATAACTCACGTGGGAATAAGTACTTACTACACAGTAATTATCAAGCGAACAGCTTTGAAGAAATATTTGTTTAAATGGCGAACTATTTGTAGATAACAATAGTTTAAAAGAGACAGTCGTCTGTACTGCTTTACACTTCTAGGGACTATTTAACGTATGATTTTAAGCAAACACATCTCTCAAATGTGAATAAGTTTTTTAAATGGTTACAATATTCAATCACGACCAACCACCCGTTCGCGCCAGTTAAATGGAATATTAAAAATCTATTTCGAATTTCGTATCGCGCGGACGGTGTGATTTACACGAACTGACATACTCGTATGCATCAGCACCTTCTATTCGATCCGGTAATATTGAAATCACCTTTACATTCAGAGAACGTTACTTCTATACACACAACAAAATTTAATGTACATACATATGTCTAGGAATGACGGATATTAGAATTTTTTCTGTCTACCTAGGTTCAAACAATTTTATTGTTTGATTTTCTATGTAACATAACACCGATGTGTTACACCGATATGTATATAGGTTGACGATGACGATTCATCACTCATGTATACATATATGTATACATAGATTATAAATATGATCCACAGCTGGTCTTTTGAGCTTTCTCTACGATTCAGATCCAATTAGACTAATATGGTGGACTGCGCTGGCCTAGTGTAAGATATATCCGAGAAATTCTTTTCTGATATGCAAGTATCCTAACAATATTTTCCGTCTCCGATGAAGCTTGTTATAATTCATTAATATACTCATGTGTATGCAGATGCGCCTCTTGAAATCGCTCCCGTATATTCATGATTTGACTTTTCGCGTGCGTAAGCCTGTAGACAAGCTCACATTAACCAAACACATCACAGCCCAATAATTTGAAGTTTCACACTATTCGTCGCGTTCACTACGCGGTGTCGCTACGTGTTTGTCGCTGTCCAACCTCGTGTACGGCTATTACTACAGTAGCCGTGTGTTAGCATATACTCATGTTGAGCGTAGTGCTAGGAGTTCAAACCAACAAGGTTTTGTGAGTATTCCAATAATACACATTGAACAATAAGTCGGCTGCATATCATAGGAGCCCGCATCTGTTCAGACTTACCAATATAGCGAAGTGAGTGAAGGCTGAACAATCGCTTCTAAAACCTGACAAGTTGTGTCACCGATCAATGCCAAACGAAACGATTACGTTGGCGGGCCACCCGTGAAATTGACAAATCTGTCGACCACCCCTAAAGCCTAGCCACGTAAGTGGATGCCGATGTATGAACGCCTATAATTATCGTACTACGTAGCAAGCCTAGACATAGCTCGGTTCATCCTTACAATTTGGAACTTGCGCAGCAGATCTAAATCTTACCATAAGGTGACCATAGCGCGAAAAGTATACACGAAATATAACGTGATAAAGTGAGTTTATACCGCTAGCTTTGATTCTAAACGGCTCTCACTACGTGTTAGACTGTACCAGATGCCAAAAGTGAGGTATAAATCTGCAAAGGACAACATTTATCAGGTATAATAATACTTATGATAACAGATTTAATGAAATAATTCTATATGTCTCGTGAAAATTCGTGGAAAGAATTCCTATCCTGCAAAAACATACCTATCTCAATAAATATCAGTGTAGGATTATATTGTACTTGTATGGGACAAATATTATAAAAAAAAATAACCAGCTAACTGGTAGCTTGTTTCACCTATACTATAGATGCAGTGTAGTTGATTAATGCATAAATACCAGTTTTAACATAACAATTGAAACATGGAATCCCTACCAAGAAACCCATCAACTCCTTATCCGCTTTTCAGAAGTTGATTAACAACGTCAGGACACCGCTATTTCCGTAGATAACTAAATAAATCTGTATCAATTGAAGGCAATCTATATTGTCGCAAAAGCAATGATGGAAAACCGATAAGGACGAAACAAAGCAACAATTGTACCTATACAATTCAATTTAAAATTATTCAGACCATATATGACAGAAGAGCGAAACAAGAAAGCAAATTAAATAATAAGAAGTAACCTTGTGTAACTAGATCCCACTTAAAGAAACAACTTCAACATTTTCTCCAAGGCTTTTTTAAATCATAATATTTCATTCCATCGGAACTTCAATAAAAAGGATTGCTTCAAAACATCTATACAATAATTATATATAGTTTAAAACATAATTTATTTAGACCTTTGGAAACTGTCAATAAAATAAGACCCAAAACATTTAATACTTGTGCGAGACAATGTTTGTGTAAATATTTCAACATACCTAAAAAATCATATTTTCAAAACTACATAGAATAGATTTTATCCTTTCAATAATTGTTACGTACTAGCGTACAGTACATGGGTATTATTACAGATCTATCTCGTGTCGTGTAAAGGAATACAGAGACTCATCCTTTATGTCACGTCAAATGATAAACCTGCCGACGGTCCTGCCTATTTCAAATCACTCAGTGTTTCTGAAAGGCTTACAGTCTGATAACATGTTTGATCCGACAACCCAATCGGAGAGATTGGACGGGCACCAATGAATACCGTCCATTTTCGTGACATTTTCCTTTGCATAGCGAACTTTGTGATTATTACAAAATCAGCATACAGCGCATTGGCTATTGACGTTAAGTGAAAAACGATAGAAAGTCGTTTGGCGAGAAATGACTTTGATTATCTCTAACCAGTCGCCAAAATTTACCAGCCGAGTGAGTCATGTAAGGATTGACTGGCATTGGCTAAAAGGAAAAGTTTTACTATTTTAGTCGAGCTACCGGTGCAAAGGAATATCCTGCTATCGCTTATTATTTTATGATTTTAATGTATAAGACAAGTACCTAACTAATGAATTTTTTTCAAATGTTCAAGTTATCCAGTCCAGACTCTATGCTGCTACTGAGACTGTCTTAAGATAAATGCCCAATAAAACTGTCCCACCCGGGAATCAAACCCTATCCCCTTAATTGGACGTCACCCGTTCCGCGGTACCAATGAGACAGACATAATTAGCATGAAAGCAAACATAGGGAAACACATATCGACAAGGCATCATAAACAGTATCGAAATTAAATGCTATATATTAGTTTGCTACGTCAACAGGGTTAAATTAAGTCCTTGCTTCCAAAAATATTTTAGTTTAATATTGTGATCGAATCTTATGAATATTCATGTTCAATTTAATACCCGTGTTAGCCGTAGCGATTCGCCCTAAAGTAATGCTACTGCAACCGCCTTATCTATAAAATAATGAATAACAATTTTAAACAGGAAAAAAATATGTACCAAGGTATCGGCATTACTTGTGTGTTGTTTTTGAACGCATATGAATAGCTCTTTATTGTTATAATATATTTTTCATTTAAGTGGAAGAGGCCAATGTCCAGCAATTTACACCCCCTATCTGATGATGTTAATTATTTAGTACGTTCTTTTGTAATACAAATATCTGTTTTAAAAGAGAACGGTGTACACGATATCGACGAGAATGTTCATACGTTGCAATGCTCCGATGTGAATTGACTGCGTTATTGTGGCATTTTACTCATACAAAGGGTCCATCCCGTGGCTAGAGCCGGCAATATTACGTAAAGTTCATAGTGAATGCATTTAGTTGAACTTTTTAAATAGAATATAGGGTAGATGGCACTTACATAGCTAATTAAAACATTGTTTAATGTAATTTTTTTTATTTATGATGACACAAGATTCAAAGAGGAGAATAAATTTTGTTTGTGAATTAAAAAACAGCTAACTGTTTTGTACTCAGGTTTTCGGTATTCAAAACATAATTCATGTATGTATCTATATACTATGTGTATAATAGCTTCGCAAAGTCGTTCTACGCCCTAGTCTATAATGCTAACTTAGTAGAAGTCGGCGAATTAAAAAAATATTTACGAAAGAAACTTGATTAGCAGTTTTAGATTTATGTATGTGTACATACATAATATTTTGATATACATATACCATACACTCTCGTCTGTAGCATCGAAGAAGTCGGCAAAGGTAGTACGAGTATATGAATAGCCACGTTTTGCTATGCAAGTCTATTGTAGTTCACAATGTGGCAAATTTCCAGACTGTGCTGTTAATGATAATTTCTCAACATAAAAGCTAATCACACTGGCCAACCGGGAATCGAACTCGAGATCCTTTGATTGCACCATTTATTGTGCAGCGATGTATATATATTAATCTCTATTAGGTTAAAGTTATTTAATAAATATGTACTGCAGCAACATATGCTTCAATTTCCTAAGTTGAGCGTGTAAATAACTAAAAAGTGTAATATTGTGCGTTTTGGGACGGACTAACATGTCTAAAAACATCAACAAAAAATAAAGTAAAATATACCAAACACTCATGAAAATATTAAGAAATAAACTATTTGTTTGGACAAGGCCCCGTGCAATGACTAGTGAAGTATATATTTAATAAAATCTTGATAGTGCGAACAGCGCCTTAATAACATGTCGCGTGTAAAATATACCGATAACGAAAAAATACACATAGAAAAATGAAACGATCAAAGAGATTTTATTGTTCTTCGAAAAAAATTATAACGCGGTTTCATATGAATTATTAACTATCTTTTAATTAATAATTCATATACGTTAATAACGCGCCGGCTGGAAAGTTATTTTAATAGTTTTTCTTTTGTTTTCGTGCGGCGGCATTCCGCGGCACTGATGTATATGTATAGAGCTGCGCGGATAACTGAGATGTGTCGCGGAACTAATTGTGCCGTCAGTTCACCAACTCACTCCCGCTCTTTTTGAACGTTACACTTAAACTTGTTACCGTATTAAATCCTTTCCATAAGGACTCGCGTAATTAAATGCTTCGTAATTGGTCGCTGTTGGAGCGCCTTGTATACGAGTCAGCTTTATTATATAGGTAAACTATGAGGATTTCAATTTTACATACATTTTTAATCGACGTCTTATTTCACACCCAAAAAGCGCACACGTTGAAAATATTATGTACAAATGTCGACAGTTTTCTGCAAATGAAATGGTTTTTAAAATATTTTTTGTCAAACAACATGTCAATATTTAACATCCACCACGTCTCGACATCAAAAAGCCGACACAGAAACGGCGGGTTCGATTGCGACCAGAGGCGTCGGCGCTTCCCGCAAATATTTGTCGCCATACTGAATATTCAACTATGCCACGGCTTGAACTGTCGATAACGTGTTAAAATCAGTTTTCGCTATTAATACATTTTGGGATTGTATTCAAGCCATTTACTTTATTTATCTGACAAATATATGTAGGTACTTGACATTGTTTTTTTAATGAATGAATTCGACTCTTTCTGCTTTAAAATTGCAGGATCAACAATGTTATAATTAACTTTCATCGTGCCTAAAACAGTAAATGACGAGATTAATACACAAAAATTGAATAAAATTATTGATTATATTTTGATTATAGAAAAACTTACTAAACACATGATCACAACGCTTGTTTCTGTATGTGTATTAATCGCAGATGGGGCTTATATTTGTAAGGGTGGGCATTCCAAATCCACAGAAACGATTGACTCAGTGACACAGTAAATCGATCAATAGCGGATACGAATCGGCACCCGGCACAGTGGCCGTGTGGCAGTAATAAAGTGCGCTAGATCGCAGTTCGCGACTCGTGCCGCGTTCCGGCGAGTAATTTTCTAAAATAATCACTCACCACCCCCCGCATTACAGTCTGGACGTCCCGCGCCCCAAGTCTCTGTTAGGGGGCCATCGTTATCGACCAAAAAATTTTATTATGCATATTTTTTAATTTTATTTTTTGTTTCGCTCGCACCCTATCTCAGTAACTCTGGCTTTAAATCAATACCAGCTGCATGTTCGTTGTGCTTTATTTTAGTGTCGTGCGTTTTTGGCGGCTGTTTCACCTTGTGCCAGCGCCTGGCCTGCGATCGTCGTCTAATGGATGCCTCTTTTGCAATCCTTTTGTTTATGGGCCTAATGCACTGTTGTTTTTAGCTTTATACGAATACTAACGGCTCTGGTATATTTCTAGTTTTTGATAGGGCTTGTTTTTTATATTTTTTTCCACTTTTATGTGCGATGGCACCAGTAATATTTTCATCATTTACATAAACATACATACATAAACTCACGCCTGTATTCCCCGAAGGGGTAGGCAGAGGTGCATTTCTGCACCCACATTTCGCCAGGTATGTATCAGTCCCACGTAATAGGGGGCGAGCCTATTGCCGTTTTTCGGGCACATTTCCAGACTCCGTGCTGTTATTGAGAATTTCCTAATGGAAAAACCCAATAACACTTTGCCCGACCCGGGAATCGAACCCAGGACCTCTAGATCGCACGGCACATACTTGTACCACGAGACCACGATTTACTTTAGTGAAAATTTAGAAATGCGCAGGTAACACTGAATGTGGGAAAATCGAATGGTTTTATTTATAAAGTGCCGTCATTTAAGGCCATTTAACCAGCTTCATGACATTCCATACTGCTATATCAGAGCGAACTACTATTCAATACGAGGAACGCTGAATTGATATTTAACAAAAGCCACAACTCCGCGAAAGTATAGGCAGCGAGAATATAAAATCACTTTTCTATTTTCGTGGCTTACTTTTTCGCTTCGTGCGCACTCATCAATCCCTTCGTCCGATGGCGGCGATTCCAAAAAACTTTTTATTCTTAGCATAGCAGATTACTCTTTTGACACCATCTTCGTGAGGTAAAATCCTTTTTTGGAAGTTTAGAATGTCTGAATTTAGTACCGATTTATTAGACAAAAGAAGAGTGTGACACTCCACTATTATAGTTTAAACAAAACAAAAATCTACGGGAAAGTATGTAATATGCTCTAGTTGGTTCTAAAATGGGTGTCTAGGAACGTATTATGAACCATTGCTTTTTGATGCCTTAGAAACTTAAAAAAAATATGAAAATGTTTTTACAGTGTAGTAAAGGGCTTTACAGTTCAGAAAAAGTAGCAGCCCAGGATTAATGACAATCTCTTATTACTGAACACTATCCTCTCGGTGAGATTTTTTAGTTTAAAGACTATAAAGGATTAATGATAGAAAGCTTGCCCAGAGGGGCAAGTCGAACGTATACGTTATATAACGTCTCTCGTTCCGACGTACCATACGTTGCACATTGCACTGATATACAAAATAGAAAAGACGACAATACTGTTGGTCAGTTAACAAATTACACACAACAACGTCAAAGCAAGAGGAAGCGGCAAAAACCGCCGCTATTACGTAAACGCGTAAACGCCGCGTGGGCATTTTCCGCCACCTTTATTTTCAAGTATTAAGCATTTAATGGGAACGTCCGTGCCTGGTTCCCGTCACGGAACGCCACTGAATTGAAGCTTCATGTGGCGGAATTGAACCGAATGATGTAGCGCGTCACATTGACGTAGGCCGGAAGCAAGCTCTTGCGATTTTCTTATTAAGCGGTGCTCCTACATCGTAGGTACTGTTTGTTTTAGTCAACTTCTTAGAAGATATATTGAATGTGAATAAATGTTCAATCTTTGTGCTGTAATCAATTGTTGGTTCCGGGGCATTGTGTGCTGCGTGCGTATGATAGGTCTCAAGTTCGATTTCTTAGTCGAAATTGCCAGATAAACGGAAACAGGATTGCCTACTATTACGTTTACATACTATTACGTTACTATATACATTTTATATAGGTAGGTTAGTAGGTGTGAATACACCTATCTATATTACGTGCATGATAGATACAAAATTAGTGATGGCATTACAAAAGCAGCGATGGCCTCGAGGTTTAGGCGCGCGGTCGAGAATTTCGGCGGTCGCAGGCTAGAACCCCAGGCACACACCTCTGACTTTTCGAAGTTATGTGTGTATTCACAATGAATTATCACTTGCTTCAACGGTGAAGGAAAACATCGTGATCAGCTAGTGTATATCCGGTTTTCGGGGGGGCTTCAGTCATGGTGAAAGGATGACCGTGCCGGCATTTTTTGGCCGGTTTGTCGCGGTCGGTCCTTTGGTCACCATGGCATTAGTCCCCCAAACTTCTTCACGAGGTGAAGTGGTATTCGGCCGGCATGATTGTGTCAACCAACGGGAGATCATCTCTCGCTGGTCGGCACTTTTTCTGGACCCCATTACGCTTACCATCAGGTGCAATGGGGTCACTTTGCCGTGCCAGTATAAAAAAAAAAAAAAAAAAAAACCTGCACACCTAAAAGTTCTTAGGAATTTCTTAGGTGTGTAGTCTGCCAACCCGCACTAGGCCAGCGTGGTGGACTAAGGCCGAAACCCTCTCAGTTGTAGAGGAGGCCCGTGCCCAGCAGTGGGACGTATTTGGGCTGATGACGAAATACAAAATTTTAAAAATGTTCAAAGAGATAAATATTCCGATAAACCCATGCCAATTCAAGAAACGTTAATTTTAAAAGGTACGTAACTTTTTATTAAAAGTACTATTATAGTGAGTATTCTAACCCGTATTAGTCCAGAGTGATGGATTGAAGCTTAGCCGATCTCAATCATTAAACATTGAAGGTAGGAATATCTTCAACGTCAGTACGTGTATGTAACTTATGAATATGCCAGTCTTTATCCAAAAAAATAAGATGTTAGCCAAAACATTATAAAAGCTAGTGTCAAGAATATGAAACTATGCTTTTCAAATTACATTTCTCATTAAATGTTTATGACAGCATCAGAAAGCACGACGTTGGACCTTAACTCATATTGTGGATTACGATCTCATAAATTTGGCAGGAAGGCGCAGTATGCAAGCCGCTTTTATCAGGTATCTGAGTATCTGTTGTCAGAAGTTGCGTAGAGGCATTTGTCCAGAAGAAAACGCCTTTTGCTGATAATAATAACTGACAGCCAAAGTTTTTTAATTCACCCTCATTGTGACTGGCATTGTAAGTAGAAGGGGGAAGTATACACTCATTAGCCGAATCAAATTTTGCTTGCTCTTTTACTTCCAAATATTTAGATTAAGGAAAAATAAAATGTACTTGCAAATATCCTTTAATTATCTTTTAACAAGGAATTATAGAGCAAGCTGTCGTGACCAACTAGTTATCTCTTGGACAAATGCTATTTCAAACGGAATGATGGATCGATATTTATTTGCGAGAAAGAAGCGATCCCCAGGAGCTATCCTTTAGCGCACTCCAGAGGTCTGTTGTAGTATTGTTGCATTATCACAAAGAGTCTCAAACCCTTTGACAACTATTGAGAAAACACTCAACCATTTAAAGGACTATTATTATTAAAGGAATATTATATGGGGATTGAGTATTTATGTATACGCAAAAACGGCTTATACATCGGTTCGACGAACACTGTACGTCACGTTAAATTGTAGGGCACCATGAAATTTGTGAAACACCAGTATTGAAACTAACTGTGTCTGAAGGAAAGTGAGAAAAGCTGTTATTCCCCATATTCAGTGCTGTCGTGTACCGAAAGGTATTATGACCCCTAGGGTATGTAGCAAAAATCATAAACCGACTAAAATCTCTATAGCCCTAACCATTAATTAAAACCTTTGATGTATTCTTTATAATTCAAATATGAATATTATTGTAAATATCTGCCATAGGATGCCTGAGATTAGACATCGGCTTACAAAAACTTCATTCAGAACTATTGAAACTGGCCGATATCTCCGGGCTTCCTAGGAGCCGAATACAGTCTAACTAGTTTTATAATGATAGTGCAATAATGCGGATGATATATGCTCATACACATTTCTCGACTGCCTCGTGGTCTCGCGGTACAAGTATGTGCCGTGCGATCTAGAGGTCCTGGGTTCGATTCCCGGGTCGGGAAAGTGTTATTGGGTTTTTCTATTAGGAAATTCTCGGTAACAGCACGGAGTCTGGAAATGTGCCCGAAAAACGGCAATAGGCTCGCCACCTATTACGTGGGACTGATACATACTTGGCGAAATGCGGGTGCAGAAATGCACCTCTGCCTACCCCTTCAGGGAACACAGGCGTGAGTTTATGTATGTATGTATGTATGTATGTACACATTTCTCATCACGTCCTAATTAAAAGTATGAAGTTACAATTGATAACTGATTCCGTTTTCAGGCACCCTCGGTAACATCATAGGTTGAAATGTGAATAAAACTATGAACATGAACATGTCGTTGTATGTAAAAGCAATTCAAAAGCTCGCATAACTACTAATCAAGTAAGGCAACGTAGCAATTCACCAATAGACAATAAATAATTCAGTCGGCAATCACGAATCACGATTATTTTCTTTAAAACTAAATGCACAGGGTTCAATCGGCCTCTATTAAGGATAATTTCACAATAACAGTCGTGCGATCGTTTTCTGTCCTTGATTTTAATTTAATAAGAGTATGCAAGTTTTGCGGTAACGTCCGTGGAATACGAATTAACTGAATGCATAAGATATTAAATTACTACTTCATACATTATACTTGATTAAGCAGTATATGTATGTATGCGGGTCAATTTGTATTTTATGCATATATTTATTAATAATTATTATAACTAATGTACCTATATACACATACAGTTGTATTTATAAATAACTGGTGATCTGGGACAAACTCTGCTCGGCGAGTATTCAAACTTGTTTAAGAAGCGATATATGAGGACGCATCGGAACGGATTCTCCCTCTACCTTGAATCTTTCATGGCCCTTGCCTTGCGACTCATCATCTATCATGTCATATACCTTCCCACCATAGATAAAGAACCCAATATAAATTGAATAATGAAATTGAGAATCCTTGCCATAACTTTCATTTCAAAATACTTGGCCAAGGTTAGTTATTATAGTTTATTTATATATAAATAAATTAACCTAACCAACAACACTACATATAATTTTGTTTTGAAATCAATTTAACTTAATATAATGTTTAGTATGATAATATCTGATATGTGTGTCATTTACATGTTTAGTTAGGACAAGTAACTCTTGCTACTTGGTCTGTTTAAAGGCGCGGTTTGCCGAATAAGCTATCGCGTATTCGGAATCACATGCATTCGCGAACGACCCTATTGAGACGGAACGCACATTTGAGAGATATTCAGAAACAATATTTAATAACGACATTCGAACTAACACTCAGCAACACAGCCGAATTTCTTATAAACTGTACCCAACGCAGGTAGTTTCAGGGGCCAGGTGGAATTAATAAACGCATCTATTGAGGTATAGATTCATAGATATTTCTATTCAAAATATTTGTAGAAAAAATAATCGCGTGGTGGCAATGGAAGGCACGCAAAAGGGAGTAAAGAGTTTTCGATGTAATAGATTCCGAAGGGAAAATCCAGACCGGACCGCTAGACTTTCATATTAGAAAACTACAAACAAAACAGGTGACCGTTTTTTCGCAATATTCAATATCAAACATGGAGTGCGGTTTATCAGAGCCATGTTTAGATTTCACTACAAACGGTTCACCGGTGGCTTTTATTTACACACACAGACAAAACTGCTACCTAATGGTAAGTGCAATGCGGTCTATAGTATCTATAGTTTCAGCCGAAAAAATAATAATATTGGGAGCGACGATTGACGACCGAATTGGGTTAAGAGGCTTTCTAACCTCAAAAATACAGGAACATAAAGATTCTTGCGCTAAAAAAAATTAATCTTAATGATATAAAATACTGATCTTACTCTATAGACTACAGATGGTATTTATATTAAAATAATCGACCATTCGCAAGAAATTAATGGATAGACCAATGTCAAAAATCACATTATGTTTAAAAGCCAAAAATATTCTCGCGGGAAATTAATAAGACATTATCTTGTAATTTGAATGAAACAGGAACATATTATTAATCTAATGTTTAATTTTGTTTACGAACTAGTTTGCAACACTTTTATTTGCATCGAAATAGCGCGTTTGAACTTTATTAACATTTTTGATGAAAATGTCACAGGTGTACAGGTGACGACTGTTCAATGGAATTAAAGTTTCCCAAGATAATTGTAAGTGGATTGCAATGTATGTGCATAAGTATTCATTGTAAACTGACCTTTCCCTTTATTGATAGA
The DNA here is from genome assembly GCA_907164795.1 of Hemaris fuciformis. Taxonomy (NCBI): domain Eukaryota; kingdom Metazoa; phylum Arthropoda; class Insecta; order Lepidoptera; family Sphingidae; genus Hemaris; species Hemaris fuciformis. The sequence continues at coordinate 17,261,969 of OU015431.1, read as the reverse complement.
TAATGTTTTGAGTATTTTTTTTAAAGGTAAGTTGCAAATCGATATATATATATATATATATATATATATATATATATATATATATTTTTATGAAACGCCGGGCAACACTAAATTTGTTTTGAGAAAAATTGATCGGTGAGCGCCGTTTTGTGAGCACTGAGGAATTTTTGTTTCTTTTACGTGGTGCTGTATTATACAAACACAAACATGCGTTACATGCCGCGAAACAGGGGTAAGCCACACTTCGTAGTAGAGTGAATAAATTATATATTAAAAAAAAATAGGCCACTGCGGGCATGGCCCTGATATATGCTTCAAAGTGACAGCACCACGTTGATATCGTTAGTAATGTTTACATCATTCAAAAATACTCCTAGAGCACATTTAGGGATTTCCTTTGCCTTTAAGTGAACTAAGTACAATAATTAACTATATATTGGAATTTCGAAAAGACAGTACGATTTCCGATATGCTATTCCGTCCTTCGACCTGATAACGATACACAGTGCACACAAATTCGCAAAACACTACCCCCGATTTTTGTGACCTAAATAAGGAGCCCTTTCGCATTTTTTATGCAAGGAAAATCAATAATGCCAACATAATGCAGCGCGAGTCAGCTGTTGCTGGCGTTGGGAGCTCGTCGCTTGCGCAGTTTCACTGAATTCGGTCTGCGCGCACCAAAATGGCCGACCCACGCTCATTCGGCCCATTGTGTGAATTACAATTGAAACGACCCTCCCCGTTATAAAAATCCCGTGTACATCCCTTGTGTATTTAGATTAGCTTATTGATAATGCTTTTGTTAGTTGCGGATTTTGAAATTACAACCAGAACGAATCGCGGGGAGTCGAAATAAGGCTTTAGCGTCCAAATCTATAAATGAAAGTGCTTGACACTTGTTCCGTGATAACAATATTGAATAATAGCGTATTTTGTTCGTTACTTCTCTAATAATAAATATCGTTTAGCCGATGCATTGCTGATTGCGGGCGCCTGAGAAGTATCCGCAAGTTACATTTTAAGATTTTTTATAAATTTAATTGTGAATGCTGCCACGCGAGACCAGTTTTTCGATTTAACGCTAGCTGATTGATATTTGCAATCAATAGGGTTTGGTGTTTTGATAAAAACCACGTTCATTAACGAGCAGCATGTGGTGACATTCTACAAGTACTTGCGTATCATTCATTAATCAACAAAGGGCAAAAAATCTAAGGCACTTAGTCAACGGTCACCAAGCTATGATTATTTTGCTAATTGAATGAAGAAGTTGACCACTGGTGTAACATCCGCTTATTTATACACATACAGCGATAATCCTGTTTTGTTTTAGTGGAATCATTTTAAATGTACGTTGGTACATACCTAAACATAATTCCTATGACATCGATTCTCTGACTACGTAGTCACGGACGGCTTTTCTCTACGATTTAGAGACTACGAGTAGCGTCTCTAAATAAATAAGCGTCTCTAGCTTTAATCGATTACAGTGGGAGTCGTTATTGATATATTTAGTGGTAGAATTGTTAGGTTTCACGCTTTGGGCAACTCTTAGATTTGCAACTTTGTCCATGATGTTTTTACTTATTGACAAGGAATTAGTTATTCATCTCTCGTATATGCGTTCCTTGAGTGAACTTAAGGCGAATTTGAAAATCCGGGGCAACCGTCTCAGTCACCGCTCGGGCTCTGCACCACTGAGCTATCATGTACACGGAAAATTGCCGCAGCTTGCGTTTAATATTTCATTTAAATTATTTGGGGTGCATATATCAGAGGGCCTCGTTGCTGTTGACGGATGCTTTTTCATCAACCGCCTTAGAGGGAACGGGTTCAAATTCAAATACTGACCGCACATAACACTTTACAGCCGGCTTCTTGCCCGCTGCTATACGGGCTGCCAATTGAATAACTAACGAAAAACAAAACAACAAAACAATAACGTCACATTTTATAACTTAGAATGAAACGAGTCGTATCAACATCGGCAGGTGTACCTGGAGGCTAAATGGTAAGTCGTGACAAATATTTCATTCTACTATTCACTGACATAAGGATGGTGCTAACACCAACACTACAATATTAGTTGGTTTAGTATTTTAAAGTGTGTAACCTGCACACAACAACATCCTCGCGATGTTTTTCTTCACCGTTAAAGTACGTGATAATTCATTATGGATAAACACATAACTTCCGAAGAGTGTGTGACCGGAGTTACGCCAACCGAGATTTTGACTGGATCGCGCGCCTAAACCTCGAGGCTTCTACGACTTCTAAAAAAAACAGTAATACTAGTCTATATTATAGTTTGCTTACTATTTCATGATCTCATTTGAGTCGAATGTATCATTCATAGCTGTTTTTTTTGTACCAGAACGTCGGACTAATGAATTGAATATGAGAATCCAAGTTCTCAGTTTTGCAGTGGGTTCAGAAGTTAGGTGGCCCCCTGTCCTTCGTTCAAGACGAAAAATAATAAAGGTTCGATAAGCTATTAGACGAAACTGTAAACTCCGCCCTAATTATTTGTATTTAAAATGTAATTAACAGACGACGATTTGAATAATTATAATGAATAAAAAACGACTTTTCCAAGTTTTCAAATGGATCATTAAATATAATTGTTAAAGTTCTATGTGAACGATACTGTATTGTATACAATTAACGGGTAATTCGTCCGATATAGTGATTAAAATAAAATGTTTGGGTAATTATGCACCTCGCTTGCTTCCTTTTCGCTGCAGGACGGTTGGTGATATTTCTACACAGCAAAGGATGTACCCGATTGTTACCCATAATTAAAAAAAATGATTCTTTATGTTATATTGGATTTATCTCACAAATACTTTAAAAAAAAAATTAAATTAAGCTCATAGAGCTACAAAAAGTATCTATATGCAACGTAATAAAAAGCGAGTCAAAATACAGCACAGAACATAACGAGTCGCAATGAGTTAAAACATAAAGAAAAATATTTTAACATCTCTCGAGGTTGGGGAGCTAACTAGCTTTATTTAAACGCGCACCGCGGGATACATGAAAACACCACATGAAAAACTCAGCACTCGTATGAAACGACACCTCACAAAGAATACGGCGTGAAGATATACCAGTTGTAGTGCCTTAATTACGTCATTTCTATGTTAATCACATTTAAATGCGAGGTTACAACACGCCGCCGGCGCGGCCCGGTTGAAAAGGCCCTCTCATTAAATTAGTCCAGTGGTTGGAGCACTATGGCTTCACTTAACTTACGCCCCGATTGACGCAAGTGTGAAACTCGCTCTCTCGAGCCGCGCCGTATGAATTGCCGAACACTGCCTGAATGCGTTCTATAGAGGTAATAAACGCGGCGAGGGTTATGCTGGTACTTTTTGCACCCGCCACCGGGGCACGGTTGGCGACGTGTCGGACAGTTCATTCTGTCTACAGTTCGTTTAGTTTTTCATATACTGTTAGTAGCAAAACGCACGGCAACGTGCTTCAACCAGTGTTGTATAATCATTCAAACCGCAGTCACTGTGACAAAAGCGCTGTTTAATATTAAATATTAATAAAACGGTTTGAGAAATATTTAGGAAAAGAAAAAATTCGACAGCCTCTGACGCGTAGTTGGCTCGACACCACAAATATTTGTTCATCAAATATTTTTTTAGAGTCCGGGCGTGTGTGTCCTCGAAAAAGTTTTTCGATACCTACAACCAAAAACCTGAATCTTAGTTGTAGTGTTAGAATTAAGTACATATGTGTCTTTTGTGTGTATTTATCATCGAAAAAAAGAAAAGCATACAAGACACGCGGCCGCAATACCAAGAACGTGGATTCCCAGCTGCAAGTAACTTCTTAAAATCTCCTAGTTGATCTGTGAAGCGGTCTCTGCTTTAAAATACTAATTAAATTCCTAATGCGTATAAACACGTATTAACAGACTATCATCATCATCAGCCCGTATACGTCCCACTGTTGGGCACAGGCCTCCTCTACGACAGACAGGGTTTAGGTCTTAGTGTGTGTGATATTAATGTTTAAGATTTTCCAGGCATAATACAAACGAAACTGAATGAAACTGGTTGATGTTGACATTTATACAGTCCAGTACATAGATCTGTTACAATTTTCATTGAGATTGAAAAGTTGCGTCTAGCCTTTGTTTATTTTGAAAGGTGTAAATTTCAGCTTCAAATAAGCATTACAACAACGGCGTAGTACACGTGTAGTTACATTCAGTCTCGATTACTGTGATCGTGTACCTGGGTTTGACGTGGGGTGTGAAAGTGGAGGGGGAAGGTTAGTGTTTAATGTACGTCGCCGCTTGAAGTGCTGTGATACGGCGATAGCCTTCATTCCTTCTAAGCTTTAAACATTAATGGGATGTGAACCACTTCTTTAATGTTATAAAAAGACGCTATTTTATCTAAATACAAAATCATTGAAGCTACCATGAGAGATTTTGTTTTGGCAATATTCTCAACTTAGAAAGAGAAGCAGTGCAGTTTAGTTTGGAGAGAGAGAGATTTAGAGATCGCAGGTTCTGTGCCCTAAGTGTAGATTTTAAGTTCGATTAGATTGTAGATGTTAGTTTTTAAACAGATAGCTACACGCATAGATTACACTGTGCAAAGATGTAATGTCAAACACCTTAGACACATTTGGCATACGCCTAAGCCTGTTCTAAATTAATTCCAATTTAAAATGTGTTAAAACCTGAATTAAATTGAAACATTTAAATAACACAGAAAGGAATTATGACTGAGGAGAATATATGACTGATTATTTGTATTTAATTTTAATAAAAAAAATCCCTAGACATACAAATTTGTTATGCTCGAATAGACACGATTGTCGCCGAAAATGAGATGTATACACAGGCGTGGAGAGTAAAAGGGTGGGTGGCGCGCGCAAAGCGACACATATAATTGAGGTACTGGGGGACAACGCGTTATTCGCGTGTGACGCCTGAGCATCAGAAATTATCACAAGAGAAGCCGACAAAGGGCGCGGCGGTTTTGCCACACTGAAAACATTCACAACGCACCATTAAAGGGAGTAAATCTAGTACTTTTATAGCACTAACCCAAAGCTTTGCGTCTCGCTGTGAACCGAGCGCGTCAGCCGCGCTTTACTTCAAATCGAGCGACAATCCTAACTTACACGAGGTGTTGTACCATGGTTTAGGGTTCCGTGCTCGTCATACAATATGTAAAAATTTCAAAAGACGAATACTCGACATTACATCGTTTATCGTAGATTATTTAACTCTAACTTTGAACCCCGTCGAATTTGCAAATCGTGTATCGATTGAGCCTGTGCTTTTGCGTTTTTGTAATATAATACAACACATATTATGTTGATATTATTATGTATGTATATAATCCTTTTCAATAGAAATGTTTTACATTCCTTTTGTATATCTACCTTAGTATTATTAATTACAAAATTATCCAAAAATCTCGATTAACGTATTTCGAATAGACGCATGATAGAAATATCTGTTACTGTTGAAGTTAACGGATGATACAGTACTACAGTACAGTATTGCGAGTACATTCAGCCGTGCAGTGAAATGTGGATTAAATGAAGTGCATCGGGAACCCAGCGGCACGCGCGTGGCTTCTGCTTACCCGCGGGTTTTGTCTGGCTCGCGACTCAGCCGCCGGTCGTCGTGAAAGGGTTGTTACACACGCCGCTTGTGTCTGCCGTTATTAAAAGTATGCGACGGTGCAAGCTCCTATATAAATAAAGTAGTGATGAGACGCGTCGCGCGCCGTAACGCTGGTGGACGCGACACAATGACGTCTTTTATGTAAATATCCTGTCATTGCCATGTGTCTTCTGTCAATTGAACGTATTGATTACTATGGTCATCCTATAATGTTATTCATTTGTTTTCATTAAATATTTTACAGCATAAATTCGTTTTTGCGAGAGATATACAAAATATTGGTAGACTGGTTTGCCAGCGGCTTAGTTTACGTCATCAATGTTTTAAAAGTAATCTATGAGTAAAAAAATATATTGAGATGTATCGGAAGTTATAACCGTTTTTATCTATCTCCTCTTTCTCGTCTATCTTTGTACTAGAAATCATAAAAACATGTTTAGCGGTTGAGATGTAAAAGCGTTACAGTCTTTTTCAGATTTATAATATTAGTAAAGTTGACAGATATGTGGCTTTCCGTTTCGTGTGGCCTAAGTTTCACAGGCCACATAATTATTAACATTAACATGATACATAATTAAAAGTCATCGTCAATCATGCACATCAATGTCGTGATGAAAAAACACATACCAGAGTCGGATGTCTAGTGCCCAAAATGAATAGTATCACTTTTAATTACGTACGAGTTCGTTCAGTGGGGGCGAATCTTCTAATTAGTAGAAAGTCACCTGCCACAACTTTACAAGTCTTCGGATTTATTGCAACAAATTGCGAAGAATTGTACAAAAAATATCAGTCCCAGCAAGTAACGCAATTGAAGTAAATAAAAAGATTTTTCCATCCGGCCAACCAGTCATCGGGCAACTGAATCACGTGAATAATAGTGACATCACTAAAATAAACATACACGAGCCGCGGCATAAAATAAAAGCATTCGCAGACTGGGAGCGCGAAAGGGGTAATCGCGGTTGGGCTCACAAAACGTTCATCGTTTGTGCAACCTTAAAAGAAGCTGTTGCAGCCATGAAATGCTATGTTAACTCGCAATCATGTATTTATATTTTACACGCCAAAGGAAACTTACACATCGGCGTATGTGAGAATACTGTTTCATCTTTTCAAAAGAATATACTACTGGATTCATGGTGTCACCAATTTTATGCTACTAAATATTATAGGCTTGTAACCATCTCGACCACAAATGTGAATTTAATTTATAGTTCGCTGGTGTGGACATTACTAGCGTTAGAATTTGGTTTATTATTTAAATGTTGCATAAAGGTGTCATTATAATTTAGTTGTCGGTGTTTTTAAAGTTACGCGTTCAACACGCATTGAAACATAGTTACGGATAAAGACGTTTAGATTTTCTTCTAATTTAATAAAATTTTCAATGATGAAGATAGAAGTAGCATATACTAGAAGTTGAATGTATTTATAATTTGATTCGTGTTAATGAAATATAAACTGTTTACTTGAGAGAAAACGTATCAAATAATAAAATATAAGGTATAATATCGCATTTTTTGAGTGATGTAAAATGAAACTGATTAAGAATTTAAAAATATGGCAGAATGGAAGAGACTATCGAGCAAATATTATACCACAATTTTCCGAAACATTCAGCAGTAAAACGTGGAATCAGTTAAAATAATCAAGTACTTACCGCGCCGCTTCAGACTGAACGAATGGTTGCGGACACTTACCTGTAATAACAAAAGAAAAACACATTAAATAAAAATACAATCCAGAGAAAAAGTTTCGAACACAACTAAAAAACTATTTAAATTATGTTATTCTTATTTAAAAAAAAAACTGTCTTTAAACTTCGTTGGCACTCAAAGGTTGGCCCGCCCGTCCGTCCGCTGGAGATGGGCTGGTCTCTATGTAATTAGACCAATTTAAATCTTAATTAATATTAATTGTCCAACGTCGGAACGAATCTGTCGCATAAGGACGGCCGGGGAAAAAAGTCTTTAAGAAAACATTACATTTTATTTAATTAAAAGCGTTAAATTTAAAAAGAATCAAATTTGGAACGTCCCGGTGTGGCGCTCGGCGCGTCGCCTTTGTAAGTTTGAAGCGCACTCGAGGGCAGGCGTCGAGATGCAGTGAAACATAGTGAAACGTAGCACCGTTAAGACTTTTCGCCGCGAGAGTACAGTAAAATAATACGGACTTTTATCATCGCCGAGCACAATGTTGTCGCTTCAATACAATACGACGCCCTGTTAGTACTCTTAATACGGATGTAACATTTATTATTCTATTAAATTATAAGGTCATTTTATACCAACGTGTGCTATAAGTGCTTTATGAACGATTTCCTTTTGTGCGCACAAATGAAGTTCGTTCCTTAACATTCCGAATAATCTTTAAGCTTTAAATCTTTATTTAACAAAAGCAATTTCACATTTAATGAGAATATTCAATATACTGATCTCACTATAACAATAATTATAAACTAGACATTACACAATTAACATGTAACGCTTTTGGTTTTCTATGAAAGTACAGCCACTTGATATCATATAGTGGTTTTATTTCATGTTTCATTACTCTGAGTACAATTTATTATTCATAACAAATCAGAATCATTTCTCAATTTCAATGGGTAATGTAAAAAGCGTACATTTTGCTACAGTAAAGTTGAGTTACACCTAATTCCAGAAGTTAATAAAATTGCAGATACAATAGGTACATCTTAATAAGTTTTATCGCCTCCCTCATAACCGTAGTATAAGTACGTCAACGCTGGCATATCTCACTATGATTTATAGCTTACGGGGCCATCCACAGATAGTATTTTACAGTGATCATAATCATCGTCATCATCAGCCCATATACGTACCACTGCTGGGCACGGACCTCCTATGCAACTGTGAGAGTTTAGGCCTTAGTCCACCACGTTGGCCTAGTAGGGGCTGGCGGACTAAACACCTAAGAAATTCTTAAGAATATGTTTGAGGTGTGCAGGTTTCCTCACGATGTTTTCCTTCACCGTTCACCGATAAATAATTCATGACGAATAACATAATTTGGAAAAGTCACCGGTGTCCGGGTTTGAACCTGCGACCGCCTAAATTCTCTACCGCGCTAATCCTCGAAGCCATCACGACAGTTATCATAATAAATAAGGCAATTAAAATATGAATAAAATATGAACACAGTAGTCCATTTAAGCAATTAATAAATCTACATTGGTCAATACTCTATTTATGAATTACAATTCCAGGGCAATGAATAATGTAAAGAGCAATTGAAAAAACTCTCAGAGTATCGTAACAAACACCCTTGACCTCTGGCCTCCTCCTCCCATTCCAGTTCCTCCCTCACCTTATACAACTACGTTATTATTTTTAATTTACACCCGCTCATTTTATTTGTTTTTTAATATTCTTATTGCAGTTTCAGCTGTTCTTTTAGGGTTGGCGAGTATAATTATCGTAACGGCCATTAATTCTGCTTCTATTGGATCTCATTCAGTTTTTTGTCTCTATTTTTAAGTTAATAATGAAGTAACGATGATTAATTCCTTCGTTTCTAATATGAAACAATGTTAAACGCGGCAAAAAATGCACAGAATAAATGTTAGTCATTTGAATACTTAAATGGATTGGTAACTTGTAACACGATTATAGAGAAAGAATCGCCCGTGTCTCGTTACAAAAATAAATCCAACTTCACTTCAATTCTCAGTAACTCTCGTTGGAACTTTGACATTTGTTTCGAATGTAACATGATTGTAAAACTTTTAACAATTCATACTGAATATTGATGCAGTTTCGGTTTTATGCATTGCTTACTGTATTACAGAGAGGGGTTATTCCTTAGTTCACCACACTGGCTTAGTGCAGCTAGGCAGACTATATCCGCCTAATTGCTTTTTGAGTCTTAGGTGAGCTACGGTGAGCTACGGGGGTGGGATGGTCCGTAAATGGATTTTCCCCGCAGGAAAAAAAAAAAAAAAGAGGTGAGCAGGGTTCTACACAATATATTCATTTAACAATGAACAAAAATTCATTATGAATGCATACTTAACTTCGAAAAGTCAGGTGGTGTGAGTTGAACACGTACCATGAAAGACAGTTAGTTTTACATAATTCCAATCAATTGTTGTCTAGCCCTAACGTAACGACCGCCCGCTACCCTCAGCATTCCTCGTACCGCGTGCTACCATATGGACTTTCAATGTTATTATACGCACTGCTTAAAACAAACTGATGAAATTATGTTAAGATTCTCCCAAAGCGAGTTGGATCACGAAAATGTGCTAGATATGTTTGTGTTATTTCTTCTATTTGTTTGAACTCTAACTAAAAATCCAGATTCTGCTGATTTTGCTTCCCAAACCACTAGAAATGCCCTCGCAGAAGATTAAGATTCGATTTCCGTACGGACCTTAATGTGCCCTCGATTTATGCAGGTCAATTTGATTGGTCTAAGTTATCTATAGAAGTAATTCTAGTTTAAGGAAACGATATTTTTTTATCTATGTTAAGGTCCTCGCCCTGGCAGTCAGATTTAAATTTAAGGTATACGAAAACCTGATGTAACACATCGACAGCCCTAAAAACAACGGTGTACGTGAATACAGGGTCGGTAACTGCATGCACTCACAAACAAGCCAGTAGCCAGATGTCATCTTTTTCCTCATCCAGTAACGGAACCGAACGGTTAATGTAAGACAATGCGGTCGGCATGGAATCTGCCGCGGTCGCGAGCCAGACTAAATCACCAGCGTTGGGCCCTGTCGCACTACCGAAAGTGTACTACAGGTCTCTGACCATATTCGGAATCAGTGACTTGAACAAATATAATTGGACGTACATAACTTTTGAATCACAGTACAACTCGTATCGGTAAAAATACGATCAATAAATACTTTAAATACGCAGAATTATATTACAGTCTCTAGTTGCCATCGGTTACATTCTTCATCAATAATTACCACATAATTCGCGGAAAGAGATTACAAAGTGTGCGTAAGCTTTATCAAAGGTAAAGAATATCAATAGCCTGTGTTTGAATTCTGAACCATGAATTTCAAATTGTAAATATGCCAGAAGCGTCATGTTGAGTATTCTTGGAAACTGGTGGATGCAACCAAGTACATTATTTTATAATTGTTAAATTATGCATAAAACATCTTATGGTCTTATCAGAATGGTTAAAATAAAAATAGTGCTTTCGTGGTTGGTATGAGGACTTGCAATTAGGCGAGCAACCTTGTCAGTTACCGTCTCTACGATATAAAATTTTAAATATAAATGCTATCAGTATCAACTACGAAACTGCAACGCATAGCGCGTAGCTTGCAGTGGGCGCATGCGCATAGCCCGCACCCGCACACATCGATAACATTAATTATAATAATAATTTTAAAACTCGTCAGGTACAATATGTTGCATTTAAAATGTGTTGAGTAAAAGTGGCACGCGTTCGACACGCAGTAATGAGCTGTGTGGAAAATGGACCGCGACGCCTATGGACATAATGGAAAAACAAACAATACGTACCGAGAAAATTCACTCGTAAACACTGTTCTAAGAGCAACTAAGTGCGGGCGTTAATTATTAGTTTAAGTATTCATAAAAACGTACGTTTACGCCAAGCCCAGACTGAGGCGGAAGCCGGCAAAAAGTGTTATTTCGACTTTATGGTATCGGGCCGCAGCTGGCGAGTAGGCTCGCCTCACACACGCCGAGCGAACGCTGCTAGCCGCCGCTAAACACGCGTTTTGTCCAAATGTATAGAAAAAAACATTTGTAACATATTCAAGTTCCAAGGAAACTTTGGTCACTCATTACAATCAGTGCCTATTCATTCGCTGGACGGAGTAGCCTGTTCATGGCAAGCATTTTTATTTATTTTAGATGTTTTGCTTTGCAGTCTGCAGAAATGTCAAATTTTTCATAAAAAGAACCTAATTGCTGAAAACCCAAAGCAATAAATACTGTATAGGTCAAGATTTAAAAAAAAACTAATTCCTTTACAAATAGCAAGTATGTACATACATATATAGCCCACCCATAATCCTATAATAAATATTATTGCATTGTATAGGGAAATAATATGCAAATTTTATGTTTATACCACTTTTAATGTACGCCTTCCAAATTTATTGTTCAAGAGTTAACATTAATTTATGTAATGTCAGATATTGAAAATTCAAAGAGAGAGCTAAAAGTATCCTAGAAAAGCTTTCATGTTTTAAAGTTTATACTTTTATATTGGAACTGATTTATTAACTGTTTATGGCAAGGGCTAACAACTTCAATTCCCATATCGACACACATTATTGTAATGTCCATAAATATTTGCTGAAGCATCATCATAATTTCTACACTTTTTTATAACAATCATCTCTGGGTGGAAGCTACTAGAATGACCTACTGTTAATTGCTTGTTAAGAATTTGATCTGCTAGCTATGAAAAGATGCTGAAATCATAATAAGTAACTGGCATTAAACAGTTTCAACTTCCAGCAATGATTTTATAATATTTAATTATAATGTGAAGCTCACTTAAAGTGTAAATAACAATGTAATCGAATTTATTTTGAAACGCTCGTGCACCGGCCGCCTTACTGCCGCGCCAACTATTTATTTTGTATTACACAGCCGGTCGTCGTCTTGTCTGCCTGTCCGTCACAAGTGGCGGTCGCCGGTCGCCGAGCGCGTCACCACCATATTGGAAACGTTTTATATTTAATTTATATTAAATTATACGGAATACATAGCGATACGCAAGTACAAGTTTTAGAATATTAATAATTTATCATTTGCAGTGGCCTCTAAAGCAATTTGTACGCCAGACAAATTACACTTATCGTAGATTGTAATGTTGTTGTAATAATATGTTGGCATCACAAACGATGAAATAAATCTCAAATAGACGGACTTGTTTAGACAAATAGTATATATTATAAAGTTGAATGGAACACGCGTGGCAAAAAAGTTTTTTTTTTTTTTAATAAGGTAAAACGATCTTACTAATACTATAAACATTTAAGATCACCAACAACTCTAAGAGATAGGTGCGTATCCTTTCTCAGAAAGTAACATAATGGAGATATTGGTTGTCACTGACTAAGTATATTAAATTCCTTAGTTGAAGTAAATTACGTTTATTGTGTCTGCTAAGCACCACTTAAAGGGCACAAAATAGCCCATAACTACATAACTTTTTTGTTAAATTCTATACATTAATAAAGAGAAAAAGTCAGAGTGAATTCCGCGCACCGCAGTTAGTATGTACACATTTTATTCACTCATTAAAAGTACGTGTTAAAAATATAATATAAAGAATTACAACAAAGCAACTGTAAATCAAGTTCCGAGAAAATGCGTTGCGCATTCGCATTTCTTCTCTCTTACAAATTATAAAACCGTCGGGCGTTTATTAAAAGCTATATATTTTAATTCTCACCCGCGCACCGAGTTGACAGGCCAGATTATAAATAAAAAAACTCTATATAAATATATATACAATGTCTTTGTCTTGGGTGTTTTATGAGCGAGACTTTTATGAGCGCGGGTTTGCTTGCGTTTGCATTCGGTGCGTGGCAAATTTGGTTAAATAAACAAATTATGCCAAGACTACAATCGATATTGAAATATTTAATTATCTCAAAGCTTCTACCTATATTTGTCAATATTGACTGCCGTACATAATTCATATAAACTACATGCATAATTTATAACTAACTTTATTTCTTTTCAAAAATAGTGTGACAAACAGATGGCGCATCCGATTTTCTTGTGACATATTCCGTCTGATTTATCATTATTTATAGATAAAGCGTTTCATAAAGTAAGTGAATGATTTGTAGGTGGACGCGGGGACTATTGTTAATATTTCTGAAATAATATATCATCGTGCACAACAGGTGGATATTTTCATCTATTTCGTGTTCAATGTTTATGTGTTATAAAAGACGCTTAACGTTATGAGTATAATACATATTTTTTGTCATAAGTTGCGTGCGACTAAAACACGTCCAATGCCTTCGCACTTACGGGTATTACCTACAATGTCAAAGTACTCTAGTCTTTTTTCTAATTAATAATTTGCATACACGAGTCTTGGTTTCGTTTGTTTCGTAATAATTCAGACCACGTTTCGTAAGTTATTTAAAAAAAAACGACATTTGCATATTCCATAAAAGACGAAGAACGAAAGGCGAGAAACTCCCATTGGATGCAATCGGTAACCGCGCCTACAAAAAGTCGCTGCACATACACTGAATTAATTTTAAAGGAACTGCCGTACTGTCCACGCGAGTTAACGTGCAAATAAACTAAACAGACAATTTATCGAAAATATATATGACTTTCTTGAATAATATACATCCTAACAAAAACTTTGGTAACCCACTTATACGAAATTTCCTTGTTGCATGTCGACAGATATCTCTCTCAGTACAAAAACGCGAATTTATCAAGATCACATTTGTTGCCAGACAATACAGCCATAAGAACAATATTAATTACTCAAATTAATGTAAAGCATATTCTAATATAATAGGACAGTGTATCGGGTATTAGGTTAATTAGCCTATTGTTCGATGTTTTGTGCTCGTATGGTGTAACAGATCCTCAGAAATATTACAAAGTATATGAATTAATTGTTATTGTAGTAACATACTTTGTGGCTAAACGTTTGAACCAATGTTGGCATGTAAAGCCAACAGATTGGCCCATGTTAAATGGCATTTTTAATGGGAACGGAAAAGGTTAGTTAACGTCCAAGGATTGGGTTAAAAAGTACTTGCAAACGTAAAAAAAGAGGTTTAGATTGAATGAGAGCTCCTATGTAGAACGATTTAGCTCTACAACGGAAAAAATAAGCCTGAACTTTAAAATTCTTGTTACTTTACAATAATGATGTACTGGAACTAAAAGTGGTGAAAGTTTTAAAGGGTCTGTCCTTTACGAAGATCCAAAAACATGGCCAGAGAACATTGAAGTTTGAACGTACATTTAAGATAATAATAAAAAAGTAATTACAATAATTATTATATGCCCGCATTCGTGCGGTGCCGTCATGTTGCTATTGATAATAATAGTTGGGGGAACAATAAAATATACTTTAATTAGCGACGTCGACGTTCGGTAGGGCGTCGACCCTACTCAGGCGCTTACAAGAGACGACACGACGCCGTCACGACTAACATAAGAAGTCGGAGTCATGTAATCGGGAAAATCATTGTCTAAAGTATAATGTATGGGTATGCTAAATCGTTTATTGATGTTTTCATATACTCATATATAATTTAAAGTAGAAAATTAGTTATATTTTTGTGCTATTTATTTACAAATTACAATACATAGCATCAAAATTCACAGATTTCAAAAATAACAGTGAATTATTTTCTGCAACATCTTGAGTTACTGCACCGGACGTATTTAAATGTTGCTTTATGCAGTACTTACGTAACGCGAACCCACGCCGTATCAATTGTTTATAATACCTTCGTTTTAATATATGCGAAGAATACCCAATTTATTAACAAAATATATTTGAATAATATATACTTATCGTTTATTGTTATCCCACACAATTTTCTATTTTATCTTTATCTTCAGAAAACAATATCATCTTTTAAGTTTACGATGAGACATCGGAGTGGAATAGCAAAACTTAAAAATATATACATACGTATATGAAAAGACGTATGGCAAAAATTAATAATAAATAGGTCACATGCATTGACGACAAAACGCCCATAAGTAATGTGCACAATGCGATTGCATTTAAATAAATGTTATATCCACGTGCGGTCAGCACGATCGGTAGATGTAAAACAACTTATTACTGCACTAGAATGCTTTGCAACATTGTGGTATCTCGAAAAAAACCTGCCGCGACAGTCGCTCCTTCACTCTTTTTTTTTATTAATTATTATATGAATTTATAGTTTGCGGACGGACCAACATCTTACCGATCATTCGTATATTGCAGTAGGACCAATTAAATACCGCAAATACCTTCTAATAACAAAATTATATAAAGGGTAACGATACCTACTGGCTGAACATAATATAACACACACATTTGCCACTACTTTATAATGTCAACAGACGCGTTCACAACACAATCTTAATTTATGTGTATTGGGTATTAGTTGATTGGATTGATCTGTGGGGAAAATATAAAGATCGCAGCCAACATCGGCTTGCACAAAAGATTAAAGACTATTTGAATTTTTGGTGTTTTAGCTAGAAAAAAAAATCTTTTCAATTGTTTATACATATTTCAAAGAAGTACATCCGAGCTGAGAAATATAAATAAATTTCCAATTGAAATAGAAATAATACAAGATATATATATCCGGCTCTTCACGTAATTGACATAGAGCAATAAAAACGTTAAACGAGCCTCACCATTCGCGTAACACGTATGTAGGTATGTACGTATCACACATTTATTTACAACATTACAATGTAATCCTCAATACAATTACGTCCAATTTGCATGCAATTATAAAATGTAATTTCCTGTAATACGAAAATGATACTAATCGCGTATAATCATTATATGAATGATCTTGATAGTAAATTGTGCGCGCGAGGCACGGCGTGTCTCTGTGGGACAGATGGGTTCCATCGCAACTGGGTTCATCATATTAAGAATTTTATTGTTTATATTATTCAAATTGTTTATATGTACGTGTTATTGTTTTATTTTATCATCATTCCATTCACAGACAATAAGTAAATTAATATTGTAACATTATCGGTAGTTTCCAAAAAACAAGGTTGCTAAGTGACAAAGAAACAACGTAGCAATTATGCGAAGTTATGCCCAAACAAGCCTTCAGTAACAACATAAATACAGTCATAAAATTTAAAAGTCACCCAATAAGCCACATGACATGCTGCTCGTGAAAAGTCATTTTACATTAAATTTCACCGCGATATATTACGTTCATACGAAGGCAATAAATGTTCATAACACCGTTGCTAGGACAACAATCTATTTTAAATTGATACTTATTGTATTACAATAAGAAACTTTACGGAGAGACGACAACAATATTGCAATCTTGGGCCAGTGATGCGCCGTCGAGTGGACTCCACCGTCGATGTACAGAAAAATGTTAAGTCTCGGCAACGTAGCCAATTTGAACTTTTTAAATATTATTTCTCTTAAGTTGTGATGTAAGAGTGCAGGACTCAAATGAAATCATAATATTTGTACTTTTTTAAATTAAAAATATGATTAACTCAAATGCGATTGACAGTGGCATTTTGAAGATCGATCTTCAAAAGATCATCTTGTGCAAACATGACTATTGCAACTGTTATAACAATAATTATAGTAATATTACGCTAATATGTTTTACGGATACGCTAAATGACTAACACATAAGATTGAGTTATAGTTTAAATAAATTATTATATTAGACTCATAAAATATTCAAAAAGAAAGATATTTTCAATTTAATTACGTCACAAAATATACGTTGAAAAAACAATTCATAGCAATACAATAGGTATACAGAAAATATAAATAAAAAAATATCAAAAATTTATATAACTAATTATAATCTAAAGACAGGGCGACCAACTATTATAATCATATTTTTTTTATAATATATCATTGTACTTGATCTGGTGTATAAAATAGATTTGTCGACTATTAGGAAATTATTGGTGCCATCATTACTCAATGACACAGACAATCGCACGATCACGTGTTAACTGTTGCTTGCAAAACAAAACGCACTATACACTTATACAAATAAAGATGAGAATTGAACGTTGGAACATTCATGTATTATTACTAATTGGAATACTGCAAGGAGTCATACACAACAGGCTTGTATCGCATCACACTGTAAATTTAAATTCTCATAATGTGTTTTTACTCGTATAATATTACAAAATCTGAATGATACAAACTAAAGATTGCAAATTTTTTACAAAAAGTGATTGCATTGCCGCAACTAATACAAATAGAAGGTTGATAGGATGCTTTCTTAAAAAGGAAATAATATAACTCGCTCTTACAAAGAGTGGGAAAGGAAGGCCCATCGGCATCGTACTTTCAGGCTTATGCTCCCCTGTATAAAGAAGCAGGAGGAATATCAGGGGGGATTACCTCGTGCAACAAAAAAAAGTGCAAACATGGTGCCACGACTGAAGCGCCCAGATATTTAACTCGCATAGTGCCCATCACCCCCCGTATACGATGCAGAAATTAAAACTAAAACATACAACTATAACTAATCATTCAAATATGCTATGCAAATGTGACAAAAATTAACACAGTGGTTACAGAAACCATTTAAAGAATTTGTTACAGTCTGAGTTTCGTTCGCATGACCTAGTCCTCCATATTTCCCCGTAAAAGTGGAACAACGAAGTTACAATATCCCAGGCACTGTTTACACCGATCGCTTCGCATCAAACTTTATTCATATTCAAAGACGACAAACTGAGTATATAAGACGACAGCAAAGGACGAGACTATCTCACGAACCAGTAAGCATATTTAATTACTTGTGAATTTAAGATCCCGCTTCTTCTACTACTATTAATAAACTAATGATATTTTTTCTCAATCTGAGTTCATTACAAGTTGAGACTAGATTAAATATAAATATCATTAGTTGATTCGAAATCTCCCTATTTAACTATCGATGTATACATACCTACGTGTAACTATATTAAACATCGGTTTACCAGTTATTAAGTAAACAGAATCTGAAATTTAAATAAACTTGATACATTCTAGGGAAAGCTGTTTGAAAATAACTGCCTTTGTTATTATCTACTTCGGACATCCTAGGTTGAAAACAGTAGCGTCAATTGTTTATTGTGAATCCTTTTTTGATCCTTCTTTATTTAGAATTGATGGTCAACAGTAGATTTTAAAGATATTTATATATTTAAAATATTAAATGCATGCATGATTTTTTTTAAATCTATTACGCCACTTCGCGTGTTGTAACAACATATTACGCCACATCTAAAAAGTTTTATTAGTTTCTTATCATCCCCTTTTATCACACTAGATTCTTTTCTACTGCATAGCCCGTTTGTCTTTAATAATATGCATTTTAAAGATTCATAAATTTACTACTTGCCAATTTCTGCATTACACAATTAGTGCTGATTAAACAAGAACACAAATTAAGTTAACAATTAATTATCTCCTGGTGTTAATAAATGGCATCTAATATTTTAATAATGAAGTAATTATATCAAAAATTACCATGGCTTACAGTTTACATACATGGAAGTTACCCAAATTAAAATAGTGACGGGCCCTAGGTATGTGCGGTCAACGCGAATTCAGCCGCTTAAAGTACAGTTCACACACGACGAAAACCGCGTGTTTACGATCGCGCGGTTTGAACCGTATGGAAATCGATAATTGTTCAGATGAGGCGGTGACCGTGCAGATATGTTCTGAAGATGGACAGTGAAGAGGAGTTGTGGTTAAATGTTCATAAAAATATTTCGTTCCACATAGGTACATATACCTACATCCACTATCTTAAAGAAAATATTCCATATAATATTATACTGACAAAAAGAGTTTATTGTATTTCCTTATAAATTATATTAATTCCCCATGAGCGGCAGCGATCACAGACGCTGAGATAAACCGTTTGACAGTTACCCTAATATATCTCATACAGACTTATCAACAAAATCATTGTCTTTTTATTCAACAGAGACAATTGAATGCTATTTGATTTAGCAGATCCATTCGCAAAGTATTTAGAGGACATATGTCACAAAACGACAAGCTTGACGTAAAGAGGAGCGGTTGTTACACTGGCAGTTCAGCAGTGTGTAACGGGCACAGTCGCACACTACTAATTTGTTATTAGCCGCATAATAATCACACATTGTGTCGCTTAATAAATAGAAAAAGCGACAATAGAAATAACGACTCACAAACTCATTTAATAATGAAATTGTATTCCATATAAATATATGCTTGTTACACGTTTCGCGGTTGGGCGGGTCGGTTAATGTGAGCGTTTGTTTATTGAAGCCACTTCCGCGTGTTCCGCACGCGGAGTGCCCGTTACTTGTCCTCGCGGACGATCAGCTCGAATTGGACCATCCTAGAGAAACATCTCTATATCAGCCTATAAACACTTTTATACTTTATCAATTAGCATATGGAATTAATATTGCATACCTTTTAGGAACTGGTCGACAGCGAATATCCCTAAAAATATCAGCTGCAGAAAAAAACTAAGATAATGCGATTAAATTCATTAATGCGGCCTTCATTAAGACATACTTTATGAAAAACTTGCAACTTGTATGTCTTCTCAACACACGCCATTTACAGCTCGCTACTTTATTCACGCATATAGACGTGCAAAAATTATATTTTATATCGCGTACTGCATTAGTTGATCAGTCAACTATAAATGGACAATTGTAAGTTTGTTGCGAAGCACCCGCGTTGCTGTCGCGTTTAATACGTTTAAATTTGTATGTTTAAGGGTGGGTTGGGGTGTAGTGGGAGTCTAATAGTGTCCCGAATGTTGAGTAGCTGTGGATCGATTTGTCTCTTTGAGCGTTGTAACGCTCAATGACTCACTAGCGACTACACGTAGCCGTAGTATTATGCATCGACCTCACAGTGGGCACCATGCCGATGGGTGAGCTAAACGTAATAAAGGACTAGGGCTATTAATTATGGAGATCCACTGCATCTACGCAAAATCCACAGTGACAGGAGCAGAGGATAATCGATAAATAGCTTTTAGTCACCGTGAGTGTTCATCAAGTCAAAAAGCATGCTGTCCCGGATCGTATATGACTGTTATCTAGATGAAATATTCGGGTGATATGAGATAATAAACTGCGCAAACGCATCTGCTTGGTCACATCAAAAAATCTTTAAGAGTGACTAAAACTATGTACGTGACGATTTTACACCTCACATTATTATTTGTCCCTAGAAACCTTATTAGATTAGTAAGCTTCCTATGTTGGTAGCGAAAATGCTGTTAAATATGCATAAAATTTTAAGCGGCCGTTTAGAGATTTAACATTCATGTTAGTAGAAGATCATTATTCCCGCCCCAAATTAACACTAAATAAAATACTGCAGAGTAAATTAAACAATTTGGTAGTAAATTTTCTTTATCCTTTTTTATGTTATGTGATTATCATCGTATTTTTTCTGGACATCCTTCTGTCACCCACATGGTGCCAATTAGACGCTTATTTTCGTATAATATATTAACATTTTGTTAAGTAGAAAACGACAAGTTCCATCGTGGATAGAGATTATTCGCAGCACGATGAGAGCCACCGTGTGTGAGGGTTAACAAAGTGTCCATAATGAATTCATTACATCGGTGCCCTGTATATAATCACATTTTTCAATTGCAGTGTATTATAGCGTTAACGTATTCGTGCTATGTCTTCGACTAGGACATCTGTTTGTCTTGATTATAGCTATTTACTAAACGTTGTTAGGTTGGTCTAACGACCATGTGTTGTTCTTAGTATTTTTTTATGTGAATAAAGATTTTACTTAGGTGATCATATACCATTACTAAGAGGCTACTAATAATACACCATTAAAATAGAACAAGGATTTACATCCAACATGCATTATAAACTTCATGTAAACAGTGTATGGATTTCTTAAGGTTAATATTAGTACTTCTCCTTGTATAGGTATATCATATGCATCTCAATGTTGGAAGCAAAATTATCTAAAAGAGATACAATTAGTGGGCCTGTATCTGTCAGGGGAGCCTAATACGTAGATGGAGGTCTCAACAAACCCGATTAATAAAACTATAAGCATTTCATTATTCTTACGTATTAATATTTATATTAAATATATTTTATGTAATACTATTCTTCCCAATAAAGGTTTGAATTTTTAAAAGGTCAAACGTGAGCACCTTCAGTTCGAATACATTACTGCCATCTTGAGTGACCGCCTCGCAGAAGCCACTATTCTAATAAGAACTTACTATGTTTTATAAGCCTGTTTAAAATGTGATAAAATGTTATATATTATATGTACATTTAGGATAAAAAACGCATGCATCAATATTTCCTATTACGTAGCCAATTAAATTTAGAGAAAGCAGCTGTTGGACAAAAATATAAGAAGAATTTATTCAGCTATTTTGTCTTAAAAAATGGTAGTATTAATCAAAATCACTTTTGCCCAGCAAACGTTAAGTTGTTAGTGACTACCGCAAACACTGAAGTTTAGAGATTTTAATTCAATTTTGTATTTGACAGAATGTCTACAGATCTCTGAGCTTTATAGCCTCGGCTTTAACCAAAAGGTTCTCTAGTTCGTAAACAAAAACAATAGTTGCTCTCGGTCGGCACTATTCTCTATTAGGTACCTACTTGTATTTAGTATGATTTTTTCCTTTTACAACATGGTTGATAAAGGCAAATTATAATTCATTTAAAATAAAGAAAACTATTTTGTAGCCGGTGTCATACATTGTTTAAAATGAACTTAGTAAATGAATTATTGGAAAAGTAATCAAATTGCTCTCACTACATCAGTATAAAAATGTTTTAGCAATGTTGCATCGTCGTAGTCGATTTTCTTTTTTGTAGTACCTTTACACTTTCTCAGGTTCTTTTATAATTAAGTTACATGATAAGGCTTTAGCGATGTTTCGGAAATTACCACTGTTTTAGGAATCACTAAGAAAATTATCCGTACATCTTTTTAGAGTACTGGTATATAACACTTTTTAATATTATTTACAAAAAGGGTGTGCGTGTTGTTTCCTACAAGAATGCAACAAACAAATAAATGACAAAAATAGCAATTGAAGTACCTATATCAGTCCCGTCAAGCGGCTCCCCTACACGAGTATGACCCATTTGCCAGCCATAGATCTCCTCAACGATTATACAGGGAAGAGACCGATCCGGCACACATCGCCGAAAGCACAAACACTGGAAGTGAACATGACGTAGGTACTCTAACTGCAGTCCGACAATAATACCACTAAACATGTTACCCAGACCTATAGGAATGTCCGATACATCAATACGAGAAGTAAAAATTACAAAATAAGTTATTAATTAAAATGGTACAATGATAATAAAAAAAAAACATTAATTTACATTGCTCACGTCTGCTAGGCAACTTAAATATTCAGTTAGTGAGTAGTGCGCACTTTAAAATGAAATTAAAAGTAAAATGTATTTAATTTGAAGTTTAAATTTAGCAAAGCCAATTTTTTCAGATGCACTGGTATTTTTTTATAAAAGTGAGTTTACCAAAAAATATAATAATGTACATCATCATCATCATCATCAGCCCATATACGTCCCACTGCTGGGCACGGGCCTCCTCTACAACTGAGAGGGTTGTGTACAATGTACATGTTTAAGCGAAATTACTTTATTCGCTGGTGGTAGGATATTCGTATCCGCCCGGATAGCGACCACCGTACACAGGGCGTAAAACCCGCCATAGTGGCACATGCAAGTGTGCCGCGTTCCGGGATCAGCCATGTATATCCGGTTTTCGGGGGGGCTTCAATCATGGTGAAAGGATGACCGTGCCGGCATTTTTTGGCCGGTTTGTCGCGGTCGGTCCTTTTATCACCACGGTATTAGTCCCCCAAACTTCTTCACAAGAAAGTTGAAGAGGTATTGTGTCGACCAACGGGAGATCATCATCTCTCGCTAGTCGACACTTTTTTGGACTCCATTACGCTTACCATCAGGTGCAATGGGGTCACTTTGCCGAGCCAGAATAAAAAAAAAATTCAGCCGATATTCATTTCTTGCTTCAAGGTGGTCATATCTTTTTTTCTTAATGTAGGAGTCATTGTAGAAAGCAACGATGAAATTATGTTAGTTTTCGTAAGTTTTACCATAATAATAATTTGAATTTCTATATTGGTAGATTTATAAATTGAGTTAGATACATTATTTCAGATTCTTGAAAATAATAACGCATGAAGTATAACGTCCACGCCGACCTCGCAATAAGTTAACAAGTCAATAACTATGAAATGATTTTCGATGTAACTCCTAGATCCGAAACAAGTATTTATTAATGACACGTATATTACTTTCCCAGGTCTCATAATTTATGTCAATTCCACGGTATCTTGTTGCTTGCGTCTGCAAATGAACTGAAAATTGATCCATCTAAATTTACTATCTAGTTTTATATTTTTTCAATATTTTATTAGATACGTTGGCAAGTTTTTAAATAAGCTGTTATGTGACATGCATGCTTACAACGTGCTTGAGCTCATCCCAATCTTTATTTAAACAAACTATAAAGTACATATCCAGTATACAAGGTGTTTGAAATGCCTCGGAAAATAAAGACAGGTGGTAGTCCTGATATCATAGGTACTATAAAAACAATATTATTAAAAGGCTTATATTATTTATGCGTTTATCATGCCGCTTTATAAAATAATGATATGTATCCATTTATTACAAGTGCATCCCTTTCCAATCAATTGGAGTATGAAAAGGTTGTCTTACCGTAACTATCCTTCTAATTTCGGCAGAACTAGGATTTACTAGCTAAAACATACCCCGGAATGCTGACTCGAAAGTTTCTTTAGTCACCACGTACATTGAAGGAGCAAGATCTGCCACGACGAAATCAGGACGAATTAGACCGCACACGCCTTTCGCACTATTATAGTCGGGGTCCTCTTAAATTTATTACGAGAAGTACGAATAGTTCCCATTCATCCCTTCAGAAGTTCGTGTGATAGTATCGCTGAGAAACGAGACCAAGAGACTTGCGTGCAAGTTATCCACTTTCGGTAAATGCAAATGTAGTATTCTTATACTTCGTAAGGATTGCAACTCAAGTTCTCTAAAAATCTTCCAAGGCCAATGTGAGGTAGCATCTTTGAGTAAGGTTCTTTTTCCTTCCACACGAATCAAAGTTCTACAATACAACTATGGTCCGATGCTCTTGTGGTATTAAAGTATGAAGTGATAGTCGTTTTTATAGTATTATCACATATATTATCACGTCATCATATAATATGTAAACTGCGTCATGGGTTTTGTCCAATAGGTGATGGTACTCAATTGCATTGATTTTGACTTGGTAAGGTAAATCAGGCCGACGTGGGCTGATGTGAATTCGTCAAGCTGACAGTGAGTGTAACACACCTTTACAACGCCATCACTGATAATCCCCAATCAAGGATTAAAGACTTGGAAAACAGACACTAAATACACTACAATGCTAGAATTAGTTTTGGTAAATCATGCTACCGGTAATTTTCATAGGGCAGGCATATCGATTTCATTGTCCGTGACGGATTAAATTTACAGTTGGAATTTGTGTTTTCGTAATAAATTATCACTTACACGGTGAAGAGAAATATTATAAGAAATTTTTGATATTTTATTGATAATATTTTACTCTTTGTGAGGATTGTGAATATCTTAAGGATTATGATGGAAATTTATTTGATTTGATGGAAGATCGTACAATGCTATGCATCCTGATAATAACTTGATACACTTATAAAATCAACCCATAAATGTGACACGAAGAAAGATAATAATTTGAGTATGTTATTATCCCTCGCGTGAAATATACGACCTCCCCACATTGACATATATTAATAACTTGAAAATGTTTATTTTTCATACGTTTTATAGTTTGTATAGAAGCAATTACGCGACCGATGTACCGACGACGAGTACAGACGCCGCGATCTCGCAATGCAGCGCTCAACAGTATGCCAACATCGCTTGAAATCGAACCTCGTTTAAGATGGCAACAAACTTAAATCGGATCAATAGTTTAAATACAAACAAAGTTGGTAACCATGCAAACGGTGCCGGGCAAAAAGTACTTTCGCCTGTCTCTTGTATTTTTAATATCCCCCCCCCCCCCACACCGCTACGCCGATTTCCCTCGCTCGCTCCGTCACCCCCGCTTTAACATAATATAAAATTATAAACGATATGAATCACGATAATGTTCCGCGGAGCTGTGTGCGCGGCCAATTCACAACTTCACCGGGGCCGGGGCCCGTGTACCCCGCCGCCGTGCCCCCGCGCGCCCCTTGCCCTCGCTGGGCCCCCGCCGTCCCGCGCCGCCGCTGCACCCCGCAGCACACTACACCCGCACAGTACGCTAATGTGCTATCCTCGACCAAGTTCAATGCCCAAAACTCAAAACAAATTATTACTGCCTCAACTAATTCAATGAGTCCAACTAAGTATTCAGTTGTATCACTTCTTTCTTTGTATTTTTTTTTTAATTGGTTATAATTTTTGCGTACATAGAAGTATGAGGTATTACTCACAAAATTAATTTATCGTTATGTAGCAATTTCTTTATTGTTACCTTTATTTAATGACAATAGACAGCAAGCAATAAACATTCTGCCATGATATGATTTTTATAGAAAAAAAAACGAGGATAATATAACATCACGATATAAAATTTCGGCAAACATGACATACTGTTGCGACCCATACATGTCGGCGGCCGCCCCGCGCCGGCAAAAAGAAAAGTTTTATTTTTATAAGACAAGAAATTTATTATTGTCGATGCTTGTGTCGGTTTCGCGTTACTTCGGAAATAGAACGTAAAACGTTCGTGCACAACTTCGCACAAACTTCCCTTCCCCAACCACCCTTCAACTTCGCTTATGGACACCTACATATAGGGCATGGTGCTATTGCCCACGCTAAAATATTTGAATAACTCCGAACCGTGACGAAAGGAACGAATCACTGCGGATAAAGATTGTTGACTTAATTCCTACTCCAGTACCTACTAAAGTCTGGACATAAGGCTTTATTTAAACACATTTGACAGAGTTTGAATATTCAATCAGCAATGACGCCGACGCTTATAGCCGTAAACATATGCATAAAGCGAGTCAAAGCTTTATTATTAGAGAAATGAACTATGAAATAGTGGTCTCGGAATCGACTCCGTAATATAGTATAACACTTCTAAAAGGTTATCATTCATGACGCAGTCTGCTACTGCACGAAAAGTTTAGCGTATTTGAGAGTTCACCTATCCTAGAGTTCTCTAAACAAACAACTGATTCGGTGGCTCAGTTCCCTAGACACCTACCTTCGAAATGAGAAACCGTGGGTTCGATCCCCGCAGCGAGACAAATGTTTGTTTTGTCCACAAACAATTGTTTTGGATTTAGTTGTTTTTGAGACTGAAAAGTCTCTCGTAGTTTCTTATACCAGCAACAAAAGGTCCTATGTTCAGAAATATACCAAGAACATTCACTTCTTTTAATATGTAGATATGTACATATATCATAAATTTATTCTACCCCCAAGATGGTCACAGAACATAGCGAAATAATATGTTTCTGGCACCGAAGGTAGGGAGGACCATGAAGACATGACGACATCATAACGTGTAGGTAATTGGTAATAATTCTCTATCAATTACAAAATTAGTTTACTCAGTATGTAATGAGGAGACGGTTTAGCTGCGGTGTACTAACAATGAAAGCTACAATCAATTTAAAAGATTAGCCAGAAAACGATGATTCCAATAGTAAGCAATTTAAATTTTATTATCGCCGAGTTTATGTTTTTATAAAAATATGTTGAATCTGAGTGAATTATAGAGTACTTTAAATGAATGATTTTGCTATCGCCCGGATGATGAGAATATTTAGTGAAAAACGCGGTGTAGCGTGGAATAAGATGTGATCAGTATAAAATTGAGAAATTATATAAAACAGCAAAAGTAGAGTAAGTAGACTGATTTATCAGTCTATAAACACCACTGGAAAAGCATTTTAAATTGTTTTGTATACAAAAAAAGTATTCTATGGTTTTGCTATAAAGAAAGTCATAAAAATATCACCTGACGACACGCACGCTATCATAAACACGTGTACGCGTTACATTGCGGTTTATAAATAAATATTGTTATTGTTTTTTTATACTAACACAGCAACATGACCGCCTTCAATACAAACTGTGAATACGTTGCGGATAACAAAAAAAATACTTGCTAAATACATGGGATAGGAATTTTAAATTTTATTCAAAACTTGTAAGTGACAAAATATGTAAGGTAATTAAATGGTAAAGAATGTCGTTGACTATTAGGTACAAAGACGTCAAAAGGAGAAGAAAGGTGAAACCATAAAGAAGGCTTTCAATCGCGTTTGTGTTTGTTCTTTGTTTTCACGTAAAATTTGGATTAAAAATAATGTCTCGCAACTCAGTTCTTCTACCGAAAAAAATTGTGAGATCCTTGAAATGAAATGAAATGAAATAATATTTATTGAATCTATGAAATGTCAAATACATCACTTAGATTCAGTTAATTACAAAATTTTGTGTAATTTTATTTAATTTTCGGAAGGCAGTCATCACTAGAGAAGAACGGGCAAGAAACTTTAGTGTCAGTCAGTCAGTGAGTGACAAAAATAAGACATTTTGACTAGTTATAATTCTTAAACTATTGGTTCAAATTGAATGAAATTTTAAATTACCGTGTTTATACAATGTCCGCTATGTTACTGAAAATTCAGGTTTCTAGTTTTATCCACAACGATGAACGAAGTTATAGGAGGTCAACAATGGCCTGAACTGCTTCGAGAAAAGGATGATACGGCTGATCCGCTTTTTTACTCGACTTGGCAGATGTAGGAGGAATATGAAAAATTCCAAAAAAAATTTGATTCCCTTCGTATTTTCTATTGATTATAATTTAACTCGTACTATGTGAAGTATAGTATCCATAGAGTCATATCCCATAAGTAGATACATCTGTCTTCTACTGTTGGGAGGAATAAGGCCTTAGTCTACCACCCGACCAGTGTGAGTAGTGGACCTCGCATACTTAAGAACTCCACTGTAGAAAACTCTTAGGTGACTTGAGATTTATCTCATGATGTTTATGAACCTTTTCAGTTAAAGTTGGTGGTTATTCAGTAATAATTAACTCAATTAAGTTAAAACATAATGGTAGAAGGAAATTCTTTCAAATGCTTCGTGTATAACCAATGTTTGGAATTAAATGAGACTGTTAGATGTATATAGGTTAGTAACACATTTGTTTAGCGTTGTACCTGCTACCGTTTTAGACCAACTCAAGACGTTAAACTAATCGGCAGACATTAATTAATTTTGTATGAGACATCTGTCTGTTCGTCTATTTAAGCTCGAGAACTCTTAATCCGTTTTAAATAATTTAAGTTTGTAATACCTAAAAAGCTATATGCAGTTTTCTTTCCCTATATATTTAAATACGACTAGTAAATCAGATATCAGTACGTAATAAAATTAAAACAAACTCGATTGGTAATGCAAATGCGGTAAGTAGAGAGTATGATGGAGATAGAGAGAGAGAGAATAAACAGAATATGGAAGAGAATATAAATTACATTACATTTAAATACACAGAATCTTGAGTCAATGGTCTTGAAAAATAGTTTTGTCCCAATATTAAAAAAGTCTATAAGAGCTTTAAATAGGTATAATAATGTTATATAAATATTATTATATAAATAGGTATAATTATTTGAATGACTACTTATATGTATACCAATTTCTTACAAACGGCTTTAATACTGCTACTGAAGCATATAAGATAATAAAAGATGATATGAAACGTCTAATCATACAATAATTAAAATAACCTGTAACTAAAAATTATGATCATACATAAAACGAGCACAATAACAGCATTAGTCTCGTGGTGTGCCACGCGCCTTACCGACCTACTACATGTATGCGGTAATATATTTTATTTAATACAAATATATTGAACTACTGCCAAATGCAAAAGTTATTCTGCGAGTGCTCTTTTATCTTCGTTTTAAATCGCAATGTTCGCCGTTATGTAACATATACTATACAAGTGGCAAATTAATTGTAACTTTACGCATTAATTTAGAGTTATTAAAGTGACTAATTTGGGTACAGTCAAGTATGAACCATGTAATTGTTTTCGTCATATGAATATTATAAATTAGCGAATGAATTACTTGAGGCCTCGTGCTACATTCAAAGTGCAGCACCGAATGCACTGGTAATAAAGGCACTCGGTAGACATCACTGAGTGGTGGCGAACGCTGCGAGGCAGCTCGAGCGATCGCGAGCGCGCACGAGCGTCGCCGAGCACCGACGTAATGCCGGTGCAAGCCACAGACATTGTCGGTAATTACCGGTGCCGCTATAATCGCACTTAATTACAACTATACAACTCACAATCGCGCCAGTTTCAAGTATTCATTATTAATATTAATTCGCGATAAAAACAGGTTTGGTCTCGAACCCCGGTACCGAGTTGTATGCGCCCCGCGTGCGTAACTCAACACCCTCCTCTCGCTTAATATTTAATTATAGAATAACATTCGTATAAATATTGTGAGCAAAACGAGCGCGCCAATTTCATATACCATCTTAAAAGCTTACGTATATAAATTTCCTGCAATATTTTAATATTACGCTGATTCGCGCAGTGTCCTTTTGTGGAGATTGTTTCTAAACTAGATTTTCTCCACGTTGTACAACAAAGAACACATTGTGAGGTTTAAATTAGATATTTCTTTTGCAACAATTTTCGTAATGACAAAAAACAAACTGCTAGAAAATTACAACACTAAATGGTACGGACAGACAAAGAAATTACACGTACTAAATAAAAATTCCATACAACATTTTATTTTATCATCTAAATCGGCGTTTACGATGGGGAACAATGCCGGGCTCCGAACCAAACAAAAGTGGGACGCAAATAAAGAAAACAATAAAATTAGAATATATAAACACATAAAAACTGGCGTCCAGAATGTTCGCGCTGCGGCGGCGGGCGCATGCGCCCGGCGTTCACCGCACATTACATCAAATAAATTAATATAACATCGGAGTGCACACAGCGAGCGCTCGGTGTCGCTCGGCGTCGCTCGCCTCGGCTTGCCAGCGTTCTGCAGCACTCGCCGGTGCTCACATCGCTCCGTATACACTTTAATACACTAGTGATCCTTCATTTCTACATGAAACATATGAGCTACGAGCGTGAATCGTGATGTGCTCGATACTATCATGCTATGTATGTTTATTTGACAATACTTTTTTGGTGTGGATTTGTATGATCGTTCTTACGAGAGTCGCTCAACGTCTCGTGCGCATGCTAAATACTATGAAACATCTGGGTTGATATTAAGTTCAGTATTTATCGATACGAACGATTTTTAAAATAATAATTTCACAACTTAGGTACCATTTATCATACACACAGTATATGTAACAAAATGCTTTCTTTTTTCATGGCAACAATTTATAAGTTCCATTGTATTTGTAATGGAATAAATCTAATAAAATAAACCGGCAGGTTCCAAGGCCTGTATTATCATAATCATCCGCACAGTTCAGTTTATACGAGAGACGTTCATAACAACGCAATCTATAGTCGATCCGTTGCGTGGCCCTAAAAGTCACTATGCTTATCTCTAACGGGCATAAGTGAAAGTTAAGGTGAAATTACATTTCCTACCCTATAGTAATAAGAATTAGAGTTATATTTCAATCGTACTGATATTCTTAAATGGCTCCGTGTAAAGTTATGGAAAGAAGTGTTTCGCGAATATGGACTATGTAAAATAGATTAAGGTTTATTAAGGGTGCTGGACATTATATGAATTTCAATTTATGAAATGTAACTACAAACAATTTTTTATCTCAATATATAAATTTCACCTTAGTACGTACTTCTCTAGGTAGGCTACTTATCAACAATTTAGATTCATAGTTCATCTGGATTTTGTCAAATAAATTCTGAAGGCGTATCTATCCATATCCGATGCATGTGCCTTATCTAGTTCCTATCTATCTCCAACAGAATGGAAACGCGCAAACGCAACGTCCATTCATATACTGTAATCTTTCTAATTATTGCGTCATAATCTATTGTTTTTGTTTAGACGTGTTACACTCATTGCATCAGCCGTTGCGAAATGGTAAACATAATATTTGACTAATACTAAAAACATATAGGGGTGCGAGTAAGTAAGTTTGTCTTTCCAACAATTATATTCAACATTTAACGCATACCACAATTGTGTTGGAAAATTTAATGAGAGAGTTTTGTAGACGTGAATAGCTAATGATATTAATCTGATAAGTAAAATGAATAAACATCATGTCCTTTGCTTTTTGGCATTGTACATTTATGTGTGCATCTATATCATATTTATATGTGTCAACAACTTATCTAGAATCTAGATCATTATGTTATCTTATTGTTTAGTCCACGTAAGCTCTCCAATAATTATAACTGATTAAATTTAAAAAAAAACTTATTAATAAGTATTATAATAGGGTTATAATAGATGCAAAAAAATTAATTATTAAACCAACTAAAAACACATACAAATTACATCATTGATCACAAGTGACGAGGGGAGGGAAGAGGGAGTGAGGAACAGTTGTAGGGACTCTTTTCATTTATTTGCAGTAACAGCAAAAGATCCCATTCAATAATGGTCAAATGGACAGATTCCTAAACGATTGTAGCATTTAATAACTAAACATTCAAATATATAAGACTCTTTGAAAAGAAAATACGTTAAATTTGAATTTTCTTATTTACGAACTAATTGTGTTTAGGGTGACCAGGGCGACAAATTCGTTAAAAAATATTCTTTATAATTTTTATTAAGTTTTAATTCATTTTCAAGTTGAATTAGGTTACGTTATTTAATCATGCTTGATTTGCTAAATTTAGTAATAAAATATATATTGTTCGTATAAAATTGCGTGCTCAAGTGTACACTAACGTCAGCGAAACCGAGCTCTGCGTAGGTATACTTGTATCCGATAAAATTATTCAAATGATAACATCTATTGTTTTACGGCAACAATAATAAATTATTATTATTACGCATCATATACATATTTATAACATATTTACAGAAAATAACCGGAATATGAGACGAATTATTCGAGATGGCATTCAGTAAAATATAACAGTCAACATTTCCAGAAACTTCCTGTTAATTTGTCAATTAAATACAATGCTCATTTTTAATGCCTACCGTGTGTAAAAACAGACAATTTAAATTTAATGATACGTTCAAACAGAAAACAGTTTCTCCGAACTGTGACAGTATAAAAATAATTGCAATTTTGTAATGTAAATACGAAACTACAAAAAATATTGGAACTATGTGTTATTATAATAATTACCTTGCACAACAAAATATTACATACAGTACAAAAGGAAATACGCTAGTCGAGACAATGGCTGGCATTAAAAAACAAGAATAACACTTATTATCAAAACTTCGACATGTCGTTCCAAGTGCTCGACAATTTATGTCTACCGCGTCATTTAATATGAATTGTCATTTTGTCATCATACTTAGACAATATCAATAATTTTACAAGGGAATGAGAGTTATTTCTATCAGATTACGTTACAAACGTTCCATGAATATAGCCACCGATGCGTAAGCTATGCTTCACTAACTTCGCTTAAATGGCGGTAATGTGTAACGGCACGGACATTTTCATTGTTAATATAATTGGTATAATATACAAGCTATATTAAAGAACTGTTAGTACATGTACAGCCAATAATGATGCGCAGATCCGAAGTTAACGGGATTAAATGGAGTATATATGATTATTACGTTTAAGCTAGCCGCGACAACGCAGATAAACTCCAGGATATCATTGTGATTAGTTGATATATTTTTTTTTTGTCAACGATAATAAAATAACTTCACCTAAAGATTATCATAGCGCTGTCCGGGTATGAACAACATCTATTTAACTTCAATGGACATAATTACGAATCCGTTCATCGGCCTTCTCAACAGTAATGACCCAAGACTGTAAAGAGTCAGAAGAGAAATAATTAAGGATTGTTACGACTCTGATTGCGTGATGAGTACAAGGATATAAACTACAGAACACTATATTCTGAATATTATCATGGATTATGCCTTTCGATGTTTGAGTAGGTGAAGTCATTTCCTTGCCTAAAAATATACGACCAATTAAATACAAAACTAAAAATACGCGCATTATCTGAAATACTCGACATGGTATATTGCACAATACCGTCATAAAACAGTCGATGTCGACAGTGACGCGGGTGTCGAGAATCGTTCTCCTGATTACCATTATAGTTTTTCCACGCAATTGTATAAAGTTCGCATATTATAATAAAGGTGCTCCCACAGCCGCTCGCGATAGCGTACTTTGTTTTTGTCTACCGCTTGTGGTACAGATTTATGGATATACACGCACTGTAGTACAGTCTGATCTGAGTTTGTTGGTTCCGATATCATTATTACTAAATAT
Organism: Hemaris fuciformis; assembly: GCA_907164795.1. Lineage (NCBI taxonomy): Eukaryota > Metazoa > Arthropoda > Insecta > Lepidoptera > Sphingidae > Hemaris > Hemaris fuciformis. The sequence goes on along the minus strand of OU015431.1, from coordinate 17,228,018 downwards.
CCAACTCTTTTTTTATTTCTTGGGCACTTAACTATTTTGTAACCAATATGGTATGTCATGCTCGCTAAAATGTCTTTGCTTGCGGCGGCGTCGTGTACCAGGTCGGTCACTTCCCTATGAAATGGTTGAGGAGACCGATGCTGTTTATGTGGACTGGTCTGTCTGATTTGCTTCTTTATAGTTATCAACTTTATATGTGGTGAAATGTCAGTTTCTCTTTTCTAGATGACTCTATCTTATTCTCATATACAATACAATAGTTTGTGGATTGAATTAATGAGATGCTCTAATTCGGAAAAAATAATCCTTGTATCAATTTTATTCACTATTTCTTGATCGGAAAAGAGAAATACTAGAGATTATTGTCCGTTCTTCTCTCATGTATTTGACATTTTATAGATTCAATAAATATTATTTCATTTTATTTCACACATCATCATTATACACTACGCGCATCAATCAGTCTAGTCGTAAAATGTTAAACCAAATCAATTTGCAATTGAAATGAAGGACAAAATAACGTCCATGTAGGATAGGGGCAGATTTAGGGACGACGTAAATCTAAGCAAATATATTAATGAGCCAGCAAACTACCTTTTTTTTTTTTTTTTTTTTTTTTTTTTTTCGAGGGGAAAGCTGTTTATGGCTCTACTTCCCGCCAGCCCCGGGGGAGGGGGGGGCGGGAAGCGTATGTCGGGGTCACCGGTCTTCCAGCCCGGCGCGCGGCGACGTCATGTCCGCGCAGATGTTAGTGCCGGGCAGGGTCCCTAACAAAATTCCCTAAACCGGCATACCGACCAAAACCCCCCGGTGGCCATCTCCGCGCCGAGTGGGGCGACCGCGGTACGTTGGCGAGAAGCGCCAACCGTAATGCCGCAGCCGCCCGGTGCGCCTCCGAGACGTTAATGTCTCGGCCGTCTCGGAGTATGTGGGGGGCGCAGTTGCACCCCCACTAGCTTGGTTCGGGCGCCCCGGTTGTGAATGGGCGCCCGCGACGTACACAGGCCACAGTGCCGCCGCCCCTCTCGGGGTCACTTTCAGTGAGGACGCGCCGCCCCCGCAGCGCGCCCAGCGACCCCAAGGGCCCCTTTGAGTCGCCTTTTACGACAGGCAGGGGATACCGTGGTGGGATTCTAACGCCCCCTTGCCACAGGGCAGGGCGCCGGGTCTAGTTATCTCTGTCGACCCGGCGCCTCCTTCTCTGACGTCTTTGGCGGGCGGGATCGTTGATCTCTCGATCCCGCTCCGCGCTCTCCTTCTGCGACATGACGTGCTCGCAGAAGGAGAGCATCGCTCGCCACGACCTCGGACTCCCGACCATTGAAGATACGACGGCCGGGAGCGAGAGGTCGCCACCAAGAGCCAGCAAACTACCTAGACTTGATGTAGTGTAAGAAACACGTGGGCTAACGTAATCACGTTTAAGCATTAAGTAGATCATATTCAGTGAATTAATTGTTTTTATGTTATACACTATTTACACTATTTTAATATATATATATATATATATATATATATATTTTTTCAATTAATTTATCAAAACTTCTAAAAAAGAGACGCTTAGCAATCTCACTTTGACCTTCAAAATTGCAACCTATTATAAACTTTGAAAAAAGCCTAAGTCCATTGATATTTATTTCACGGTAAAAGAGTAAATAAATAAAAAGAAACGAAAGCGCAATAATAAGTTCCAATATCCCTTATGAAAAATTTAAAATAAAGATAAATAACTGCCTGTTATAAACATAATTATAAAAGTAAAGTCTGAATGTAAACTACGGTGTGTGGCGAACTCCATTCCTCAAGTGCCGGTGCCGTTGCGAAATCTCATATCAATCTATCAAATGATACAATTTGAATAAATTATAAATTACAATGAACAGTGTCGTCGACCTCTTTGTACGAAACTAATAACACACGCACACACACAACGCACGCTCCCGGCCAAGACGTTATAAGTCGACCAATTGTTGTCACAGTTAAATAACGATCAGTAAGCGCTTTGCGAAATGCAATAAATACATATCAGCGGTAAAACAAACTGCTGAAAAACTTATCGAAGCATTATAAAGCCATCATGAATTATGAAGTATATTGAATCTAACGAATGTCCGATTCAATTTGGATTGTATGATGTATTATTTTTGCAAACGTTGGCTAGAACGATTACTTGTTGATATTTAATATAAGATTAAAGTCTGGTCATTTTTATTACCTTTTGGAGACGGAACGACTAATACTAGTATAAAAATTAATACTATAACGTTTTTTGGAGCAACATACGATATAGCTGCAAAGTAAACGCAAGCCAAAGTAAGGTCAATTTATAAAGCAATTGTTTTTTGTTAAGATACTGGCAATGAACTTGACCTATACGGATTTACATCAATTCAAATGGAGTGACGTTACTGTCCACGATGGACTGCACGGCACACGCTTTAATATAAGGCAATAACATGTTCAAATGCAGGGTTCACAAATGAAATCGACCTTCGCCACGTGATGGTCTCCAGTTATATTTTATCGTTTAATCGATCACGAGATTAAATGAATGAAAACGATTCTATGGAGGTTCGCGATGAACGATTTGGTTAAAAAAATATCGAATATTGAAGTAATAACGTCAAGAGATAAATGCTCTAAGTTTAGTTTATCATTAAATTCTCCTTTATACGAGTATTCATTTTAAATATACATTAAGAAATTGTTTTAATTACATATATGGTTTTAGTTTAGTTTTATTTGTTTTTTTGGTTATTCGTGTAAGACTGAAAAATATTGAAACACCAGTAAACCACCACATAAGTAAATGTTAATATATAAAAAATATATATGGAATATTGTATAATTTTATTTTGCGATACCTACGCAAACATTTTTTTTACTATTAGCCATATTTTTATTTTTTATCCCTAACCTTAAAATATTTATTGTTAGAAATTGTGTACAACAATTATTGGCGTCACCACAAAAATATTCGGGATGACTATGATTTTAAAGCCAAAACAGACAGATTTTACCAAAAGAACATACCAAGGTCAATAAACAGACTAGTTTATTTTGCATCTTAGTATGTACATAAAATATTTAACTGCTGTAATAAAAGCAATAATTTATGATAATGAACATTAGTTCTTCATTCCAAAGTGAATTTGACGCATCTCTTCATGGATTAAGTTTTACGTCAGGATGGCTTCATCTACAAACACATAAAATGAGGTAGGTGTAAGTTGCATAAATGGCTTGTCTATGCATTAATTACTTGCTATGATCTCCGTGTAGACACAATTGCACCTTTGCCCACATAGTCGTGCGTAGGTTGTTATTGCGCACACCGTCCATGCCCCAAATTGACACGTGAAATAAAATATTCTCAGAATTAAACTGTCATATTAGATACTACGCCACACATCGCCAAATATATGTAATAATATACAGAACAAATACACAATAGTAAATCCAAGATGGTATGTTTAACGTAGTGTGCGGGTAAACAAACATGTTTGAACTTAGTTTAACATGTTCTAAACTAAGTGTAACAATTGAGAAGTGTCAACATTCGCCATTTACGGGCTGATACGACGAGCACAACGATTCACGGGAACACACGAACCCCAATGGCATACGAAGGCCCAATACTCGTGCTATGGTTATACCCTACTCACATCGTGTGTCACCTTAACGTGCAGTGCATTTGATTTACCTGGAAACGGCCCAAAAAGTTTTTCATAAAGGAATATACTGTATAATTAATTATCAATAACCGCTTTACAAGTTTTTAATTATAACTAGTATGAGTTTAACCACTACGTACGTTTGTATAGTAAAGAGGAATGTTTACTCCGTAAGCGCGACATTAACAAAACATCCCTTACTTATACAATAATATGTGTACAGGTGACATTTTAAAAGTAAACTACTTCCATTTATTAAGCTCCATTACTTTTTTTTTCCAAAGGGGAAAGCTGTTTGTGGCTCTACCCCCTGCCAGCCCTGGGGGGAGGGGGCGGGAAGCGTATGTCGGGGTCACCGGCCGTCCAGCCCGGCGCGCGTAGGCGTCTTGTTCGCGCAGATGTTAGTGCCTGGCTGGGTCCCTAACAAAATCCAACGACCAAACGACCAAAACCCCCCGGTGGCCATCTTCGCGCTGAGTGGGGCGACCACGGTGCGTGGGCGAGAAGCGCCCACAATGTTTTCGCAGCCGCCCAGTGCGCCTCCGAGACGAGAGCGTCTCGGCCCTCTCGGTTTTTTAAGGGGTGCAGTTGCACCTCCACTATATTCATTCGGGCGCCCCTATTTTGGGCACCCGCGACGGACCCAGGCCACCGTGCCGCCGCCCTTCTCGGGGTCACATTCTGTGTGGACGCACTGCCCTCGCAGCGCGTCCAGCGACCCCAAGGGCCCCAATGAGTCGCCTTTTACGACAGGCAGGGGATACCGTGGTGGGATTCTAACGCCCCCTTGCCACAGGGCAGGGCACCGGGTCTAATTGCCTCCGTTGACCCGGCGCCTCCTTCTTTGACGCCTTTGGCGGGCGGGATGAAAGCGTTCGCGATCCCGCTGCGCACTCTCCTTCTGCGACATGACTTGCTCGCAGAAGGAGAGCATCGCTCGCCAAGACCTTGGACTCCCGACAATTGAAGAGATGACGGCCGGGAGCGAGAGGTCGCCACCAATAATCGCGCGAAGAGCGCTGCGCTGCACCTCCCAGGCTGGACACTCCTCTAATGTGTGCTGGGCTGTATCATCTTGGCAGTTGTCACAATGGTGACACACGGCCGTCTCCTCCTTTTGTGCCACCCGACACAGGTAGTGGCCGAAGCATCCGTGCCCCGACATTACCTAGTAATTCTGTATAATTTATGTCATGTGCTGTTTTTGAGAGTAGGTACCTACTATAGAAGTTTTGTAACATGCCACATGTTGCGGGGAAAAGTTTAATGAATATTTATCCTGTGACCTGTTTCGCTTACTTTTACTACGTTACTTTAACAAATTGTAAGAAGTTGTTGAGGGTTTCCGAAAACAACGAATATTTATCCTGTGACCTGTTTTGCTTACTTTTACTACGTTACTTTAACAAATTGTAAGAAGATGTTGAGGGTTTCCGAAAACACACAAGTAAAGTTAAAAAAAAGTAGCATAGATGATTATGACAAATCAACAAATTGACAGTAAGTAATCTCTGCTAAAAATACAATGGTATGTAATGGACGAATGCCATTTTACATTGGCAAAAAGAAATGTGACATCAGTTGAAAGGCCGATAGTTTCTTTAATAAAAATAAATGTGAACGCATGAGCGTGGAAGTATACGCGTAGCAGATCGTCACTACCCAGTACACGCATCGAGCCGGTGTCGCACTACTTCTTTATAATTTAATAACCGTATTAAAAACCTTGCGCTTGGTAGTTTTTAGCAACGTAGCCGGTGGTGCGTGCCTTGTAACATTATTAATTATCCATTGTTGGCTCCACTCTATTCACAACATAGAATAAAAAGCAACAAGGCTGTTCGTACCCAGTGGAAGCCACCCTCGCATGTGGCGACACTGCAACAATGGTACAATAGACTTGTGGTGGAATGGAGAAGCATTCAGCTTTCTGTTCGGCTCGTGCGTGTCGAAGAATTTTCAAAATTATTCACTTGTGCTCTCAACCCTTGTCGTGTGCGGGTTGGCGTCATCATATTGTGTTGTTTCAATGCATTCCATAACATCTTTTGTAATCTATACATGCGCTAACGTCTAGACTGCAGTTACAATAAGGGGATTAGCTTTCCTGTATCTGTCCATAAAAACATATGCAATGAACTCACATCTGACCAGTGTCCTGACCAAAATTAATTAGTGGCTTCAGGGTGGAGACAAGCTATGTAGGAATAGACAAATCAAAAAATTTGCTTTAAAAAATGCCTTGACATGTCACTTGTAAAAATATAATATCTTCAGTCACAGAACTCGAATGTATGACTTGCCAAGGTTGTATGACAAAGTCACTACCAAAATTACTTGTTTATCAAATAGTTTTTGGGCAAGTGTACTCACCCGCATCGTAACGCGTTCCTACACAGTTGTATCACATCGCTCATAGCGTATATTTTGAAATTTTAATTTTTATCGCGTGTAATTTTTAATTGCAGTTTTGTTTCCGCGTCTTAATTGCCCGTTTTAGAATATTATATTTTGCAAACATGAATACTACAGTTATAATAGTAGTTTAATGGAAAAAATACAAGATTACATAGCTACTTAGAAATTAAGATAAATGTATAATTTATTTTAAAAAAGAAATGTAATTATGGTATTTGTAGAAAGCAAGCACGATGAATGAACAAAAAAAGTAAATATATTATATTTATCTGGATTATTTTTTTGTTCTTGCACATGTATGGAAAGTTTACCCTGAATGAAAAGCGTATAAAGCAAATTTGTAATAAAAATGTCGCGTAAATATGTCATTTCACGAGAATAAATATCTCTTGAGCTATAAATCCTGTTGAAAAAAAGTAAGAGAATAACAATTGTGTTTATTGAAGCGACGACAAACGGGCATACAATTATTGATTTATATTACTATATTGCGTTGGTAACACACATACAGACGGACGTTCTCGACATATTAGCATAATTAGATGATATTAGATTAATTAAATTTATGTAAAAACTTGCGCTCACGCCAGCGACGTCTTAACAATGTGTGCTAGCTTGCATGCATGCATGCATTGACAAAAAATAAGCATCATAATAAAATGTGATGCTTCATGCCACTTGCGCACCATTTAATGTTGAAAAACATATCGCCTGCCACATTTAAAACTAACAACTTGAGATATTTACTACTAAAAAACTTTGACGTTTCGCATAAAATAAAATGTTACTTCACTTGTTAACGTTTTCTAAGTACTCGTGGTTTCGCTCTGCTAAGGATTCGTAATGAACAATATATGGAAGCGCTTACTTATTTGCTTTGTTCTGCTTATTAAGATACTTTTACCGCTCAAGTTCCAACACTTACGTGTTGTTACCAACAGTCACATAAAAAGGGATACGCAAGTCAAACTACTAACTATTATAACAAAAATTGCGCGTAAATAGGTTCAAAGTATGTGCGAGAGACAATATTTTTCCATTTCATTGTGCGGTTAATACACGCCTGTGTCACAGTTCCTCTTTGTCTCATTCATTCCAGGTGCTTTTATTGGCGTAAACGAATGTGCCTGTCATACACTACGAAACTTCAGTCTAGTTCTATAGCAATATCGAAGCGTAAAATGAAACGAATAGATAAAAAACTTAGAAGAGCCACTTCGATAGACTTTATCAATTTTTGTATTCGAAAACGCAACAAACGAACTGCCGTCAAGCAAAAAATCTCGTGCATTGGTAATTTTATTATAAACTAGCTGTGCCCGCGACTTCGTTCGCGCGGTAAATTTATTTTTAATTACATCAGCTACCTGCCAATAAAAGTCCCGTCAAAATCGGTACAGCCATTTCAGTGATTAGCCGGAACAAACAGACAGACAGACAGACAAAAATTGTAAAAAATGTTATTTTGGTGTATGTACCGTATATACATATATATTCATATATACATGTAGTAAAAAATGGTTATTTTAATATTACAAACAGACAATCAAATTTTATTTATATGTATAGATGGGAAAAGTTATAGTGATGCATTGAATAAACTGATTAGAATGTAGATAGACAGAAGAAAATGTATTTTATTGTGGAGCGTGTGACTAGCCGATATTCACGCTATACCACGCTCTTATAAATTAATACGTTTTTGCTCATGAGCTAGTATATAAATTAAGATTCCTTTGTGCAACCATATTATACTGTATGGGGGAAGAAATAGATTTAATTACCACATAAATGGATTAAATTATTGCGCGTCTTTTTTGTTCGCCGTTTTCATTGTAACTTTCTGACATTGAATGTTGAAGACATGTTTATGTTCGTCTATTTGCCAGCACGAGAACGGTCCGCCACTGAAACTCAGCAGATTTTGTATTTTTAATCTTTTTGCACTAAATTTAATAACATTTATTGTTATATAAATTAGTTAAGATAGTAAATATAAAAAATATGATTTTAGACTAAATTAACATTTCGTCATCAACATCATCCTGTAGCGGTTCACTGCTGGACATACTATGCCAGCCATTTTTCAATTTACATTTAAGTATACTTGAAATCTCAACACTAACTAAAATATGTCGTATGCAATATGAAATGGTATACTCGGAAGGATTTACAGTCACATTTGCGACATAAACATTACAAAATGTAATTCCCCCAAGGCTGTAGCATTAGAAAAGTCATATTATTAAAAGTCGAATGGTCTTCATTCATTACTCTCGCCCTTTCATACAAAGAGGGTTTTTTATGTTGTTTCGCAAGGAAGAATAACCGTCGATTGCGTTTAGCACGTAAAAATGTCAACAGAAGCCAAGTGCCGGTTCAATAATACCATTCATATCGTTACTACAGCGCTGAGTGCGTTTAAATTGACACAATTATGCATATTTTAAAAGTTTATATTTGGCGCAGTAACATGAAACGGTTCCATCTCGGCGTGCAACGATTGCTGCTGGAACGTATTTAGGTAGCAATGTACTCACTATACTTTGCCATTCTACGTTAATCATTACTTAGGTCTATGTGCTGCAATTTATTACTGACTCGTGTATACTGACCTCTATATTTTAACTCTCTAAATTAGATCACGAAATCCGCATGTGAACAAGGATCAATTGCTGGTGCGTGCGGAACTTTGCAAGTCCACAGTTGATGTAAATAATATAGTGAGACAACTGGACAATTGCGCGTCACTCTTCATTAATCAGTTCAAGTCCGGACATGATCCTATAATGTCGATGGTAACTTTTGGAGAGAGCGTACCTCTCGTGTTCTCGATTCAATAGTTTACATGAAGATGCCATTTGAATGCAAATTTTTGTAGTTTTTTTTTATAGCAATAAATGTATAACTTTTCGTAATAATATTTATGTATTTACTTGACAATTTATGATAAAACATTTTTTCTAATTTACATGTAAAAATTTATTATTAATCAATATAATATCGAGTGCAAGTCCATCCCTGATTGAAGCCGAGTAAAAACACTGGTTACATTGTAAAGGCGAGTAGTCCCATAAGTATGCATATCGGGTTAATAAAATGTATATTATTTTAATTAGCCGCCAACGAGTGTAGCGGAGTGGCTAAAATAGATTTCAATATTTATAAACACAATGACGTTTTACATATGCGATGCAGAGGAGGATTGGTTCGATTCCAGGCTGTTATTTATGAATACTTATTATGCGCCTAAGCTAATTGCACAGAAGCGAGACGGTAAATAATTTATACGACATGAATATGAGAAACGCTTGCGAAACGTGCAAAAAATATTTTAATCATTTCTTATCTGTACAGAATTTATAAAGTTAAAAGCGTATAATGGTAACGAGGTCTCAAAATAATTTTATTCACCTGTTTCTGATACAATTGATCTGGTAAGTTTTAAAAGTAAAACGTCTTAACTACTTTACCTTGGGAACAATATTCATATCCTCCTAGATAGCAGATACAATAAAACTCTTAAATACATCCCGTAAGCCATTAAACGGACCAAACGGTATACTTCCTGGATCAACTGGTATACTTTTTGTTTCGAATTTTTTTTTCTTGGGTAATTTTAGTTGAAAACTTGGATAAAGGACAAAGGCCGTGACAAAGATAAAAGTGTCTTATATGTAAAATACATCTATATGCTTATAATTTCGATCATAGACATAATGACCAATTCACATAAATGTAACCCTTAGTTCCCCTTCTTGCTATGCCTCGCCAATTACATATGCCTTCAGTATGAAACATTATGTTGTAAATAAACTTTTCAACATTATCGTTATAAGTTTACTTTGAAAATTTCTTTGTAAGGACATTGTGTATAAGCAAGACCTTTATTATGTCCAAAAAATAACATATTCTCTCTTATGTATCTATCGGCCAAGATGTTGATATATTAAAAATCTCTGCTCTTCTAATCTCTCTAATCCACATCTTATGTGTTACTTCTTTTCTATTTTGAGCACCGTACCTGGTATTACCACAGTGCTAAAATATAGTCTTTTAACTATTATCTCGAAAATGTATTTCATTTAAATTGAAATTAAATGTGTAACGTATGTTTTAATATTTTTAAGCCTCGGTACGGTCCAAAACGATGTCCTTGTGGACAAATTCTAGTGGTCTATACAAAACTAAAAACAGGTGATTTCGAATAAAGCGCTGTAATCCTCTTGCAAATGCCTGTAAAGAGTTACGGAAATTCTATAACATTAGTTTCATATTAATGTGCTATATTTATTAACATTTGTATGATTTAATACTGGTCTGCTCTGTAAAATACAACAAACCTATAACAATGTTAATATCTTTTGAGTTTCCCAAAGTTCCTATTATAAAAGAAATATTTTTTGTTTTCTTTTGTGGCTGTTTGTATGTATTAAATTCATTTCTTGTTAGCCGTAATAAATTGTTGATTAAATACTCAATGATATGAAAGTGTGTCTTTACATTTCTATTTCTACAGCCAATAGCGATATCTTTCCTGTAATGAACATTGTGCCTATTTTCAGTTTTAAAATTTATTATGTTAGGATCCCTTGTACAATATGAAGTTAAAGTTTCTTTTTTATATCTTTTACCCTAAAGCCCGGCATCGCCTGCTAGAACACGAACACTCCACTTAATGGCCTGGTGGTATCATCAGGTAAGATGCTTGTTGGTTTTGCAATTATGCTAATTACAGAATAATTACGCCCCTATTTAAGCGTTTTATTATAATTCTGAACAGACTATATTGACTATATATATACAATATATGAGTGGCGTAATCCATCTTAAAAAAGCGAAGCAGTCAATCACTGCAAATGTTACTATAAGTACTCGGTTTCCCGCGACTTTGTATCAAGCAATCATTTGTCATAAACGTTGTTAAGTATTAATAACAAAAAAGAAAAAAACAAAAAGTTTCAAGTAAATTGAACGTACAAAAACTCAATTTAGATGTATTAAATGAGATGTAAAACATTAAAAACACACCAACAGACATTACAAGTAATAAAACATATCCGTCTATAATCACGCGTATACATCATTTTAACGCCTGTGATTTTATTTAAGTACCCGAGCAACGGAATTATTTATAAAGATTGTAATGTAAAATGTAACAACACACAAGCTAACATTCCCTGCCTTACATCCAGTTATAAATAATACAGAGGCGCTCTTCACTGCAACTTGAATATAAATTGAGTAATTAATGTTAAACTGTACGGAATATTAAGGTAGATACAAACTAGAGGTTGCGTCGCGACACGTGCGTGCAATAGCGACGCTGCCGCTCCCGCCGCGCCGCCCGCACTTAGCTAAAAAATTCATAAGAAGCGTTTCGTTCATTAATTTCTTATCTTTTCATGACTTCATAAGTTAATGTGCGGCAGTCATTACGCATTTTGTTATTCACAGATTTATTATTACATGCTACGGTACATTCTGTTTCACGTTGTAATCTATTAAAATTATTCTCCCAGAGGTACAATTTGTTGTTGCAGAATGAAAAAAACCAACGAGATATTCTGTACCATTGAAATTCAATAGTCACGTGAATAACTTTTCATGAAATGTACATGAATGGGCTCATTACAGAAGTAATGACAAGCAATTGATTTCACCAAGTTTATGTCACTTGTTTACCTGATGAAGAGGTAGCCCGGTGCTCGTTGCACCCTAGTCCCGCGGCGTAATGGCGTGTAATGACATGTAGCCGAGTGCACACTGTCTCGTGTGACCGTCGCCGCAGCCGGACAGACGAACGAGCTAACATTGTAGTCATTGCATTATATTTATTTACAATGGACTAGATATCTTATTATGTATATTCATCTAGAGCGTCGGTTGAAACTTATATGTAATATGTATGTAAAATTGACTGGTCGCAGAACCGGTATGTATAATTAGGCTAGAAAACTGCGCTGTTCATTCTCAATTCATATATTAATACACGGCCATTGATATTTTAATGTCATTTTTGTTAAAGTGACTTTATAAATATTAAGAGTGAACTCAGTAACTGGTATTAATGAGTACATATTTTCTTTTAAAACTGACATTATAAACAAAGTCATGAATAATAAAATCATTATCCCCGTTTTATGCATTGTCATATCTGGGCATGTGCATCATCTACGATTAAAAGATGAAATTAGTAGAACACGCTTTACAACGCAGGTAAGTAAATTTTACACAAAAAATCTTTAGAGCAGTCCCATTAAGTTTTCATACATTTTTATCTTCACTTCTGTCACCGAATATAAAAAGTGTGATCTTAAAAGTTGAGTAAGTATTCTGTGTCACTAAGGTGTATTTTGCATCTCTTGCAAGTTTCATATAGATCTTTAGCAAGAAAGTGGTACTAACTACCAACCCGGTCGAGCCAATTCCTAAACAGTACAAGCTGACTACGACATGGTTGTATTCACTTATAATAAAGTTTAAAAAGTATCATTTTATTAAAAAGCAAGAATGTTGAAAGCACAGCTATTTTCTATATGGCCATAGTACCTACATTGTAATTCTCGTACGCGGGTTCGATACAACCGCAAGCTAATTTGCATTAATTTAATTTTAAATTAATATATATGGATGAAATTGGCGAGCTGTGTGCGCGGTACAACTTTGAGCACTACAAGGGCCATGCTAATACAATTAATTCTGAAACGTATGTGTTTCTTTCTAGTTTATTTAAAGTGTAAAAATCAAGTTTTATAAAATACTTTAGGATCAGTCAAAATGTTGTTACTATCTTTATGGTGTACAATAAATAATAATAAATAAAAACTTAAACCTTTAATAAATACATATTTGATTCTGTCTCATAGTAAGTTCAATTATCAGCTTACAATCGGTCGTATCTGAAAAATTGATGTTCTGCTATAGTTTCATTCACGAAATATACGAATTATTCCTTTATTATTGAGCATCATAAACAAAATTTTCGACTGAGCGGTTTGTATTGTGTCACGATTAGTCGATACACTCATGCCCGCTCGTTCATAACAAGATGTACGCAGAATAATCTCCGAACGCGTGTCTTTGTCGCGAGTTTTTATATGCACCTTATGTATAGTGGACGTATTTCGGGTGTACTTTTACCGCCACCTCTTTCCACCAAGAAAACTTAAAAATTGTTATCATGTATCTTTAATGACATTTCATCATTGGTCTGTTCCCCCGACTCTATAAAAGCTCTTAAAACAGGAAGGTTTATTGTTTACGAAAATGTATTTTATTTTCATTCGTCGGAGAAAGAATAAGATCTCTAGTTTAGGATTAAGAAAGGTAGGATTTCATATTAAGACAAATATACCTATCTGTCTTGAAGAGAACTGACAATTATTGTTAGACCTGCAAAAAGGTTAAGCCATATTCTGTCTAGAGCAAATTTATTTAAATGAAAAATTGGCTTTTGTTGTACACTAACTTTGAGAACTTTTCTACATCTTGTATATACATACATATATTACTTGGACCCAAAGCAAAAACAACACAACAAAACATAGAAGAGCTTAATAATATTTTATAATGGGGAACGACGAGCTACGTGAATGGGACAAAGTGAGAAACAGTAACGGTTATTTGATCAGTTATTTTCAAGCGATTTCAAACAAATGTGTTGCAGCCAAAGCGACATTTCCGACAATCGCACAACAAAAAACGCGACGATTGTACAATGTAGGGGCCGTGGACGAGCGGCGCGGCAGCGGGCTGCGGGCGGCTGGACGCGGCCATATGAGACGCGTGACACAATGTTCCCAATGACTCACAATAGCAAATTAAGTATTATTTTAAATTGACGTAATTGGAAAATATGCAGCCGCTCGCGCGCACCGCTCGAATAAATTGATTCATGTATAATATAAACAATGATCAACGAACAGACGGCGCAAGACAGTCGCGAATACGTCTTTGCCTACGTACTCGAGCCAATAGACTCCTGAGTGCGTTCTCCCTATAGAAAACAAGAGGGAAGGATTACAAGCAGTATTCATTTATTTAAACTCTACGTATCAGGATTCAATTTTATTTACAGAATTGGGATCTAAAAATATTCAACATCAGCATGTCATTTGAATTGCAACGTGGTCGCCATCATCATCTGCCACGTGACGATTCCCTGGAGATTATGGACATTAAATATATGTTCAAAGCGACCTGTTGGAATCGGACTGTGTCAAGTCCTGAAACGGCGCTGTGTTGACTGCTTTTGATTAAACAAAAACATTTATAAGTCAAGTAAAAAATATTTTCCTTAGTGAAACAAGTGCCTTGCTCAAAATTTAAAGCTCCTTATAGCGTCTCTTATACGTAAATCACCTACCAACCGGGCTGGGTATACCCAATAGATTCTGAAAGAGATTACTGGCCTAGATACCTAAGCCGAAAATTGTTATGACATTTTTTATTTGGTCGTAGAATAGAATGCACTCAAGTAACAACTAATATTTATGGAGCGTTCAATTGTTTTTTTTTTATCATTCATATCACTTATTTATAATAAAATTATCAATTAAACGCTTTTATAACTTCAAAGTCATTGATTGTCTTGCAATGTCGACCATGTTAGAGAATTCTATCCATTCGGCTAATATATGTATATTCTTTGACTGTACGCAGAGGGCCAATGTACCGTCTCGGGACGGACACAAAGCGACAAAATGATCTTTATTAACATCACAAACGTTAGAAACACAGTGACACGCCGTTTGAAAGCAAGAAACCACAATTTCCACCGTGGGAACATGTTATGAAAAGTGATTCATTTACCTTCGTAATACAAGAATAACCAAAAGCAATTTACTATTAATACTATTTTTTGCATAAATATTGTATATGAAATATAATTTGAACTTTCAATAGTTTAATTAAGATATGACGCGTTACATTATAAGGACGGTTTTAATGTGTATTAATACATAACAGGTTATTTTATTTGCATTATATGATAAGTTAAAGTCACTTGCAGCGTGGCGAGTTGCGCGCTGGTGAACATAAAAAGATAAAAATAGTGTATGTAGTATCAGTCGCATAGTACTTAGTGGTAAATGTTACATAATCCCAGAGCATAGTAATAAAATAAATATTTGTTGCGTATTTATCAATAGGTATGTCCTTATCATTTTAAAATTATATTATTATTTTTTTTCACGCTTTCTAATTTTGTAGCAAAATACTGTAGAGCATGATTTGTAAAATAGGCTTAGTGGTCCTTCGGCATTCTATAGCAAAACTCAGGATAAATTCAATAATGGTTAATTTCACCAATATTATTGTTTTCATTAAAAACAGTATGGTCCCTATGCCTAGATATTTTTATTTTCTAGTATTTTGATGTGACAAAAAAAAATTGTTGGCTTATACATATTATCCATAGTCTTTGAGAGCACCTCTAATAAAATTTGTAGGATAAAAGTCTATTCGTGAAAGAAATCTATAAAGACTTCTCCCCGGTCGTTAAAGATTTTAGACCGCTTTGCATATACCAACAATTTTCTGAGCTATAACTTACCGATATTTTGGCTCTATCCCACCACACACTGTAACTCCTGTGCTCCAGGATCAACAGCGGCACGTAGCAATGAAGCTCAGCGAATCTAAGGGCACCTAAATTTTTCATAATCCCGCAAGTTAATCAGAAAAATAAATAAAGGAGGAGTTGGAAAACAAAGAGCTAACTTACCGATATCTGTATAAAAATCATATTTTTTGCTATGTAGATTATCACATTAAAAATGAATTATTCCGATCTATCATATATCGCACCCCCGGTGCGAGACTGTCACTTATGCAAAAATGCAATTTTTCAGGAGAAGCATTTAAAACTTTGACATCTCAAAAAATAATGATATTTCAAGATTTAGACAAGATGACTAGCTTTTACTACAACATCAACTTTGAACTTACTTTCGAATAAATAATGACCACTTAATGTTGTAAAAAAGATACTATACTATTATTATAAACTTTCCAACCCCCTCAGAAGTGACGTTATGGCACTAACGAAAAATAATAACTGTAATTATGTCATACTGAGTTAAAAAGGAAACAAGAACAAATTGTTTACTTAGTTTTAATTTAAATCAAAATATGACCATTGAACCGTTATTGGCGTAAGAAAAAAATAATTCAAAGTTCTATAAAATACACTTAAAAAACTTTTGTACTTCTTAACATTTCTACAGTAGTGTAGTATTAATAGAATAAAAAATCAAGTAGAAAATAGTGTAACAAAGAAATAACAATCTTATATAGGATCTAGTACAGGACAAAATGAGAATGTTACGCAAGTACGTATTACGTATTTTTTTACCAATTGTTAGGATTACGAGTACGTTTTATTCCCCTTTTTTTCGGTGATGATTTTAGTTCATGGTCATCAACAGCTTCATTCTTAGATCTACTATCACTAGATGAACTGGAATTGGAGGAAATGCTGGTTGAAGAAGACGAACTATTGCTCCAGAATCAAAAAAAATTTATGTCTCAATTACCAGTAGTAACAGTGTTGCTCCAAGACACACATGCAATAGCAGGGGGACTGGGCACAACTGACCAAAAAAACGATGTTGCTCCCAGCGTTGCCGTTATTCGCGCCAAAACCACAACGACACTCACGCCCTCATACGGAAACTATGCGTACTACGAAAGCAACGCTATCGCACCAAGTAAAGGGGTGCATAAGGACACTTATTACATATTTAACTCATTTTTGCAATTTTTGCATAAGTGACAGTCTCGCACCGAGGGTGCGATATATAGTTTACATAATCTGTGCCCAAGCTATTGCAATATACCTTCTCGCTTAATTAAAACCTAACAATCTTCAACACACGTCTAACTACAGTCCATTATACTTCTATTGAAGGGTATTTACCAGAGAAACCCGTACAACTGGTACATATTTAACATTAAAATGTTAAAATGGCGCTACGTAAGGTATAGCTTATGTAATAGCAACCGTTAAATAGCTGTACTTATATAAAGAGAAACTAGTATGAATGCTACGAAAATATTTACTTTAACCAACACTTTATAATGCCTCAAGAGAATATTAATAACTAAATTAAAGTAAACCACATTAATTCCTTTAGATCCTTAACTTTTTGTTAGTACAAAATACGAATATTTTATAATTAAACTCCGCATTAAATGACAAGATAAAATGCAATTCAAAAATCTTTAGAAGAAGCCAGCGGTCCGTCCTCGCTTGAGCTTGAGGATTAAATTTAGCCTAAAGTGTTCCAAATTAGTGCATCTTTCTTTAAGAATAACTTTGTGTCTCAATATTTTTTTTCTCTTATTTTATTTTAAATTTCTCCCGTCTTTTCTTAATTTAATTAATAATTCATTAACTTTTATTTAATTGCTTGTAATAATTATTATTATGTTCTTCCATGCAGTAAGTAAACGTGATCGTTTTTATTCGTTTAGCAATCGACTATCACATTATCATATTGCAATTTCTATACAGATTTTAAAAGAGTGACATCTGGATGAAACTTCAATGATCGATTTTTAAAGTATTCTAAGGATGTTGAATTTTTTGCTCTACTCCGCCATCTAGGCAGATAAGATCATCAGTATCGTGGTGGTATAGTTAAAAAAAAATATTCATTAATAAGATAAGCTAATAACAGTTGTAATCGATTTGCTTACAAACATAAGAGGTTCCCCAACTATCGTGACAAATATGCATAAACAGACATTCATAAATTTTTGATGTCATTAAAACAATTATTTTATTTTTTGTAATGGTATAGTTATCTATGGTGCTTACGGTGAACATAATTACAGTGCAGTGTCCACGCTCCGGCGGGCGCAGGTTCGATCCCGACTCCAAATACCAAGGGATTGTTAATTTCAGGTTAGAATTTATTACAATAGAAAATTGAGTGTGTTAATTCTATTAATTACCACAGGAATTTGATCCACAATACCAGAATACAAATATTACTAATTATGACGATGTTTCTATAAAATATTCATTACGTTGTGGTCGCAGGTACTGGCTTGTCGAATGTTAACGGTGATGGAGATGTCGTGACGAAAACGTATAGGTGATATTTGATGCCATGAATTTCTTATGTTAAGTGGACCAATAAAAAATTTACGTTAATATACAAATTAATTGTTTCCTCGCAGCTTTAGTTTATCTATTAATTGATTCTGCGATTACTAATGTGTACAAAAATATATTTTTATCATATTTTTAGGAAATAAGAATTGGAAATTAGAATTTTATGTTACCTATTCATTTGCTTTTGAGGAACCACGCATGCAGCAAGGCAGAGAGGCAGTCCTAGAGAACTGACATTATAGTTCTTCTAAACCATGCCACTTATTTATTAAGCTAAAAAACGCAGGAGAATTCAAGGAATCAATGCGCGCGGTAATTACATATAATATAATCTTAAATCGCTGACCTAATTCAAGGAGACGCTTTGAAAATTGTTGAGTTTGTTATTATATGCAAAAAGCATATAAAAATACGCGCCACAATATTATATTAACATCCTAACACACAAATTAGATTCGTAATGTATGTCCGTACACTATCATTTGGCCATGGATATAATTGCACACGCTCAACACATATATCTATGTAATATAAATAACAAGTTCCGATGGTTATTATGTTATTAAAGTTATAAATAACGTTGGTGGCCTATCATTTCTCGGGATATTTTGCGGTTTGTAGTCATCTCTGCCCTTTAGGACCCAATGTTGGATTATAATTTAAGGGGTTCACTAACAAGGACTATTTAAACCTTTATTTAAATGGATATGAATGACGAAGTCTCAAGGTCTTGAATATTTTCTTTAAAGAATTGATCTTTATAATGCACTTATACAAGTTTATGCGGTTTTCTGAGCAATTAGAGTGGATATCAATCTAATTTCAGTGCATATAGTCTTGGCGGTCTTTTGTTCAAATCCCAGGCTTATATCTCAGATTTTTCAAAGTTATGTGAGTATTAATATTGAATTATGCTTTATTACAACTGTCGCGAAGAAACTCCCCTTACAGTTTGCACAAGAAATTTCTGGGGCATGTGAAATCTATTACCCGCATTAGACCAGCGTGGTGAACTAAGCCAGGGAAGCACTTACACAACCGTAGGAAATTCTAAAGAATGTACTTATGTTTTATATTGATACGTTGTTTTTATAGGTTTTATCATATATATTACATGATGAAACGTGATATCTTGTTCTATCGAGAAAACATTGAAATTATACGCTACTTCTTTAATATAAGTAAATAGCAATAAGGTAATAGTATGTTCTGATGAGTCATATAATGTTATAAAAGAATATTTAAATATGGTATATTCTAACTATAATTGACTTGAAATTGTTGTAATGTTTGTTTCTTTTTGTAATGAGAATAATGACGTTGTTTGCATACATTTTGTAAAATGAATTTGCTTAATGAAATTCGTGTTAGAGGGCAACTTTTTAAAATCTTGTTTATATAGAATACTTCTACTATATTTATGGAAAATAATTTCTAAGTTTGTACATTTATTACATTCAAAAACTAATTTAATCTATCATCAGCCCATATACGTCCCATTGTCGGGCACGGGGCTCCTATACATTAGGGCTTTGATTTAGGCCACGCTGACCTAGTGCGGTTTGGTGCACTACACACTTAAGAAATTTCTAAGAATTTTTGGGTGTGCAGGTTTCTTTACTATGTTAATTTTTTCATCGTTAAAATACGTGATATTTCAGTGTGAATACATATATAACTTTGAAAAGACCATAAGAAGAAAAAAAAAAAACTTTGAAAAGTCATAGTCTAGGGTTTGAACCAGCGACCGCTTATAATTTCACCGCGCACCTAAACCTCGAGGGCCGAGGCCACCACTACTTTTTTTACATAAATCTAATTGTATTGATGTCAAAAGGTACAAATATAAAAATTGACAAACACATTAGAAATAAACTATCTCAAAATAAATAGTGATTATAAAAAGTGGACACTCTACATCACCCTTAATTTATATTCATAGATTCTTGTAATACAATTTTGGACCAAAAGTTGCATCTTGCCCGAAGCGGTATGACTACCCTAATAACATTAGTTGACTCGTCCACTGTCCATACACTCATCGTTACATCATTAACGAAAACAGGGGGATCTAGGTTGATTCCAAATATTTTAATGCTTATTTACGGATCAAGTTTTACATAAGTAGGGGAATGTATGGTAAATTGGACCGGCAACTAAATCGGATCACCTCGTATCTCAAAATGTAGTTTTTCAATTTAAAAAATGGCAACACCAATTGACATGCAACTAACTTCATTATAAATCGACCTTTTTGTTTTTGTTGTGACATTTAGTGTCTGTGTTTTATTTTGCAAATTCTATTTTTGATAATTTTAATGTAACTTATATCGATCCGTGCCAAGAGTATAACTAGTTTAAAGGTAAGCGTACAAACTTTCTAAAATGTTGTTAAGAAGAGTAATTTATCTACAGTCTAAAAGGCATTAAACTTTTGCCGGTATTTGTAGGCTATATTTTATTAGATTTTTTATAACATATACCACCAGTCGGTTAAAATGGACCATCAGTAGTTGGGTAAAATGGACAACTCTTTGTTTTCCAACTCCTCCTTTATATTGTCTTTCTAATTAATTTCATTGTGGGATTATGACAAATTAGGTCCCCTTGAATTCGCTAAGCTTCATTGCTCGGCGTCAATACTGTGCGTGCCGCTGTTGATCATGGAGCACAGGAGTTACAGTGGCGGGATAGGACTAGTCCAATTTACCGTACCAATTTTTTAGACGACTGCCAAAGCAGGAGTGTAATGTCTTTAGGGTTAATATACATATATTCGTGTGTAAGTAAGTCTTAATTTCTTATCTCTATTACCAAGGACTAAGAAAACCCGCAAACTCAGAGGTGCGTAGAAAGTTTATCTATCTATCTATCTAGCCCGTACAAAAATAATTTAGAAATACCACAACAGAAGCAAAATTCCGATAGCGGTCTATAATCAGAAGATAAGGAGAATTAATGTGCTAAAAGTAAAATAAATTACCACGAGAAAAATGGCCCCAAAGTTGACTGGCTTCAGTGTGTGTATTGCCAAAATTGGAGTCCATTATTATACCATTTAAATCCTTATATTGTTTAGAAACTACATTTTTAGAGCCACTATTATGTTTGGTTTACGCTGTAGTTTTCTTTGTCCAATTTAGCTACCCCGTGGTCTAAAATTCTAAATTAGTACAAAATTGGAACAAAGCTCGGACCTCACATTTTGTTGATTATTCAGATATATATAGTAATATTGTTGATTAATACTTAGTTAAAGAAAACCTAAGAGACGTTTTTTTTATTTTATGCAATATACGTTAAAAAAAACGGTGCAAATTACCCGACTTTCCTATATGTATTTTTATTGCTGGAAGCCGCTGGATGCTGGCCGCTTCCAGCAGTGCGCTTAGAAGTATTTGGGGGAGGCCTATATCCAGCAGTAGACGTCTTTCGGCTGATGATGATGATGATGTTGTATTCTTCTCTATAAATGTCAGATATGTAAGTAACGTCCTACGTGGATAAAAATATTGATAATTTATTATTACTACGTCACTAAAATGCAGGTGATCGCTAAACCAGTACATATATAGCGAATACATTTCCTCAAAGTAGTTATTGAAGCACGTTTGAAACGCTGTTTAGTTGTTCAGACACTCTTCGCAGCGTGGCCTCATTACTATAATGTCCTACAACAAACAAAGGCTTAGTTTCTAAGGGCGTTTTGGTTTGTATATTGTTGGTGTAACACGAATGAGAGAGGCTAAACGTCCTCCACTAGAGATAGACCTAACAGAGATTTGACCACTAAAGTACACATACCGTCACTCCTTTCTATATCTATACTAATATATAAAGCTGAAGAGTTTGTTTGTTTGTTTGTTTGTTTGTTTGTTTGGTTGAACGCGCTAATCTCAGGAACTACTGGTCCGATTTAAAAAATTCTTTCAGTGTTAGAAAGTCCATTTATCGAGGAAGGCTATAGGCTATATAACATCACGCTACGACTAATAGGAGCGGAGCAACAATAAATTATGTTTCAAAATCGGGGGATTTTTTTCCTTTTGAGAACTTCCGCTGCGTGCGCTGCGGAAACGGTTAAAGTTTCGCTAAAATAATGTATGACAGAATTGTTCCCCTTTAAAAATTCTAAAAAAAAGTCCTCGACAGCATATGTCTATCTTTTAAGGTTGGCTCACTATAACCTTTTTTATGCTAACCAAATTTGTTCTGAAATAAACCATTATTTGTAAATGGTGTTTTCATAAATACGATATTAATCCTTATCCAAATAAATACGTTATTCATCAGAAGTATTTAATTTAAAAGAAATTTGCCCTTTACATCATTTGATTTCAATGAGTATCTTAGAAGATATCGCAGTTTTAAAATAACACCGCAGCGAAAAAATGATAAAGCGCGCAATGATGTACAAGGCGCCGGCCGGCCGGTGCGCGGCGGCACACGTTTCACTTCTATTTGACCGATTTGAATGCTTTTTGGTATGGACATAAATGGGACTCTGTGGAGTAAAATAGACTACAAATTATTTTCTTTCTGAACCCAACCATGTAGTCTACGCGGACGGAGTCGCGAGCAAAAGCTAGTTAACTTATACACGTCTTCCTGCTATACGACGGAACTCCCCTGCGAATTAATAAGGGTTAAAACCTTTATCTACAAAGCTCTATTTATGGATTCTATTTAAACTTTTATGAATAAGAAGAAACTTGAAAATTGAACTCATATGCTAAATAATATTTACAATACTAATGCGTTGTTTATGGCTTAACCTTGTTTGGCCTAAAACCGACTGTTGTAAGAAATTCTGACGGTTCCACCTCACCATAGAGAGAAATTCATACAGAATTTTAACCAATAGATGTGTGATCGGTACTTATTTATTAAAGGCAGAGTGAGCCAGAACAAATCAAATGCCCAGTGGAATTCACGTTACGTGGAAACGTACATTTCGTTTTGACATCGGACTAAAGTAAATAGCGAGAAATCATGTGTTTACTATAATAATAAAGAGAAAGCGGGACGTACAAACAAAAAAGGGCTCCGGTTGACGCGCGGTGGCATTCTATTCTCAATGCATCATAAAATCAAGTAACACGAATTTTTTTTTAATGGAATTAGAGGAGAATGAGTGAGAATTCAAAATGCGGCAATTGACGTTATGCGGCATGACTAACGTTGTGAAAATTGGCTTAGATTAAATCATTTATGTTGGTTTGCGAATATATTAGGGAAACATTGGAACAAAATAAAAATTGCGAATTCGTAACGCACTTTTCCCGACATGCGGATTTTAAAGTCGTTATAAGAATGGATCTAGAAATTTATGGAGATTGTACGGCCTACATTGGACTTAGGTTTTACCAATACGAACAAAACAGTACCAATACAAATAAACTAAATAAATAATGTAGGTGCATATTTAAATCCACGGGCCGCATCTATCAAAGCAATAGTGTCAATAGTCGTCAAGAAGAAATTGATAATCGGATTGTTTTGATTTTAATATCTTAAGATTCTATTACAAATTTGATCGTGAGTGTGAAAGACAGGCAGTTTTTATTATTGTCAAAATTTATTATTTTAATTTTTTTGTCTGCTTTTATCTGTTACATGTTCTTTATTGTAGGACTGCCTCGTGGTCTCGCGGTACAAGTATGTGCCGTGCGATCTAGAGGTCCTGGGTTCGATTCCCGGGTCGGGCAGTGTTATTGGGTTTTTCCATTAGGAAATTCTCAGTAGCTGCACGGAGTCTGGAATTGTGCCCGAAAAGCGGCAATAGGCTCGCCCCCTATTACGTGGGACTGATACATACCTGGCGAAATGTGGGTGCAGAAATGCACCACTGCCTACCCCTTCGGGGAATACAGGCGTGAGTTTATGTATGTATGTATGTTCTTTATTGTCTTCGGTATTTTTGTTAAGTAAAAGTAATGCATAAACATATTAAATAACTTTAAATTACACGTAGATACTTGTTGAATACTAACTATCCTGTGGCATTTGATTTAGGAGTGGATGATTTTTACATTATGTGTGTTTTACATTGTGCTATACATTAATGCCATCTGCAGATGCAGTATTCATGTCAATCATAATTCTTCAACACATACAGAATTATTTATATACGCAACTCCGTATCTTAAATTTACAATTATCATTCTGCTTTGGCCGCAGTAACTTGTTTTGAAATAACTTTGCAAAAATTCACTTTATTTCCATATGGCCTTTACCTTTACCTTTGTGCAACACGACCGTCACAACACAACGGTCTGTGTTCCAAAGATGGCTTCGCTCTCCGAGTATCTCTCCAATACGAGTATTAATCAAATATAGCAAATTTATTACCTAACGCTTTTACAAACATTGTGGACGCCGGGCTGCAAGCGAATGAAATGAAAACAAGAAAAGGTAGAGAGAAAAAAGTAGCGCAGGATTTTTTTTTCAATATTACCTTGGCTACGTGATCTTTACTTTTAGTTTTGTTATTTGAAAGGAAGAATGTTATTTGCTCTGATAAACAAACATTTACCCTACGACCTACAACATTGATTCTTCACGTCTGTAGTTAAAAACTAGTTATAGTCATATTTGGGAAACAAAGAATTCTGTCCAACAATGGTCTACCTCAGCTCGAAGAAATAATACAGCAGCGTGTACACACACAGAAAAAAAAGGTTTTATATGTTTAGAAAGGTTGAAAAATTATATGTGTAAATTCACCGGGGATTTTTTTTCTGGTAAAGTCCAACTAAATAAACACGTGTGTAAATATTACAAAATAAAATTATTTTTTCCATTTTAAGACGTATTGTGTTAGTGGTACGGTACAATTGAGCTCGGCGCGAACCAGCGCCACCAGTAAAGAAGTCAAGACGGCAATTATCGATAGGAGTGGCTGAAATTTCAATTATACGAATCGCACGTTCATGTAAATAAGACGATGGCGTTTTAGGACACCATATTAAAAACAAATCGTCTTAAACATCGATTACACTTACAATGTTTTAAAACTCTATTGACAATAGCATAAATTAAAACTAAAATCCGCGTCCGTTCCCGCAGGTGTAATGGCCATACGCAGGTATCGGTAAAGGGTCGCTGCCGTAGCAATTTCGGTTTGGAATCATTAAACATTAATATACCATTATTATTTGTTCAACTATAGAATTCAAAACACTGTTACAGTGTACCAAGAACAATAGATGATTATTAATAATAACATATTATAAAGCGCTCATGACAAGTAAAAACAGATGTTGCCTTTAGTGAAAAGAACAATTTACTGAGTTTTATTAATTTATGCATTTTGGTGGCGCAATTCTTTATTTTATTATATATAGAGACAAAGAATGGAGTTGACTAGTACATAGAAACTAATGTATACAGGTTTCCCCACATGTTTCTAGTGAATGGAGCTTGTGGTGCTGAAATATTTACCTGGTATCTTATACCAAAAACTATTACCTATTTTCGGGAGGCATAATTAGATATGCTTTGGACAGATGGTGTTTTATGGCCAACTGATGCACTACTACGAGATACCTACAATTTAGAAATTGGCGTGTCGGAATAAAAAATATTTATGCAATATTTTGTTATTACAACTGTGTAGAATTTTATTGATAAAACTTTAACTGAGTACGATCGTGTAATTGAATGCATGATTCCGTATTGGAAACGAGTCTGAATAAAAGTTAAACCTCGCATTTGCTGAACGGATGACCTAGTATTAACACGGATGCCGTCAACTTTTCATTCAATAAGTACCTATCGGTTTTCATTTAATTCGTTAACGTTGAAACATTCAAACAGAAAATTAAAATAGATCGAAATAAAATAAACATTTAATTCATCAAACGTAACATTGAACGCCAGCCCATTGAGATGGTCGAATATCTTTATGATGGTCGAGGGAACATCGATGAATACAGGACTAGTAAATGATCATATCATCGAAAATTTAATTTCAAGACATGGAGATCTTACATTTCTAAAGTTTTTTATTCTAGAGGCAAATAAACAAGCGTCACACCTGACAGTTAGGGCGTTAGTCATAAAACTTACACATGGTAGTAACATCAGCTGTTTAAAGTATATGGAAAAGTGGAAGGAAACGAAGGGGAAGGTATAAATAAATAAATTTCAGTCATCGAACTCTAAACTACCTCTGACACTAATAGGCACTGACCAAATTGTTGACAACGGTCGTCTGATTAAACACATAATGCATTCAAATTGATGAGTTTATACGTACGTATATTTTTAAAAGTGCAAGGCGGTAAACCATTATATTTCTAAAGATCTTCTGTGGCTAATGATGATATAATGAATTAACTCGTATTAGAAAATGATACTGCCAGATATTAATGCAGATAACATGTTTAAATGTCAACTAAACAAAACTGACGACCGCACGAGAAACCAACTGTGAAACAAGGGACACCGTGTTGACAAATATTTTTGGGATGCAAAAATATTTGTTTTGTCACTACGACGATATACACTTTGCAAATCATTAAGTATTTTCTAAACTCGTCCACCAGACATGCATATACCATAACCAACACGATTTTTGTTTCAAATATTTCAATATTGTAAGAAATATCATTATCTGTAATATACTCATAATAATAATCGCATTTCGACCGTAAATTCTCAAACGAGCGAAGCGAAATCCGATTACCGACAAAGTTAGAAGAAGTCCAAGTAACTAAGTAATGTAACTTTGCCATTATGGCGCCCGTCTCGTTATTTGTATAAGTTGCATATAGTATTCTTAGAGGCCATAAAAACGAAGTAATAACTGTTATCAAAATATAAATGATACAAGGCAATGACACAGGGTCAGCCGGGTACTACGGCTCCGCTCGCCCCCACCGCGGTACAGGCCGCACCACGCAACACGCTGCGACTATTGTTCTATTCTATTTAGAAGGCGCCGTCAACAATATTTTTGTTCTCTTTTATAATTTAATTAACATGCTTTATAATCAAATAGAATATAAAGTTGTAGCTCAGTTTGTTATGGTTAGTAGAAATACTAAAGTTTTCTGCATACTACTTTTGTTTGCTTTTATAATAGTATTGTTTTGTTTTCTGTATGATTTTTAATTTTATTAATTCAGTGTGGGTATCAATGTTTACGAGTTATTTTTATTTCAATAACATTCCAGTAGAAGCACAATCAAGTTGATTTCATTGTTTTTTTTCATAAATAAACTCAAACATAAAATTAAAAACACATCGAATTCTTGGAATCGAATGAAAAATAATCTCAATTTCAAACAATGAATAAAATCTTAAGAGATTTAGAAGAATACCTTAATGACATGCCGCGACCCAAGGTAAAAAAATGATACAACAATTTCTTATACATTATGAGTATAGCATTCATGAGGGTTTGTAATGCAATTAATAAGGTCATCCTCTAAAACCGACAAAACGTAACGCGCGTAAACAATGAAGGTCAGTTGAGGGCCGAGGTAGAAAGGTGCAAATATAACGTTGCACTGGAGGCAGTAGCACGGCGTGCAGCGAGCTTCCCGCACCCCATTATAATAATCTGCGCGCGAGCAGGACAGCAACAACATTAGAAAGGAACAATCGTCGCCATTACGCCGAATAAAAAGAAAAGTTATTATATTTTTTATTGGAGAGGGCCTCCACCCTCGCGCGGCCGCCAAGAGGGGTTATTTTTATTTTATTTGAAAAGTTTATTTTCCATTTGTTTTAACTTTTTTTGCGATATGAGGGGTGAAACTCGTTCAGCACGCACTCGCTCAATGAGTCACTAATGCGCACCATAACATTATACATGGATATTTAAACTTTCATCCGAACAACATTAAAATGAGAAAAGTTTTTGGTGTATTATTGTTTGCGTGTTTGCCTCGCGAATTTGCGGTATATTGCACAATTCGTGGTTCATAATTCCGCTCATGTAAATAATACATAAATTAAATTTTATTTAACGTCATCAATTTTTAAAATATAAATAAACTTAACGAATGAGTTTATGAAGACCTGTATTATTTTCCGATTACATTACCATTCCAGTACACTGTTTGTTTGTCTGACACAGTAAACCAATAAACTTGCACATCACAAGTAAGAAAAACGCAATGACTTTACTTCAAGAAAAACGGCAAAGGCACCCAAATAGGTAAAAAAACTAAGTGAACTGGCACAACTCTGAAAACAAATTTCAAACTCAAAATTACCCTCGATAAAATTTTGTCCAGAGCTGCAAACAGTTCAACGGACACGAGCTTTCAGCCAGTTCTCCAATGTCACCGAACATAGAAAAAGAAAAAAACAAACGCTCGAGCTTAATTAACAGGTGCCTACAGTTGGCATACCTATTGAAAATTTCACCACAATAATAACGAAATCACACAAGGGAAGAATTTCGTTGGAATTATACTCATGTAATTTATTTCTTTATAAGTAATTGACGAAGTAATTAAAATCTTGTCAAGGCTTATTTTCATATTATATGCATGTTCTTTATTAAATGAAATCATGATTTACGTTCTGTGCATTAGATCAAATAATTAAGATTTTTCTTTAAAATGTTAAAATAACATTTTTTATTTGTCCATCTCGAATTATAATGAGTGGTGTATGCCATTTACGCAACTGACCTGCAAATAACCTCGATACACCGTTGCCAGCAAATATGCCCTTAATAAAACCAGACACGGATAGTGCAATAAATAACCACGGTTGGAACTTAGCCCCTTTCGTTTAATGTAAGGTAATGTAATAAAAAAAGGGTTAAAGTGTAACACTAATAGCAAAATATAAGTCACAAGAATCTGGATAATGTAACGCTTAGCTAACCTGTAGAGTTAAAATAAGTAATTCAATAAGCGGCATATTAAGTGAGCGCACTTAATATGCACTATTTTTACGTGAGGTGCGGGGGCAAATTGACCGGGATAACGGAGGGTTCACTTCTATTCGACACACTGGGGGCACTAATAAATACGGAGAATCATATTCTCTTTTTAAAATTTTCAGGCGGATATTTTCGTACTTTTAAACGACGACGTTTACTAATTAGTGCCCTGTGGGAATGAAAAGTATTATAAGTGGCATTTGATCGTATTTATATTTTACGTTACAAACATATATTGAAATAATAATGGTAAGACTAAATGAAAATATTTTTAACGTTTCTAAGACACATTATGCTTCTAGATTAGGAGAACAATGTACTCGCAAGTTACTTTTAGTATTACAATAAAACTCTTTCGCATACGAGACACCACTTCAAACGAGTCACAACAGACACCCAAAACCCCTCGTGTTTATGATATGAGGATATAAACAACAACACTGAGTGGTAGTGAAAGCTCTTAATCCAAGTCGATGGCCGATACGCGTTGAGCAAACATATGTAACGATGTGTGGCCCGTGGCCGCAGCAGACCACCGTCCACTGTTAGCATTAGCTTTTAGCTCCCGGCTCGTGGTAGCCTGTTTGCCCCCCAAAAATATGGTAGTCTACATTTTTAACAAGCAAACCAGACAAAAAGGTTCGGAGCCACACATCGTGGTGGGCTCTGTTGACGGACCATCAACACTGCGTTACATAACAATGAGCCAGGGTAAAACCCGTCTAATTGTAATAAAAACACTGGGCCCTCGAATACAGTATGATTTAAAAGTGATATTCTCAAACCATAAAGAAGTTTCACATGTCCATGTGAAATATTTATCTTAATATTATAAGTAAACTTAAAGGTTCCGCGGGCTTTCGATACTGCGCTTCAGTGGTTTTGATACGTTTTAGGGTCCATTTTTTAAAGGATAGTTTCCTTTTATTCCAAAACTTAACCAAAACAGATACTGATAAAATTGGTCACATTTACGAATACTATGTTTTGGTTTACTTGACATATATATTACAGTAGTTTATCGCAATTTACATAAAAAATAATAGTAAAAAATACTGTATGAAATAAAATAGTAAGTAAATTACATTGTAGTATAAAATGCCCATTTAAAGTGTCTACTAACAAATTCGCAATAATCGAATATAACAAATTTCCTTAAAGGACACAATTGTACTAAAAAACTCTTTACAGCTTTACACAAATAATGTGTTTGAAAGTTTGATACAAATTTTATTTAAAATACATAAATTTACCAATATGCTTTATATTTATTATGTCATTATAAATAATATCGAAATAGATCGATACAGAATTGGCAGAAAGCGTGGATAAGATTAATATATTTTATTAACAAGTATCAATGATAGTCGGTCGCATTGAATGGAGTTTCAATTAGGCGCAATACATAGCAGTGGATGCGCCGGGGCCCGTTTCACACCGCCGCTCCATGGCCTTTGTTTGTGAACACATTTAAATACTAGAGGTAGATACCGGCTACACCGAAGAAGATCAATATACACATGGATATTTGGAAGCCGCTCATCATTTATGAGTTAGGATTACATTAAAATCGTGTGAGACGTCTGGGATCGAAATTATTCACGACGCTTTACTGTGTACGGATTCACATCATCTTTATGCATACCTACACGTGGTATTTTAAAATTAGTCAAGCATATTATGTAAAAAGGATGGGATTAGTAATGATTTTGGAATAAACTCAATCCGTTATCTGAGCTGAGTTTAAAAACAGTATCTCCGTCCACATACTATTCTAGTGTAAAAGTATTTTATGCTTTTCTACCTCAAATGTGTTAAATTTCACTGAGTATTTTCGCAGATATACACTGATGTAATTTCGAGTACCACCACAAGACACGTAAACGACAATGTTACGTTTTGATCATCGGCTTATCCCCGAACGTTCTCGGAACGTAGAATCGCATTTGGAATTAACGCGAGAAACAGGATTACTTCTGGGGATAACAGAAACAATTTTGATCGTGATTGCATGATCACCTAGAATTGTACTGAAGCAAATTTGCGTATATCGTGTAGTAAGTAGTGTGTAATAGTTTCAATACAAACCCTAAAAGAAAGTGAAAGCAACGTTATAGAGCATTGCCTTATATGACAAACAACATTCAAAGACAGTAAAACTCACTCACTAAAAAGTTAGCTATTTATTATCACTAACATAAACAAACACAATACTTGAAATTCCTATGGCCTTACATATAGAAATTGTTATGGGACCTGTTCCACACCTGTGACTTTTATTAAATTAGAACGTTGTACTACTGTTGGTTTACCATTACATTTGTTGGTGGCCACTTTAGCACCATATAAATAACAGTTTAAGTACAATAAAGGTGGTACAAACGTCCTAAGTGTGATCGTTTGGCCCGACCGGTAGCGAGCGTGGCTGCGACCAATTAGGAGCGTCGAGGACTCAATTTTGTAAGAGACAACAAAACGGATCGTCAGTCTGTGTGCGCTGAACCCTTAGTGGCGAGGGACGAGTGCCAGTGTCGGCGACGCGGATTACTCACTATTATCCAAGTATAAACCACTTTACACTATTATATTTTGAATTATTATTATTATTGTTTATAATCAAATGCATCCAAACAAACATAGTTCAGACCACACACTAAAATACAAGTCTTGTTGTAAAATGAGTTTCAAAAGCCAAGTAGATATACAAATTCTAAGCAGAATTTCTCCATCTTCAAAGACATCTCGCCTGGCATATTCCAACATTTAGTTTGTCACGCCTATTTATTTATTAAATTGGGAACCACACACTTATATTATTTATAGCGTAAAATGGTGCCCGTTTTGAAAATATTAAGCAAGACATATTTTAAAATGCAAAACAAACAATATCAAAAAAACGTCCGCACTCTTTCTAATCCGCTAATGGCAACCATATTCCTGGTAACTATTGAAACTATATATAACGCTTAACTGATAATTAATAGACAACTGCAGAATAAATCCGATTTAATCAAAAAGGTACCATCAAATCACCATACAATAAAAAGGAATCGGAGGCTATACTTTTCACAACGTAACTGTTAATAGATTAGCTGGGAAATAATATTGTCATTGAACAAGACAGTATGAAATTATCTATACAACAGGTACGTAGTTACCTACTCGGTACGCAAATAGCGATTATAGCACGCGGACAGCATGACTGCACCTCAACACGTGTTTATAACTCGTTGATACAAATTGTGCAAACAGAAACCTACACCTTTATATTCCATTGTTAGACGAAACAGTCATTTTTATTGCCTAAAGAAACGATGTTTCATGTTAAATTTTGGAAGCTTGTTCAATATCAACAAGTTTTCATCTTTAACGAATAAATGAATCAACAGTATTATATAAAAATTGTATTGACCCTGCAAACGAGTAGATGGTTGTTCATCGCCGCCGCCAATTAACATTTACAGCAAGGCTGAACAGTGGCGGGTTACCAGCATTTCAAAATGGAAAGATAACAAGCAATCTTGAGCCTCCGGCAACCGCAGTGACCAGCTAAGACGCAACAGGAATACTGTTTCTTAACACGGACACCTACAGGAAAGTGCATGGTTTTGCATGCCCAACAACCTACCTCATAGGTTTATAAGTTAATCATACTTTGGTCTCTGTCAGTAAAATACTAAAGTTGTAAATAGACTCCTCTGTTGGAGCAATTGCTATGAAAAAGACGAAATGTAGTCTTTTTACTTTAGCTAGACTAAAAATTGTTATCCTCTTAAATGATTCTATGACAAAAGGATATATTTCTTTATAGTCCGTTATATTACAAACATATTGGATAGTCGATTTGCGAGTTGAAAATGTGTAGTTACGTTATAATAAATAACCCTGTGTGAACAAACAATTCGTCGAATTCGTCAAAGCCTGAACTCGTGAACTCGCAGCTCCACGGTGTTACCAGATAACTAACCACACAACAACCCCACCGTAGTAGAAATTTCGGACAAATGAAGAATTCCTTTGCACAAAGCGTTCAACCCGATACGCATTCTGGCCTAACTACAAATTAAACGCACCACTGGCTTAAATGACAGGAAATTTAATTACTGAACGTAGCTTTGATGAATAGAAAATGTTGCTACGTTAATATTGCAATTTATTGTTAAACTATTTATGTGTTCCTGTTTTTATGCATAAAATCAAAAAGTCTACAAGCACACAAAGGAACAACAGAACTTATTGCCAGGAAACACTAAATACTTACAGCTGTTTTTCCAATCCGGGTTGGATTGCAAGAAACAACTCACTAATTTATAAAGATTTTTGTACTTAATATAATATATATTGCATAAACTATGAAGCAATACTAAAGCTTATTGATGATTCAATTGCACGACAATCTCGGCTTAACTGTAGACTACATGCATTTAAGATAATAATCTTGAATTAACACCTTCGACAATTAATATACCAGTGGAAACAAAAGAATAGAAAAAAAAGTAGCCGAGAATCGAAAATTTGACCGCTGTCTGCATCCTTTACAATGTATATTTAAAAATAGTCGTTTTTACAATTGCCGAATTATTTTAATGGTATATCGAGGCCGAACGCGTACTTCTTGCCAACGTTTTGTCGCATGATTTATAGAGCAGTGCGGTGGAGATTTTCAAACAATTGCTAATAAATTTATTTTGAATCTCTGAATAAATATACTGATTCTAAAGCAGAGCCGACGCAATCAATTTGATAGTTTATTTCGTCTGTAACTACCTATATTATGTTTAGGCCTACCAAACAGACTAAAGCGGGTTGGTACACTTCATATACTTAAGTATTTCTTTTGGTGTTCGTATAAAGAAAATTAAGAAATTCTACATCCCTATAGGTACGTAATATTTAATGAACAGTAAGAGTGATTTCCCGAATTGGATTCCTCCGTTGGGCAAAATTTAAGGGATTTAACCTTTCAGAGTTCTCATTCTCAACGTACCTTCATATCCTCGTAGATTCCAGAGATATGTCGGCTGAAAGATAATGCACACGCCCCGTATTACATAAGACTTTAAAATTATATTAGCAAAATTTGGGTGTAAGAAAACACCACAATCTAATTTTCGACTAAACTGGTACGACTATGTATGTATACGTAATTTGTTATAGGTTACACTTTTCATTCCTTTTAGTGTGTGTGTATTATTTATTGTATAGAAATTCGGTTCAAGAGTTTCAGTTCCACTGTTCGTTACGCATTTCTGTCCACCTACTAACAAAGGCGTGATGACGTTGACGAATACATCACTTCCTATAAACATTAGTAGCACACGCTGGTCGTGCCGGCGCGCACGGCGAATCGTCAAAGTGTTATTAAAGCCAACAATGAGGACAAACACATGAACAAAATAACGAGGAAGCGGGTAGTTAGAAAACGTCTTCGAAGTACACCGCCTCATGTCCTGTACTTATGGAGCTTTGCAGTTCATTTTTAATATAATTTGTACCCGTTCAATGCTACCTTTACTTGTTTATTTATTTGTATAAAGAAGATTATCAATAAACTAAGACGTTTTACTAAAAATGTATGTACAGTTCTTACAACTGGGTTTTTCTAATTGATTTCTTCTTGAGATTTTAAAGCGCGAACTATGGCAAAATGTGTATGTGTGAATTGTATAGACTGGACGAACGTAATATCACGATAAACTTAAATGAGTATTCATTCCAATTACATAGTTTTTCATAACTATTAATTTAGTCCCATCATTTACTTCTAAAGCATGAGAAATGGGATATAAATCGTATAATATCTGACAAAACATAACAAAATGGCACTGTCCATTGTAACGCATGTGTCCAGATACCAATCTAAGCAGGGTTGCTAGACAGTTATTCTAAAAAAATAAATGTTTTTGGAAATCTTAACAAAAAACTAGCTGTAGGTACATAATGAATAACATACATACATAATCTCACGCCTGTATACCCCGAAAGGGTAGGCAGAGGTGCATTACTGCACCCACATTTCGCCACGTATGTATCAGTCCCACGTAATAGGGGGCGAGCCTATTGCCGTTTCTCGGGCACATTTCCAGACTCCGGGCTGCTACTGAGAATTTCCTAATGGAAAAACCCAATAACACTTTGCCCGACCCGGGAATCGAACCCAGGACCTCTAGATCGCACGGCCCATACTAGTACCGCGAGACCACGAGGCAGTCTAAGTCAGTCATAATGAATAATTCAGCTCAAAATACAACTAATTACTGCAACAGCGGCTTACATTTAACAAACTCTATATAATATCATTTTTGAGATATAAATATATAGTTTTCATTAATTCCAAGTGGAATGTTATACCTACTCAAGTTATTATTTAATGTCGAAGAAAATCTAGTATAAAACAACGCAACAGTACATTAGAGCTATCATTATCTAAATCCAAATCATAAATTCGTACTAAAATAAATTACGTCCGATCATAAAATAATTAACGTTTTTACACGCTGCGTTATAATGTACGAAATAATGGTATTCCCATAGCCGCCAACCCTGAGCACGGCGCGTACTGTAGCGGCATCTATAAAAAAATTGGGCACCTATTATTATAAAAATAAAAAAAGCGGCTCGTTCCACATTTTTATTACAGTACGCTCATTTAACTGTTATAATTAATGTGCGCGATGTGTAGTAAACATGATGAAATTAATACATACAATGTGGGTACCTACTGCTGGAACGCGGAGCTTAATATTTTAACTGTATAGGAAGATGAACGTTTGTACTGCCGAACGTACTAACATTTGGTTACCAAGAGCGCAAATTTAGGACGTGCTGCCGACCTTCAGTTCTCGATGGGAAAGTTTGATAGGATATTCGTGTCCGCCCGAACATTGCTCCGAACTCGGAATATACATATATGTGAATATTCACACATGCAGTACCTAATTTGTCTTAGAGCGATAATTATCTACTCATCTCCTAACCGAACTCTCTGCAAAGAGAATTCATTTCACTAGCTTATTTGTGCTAGATTAATTTAATATACCCAAATATATATAAATATAATATAATGCACCTCTGCCTATCCCTTCGGGGAACACAGGCGTGAGTTTATGTATGTATGTATAATTTTTAATACCCCAATTAAATAAACCATCATATGGGCACGACCCCACAGAAAACATGTGTTGTGTCGTGGGCATCAAATCCTAGCACAAATATTTTTGCGCTCTAACAACATCGTTATCCAAATAAAATATATGTAACTACTATAACAAACTATGCAATTAGCACCCCAAACCAACTTCTGTTACTTTGCACCCTGGCAAAGAATTTTAGAGTAGCCCTTGTACAATCAATTCTATCATGTGGAACAAGTTATTACAAGACTAGTATGGTGGGCTAGGGTATTAGCCTGCTACTGCATGTTTCTTAAGCCCCAAAACGCATTTATCATTTGGGTAAGATAAGAATACTTAAACTTAGTGTAACACATGTACACATACATAAACTCACGCCTGTATTCCCCGAAGAGGTAGGCAGAGGTGCATTTCTGCACCCACATTTCGCCAAGTATGTATCAGTCCCACGTAATATGGGGCGAACCTATTGCCGTTTTCCGGGGACATTTCCAGACGCCGTGCTGTTACCGAGAATTTCCTAATGAAAAAACCCAATAACACTTTGCCCGACCCGGGAATCCAACCCAGGACCTCTAGATCGCACGGCACATACTTGTACCGCGAGACCACGAGGCAGTGTAACACATGTATAAAAACCTATATAATACGGGGTTTTAATGCAAGATTTGCCTTCATATCAACTCTTTAAAATAATGGCGTTTAAACTATCGAATGAGTAATGTTATCTGTCTGTATCTCATACGAAATAGCACACAGTCCGTCTCATTAATGTAAACGTTACGTACAAATTTAAGTGTTCATACCACTATGGAGTTAATTAACATCAATCTTATGATCGTATCTGAATAAATTAATTGTACGAAATAAATTCAAAAAATCTTTTGGCTAGTAGCATATTGTCCTAGAGATTTAAATATTTTCGCAACCGTTCTAGCCTAAGGCTTACTTACTTGTAGGTTCAAAGCATATGCCTTTTTGTATAGGGGAGAGTGGGGGAATTGAGAACGGCGGGTAAATCGGAACTGCTAGGTAAGTCATACTTCCACCAGCACCACACCGTCTCACGCTTATTCGAAGGATGCATTCAGCACCCCTCAGTACGTGTGCAAAAGTGAGAATAAAAAGCCGCAAACGTGCTGTCACAGTGAGTCGAACAATGTTTTTTGCATTTCCGTTATAATTTTTGTCGTGTATTATAATAGATGTAACTATCATATTTTTCAGTTCAAAACCACCATATTTTGTTACTATCATCCATATACTATCTGTTTTCAAACCCTACGTGATTTGAAGTTTAAAAAAATACTATTAAACATGGCGGCCATTTTATTCATTTATTAACTACTTCGGGCAATTGGGAACGACGTCAGGCGGGTAATTGGGAACGTTCCCAAATACCCCTTGTATTCTTTCTTAATTACTCTAGTACTGCTGGTTGATTGTTAAAAAATGTTTTAATATTACAAATTGTTTTAGATGCCTTGAAATTACATTCGAAAGACTAAACCAAAATATAAAATTGAAGATCGTGCAATCGAAGATATAAAAAGTAAAAAGCTCACATTAGGCAAAGCTGATACTACATACTCAATACCAAAAACAACATTATTCAAACAATTGAAACAAAACGAATTCACAATACCAAAAAAGGTCGGTGTAGTGTATTTAAGAAAGAACAAGAAGACCAGCTAGAAAAATACATACTTGATTGCTGCAAGACTCTTTAGGGTATAACACAAAGTTTACTACGAAGTATTGCTTATGGATTTGCTGAAACTAATAAACTGCAAGAACTGAGTAAGAAATTTTAAAAAGCTTTACAAAAAAAAATGAAGAGGTGTTTTGTTGATTAATGTGCAATGAAATGTAAGAATCCCCACCGACAGAGGATTGGATCATGTTCTCCATTTGTAAGCTCTGGGCACACGAAAAATGTACTGCCGGCGAGACTAATAGAGGTTACGTGTATGATAACTGCCAACCAGTCAAATGTTAGTTTATTATAAAGATTTGAATATGTTGTTCCTAATTACCCCATACCATTCCCATTTCCCCCGCGGGCTGATCTCAATTACCCCATAGGGTATCGGGTAAAAAGGAACGACAATGTTTTTTGTTTTTGTTTATATCTTTGGTATAGTGTTGATTTTTCAGAATATTTTGTCATTAATAAGTAGTTAGATAAGCATAGTTTATGTTGTAATAAAAGTTGACTATATCTGTGACGTGTTTCTATTACTTTTGAGCGTTTGAAGTTAAGTGTTCCCAATTCCCCCACTTTCCCCTAATGCATTCCAAGTCAGATCTAATGATTGATATAGTCTGTGTGGTGTGATGGATGAGAGGCAAACTATTAAAATATAGGTACTTATATGCATGTTGATGTGACGGTGTTCTCAGTTACGAACTCCATCTTAAAAAATAATCATTTTTTTTATTTCAGGTCATAAAACTGAATATTACTCTATTACCCCACAGCTCCGATTGGTTATTTTATTTTAAGCTAGAAAAAGCTAAACAATGAAATAAGGATTATGTACTGAAAACAAGGATAGTTAGAATTTAAAAGGACTGTTGGAACCTCTACGCCAATCCTAACAAAAATCATTTCTAACAGAAAATTCAACATCAAATAACTTTACTGCGAAGCCAAGCAACTAATAACTAGAAAGTCAAAGAAGGTAATAGAAAATATTTTAAGGAGTTTCATCGATGGCTTATTAGTGAAATGTTTTATTTACACTCGCTTTTTATCGCGACTTAGAACTCGAAACCAAAGAGCAATTCAATAAATTATATGAGCCGGAAACGTCGTATTACTTTGTTGTCGTGCGCACATTGAAGACCCTGGAGTACTGTCAATAACGCTCGCCGTGCACTTGTTGTGACATTTCTATTTCAAATTGTGCCTCAACCAACAATAATACGTTTTCTATTTAAAAGAAAGTGTATTACTATTTATATTAGGTGTATTTGTAAATTTACTGCGATCCACTACTACTACGCAATAATTTGCCTCAACACTTGGATTTTGACTGTTTCTTACAGTCTGTTAATTTGATGATAGGCAATAATCAGAAAAGATAGATAGGTGGCAGAAGGCCAGATGTAGCTTAAAAAATCGGCAAAATTGGGATACACTTTGTGTCCGCAGATTGGAAAAGAGATGGTATCGTAATGACCACTTCGAAATTTTTACCTAACAAAAATCGAATCTAATTACTAACTCACTGAAAGATGCCATTGGTATAAAATGACGAAAACAAGAAACTTATTAAAAAACAAAATATTTTTAATTATAATATTAATTTATTTAGTCATTAGCTAATTGTCAGTTCTTGATGCATGATGTTTCGTGATACACGCATTATATATGCGTTAGACTTCAATATGTAATTATAATATACTACCTGCAGTGTGTACATGCTGCAAACTATATTAAATACTTCCTTTACAATTTAAACCGGCACAACGTCGGCTCCAAATATATCCCATTGCTATCAAATAATAATGTATAAACAATGTACCAACTTACAAGTTCCAGAAATAATATGGCCACGCGCTGCCTGCGGCTATACTAAGAGCCAGGTACGTATATCTTAAAAATAAAATACTAATTAGAGTCTCTCATTGGTTCTGCGGTACAAGTATGTGCCTTGCGATATAGTCTCGGGTTTGAACCTCGGGTTGCCAGTGGCACGGATAGATGTACCCGCAAAGCAATAGAATCGCCCGCTATTATTGAGATCCGCTCCCGATGAGACGAAAAACAGGGCTGGCAAAGTGTGTGAGTAGAAATGCATTATTGCAGAAAGTGTGTTGTATTTGTGTGTAGATAAGTAATTAAATTGTCTACTTATTTTCTACAAGGTATTGCTTACGGCTACACTCTAGTGGTTCTGGATTTTTTCGGGATATAAAGTCACCTTTTTTTTCGTTCTAGGTCATTAGATACCTCAACTAAAAACGTTGAGTCAATAAGTTGATACGCAATCACTTTTAAGAGATAACATTAACAATATAATGTCTCTTGTTCTGTTATAATTCTATAAGGGCCCGATGGGGCTAGAATAACCAATTGGTTGTAAGCCTCTTAATAATAATAAAGAATGAGTGTTTAAACAGTCGGATTACCAAATTGCCCTTTACTGACGTAGGATTATTTCTACTTGGTCTGCTTGGATACTCTGTATTGCATAGTATTTCCACGATAGAATTAATGTATGTACAAGAAACATATAAAGGC
Organism: Hemaris fuciformis; assembly: GCA_907164795.1. Lineage (NCBI taxonomy): Eukaryota > Metazoa > Arthropoda > Insecta > Lepidoptera > Sphingidae > Hemaris > Hemaris fuciformis. The sequence goes on along the minus strand of OU015431.1, from coordinate 17,187,514 downwards.
TACATATATGGAATAAATTCCTATCCATTCTCTATCTAATAAAGTCTATTTATTTTAATTCGAAGATTATACATACATGGCCTTAATTGATATGATTGTCTTCGAAAACCCTAAACTGGTATTTCTAAAATGCACTCGGCAATCATAGTAGACACCCTAGAATCTAGATTAATTAATACATAAGGCACTTTTTATTTCCAAAAGTGTAGTGCCCCAATTGAGTGATCATGAAATTTAAAATTGCTCACGGGGGAACCTGGTCCTCACCTCTTGTTTTATGATGTTTAAACATCATTTCAACATCTCTATAATAAAGCAAGCCAGGTACCTCCCACAGACATAAATCGATATGACATTTGGTTGGTTTGTGTATACTTTTGTTGTTCAAGTGGGTCTCATTGTCTGTTGTGCTCTTTGTATCCCTACTGATTATCCGAAACGCTTTCAAATTATCGTGAATTCCTCGTGACGGTCCTTGTCAATGAATTTAATTTATTTTCCCGTGATTTTTAACCTTTTACTTTTTATGATGATTAAATTAATTAAAATATTTGTTAAGTAGTAATTGTACATGTAATATTAAAGGGGTAGTGGGACAAAGTATCAAAATTATTTGAGACAGATGTTATAGATTTCATAGCGGATAAGGAACTGTCCTATGGGTTCATGACCCTTCTATTTTATTACTGTTATAAATAAATTAAAGTGTTATACGAAACATTAAGTGCGAATAATAATACGATTTGTGTATACAATAAATGTTAATTTTCTATACACTATGACAATATAATTCCCCTTTTAAGCACTTTAGCTTTAACATATTATACGAATATCAAGTAGATAAGATGCACGACGTCCAAAATCAGCAGACTCCTGCACTTGAGAGTGTTTCAAATCTAGTCCATAAAGAATTAATGCAAAAAAATATTTCCACGTACTCTTTTTATGTAGAACTTCGAGGAATGTAGATTATACCACGATATTAACTCTAAATAATTTCGATCGTTAGTCGTCATTAGAAAGATTAAACTCAAATGCATTGCAATTTTATGGGGCCGTCATAACTACTAGTTCCTTGAATTATTCAAATCGATGGCTTTCCTATTTCTTATATTCAAGGTAAGGACTACGCAAAACGTAATGTATAATAAAGGTGAAATAAACTCTCAAATATTTGCTTTTAACGTTGTCGATATATGTCGGGTAACAGTGATTTTACATACATTTTTAGATACAGCCAAATGACCGTAACGCCACCTTTTGGTAGATACAGTAAACTCTAAATAGAGTTTATATTTGTAATAAACGTTATGAGAGTCTCTGGACGGTTGCACACCCCATGTGTAATGGTCAGCATATAGACGGATAAATATCCTACTAACTACGTTATTATATAAAAAATATTATAACAAGTAAATGAAAATTCAAATACAACAGTCGATCAATCGTTTTTCGTAATACAAACGATTGATTGATGAATAATTTTATCAATTGATTGGCAACGACTCGCTGTTTAGTGGCAGACAAAAAGTGCGCCTGTCATTTGTAGCTAATAACTGGCGTTTTGCGTGATGAATCGCACTCGCGGAGGCGTGGGAATTAAATTTCCAACTCTACGCCGGGCCAAGTACGCAAATTGATATGATTTAGAGTTAGCCTCAAAGGGATAAATGTTACATGCAGCGGACAAGTTCTGCGTAGACTTTTTGTGCATACCTACGCTAAAATTCATTCCGTAACTAACCCATATCCCTACTTCTCGGCAAGGCTCTCCTGTATGGCGGAGAATAAACTTTATTGTACACACACAGGAAGACAAAACAAGAAAATAAATACATACATACATTCACGTCTCCTCACGCCTGTATTCCCCGAAGGGGTAGGCAGAGGTGCATTTCTGCACCCACATTTCGCCAAGTATGTATCAGTCCCACGTAATAGGGGGCGAGCCTATTGCCGTTTTTCGGGCACATTTCCAGACTCCGTGCTGTTACCGAGAATTTCCTAATAGAAAAACCCAATAACACTTTGCCCGACCCGGGAATCGAACCCAGGACCTCTAGATCGCACGGCACATACTTGTACTGCGAGACCACGAGGCAGTCAGTCAGAAAATAAATAAATATACAAATACAAAAACAGAATGTACGTACAAATGGCGGTTTCATCGCTTTAAGCGATCTCTTCCAGAAAACCAGAAGGTGAACATAGCAGATTTTTTTTTGGTTCGGATATATACAGTACAGTAATACAATAAATATAAATAAGTTCTAATAATTACATACATATACACAAGTATTTGACATTTATAGTTAAAATACAAGAAATAATAATAAGCAATAAGCAGCAATATACTATATTATGTAAAAGATAAATAATGTTCCTATAAAAGATTTTTAAAAATATGAAAGGAATCGGCACGCTTCATATAAATAGGCAATGCATTCCTAAGAAATAGAAAAAAAAAGTAAGAGAGAGAAAGAGTTTTTGTCGATCACGCCAAACAAGTGGCAGTTATGAATACATTTCGGTATTATAATTAAATTTCCTGGTCACTTCACGTACTTTGGTAAGGTGCGCTTTAAAAAGTTGCAAGCATCGCAATTTTAATTGAAAGGTCACTAACGTCTAATCCTGCCCATAAAATAATTCTTCGCGTTTTAAACTCTATGTAATACAATAACAATATTATGCAATTACGAACGGTGCAGAAATAATTTTAGTACGCAGTAATCGATCCTATGACCCCTTTATGTGAGCTAAATATAAACCCACGCAGGAACGCTAAAGGATTGTATCTGCGTGTTAATTATTAGCTTTTATTGTTTGGGATAGACAACCATAAATCGGGATACCAACGCAAAAATGCATTCAAATAGCTTATTGTAACGGTCTGCTTCTCGAGGTCAAGGGATCCACAGTTCATTAATCAAAAGAAAACAGCCGGGCCAAACTGCTGCGCGTTTGAAGTTCTTATTAAAATTGTATGCCTTTTTTAAATGACAAAAGTAAGAATACTACTTACATGCTTTTTGTATGAATTGTAAATTTTCCGTCACTGTTTGTCATTCAAAGTATTAGTAACGGCAGTACTTTTTTTTATTAAATACTATAGTTGTATAATTATAAGCGTGCATATCGAGACATACTGAGATGAGATGAGACTAACTCATTATCGGACTTATCGTTAAATAAGAAATGATCAGGAATTGGGAAATGATATAAAATTTATTATTAGATTTTGTGACTAGAACGGTAATAACTAAAACGAATAGTGATAACATTCCACTCGTGTACCTCCATTAGTACAAACAATAACACGGAATATATAATCAATTTTATTGAATACAATAATGCGCCGTTCACGACATAATAAAATTCGAGTCGATATTTTTATAGCAAGAAAACTGCCCAAGCCAACGTCACAGTGTGCGCCGTTAGCGATATTTCTGCAGAGTTATTATGAACCGATAGACTGCCAGTATTTACTTATCTAACAATTCCAATACATCATTAAAATAATATTTGAATACCTAAAAAAATCTCTTTACACATAACAATCCAAATACATACAAAACAGACGATAAATCTTAGGGACTCGGGTATGTAAATAATGATGAAGGTCGAAAGTCATAACAAAGCTAAGACGCATTTTCATTGATTCATAAATATATATTAATGGAAATGTACTCTGAAAGAGCATGTGATTGACCGTAACGACTTACAAATAAAATAATTCTGCGCACAAGCTATCTTTGTCCATAAATTCATCTTGTCCTTATCAGAAGTCACGGCTTTGTACGCAGACAAGCTTGCATGCTTCAGTTTTTATAATAGCTGTCAAGACTATTGGAAGAAAACAACAGTGTTCGCAGTCTGTACGGTATTCTCGTATGATATTTTATTTTCCATTATAATATTGTGCGTTTACATGAATGAGCATACAATAAAACACATTTCGACAATAAACCAACAACGTTACACCATAACAAACGTAAATATAACAATAAAAAGCGAAACAGAGAAACTACTGTATCACAAATATATAAAACGCAGGCAGATTTCGTAAAAATCTAACAAACAAAGAATGGGTATTATTTTTAGATGAAATTAACGCACATTATGAGCGTACGCGCCGGTTCAAATCGTGAATCATTTGAGGATGTGGTCACTAAAACAGCGGTAAAACTGCTTAATAATTATACGTTTAATTAGCCTACGAACAATGGCCTCAGGCAAGATATTCTGAAATTGTAAGAGTAATATTTACTTCCAAAAGTTTTACTCGCCAAATCAATTGAATAGCATAGCAACAAAAAAAATTAAATTCACATTAGGTTATGACTTGCCAGTGTAACCCGAGAGCTTTATTCATACAATGCTTTCATTGCTCTAACCTTTATTTGCAAACAGGTGCCAAAATGATTACCGACAATCTCACACCTCTATTGGATGATGTTTATATTTGCTATGAATAAAATGTACAAAAAATGGACCAATAGCGGGAGAGGCTCGTTCCAACCATGTGCCCGCTTCCGCTTGTAGAGGGCCCCCGTCTTCTGACCGGCACCACGTCATCGCAATAACAAATATTTTCCATTGATTCTATTGTATACTATTGGTTTTTCTTATTAAAACATTAGTTTTTTTAACCTACATCGAGAGAGACTGATGTTTTGCGAGCGACTATGTGCCTAATGTGCTTTGCGTAGTTATTGGTCATCTATCATTGAGTGACGTAAAAATAGCCTAATTTGGCGATTTGCCAAACGTACTAACGTCACAATGGTACTTGGTTCATTATCAAACGTGATGTACACATGTAGCTCTTACTTGAAGCGATGACGTCTCAGGTACGATCGGCTCTTATTGTACGTGAAATTTTATAGTAGGTACCACATATTATTACTATCAAATTACTATTACCTTGTGGCAAATGTGTGTAAATGACACACGTTTTGACGATGTTCCTTGTAATATGAAAAAGAGGATTTCGCCCTGGCGAGAATTCTCGATTACGGAACATTTGGTCAAAGTAAAAAAAAATGCATTTTAGTTGTAGCAGTGCAGTTAATGCTTTTAATAGGCTTATCTTCAACATTTTCTCTTTCGGAATAGTAAATAAAAGTCTCACATAAGTATCCTGATAAATAACATAAATTTCCAAAATCCACGAAAAAAACCGTATTGGTTTTGCGAGACACATTAACTGAGGAAGTCAGGTCTCAGGCAAAGGTTGCACCGGAAAAATATAATAGTTAAAAAACATATAAGGATATTATCCGAAAGAAAACTAGCCAGTCTTCTTGAAGCATTAATTCCACAGTAAAAACGTTCGGCGAGTCCTGTCAAGAGGTAAAGTGGCGGCGGAAACGAGATGATCTCATTATGAATCATCGTTTTGCTACATATTTTGTGAAGGCGGAAGGTACATACGTCCCGCTAATATAATTAAATGGGAAAGTTTGTTCTTTTGTTTGTGGCGCTCTATTTGCTGAGTGTAACTAACTGGTGAATCGATGTCGGTTGAACTTTTGAATAACTTTTCTCTCGTGGGCTATGAGCCTCAGTTACGCCACATAAACACCGCCATCTCGATAAAAGGTCTTTTCGAGAAGCTAGCAAAGTTCTTAACCAATGAAAAGTAACCAGCGTCGCCAAACATCAGCTGGAAATTTGAAATATATTTTATCAGTTTGGCTATATTCACATGATAGAAGAACAATTAACATAACGACAAATTACTAGTTATTTCCTTTAATTCGGGATTTTTATACGGCCCGGCACGCGAACGAGGCCCGCTTAAAATTTATTTTTATGTCAGCAATTACATGTGTTGCGATATTATCAGTAATAAAAATAATTTACAAAATTTCCTAACTTTCATACAAGTAGTGAATAATTTACTAAACACCCTAACAGAAATAGTTATAATTATGCATGTAAGATATGCGAGATAAGTTTTATCGCAGTATAATGTACAAATTACCGTTTTAATATTTATTAATCACAGTAAGTTAAAATGTTTTATACTTCGTAAATTTGCAGATACAAACTTAGGAAGGGTTTTGTTATTAATTCGTTTTCACGACTTACCGTGATATAAAACTTTTAAAAAGAAGTATTAACAAATTAAGAAGTACAACTTCGTTGATTTGGTTCCAGATTTAGTTTCTCTCGTGAATAACAGATGGCGATGGCAAACTATACTAAGTTTTTTTCTTTAGTCTGACCCCTTGTTGTAGCTTTATATTTTTATTTGTACAAGGTACATACATCTAGTATTTTAATGAGCGTGGCTAATACGACATGGTCTACTGAACAAAAATATCAATGTACTGTAACACAGTTTTTCGCTTACACTATTGTTAGGGTTGTCAATTTATTTGTATCATTATTTCTGTTATCACATAAGGGGTTATTTTCATGTCAAGAGTACGTGGAGTTCCCTCTGCGTATTTACTTAATATATGTCATTATTGAATTGTGTTCCATAACATTGTAATTTTGACGCAATGTTTCTCATACGTTATTACCTTGTCATTAAGTCGTGTAGGGTAACATTAGAGGACCGTGAAACTTTATACGAAAACTAAATATATGCAATAACTGCAATTTCATATGTCATTGCGACAGATTTTTGTAACAATAAATACAGACAAATGAAGAATTATTTGAATTCTTCAATGTCGTTTTTTCTTCAACAAGGATTAAAAAGTAAACAAATATTACTATTTCAAAACTTCATTTCAAGGGGATATAAAAGCCATTGTTAATTTACCTATATAACATTTTAAGGAACGTTATTCAGCACAAATTTACGGGTGAAATCTGTGCGAAATATTTCAACGAAAATTCACTAAAAATCATTTGTCCACAGCCTCGGAGCCATGTTGATAGCATAAAGAAAAAGTCCCGATATTCTGACATTCTCCACGAAAGCTAACCAGCCTCGGCGGGACTCCGTGACGGTGCCAACCCTGCCGCAACTGTAAGTGTCATATTTAAAGCGCTCGCATTATAATTTATAAGAAGCTAGTATGTGAAAATGTAATTGTACTCGATCAGATGTGAATAGTTGCCGTGTGTAGTGATTTGTGTTATGTCTTTTGAGTAATTTATAATTTAATAAAAAAAATCACAGAAAATGTTACCATTTTCAACATTATTTGAAAGCCTAATGAACTAATTACTGTGACTTAAAAATATATAAGTATAGGATACATTATGAATTTTATTATGAAACTAGATTCTTACAAGTTATAATGGACGGCAATTGATTGCCTTATTATCAGGTATAACCTAGTAGTACATTTATTTTGTTTTATCTTAGTAATATATTTATTTTAAATTTGTCATATAATTGCAAACTCAGAAACTAAATAAAAATAATTACATTAAAACGAAGTAAAGATATTTTTAATCAAGATAATTTTGTCCACTAAATTTCCATTAGATATTCTTTAATCAGTTTCATTTAAGCTGCCACAGTACAAGTAAGAAATTTTAAAATGAACAAATAGCAAAAGTAATAAAGCTGTATGTATGGTCTCTTCAATCGTAGATCATTGTAAACGCATCTCAATTTGCTATTAGATGCAACAACAAAAAATTGTAATACAAGGAAATTAATAGACCTGATGTTTTCGGAAGAGTAGAGTTTTTATTTATTTATAAAAAAAATAACTTATGCTGCGGCTTACGGCGAGCAAACGCCACTAAACCCACAACCATTTATACAAGCATGGGATTATGATACTGCTATACTTTTTCCTCCACGATTCCCGTCTTAACAATACATAAATTTATTGCGTCTCTAAGAAATGTGTTTTTATACATATATTATTTATTACAACGGCTATACGAGGTTGCACACACGTCTGTATTTATTGTTACAAATTATTCTACAGGAATAATAACATAACCACATAAAGTTAAGCGAGCTTAAGCTTCATTAACTACATACACAATGTATACTGATACATGTATATACTCGTGGTTGTCATGTAATTGGCGGATCTTCGGAAACGCCGGCACACCACCAATGTGTGGGCGTAATAACCATCCGGCCTATCCAACATAGCCATTACCGCAAAACTACCAAACTAAGTGCATAATGCATATGTGCAAATTATTATATCCACCGGGCAAAGACATAGCCTTTGCCCCGTACAATAGGATACGCTTAAAAAGAATAACTAACGCGACGATTTACTAATAAAATGCGAGGTCAGCTCCATCAATCTTGTTAGTTTTGTCACATTATGTCAAATAGAATTGAGTGTTGACATGGGACAGGCTAAGACCCGCGGCACATCGACGTTTTTACACCTCTAGGAAGCAGTCTTAAAATGTAGCTGTCTCTTCCAAACTTTGTTTTGTTATAGTTGATTTATGATTTCATTTGAATGTCTAAATTAAATTAAATAATTCTATGCAAAATTAATAAAGTATTTTTTCTTAAGTCTGGCCCCATAACGTCACGGTCTCGTCGGCACCGCTTGGCTCAATCTTTCGAGGTTTTTTTTTTAAAGTTATTACCTATATTATTGCTGTAATAAATAAAATATTTCAAGAAACAGTCTGTGTACCCAATGCCTTACAATGTCACATCATACATATATACGTAACTAATGTATTTAAATGGTAGCCAGCTGTGCGCGGCTACAAAATTTTTAAATTTATCACAATACATATGAAACTGTTTAAAAAACCGCTCGTGTTCGCGTGCCCTTACACACCTCCTTCGTCGTAGGGCTAACAAGTGTTACAAGTCGACGAAAGATAACGATCTGAAGCGGGGTACGGTAGCCGTCCACAGACTGATACCATTATTATAGTTTCACTGCCTACACAGAACTTTCACCTGCATCTAAGCAACACCCTAAACACTATTTTTTTAAACTAATGTAAATAATAACTTATTGTGAAATATAATATATTCATTCAAAAATCATTTCTTTGTTATTTATAAAAATTCCACGCTTTCTTCTTTATCCAATAGTTTAGTGCGTTACCTGTTGACCAGTTATTACAAGTTTATCGAGTACAAATTATCAATTTAGTCTATTATATGCATATTAATAACATAATCGTAAAATAAATGATACAAACACAGTTTTTACTCAAACGCCTAATAGAGTAACGCTAGCCCACGAAGTAATCCGATGTGCCTAACAGGTCGGACATTTCATTGAATGCAAAGTGTTGTAGCAGCTTATCAGAACACCTATTTCTTATCCATTATTGAGATGATAGCAATCATTATTTTATTAAGTTTTTAATTAATGTAACGATACTATGGCGTTTAAGATTGATTGTAACAAGCGTTAAGCGGTCAGAAAGATTACTGGCTGGCGATATAGAATCACGTGGATATAGCTACAAATGTCGTGTGGGTCACAACGACCCTCGGGTCAGGTAGTGTTAAAAAAAAAAAATGCTTCAAGGAACCGCACGCGCCCGTCGCTATTAGATCTGCCGTCGTCGGGTTAACACGTGTTACAAGCCGATTGATAACGATCAACAGCACACGGTGGCGCTCGAATACACATGTAAGAGTACTCAATGCCTTTGTTGATGTCTCCTAATGTTTTTACTCTGTACTTACTGAGGCAAACAAATAGTCTTTAATTTTGCAGAAACAAAACTAGTCGTACACATACGAAATCAGCAAGTAATCTGCAACAAAGATTTCGGAAAATGCTATTTTACAAGTTAGAAGCGGCAACACATGAAACCGAATGAAAACCCGTTATAAACATTTAAAATATTACAGGTGCCTCAGTAGATATGTATCTATGCGAAAGTCGCTCGGTGACATAGTGATTTTGTCCAAAATCACATTCAAATGGTAACTTGCATTTGTATTTACGTCAGTCGCGCTGTATGTATAAATAATAAGATTCTCCACCAAAGAGATCATCTTTGAATTCTCCAGACAAGGAGATAAATATAAAATGTCAATACACTTACATATCAATGCGACAGCTAGCTAAATATTCAGCCAATTTATATTAATAGAAACGGCGTCTGAATTGATAGATGTTGGGAATTATATTGAACACATTTTATTTTCAGGTAAATTTTTAAACACTTGAATTTTATTAATGTGTTATAGAAAAATCTGCGTTTCAGGTGGTTATAATTAAAGTTATTTCTTTTTCCAAAAAAAATTAAGACTACTGTGTGGTGTAAGAAATAACTTCAAAATATTTGGTGCAATCGAAATTTGAAAATAGCGTTTATTCGTGCGCCAGATTTTTGAGCTAAGTGGGTCAAGTATTCAGCAAACTTTCCATTTTTCTCCAGGTAGGTATATATGAGCAATAAATTCATACCCTATTTAGACAAATGATTTTGAAATGTTTGGTCTAACTGTAAGCCATCCCAACTAATATTGAGGGAGCAATATTTGCGGTGGCATGTCATTAAACTTGCCTATCATGAGCCACACCGCGGAATATTCTCAATTGTCATCATTTACATTTCGCACGCAACAGAAGTTTTGAAACATATAACTTGGGTAAAACTTTTTAAAAGGCGTTAAGTGGAATGATGGGTTGTGGCTCCCGACATCGGAAACTTTCCTCTTTTATATTTTACATGTAAAAAGTAAGATTAATGATTGTGCTAAAATGTAACATGTTTTAAGGTGATGTTTAAATATTTGTTTCTCATCGACCCTGGCACCGAAAAGTATTAAGTTTTATTAACATTACTGTAATCGTTTAGAGAAGGAAATTAAATGTAATGTTTAATAAACAAACCCATCAATATGAGTAGATTTAGCTATATACTGATAAAAGTCCTACAAGTAATGATTATTGATTTAAGCTCATATTCCGCGCTTGCAATCTTTAGAAGAATATTATAAACTACGGTCGACTGACAGAACTGCCTCGTTACTATGAACAAGGGACCTAAAATATAGCTGCCAAAAAATGGTTGTAGAACTTAACTTCAGCCGAGCCTGTCGGATGTACGAAGGTAAATGCATGTATGCACTATAACCTTCCGATAATTATTTTCGGTCGAATCCGCCGCCTCTTGTAACATAGCCGGCATCCCTCTCCGTACCACATTGGCTATTATTATCATGAACTTCTACTTAACCAACACAAAATATCGATAAAATATTTATCATAATAACGTCATTTACATGTATGAAGTGTCCTAAAAAGCGTAATTTGGCGGATGTCTCCAAACCCTATAACAGAAAGTTATCGTTACGATATCTCACCGCACCAATCGAATTAATGTATACATATTAATATAAAAAAATATACGTTGGTATGTCGGACGGTGCCAGGCGGACACTGATCCCGTCGTTTGTGGATTAAATAACTCGTAAGATGCGAAATCATAATTGAAACATATCCTTATGAATATATTTTACATTACGCACGTCGGCTCAAACATTTTAAGTTTTTTTAAAAGTCAAAATTTACATTTAAAATGTTAAGGATCATGTATCGACATATCGTGTGGCGGCTGATTAAAAATATCCTGCGTTACGTCATGACACATGCAACGAGCGCTCATTCTTCGACGTGAATTAACAGATATTTTAAGTAATTAGATTTTTTTGCGCAGTATAATTTAAACAAAAATATTGTTATTTAATATTTTGTTTTTGGATAATTTTCACTTATTTTTAATAGACTCGATATCTCTATGTTGAGAATTTTTTATATTATAATTTTCAGTGTGTTAAAATAATCTTTTTTTTTCTTTTTATACTATACTATACTTTATACTATACTATATATTAGTAAAAAATACATTTGAAAATTGGTGTTTATTCGACACTCTTGGCTGTGTAGGACCACAGAAAAGGAGGAATTCGGTGGCTATCACTTGAAAGATCATCAAATATTGTATTTTTTTAAAACATATCCAAAAAATCTGAACCCTTTAAATTGGCTTTTAAAATAATCATAAGCCCATATATGTCCCACTGCTGGTCACGGGCCTCCTCTACTATTAAGAGGGTTTAGGCTTTAGTCCACAACGCTGGCCTAGTACGGTTTGAGGAAATACAAGAACTTTTAGTTGTGCCGGTTTCCTAACGTTGTTTTCCGTCACCGTTAAATCACGTTAACTCATTGTGAATACAGACATTCATAACTGTGAAAAGTCAGAGGAGTGTGCCAGGAGTTTGAACCCGCGACCGCCGAGTTTCTCGACCGCGCGCCCGAACCTCAAGATTATCACTTCATTTAAAAGAATGTTGAAGTAATATTACTGACCGACGATATGCATTTTAATATCAATCGCCCATTCTAGATTTTGTGACAACGGCTCGATTGACGACTGAATGATTATTAATATTAAAACGGCTTTTAGTCTAATGTTAGAATTTATCATTCAACTTTAATTGGCTAGCGTCAAATAAATAACTTAATAAATCAGCGCTCGCGAAATAATTTGCGTAGTTTATGCACCACATAATTAGGAAAGTTGCTGACTATATTTCTAATAGAATAGGATTTTGTCGGCTCATTATAAACTTCTATTTTCAACATTTGAAACCTGTACTTTGACCCATCATTTCCATCATCAAAGTTCCAAATAATTATTTCTCCATTAACTCCCCTTTGCAAATTATATTGATTTGGTGTGTACGAGTACCTATATCCTAAAATACCTTGCTTTGCGGATTAGATAATGCTTTTAGGTTTACGTCATTAAAGCATGGCTAAATATGATGTAAATTAATTTTCTTTATTCACAAAAAAATTACAATAAATCGATTTCTACACCGCAATCGATGAGAGGGCGGCGCATAATTGAGTGCGTTCAATTAACACAGGCAGGTAACGGTGCAAGCTTCGCAGTAGAAAGCGCGATGGTACCTCATACACTGGTACGCAATTAGTTCAAATACATTTGCCACAGTCCATTGATTTGTCGCGCTAATGGAGAAGAACGTCTACCTTGCGCTGACACCAAACAAGCTTTCAATGAATTCGTAAAAGCGTGCAAAACAGGGTTCTAGAATTTATTTCTAAATTTACGCGTGCACATTGTTGCAATACCTTTAAAAGGTAATGGATACATGATCACAATTTTAATAATTGTACCTATTTGTAAAAACGACTGTATACTATAATCAGCCCATAGGCGTAGGTACGCCCCACTGCTAGGTAAGGGCCTCATCTATAACAACTGGAGGGTTAGGTCTTGTCTACCACGCTGGTCTAGTGCAGGTTGGCGGATTACACATCTAAAAACCTCCTAAAAAAAATAAGGTGTGCAGGTTTCCTCACTATGTTTTCCTTCACTAACGAATTATGTCGGAAATTCAGAAGTGCGTGACTGAGGTTTGAACCCGCGACCGTCGAGATTAAACTCGACCGCGCGCAAAAACCTCGATGCCATTACGACTTGCCAAATGCGAATAAAATTTATCAAAATTACGACTAGTCAATTTTAATGGAAGCATTGTTCGCCCGCTTGATGACATTAATAAGTTAATGAATATTATCGATTCTGCTATCAGAGAATTAAATTCGCGTTATACATATTAAAAGCCTAAGTCTATAAAAGTATATAGCTGCCCGTTATTTCGCTCCTATATTAATGGAGGCCTAGCATTGGCCATCAATAGCATCCTCCAAAGATTTCGAGCAGTCTCCGTCCATCAACTTCTAAAATCTCCGTTAAATATAAATTGTTCATTGTCGACGCTTTTCCTTATAGACCTTAGATAATACCTAGAGCCTTTGTCCCAAGGAAGTGTTTCAACTAAAAAAATATATCGTTTACTAACGAAAACGGAAAGACGAAGTCCATAAACCAAACAACATCTACTTTTATTAAATATCATCAAATCTGAAGTTAACCATTTCAAATGTTCCTTTCAGTCATAATAAGTAAAAGGATAAAATCTTTGAAAATTGAATCATATACTTATGAATATAATGGACATAGTCCCAGCTACATGCATCCACTGGCCTTTAAAAAGTGAATAGTCTATATAAACGAATGAAAGCTACGAAAGATAATATAGTTGGTAAAGAAACACGCTGTCAAGAAAACTTGCATAACTGAGGTAATTGTAGAAAACATTTGAGTGTCTGGAGGTTGATAGATTTAATCGCGGATAAATTAAGTGCCAAGCAATGGAAAGCATATCTATATTCAAATACAGGAATTGACTTTAAACATTCTCTGCTGAAGTTATAGCAAATAATAATTAACAACTGCCTCGTCGGGCGGCACAAAGGCGACGTGCAATCTAGAGGTCCCGGGATCAATTCCCGTGTCGAACAGTTTTGTTTGGTTTTTCCATTAGAATATGCTCAGTAGCAGCACTGAGGAAATGTACTCGAAAAACGGCAATAGACTCGCCCACTATTACGTAGGGCTGATTCATACCTGGCAGAATGTGGGTGCAGAATTAAACCTCTGTTTACCCCTTCGGAGTATACAAGCGAAGTACCTATGTATAATATGTAATAATGAATGACTGACAAAAATTACGCAGCCCTTGAGGCTATGTCCCGAGGCCCATTCAAGTCGATTGAGTACAATTGGCCATCGGAAAGCAGCGGTGTGGCAGCGGCCTGGTGGTCGGAGTGCGGAGGCGAGGGTGAGGCGCAAAGGTCACCGGATCAATGACACCTAAAGGCATTTCTGCCTTTGCGACTCAACACCAGTGACAGACGGTTAATTTTGCCATCATATGTCGTGAGTCAATGGAAATGTCCAGCAATGCGGATAAATAGTAATGGCCGATACAACATCGGGAATACCACGATTCACGAAGGCTATTTCAAATACAGATATAATATGCAAATTGGGCGAAAACAGAGGGTACTTAAAGCATAATATTTAGCTGACTAACAGACACTGTAATTAACTTCAGACAACGAATCGACTTAATTATAGGTAAAAAAATCAACTATAAATATGTTTATTGCGAAAAAAAAGAGTACCTTTTATTAGTGGCATCAGAGAAAGTCGGCAGAGAAGAAAGGACAATATTCAACTACCGTGATATTTAAATTGGAAAATATATGGTCTTCATTATTTCAGATAGGTGTCTCTTACGGTTACTTTAGTTAGTAAAAAAATTACACTTTTTACTAAATGAATGAATGTGCGAAACGTGGGTGCAGAAATATATATTTGTCACCCCTACGGAAATATCTAGGCGTCAGACAGTGGCGGTCCTTTCATAGAAGCCCAAAAGCGTTACACGTTATTTATGTAATGTCTAGTTTATTGTGACATTTATATGTCAAATTGATTTAGTTAAATAAAGATTCAAAGCTTAAAGATATTACATACTGGAATTTGTGACCGCAACTAGGCTCTTGGGCTTCTATGGAAGTACCGCCACTGGCGTTAGTGGGTGTGAATGTATGACAAACGAAACATGAATAACCAGTACAATTATTTTGATCATAAAGCCGTTCCCCCAACGCTAAATGCCATGAATGTGACAGGACAATGTTATGGCTAGTTATTGCTTTATCTATGTTATTTTCAACTTTGTTTAGTACACACACAGATAATTCTACGGAACAGACTACAGGCCATTACTACATATTATTTTTCCCATATTTTTATGAAGGTAAAATTGCACGACTATATTTAGCCCATACTGAGAGGTTAGACCTTAGTCCACCACAAAAAGTCAGATGTTTGTGTCTAAAGTTTGTGACCTGTGACCGCCGAGATATTGTCTCCATCCACTACCTAAACCTCAAGGCCATCATGAATTACGTAAGTAATAAAATTACTCATTAAACTATGTTAACGAAGTATACATTTGTAATACTTTACACAATAAATGTTGAATTGTATGTATCTTTATGTACTTGAAATATTTCTGTATCAAAGGCACCGAATGTCGTTAGACAATGTTGACATCGATACCAACTGTCATTTTTAAATTTGCTCATCAAAGTTCATCAGAGTTCGGGTGCGACGATACACAAACGGTCGATCAATTTGAAATTACAATATTCATCGATCTTTGTTATTGTTCATAACAACAAAAGGTTGGTTAGGTTATTAACAACAAAATAGATCTCCATGCAGCAGCGCGTGCTCAAAGAAACCTATATTTAATATTCTCTGTTCGGCCAAGGTCACTCCAAATCGAAGCACAAATCGATGTTCAAGACTGGAATCAGTATAACTCCGGCTATCGACTATGCCACTGTAACTTTGCATCGGAGATTAGATTCACAATTGTGTACATACACAATTTTAGATCACATGATCTAAAAGTTTGCCTCCTACTCAGTACGATAGATACCTACCGTATACGATAGAAATCTTATTTGTCAACAAGATTTTTGTTTTGTATTTGATTGTATAAAAAATCTTATTTAGACTAGAGCTGTCGATATTGTGTATTACTTTATAGTTAAAACATAAATTGGCCACGTCATAACAAATTGCAGTATATTTCCAGTTAAACAGTACCTACCTATGCGGCGAGTGAGGCAAATATCTCTGTTAGATAAGTTTCGCTAATCTTGTCGGATTATTAAATATAAATGTTGCACAAACATGAAAATATAGCAAATATTCTTTTTAATACGCCATCCGCTGTAAAACGTGTGGAGTTCTTTTGAAAAGCCGCGCACGTCCGAAATACGTGCGGCGACCAGATAAGATTATGTTAACACATTATCTTATGTTTAAACTGAGATACTAACCTTGTTTATTGGCGCTAGTATTGGCCTAGTGTTTCAGCTTTTGCAATAATTACTTTGTGCGCGTGGATATTTGGGGCGGGCTGGTGTGTGAAGCGATAAACTGCGGAAGGCTGACAAGATCGTGTTCAATAGCGCGCTCTACGATGGGTTTATGTCAAATTTACTGAGCCTATCAGCTCACAGTTAATAATAGTATACCTCGGCTTCATAATTATTTATCAATGGATAGCTTAATTCAAAATGGCTCAGTTCAGTATTCAGTATTAAGCAGTAATAAATACAACTCACTGAAACTACTTGGCAATCATCGTTTGAGTCTCCATATATAAGATACAAATAAACATAACCTCACGCCTGTATTCCCTGAAGTGATAGGCAGAGGTGCATTACTGCACCCACATTTCGCCAGGTATATATCAGTCCCACGTAATAGGAGGCGAGCCTATTGCCGTTTTTCGTGCACAATTCCAGACTCCGTGCTGCTACTGAGAATTTCCTAATGGAAAAACCCAATAACACATTGCCCGACCCGGAAATCGAAGTTAGGACCTCTAGGTCGCACGACACATACTTGTGCTGCGAGACCACGAGGCAGTCAGAGGCATATACGAGATTACCTCACAATATTACGTAGGTACTTATCCCTTTCTATCTAAAGCTCGGTACACCGGATTAGAGCAGCCAAGTGTGCGGAGTGCGATAAAAAAGTTTGCAATTAGTAGCGGGTTTGAATCCGGCAGTGGCTACCACCTGCTATTTTTATGAAGTAGACTATTTATACTATACCTTTCGTGAGATACTAACTCCCATCCTTGTAAACGTTACTTAATAAAAAATTCACCAGCCAGTGAATTAGTAATTAATGATTTGCGTAAACCCCCTAAAGTATCAAGACACACACATATAGTACGTGTGTATGAGTATTTCTACACCTACGTTTCGTCTATTGACGATTACAGGACTTCATGCCGTTGCTGAGAATATCCATAAGGAAACTCGGACTCAGGGATCGAACCCGGGACTTTTCGATCACACATTACAATGCAGTAAGACCACCGAGACAGTTGCAGAATATTAATGATTTGATTGACAATGCGCTTGATGTTATAGGTGGTGACAACAATGGAAACCTCTAATCAATTTAATTATACCTGTCATAGTCAATAATAATATTCATCTTCATCGTCTATTTAGCATAAATACCAAATCAATTGATGTACAATGTTGTCGTGGGAAAACAACTAAAAAGCACAAACAAAATCAATACGTATTTATAATGAGCAGTGGGCACAGTGTGCACGCGCTTTATAAAGCTGTTGACACACGAGCGGTCACAAGAATCGACGTGTAAAAACAAACTCGGGCTTAATTCATAAGAACTGGCACTTTTTGTGAACAATATGTTGTTTTAAATTGAAAGAAAAATTGAGATAGCCAATGTTTGCTGAGGCTTAATGAGCGTTTATAGCTCTCCCGACGTTTGCTTTGAACACATTTCTTGAGATAACACGAATCTAGTGTCTATTGTGTAACGTAGCCAAGTGCCGAATTTCCTTAAGCCCCCCCCCCCCCCCCCTTCTCTTATACCCGTCCCTGTCCAACATTGCCTTTTAATATGTATGTGCACGACGCGGCTACGTTTGATAAATTAATGATAACATAAAAAATTTGTTTATCGTGGATAAAGATCTTTATATATTATATGATTATAATTTTTAATAAGTTTCACTACGCCATTAAATTTGTGTGTGACTACCGCATCACTTGTACCCGCGTGTTTAACGTTGTATTACAACTTTATAATGCTATATAGTCACAAAGGTTATACAAATTAGGAAGTATGGATAACACCAATCAGGTCAATTGACTTTGAAAGAGATAGAGAGTGTTAGCTGACTACGATCCAGGTAAAACATTAACTAACAAGTGATGAATCTAATTATGTCTTATAAAACCGATAAACCCCTCAGATTGTGGTAACAAAATTACGGTATCCTGATTTAAACCGGATATAATAGTTTAGCGAACTAACAGCTACTTGACGTGCGATTGACTGACAATAACATAGTAACAGCAAAGATATTCGCATACATGGTGAATCGCATCAACATTGGCTAAGTCTTAATAAAAAAATTACGCCAACGGAGCTCAGCAAAACAACATTATAAAAACTGTCAATCAAAGCGTACCTTAACCTTAATAATGTTTAAATTTCAAATGTGAATAGATTATGTTAAGGTCCAGGTGCATGCACTCACAAACAAATACATAAAACATATGAGCAGCAAACAGTCAATGAGTTGGAGCTTGTGTCGTCGCCCTAAAGTAAAACTGAGTCGAATTTAAATTTCGGATGGAGCGGCGAATGGCTGAGGCACTCGAATCATTCATTCATTAACCTGTGCTAAAACGTCTAGCACAGATTCGCTGTGCCCTGAGATTTTAAATAGTAATGCCTCGTAGCCGCAACGACGCGAAGCTCCCTTGCAATATGTGCTCTGTATCTAGATTAAAAATAAATGCGCCATTCTCACCATCAAACATTTAGTGTCAAACGCGACTTTTTTCTATACTTTAACGCTGTGGAGAAACACTTGAAGAGCTTGTCCGAAAATTACTTGACTTTCAAGGATTTTAAAGTATACCAATATTAAACAGCCAAATTTTTAGACATTTGTTATTAGGTTTTTCCATTAGGAAATTCTCAGTAGCAACACGGAGTCTGGAGTTGTGCCCGAAAAACGGCAATAGGCTCGCCCCCTATTACGTAGGACTGATACAATACTGGCGAAATGTGGGTGCAGTAATGCACCTCTGCCTACCCCTTAGGGGAAAACAGGCGTGAGGTTATGTATGTATGAATTGTTAGTATATGAAATATCAGGTAGTAGGTAAATACAAAAAAATTACTACGATGAGATGCGCTTGATACCTTGGTAAGCTGGTTCACAAATCTTTTTCATTTTCATTTAATAATCTGAGTTAAGAACTAATATAAGCCAGAAGTTGATATTGTTATTTCCCCGTAAACCACCAATTGTCAGTATTAAAATATATATTCTTATACGAAAAGGAAAACTTTCTATTTCAGAATCAATGTAAAACATGTGTCAAGTAATCGATTTAAAAAAAGAAACCTATTGGAATGAAAGGCCAAAAACGAATTAATATTTGCGCGTACCGTGAATATCAATAACGATATTTTTCATTTCACGCCTTTATAAATATTAATTGGAATTTTATTAATATTTCTATTAATCTTTTATTACTTTATGATACAATGTAATATAAAAAACGAATTGGAAAATCCTTACATTAATTTCTTTTCATTATAAAATTATTATTACAAGCCACGCAACTAAATTGAATTTACATGTTTCTGCCTCAATGGCACCATTTAATTTTGTTTTCTTAAGAAAATGGAACATAAGGGGACAAAATTTTAAAAGTTGCTTAGTAGCTCAAAAAAACTTAATATTACGAATCAAAACATCCCTAAAAGTAAAAATATTTTAACACTAGAAATGACATAATCGTCGGTAATGACCCGCCAGAAAAAAATGATTTTCTTCATTTCCCACATGGCGGTAAGTGTTCGTACTGAAGGCGGCCGCTGCGGTTAATCACACGAGGCGCGAGCAAAAGAGTCCACGCACAAATCGGCCGGCGGTGATTCACAACCGTTACAAAAGTAATTACCGTTTTATCTTTATTAGCGGTGAGCAATCACACAAGCCACGTTTCTTTGTGATGCTGGAGACGGGCTACACGTCCACGCCTAACATTACTCGCCACGCGACGTCCAAGAACCCTCATTTAATATTCATAGAATAAAAATATAACAAACTTAGCGCTAATATATTTCTTGTTATAGATCGCTTTTCGCTCGATTTTAGTAGTTCCAATTTTCTCCCTAATTATATTGATCTAATGTAATGTAATGTGGATGTTTAGTGAGACAAATTATGTCTAATCCTTTGTACATACAAATTAGCATTTAGTTTATATGTCGGCTTTACTAAACTGCGGGTTCGGTTAAATCTACAGTGGAAGCTGCTCAAGTCAGCCGTGATGCAAGGAGCGTCCGTGTGTGTACGAAGACGGCGGCTGACTGAACAGAGCACCGGATCACTACAGAACGCTTCCGTAACTAGATTCGACAAGCCAATGTGAAGCCTTTAAAGCCTGCTATCATATTTCGCAAGGAACAGTGAATTCACACGTTTGTCTCTTAAATCGATTTCACTAGTCAGTTCTTCAATCTTTCTAACAAGAGTTCAATCAATGAAATTTGAACTTATATGAGATAAAAATTACCGAGGTCGTTTTGATGTCGGTTGCGCATAATTAACTCGAGGGATAAGTCTCATCACGCAATAACTTTCACAGTCGAAGTAAACGCTCGACTTGTTGTAACATACAATGCAACCCTGTTTATCTGGTCGCGAAGATGACTTCGGAAAAAATGTATTATAAGACGAATTTTAATATGTGTCTTCAATCGGCCGCTTACATCGAAACAATGATGATTTATGATAAACCCCATCGTGTTTATTTTATTGTGTTACATATAAACAGGCAGGTAGATTCTACAATTGTAAATGCGACGCCGAGACGAGTTCAGTTATACATTATTCATATTACATCCTAGACAAATCTAATTTTGTCACTCGGTATATCATACATAAGTTAAGAATGCTCTCTTCGCCGAGCGGGCGGATATTTCGATACCATCAACTCAAATAAGTATGTCAGACATTATAGGTGTATATTTTGGTTGCTCTATTTATTTCATTTAAGTGAAATCTAATAAAAGCCAGTTCTGTTACCTACTACAGCTTTATTCCGAAAATAAAAGCCTTTTAATGTCGGGAGCAACATAGAATCGCCCGCCCCGACATTTCGTACACTTTGGTTTTAATCATACCTTCTGAATGAAACGTAGAACCCAATTTCTCTGATACGACGATATTATTTTTAATAACAATAATTATACAGTTTGCCGTAGCCTTACTGGTAGGTACTTACTTTGGTAAATAATGTTATTTAATAATCAAAAACTTGTAATGTACGATCCTATGAAAACCAATATCTTGAAACTTAGAGCAGTAATTGTCAAGCCGTTTGAAAGTAAAACACAAGTCATTAAAACCGCTTATCGGTGCTCTCTCTCTGCGTAGAGCGATTTACCCGAACAAACTACAATAAATCCTTTATCGTGTTAGCATAAATTAATCTCGCACAAATATAACTATATATTTTTGTATTATTCGTTTATTATTTCAAACTGTTATTTCATTGTGAATTTTTAATTATGGCAAGTTGATTGCTCGACGTTCGGACTCGGTCATTTATTGCGTTTGATAATTTCCTTTGCGCTTGCTTCTAAGGTATGAGGGGGAAGTCGACTAAAGTTAAAACGAAATAAACTGTAAACTGCATTAATAAACCTGTTTTTTGTCGATTGATTTCCTTGCTTACCAAACGCAAATAAGGTTACGTGGAATGTTCGAAATTGAAAATATGGTAAAATTAACGAGTTTTCTTTAGGGGTGCGAAAATCGAAGCTCCATTGCAAAATCGAGGAAAAAGACCCTCTTTGTGCAGAAAATCGCAATAACCAATTTAAAATCTAAAAAATAAATATCCTAGGCGGATGAAACGAATTTAAAACCTGCGCTCCACCAATACACATGTTTATGCACACGTGTATGCACATAAATATAGTACTGCTAGTACTTACACTTGTGTTTTAAGTTAGTAGGACGGCGCAAAACGCGAACGTTCGCGTTATCTATGTTGATTTGTTACCTAATTGTAAGCGCACAATGTGCTTTTGTTAAACGAGTAAGACCCAGTTTTTGTGGCAAAACACTAAATTATACAATGCATTGTTAAAAGAGTCCGCTATCGGTGTATTTTTCAACGCAACAACAGAGCCTAATACTATAATATTGCCTTAGAAATACCTATGTACTTCCAAGTGTTTGGATTAAATTGTTAATAACTTCAGTTAAAGGCAATTTTAGTTTAGAGTTGACAACTCTCATAAGTTGCAATTGGTACGTCGGTTCACTTGTCGGATGTTCAGCGATTAATCGCTACATCGCCGTCCGGTGTACGTTGAGCTGAGCCAGTTCCTTTTCCGTGCCGCTTAACAACTATGTCAATATCTTTTTAAAAAGTTGGCGATGTTTTTTCGGAAATATCAAAGCTTTGGTGGAGCCGCATGTATTCGCTTCATCCTCAAGACATTTTTTTAAGACGCGGTGAGTTTTAGTTGAATCTCTTAACTAATGTTAATGGCTTGTAACAAATATTAATATGCAGATATTTTTTTAAAGTTGGCATCAATATTGCGAGACCTCAAATCCATATGTTCGTATTTTGCAATGAAATATTTTCACTGATAAGGCAACTTGCCACCCCAACATAGGCCGCCTTGAAAACGAGTGGGTGCTATTTATCCGCTCCTATTGTGAAAATGTTGAGGTACGGTGTACATCAGTTGATGTCGGAAACTTGTATATATGCTAATGGTGCTGCAAATTTCACTGCCGCGATTCAGGATTTGTTGACACTCCGCCCCTGTGAGTGGCGCTAAAAGTATAATTTATTTACGTTTTCCTAAACACGGCTATTGGAATAGTTTGCCATGAGATCTAAATTGGGAGCTAAAATTGGCTACTCGTTTACATCCAACTGATTTTAATACTGAATTAACTTTTAGTAATTGATAATGTTATTACACTATTGTATTAGAAGCAATGAATATTTATTTAGTACCTACTTTTAAATGTGTACGACTATATAATACGAATATACCTATAGGTACCTAATTTTAAGTAATAAGTTATAAATTTTAATTTTTAAGGTAAACTGCATAAAATAATGTTTAGATAACATAAGATATCTTTTTTTATTTTATGACACAAGATTAAGCGTCTAACTGCTTAACGCCAACCTCATTTTTAAATGCGAGTGGTTTTAATGTTAAATTATATATGTTAAAAATAATAAAACTAAATACTCAAATTAAATTCATACGATCAAGATAATTTAAAATTAATATTATAACTATGAAAACGTAATTAGATTGTATTTATTAAGTTTTTTTTAATTTGAAATAATTATAAATAAAAATGTTGCATCAATTCCTAAGCAAATTATCGTCAGCTAACTCACAAACTTTCTAAAAAAGCTCATACTTGTTCACACAAGTCTTGGGGTCAGTACTGAGCAATATAATAAAACAAACTATATGTTGAAAAAAATCTTCAGCGTTAAAAAAACAAACTAAAGTTGTATTAGCTGCCGGTCCCGCGTGGAATGACGTCTCCACCGAATTTGCGCGACTAACTTGATCAACGGCATCTACAAACCTCTTTTATAAAACAGTTGTTATTGTTACCTAATTAAAAAGTCAAGTACATTCATTGAGCATATTATATCTTTAATTAATTTAAATAAGCATTTATATTTTGGGAAAATGTTTTCATAACATTTATATATTAAAGAGTTTTATTTCTATTTATTTTAATAAATGAACATATAATATTTATTTCCTATAGGTACCTATCTTTCTTATTTGAAACTGTTAAAGTAACAAGTAAATATATGAGTGTAGGTAGGTAGTTAATAAGTTTTTCTACTTTCTATTCATGTAGAAGTTGTTTGCTAAAAAAAGAAACTGTTTGAAGTTAGTATTAAATTAAAGATGCGAAACTTGATATGTTTTTACTAATCCCGGACGTGTTCCATGTAAACGTGTTGTTTCAAACTAATTGTAATATCATTCATATAATTTTAAATTACTCGACGTACATGTAAGCATAATGCAAACAAAGTAAGAAGGAAGCACATTAAATACAGCGATCGTCGGTTAACGCGCACTACATCTGCGCCATACATTAAATATTAACTATTCAACTTGCTGAAACGAGTCAAATGCGGACCGTTACTATTCTTTTACTGTTCCACGCGGGTTCCGTGTCAGGTTTTCACGGCTTATGCGAAAAAACTTCGACAACAAAGTTGTTACGCATCATATGATCATCATATCTATAGCTAACGGCCACTCCTGCACGGACTCGCGATGTAACTACTTGAACCCCGCTCGGCATTCAATGAGCATGCAAAATCCTGGAAGGGACATGTTACTTTAAATAAGTTTCACGTGGGGAACTTAACGACGCGACGTAGAAACCCGAGTGCGGCGCTCGGCCGGCGAGCACGAGCCGAGCGGTTCGAGCCGAGCGACCCCGACGTTGGCAATAACTGGCACTAATACAACTTTCACATTAGCGGAAATAAAGTACTACCTCTGAAATAAATTATATGAAATGTGATACGATATGGAAAGTTTAGTTCAACGTAGAGGCGGTGCGGGGCGGCGCGTGGCGGCGCGGGTGGTGCGGGGGAGGGCGCGGGGTGCCGCACCACCGCCACTCCGAGCCACCGGCGGGAAAACTTTGAAATGCGGCGCGCGCCGTGTGCAAACTTACCCTTTCCTCCTCGCGGATCATCTCGGCGATGCCGGGCCGGATGTCGGCGTCGTCGGTGGGCAGCGGCGGCATCGGCGGCGGCGGCGGAGCTCCCCCGGGCGAGCCTCCACGAGAACCAGACAGGTCGGCAGGCGCAGCGGGCGGCGAACTCGGTGACCCGCGACGCGTCTCGTGCGACCCCGGACCCTCGCGTCCCTCGGACAGGCGGCGGCGCGCGCGCCCCTGCTGCGGCGACTTTTCGCGACTCATGGGCCGCTTGTGTGCACGGTTCTCCTCGTGCAGCATGGACGTAGAAGCGCTCACGTCGGTCAATCCGCGTATCTTAAGGGCCTCGGCCACCTTCAGCAGAGCCGGGATCTGGTCCTCCGACACATTGATCTCTCCGCGATACATGTAATACACCACCGCCTTGAGGTCGCAGTACTTGATGTCGTTATTCATGATGATGATCGGATGCTGACACGGATTATCCGTCAGCAGTTCCTGGAAGTACGGACTGCAAGCTGAAAGCACTAGCTTGTGCGCCTTCAGCTTCTGACCCTCGCAGGCGAGGGTCACATCGACGAAGAGTTCCGTCTGCAGCAGTTGGTCGAAGCAGGAAGTCAAGTTGCTTTGGTAGTTGTTCCATCGCAGACAAAACTGCTGCGGGGTCTCGCGTCCCTCCATGGCGACGGGGTCCTCCTCAGCCGGCATGCCGCCGGCGGGTACAGACTCTGTGGGGCGCTGGATGGCGGGTTGGGCCGCTGAGGCGGCTTCGGCCGCGGGTCCAGCGACTGCGGTGGTGCCGGCCCGGTCGGTGGTGTCGGGGAGCGAGGGGTGTCCGAAAAGCGGGGCGACCGCGGAACCGGTCGCGGCAAGTTTCGCGGATCGGACCGCCCTAGCGCGCGCACCGACGGTCGCACATCCGTGCCTGTAACGTAACGAGTGTGTTCTGTGAGCTCGCAGCACGTGCGACGCGGACGAGGACTCGCGAAGCACTGAGCGGGAGCGACGAGCGCGAGCGGCGCGGGGCGGTCGGGGCAGAGGCGGGCCGCGCTACACTGTGCCCGGCGAATGGGAATGGCGCGCCGCCTTCGAGAACACGCCCCGCGAGCGCTCGCCGCTCGCCGAGCTCGCCGCCGCTCGCGCTCGCCGCCGCTCGGCACGCGGCCTCACGGGCGCACGGCAACGATCGCGCTCGGCGTCGTTCGCGCTCGCGGCGCCCGCGCATTCCGCGCACGCCGCGCCCGACTACTTGCACTCGCACATTAACGCATATTTAAATGATAAATTATGATTAAATTGCGACGCGCTCAATAAATCGTGCATTAAAAGTACATTTTACAAACGGATATTCGTAACGCAGTGGCGATAAAAAAAGGTAATACTGAATTATTGCATTTCTACTAACAGACGTCCAAGTTAATGGCACATATTGAGATATTTAATCGCAACTAAAGGAAATAATAAACTGACTCTTGTGTGGACACATCAAATAACTGTACAATCAATTACAACAGCTGAGCTAAACTTGCCTTACTTTATTTACCAATGACATGTAACAATTATTAATGAAAGCATTACCTACAAATCGCTTGCCCACTGCGCTACAGTGGAGAATCATCTTAAAACGATAATGTATACCGCGCCTATTCGATCAAATAAAGCACATATTACATAAAAATATCTATTCAGTGGTACAAACGTGCGATACTCGTCTATGGAACACCTACATATATAAAGCAAGCGTCACTAGGAGCAAACATACTATATTTTGGATTCCCGAATCGAATCGCAAATAACGAAAAGCAAATACTATCAATAATAAATAAATCTACTCGACCACACCAATTTTACCTCATTAAACTTAAATAACTACAACTACTTTTTTATTTGTAAATTAACATGCATAGGTACCTACCGCTGACCAACATCTACCTAAATGTGTTACGGTTTATTCGTCCTGAGTTCATACCTAGGCGACGTACAAATAAAAATCACAACAAAGAAGTGCAGAATACCCAAACCAGCGGCCAATTATGTAAAAAGTATTAAGAGCACTTCGTGAGAGCTTTCTGCGGAAGATTACCTGGTGGTAGACGCAGTTAGTTTTTCAACTAGAATGAACGTTTTCTCTCGATACAATTATGCTAACCCGGAGTTTAATGCTTTGTGGCTGGTAACAGAAAGCGACTGCCGTGAGCCTCTATGTCGACTCGTGACAATGCGTGCGGCGTTTCTTTCAACGTAAACGACAATAATGCTACATACGCCCTACATGTGACTGTATAACACACATTGTTGACTTTGCTTTAAAACAAAATTTACGTGTTGGAACCATCGGAAGCCATACCAAACTCGTTGGTCTGAAAACATTCAATATTGGAACAAATTTCTCGGAGAGCGGAGATAGAACCTGAGATCTGTTGTCTCAGAGCTGGATAAGTGTTATAAAAACATGATTTGTATTATATTTATGTTGACAAGTATGAGATCATACATTGAGAAAAATCTAGTAGGTACCTATAGGTAGAAGAATATACAGGGTGTATTCAGACTGTGATCAGAAACTAAGGCAGGCAATAGCTACGGCGCGGTGATTACAAACCCATTGGCGTTACAAAAAAACAGACAACTAATAAAGATTTTGACGTTTTCCTAACAATCATAGATATTAAATGGTTGTAAGGAAAACATATTATTTTTTTATCGGGATTATTTTAATGTCACAGTGTTTGTAATCACCGCAGTTATTATCTGCCTTAGTTTCCGATCACGGTCTGAATACAGCCTGTATATTTTTTAAATCGATCACACTTCGCTACGAACTGCGATGATAGATGTGACGGGTTCTTTTCCAAAGAAAAATCACGGTGATTTTATTTAATCTTACGCGCTTACAAATTCTTGAGCCCTTAACGCATATAAATTTTAAATGTAACCTTGAAAAAAAAACTGTATTTAAAAACATTTTTAGCAAAACGTTTTATTGAATTTAACGCAGGCTTGGAATTTAATAACTGCGTCAACTACATTACTGATATATACAATATATATGTAAAACCCAATGTGAATGTTTCTCCTCCAAACAATTGAACCTATGTAACTGTTGCGAGCACTTAACTAATTTTGATAAAATAGTAAAATCATTTGACAAACGTTTGTGTGATCCACAAATATTTGTTTCGGGTCTGGGTGTATGTGAGACCGAAAAGTCTCTCGTAGTTTCTGATACCCACGACACAAGACTTGTATCTTAGTGTGGGATCAGAACTATGTATGTGACTGTTGGGTGTATTTATTTATTTTGATAACTAGCTTTGATAAAGTAGGAAAATAATATTGATAATAAATTTTGATAAAGTCGTAAAATAATTTGATTGGCATTGATGGAATTGTTTTTATGGGGTCCAGGTGAAGCTATGCCGGGCCGCTAGTTTAAAACGACGATATGTGTGGCGAGGGGAGTTTCTCGCGGGCGTTCTCTACGTAGGTACTAATAATTTTCATGCATTCAAAAATGCGATTTTGACTGATGACTAATCCTAGTTTTTAACAATAAAAAATTTCCTGGAAACCTGCACACATAAAAGTTCTGAGGAATTTCTTGGGTTAAATTTATAAATCACTCTTTATCTTTATTTACTTACTACAAAAGTTTGACAATCACAACAAAGTGAGAACATTTCTATTGCAAATCAACGTATGTATAATCGATTAATTAAGTTCCGATGCAAAGGTATTTACGTACAAGTGAATTGTAAATCCGCGTTAGACCAATCAGTCAGCAATTGCCGTCGATGACGGAACTGGATTTACTCAATTATCAAAATCCACACGCCCGCTGAGCGTGGTACAAACAGCCAACTAATATTAGTTACGTATATACGTAAGGTCATGGGTTTGATTTCTCGCAGAATTATTATTTATGGTTGTTGTCCGGTTTACCTATAGAAACAATTGTAAGTAATTATAATACTATTTTTGTTAAAATCATGAATAAAACGTATATCTGATATTATACCTATCTATAGGTATCTATAGGTATTTTGCTACAATCAATGTAGTTATTTTATAAAATTGTTCTATAGCGTAATAGACTAAAAATAAGCTCGAACAGTCAAGACAGCTATTCTGATATGTGCTCAAACACAGCACAACAGCACAAAACTATAGAATTTTAAGAAATTCCGTACGGCTAATGAATTTAGTGCTTAATTTGCCTTACGGCTGATGCGCTTATTCAAATTCCTTGCATTTGACGAATATGTACATACAGGCTGAAATTTCAATTTAATGCATTCGCAATACTGAAATTCAATGAACCTTTTGTAAAATAATCAAGGCAATATTGCACATTTGTTGATTACGAACTTAAAGCCGCTTTGGTTCTGAAAGAATGATTGCTCGCACAGCGTTTTCTACGGTCTGCTTCACAGCGAATGCTATGAAAAATTGTTCAACCTTATTCCACCCTTTCCTTAAGAGTAGCAGGCTTTCACAGCCGTTTCTTTACGGTTATTACTGATGCAAACAATTATAAGAAGCGTGAAGATGCATTTGCATTTTTGAATAAGCCAGCATTATTCAATACAACATCTCGAAAACGCAGAACTTACGGCACGATCTTCTAATAAAAATAGAAACAACACTAAGATATCTTTTTTGTTTTAAAGAAATAAACAATTATTTTGAACTGTGCATAAAAATTGAGCTCTTCACCAAGAATTTCTAAGGGATTTAAATTCAATCAAAACGCGTTACGCGCGGTATGGGGCCTTAAGAGCGTTTACGCTCCACGCGGCTAGTCGAATTTCGGTAAATATGACACGAGTAAATATGAGCTTCGATAGTTAATGATATGCAATGAAAATGAATGAAACAATGTTTATTGAGTCTATAAAATGTCAAATACATCACTGATCATCATCATTGTTCGGAAGGCAGTCAGATAACCGCGAAAACATCGACGAAACAAAATCGACGGAGCGCAGAGCGATACGTCCTCTATCTGAAAGGCCTTGCGGTGGAGTGATTTGCACCGGGCTGTGCGCAACGTTTTATAGTACATTTTAAAATATTTATAAATAAATAAATAAGTGAAATTTAACGTTTTCAAGCATACGTTTTTATAGTATAAAAAGTTGGTGTTTAACTCAATTAAGTATCATATATGGGTCAAAAAAAATATTGTATTGGCAATATTGTATTGGTATAAAATTTTCTTCACTAACTATTTAGATGACAATATTACCTAAAATAAATAGTAAGTAACATGTTTGTACGATGAGTCTTTCATCAATTTTAAGGGGTTCGAAAAGTACTGATTTTGCTCAAATTACGCTAAAACCGCGTAAACGCTCTTTAAAGAGAATCGATGTACTGTTATGAAATGAAATGAAATATTTATTGAATCTAAAACATGTCAAATGGTACATCACTTAGATTCAGTCATTTCAAAATTTAGCTTACCACCCTCTTCGGAAGGCAGTCATCAATCACTGAAGACGGGGAAGAAACTCTAGTGTTGCTCTTTTCCAAACAAGAGATAGTTGACAATATTGATCAATCACAAACTAATTCATTCGGTGAGTGAGATCGTCAGAGGTTTTACTAGAGTCAGGATATTCCATCCCAGTGGCGCCCTCGTTGTTTTAGGTGTAGTTTAGTCACAGATAAAATGTTTCGCGTCATCAGGATATGTTACTTGCAACAGTGTGGAGGGCGATTGAGAAAGCCTATACTAACCATAGGTATTTCTTGAAAACATCTTCCGTAGGTTCTAAGACCCACACAAGTAAAAATCCGAAGAGATAAAACAAGAAAAAAAGAATTGAACGAAATGTTTTGCAGACTAAAGAACATCTAAACATTACAACAGGTTTCGTTCGACTCGGCAACTTAGCTAGGCATTTCGGTTCAATAGCTTCTGCTCTATCGATTCAGTTTCCGTATGGGCTTAAACCTTCTACGTCCCTTACAACTTCTTCTACCGAAAACCGTTTAATGTTCGAATTTCTGACATAAATTTATTTGAATTGATTTAACAGCCGAATTTTCCTGCCTTACTTATAAACTAAACTTAATATTTTAAAACTCAGCCATGCTTTTACTGCACTATTGACTCACCTGTAAGACTAGAGAAAACGAGCATTTTAAAGTTGTAAGATAATTAAATAAGGTTTACTTGCTTATACTTCGTATAAGATAGATCGTCTATGTGAACGGAAAAATATAACAATATTTACCGTGGTCTATAAGCGACCGTTAGGAAGTTATTTTTTGCCAAAAACAATAATATGTTAAAAAAAATTAATCGAAGAAAGCAAATAAATGAACTTTTACTAACCGTTAACCACGTCTAAATCTGTGTTTTGTCTTATTTTAGACGCACATATTAACACTATTATGAATGCTTTGTAATAAAACCAACATTTTTTTTACGCTTTTTTTTATGTTTTTCTGTACCTATTCGCCGTGGATCTCCGTAACGATGGGACTAATTTTGTCGCGACTTTCAGTGACTGATTGTAAATGTCATAAAAAGTAATTGAATTATTTTACATTTAGTACAGAAAGTGGAAGATGAATAAGGATTCTTTAATGAAAATATAGATATAAAACTATATTACACGCGCAAGAGTAAGTAACATCACTAACGAAAGACTTCTGCAACTTATTACTTATTTGAGAAGATTTGTTACAAATCGTTACGTTCTCGCGGGAAGCGAGTCCACATACTCATTGTTTCCCTTCACAGCTAATGCGATAATTGTCTTCAAAAGCACACTTGGCTTCAAAAATTAAAGGCATTTTCCCGGAGCTCAAATGCAGAACAAACTTATGGATTCCCCGTCTTTTTCCCAACCTAACAATGTTTGTTTTCGATGATACTCGGTTCTGTCGATTAGGAAGTACGGCATCATCATTCACAAGCCGTCTCTGTGAAAATGGAGATCTATTTTCACACGTACGATATTATAAGTTCTGTACAACAGTTACTGTCCATATGTATAACTTACGCAACCATAAGGCGTTTTCAGTATCAGGATCTCAGGCTACCCTCTAGCAGGTTCTGGAATAAATTAGCACTTGTGTTCGACGAGTCCGTAGATAAATCTCCTGTTCGGGCATGTTATGGGAGTTACCGTTGAGAATTTTCCAATAGCACGAGCACGGTAATGTAGACATAGCCCTTCATTTATACAATAACTATATTTATGGGTGTGTCATACAGAGGTATGTGCTGGTATATAAACGGTAGTAGAATTACAATCAACGGATGATGAAGTTAATAATCTCTTGATTATATGGCTTTGAGATGTTATGCAGACTTGCCGCGTGTTACCTCTGCGTGTGTGTAGCGTCTGCCCTCAGAGATTTAATCAAGGCGATTATTCGTTCAGAACAGTTGAGGCCTTCCCAGAATCCGACCACTTCGATGATGAGAAGATATTGCAGGACGCTAGTGCGCTTACGTAATACCCGGTTTGCTCAATAGTATAATGTTGGCTTTGATAATCGTGAGACAGCCTCCGTGGCGCATTAGTGTGAAGGCCATGCTGTGCAACGAGATAGGTTGAATCCCTCATTTACACGTAACATTTGTGCGTTCTGCAAATGATTCGTCCGGGATGTTTCCGGGTACGCTCTTGTAGTTTGGATATTTATGGGGGCCCATTTCCCACTACTCACTCAAAATCGAACCTGAGAACTCAATGTTGGACATTTTACTTTTGATTTTTCTTTTCAAGTCTGAGTTTGCGAGAATAACGGTCATAAAAAACAAGCCCTTGATGTAGTGTTACCAATAATTCCTTCATAGTTATCCGCACTGGACAATAAGAACGTCTTATTGTAAATCAAGGATTTGTCTGTGACTATTGTTTGTGAATATATGTCGGTAATAATTAAAAAAGTTCTCTGTTTTAGTAAGGTTTTTGTGGCTTTATTTTAAAACTTTGTAGCTTTAAAAGTAAGGAGTTTGTTTCCCCGTAATGGCAAGCTATTACCAAATAACAATAGCAAACATATAGTCTGGAAATGAAAAATCGTAATAAGCTCTTATTTAATGTGTCACATAAAACATAGCTAGAGAAACAAACTTGAAACTTGAACTTGAATGCAGCGATGGACCATATTGGGTTGATACAATGATATGTTGAAAGGATTTATAGTCAAAAAGTCTTCCCCATCTAATCAATACAAGTGTTCTGATTCAGTTGTGTAAAAATAACTCGCGCGACGCCTCTCGTCTCCGTATGCCGATCATTTATAAATAATATAACAAGGATCAAGTCTGTCTACTTCCTCTCCTGTACTCGTATAAATTATTCGCTATGGATGTTTTAATACAGGCCTCGTTGAATTATTGTTGCTTCACAGTCACAATGAATGAATGATGATAGTGACAATTTTTTATTTACATTTACGAACTTACTTACAAACGTTAGTTAATTTAACAACTACCTAAACTTGCTTTATATTGTTTTCTTTAACGTCACAAGTCAATCAATAAAGTACATCAAAGCTAGATTAAGTAATAATAAAAAGTATTTAACGTTTATTGTTTGTAAAGCAGTGATGGCCTCGAGGTTTATGCGCGCGGTCGAGAATCTCGGCGGTCGCAGGTTCAAACCCCAGGCACACAACTCTGACTTTTCAAAGTTATGTGTGTATTCACAATGAATTATCACTTGCTTTAACGGTGAAGGAAAACATCGTGATAAAACCTGCACACCTAAAAAGTTCTTAGGAATTTCTTAGGTGTGTAGACCGCCAACCTGCACTAGGCCAGCGTGGTGGACTAAGGCCTAAACCCTCTCAGTTGTAGAGGAGGCCCGTGCCCAGCAGTGGGACGTATTAGGGCTGATGATGATGATGAACGTTTGTATGTAAGGCCTTCAGTCAATTAGGTCGGCGAAATGTGTTTTAACTGCTCGAACACACAGTTTAGCAGTAATATACGTGGTTGTGGTTCTGAAATACTGATTATGGTTTTACTCACGTTTCAATATGCGTCTATATCGTATTGTGTTTTGATTTTGTTGCCATCGACTCATCGGCTAAAAGTGGATGCAGTCTCATTGGCAATTATTGTGAAGATACTTCATGTATTGATGAGACTAACAACAGGTAATTAATGTTTAATGAAAAGAGATGACTGTTGCAGAAATGGAAAAATCTAGTCTAGATCCAAAAAAATCTTGCCACATACCTACATAGAGAATTCAAGAGGATATGTAATACTAAAACACAGATCTTTCAATACTGCATAAGGGTTAAGATTTCATAAAACTCCGTTACATCGCGGGAATATTATCTTTTAGATAGCAAAACTCTCATCTTATGTAAACATTCATACACATGTGTTATTTTCAATCATTTGATAATTTTGACAGTACAATCAGCCGTGTACTCGGAACAGCCGTGTGTTATTTTTTTAAATCAGGCTATCATCCTCCGCCGCGCCGGTGTAGTGCGTGTTAATATCAAACTAAACATATCGCCGAGACAACCACAAGCTACTGAGTAATACCGCTCAACCATTCCAAATATCTGTGTGCCGCCACACGCTGCACGTAATTGTTCCATTAATATAACACCACATACATAAGTATTTATAAAATAAACAGAACAAAACTTAAACATATCACGAGCTTTATAAGAAGACAAAAGGCGTTCTGAATTACGATGGTAACATAAAGTTGTTCCCCGAAACCAGTTGTGTATGTTTGTCCAGGGGCATTATAAAATATACAAAAGGGCTCTTGGCGCACGGCAAACAAATATTGGGCAACGCGAGGGGACCGAGGCCCTGCACTCTCGTAGACACGGATGGTGCCACGCGACATTCACACTGAACGGCAACTCTATTTCTAAACCTGCTCGTAGATCTGTTATCACCGACGCGCTATTACAATGTGGATACGATGTATTGGCGAATCTTTTGCTGTTTATACAATTTAGTATTTTATTGAAGAGATTAAAATAAACCTTGAATTTTGAATGACAGCATGCTATTGACAATAAAAATTTAGTCTTCTGTAGCGCTTTACATTTGTATTCGAAGACTTTCATAGATTTGGTATTAAGAACTATACACTACAGTGATCAGAAAAAAATAAAGAAGAAAAATATGATTGTAATTAAGCCACCGGAAATATAATTGACTAGCTTTTGCTCACGTCTCCGTCCGCGTAGACTACAGGGTTGGATTCAGAAAGAAAATAAGTTGTAGCCTTTGATTGAAGAAATTCGTATATTTTAAACTGAAAAGTTACTAATCTTATATAGCCTGCATCTCAAAATCCTTTCTTAGGGGATGCCTACGTCATAGTAGCTTTATGCATGCAAAGTCTCAGCCCGATCGGTTTAAAATTGATAAAGTTTCATACAAACTTTAATCCCCATTTTATCCCCTTAGGGGTAGAATTAATCAAAATCCTTTCTTAGCGGATGCCTGCGTCATAACATCTACCTGCATGCCAAACTTCAGCCCGATCCGTCGAGTGGTTTGGGCTGTGCGTTGATAGATCACTATGTTAGTCAGTCAGTTTGAGTTATATTAGATTGGACGAAAAGCGACGGCAGCGACGCACAATATTCAAAATACACATTCTTTAAAATCTGTAAATAAATAAAGCCCTTAGTTGTAGATAAGGCCCGTACCCAGTCGCTACATACATATACATAAATGCTGATGATGATGATGAAGATTCTTAAAAATTAAATTAGCATCCTTATCGTTGAGCCTAGCGAGCTTTTAGCACTTTTGGTTTATTTTTAAAAATAAAGATATTTACTAGTAATGACATATTGTCTCTTGAAAAAAATCTAATACCTACTAATGAAAATAAGAGAATAAAATTTTTGCCATGACGAAAATGAGAATAATACCTCTGAAACGGATTGTCATTCAATAATTTGTTTTGATAATGTTATGGCATCGATATTTTCACTTATGTCCCGATCACCTTATATACGAGTACGTATACTACCTACTAGAGGCCTGGTCTAGTAAAAACAGTAGCACATGTCTTAAGAATCTATAAATTTGGATAACAAATTTCAGAGGTAGGTATAAGTGCAAAAGCGTTTCAAACATTAATATAATCTTAGCATATTATACATGACTGCCTCGAGGTCTCGCGGCACAAGTATGTGAAGTCTAGAAGTTCCGGGTTCAATTTCTGTGTGGAGCAATGTATTATGGGTTGTTCCATTAGGAAATTCCACGGCGTTTGGAAATGTGCCCGAAAAACGGAAATAGGCTCAATATTAAGTGGAACCAAATTCAACTGGCGAAACGTGGGTGCAGAAATGCACCTCTGTCAAACCCTCAAGGGGAACATAGGCGTTAGGTTTGTCCGTATGTATGCATATATACCTATAGGTATACATAGCCATGATTCAGCGATTGGAACGTAAATAAGTAGCCGTAAACGGACAGCTGTAAGTTGTAACTATGTATCAATGATATCTGCTGCAGCAATGAATGTGGTATGTCATTATTATGTTGCGAGGCCCGCCTACAGCACATATACATATGTATATAAAACGGTGAAAGCGTGTCGTGGTGTTGATTAAGTTGTCGTTTCACTCGTCGACCGGAACGTGTGTTTCATGCGTGTGGTGGGCATTAGAAATGAAGGTTGCCTGTGTTCTTGTATTCTGGAGTAAGTCCATTCATGATGGCGTCTACTTAGTGAATCTTTGGTCTTTAATTTACAGCATTCCTCTCACTATGGATAACGTCTGCCTACCACTTTAATAATGCTGTCTCGGCTCAATTTATTCTCTTTATAGGTTGCTTTCGTGTGTCGTATGATTAAAATGTCGACATTTCGTTTACCCAATAAAAATACTATAATTTTTTTACGGTATTCCAACGCTGTTCAAAAAAAGGAATATAAAATTTAATCGAAACATAAATTCAATGGCACCTCACTTGATTATAAAAATCGGAAACATTATTTATGTAGGTATATATACTTCGATTTATTATTAATTTAGACAAATAATAAACCATTTAAATATTCCAATGGAACTTGTGGGCAAAATTTAACTTTTTCTGTAGTTTCTAGGAAACGTTGGTACCACAAAGGTTTTGACGCCCCTCCTCTCCCACAGTGCTTTATTTTCGACTGGCTACAAAGTGACTCTGCCAATAGTAAATGTCCAGTATAAGAATGTGCCTTTCGTCGCTTTACGCTATAATCCATATATTGTTACCTATATGTTAATTTATGACATAAAAGACCCATCGAAGTGCAGAAGATCATTGAAGATGATGACCTTGATGCTACCATATGTATACTAAACCTACCCTGCTTTCTAAATACTTTATCCATAATTAATTAAATAATGGTTGTTTTCGACATAGCCAAGTCGATTACAACTTCAACTTCAAGTTAATTTAACAAAATATCTGACTAAAACTTAGCAATTACTGAATGGGGAAATGAAACTAACTGCAAACTCGTTGTAAATTTTGTGCTCGAAACTGACTCAAAGACGCTGACTCTTCAGTCACGAGTAGTGTGTAGTTTGTATTTGTTTTTTTAACGGCAAAAAGTTTTTTATGAATAACCTGAGCAAGAATATATCATTAAAAAATAAATGAACCCGAGAGCCACATACAGGGTTCACACAAATAATATACGGGTCCTATGTCATAGGTTCCCAAAAACAAATTACTGTGGATTAAATAAACATTTGTGTCCGCGCAAAGATCGAACCCGCGACGTTTCGTTTTACAATATTCCACGAAGACTCACGAGATGTGTTAAAAAGCATAGATGGTCTAGACATTACAGTGATACAAACGTAAATTGCCAAGCTGTTGTTGGTACGATTGTTGATACGAGCTTCATTCACAAAGTGCGATTTAACCGACCGCTAAAACCAAATAATTGAAGCTATGCACGTTAAAACTAGTTTCTCAAAATTTACAAGTCAGTGATCAGTCATTTACCGTACTCCTATTTCAATGTGTGAACTGGATTGTTACTACAGCAAACAGTTCATAACATGTCCATATTTTTTACTATAGGTATCTCTTATGTTGTACATTAACATAACACTATGCAGTTAAAAGTTTCTAATAAGCGCTTGTTTTAATTATTTCTAGGCTACGGCGAGGGGTAGTAGTTAATTATCTAGAAATCTTAATCAAGTTTATCTTAAAGATACCTATATTTAACTTATTAAATAATTCATACACATTTTCGACGTTTGTTCTTGTAGTGATGCTTTTATTAATTAATTAAAAATATTTTGCAAAGTAATAATCAATGTTAATACAAAGCAAATAGGTTAATGGAATACACAAAATATACATTTAATTCGTATTAATTAGTTGAGCTTTGGTTACGACAAAGGCGCATCACGTGCATCAAATTAGACGCGATAACATAAAGATACCTGTACAAAAACAAGCGTAAACAACGCAACATTAAATCAAACATGAGAACATAAAAAAATACAACGTAACGTGGTATTTTTTCATTATTTTACATCACTCATAAAAGTATGTGACGAGTGAGGACAAAAGAGCGCTCCGCCGCGGTCACGCGACGCACTCGGCCATCAATTAAATACTACCACATAAAATGTTCTAAATCATAATCTCGGCCGGTATAGTACTGGTTATTAATTAAGTTATAAAAGAGTCGTAGCCAAATTAGCATATTTATAGATCTATAAAGCGTAGGTGGTGGCCAGGGCGGGACAGGAGGAACACGTCAGCGTCATCTATATGAGAGCGTGTGAGGCTACTGGTTACATCTCTTTACCGATAGATGGCGTAATGGACAATTGTAGTCATCGCAGAAAACATTGCGTCTACTCCGGTACTTAGACAAGTTATGACATGAGTTTTGAACTTACGCGATAGGCGGGCGCAGGAAAAGCCGATTGGGGGCAATGCCCGCTTCTAACCTCAAACACGGGAAAGAATACGAACCATGTTTAATTATTACACTAAAAGCTCGCCATAAAGTAAGCAAAATATCTCGAATTTATGGACTTGCCGTGTTTGTTCTTTTAAATTACATTGGTGGTTTATACATTGTCTCTTTTTTCCTAACTAGTGAAATTTAAGTTTATTGTCACGTATGGCATTAAATTGAAGTATGTATGTAAATAAAAAATCTCTAGGTATACCTATATGCAAATGAAAGAAACTGCTTCTCGCACAGAAGTATTTAAAAAACTATAACAAGTTTCTTTTTATTTTAAATAACTTAACGGAAAAATAAACCATTTGTAACATTGAGAATCAATCAGATTAAAAACAAAAACAATCCTATATTATTCACCAAAAAATAAAAAGAGGACTTATTCTTTGTATATAGACGTTATTTTTTAAGCGTAAAAAATTCTGTAAATTCCAAAGTCCATTTGTGCTACACTAATATTTGAAGTGAGTATTTAAAAGACTTTTATTACAATGTTTATACTAAGTTTCCGGGAACGTAACTTGCAATGTACACAGCGGTACCGGCACAAGATTGGGACTTTACACACTAGGGATGTATGTACAGGAGAAAATTAATTCGTATTCCCACTGTAAATCCTCTTGAGGAAATATTTCTCAACAAACTGGGAAACAATTTAAATGTTAATTGTTAAACGTTATTGTTTACTGATAAAACATAGTACCCGTGACT
Organism: Hemaris fuciformis; assembly: GCA_907164795.1. Classification (NCBI taxonomy): domain Eukaryota; kingdom Metazoa; phylum Arthropoda; class Insecta; order Lepidoptera; family Sphingidae; genus Hemaris; species Hemaris fuciformis. The sequence continues at coordinate 17,147,680 of OU015431.1, read as the reverse complement.
ATAATAAATTATCCCTTAGTATGATCCTCAACTCGCCAGTCCGCCAAGCCGCACTGGGTCAGCGTGGTGGACTAAGGCCTAACCTCTCTTAGTTATAGAGGAGGCCCTTGCCCAGCAGTGGGACGTATATGATGATGCTGATCGCTAGTATATAGTAAAAGCGCAGATTTCTTGCAATCTAAAGCTTTAGCCCGTTTGCTGAAATATCAGGTAGGTACATTACACGGTACATACATAATATGTTGTTTAGTCTACTTACGGAGATTGACTCTGCACTGGATACAAAGTATTAATAGTTAATTCATTTATGTCAACATAGGTATCGCCTTTGTTGTCGTCTTAGGATTATATCATTCTTTTATTTTATTTGTTTTTATTTAATATTACAAATTAGGCAATATCACACGGTTAGATGGATATCCTAAGAAAAGCTGATTTAGTGAATTGTTGAATTTAAATAGGGATAGAACGTCAGTTTTTTATTCAATTACAAATAATGAAAAAAATAATTTATATGGAAATAATTTGAGAGTCTATCATCATCAGCCGCTATACGTCCCACTGCTGTGCACGGGCTTCCTCTTCAACTGAGAGAGTTTTAAAGGCCCTAATCCACCATGCAAGCCTAGTGCGCGCTGGCGGAATACACACCTTAGAAACTCCTAAGAACTTTTAGGTGTGCAGGTTTCGTCACCGTTAAAGTACTTGATAATTCATCGTGAATACACACATAACTTCGAAAAGTCGAAGGTGTGCCTGGGGTTTGAACCTGCGACCGCCGAGATTGTCGACCGCATGCCTAAACGTTAAGACCATCATTATTTTCAATAGCCTATGCCACTGCTGTGTTTTCGGAACGGAAACTTATGAGCGTGTTCAAAAATTTAAGCAATAATAAACTACGTCAGAAAAATATATCTCAAGTCTCTCTTTATAGAACGCTATGATATCTATTTGAATCTAGTGCAATAATAGAAGCGGCTCCGACTATATATAAGTTTATAAAGACCGTTTGATACATTTTAAACTCACACCTCTTGAACTTTTGTCTTTTCTTCGAAAATAAATAATAAGCTCGTCTAGAGCGGAACTCTGTAAGACTTTTTAAGAGCATTGCGCCCGCCTCATTGTCCTTGCTATTCTGTTACAATATATTCATAAAATTTTCTAATGCCTTAAGAAATTCCATTTTCATTTATTTTTATAAATGATTTTTTTTCATTGGCGGAGAAATTTCTAAGACTCTCTTTGTTTCAATTAAGATAACCAGATTAAGATATCATTATTTAAATACATCAACTTGAACCAAAAGGTTCAAGATAAGTCGCACCATTAATTAGGTTCAGTTTAAGTGTCCTCGTTTATATATTAAGCTACTTTCAGTTAAATATAAAAAAAAAGAAATTGAGAAATCTATCCGGGAGTGTTGTAAGCCAATTTAAGTAACCTATGAGACATTTCTGTTTAAATACAATGGTTGTCGCGCTTCCCTTCCCGTTACGTGCCGCTTAGAGCCAATCTAGAGTTCAAAACTATTACAAAATTACTTTAACTAAACAAAACCCAGTCAATCTGTAGGTTGTAATGTAACTTTGTTTAGAAATTGTCAGGCTACCAAGTGACTAAAGTAGTAGTACTACTTTGCATGCTAAATCCGATTTCAGAGGTAAATAGAAAACTAACACGGTGACAAAACACGGTGACAATCATAAGTGATAGATATTAAAGAGACGATATCAGCAGGAGTATCTTTAGGCAGTCGGTCTTCATCCGATCTTTGCAGGTATTTCCTTACACAAAGAATAATAGGCAACAATCCAAGGTCATTCTTACTTGACGTAAAACTAATCTAAAAGAATCGCGTTGGATTTTGTACCTATACGGTGGCATGTTTGTTGCCGTGTTGTTATGACAAGCGCTGAATTGGAGCTCGCGGCCAGACGAGCTGTGACGGTTGCGTGCATGAAAGGTGTGAAAAGGACTTTAATTAGTTATAGTTTTTCACGCCATAAATTGGAATGTCACCAATGCTTTTGTACAACGCGAACAGATTGATTTTTACTGTGAAAAACTAGCTTGCACCCACATACGACTACCTTACTCGAGTGCAAGGTGCTATATATGGCTGCACACTTGCCGTCTGACTCAGGGTCACTATACATAGGTAAGGGTACCCACAAAGACCTTTAAGTGACCTTTTGATAACATTTAAAAAACGCGACATGATTGTAAAGTGTAATAAAAATGGTAAATATATGTGATTCTATAACAAGTGTACTTGACTTCTCATCGATTCACTACACCATAAAGGTTCTCGATATTTCAACCCTAATTGAAAAAGGAAAAATAACCAGAGGTACATTCTTAATTTAAACTTGAAATTAACACGGCCTTTGCAGTTCACTGGTGAGAGGATATTAGAACTCGGCAACGATATCCCTTGCCCACCGTAAAATGCATCATAAAGGGGTTATCGGGGTCGCTTGGCGTAATGCCGAGGTGGTTGGGTGTTGGTGGTTGGGTTTTACCGAAAGCTATCCCGAGCGCGTGGCCTCCTATCTGTCGCAGACTTACTCCTCGGGATAAGCGTTCAAAGTAAGTGCATGATTTATTTTCATAATGAGAAATAATATCAATGCCTCGTGGTCTCGCGGCTCAAGTATGTGCCATGCGGTCTAGAGGTCCTGGGTTCGATTCCCGGGTCGGGCAAAGTGTTATGGGGTTTTTCCATTAGGAAATTCTCAGTAGCAGCACGGAGTCTGTAATTGTGCCCGAAAAACGGCAATAGGCGCGCACCCTATTACGTGGGACTGATACATACCTGGCAAAATGTGGGTGCAAAAATGCACCTGTGCCTACCCCTTCGGGTAATACAGGCGTGAGGTTATGTATGTATGTATGTAAATAATAGGCCAGCCAGCAATAACGTGAGATTAAAAACTACCGGGGGCGTCTGCTTGGCATCAATACCCCACCGACACTTAGGAAAAATATCATCATCAGCCCATATACGTCCCACTGCTGGGCACGGGTCTCCTCTACAACTAAGAGGGGTTAGGCCTTAGTCCACACACCTCTGACTTTTCGAAGTTATGTGTGTATTCACAAATAATTATCACATACTATAACGGTGAAGGAAAACATCGTGATGAAACCTGCACACCTAAAAGTTCTTAGGAATTTCGTAGGTGTGTAGTCCGTCAATTCGCGCTTATCTATCGATCAGAGAACTAGGTGTTTGCCAACACAAAACAAATCCTTCGTCGCAGTTCCCGTAGTTAGTATGGGAAAACATTAGTCAACATGGTAGCATACTCTCGTCAGTACTTGTGTCTCGTGCTCAAGCGCCATAAGAGTGTAAAACTCTCGGTAAGGATTTTCCATTTCATGGACAAACACAATAGTGTTAGGTTAATGTAAGCGGCCTAATTGCACTTTCGCCTACACTTTAGTCGAACGAGTCGCATATTTATGCACGTAAAATCCACAAGACGATTGCGAACTTAACTTTAAACTATTCAACATTTGTAATTTGCTAGTTCAGTTTTGTAGTTAGCTATGTATACAATTCAGAAACATAATTTCAAAGCAATCTAACAGTACCCTGCGAATACCCACCGGTCTGAAGATACACAATTTGAACCATGGGTACCTATTGTTAGCCTAAATAGTAATATTTAGTAATTATAAATGTATTTCATTATAATACCTTACAATATTATATATTTACATTATTAAAAGCTTATGCGTACAGACCTTTTACTAAATTATTGTAGTAATAGTAAAATTGCATATTGATGATTTTATTACTTATAAGTATAATTAAAATTGTCGATAACTTTAATGAGAATATAATCTTGATTAATATAAATTAATTATTGGACTTTATAAAAATATTTAAAAATAAGACCGTCAATTGATGTGTATAAAAATGGTGTCGCTGAGCAGTTCGAGCTCAGTCGTTGGAATTGTCAGTTGCAAGACGGATTGATATTTTAAAATATAAAAGTTGTTAGAAATATAAAAGTTGAAGACGTACTTGTTTCTCAACGAGTGTTACCCTTCACTATATTTAACAAATTTCTTGTCGTAGTGGAGGTTATGAGCATCGAATGGTAGATAATTCCAATTTTTTTCTTATTCATTAATTGGAAAATTGACAGCAAATTGGGTACTTATAAGAAAAGAATTATAATTTTATTTCAGAACTTAAAAAAATGTTAATAGTGTAACAACGCACAACATTGACTGTACCCCGAAAATAATATCAAAAATCGAAACATAACAGGAATAATAATAGGAATAAATGAATAATTTAGGTTGGCCAAGTGTAAACATGCTCCAGACAGTAGGAAGCTGTCCTTGAAGTCTGCATTAAGTATAAACATATCGTCAACTACATGCTCAAAAGCAAGCGCAATAAAATGAGACAAGTTTTAAAGGCACAGCTACACCCAACCCAGGCCAGTTTCTTACTCGAATAGCAAAATGACGCCCCTCCCTTTACATTTCATTCCATAAACCATTTTAATGGAAAATCGATGGTGTAATTCAATTATTGGAAGCGCGGCCACGCCATCGCTCTTTTACTTTTTAAAAACAAAACAATGTCTTTGTTGAGAAAAAAAATAAGGGAAAACTTGGTAATTAAGTTCCGTCGAGACAACTCTTGAGATGGTAAAAGGGAGGGTAATTAAAAATAACTATTTAAAGACGTGACGTTTATTACTTCATTACGCTTTCTTTGAAGAAATAATGCTTGCTTGATCAACTTCAGGTACAGTGCAGTCACTTTGCCGTGCCAGAAAAAGAAATCCCTTCAATCTCAGTTTTTTATCTTGGACACAAAAGGTAAGTTGACTACTAAGCAATGCTGTGATTGTAAAGTTTCACTGACACTAATATGTTGCAGCAGACGATACAGTTATAGAGGCATATTTAAAACCGATCGTGTAATCACAGATGATAGAATGACGTAACATTTCTTACCTACGTGAATGGCGATCTTGAAGGGCTTTATACCTCTTGGCCGCTAACAGGTAACACGCGAATATTGACGTTCCTTTAAGGATTCCCTTTCCAACCGTTTTCTTTACAAATATTTTACTTACATTTCCGAGAACTTAAATTGATATTTGTTGGACATACATTTACTGTACCAGCCAGTGTTGTATTTTGACTTCGACTTTTCTACACCAGTATTTTAAATCTCTCATAAAGGGGGGCGAGCCTGTAGGTCATAGAGGTCATTTTCTAGATAACTAGTTGCCATTGAGAAATTCTTTATGAAAAACAATACTTCGTCTGATCCGGTATTCGTACACGAAACCTCTTAACCACATGCACAGTTTTACCGCTAACCCAGAGAGGCAGTTATTTTATGTTTAGAGTATTTATCTCTCAAAAGCTTCAGCTTTTATGCACAGTCCATTTTTGTGTACAAAAAAAGTGTTAGTCAAATTAACCAACAGTAAGTAATTGAATCTATCTAATGAGTAAACAATAATTTATTCGACCGGGAATGTACTTAATAATAATAGCTGATAAATACAAAACACAATATGACGTTACGACGTTAATGACCTGGTTAAGAATAGTTAGAAAACGAAAATTATAAATATTTATTTTCAAAGTCCCGTGAATTTGATATAGTTGTAAATTTTTAAAAACCCATTCGTATTAAAATTAAATAATGTATTTTCTCACCCCATTACAGTACTCTAACAAAACGTCATATTTTGCTTACGGACTGAAAACGAATCCTACAAGTACTTACCAATGTAAAAACTGTTACACAATGAAAACTGTGGTGTGGCACAGTATATGTAGTTCAACATTGTTCCCATCGCTACTATTATTTGAATTTCCATTGATTTACTGACACGGCAAAATGATCGCATTGGTACTTGATAGTAATTACAATAAATACGTGATGGAAGAAAATTATTAGAGCTACTGAGCGGGAGCTTGGTAAGTGACCTGTTAATGTTTCACAATGAACTGGAGCAGTCGATGTTGTTTCCTAATAGCAGGCAATTGCGAGACGGACGTGCGTTTGAGAGATCGCAAGTAATGGAAAAAGTGCAGCGGGATGAAAACGTACGAATGTTAATATTGCGACCGCGGAACGGGCCACTGGCACTTTGAATAGAGCGGCAGCATGGAGCTATTAGCGCAGAAAACCTTTTGATACGGTATTTGATAGTAGAACCATTCCGCTTTTTGGTCGAAAAATTTGTTTCGAATAGTTAGGCAATCTCAGCGATGCAATGGAATGCCTTTTAGCTGTTATATGAGAGATGTCAAAGAGATTTTTGCAGTTTGAGTAAAGTTTTTCTGAAACCGTTGTAGACTGACAACCTGATCGCTGATTGATAGTACGTTTACCGCAATGTTTGAACTGCGTGCCGGAGCACGGGGCGTTTTCAAGTATCGTACCCAACAATCTGTATACGAGGATAATAATTCACCGCATCGAAAGTTGTCCGTCTCAACATTTGGAAATGGTAAAGCGATAAGTGAAACGAAAGAGGAGAGTAATTTATTAACTCATATCAAATTTAAATCATAAAATACTCTACCTGTGGCTCTACCAGTTACTACGAGTACCTATATCAAAACTTGCAAAAAAAACCCAAGTCTCGCAATTCATTTCTTCTACCGTAAAAAGTTGTGAGATCCTTGTTATACCAAGTCGATGAATTTATTCAGTCCCCCGTTTAAGGGACCTTTTGTCTTAAGTTATTAATTATTATGCACTTAGCTTATCAGACAACATCTCATAGTGACCATATCAATATTAAAAATATTTTATGCTTTAAATAAAAGAGTTAGATTTGGACATCGCATGAAAACACGATGTATCTCACTTTTAGTATATCTCACATATGTATAGTGCCGGTTTTTATATAATTATGTGAGAAGAAGTGAAAAAAAGATTTATACAACTATGTGAATTTGTTTCGGATCTGCTTTCACATAAAATTAAAAATATTTGCTCGATAGAATAAGGTTCATTTAAAGTTTATGTCAATGAGTTTTAATAAGATTGAAGTTTTTTTATGGTGTCAATTGAGTCGGAGGGGATGACTTTAATAAACATGCTCTAAGTAAAAATAACATTTTATTTTCATTCTTCGAATTGTAGGGCACGTTTGCCTGGTTTACTTGTCGTAGTCTACAATTACGTATTTTTACAAACTGTAAAATATCGAAAATCGAAACGAGCATATGGCTCCTTCGATTCGATTAATAATATTTTTTTATTCCAAATACAACATGAAATCATTTACAGGTTGTAAACAAACCGTGATCAAAAACTAGTAGGTACAGGTAATAGTGCTGGTGATTAGGAAAAGGCCATAATTTTTTTTCGGGATTTTTATCGTCAATGTGTTTGTTATCACCGTAATTATTACCTTAGTTTACGATCATGGTCTATTTACACCCTGTATATTAATTTTTTTAATTAAATTTATTAAACTTTTAACAATGACCTGATTGATTGCTGCGACTAAGTGACCTGACACAATGCCTTATCCACAGAGCTGATTTAAACTCATGCGTGAAAGAGCGTCCGCGCGGCGCACCATCGACTTTTATTCCGTTTGTTACCCGTTCACGTTATTATTAAAAACAATAAATCGCGGAGGGCGCCACCTACCACTATTGCTTCGCTTTCACTTCGCAACACACCCTACCATGCACCCCCCACCGTCCTCCCCTATCGCTGCCTCATCACCCCGCCACCCTCGCAGACCCGTGCAGTAATTACTCGAATGAAACACGCGGTTCTTATTTGAAAATAGCACATCAATTGTTGATTAGTTAGGAATTTTTAATGTCGTTAGTAATGTAATATGACGGCAAATCGCAGACTGACCATAAATCAAGCGCGCCGCGCCCAAACTAACTTTATGCTGTGGAAACTGACAATGATTCTTGCATTTGTTTTATATTGAATTACTTACGAATGGCAATACAAGCAATACGCAATAATTTACCAAAAATGACAAGTTTTCAAGCTAAGTATAGTTTAAAGCATAATAATCCGATCGACTAATGTAAATAAAAAAACAGTTGTCGAAACTTAGGATACACCTCTGTCTAAGTGTGAAGAAATGAAATTTGAAAAGACGTAGGTCACAAAATGTAAGTGTATTTGGTGTACCAATCACAAGACGAAAGCTTCTTTCATCCATGAAACGTGTCACACGATCCTTGCCTAATGCGATAAATCCTATCCATTACACCTAATTATTGAAAAGACAATCAAGTCACACAAGTGGAAATGTTATGAACAGAATAGCCGATACAATGAAAAGTGTAGGTTGTTTATTTAGTAATTGCACTGAGACTTTATAGTACTTAGGTGGTTACAAGACAAATTAACGTATGGCATTAACCAACTCACCCGGGGATCAGACAGTGGCCTCGAAGCCGATTCCCAGGTTGATAATAAGGCTCGTTTACTGACTTATCTACAAGTCTAGGGTCTCGCGTCGCAGGTCAACTAAACTTCTTTAGTAATTAATGTGGGACTTAATTTAATATCAGCGTCCGTGGCGCAAACGTGGCGTACGAAACGAAAGGGGTTTCGTCCCTACATCGAGACAAATGTTTTTGTGATCCACAAATACCTATATTTGTTTCGAGTCTGGGTATTTGTGAGTCCGTATAATGTCTCGTAGCTTCTGATACTAACGTGCCTGTTGGGTGTATTTATTTATTGAATATGTGTTAGTGGGACACCGTCTCTAATTTACATTGCTAGAAAATAAATAACTACAGCTTAAGTGTGTAACGTACTTCCGTGAGGTCGTGGATTAATTCCCAGTTCGGGCAAAGCATTATTAGTTTTATGTTTTAGTAAATTCGCAGTAACTTCACGGTGTGCAGAAATGTCCCCGAAAAACGACATGCAGGACATATGTTTACCTACTAGCTATTTCGTGGGATTTGAAAACACAGTGAAATTCAAGTGTATAAATATACTACCCGTCCGGGAATAGAGGCGGGAGTGTGTGTATGTATAATTAAAGGAAGAGTCACATTATTTAAAATTTGCTTCGAGGGACAAGTTCTATGGATTATTTCCTTTTATAATTGATACTGTGTGCAGTGCGGTTTAATCATAATTTCTAATGACTATAAACAATAACGATTATTTTTCATAAACCAACCGGTTTGCTACCCAAAAACGACATGCATACTCGCATAGTTTATTAGGGCGAGAACAATTTTTGTACGGTAGTAGTTACCCGTGGATGCACGGAAATTCGCGAACAAATTGGGTCTTCAGCAATTTCCTTCACCGGACGTAACCGGATAGTTTCACATTGGTTTTCTATGAGACAGCGGTACAGCGCGGATCGAGGCGATTTTTTCGTACAAATATGCTTATATTCAGATAAATACGGCGCGGTTTTACTTTATGCCATAAAAAATAAAAATATGTGTAACACATGAAAAGGTTGACAATTTACACCGTCACTTATATAGTTAAAGAAACATGTATAGCAAAAATAAGAAGCAAATCTCGTAAATTTTTTGTCAGCATTATGGTATTTATACCCTTAATATTTTTAGTTACTTCATTGATCTTTCCCTGGTTGATAATCCAAGCGTCAATAAGTTGTCTATACACGAATGTTGAATAATAATTGTCGTCGGGAAGTGGTTAATTTTTTGATAGCGGTACCACGACACAAGTGTGTGTCCTGCGATCTAAAGGTCCCTGGTCTAGTGTTACTGTTTTTTTTTTTATTTGAAATTCCTTAGTAACAGTTCGGATTCTATAAACATTTCCAAGAATTGGTCATAAGTTAGCCCCCTATGCTTTGTGAAAACAGTCATAGTTCTTCATAATAATCTACAAAAGAAGCTTAATAACAAATTATTTTGACCTAATAAAAGAAATCAGTCAGTACTACGAATACGAAATGAAAATAGAATTCTAAATGAGCTTTCACATTTGACATTTACCTGGTTTTAAGTGATAAAAGCGACGTCAGAAATTTTTTACATTTTCTGAGACGCAGTGAGCCCGGGTGGACGATACCTCCACAGCTCACAAACTATTCGACATATAGATGGTATTTCTCTTTGAGAAATACCATCCATTTTACGATAGATTTTTCTGTCGGACACGATGCTTTGTGTTCTCAATATTAAATAACTTACCCTGCTCGGTGAATAAGTGAATGGGAATTTTTTTATATTACAACAATGGCTCTATTTTTATATTTATTTGGGAATTTCAACTCTTTGAAGAATCAGATGTACATCTGATTCTACTTTTACAGAATATAGGGAAAGTATTTAGACTTGTCGGACAATAAATGTGTATTACGTATGCATTCATATATACGTATACACTGACACTTGTGTCCCCGAAGATATAAGCAAAGATGTATTTCAACGCTTAAGTTTTGCAAGTAACCGTTTTTGCAAGTCGCCTAGTGCAATCACTTTGCGGATCATTAAATTGGTCTTTATTTCAAATTACACACTTCGACATATTTAAATATTCATATGATAACAGTAAATGGAAATCTCGTACTTTAAAAATCGTAACAAATCACAAAAATACGAAAAATACTTATTGTTGTTATACTTTTACGTAAAAATTACTGAACCATATTTGATATAGAAAATAAACAACAGACGGTGATTAGCCACATCTACATTCTACATACTTTTAACCACATGTACATCTGTCCACAAGCGTAGTCGTATGATACTAATCCATAACTATTGGAACATTAAATTTCAGTTGTCGACATTTTAGGGATGGCTAGTTTAATTAATTGCGAATATAAGTGAGCTGATTAATTATGTAATGACAGTCTAAACTTTTATAAATGAGCAATGATTTTACGCCGGTCATTTTAATCGATACTCCTAATGTCATCACTGTGAATGAATTGTTATCACCAGACTTTCTGTGAGATTTTATTTTTAAAATATTGGAAGGCAGTTATGAATCGCCATTATCTTTTCGTATAGCAACAAGTAAACAAACTGATAATAGACTAAACATTGTCTGCCTCGTGGCCACGCGGGATAAGTATGTGTCGAGCAATATAGTTCTAGAAAATTCTCAGTAGCAGCAGAACGTCTGGAAATGTACCCGAAAGAGGGCGAAGGGAACCCAGAGATTTGCGGCAGAGGGCGTGACCTCTTGACTGTCGCGGACGTTCACAAAAGGTGAGCGTCCAAAACAGCGTAAGTAATTTTGAGGAGTCCATAATAGGATAGTGCGCTTCTCACCCTGAGATGCCGTAAAACCGCCCTAATGCGCGTGATGGTCACCGAGAGGTTTTAGTCGGTATGCTGGCGTAGGAATTTGGTTAGGGACCTGACTCAGCTAAGCGGACAATTGTTCCGCGCGCCGAGTTGGAAGGCCAGAGACCCTGGCATACCCCTTTCGGCCTCCCCCGAGGGACCGAACAGGGGAGCTTAAGGCGCTTTCATCTCGTAAAAAAAAATAAAAAGGCCCGCCCCCTATTACGTGGGCAATCCCACGATCATGTATCAATATAAATACTTGGCCAAATACCAAATATGGGTGCAGGGATGCACCTCTGCCTACCACTTCGGGGAATTCACGCGTGAGGCTATGTATCTACTAAGCATTCAAAATACAAAAAAGTCTCTGTTGAATCTTCAAAAAACGCTAATAACATAAACCAGTAAAATAATGGTAACAGAATTTATGATTAAAATTTATTGGATATAAAGTTTACATTTTTATTGTAGCGATGAGTTTTAGGCGCGCGAGCGAGATATAGCTAAATTAAATTTTTAATTAGAAGTTAGCATTCTTTTATTATCCGCTCTGACAATCTGTTGCATCAGGGCTGTGGCTGATTGGTTGTCGGCAGACGTATTATTTAATTAAGGAGAAAAAATGCGCAGCGGATTAATCCGCCTTTGTGTCTGATGATGAATGCGTCTATCGATTACAGATTACCTTCATTATGCACGTGCAAATTTTACGTGAACGTATTATGTGTTGACGATTTTGCGAACCTTTCGTTGTTTTACCGTGAACAATTATATCTATAATTGCTGAAGAGTTTGTTTGGTTAAACGCGATAATCACGAAATACTGGTTCAAATAAAAGATTTTTTTTGTGTTGAATAATCCATTTATCGATATATTATCACGCTACAGCACACAATAGGAGCAGTGTCAAGGAAATTTTTGGCAAAAAAATAATTAAAGAGGAACAATATTCCTTTTATAGTCCAAAAATTTACGTACCAAGTTGCGGGCAACATATAGTTTTATATAAAAATAATAGTTAAAATCAGTTTTTTGAGTTTTGTATCGACAATAATAAAATTTATCCAGTTCGAGATACCTAGAAACAGCACCGTAATATCTGACAATTTACATAGAATAGGTAGGAATACGAAACGCAGTTGATTTACACATATGCTTTAAACCACAATTTAAAACATTAGGTATGAGACGGCGAACAGCCCAGGCTAAGAGTGCAACATAAAAATTATAATGTAAAATTCCTTTATCACTATAACCCCAGTTACAAAGAATATACAAAAGTTTTTCGGACCCTGTTTTCACAGTTGCTGAGCGATTAAAAGTATTATTATGCAATTTTAAAACAACTTTTAATAGCGCCATCTAGAAGTGAATAACCGAACTATATAAAGAAATAAAATTAACCTTGATGTATTCTACACATTTGAAAGTGACTCATATATTAGAAGAAAGAATGTACTTTAAAAAAACACCATTTAACAAATCAAACGACCTATATACCTTACAAACTTCTTAAGGGCGTTTATGCGGTCTTCGCGTAATTTGAGCGAAAACAGTACTTTTTGAACCCCTTATATACTCAGCCTATCGCCGTCCACTGCTGAACGTAGTCCTCCCCAAGAAATAAATAAATAATTGTCGTCGGACTATCGTGCTGCAGGCCGTCCTACACTACATTTGCCAAAGCGCGGTCTCAACTCCAACACTTGTCTGGTTAGAAAACGTCAATTTTTTTTAATAACCATAGCTATTATCTTAGTTGTGCTTAGTGCCTTAGTTTTCGATAACGGTCTGAATACATCCTGTATAAGAATGTGTACTTGAAAACGTACAATTTTTGTTTTGAAGAAATTTCACTTATTTATTTTTTATAGATATTTTAAAATACTATAAAAGGCTTCGCGCAGCCCAGTGCAAATCACTCCGCCGCAAGGTCTTCCAGAGAGGACGTATCGCTCTGCGCTCCATCGATTTTGTATTTCGTCGATGTTTTCGCGGTTATCTGACTGTCTTCCGAACAATGATGATGATCAGATGACCTAAGTGATGTATTTTACATTTTATAGATTCAATAAACATAATTTCATTTCATATCATTAACTTCCGACGCTGGCGTTAACGCGAGTCATATTTACCGAAATTCGACTAGCCGCGCAGAGTGTTATCGCTCTTAATAATATTAGAAAACTGCATCTTGTAGACATCAAATAAAACATATATAAAATATGGGAAAACAAGCATACATACATCACGTCACGCCTGTATTTCGCGAGCCTATTGCCGTTTTTCGGGCACAATTCCAAACTCTGAGCTGCTACTGAGAATTTCTTAATGGGAAATCCCAATAACACAGCCCGACCCGGGAATTGGACCCAGGACCTCTAGATCGCACGTCACATATTTGTGCCGCGAGAAAATGAGACAGGGAAAACATGCAGCCTTATGTATTGACAAATGAAGCCGTTAATTAATAATAAAATTGTTAATATGACAGAAATTATGAATTCCATGTTAACATATTCTAAGTAAGTGGTAGAATAATAAGACTACTGAAAATCAGCTTTAGCGAAGCGCGTAGGTACTCTACATTATTTACAACTGTTATACCTATATATTTGCGACCATTTTTACAGTCTAAAAACATGTAAAAATATTAGTCATTAATTTTATGATACTTTTTTGCCAATCCAATCTAATACTCGTAGTATATCCAGTAAGTTCGGCTCCGGCTCTTCTCAACTAGTCCTATCCAACTGCATTACGTAATAATAAAATATGCTTTATACAGACAAATTTACACACTCATATTCCCCGTGACGAGGAGCCTGTGGGCCACACGGGCAATGAGCAATTACCAATATTAACGCTCAGGGAACACGAGCCAAGGTGTCTGCATACCATTAATTTGCTTAATTAAGCAAATAACTAATTTATGAGATTTAATCATTGAAACACTAATTTGCATTTTCTACGTCAAGGGATTTACATTTTTCCTCTCTAGAAAATTCATCACATATTTTCAAATACGTTGATTGCTTCGGAGTAATTGACGACGGCTATATCACTATAGCGATTGTTAATACTTTTGCAGCGATGGGAAACTCTATTGCTTTCTTTAAATTTTAAATCAGCTTTTTCTGGTATTCAATATGCCAATACATAGTCAATACCTAATGTGGTTAACAGTATTTTGTATTCGTATTTTCATACCTTTTTGTTCTTGTCTGCCTCTATACGAATTACATCGACTAAAACAATAAAAGAAATTTGTGATTTTATCGGTAATGCCTATGTAACAAATTTGAATTAAACTACTGCTTAGTGGTCTCGCGGTATAAATATATGCCGTACAATCACGAGGTCCTGGGTTCGAATCCCGGGTCGGGCAGTGTTTTTCCATTAGGAAACTGACTTCTCGAAGTTATGTGTGTATAAAAAATGAATTATCACGCACTTTAACGGTAAAGTAAATTCAGGTGTGCAACCTGTTTTTTTAGGAAACCCTTAGATGTGAAGTCCGCTAACCACCGCATGTCCAGCGTGGGGGATTAAAGTCTATGTTTACCCAGTTGCCGGCGAGGCTTGTGCCCACTGGGACGCATATGGGCTGGCTGATGATGATCATATTAAAGTTTTCTATGAGCAACAAAATTATCTTTGAGAATAACTTTCAATAAATGTTGGAATATTATATAGGTACATGGAAATTTAAATAAGTGACATATGTTTACAAATTTATCTGTTATAACAACAAACAAAAAAATCTACGTAAAATGTATACCAATTTGAGGACACATAAACCATATGTGCTAAGTGCCTCGCCCATTGCCACTTCAATTTACTAATCCGCACATAGCGCGGAGAACTAATGGCCGATGGGGTAAAAAAATTCTCAAATGGACGCCACGTAGCGGAAAGCGAAGCGTCGGACGCCCACCCACAAGATGGTCAGACGACCTGGTAAAGGTCGCGGGACGCTGCTGGATGCAGGCTACCTCCAACAGGTCCCTGTGGAAATCATTGGGAGAGGCCTATGTTCAGCAGTGGACTTCTTTTGGCTGAAACCGTATACGAAACAGTTCTAATATCTTATGATTTGTTCCCCATTTTTTTTCATTCAAAGCCTACTCCTATATTATCAAGACGCGGCGCAGCAAGGAATTAATAAATACCACCTAGCTTTCTAACAACCTAATGAACCCTAAATTACTAGAAACAACTGCCCCAAGCGGCGGTCTGTTGTGATTAAAATGTAACGTTAACAAAGTTACTAATTAGTCCACAATCACCGTCGCATGGTTCACAATTAATATGAAATTGAAAAGAACTAATAATTCAACGGAGTATAATTTTATACCTCGACGTACATTCATACTTAACAATTGTGCGTTTGTGTGTATGCATGTGCAATTATACGTGAGGCGGGTAAAGGCGAGCGCGCAAGTGTTACTAAATAAAATCATCACGATCGCCCTTATTTCTATTCGACCATTCAAATATTATCAAAAATATTTTGATTCAGAAAAAAACATAATTTCAATGCCAATGTGATTTTATTTCTTACCCTTTTTTGCGTAAAACGTTGGTATAAATAGATAAAGAGATAAATGGGAACCCTTTAGAGGTTACAAAGCTACCTTTTATCCCAAAAACATAGATTAAGGTTTAGATTTTGTTATAAAACTTTTTGACAAAATTTACATTTGATATAAAAACACAAATAAAAATAAAACGTAGTGGAAACTTTTACATTTTAAGCAAAGAAACCACAGTGCAATATATTTGTATATTTCCTTGCTACTGCTGATTAAAAAAAAGAAAAACATATGTAATATACTTCTTCAAGCAGGTAGAAGCGAAGGAGAAGGCAAAGGAGTTTCTGCATAAACGTTTCGCCAAAAATATTTTTCTAAAATACATTATCAAAGGAGCCTACTGCTATTTTTCGGGCATATTTCCAGACTCCGTGATTCCACTAATGCTTTCTTGGAACCCGATAATATCCCAAGAATCCACATATACTTACTTACGCCGAAGAATGATCTAGGTTTTTAAATTATTTCTATACTAGCTGTTAAACATCGCCCAGGCGTATTTTTATAAAAAAGTAGCCATTTTCCTTTTCCTTTTCCATATATCTTTTGACCAATATTCAAAATGACTATGTTTTAGGCTAAAAAGCGTAACTAACTGACTAAGTTACTTTAAACAATTTTATGTATGAAAAGAAGACGAAAGATAAATAACCGAATGTACAGATAATCCAGCCGCCGAATGTGCCAACTATCAGATTGTGTCACAATAAATTACGTGTTTATATTCACACTGGATTCACGACTAATCCAGTTGTTTGCAGACAGGTGATTTTATTCAATCCATCACACCTACAGACTTCGACAGGGCTTAACTTGGTTATGTCTCTACTATTCACATTAACAATGAGTATAGCTTGTTTTGCGATACACGTGGAAATGCCCATTCTTTGTCGCACTGTAGTCGCAGGTCATAATTCCATAGAGAGTTGTTTACACGTAAATATTACTACGCAGTGAGCGATAATTATATACCCTGATAATAAGGTTTTTCGCTAATGAAAACAATGTAATAAAATATAAACTAGAAATTGTCTAATATACCAGGTACATTGCCGGCCGATATTTTAAACTGAAGACGCTTAAATTGTCACTATTTTGAATTGATGTACCGTATAATTTTCTTACTTGCACTAAAAAGGTGAACAGAGATGTATTCCTACAATCACGTTTTGAAACTATTTTTGTCCTATACAAGTTCAAGTCCCGCGTAATAAAGCCGTTTTGGAACATATTCCCAGACCCCGTGTTGCTAATGATAATTTTTTTCTAACGGTAAAACCCTGTAAAACTTTTCCCGATCCTGAAATCGATCAACAGACCTCTCGATCACTATATCACGGAACCAACTAGGCAGTATGTATATTTTTATACAATTATCCAGAAATTTCTAATAGTTGTTACTAATTAAATCAATGCTTTAAGCAGAGATAGGTAATATAATAACTCGTTTGAATCAAAAGATTATAATTAACACCGTCGAATGTCAGGAGCATATTTTAACATATTAAAATCACTTTACCGCGCGTTTACCCGCCTCCGACACCCCAATGGCACAGCCACGTTATTAATAATGGTGTCCGCTAATTAAACTTAACCCGTAGTTATGTGACATCCGATTATAATTTCTCTTTAGCTCATCCCCGTTTGTGTTTAGCGTGATGGCATGGCACACTAACTCAGCGTTCGCGGCCTGCTTTATGGTGACATAAGCGACATCATCATCATGTGTTTAGTTTAGTGAGAGCCTGTGGCAGCACATATCGCGTAATTAATTCGGTGGTAAATATAGAATCTAAAATAGCTAATTGATAATTATTAATCAGTATGCAATTAGGTATTATCTATATGCATTTTATGTTTTTTTTTAAATAATACAATCAAATGTATGGCGAATATTTGAAACCTGAAATAAAGTAAAAATATTTTGTATTGCGTGTCATAAACTACGATACAAATACAAACACCCAGACAAGAAGCCAATATTTTTGCTTCACGAAAACATTAGCTGAAAGTCGGATGAGTCATCGGATACGCGTTTTCTCGTAACGCGAGTTGATCTCAGGCTAACTGCAGTAAAAAGACTACCCACCACAACAGATGACTAATAAACGCATCACTATCAAGTCAAAAATTTTAGATCTGAACTCGAGCGTTATTTATTTATTTATTAGATTTGCCAACAGTTGTTTACAATAGATGGTTACATTATGTTGTTACGTGCTACAAAAAATAATAATAAGATAAATGCAACAACTACTTAAAGGCAAATACCGCATGCACTAAACAATCTAACAAAAAGTTATAAAAAGTTCTTAATTGTATTGAGTACATAACAAAAAATTATAACAAACAATTAACACTATTAAAAATAATAATCATAATATATTATCGTTTAAAATTATCATACACCTGAAATTTGATTGTTTACTTAAAAATTTAAGAATACTTTGAAAAAAAATGGCATTTACTTTACACCATGAGTCATAAAGTAAAGGAAAAAATAAAAAAAATGTTATGTAACGATCTGATCTATAAATGCCATGAAAACTAAATGGTGACCAAGTGCGAAAACTAAGAGATGATTATTATCATGAAATTTCATTTTTACGTGTTTATAACAACACATTCGCTTCAAATACACATTGCCTTTTATTCCCTTTAAAACAATACCATATTTATTTCAATTCCATAAATTTAATCTTGCATAAAATTTTAGACGGGTCGAAAATTTCCACCTGTTGGAATCGGATGGCGTGTAGTAAAATCCGGGGACACATTGTCTACATACTTTGTGGATGGACGTCCAACGCTATATGTGAAAATTAATGAACTGGAATAAGATTTTATGATAGAACACTTTTCCCTAACTACCATTAATAATGTTTGTTTGCTTTCACGCCTAATCTACTAAACCGATTTAGTCTTTATTTATGACACTAATTAAAATTATACTTGGATCTACAAAATTTTAAATGTCTGAGGATTATCATCGTAATAGTTTACTTTTCATCTTCCCTAAAGATCCTTGCGATGTCCCATTTCAGTTTCTGTAAACCCAATTCTGAAGCCCAAACAGAAATAGGCAAAAAGTAAACATTTTTGTAATTTAAATTTATCTCATATTTTTATTTTTTTAGTCTAAGTTACTCCTTATTACATCAACTATCTGCCAGTGAAAGTCCTGTTAAAATTGGTCCACCAGTTTCAGAGATTAGCTGGAACAAACGGACAGACAGACAAAAATTGTAAAAAACGTTATTTTGGTATAGGTACATCCATATGCAATTTTATTTATTTGTATAGATAATCGTCGGTCGTAACGTGTTTAAACAGCGAAATCAGAACAGGAATTAAATTTTCTATTCAACTGGGCCTTATTTTATTTTATACGGTGATTATTTGAAAAAGAGCACAGATATCAAAAGACCAACACAGCCCTCACCTACACGCCAATGGCGTTCTAATTCAGAGCAAAACGCGCTAAGTAATACCAGAACAAACATTTTCCATCTATAGAAATGTTACAAGCCGCCGAAACAACGACGGTCAAAACCTAATTTTACAAGCGGTTAATCGATCACATTAGAACAGAACGAACAAAAACAATAATTAATACGATCAATTATGATCGGCCACGAATGATGGACCATCTGAAATCTCTCATTCATATGCGAGGAGCGGCGGGAGGGCATAGCTAGAATTAATAATCACCAACAGCCGCAACACTACCACCACGAATCTCATGGACAAGACCTAATATTTCCAAATGCCAACAGATTTGTTCCCTAGATAGTAAATATTATATATGTACATATATGGCGGCGTCTAAATCAAAATTCAGTTTTGCCAAAATGATGATCATGATTTTTAAATTTTCAGCTCAAGATAACATAAAAACTCTTACAAAAAAAATGTAAAAAATAAACATGTTTCTGCAAAGTTTACTTAGCACTTTTAAGGTAACTGAAAATTACCGTCAAAATATTTATGAAAAGTAGATGTAGAATATGTTTTTGTTACTTATTTTTTATTACGGCTAAGGTGCATCTATCCACTGCCCTATTTTAACCGCTCCCATACCAGTGAAGTAACTGTCACCAACCGATCGTGTTTTTATATAATATTAATTGCAGGGAAAATTAATTATCTCTCACCCAAATTTAGCTGCAAATTAATCAAAACGTTCTAAACTAATATTTATCTGACTTCCCGGCCAACGTATTGTACGCAACGGCGTGCAGCGCCAAGTCAGAGATGGAAAGCTCCATAAACAAAGGCGATATAAGCTACGATGTCGCTTCTAACATCGTTGACGTGTAATATTTGCACTGTGGCACGGGCGCAGAGCAATCACCAATTATCGAGAACGCAGAGCACAGAGCGCGCCGCGTCTGCCGGCTGCGGCGGTGCGGCGCTACAAGAATATCGCACCAACCCGTCCCTTGCTAATCGCTATCCGGTTGCCTCATTCATTCGTTAAATTACATGGTGCACATGTCGATCTTCACGTCAGAAATATACAAAGTGATCCTTACATTTAGTTATAAGCCAGATTACATAGACTACTAATGCCAATTTTATACGAAACAAATGAAGTCAAAAGGATTTAAGTTCAAAACACCACCGAAAACTAATTCCACTCCATCTACGTCTGAAATAAGTATGATAATATTTTTAACTGACACGGCCATTTGTCACAATCCACCTGTCGTATAAGCCTATCAGAGCATCAGCTTGTGAGAATATATCATCTGTTAATGACTGACAAAAGTAAATTCATCGGTAAATTCATAGATCAAATCAGGAAGCAACCTGTTGCAAGCGATCTGAATTCAGCGACTTCCCTAATTATAGTAAGGACCTTTCCAATTTGTGGTTACGAGTTGACGTTGCCTATAACCTCGCGAGCACCCAATATGGCTTTTACTTGTAAAGCCGTAAAAAAACTCAAGATTATTTAGAAGGGCACCTTAGTAGCTAAATATCGAGAGGAAATCAACTTGTGTTAGATCAACAACATGGTCTAATGCCAATCTAACCTACAGGCAGGGCCGTCTTAGACTATGCTGGGGCCCCTGGGCACAGAAGAATTTGGGGCCCTCCTGGAAAGTTAAGAAAGCGAATTATACAATCATTTTTCTAATAGGATAATTTATTATGG
Source organism: Hemaris fuciformis (assembly GCA_907164795.1). Classification (NCBI taxonomy): domain Eukaryota; kingdom Metazoa; phylum Arthropoda; class Insecta; order Lepidoptera; family Sphingidae; genus Hemaris; species Hemaris fuciformis. The sequence goes on along the minus strand of OU015431.1, from coordinate 17,126,634 downwards.
GTAATCAAATATATTATATAATATTTCATTAATGGTATTAGTACCTATGCTGCTGGTTTTCTTGTTTAAAGTTATGATAATAGTTTCTTTCGGGATTTCTGTTGAGCAAAATCTTCTATTATATCCTCAAAGTCAATTTTTTGAAGGATTTCACTTTCTATACACATAATTGACAAATTACTCAGTCGTTCTTGTAACATTGTTGTTCGCAATTCATTTTTTATACTCTTAAGGCGCGAAAATGACCGCTCTCCACTATAATTGGTAACCATTAGGCAAAGGTACCTATATTCTTGTAGCAACTTCAATGTTTGGAAATGTTTCCTCTAATTTATCTGACTTTATTAGGTTATGTAACATTAAGATATTCAAATCGTCTGATTGCTTCGCAACGTTTTTTAAATATTGGCTTAAATGAGATGATTCTGATTTGAGCTCATATGCATTAATGTCTTTATGATAAAATTCTGCAAATTCTTTGCATTTTTTAGTCAACTCGTCAGATTCGATTGTTGTTAACTGACAAAGAAAATTAAATCGATTATCAATTTCTCGGTATGCTGTCGAACGTTTTTTTAAATGTGTAATTAATGTATCAATTATGGGAATGAAAGTATCTACACGAAACTTTTCCTTGCCTCTTAACTGTGCAGTCTCTGATGATCCTTCAAAAAAAGTGACGCGTGTGCTGCGAATTCTTTTTCTTTCAAATTTATCTTTGTAGTCAGCGTCTGGATTTTTTTCTTTACCAGCCATTTCGTACTGATCAAAATTGTTTCGTGCGTTATTGATATAATTGATCACAGATTCGTAAAGTTTTGTAACAATATCCATGGTGATAGTGCTATTCTGCAAACTTAGACTTGTTTTATTCATAATTCCCAAAAGATCATTCCATATTTCCGTTAGAAGAGCAGTTTCTAATTTTTCCATAATTTTTGCTAGGCTTTGGGCTTCATTTCTAGAGTTTCCTGGTTGATTGATGTCATTAGCGATTGAGGACAATGCTTCAAAAATATTTAAATAACCATTTTGCAAAGCATTAATAGCATCTGCACGTGCAGTCCATCTAGTATCTGAAATAGACTTCAGGACTCTATTTGCACCTAAATGCTCTATTAAAATTTTCCATCGTTTGGTCGAAGCTGAGAAAAAATTGAATAATTTTTGTACAAATTTAAAGAAGGCTACTGCTTCAGAAACACACTCAACAGCCTGAACACCCACTAAATTTAGCGAATGTGCCGCGCATGGGACGTAGATTGCAAATTCGCAAACCTCTTTTATTCTTGACTGAACACCAGAGTACTTTCCAGACATATTTGATGCATTATCGTAGCTCTGTCCGCGACAATCTTTTATATCAATGTCAAGGCTTTCAAAAAAGTTTAAAATGGTATCTGCTATATATTGTGCATTATGTTCATCCATAGGCAAAAATTGCAAAAAACTCTCAATAGGCTGTCCACCTTTTACGTATCTAACGATGAAAGTAAATTGGTCAACGTGAGACAGATCTGGAGTAGAATCTACGCTAATAGAGTAGTACTTTGCTGATTTAAGTTCTTTGACAATTGATTTTAAAACTTGCTGTCCCATTATATTAATAAATTCATTACAAATATTTGCAGATAAATACGATGTACTTCCTTTTCCACGATTTCCGCAGTTTTGTATGTGATCAGCAAGAAAAGGATCAAATTCACTAATCAGTTCTAAGCATCCCAAATAATTTCCATTATTTTGCGATCCCAATGTCTCATCATCACCACGAAAAGCAAGACCTCTTGAAGCTAAAAATTTCACTACTGCAACTATCCTCCTAAGCACATTCTTCCAATAGTTAATTTCTGTATTATATTGAGACAGCAACTCACTATCAATTCGTCCAGTAGTTTTTTTTCTTTCAACATAATTCATCATAAATTGCCTGTGCTGTGAGGTATTCTCATGCTCCTTCAATAAGTTACTTATATGTTTCCAATCTTTATATCCATTTGGAGAACTCAAATGATGTCCAGTACCAGAAGTGGTATTAAATAGGCGGCAGCAATAACAGTATACAGACTTCTTTACTGGTGAATATAGGAGCCATTTTCTTTCTAAACACTCACCATTCGTCAATTTACGAGTAAAAATATTTTTAGTCAAGTATCTAGTTTTAGTTTTACCACTTGAATCTGGAAAACTCGTAGAAGTTTCCGAGAAGTCACAATTTTTGTTTTGGAAAAACTGGCCCTTTTCGAATCCAAATATTACGGACTTCTTCCGTTAAAATATCGTCACGCTAAGTACCAGGGTCAGGAGATAAAAATACATGATGCGAGCTCGCTGTTACTAACTCACAGCAGCTTGAAGTCGAAGGTCCCGCACCCGTTGTGTTTTTGTCACTCGTATCCTCTTTTTCCTGGTGATATTCAAAGTTATTTTTATCTTGAGGTGAATCCTCAAGTGATGAGAATGAAGAATCCCTCTGCTTATTTCTTTCTTCAACCGTACAAAACGAAGTAATCTTAGGAAGTTTCCCCGTTATTTCTTTTTGAGCCATAACTTTTTTTCTTTTTTGTGAACCACTTAAATAGGTTCTTTTCGACATTATGAAATAATGTTAAATCGAACAAATCAAAACTTCTAGTAGTACTATTCTTGCTCAGTGACTCTGACAACTGTGTCGAGTCCCCTGAAATCTGTCTTAATATACCAACTTAACTTAAAGGATAAAACATAAATCAGTTACTAATTACCACACTTCTTTACAACAAAAGAAGTGCTGGTGACAAAAACAAAGGTAATTAATGTAAGTTAGTTTAGACGATAACACAATTTATGGGTAATACTTAGTTTAATCGACAACGACGTTTGTGGGAAACACTTGTATCTATAAGAATTTAACAAGAGTTTACAATATTAAGTGAAACATGATGAACATAAGTACCTTAATTTTTAACTATAACATGATTCGAGGGACACACTTGTATCCATAAGGACCTGACTGATGAATGAAATATTGTGTAGGAAGTATAAGTACTAAAGTGGACTTGACATAAAAGGACAAGATGTCCATTATGTTTGCTAAAAGGAATGTGTACCATTTTAACTAATCTCAATATTGAATATTTAATGACTTAAAGATATTTCCACTTCCACACCTCAACAAATCAAAATATATCACTATAGATTTAACGATTATAAGGAAGGGGAAAGAGAAAGAATAGTTTACGCTATCAATCTTTTTTTTTCAATAATGTTTTGAGAACGAATGTCAGAAAAAATGACGGTTCTTCGGGGCCCCCTTAGGATCGGGGGCCCTGGGCACGGGCCCCGTGTGCCCTTATGGCAAAGACGGTACTGCCTACAGGAAGAAGGAACGAAAGAGACTGCTTTGAAGCGGTAGAAGCACGCTTCTCTGGGGGATGCCACTGAATTATAGAAACCCCGACTTGAAACAAAGTTATTGCATCTGCTTCCGCGAGTGACATTATTTAATTACGAATTGCTGGTGGTACAATATTTTTTCATTGCAACAATAGGGCATAAAATCTGCTATAGTGACATGCACTGCACAACACTAACTCTGGAAGTGTAACCCTAATTTTATTTGTCAGTCATCTGTCGACAACGTGCATTCAAGTTGTTTGGTTTTATCATTTATTAAGGTTCACTTTCAATAAAGTACTATGAATTTAATTCCTTGTGTCACTTTTTACTAAATATTGAACTTGTATGTAATTTTTATATATACTATACTATACTCAGCCTATCGCCGTCCACTGCTGAACGTAGGCTCCGCAAGAAAGCGCCAACCATCCCGGTATTGAGCAGCTCTCATCCATCCGTTACCCGCCACCTTTCTCAAGTCGTCGGACCATCGTGCTGCAGGTCGTCCTACACTACGTTTGCCTAAGCGCTGTCTCCACTCCAATGTCAATTTTTATACATTTTAATCAAATTTGCTCCTTCTTACAGCTCCTTCATACAGAGACAGCGATACAATTACAGAGTTGTATGGTTTACGACAACATTCTTACTAGTGTTTCCGAGACCAATAAGTCATTTATATATACCTACATGGCTTCTGATTTTCAATTTACGAAACCTATCTAAGTGTATGAATATGAATGTATATGCATCTTTAGTGGGATGAATTTTATTAAGTCATCTTACTAGGGTTATTCTGTTTTGTTAACTTTTTATATGCGGTAAGCAAATGCAATGCTGCTACCACTCGCATCAGCAAAACTAGGTTCCCGTTGCTTATTTGGCGTTTCGAGATAAAATCGTGAATGAATTTAATGAAACTCTAATTCTACATTTAAATCCAGATATTGTTAGTTAATTAATTTCTCGTGTACGAAAAGGAACATGTAGAAACCAGCGTGATCTGTTATTTAGTTAAACGAGATAACTTTTGCACAACTTTGTACCCACATTGGTAAACATTTTAACAGCTGTCTATAAACATACCGCCTGTATACTACTTTGCGAGCTACGTTTATTTAGTATGTATGAAGTTTGTGTACTAATAATGCACAACTCTAAGGTATACGGTTGATAATTCCTGAAGGATTTAGACACAGTTTAATAATATATTAAGGATGTTTCGTGCTGCGCTGTGATGCATTAGTTATAAATCGGAATTTACTAAGAGCGTTAGGCTGCGTTCCGATAGATATCATGAACAAAGTAATAATTTCTTTTTAACTTTTTAAATTTTAATCATCCAACATTATTTGAAATTACTTACGCTATTATGAGAATCGATTGTGCTAATTAGCTTAAGAATAAAAGACGACAGTCTTGCGTTTAAAAGATCTTCGGACAGCATTATGTTGGCACGCTACATCATCTTAATCAATCCTAAAATGCCCATTGACATTTAGAACCCCTGATTAAAAAAATCACATGAGCCTGTTAGAAGATATTTCCACACAATCCGTTTCTATGGCCTTCATTCATTTGCAATAATTAAGTAGTACTTGGAAATCCAACACTATCAATATTGGTTAGATACACCATTCGTCGAACCACCGCCGCGCCGATCTCTTGTTTTACAACGTCCATCTAATAGAATGTGACCTAAACCCTAAACCTAAACCCTACCTTATTGCGGCACATGACGCTTCCCACATGCACATTCACATGTCTCTAAATGTACCTGGGTTGCCAGCTTTACCATGAATAATCCGGGCTGTTTATCTACTGCTCTACACACGTACACCTTAAGGAATTCTTGCACTTTGGGATATCTCAGATACTAGTCAATAATTAATTTCTTAATAGAATATGACCGCATAAGATTGAATTTTGCAAAAATCCGCTTTTTTTATGTTCCATATACATATCTGTACTATTTAGCATGCACCTTCTACCTAACTTTAAAAGGACGTTGATCTTGGTTAGTAAATATATAAGCACTTTAAGTTTGTCATTCAAGTAACAGGTATCTAGGTTTTCCTAAGATTTCCCAATGCCATTGTAGTTGACAATTATTATTGGTTAGAATATTTTTTATACTGGCACGAAACCGTGTTATACGATAATGATAAAATGCATACTAAAGTGATTATTATGTGTGTGTACGTAAATAAAAAAATGGCTAGTCATTTTTTAGGTTTTGTGTATCAGTTTCTGGAAATCTACGGCTTCACGTAATTTAAAATCATTATTTTATTCGTTCTTCAATATAGAACGAAAAACTTAATGTTAGAAAAGGCAATCTGTAATAAACTCATTATTAGTTAAAAACACAATATAAATAAAGTTCACAGCAATTTGTAAATATAAAGAAAATATATACAATGTACAAATATCAATTACAATACATTTAATTTGAGCACTAATCATGTCCATCGTCCTTTGTGCATGCGTCTACACATATCAACGATGTAATAGAATTTTGGTTTGTCATGCGTCCGTTTGTCGGCCGTCAATCCTCCTTGGGAATACTTGCTGGTGAGTTGGCCGCCATACGATCGATAGGCCCGTGATGTGGTATTCACTCTCTGCTGTCGCACATTAGGCTGCAAGCCACTCATTACTTAGCTTAAAATGTTCAGCTTTGAATGGTGATTCGGTGCGACGCACTAACATTTTGGAATGCTCCCTTTGACAGCATTGTATAGATCTACGCTACCACTATTTGGCTGATTGGCCCTGTTGCCCGTAATTACATCAATATAATGGACCTAAAATTGATTCCAAAAATTAATGAAATGTTTTATTTTGAAAATAAAATTACTTAAGTAGAAGTTTTTTTTAAGTACAAGTTTATTTTTTCTTTAATTGACGTTAATCATTAAGCTATTTAATTAATTTTTCCGTGATGCAAATAAGGTTACTACTTACAACCTATTTTTTCATAAATAATAATTTCGAATAAAAGTGATAAAACATAAACTTTCACAATTACATATAATGGCAGACTGGAACGCCTTTAAGGCGTTGCAGACGTCAGACGAAGCCCACGCGTAAATATGCAAGTAAAAGGAAAAGTGGAATACTAATCTAACCTTCTAAATGAATGAATATTTTGTGGAAACCTAACCAGAATTTTATATTTTCAATGTATATGTTGTAGGAGTAGAATTTTTTGAACTATTAACTCCTGAGGCATAACAGTGAACTCCTGAACTTTTATGCCTAAAATAAATTACTAAAAACAATCAACTTAGGAAAACCTTTCTATTCACAAAACCTTACATGTTTTTAAGCTCTCAATCGTAGTGAGCCACATTCTCAGCTGTGGAAATTATAAGAGCTTATAATATTACATATACGGTCATTAATCTAGGTAACTACAGGTTTGTGTCGTACCATTTCAGCTCTTGGATCTGAAAAAGTATTATTGGTTCTACCATTGGTAAATTCACGGCGACAAAGGTTCTGGAAGTACCCGAAAACTACAACAGGGTCGCCTCCCCTCATGTAGGATCATAAATACAATTAACGAAACATGGGTAGAGAAAATTAACTTTGCTTCACCATTTGGAGATACAATCCTGTGATTTATGGATAATATAGAGTAAATCAGGCAAACATTAATAATTTGAATTTTCATTACATTTTAGAAGAGTCTTTTAGTTTTTCTTATGTTAATTAAGTCAGAGGTTAAGACTGAATACTTCAATAAACGTGTTCTATGTAAAAAACATATATTTTATTTTGATTCTTCGATTTGTGGCGCATCTTAGGCTGATTTCCCTGTCTCGGTTAGTATTATTATTCACTTATGTCCATCACACTAGAGCTTTATATTATACTGGTTCTAAGTAATGTTGAACATTTCACAGATTGAATAATGCCATCCTCTCCTTTCCTCACCAGAACCACGCGTGCTGGCATACGAAGCCACAGCTTTGTGGTCACAACATCCGCGGTTCGAACCAAAAAGTTCGCCAACTCTTACCTTTGCCGCACCATCAAGCTGTGGAATAGTTTGCCGGCTCACGTGTTCCCTCCTTCCTATGATCCTGGATCCTTTAAGCGAAGCGTGAAGAAGCATTTGTGCAGGCCGGCATGATTGTGTCGACCAGCGGGTGACCATATCGTTTCTCGCTGGTCGGTATTAATTTTTTGGACTCCACTGTGCTTACCATCAGGTACAGTGGAGTCACTTTGCCGTGCCAGTTTAAAAAAAAAAAAAAAAAAAAAAAAAAAAAAAAAAAAAAAAAAAAATTATAATTTTCATTCCATTTTCTGTATATATCATCTGTAGGCGATGGCGATTAGTCCACCAATGGTATTTTTAGTATACATGCTCACTGCGACTCACGCTTTTATTTCTTTATGATTTACATCGCAAAAACTAATACTGTTACCATTCTTCAGAAATATTTCAAGACTCCATCCTGTACTCATCCATCTAGCTCCATCCTTTATCGAACTCTGAACTCCACTGTTGCATTCGTCATTTTAGGCCACACGCGTAACGAGTCAGTCACAAGAACGAGGCAGTGGTATATAGTACATACAACGGTGTACGGTGCTAGTACATACAACATGTTAATCCCAATCATCATAAGCAACCTTTCTTACGTCAACTGTTGGACATAGGCCTCTCCTATGGCACGCCACTGGACTCGATTTTCGGCCGTCCTCATCCAACCGCTGCCAGCCACCCTGCGAATATCGCTACCCCACCTAGCCAGAGGCAGAGGGCCTACACTACGTTTGCCGAATCGCGGTCTCCACTTCAGAACCCGTTTCCCCCAACGGTTGTCGGTTCTGCGACAGATGTGACCTGCCCACTGCAACTTCAGCTCGCTAATCCTTTGGGCTTTGTCGATAACTTTGGTTCTCTGACTTTTCTTATTTCGAGTCTTACCGTCACCCATACCACAAAGCCTAAAGACACAAGTCTTTTTAGAGTGCGTCCTTCCAGTCATGACATACGGAGCCGAGACGTGGACACTGAAGATGCGACTAATCCACCAATTTGATCCCAATAAACATTTCAAATCAATAAAATGATAAAAAAAAATGCACCCGTGCGCGTGTACGTGTTCGTGTGTAAATTATAACGAGTGCAGCAAACACATTCGCAACTTATCTGACAACTCTATAATGTCTACACAAGTAATTCTATAACCAGACATATTTATGCAAATTTAGCAATCACTAATCTTATTATATTAAGAACCGGCAAGAAACTGGGCCTATAATAGTATCGTGTGTGTATAGGACAAGTTTTCTATCCGATATAGTAGAGATGCGCGGCGGATTCACTCGGCTTGTTTTCGTTTGTGCAACAAATATTTTTTGTGCAGACAAATAAAACTAAAAGCAGATATTTAAACTCCTTGAGGCTTGTATCAACAGCTGAAGCAGTTTTATATACTTCTAACGTCTCTTTCAATTGATAATTCATGCATTTGGACAGTACTACTTTTCATTTTATAGAATAGAAGAAGTTCTGAGAATTCACAGAAGTCTAATTGTTTTGCCTAAGCTCTCTTTAACTTCAGTGTTTAAGACGAACGAGGAGTTATAATGTGTTGTAAATGATTGTCGGTCGCGTGGATCACTATCAGGTAACAGGTAACAAGTCGTGGACCTAAGCAGACTATTTGTCTTACAATTAGTAAATGTTTTGTGTGAAAAATTAAATTACAAATCAATAACGGCTTTATACTCGTATACGTTTACGCCTTATAATCGCTAGTTACTTTAACAACTGCCTCGTGGTCTCGCGGTACAACTATGTGCCGTGCGATCTAGAGGTCCTGGGTTCGATTCCCGGGTCGGGCAAAGTGTTATTGGGTTTTTCCATTAGGAAATTCTCGGTAACAGCACGGAGTCTGGAAATGTGCCCGAAAAACGGCAATAGGCTCGCCACCTATTACGTGGGACTGATACATACTTGGCGAAATGTGGGTGCAGAAATGCACCTCTGCCTACCCCTTAAGGGAATACAGGCGTGAGTTTATGTATGTATGTTTAACAACTGATTAAGTATGCTTTGGCCTGCTCAATTGATTGACCTGTGACGTAAGAGAAAACGAGACGATGTTTAACTATGGTCAAATTAACTTATGTTCATAAATATAAGTGCGAATAATAAAACAAATGCCAATACTAAAGCTCGATTTTTACATCAAAGGTAGAGAAGACAAGACATAGACGCTGTTTTCCAACATTATTTTAGTTTTATATGCATAACATACATTTATAGAATATATAATACGATATGCAAATAGCGATGAAGCAAACTTGGCAACCATTACGTAGATTGACGGCTCAGTATAATTACTGATAACATGTGAGAATAAACAGTTGATTTAATTACGTGTCCGTAGAATATTTTTCTTTAGGTATATCGCTATATACCTGCCATCGCCATGGCAGAATACTATTTGACTGCCTCGTGGTCCCGGGTTCGATTCCCGGGTCGGACAAATTATTGGGTTTTTCAAATTTCTCCGCAACAACAGAGTCTGGAAATGTGCCCGAAAAACAGCAATAGGTTCGCCCCCTATTCCGTGGGATTGATGCGTACATACCTGGCGAAATGTGGGTGCAAAAATGCACTTCTGACTACCCCGTCGGGGAATAGGGCTGAGGTTATGTATTATGCGTATGTTTGACTGGCTCCGTGGCGCAGTTCGCTAGACGTTAGTGTTTAACCTTGTGAAAGGAGAGCCCGCGAGCTTTATCCCCGCACCGAGACAATTTTTTGTGTAATGCATAAATATTTGTTTCGGGTCTAGTTCCTTTGTGACACTTAAAAGTCTTGTGTAGTAAAATCTTGTATTACAGTGTGGAGTTTGGGGTCAGAAGTATGTAAGAAGCGGTTAGGTGTATTTAATTAATTTATTTATACATGAACAAATTACATACGTAGCTGTGTTTCTGCACCGGATTAAGTTAAACTTAAAGAGGAAGAGCCATTGCAGGTACTGAGAATCCACTAATGATAAAAACAAATAGCGATTTTCCCTACCCGCGAATCAAACCTAGCACCTCTTGATCGCAAGTTGCATACATAAGTATTATGTAATGGACCAACGAGGCAGTTCAAAGGCTTTGGATTTCTTTTTATAAGACTGAGCGGTAGGTACTGTCATTTTTAGTGAAAATCTAAGTGTGTCCATTATGTACTTTAATTTTTAATGGAGCTAGATCATTATGCAGAGACTCGGTTTGTTGGTTTATTTGCTTGGGTTCCTTAAAATGTATGCATTTAGCTCAGGTGATACGATTACTAGTCCTATTTGAGCCTTTGCAGTATTGCATACATAACACTTTAATTACAGAAAGAATAAATCTAACCACTTTGGATAATATATTTTTTAAACAACAGTGATAACATATTATGCTATACAATAAAGCTAAGCCAATAACTTACTACTAGATTTTAACTTGAACTAGATTTCGACATTTGCACTATCGCCATTTTCATCGACATGACTAGAAAAGCAAGAAAATCAACAAGGCTGCGTGCCAGTACTACTAGCAAGAAGAAGAAAACTTTCTTAATGAAAAACACATCTGATTCAAATCCGATACCTGGTACAGTTACGCCAAAGGACCAACTACTCAGAGATTAATCATTAATTCTTCAATACTGATAGACCAGAGCATTTGAATCGCCATTTTGAAGAAGTCAAGGGCACGAAATTCTTGAGGTTATAGGCAAACACGGAGACACTAATTAGATCTTAAACACTATACAAAATGCGCGAGCATTAACCATTCGTGCCTTTAACGTACGCCAGTTATTAATAGGAAATATTACAGAAATGAAACTCAATGTGATTGTGTGACTTTAGATTAAATAAATTCTTTCCAAGAAATTGTTGTATGACATTTTCTGCAAAACGCAATTTGTATATTATATGTATATATTTTTAAATGAAAGAGATGTATACGAAATAATTCCTAGTCTCGCCAATATATTGTAATTTCACGTAATTTCTAGTAAGCCCACACACTAGGCCAGGGTTTCTTAAACTTTTGGTTTCACGAACCCCTGTTAAAGTTTCCATGGGATAGCAAACCCCTATTAAAGTTTCCAGGTGACTGCGAACCCCTTAAGTCTTAAGTAACTATTTAAATCCCCCCCCCCCTCAAACAAAAAATACTAAAAAATAATATTGTTATGTAAAAAGAAATACCTTTTTAATATTAATGTCATGGGTTAGCTTGCCTCTTGTCGCAAATGAAGTCAATTTTAGAAGTAATTTTGGAAAAAAAATACCTTAGTTCTGACTCGGTATGAAGACGATTTCTGTATTTACTTTTTATCTTGACCAGGTGTGAAAACCCACTCTCACATAAGTATGTTGTAGCCACTGTGTGTGCTGCACGTGCCTGCTAGGCATTAAGTCACCATTACGTAAATCTTGTTGCGAACCCCCTGCCGTTGAAACCCTGCACTAGGCGAACCTTAAAATTCTCTCAAAATAGTACTCAAATATTTTCCCCAAATTCTCACTTCCAAGTCCAGAAATAAATTTAAGCCGCAACCGTTCTACAGAGCTCTATTCGATTACGAAACAAAATACATTTCTACTGTTACTAGATATTGTAGATATCTATGTAAGTCGTGCAAAAGCATAACTAAGAAAAATTGGACACAAAATACTTACTTGAACGTGGTAAGTTTGCTGGCGTGACTAGTAGCGGTTATCGGAGCCGTGGTGACGGTCACAGAATACAGCTGGACAATCTTCTAGACTGCAGCTTGACCGACGATGACGACGACGATCGAAGCACGAAGTAGACAGCAACGAAGCTCGCCGTGAAGCACGCAGTGTGGCTCGCAGCGAAGCTCGAAGTGAGGCACGCTGTGCAGCTCGGAGAGAGGCTCGTAGCTCGACGTCAAACCACAAATTCCGTCCCGTCACCACGCTACCGATAAACCTGTGGACATACCAAGCGTTATATACTAATGTATCTAAACTTCACTATGGCAAAGAATTATTTTTATTAAAGTAATAATATTAAACTTGAGTATAATAACTACAAGCTACATATTAATATGTATGATACGCTAGATATTATAGCTATTCAAAATGTAAACTCAAAAGAGTGGCAGCGAGTAGCGTTACTTTGTTCTTAACTACAGTTTGGTGTATTTCCTATTTAAATAAAACTTCGATTTGAATCTAGAGTAAAATGAGAATTTTCGTGGATCATACTGGTAATCAATTTAGGATAGATTTATTACACTGTTTCTAGCGTAATACGAGTAATAACTATGCTCAATTGGATCATTAAACATTGTGTCGTCAAAGTCGTGTTAAAATTTCAAAATTACTTGCCTTAAAGGACAGAAAATATAAGGGAAAAGGTAGCCTTACTCTTTAATCAAAACGCAAGCGTGAAAATGTTGCGTTTTGCTTTGAATGGCTCCACCCCTTCAAATGTAATTGCAGGGTTTCAGACGCGCTACACTGAAGTAGATTTAAAATAGATATTATATGCATGCACTCACTTACTCCTCGTATTCAGAAAACTTTATTTTCCCAGATTTATTTTCAGGATGTAACTTCAAGTATGATGTAACCATAATAAGCTTTACTAACGTCGTTTATTGATAAATAAATAAAAACATATTATTATTGACATGTCCACCAATCCGCACTAGGCCAGCATGGTGGACTAAGGCCTAAAACCCTCTCAGTTGCGCTTGCCCAGCAGTGGGACGTACATATATGGGCTGACGATGATTAATGACATATTAAATTTGTAACACATAGTATTGTAGCATCACCCGGAAAATAGTCAGTGTAATTAAGTAAGGTTACGGCATTTTTGTGAAACATTCAATTGCGACGAATATCCAGGCGGAGGTGCCGTACATGGGATAAATTTCCGGCATTCAAATTGTCTGCCTAGTGTTCACACGTGTCGCGTCCTCAGACCTAATCTACACGTAATCTCCTGCCAAGAACTGAATTATTTGGGTTAGCAAGCCGAACTTTTGTACTCATCAGTGAAACCAAGATGGCATTCCTCCGCAACATTTCAATTTGGCGCATAATAGGTCCATGCGGGGATGGCCGGTGCTCGTTTAGATCGGACAGTGGCTATCGCGCGGGTTAGTCCAATTATCCCTAGCCTAATCGATTTCCCGTGTTAGATCTACCAAGACGTCCGCTAGACGATAAGTGACAAGTGGTTGCCAATCTAGACACATCCGTAATCCAATTAAAGTGTTGGAGCATTTATCAATATCTATTTTATACACCCCCATGCCCTTAAATATTCAATTAGTGTGCCATTAAGTGAAATTAATATAATTTCCCAATTTAAAAATTTAATTTCTACATTGTGAATAATGCCAGAATATAAAGCCTGCTATTAAATAATTGTCGCCTATGGACACGTGCGTCTGCAGGCGCTGAATGGCTATCACAATGTGTGTATGGGCGAATAATATTTTCTACTTATACTTAAAGAAAGACCATCATATTTCATTTAACTCCAGGACATTTATTCAATGCAAAGTATGTACACAATCATTAAAAACCATTCATATGACATAAATGACTTATAACTGTATTAAAACAACGTGTCATTAAAATGTATTGTAGCATAGTCATAAGTTGGTGTGTAGGTATACCTTAGCTATAAGAATATATATGTTTGGTAAAGATTCAATAAACGGTCAGTATTGTTTCGTCACTCATGCGTTTCATTACTCTCGTTTTTAATATAAACATTAAAAAATCATCTAATTTTAAAATTCTTACGACATCTATCAACAAAAGAGTTAAAAGTGACATAAGAACAAAACATTTAAGCCATATTGTTCTAAAATTTCATTGTCTGCTGAAATTGCGAAAACTTTTAATTGGCTGTGACTTACACTCGCGCCTATTCAGTTATTAAAATAGTAAATGCCTGACTTAACTACCACAACGGCAGCACACAAAAAAATATGTCAAAATGGTTTGTTCAATCAGTTGAAAACCTGTCTGCGATTCCATACAAAAATTCAATTCTGAATGATACGAGTATTCGAGTAATCAATTCGATGACAGATAAATGTTTCTGATATTTATTTTTTGACATAAGTAAATATATGTTCGGCTTAGCGAAACATTTTTGTTTAAGTTATATTCACTTTTGTTTAGCAACCAAAGTATAAATAAAAATGTGTCGATATAAAATATTTTCTCCCTACGTCAGACTAAGATCAAGGAGAGTTGACTTGTAACACTATTTTAAGGCTTCGGCAAAGTAAATACATGACAATAGAGATATACAGTTCGTGTAGACATTCGCGGAAGCTTAACAAGGAAACTTGGGACGATGGTTTCAATGAATCCATATGAGAAATACGAGCCTGAAGATGAAAATATGTTGAAATAGCTGCATTATGAGAATTCTGATGAACGGACAGAATGAATAGGAATTCAAGAGGGTACAACGAACTTAGACACCTTTATAGAGGCACAGGTGCAACTTCATTCTAAAAGCGATGAATAATCTTTAATTCACACTGAATTTATCTCAGTTAAAAATTCAAGATTCGAGCGACTGCGCCACAGTGGCTGTCAATTCGTCAAGGTAGCTATAAAATGAGATATGAATTCGAGGCATTATTAAACTAGGAATACAATGCTGAAATGCTTTAAATGTAAATATACTTTATATTTCTTATATACTTTTACAGACATATATACGCTCACGAAAGTAATTCCGAAGAGGGAGAAAGTTCTAAATAATACACAACAGCCCCGTGGCGCAGATGGTTAGAAACCAGCTTGCGAAACGAGAGGCCGCGGGTTCGATCCCCGCACCGAGACAAATGTTTGTGTGATCCACAAATATTTGTTTCGGGTCTGGGTGTTTTTGAGACCGAAAAGTCTCTCGTAGTCTCTGATACCCACGACACAGGACTTGTATCCTAGTGTGGGGTCAGAACTATGTATGTGACTGTTGGGTACATACATACATACATAAACTCACGCCTATATTCCCCGAACGGGTAGGCAGAGGTGCATTTCTGCACCCACATTTCGCCAGGTATGTATCAGTCCCACGTAATAGGGGGCGAGCCTATTGCCGTTTTTCGGGCACAATTCCAGACTCCGTGCTGCTACTGAGAATTTCCTAATGGAAAAACCCAATAACACTTTGCCCGACCCGGGAATCGAACCCAGGACCTCTAGATCCCACGGCACATACTTGTACCGCGAGACCACGAGGCAGTGACTGTTGGGTGTATTTATTATTTATTTATTAATTTATATAGGAAGGGGATATAAGCGTCTTAGGTACATTTCCTGACTTTGTGTTGCTATTAATAATTTCCTGATGGAATAATAATTATATAACACTTTACCCAACCCGGGTACTAACACCAAGACCTTTTGATCGAATGTCCATACTGTCTTCAAATATTTCAAATATAACGACTACTTGATGATGTATAGATGGCGTTGAGATTTAGGCGCGCGGTCAAGACAAAATGTAGGCATGACTTAGGCATAGAAATGGTATCTGAACTGAATTTTCGTAAGCATATCGTCGAAGTATGTAAAAAGTCCTTTCGTAAGCTTGGTTTTGTTATTAGACAGTGTAGTGATTTAAAAAATATTACCGTAGTAAAAATCTTGTTTACTGCTCTTGTACGATACCTTGAAACAAATTCTATGATTTGGAGTCCTTATGAAAACAAATACATACTAATGATTGAGACAATTCAAAATAAATTTACACGCTTTTTGTACTTAAAGCAGTTTGGAGTGTATCCCTACTACCCACTTATGTATCCAAGTTTATTTGTAATGGGTATGGTTGGATACAATAGGCTGGAAGTAAGGAGAGAAAAATTACATATCTGTGGAAAATTCTGCGTGGTTTGGTCCACCAACATGACATACTTGTAGCGATACAATTTTGGGTTCCCAACAGCTACGTCTCCTATCGTCACCGGCAACCGTTGTTTCTTGTGCCTACTGAAGAACTAACCTAACTAATTACGCCCCCTTCACACGGGCTATTAGATCGTTAACTGTAATTGCACAATTTGTGGATATATTTAGTTGTAACCTACCGAAATTCACTGAAGCCGCATATATTATGTGCATTGAAAAACAATTGTAATAGATACATATAAGTAATTAAGTGATTTTGTTATTTATAGCATCGCATTGGTATACACTGTAATTGATGTTATAAATTATTTTAATAAATAAATAAAAAATCTCGACGGTTGCAG
The DNA here is from genome assembly GCA_907164795.1 of Hemaris fuciformis. Taxonomy (NCBI): domain Eukaryota; kingdom Metazoa; phylum Arthropoda; class Insecta; order Lepidoptera; family Sphingidae; genus Hemaris; species Hemaris fuciformis. Next base: position 17,109,962 of record OU015431.1, on the reverse strand, counting down.
TTTCAAACCCAGGGTCTTCTGCCTTTTCGAAGTTATGTATATATTCATAATGAATTAACATCGTGAGGAAACCTGATAAAGTTCTAAGGAATTTCTTAGGTGTGTATTCTGCTAACCCGCCCTAGGCCAGCGAGATTGACTAAAGCCTAAACCCTCTGAGTTGTAGAGGAGGCCCGTGCAAAGAGAGAGAGACGTATGTATATGAGCTGATGATTAAGGACTTATTTGAATAAAGCTTATTTTTACTTTAACATTAAAAATACGAGCCTATTTGATTGAACAATGGGTGAAACAATTTAAAAATTCCTTAATGCATGATTGGAGACTAACGAATTTGTGGAACATCAAAACATTGGCGCACACACTCAGTGTAATATGCTGTGAATGAAATTATCCGTGCACTTCGGCGTCTCCGGCTGAGGCACCCGCGCTTGCCTCCGCAACTCATTTGAATCAGACCTAGACTGTTCAGTCTTGTCGCTCACCAATATTCTCTCCACGAGGCACTTTTCTATAACCACTATACATATTTGAATCCCAGTGTAAAAACCATTTTACAAAAAAAAAACATCTCAATTTATAATATATTATTGCACAATGGGGAAACTTAAAAAAAGAACCTGATGACAGGCAAATTTTCAAATTAATACCTATGAATCAAAAATATAGTAAATATTACCTTATTTCTATACAAGTAATGTTCTTAGATAAATCCTAAGTAGTTTAGAGTACGTCCTTTGATTTTAAGAAGCCTAGGGGTTTCTTGCACCCATAGTACATTTCAATGCGGTATGAGGACAACAACGATTCATAACCTTTTAAAGACCTTACGAATGAAAATACGATGTCTTAATTGAAAGTTTATGCCCATCGACGAACAAATAAATTCTATTTTAACAAACAATAGAAGCTTTGCGAATGTATTGACAGGGCATTTGATTTTTATCAAGATAAAAGAGTGGGATTTATTGATAACATATTTATTGCGCTGATCGATGCATGTACGATAACCAGTGGCCTACTCAAGCCCCTTGAAGGGCTGCGGGCAGGGGCCGCCGCACTGCCCACAAGGGCTCTATACCCATAGCGGGGGCGCGCGTCACAGCCGATCTGATTAAACGGTTATTGTGTTAAGTGCCTGCTGCACAGGTAAGTTTGCATCGATCCATAATCCTAATATAGCACATTACGCAGCGCCACGGACAGCACCCCGTATAATTGTATTGTATGGTCACATCTTTATCGAGGCGATACAACATATTTTTACGTATGTACGGTTATAAGATAATGGCTGAAGTTATTACGTAGTCTCTGATATAATTTCTGTTTTACATTAAAACTTAATAATATTATGTTAAAATTGATTGATTCAGAAAAAATGTCAACCCTATGTCATCAATCTCTTTAAAAATTTAAAATGGATTCGTAGCAATATTAGTTTGTTTTAAATATTTGATATTAATTATACGACATAATCATCTAACCATTGCAGTACCATAATAGCTTAGGTAACATCCAAACAAAATATTATAAAGTCGAAAGTTTGCCAGCATGTAAGCGAGGTATGTTTGTAATTTCGGCATGGAAGTAGTCGACACTCTGGGTTAACACAGAGCCAACCCGCAATTTTAATCCCTGAAAATTAACCGCGGAGAATTTTCCGTAAAAATGAGTAAATTTTTATAAAATAAAATAATTTTGTATGCCTTTTGTTAATAAATATCACAAAAAGATAGAAAAAAGATTCAAGAAATATTTAGACTGCATAGTATCAACTGGTAATTAGAACCAATTTGATTGCAACAATCATTTAAGTTAATTGAATCAATAATGTAAAAGTTCTTCAAGTAAAAGTCATATTTAATAGTTTGACCACAGCATGCAACACCCTATCTAGAGTTTATTGCGAGAGACCTTTCGCTAAGTTAAATATTGACTGGCCACCTTTTACGGATATGATGTTTTACTTCAATTGGATTTTAATTGAACATAAATGAGTCTAATTCCTCACCCACCAATAATTTAATAAATAGCGCATAAACTTACTTCCTTAATCTTATTAACTTTTTAAATAATTTATCACTATTCATCATCATCATCAACATCATCAGCCAATATACGTCCCACTGCTGGGCACGGGCCTCCTCTACCATTGAGAGGGTTTAGGCCTTAGTCCACCACGCTGGCCTAGTGCGGGTTGGCGGAAATTCCTAAGAACTTTTAGGTGTGCAGATTTCATCGCGATGTTATCCTTCACCGTTAAAGTACGCGATAATTCATTGTGAATACACACATAACTTCGAAAAGTCAGAGGTGTGTGCCTGGGGTTTGAACCCGCGAGCGTCGAGATTCTCGACCGCGTGCCTAAACCTCGAGGCCATCACGACTTGTATCTTAAGTATTAGGACCCTCAAATAATGTAAAATACCACTTTGCAATATCTTACTTCTTATGTCTAGGTATAAATCATCTTACGGAATTACATTGTGGCAAAGCAATTCGTAGTTATAACAATGAGATACCCTATGGGCAAACACTACGTAGTCCGTTAAAAACCCACGATTGTTAATATTTTTTCCTGCCAAATCACGAACGTGGAATCGTAATGCATAATTTAACGGTGCGGCACACAAGCGCAGGCACACGCACACTACAAGACAAATGTTACCAATGAACGATCAAATGAAATCGTGCCAAAGTGTGGTCAACGTGTTGTAATTCCCGACACGTGACAGTCGTGCTTTGCGGGACTCGTGAGGCCCAGACGTGCGCCTAAACTCCGCTCAGGGCTACCCCTCTGCGATTCGTTCTAATTGACTTATAGATATACCAACTCACCCCTGTACAAGGGGTAAGCAGAGGTGCAGTTTTGCACCCACATTTCGACAATTGTGTTTTTATCCCACGTAATACAGGGCGAGCTTATTGCTGTTTTTCGGGCACATTTCCAGACTCCGTGCTGCTACTGAGAATTTCCATTATCTATTTGACCACGTGCACATCTATCTTGTCAACCTGCGCAAGACCTGAAGGAATACACAGCAAGTGAAACAAAATAACTTAATGTCACGCATTTTCAGAATAACTAATACTTAGAAATGTCGTACCTGTTTTATACTGGTACGGTAAATTAATTTTGTGTTCCATTAAAATAATCCAAATTCAATATGTCCAGATACATGATTTCAATAATAGTTTCCTTTTTATTATAATTTCATCATTAAATACAATAACTGTTTGCAAAAAAAAAATATTAAAAAATCAATGACCCGATTTACTTTATAATCTTTTTACGTCAATAAAAAAGTTTCGTCAACCCTACTAAGTCATAACCTACCTGTCCTCCTGTCAAAAATACCAACTTACAAGTGCTCTGTAAGCCACGTTTATTACGCAAGCCTTAGAGCTTATTTTACTCCACGACATATATTAACAAGCATATTTCGGCACGGCACATGCGCCCAGTCAGACAATAGTCCAGAGTATCAAAGACGGGTTAACTCACTAGATAGATAGCACATAGTAGAAGTGTATGGTATTTAGGAGTTTTGTTGAAACGGGGGACAGTCGTTTGCGGCCCCAACGACTATAACGACATGGCATGATGCGCTTTTCGTGAAATCGAAGTTTCAACATTTGGCTGAAACACCATAAGGTACATTACAACACCTCGGTAGAAATTGCGTACGCATTTATTAGATGTTCTATAAAAAAATCTTATTTGATAGTTAATGTGTGTTCCGGACACTTCTCAAACAAAGTAGGACGTTACACACTTAACATAAAAAAAAATACCAGGAACAGGTCATATTTATTTTTCTCTCGATCTTACTTTGGTAATGATAATTATCACAAAAAAACTGCTATCTATTTCTTGCTTTGAACGATGCACATTCATACAAAAACACGCTCTTTACTTAATGCCGAACATTTAACCGTAAAAGAATCATTCCAGCCACATAACCTTTCTATATCTAAATCTATTTTAAATTATAGAAACTATACCAAACAAACATGCCACATTCAGTGAGGTAAAGCCGTAATTCATTTTTACTTTGGACTAGAAAATCAACTTGTCGTCGCTTTCGATCCGCAGAAAGCTTGGTCAGCGGTCAAAGATTCAACCCCCGCTCTATGGTCACATTCGGTTTCTTACAGGTTTGCCCCCGTATTTATTTATCGAATGCAGCGCACTCTTTGTACATTTGTGCTGTAAATCAAAATGGAATATTTTACAGAATTAAGAAAAAACTGATTATTAACTTCCTATTGCTAATTTAAAAATAAATGAATACTTTAGTTTACTTTATTTATTTATTTAAATTGTTATTACCTGTAAATCATTAACCATTAAAAGATGATAAAAACCTATTTCTACGCCCAAAAGTCTTTTCCATTTCATGCCGCATTTAATTCATTAATTGAAGAATAAAATTACTATTGAGAATTATACAAAACATTTTGTTCAATTAGCACAGAAAAGTACCAACACTTCAGCGATGAATACTATGCCGCCCCAGCTAAATGTTAAAAGAGAAATTAACCTTTAATCAATGGACAGAATTACCACCAAAATCGTGTGCTTCTGCATCTTTCATACGAAAAAAAACACATTTTCAATAACACACAAAGTAGCAGAAACATTTTAGAATCCACAAACGCGCAATGCATTTTAAATTTTCAATCCCTCCACTAAAATATACTCTAAAGTTTCTTCTATTAATTAATTAGTTATCTGCCAGCTCGGCGGTGCAAATCTAGCCGTCACATGTTTTAGCGGTATTAATGGAGTATTAAGTGGGCATGCTTATTTCTAGTATTCTAGCAGTCTACTTCCATTAAAAATGAAGGCCCTCTCAGGTCGAGAAGGGGTCTCGATTAATGTTGCAAGCCGCCCGATGCGGCTCACTAGGTGCACGTACTAAGTAATTGGACACATCGGAGTACGTATCAACAGTCATGCGTTGATTTTAAACCTATCGACGTTGGATATTAAGGCGTTCGGGCTTATCGACATCAATAAGATTCCTCTACTTGCCTTTGATTGCGTTACATTTAAACAAAAATATTTTTACTTGAATTTTTCATTACACAATTGTTACTGTTTGGACTAGTGGAAGGATTTCATTGAAAATCACATCATCCACACATGATTGTCACTTCTCTAAAAGTAATTCATTGATATTCGAAAATACTTCTGCTACTTTCTAACTAGAAATTTTATGAATAAACATCCAGTTATTTTTTAAATCATGGTATGTTGATCCATGCTGTATAGCACAAACTCCTAAGAGATGTGTTTCAAGCCGATGTATTGCATTTTTCACTTCATATGTTTTTACATATACAGGTAGGTACATACCTACATTTTTACATAAGATTTTTCTTACTATGAAAAATATACTTAGTACTTAATGCGAAGACGAAAACATCAATTCAATAAGCTACTAAGGAACCCAAATTAGAGGTCTTGGCATTTATGGGCATGATATACTCATTTCGATCGACGACATAATAAAAAAAAATCTATGATGTTTCTAAATTGCGTCAAAATCTACTTATTTCTTCATATTTAGTATTATTTCATGGCTTGTAGATAAAATGTGCTGAAAATTATATTGAAAGAGAAGTATATTCAGAGATATTCCCATTAGAAATTTCAGTTATTGCACGTGATATTTTCGATTTTAGAATCGCCGAGCTGGATGGTAGACACAGGAAACGAAAAAATTAAAGCAGCGACGCGACGAGCCGTTTTCAATTATGACGTATGCGTATATAACACAATTTCGTTCAAACTCATTTATACATATTTCAAAGGTATGCAATTTTATTTTTAATCGTATTTGATCAAATGACTAACGTTTGCTAGTAATAACTTTTGAGCCTTAGTACTTAGTAAGACGATTTATCATAACTAATCACTCGACCTCGAATAAATCTCCGATGGTGTCTAGCGATCAATCGTTTACATTATTATACCTAAAAGGTAACACACAAAGCTTGTAGGGATTGTAAATGCATTGCCAGGCTTTCAGGTGGAGCTATTTTTCCATTCGCTTCAAACAACTCATACGAAGACAACGAACCAAAGTAAGAACAAACCGTTTTGATGGCTAATTATTTCCTCACTCAGTTCAACAACAAACCGCAGATTCCTTGAACGATGGTGTCAGTAAATCTGTGAGCACAGGCTACAAGAGTAACCAGCAGTAGAATGTATTACACATACAATAAATTATCCGAGAAATAAAGCGTCTCGTACACGGGAGCGTTGAGCGCTGAGCGCACCGAGCGCAATGGCACAGGGAACGCGGCCAATGTAAATACCCGTAAAGCGGGTACGTCCGAGCCAATGTTTAACATTGCCTAATGATTGTTAAGGGCGGTGCCACAATAATGTAATAGTTTACTGGGGCCCTGTTTGACCGTGCGTGCGTCATAGGCGCACCCGTTTTCACTTAAACGTTATTTCTAGTTTTTGCTAATCTAAATAAACGGAAAGTGGACGAGTTTCGTATTACTAATTGGAATTATTTTTAGCGTTTCAATGACATTTTCACAGAATACAGTGTGTGATATAATTATTTTTTCACAAAAAAAATATTGTACTCATGACATGGATCACACACATATACACATAAACACACCTGTGCCCATTAGGAGTAGGCAGAGGTGCATATCTACAACCAAGTTTTGGCAGTTGTGTTTTTCATCCTAAGTAATGGAAGGCCTATTGCCGTTTTCAGGGCACACGTCCAGACTTCAGGCTGCTACTGGGAAGTTCCTAGCTTGTCCTTCGGAACCACAAGGCATATAAGATTTTAATAAATAAATATTAAATAAAAATATATACATAAGTATTCTTATAAAATATGTGGAATGTTAAACTCATTTTCCTTCTCTCCAGCCAAACGTACCAAGGAAGGAACATTAAACATTAAATATATACATTGGAGTTTCAGTCTATCTTTTTCTCACTTAGTACTGAGTGATAAAGACAAACGACCATCCGAGAGGGAAACTCCTTAAGGAAGTGAGACCGGTAACTCAATACTATAAAGGAGGTGGGAGAGGAAATCGAAAAGTCTCTGGCGGCCGAACGGCATTTGTCACTGCAATGACTTCGCCTTTTTGTTAATACAGCCAACGGCAACGCTTACAATTGTTTTCTGCGCGGGTGAACTGAGCACAGGCACTTCGCAGGCTTATGTGGCCGCGTACAGTGCTTGATAGCAGTAGTAATGGAATAACATGAAATAGTAATTTAATACCTCAATAACACTTTGCCAGAACTCATCGAACTCGCGACTTCAGCAAACTTGTGGCAGAGCTCAATAATATCTATTAGGTATATCACATATAGACATTCGTCTTAGACACATTAATGAGGTTATATGTTATATGTATATGGTACGACCGTGTTTCTGCTCAAATTTGATCCAACCTTTTGATCTATCGATTCAACTTAACGTAATTTCTAAACACAAAAATTAAAATGTTAATCTTTTTTATCCCGAAAACTGTTATATAATCGTTAAAAAACCTCATGGATTTGTTTTACTATGCAGTAAAACTATTTATACAATATGTACCTACCGCATGCATGAATAATCAACAAAGTTATTTAGAGTCATTTATCATCATCATCATCAGCCCATATACGTCCCACGGCTTGGCAAGGACCTCCTCTACAACTCAGAGGGGTAAAGTCATTTATGCTACATTGTAATTGAAGTATTTCAAGTATTCAAATGTAATTTTTTAATGTTAATAGACCATAATCGTCATACCATGATAGTAATAGATCATTGTTTACCTTCTGATCTTGATGCATATATGATTGGATGTCGACCACCACCTTTTATCATAGTGCCACCGTAACTTGATATTTGGACCTGAAAAAAAAAACACAAGTCGTTAAAAAAATATTGAGCAGTAGGTACTTTTTTAGGCAATGTGTAACATACAAGTTTACATGTGCCATTCAAATCAATAATGTAGGCCATCTAGCGCCCTTATGGCAAGTGTCAAAGCGTATGTCAGAAGAAAATTTCGAGTAAATTGCATACGTAAAGCCCTATAAACACATCCGTATTACTATGTGTAACATTTTCCCTAGGGCCACTCGATACGAACAATTATCGCAAGAAATACGCTCTTTCGAGCGTAAGAATTCGAAATTCAAATAACGTGCCACTATTGGCCACCAGAGACGCGCTCTCACGAGCTCCGTGATCCTATTGGTTGTTGACAAACTGATATAATTTAAAATATTGTCACTTCACGGGGACGATTTTCGCCTTATTGCAATTTATTTTCGTGGGGAACGTTATTTAATTTTCCCCCAACCTCTTCATACATTTATAAACAGTTATTGGATGAAGCAACGGAGGTATTTAGCTGGCGGATTACGATTTGTAATCTAGAAATAAATTAAGTGTTAATGTTGAATCATCGGCATATATTTGCCGGATCGTTTCCAAATGTGTGACAAATATTTCCATGGGATAATTTCAATTTACTGTTTAAATTACACGTGAAATGGAAACGATCGGATTAGTTTTTCAAGCGTGATGTTTTCCCTGCCTATAGCTACGATATTTAAACACCTATATTCTCATCATGGTTGTGTTTTATTTCTGTACGTTTCTATACATGTTTTTATTTATTTTACATACTTCCATACTGAATCGGATTCATATTGTATCCGCGTAAATTATTAATTTACGTATAATAAATTGCCAGACATCTTAATTTAAACATAATAAAGGCCACACAGGCTGGCATTAACGATAGACTAGATATAAATTAGTGTTTATAGACTTAAAGTTAATTATGGTTGCCGGGCGCTTCAGGTCTACATCCCTTCCGCTCGGATATTGCAGCAGTTACAACGTTATTCTACTCAGTCACGATCTCATCGGGCGCCATATTATACTAAATTAGTCTTCCGATTCAAATTTAACGTTGTCTTCACTATACTACCATACCTACTTCATACACACATGAAGTTATGAAGCATTTATTTATGTTCATATATACATACATACATACTAACACCTGTATGACCGTAGGCTGTAAGGATAGGCACGTATCGTCCATTTTGTTAGTGGCATTAAGCCGTTTTTCAGCTACATTTCCACACTCTGTAAAGCTACTGAGAATTTCACACACGTTAGCCGCAAGACCTAGACGCGGTCATGCCTTAACTTGTGTTACATATGCCTTTTTATTATTAATTCTAAGATCCGCCAGTTTTCTATGATTGGGACGAGATTTCATAATGTACATACATACTGTGTGACGAATAGGTAATAGCATAATCATATGAGATGGTAAGTAGGTTCCTGCTAGTATAAGAGGGTTGTTTTAAATTATTTATTTTGTTATTAATTTAATAAACATACATAAGTATATTTATATGAAAATATTCATTTTCATATTTTGTTTGTATGCTCGCTGGAGTTCATAATGTACAAGTGTATTGTTTTCTTCATTACATTCCTAATGTTTTTTTCCTAGAAGTGGGCATAATGTTTGTATGCATTTGCATGCATTATGCATTCCAGGTCGTACTGAAAGTCTTTGGAGACTTTGGTAACTTAAAATCAGCCATGATTTGTACGTATGTACTTTTAATATAAAATAAATATGTCGTCGACACTCCCAAATCACTTTGAGTTTTATCATTGTAAAGTGAGAACAGTTTTCGTCGACATTTTCATTAGTGACGCTACAAGTCGCAGGTCGCAGGTCGCCGGTCGCACTTCTCTAAGCAATAATTGCGAGGGTGGAATAATAACGTCGCCGTAGCACTGCCGGTATCCGTTGGCAATAAAAATGTAAAACGCCGCCGATAAGAGCGGACTCGAAATGCTCGAATGTGTAGCGGTAGTGATGCGTCACTTGCCTCCTATCGATAAATCATATCGTTTTACTTTGCGATTTATAAATAAAAAAATATTTTTCCCATACAATTATAAGGCACATTCATTTGCTACGCAAGAACTTACATGACTTTTGCAGATAATTGTCACACGTAAAAGATTACGCACAAAGTTTCATCGTCTACTCAATTTAATCAATTTTCCTAATGCACATAAAATAGCAGCTTTTTAGCAGCAGCAGTAAGGCAATACTCAGTATTGTTTTACTTTGCTTTACTACTGCCAAACATTATCTTTAGATTAGTGGCGGTATTTCCATACAAATTCCCAAAACCATTGCCTTACAAAATTTCGAATAATAATCTTTAAGCTTTAAATCTTTATTTAAGAAAAGTAATTTGACATACATGAGAATATAGTAACACCACAATAAACAATTATAAACTAGACATTACACAAATAACATGTAACGCTTTTGGGCTTCTATGGAAGTATCGCCACTGCTTTAGATACACATAAATATAAATCATATTCGCGAATTACGTACCCATAGCCCGAAAATGGCTACTGTTCAAGTTACTTTTAAACACTTCATAAAAATTTAATAACATTAAATGTTTAAAAATGTTTTCAACATATCCAGTTGGATCTTTATATTAAATTATCCTAAAAAATATTTATCAAATAAGTAGTTAAATTATAATAATATCTACCTCTCAAGGTACCGTGGTAATTTAGCAGACATATGTATTTTATTTCATTTACAAATAATAAATTGTGGCAGATAGCTGTAACTATAGCCAAATTGCATATATATGTAATACAATATAATAATATAAAATACAAATTATATACAGCTATTATTTCGACACTTATAATCATGCTTACGTTCTCGAAGGGCTAGACTGAAGTATATTCCTACAATTAAGCTACGTTATTGAACAACGTTTTAGGCACCTACGACAATGATAAAAGGCTATACTACGAGTACAACAATCGATAAGGCGTTGGCATGCACCCACCGCAGCACTACAAAGGCGGGCTGTTTGAGTTTTTACGTCCGGATCAAAGCCGCTAGGTATTTTGTCACACAAAATATAAATGTAGCTAACTTCCTTCCTTCATCGGTGCGGGGCTATCTGAATGATTAATTGTGGCATGCCGTAGCGGGCCGCTTTCAACAACCTATTAACTTAACAGTTTACGTGTCCATTTATGGGGTTTTTCAGCGTTTACGTCGGATTAAACGCGACGCCCGAGATGTTTTTGTTGAGGGTTATGTTAATTTTTGTTGTCTAATCTTTTATCGTAGTTAGTTTTATTAGCCTGTGAGTAATTTGAGTAATGTTGACCGCCACTTTAGCTGTTTTAAGGTTGATTAATGGTCTCAAGGGCAATGTTTGATATACAACATAAGGTTTGCGATATTATCCAAATACATGTGTAAGTTGTTTTTTATATTACTAACAACGTAATAAATTTGTATGTTTGATAGTCAGTCACGTAAAACACGACTAAATGGATTAAGACGACATAATTATATAGCACACATAAAACTTAAGTAACAGTAAATGTGGTACTTAACGACTGTTATAAATGTATGTTAAAACTTACTTACTAATTCTTGTTCATAACATAACACATATTCTATTTCTAGCCATCGCTGTAAGTCACATGAAAATCGATAGACACGGTTTCTAACTGCGGTTTGTATTAATAAAACTAGCTGATAAGCAATGATATGTCAGCAATAGGCATCCATACATTTAGTGTGGTGTTTATTTCATTAAATATCATACGTAAATGTAAACCAAATTGAAAATAAAATTCGTGTTGTTGTTGTCGTGTTTTTGATTAGTGTTGATTCGTTTCCAGACAAACAGAAATAAGTCAAGACGAGATAAAAATAAAACCTGTTGCATGTGCGGTCTTCTAAATCGGGCCCAAAAAAATCAAAATGTGTAAATTTATAATTACTCAAAAACCTACTTCCAGCTTCAAAAAAATATGAATTAATCTACGTATTTAAAAATAATAGTTAAAAAAAAAATACAAAAACCTTTTAATAGAAAATCAAACCAAAAATAAATTTAAATAAATTGGAATTGAGAACAGTGTAAATAAAAAAAATATAAAAAAAGAGTGGGGTGCATGGTGTCAATAGTTATAAATATTTTATTCACAGATATACATATGAGTATAAGGACTGTCATTTTGATAATGTCTTAAAAAGCACTCCACGCTTTTATTACATTTTTTTTTCTTATTTACACTATTCATAATTCCAATTTACTTTCTATTTCTTAATTGGATTTTCTATTAAAGGATGTTTTATAGTTTTTTTTTTAATTATTTATTTTTTATCTTTTTGTTGGATTTTCTGTAAAAGCGTGTTAACTATTTTGTTTTAATTAATTTCGAGTTCATCCAACGTTGTAAAAATGGTCAAAATAATGTCCAGTTTTCGTTTCATTCTTACATACATACGAATGAAGCTAATAAAAGCGTGTTAAAAATCAGCCGATTCGTTTTCGAAGAAGAAACAATCAACATTAATACTAATATTGATAAGTTTCGCGATTAAAGTTAATGGTTCAAGTATGATTCTGATGATGGCAAATCTCAACATTTCCCAAAGCACCATTGATAAGCATCATAAAATTAAGCGCGGAACGTGACCGACGGAGGCTTGGAGGAGGCTCGCCGACCGATCACCGTAATTCATGCAAATGTTCTACATATAAAACGTCTAATTCACGACGATACAAACAAAAATCCGCGTAATAATATAACAACGCGAGCCCGCTACCGAGTTGCACTCGCTTATTATACACCACAATCAAATTGTAAGTAATTTCAATAAATATAGTGAAGGTGGTAGCGGTCGGCTATAGTTTCTGAGCCTTTTTGCATCGCAACTAATAAACAGTTGAGCATCACGAGAAAGCGATCCGCCAATTGATGTGTTTTATAGTTACTTTCTCACGATCCTTTGATAGCTTCAACATTTTCGCTATTCTAGTCTTAGACGGTCAGCAATTTTTGCATGTAATTGAATAGGCTATGATTTCTGTAGGGCTTACTGATTTCATAAACTTCCTGGTTTTGTACATAATCACAGAAAAAAATATGTACAGCAGTCAGAATGTTGAAACAATTAAACATCATTGCATTTTTAATTACGCAAATAATAAAAACAGATATACACGCACTCTCACGCCTGCATCCCCGAAGGGATATGCAAAGTGCGTTTCTGCACCCGCGTTTAGCCACATGTGTTTTACATCCGACTTCATGCTGCCACTGACCATCGAGGCAGCCTTAGCGAGTGTGCGGCGTATGATCGGTCGGTCTCGGGTTCGATTTCTGGATCGGCCAAATTTTTTATTATTTCTTAGTATATACATACATACATAAACTCACGCCTGTATTCCCCGAAGGGGTAGGCAGAGGTGCATTTCTGCACCCACATTTCGCCAGGTATGTATCAGGCTCATGTAATAGGAGATGAGCCTATCGCCATTTATCGGGCACTTTTCCTGATTTCGTGCTGCTACTGAGAGTTTCCTAGTGGAAAAATCCAATAACACTTTTCCTGACTCGGGAATCGAAACCGGGACCTCTGGATCGCACGGCACATAACTGTACCGCGAAACCATGAGGCAGACATATTGCTTAGTAAATTCTAACAATCAACACGGAGGATAAAAATGTAGTTCGCCTCCTATTCCACGAGTCCTTAAAATCGTACCGAAATAGGTGAACAAATACACTTACACATACCTTTTCGGGGAATCAAAAACGAAAACTAATATTGAAAACATTTAGGTATTACAAAAGTGACCAGAATTCAATGTCCCGCGCAATTAGTGTCTCAGCTATTGAACATTTCGTTTTACTCGTATAGACACCGAAATAAAACTAAAACAATTTTCCAAAATATTGACATAATAACAGCACTCAATTATTGTTTGCGTTTAGAGATAAAGAATAAAATAATTTTAGATGTAAATAACATCGAACGCATGAATGCGGATAGTTTAGTAGAATGCATCAGACTTAACTGGAGTGCACTGTTGCCAGAAGTAAAGACCGAATTGCACTTAACCACAACGTCCCTAATTCGGACAGCTGCGTCTCGGTTGACGAATAGAATTGAAATATCTATTATATTCAGGGATTCAGATATATCCTATAAGATACCATAAACAAAGAACAAAGACCAAGTAATAATCTCTAATAAGCAAAATCAAATAAATCTACTAGAAAATCGTAGATAATTATTACAATAAAGTCTTCCTCCGATATCAATTGTTTCGTTTCCTTTTGTTACTGTTATGCTCGGACCGATTCATTAAATTAATAACTGTTGTTCTTGGCTTGTCTTGTCTAGTATCATTCGATGCAATTTATTTTTATTATTGACTTCTTTTGCTCATTAATTTCAACATTATTATGATATTTTGCATAAAGATTAAGTTGGCCTTGTAGTGAGAATTTCAACGTGATTTTAAAATTTGCCTCGTGGTCTCGGGGCACATGTGTGTATCAATCGCTCTAGAGGTCCTGGATTCATTCCACGGTCGGGCAGTGTTATTGGGTTTTTCCATTATGGAATTTTCAATAACAACACAGTCTGGAAATGTGCCCAAAAAACGGCAATAGGCTTACCCTATATTACGTGGGACAAAAACACAATTGACGATATGTGGATGTAGAAATGCACCTCTGCCTACCCTTTCGAAAATACGGGCGTGAGGTTATGGTTAGGTATGTATCTTTGAAATTTACGTCCCACTGCTGGGCACGGGCCTCCTCTACAACTGAGAGGGTTTAGGCCTTACTCTCCACCACGCTGGCCTAGTACGGGTTGGCGGACTACACACCTAAGAAATTCCTATGAACTTTTAGGTGTGCAGGTCTCATCACGATGTTTTCCTTCGTCGTTAAATTACGTGATAATTATTTGTGAATACACACATAACTCCGAGAAGTCATAGGTGTACTTGGGGTTTGAACCCGCGACCGTCGAGATTCTCGACCGCGTGCCTAAACCTCGAGGCCATCACGACTATAGTTACTCTCGCATATATTACATATACCCATTCCCACGGGAATACAAAATTTTCCGGGATAAAAATAATCCTATGTTACTTCGGTGGGTCCCACCAATCTGCAAACCAAAAATCTTTCAAATCTTTTTCCAATCTCTGGCCATTTTTTTACCCTCCCTCCCTCGATCATTACTACATGTCTACTGGTTATTATTATATTATATATTATTTATACTAGGTTATTGTGGTAATGCTTGCGCGAGGAAGCACATCAATACACGTACGCAACCAATGACGTAGGTATATACACAGCAACGACGTGCAGTTTTGCTATATGAATATTACTATGTTTATACGCAACAGCGTGACGGGTAAGCCGACCGTGCAAACTAAACTTGAAAACAGCATATAATATTAGTACTTAAGATTTATTCGCAAGTCACATTAGCAGGTTCATTCTCACAAGACCCCGTAATTTTGAGATTGTTTTAAATTAAATTTTCGCAGTGCTTATTTTTAAATGCTTCACGTTTAACTGTACGTAGAGTAGTACATTTAAAGGACAATTTAAGTTAAGTAACCATGCGACATCTATCAATCCATCAGCCGAAAGAGGTCCACTGCTGGACATAGGCCTCTCCCAATGACTTCCACAGGGACCTGTTGGAAGCAGCCTGCATCCAGCGACGTCCCGCGACCTTTACTAGGTCGTCCGACCACCTTGTCGTGGGATGTCCCACGCTGCGCTTTCCGGTGTGTGGCCTCCACTCAAGAACTTTTCGGCCCCATCGGCCATCAGTTTTCCGCGCTATGTGCCCGGCCCATTGCCACTTCAACTTGCTAATCCGCCGCGTTATGTCGGTTACTTTAGTTCTCCTACGGATCTCCTCATTTTTGGTTCGATCTCGTAGGAAAACCCCGAGCCTAGCCCTCTCCATAGCTCGTTGAGTGACTCTGAGCCGTCTAATGAGGCCCATAGTGAGAGGCCACGTCTCAGTGCCGTATGTCATCACTGGTAACACACAACTATCGAAGACTTTCGCCTTCAGGCACTGAGGTGTTTTGGACGAGAAGACGTCGCGTAGTTTCCCGAACGCTGCCCAACCGAGTTGGATTCGACGATTGACCTCTCTCTCGAAGTTGGACCTGCCTAACCGGACCTATGACATCTATACTAGGGTGTATTTGAATATTTGAAAAATAACAACAGCATAAGATTTGATTAAAAATCTTTCTTTGTAAATAACAGTTGTATATTTTTGTTTTTGTTTGACAGCCCCGTGGCGCAGTTGGCTTGCGAAACGAGAAGCCGCAGGTTCGATCCCCGCACCGAGACAAATGTTTGTGTGATCCACAAATGTTTGTTTCAGGTCTGAGTGTTTGTGAGACCAAAAAGTCTCTCGTAGTTTCTGATACCCACGACACAAGACTCGTATCTTAATGTAGGGTCAGAACTATGTATGTGACTGTTGGGTGTATTTATTTATTCATTTATTTAATATAGTATGTGTATATAGTAAATAGTAGTGATCTGCCACTTTGGATGTAAGCGTGAAAAAGAATAAATCGTTCCGTTTCTAGATCATGTTTTTGTTAGTACCGGTCATTACAACACAATTTATTGGATCTTTAAAATATTTAACATTACCTACTTATATTTAGTCATTGATTTACCATCCTCGGTTCGGAAAGCAGATATCACTACACAATACAGCAAAGAAACTCTAGTGCTGCTCTTTTCAAAACATTTTATAACAACATATTGACATGAAATAACACATTTTAATTATTATCATCTTTGCATACCTATATAAAACTAATGATTTTTAAGAATTTCCAGAATTAAATTATGAACAAAGTAAAGATCGAGCCACGTACTATAATAAGGATATCTTGTTACTGATTAAATGTAATTAAACAAGAGCCAATAAAATAATGAAAAAAGACGACTGGCTTACGGCTGCGGATACACTATAAGCGACGCGAGGACGGCAGCGGAAAACTTTAGTATAATGCTAGCAAAAGTAAAAAGGTGTGGATGTTTTTTTTTTCAAATAAGGCATTACCTAGTGCAAAGATTTGAATGTACTACACTAATGTAAACTAACATACCTCTATCGCAGTGGCGGTACTTCCATAGAAGCTCAAAAGTGTTACATGTTAATTTTTTAATGTCTAGTTTGTAATTGCTTATTGTAGGGTCAGGATATTCTCATTTATATGTCAAATTATATAGATGTCTAATTAATTTTATTGAGAACTGAAGTGTTAACAATTTTTTTTTTATATTTCTTCGACACCAGAAATCTTTTTAAACATATTACTGCATGGTGTAAAATCATTTACTTTCTAATGCCACTGTTCGAGAAGTCCAAACTTGCATTTTTTGTAATTCAGGGACCCAAAACCTTGGATTGAAACGGTAAATACGCGTTATAGTAGTACTTGTATGATATGTATTTTTTCTTTCTCGCATATAGGTACTGAAATGCATTTTACTCAACAATTCATTGATTTATCCGCACTCGCTGTTGACGGCGATGCGCTCACAACTTAACTGTAGCCTTTTAATACACAACAATTTAAACGGTAGCCGTACATCGGCCGCCGATCGTATGAAATAAAACGTTGCGAGAGCTATATTTATTATATTTTTATAATTCCTAATGAGAGTGCGCGCGTTGCTCCACCACCGCGGCACCGCACAAATGAACGGGTGTGTAACAATGTACCGGCCGAAACTTACAAACTGCACACGTATTATAATACTCTTCCCATCGAGTGAGTTATCTTCGTGCCGTTCCGTATAATTATCATACATATATTTTTATATTTACTAAATTAACTCGTTGCATTTAAAACATAATTTAGCAAATATGAATTCAGTTGCATCATTGACTCGCATAACTATGTATTATGTCATAACAGATATTATTTCGTTTCTTCAATAATTAATTACCGAGTGACGTCAATTATATCAATCCTGACCGAGTACGAAGAGAATGTAGGAAAAGAAAATGGATGGAGGGGTAATCGCCTGTCATTGCATGGTGAACATTAAGTTAATAGCAGCTGCCTTTAACACAATTATTGTGCTAGCAATTGAATAGCTATGTGTTCTATTACACCCTCACGCATGGGTGCATGATTAATATTCTTGCTTTAGAACCCAGCACTCAATAATTCCTCTACTTGTATTACCCGAAAATAACATGCTACATAGATAATGGCGCATTATTCCGTCACGGTTTACTTGGCGCTAATCGCAGAAATGGACAAAAAGATGGCGCGGCCACAATTTCTAAAACCAACCATCAAAGTCCGAAAACGTAATGAAAAATAGGTAATTAATCAAACAAAATGTAAAAAATACGACAAAAATAGTATTTTGAGGAGAAGACTCACGCGGTTTCCAGATTGGACTCCGTTGCTAATAGGTTGATGTGCCTGGGGATGTACCGAAAACTGACTCAAAGGAATATTGTTTACTTTCGTTTAGCGATTGATTGCCTGACGCCTAATTTGCTTTTGCTATGATATTTATCTTCACGAATAGCGACTATGGTACATAAGAGGCGAAATTCGACATTTTGGCACATGCACATCTCGTACCGGCATTACCCGAAGCAGGAATTAGATCCTGTTACCAAATAGCAGTAATAATTTCGCCCGACACTTGGACCGCAATAACTAAGCAAGTACTATTGCGGTCACTTCACTATGCCAGTAATAAAAAATCTAAGTAAACAATAACGACAACAGATGTTTGTAAATTAGTTAATTTATCGCTCAAATAAAAATCATATGCAATCTTAGTTATAGAAATTGAAGCACAATTAGATTTTTTAATTCGCGGCGCTGCGGGTGCCGTTGAAATTATAATGTAACATTTAAAGTTTGAATAACACATTAGAGGGCACGGAGAGGACGCCCTGCGGTCACAGAGGGCTGCATCGGTTGACAACTGTTCAACATTACCCGCTTCACGGTAGGGGCTCTTTACTGTTGACATCGGCTATCAAAATTTCCGTATTCAATCTAAGTACAGTCAAAAACCAAGATAAACTTTAATAGCACACCAAAATTAATACATCTAAAGTAAATTTAATCTAAAAATAAATTTCCGTCTAAACATGAACACATATGTGATATTCCTCCATGTGTAAGGCTTTATTATGTAAAAGTATACGTATAATATTTTTATTAATGGTAAAATATGGATTGCCATCTATTGATTATGAGGACAAAATTATTCTATAAATAAACTTGTCTTAATAGTGAATATTTTTAAGATTTCCCCATTTGGCCACATTTTTATTGATCCTATTTATCTTAGCATGATAATATATAGTCTAGAGCATTCCTAGACAAATGGAATATTCAAAACAAAGAGTTTTTTTTCAATTCGTACCAGTAGTTATTGGCGTGCTCAATCAAACAAACAGACTTTTCGTATTTAAAATATCGCTACTAAATCTTCTTATCAATGTGATCTGAAAATTTGTGAAATATAGTAAAATTTAAGAACTACTAGCAATCAACTGAAAAAAATTAAGTACTTAAGCTCTTTTAAAGAAATCTTATGGTTTGTACAAAGATTTGTGGAGTCGTTCTTTAAAATTCACCATAAATTCAAAACTAGAAAGATCATAAACTTAATATGTAATACATTAAATTTTCAACAAAGCTATAGCTTTTTGCAATATACAATACAAAGGCCCTTTTCTCAAACTCTTTAATCTTAAAGTAGAAGTCTTGAATAAAAAGAGGAACTAAGTTTGCTGGCAACAATTGTGCAGAGAAAATATGTTCCTTTATATTTTTTAGCATACACCTTCACTTATAACATTTCATGCCAAACTCAATTTACACTCCGAAATAATCGTAGAAAAAGTAAAATTTTTCTCGACTACTGTAAATTTTAGCGCGCAGGCAAACTTTGAGAGCCACTGCCGCAAATAACACAAAATGTGGGTACTCGAAAGTTTACCGGCGGTTTTCGGGCGTGGTAGGCATTGGTTCACCCCTCAAACGTCGTGGGGACATAGTAAATCTAATTTGGCAATTTGTGTTACGATTTTTGACTACTCTCCGCCTCGAGGACACTTGTATGCGTCAAACTATTTCGAACTATAGAGTGGTTGGTATTCAGCTACAAAAGCAGTCATGCTATTAATTTAAAATGTAGGTCATTACTTCATCTGACAATAAACCTCAATTCTTCGAAGTCTTACTGATAATTTATAGGAAAATATATTCGCTATTTTTAATGTTGCCTGTATTTATGGCTATATTCATGTTAGTTACAAAAGCCACATACGGCCGTATATGAGTAGAGGATTCTTTCTAAGATAAAGCCTTACATATTCACGCTAGCGTAGAAAAAAATATAAATTGATATAAACGGAATAACTGGTCACGCAGCAAAAATAGTCGCATACTATCATGAGGTCCTGAAGCCGAGTGTCGTTCATTTTTAACGATAAAAAATTCTCAATAACCGAATTAAATTAAAACAACAGATGGAACGTAGGAAAAATGACTACCTACGCCTTTGGCAATACAGCTGTAATAGTACATATCGTATAAATATTAAAGCTAAAAATTCCTGTAGAAATGTGTGTTTACCAGATCGGCCTGTGAGTACGACACACACGCCTGATAAACTTCCCGGAAAACTGAACGGAATATGGCGACACCGAAAACCTTTAGAGAAATAGTTTATACTCTAGTTAAAGGTACCTTTATTACATTTCAGCTACGATACATGCTCACTCATACCTGCATCCCCGAAGAAGCAAAAGTCCGTAACGTTGCCGAAACTATCGCCGTTAAATGCGCACATTACAATAACTAATATATTTTTGACACGTATTAAATGAAATGCTCATTGTGCCACAGTATTAAAAGAATATATAAGATAGCATAACAATGTCAATGGGTGCATGATTTAAAATGCACTTTGGTATGATATAGAAATAATTAAATCTACCTTACCTTATAGTAACTGATAGTACTTAAAAAAGGGTACAGGAAACTGAGGTAAGTTTGTGGTACTAATATGACATATATTATGATCTACTTTCATCTATACATACACACGGCATACTCACGGCTGTATCCCCGAAGGAGTAGGCGTTGGTGAGGTTCAATTCTGCGAAAACGTCATGACAGCAAAAGAGGCAGCAGAAAGAGAAAGAGAACGGGCAACGAGGACTTATTCTCGGACAAATCGGACCCGTTATCAACGGCAGAATTTTCGACCACCATAGTCGATTAGTTCGGTAGATTTAATGTGGCGAGTCATAATGTACTTTAGTGGCCGCTCTATGACTTTACTGAGTCCGGAAGAGGAAGAATTGTTTCTCGATATGAAGGGTCTATTGAAAAGACAACTCCAAAGGGGTCCTGGCTGCATGCAAACGCGTATCCCGCGCCCCTGCATTATGGAGATAGTGGAAAATCACGGGGTTTTAGTCGGTAGGACGAGCTATTAGTTAAAATAGTTCGGTGAGTCCGACATACCTCCACACTTGGAGACGATTCGTAAAGGAATTTCCCCGTGAATAAAAAAAAAAAAAAAAAAAAAAAAAAAAAAAAAAAAAAAAGGCGTTGGTGAGGTCCTGCGTATACGGTTCGAGTCGAACAGCGATACACGTTAATTTGTATTGTCTGGTTTAGGATTTTTTATTATGAGGTCAGGATATTCTCATTTATGTATCAAATTAATTTTGTTGAACTTGGCTTGGGCTTCTATGGAAGTACCGCCATTGGTTACGACGACTGTATTTTAAATCCAATACAATATATAGTTAATGCCATTTTTCGTACATATCTTAAGGCTTAGTGTTGCTATTAAGTATTTTCTAATGGACAAATCCTATAGCCCGGGAACAAAACCTAGCACTTCTTAATATACAACGCGCATTTACCTAAGCTGATGGATCAACTACCCGTAGACTTTACCAGCATATTGAATGCCATGTGGTCCGAATAAAGTATATGGTAGGCTCTTGATACGCAATAACAATTACCTTCACAGCCTTGTGGTCTCGCGGCACAAGTATGCCCTGCGATCTAGAGGTCCCGGGTTCGATTTCATATTGGGTTTTTCCATTAGAAATTTCTCAGTAACAACACGAAGTCTGGAAATGTCCCCAAAAAACGGCAATAGGCTCGCCCCCTATTACGTGGGTACTACGTAGGTACTATCACAATATTACCTCTCCGTTCAAAGGACGAACACAGGCTTATCACACATTCGCATAGCCACTGCGGCGCATTTTCAACGGAATGTTTTCATAATTCGGACAATACAAAATACAGTAATTAAAAACTAAAGCTAGAACTTTAAAAAATGCTTCTTTCCTTTCAAAAGAAGACATTAAAAAATGCTTCTTTTTGTGCAAAAGAAAATTTCTTTTTAAAAGGTATTAATTTGGTCACTCCATCAATCACATTTTGCAGACTAGATAATGAGGGAGTAGCTCGTGAAATTTTTACCAGTCCATTAACGATTTATTGCCGGACACGATCCTTGAAAGTAACTAGAAAGCACCTTGAAAGGAGCTGCGCTTTAGTTCATGTTACCAAAGTGAAGAAAAAACTCCATGTACCTTAAATTTCTTATAAGGCACTCTTAGTTTGCGAGTTTCCTCATAATACTTCCCTTTTTCGTTTAAGTATGATCGTGAATCTCTCTCTCAAAAAATCTAACCAATAACATAATACATGACTGCAAAAATATCAGTTTGATTTTTCAATATCGATCAAGGAAATAGCGCCATCTAGAGAGGGCTTAACACTTAGCTGGCCATACATCACGTCGCAACAAGTCACTATTTCGCGCGCTAGCACCTAACCAAACAACAGAGGGCAGCACAAGTACCAAAAAGAATATTTCTGCAAATCGTAAAAATAATACTATTCAAACCATGGAAGAAATTATGAATATGCTCCGAAATATACAAAAAGAACTAGACGAACAAAAGATGACCATCGTCCAATCAGCCGCTAATGTTACAAACCAAGTTACGCAAAATATAAATCTCACACTAGAAGAAAAATTCAAAACAATGGAGGAAAAACACGAAAACCTTAAAGAACAGCTGGAAAACCAAGAAAAAAGATTATACTTTCTAGAGAAACAATCAAAACAGAGGAACATAGTTATATTTGGCTTGGCGGAGACAGAAACTTCTTATGAAAACTTAGAAAAAAACATAATACATTTCTTAAACCACTATTTATCAATAGAGCTGGAGAGTAGAGACATCCAAGAAACTAGGAGAATAGGGAAAAAAGGAGTAAAGTCTCGGCCGAGTACTGTAACATTTACTACATTGGGTACAAAAATAAACATTTTTAAGCGGAGAAAATTATTAGAAGATACCGCTTATTATATAACAGAAGACTTCCCACAACACATTTTAGAAAAAAGAAAGGAATTACAAGAACAAGTAAAAATCGAAAGAGAGAAAGGAAACTACGCCACCATCAGGTATGATAAATTGATAATACGCCAAAAAAACTCAGAATCATCACACACAAAGAAGAGAACACTACCAACATCACCGGACGATCATGATCCTTCACAAATAAAACAAAGAACACAAGCCAACAAGAAGAACAAAACTCTAACAGGGCTACAGAGATCGTCAAGTTTATCAGAGGGAGTTCTCAAACCAGGAATACTCGGTTTTTTAACTAACAAAAACCCTGAAAACTCACCAAACGAAAAATTAGGGAAAAACATTAAATCATAGCAACTACCGCCCCCCTCTCGCATGAAAAACACACTAAAAACACAAACAAAGAATAAAATACATCTTCCAAGCCGGTTGGTCACCGAGGAAGATCACGACCAAAACCCTCCAGAGAAAATTAAAACAATCTGTGGAAAAAACAATTATCATAATACCCTATATATAGCAACATACAATGTAAGAACTTTGTCGACTTACTCACGACTATTAGAACTGTCTGAGTGCTTAAAAAATATAAAATTCGATATTATTGGTCTCTCGGAAACAAGAAAACTTGGAAACACTATTGAGGAACATGATGAGTTTATTCTCTACTACATTGGAGAAACGCCTGGATTATATGGAGTAGGTTTTATTGTAAAAAAATATCTGAAAAGATTTATCACAAGATTTACAGGACTATCCGAAAGAGTAGCGCTATTAAGGATGAATATCAATGGCTTCAAATTAAGCATTATTCAAGTTTACGCTCCAACAGAAGCGTCATGCGACGATGAATTGGAATTTTTCTACAGTACTGTCGACAAAGCCATACAACTCTCAGAAAATAATATTATAGTTATGGGAGATTTTAACGCCAAAATTGGACAAACTAATCATAATGAAACCGCCACAGGGAAATACGGCTACGGAGACAGAAACTGTAGAGGAAACAGACTCATCGATTTTGCGCACGAAAACAACTTGGCTATTATGAACACCTTTTTCAAAAAAAATAACAAACAAAGATGGACATGGAGATCGCCTAACGGTATAATAAAGAACGAATTAGACTACATTTTAACAAACTTACACAGAAACATATACAATATACAGGTTTTAAACATTACCTACCCTTCGGATCATAGACCAGTGAGAGCAGCATTAAATATTCTTCCCAAAACAAAAAGTCGTAGAAAGTTCGGCCAATACCTTAGATCGCAATTAAAAAACGAAGAAGAAACGCAAATATACAAACAAACGCTGAACATCTGCTTAACAAACTTACTAGAAAACTGGAGAAATGAGGACACCGTTCAGAAGTGCTATGACAACATAACTAACGCAATAAACACCAGTCTTAAAAGAACTCACGAGGCTTTACCCAATACAAATCCAGGGAAAAACCAAGCAATATCAATACGCACAAAGGCGCTAATCTGCAGAAGACAAGAACTACAAAAGATAAAACCGAAATCAAGAGCCATGAAAAATGAACTAAAAGCACTCTACAAACTCATAAGTAAACGTATCCATCTAGACTATAAGGCGTACCGTACAAGAATAATCGAAAAACATCTTAATACCACAAACAGTGTCAAGAAAGCGTTCAAGGAACTGAGAACACACAAATTATGGATCGAAGAGTTGAAAGACAATTCGGAAAATACCCAAAATAGAACGGAAATACTAAAAATAGCAACAGAGTTCTACAAGAAATTATACAGCACACCAAATCAATATACATACGAATTACCGGATATAAATAGAACTGAGGCGAGAGCAGTCATTGATGAATCCGAAGTGATTAAAGGGATTAAATCACTAAAAATGGAGAAAAGTCCAGGCGCCGACAGGATCACAAACGAAGTCATAAAGGCTGGATGCGCATACCTAGCAAAACCACTTACTCTACTGTTCAATCTGATACTGAACAGCTCGGACACTCCCCGTCAATGGTCAGAATCTCAAATCATTTTGCTCTACAAAAAAGGAGACCCAAATGACATAAGTAATTACAGACCGATAAGCTTACTACCTTCACTATATAAATTATTTTCATCAATAATAGAGAAAAAAATAAGAGCAAGTACAGAGAAATACCAACCCATTGAACAGGCGGGATTTAGAAAAGGTTTTTCAACAGTGGATCACATACATTCGCTAGAAATGTTGATAGAAAAATACCAAGAGTTCAAAAGACCACTCTACATCGTCTTTATCGACTATCAAAAAGCATTTGACTCTCTGCTTCACACATCAATATGGGAAACTCTACTGTCTCAAGAAGTGCCACTAGACTACATCAAAGTCCTAAAAAATATCTACGAAACCAGTACTAGTAGAGTTAAGCTGGAAACTACAGGGCCACCCATACAAATAAGAAAAGGTGTACGGCAGGGAGACCCACTCTCGCCAACTATCTTCATAGCGGTGCTGGAAGCCATCATTAGCAAACTAAACTGGGAAAAATTCGGTATAAATATAAATGGATGTTACTTGAATCACTTGAGATTTGCCGACGACATAGTCCTGGTATCAGAAAGTACAAATCAACTGCAAGTAATGTTAAATACTTTACACGAAGAAAGTCGCAAAGTAGGTCTAAATATCAACATATCAAAAACTAATATTATGACGAACCAAAAAAAAATACCAATATATCTCGAAAACTTAGCTTTAACATATGTCGATGCCTACATTTATCTGGGAAAGCAAGTCTCATTCAACCCACAAAATCACGAACTTGAAGTAGAGAGAAGGATCAACATCACATGGAAAAAGTTCTGGAGTCTCAAAGAAATACTCAAAAGCGATATGACCATAAGGCTGAAAACCAAAGTCTTGAACACCTGTCTTCTCCCCTCATTAACATACGCTTCCCAAACTTGGAAATTTACAAGAAAAACAAAAAACAAAATTACATCCTGCCAAAGAAGCATGGAGAGAAGCATCTTGAAAATTAAGAAAATCCAAAAGATCCGCCACACTGAAATTAGACAAAAAACTAGAGCCATTGACGCTCTCAGCTACTCACAAAAGCTTAAATGGCGATGGGCTGGACATGTTGCGAGACTTAGCGATAATCGTTGGACTAAAAAGACAACAACATGGGCAGGTCCACTAGGACAGAGAAAAAGAGGAAGACCAAACGCACGCTGGGTAGACGACATCATAAAAGTTGCAGGTAATCATTGGCCGCGAGCCGCAGAGAATAGAGAGTACTGGGCATCTCTGGAGGAGGCCTTTACCTTTCATTGAGAGGGTTCTTGATTATTATAGATTAACTAAATCAATATATATTATTACTTTTATTTTAAATCTTTGTGTATATTTTAACTTTTTTATTTTAAATATTTGAATAATTAGTGTATAATTTTGCATGCACATTGTTATTGAAACTGTTTGTCGTATAAGCAAGAAATAAAAGGCTTTTTTATTTTTTATTTTTATTTTATTTTATTTTATTTATGATCGTGAATACTGACTGCCTCGTGGTCTCGCGGCACAAGTATGTGCCGTGCGATCTAGAGGTCCTGGGTTCGATTCCCGGGTCGGGCAAAGTGTTATTGGGTTTTTCCATTAGGAAATTCTCGGTAACAGCACGGAGTCTGGAAATGTGCCCGAAAAACGGCAATAGGCTCGCCCCCTATTACGTGGAACTGATACATACTTGGCGAAATGTGGGTGCAGAAATGCACCTCTGCCTACCCCTTCGGGGAATACAGGCGTGAGTTTATGTATGTATGTATGTATGTGAATACTGATTATATGTAAAAACTATTTTTTTCTGCTGATCAGCCTTTTTTTTTTGTTCTCGAGGGGAAAGCTGTTTATGGCTCTACTTCCCGCCAGCCCCAGGGGAGGGGGGCGGGAAGCGTATGTCGGGGTCACCGGTCTTCCAGCCCGGCGCGCGGCGACGTCATGTCCGCGCAGGTGTTTGTGCCGGGCTGGGTCCCTAACAATATCCCTAAACCGGCATACCGACCAAAACCCCCCGGTGGCCATCTCCGCGCCGAGTGGGGCGACCACGGTACGTTAGCGAGAAGCGCCAACCGTAGTGCCGCAACCTCCCGGTGCGCCTCCGAGACGTATTTGTCTCGGCCGTCTCGGAGTGTGTAGGGGGCGCAGTTGCAACCCCACTAGCTTGGTTCGGGCGCCCCGGTTGTGGATGGGCGCCCGCGACGTACACAGGCCACAGTGCCGCCGCCCCTCTCGGGGTCACTTTCAGTGAGGACGCGCCGCCCCCGCAACGCGCCCAGCGACCCCAAGGGCCCCTTTGAGTCGTCTTTTACGACAGGCAGGGGATACCGTGGTGGGATTCTAACGCCCCCTTGCCACAGGGCAGTCTGCTGATCAGCCTAGTAGCATCATATAAAATAATTAATTGTCTTTATAAAACTATAAATCCAACTTTATTTGACAAAAATAAATAGGTGAGGTAAATTAAAATATAACATTTTTTTATATGCACCTATTTAAATAGCACATAAGAAATTAAACAGTTTCTACGTAGCCTATAGTGTTTAAATTAAAGAAATCTATTTCTATATTCAAAAGGTCACGGCTAAAGAAATCACTAACGCGCTACCCGTTAGAAAGGTTGAGATTCATAATTAATTGGCGGCACAAAAATACATATCTACAAGTATATATATATATAGCCCTCCTCACCGATTTCGGTGACGGCGACCCCAACTACAATCTTCGATCATGGGCCCTAATGTGGCTTGCTAAGCCGAATTTGGTTTTAAATACCCGGTCGCAAGTTGAACAGTAGAGTTGGCCCTGGGTATTATAGGCGTATGTGTAGGAGGGCTTAGGTTTTTGTTTTTGCATTCTTCTTTTTTCGTCTAGTGCTGCCAAACGACCATCCTCAAATGTTTTAACACTTTTAAAGATGGTGGAGCGCCAGACCGACCTATTTGATGCCAGCTCCTCCCAACACTCTGGGTTAATACAGCAAGCCTTCAAGTGCCGCTTTAACACGTCCTTGTAACGCAGGTACTGACCACCTTGCCTACGTCTACCTTCAGCTAGCTCAGAGTAGAAGACCGCTTTGGGTAGGCGGTTGTCATCCATACGAAGAACGTGACCACACCACCTGAGTTGCCGTTGCATAAGTAATGCTTCCATTCCACACATGCCAGAGCGACGAAGAACTTCCGTGTTGGACACGCGGTCTTGCCACTTAATTTTCAAGATTGACCTGAGACATCGGATATGAAATGTGTCTAGCTTTTTTATATCAGGTCTGTAAACACACCATGATTCTGCACCGTATAAAAGTACTGGTAAGATCAATGCCTTGTAGACATTAATTTTAGTTGTTAACTTTAGATCGTGGGATTTCCATACACGTTTATAAAGTTGTCCGAAATTAGCAGCAGCCTGTGCTATACGATATGGGATCTCCGAGGCCAATGTGTTGTCGTGCCGCAAAATGCTCCCCAAGTATTTAAAGTGCGATACTTCATCTAATTGGCACCCATAAAGATTTAACGTTGCCTTATCCGCCACCCAGCCTCTGGGTGGTTGCTTAAGTACCTGGGTCTTGGAAGCACTAATAACAAGGCCAAAACGCTGGCATGATTGGTGAAATGCATCAATGTAGCTTTGAAGATGTACCATGCTGTCCGCAACAATGCAAACATCGTCGGCATAAACTACCTCAAGTATTGGGATCGTACGAATTTTTGACAGAGCTTTGAATCTTGAAAGATCAAACACGCTTTTATCTGTTCGGACCCTCAGTTGAATCTGATCGTCGCAATTTTGCAGTGCATCCCTTACTACACAAGCAAAGTACATGGCAAAAAGTGTAGGTGCCATGACGCAGCCTTGCTTAACTCCACTGGTAATTGGAATTTCATCAGAAAATTCGTTCTCATGTCGAACCTTTGCTTTCATACCAACATGAAATTGGCGTATGAGGTTGACGAATTTCTGCGGGCATCCATATTTTTGGAGTACCAACCAGAGAGCCTCTCGTGGAACTCTATCGAACGCCTTCTCAATGTCAACAAAGCATATGTATAGTGGCCTTTGATGTTCTAAGCTTTTCTCTTGTATTTGCCTTACAATGTAAATTGCATCGACAGTTCCTCTGCTAGGACGGAATCCACACTGGGTTTCGGGCAGATACTGTTCCGCTAATTGGCTTAAACGGGTGGTAATAATGTGCGCAAGAACCTTACCCGCAGCAGAAAGAAGCGATACACCCCTATAGGAGCTGCATTCAGATATATCTCCCTTGCCTTTATACAGCTTACAAATAACCGCATCTTTCCATCCTTGCGGAATGACTTCACGGTCCCAAACTTCCCTGACAAGGTGATATAGTCGATTTTGAATATGTTCTCCACTGTATTTGTAAATTTCAGCAGGAAGTTGGTCGATTCCAGGTGTTTTAAAGTTCTTTAGCCGTTTTACTGCTTGCAAAGTTTCCTCAATTGTGGGTGGGTCGTCTAAATTGTGGTGAGTTGGAAGTTCTTCGAGAGAATCAATGTAATTCATGTCAACATTAAGCGTACTAGGATTCAGAACATCTTTGAAATATTCTGCCCATCTCTTTAGTACTTCAGGTTTGCTGGTAAGTTTGTGTTGTCTATCCCTAGTATATATTGGTGCAATTTTTCTCACCCTAGGTCCGAAAATTGCTCGTACACCCTCAAAGAACCTGCCAGTTTGATGAGTATCAGCATAGTATTGGATCTCAACAGTCTTTTCGTTCCACCATCGGGCTTTTAATTCGCGTACTTTGTACCTTAGCCTTTGTTGTGCCTTCTTTTTGGTGAGGGAATTCTTTAATTTTGAATTCAGCTCATGTCTGTATTCTTCGACTAGATTTTTGATGTCTTGGTCTGATGCATCAAACCAGTCTTGGTGTTTCTTTTTTGGTTTGCCTATAACATCAAGTGCACAGACATGAAGGCGCTTAGCAAAATTTTCCCAGTAGTGATTTATTGAAGAAACATCAATCTGCGGAATATTTGCAATAAATTTGTTGTCCAGTTCATTTCCAAGTTGTGATGAGGTTATTAAAGCAGAGCAGGACAATTTAGGTGGTATTTTGTGAGGGGCCCGGCGTGGCGGTTTAAGGTCAAGGTTCACTTTTGACCTAATGAGACGATGATCTGTCCAATCTTGTGCTCCACGCATCGCTCTAGTAATAAGTACGTCACGTAGATCTCTGCGGCGTACAATCATATAATCTAAAAGGTGCCAATGTTTAGATCTTGGATGCATCCATGAAGTCTTATATTTTTCCGCGAGTCTGAAAAATGTATTTGTGATGCTGAGATCGAATTCAGCACAAATCGACAACAACCTAAGGCCATTTTCATTACATTTTCCGACACCATGTTTACCAAGAACACCACTCCACGTGTGATACTCACTGCCAACACGGGCATTGAAGTCCCCCAGCAAAACTATTTTATCGTGGTTAGGTATGCCTTCAATGATTTGTCGTAGCTGTTGATAGAATACCTCTTTATCCTCATCTGGAGACAACAATGTAGGCGCGTAGGCGCTTATGAGATGGGCGTATTTATTATGAGAAACTGGAAGGCGCAAAGTCATTAGGCGATCACTGATACCCTGCGGTATCTCGGTGAGTGTTTTGACTAATTTATTTCGAACAGCAAAGCCTACACCACTAGCTGCTCTCTCACAGGACGGACGACCGATCCAAAAGTAGGTATAGCCGCCAAGCTGTTCGCAGAGTTCTCCAGTATCGCTCAAGTGCGTTTCACTGAGTGCTGCTATATCTATCTTGTAACGGGCCAACTCTCTTGCTATAAGAGCAGTTTTTCTTTCCGGGCATAAGTTTCGGTCACTATCTAGTAAGGTTCTAACATTCCATGTAGCCAAGCATAGTCGTTTGGGTTTCATCAATTTATTTCTTTTATGTTTCTGACGACCGCAATTTGTTGATGGCCAGTTGCCCGCGGTTAGACAACTGGTTATTTTTGAGACGGGCTATTTTTAGACCACCTTTTCTAGGTCCCTCCTCCTTACAGAGGAAAGCAGAGCGTTCCTAAATAGGGCTGCTTTGACGCCAGCAGTGCTGCCGAACCCAGGGCTCCGTCTCAATCAACCCCGAGAGCGACCACTCTCTGCTGACCGCCTACGTGCAGAGTGCTAACTAAGGTCTCGGTTCATCAATACCTCGACCCCACTGCCACCACCCCATCGCCGCAGGACTGCATAAGTTCAGATCCAGTAGAATTATAGCCAAGGTCACCTGCGCGTGAACATATTTATAGTGGACATACAGGTGCGCAGTTGTAAGTCCACTCTCTCGTCTCTTCCTTTGTGCTCCAATGGATCGAAGAATCGATACAATTGGCAAAGGTTGAGATGCAGCGAAAGGCCGTAAACCACTATATGAATCCTGGAGAACGCCCTTTGGGTTTTTCGCATTACCCTGCTGCAACGGAATGATAGAGGAAAAGCAGAACGCATCTATCATAACGAGGCAGTCTTCGTGTACTTTTTGGGGGATTGCCCGAAAAACTACGATAGTTCGTAGTCCCCTTCACTAGGTTTAGCCCATTGGTTGGTCATGGTTGCCCGGAGTGTGGCCGCTGTGTACACTACAGCTACTTGGAGCCACTAGTGAAGAGATTGCGGGGAGTTTAAGAAAAGATGGAAAAACTAATAAAAAGTACATTAGTCCCTGCTACACTCCAAGTACTGCTCTGCTGCTCCACTACAAGTGAATACTATTCTAAAAAATTTACACAAACATGAACTGACAATTTGTGTTTAATAAGAGCTACGTAATGTTATTGCTTACTTTAATTAAACCCTAAATATTTGTACATAAACAAAGAATGCTAGGTGGGGTGACGATATTCGCAAGGTGGCTGGCAGCGGTTGGATGAGGAGGGCCGAAGATCGAGCCCAGTGGCGTGCCATAGGAAAGGCCTATGTCCAGCAGTGGACGTAATAAAGGCTGCTGATGATGATGATGATGAAAGAATGCTATTGTATCAGATTTTCAATTTTATAGCGTCTTATAGTGAACGCAGTTCATGGTATCAGTTAAAATTCTTTATTTATAATGTTCGTGAGTTAGCGGCGCTGCTCTGTGGCCTATTCCGCTCCATACATACATGCATACATATACACTTAGTAATATTAAACGTTGCTTGAGCACGGCTTTAATTCATCACAGATTACACGTTACGTCCGCGAACTCTCTGCTCTTTTTACAATAAATAAATTGTTCTCTCCTGACGCAAAAATTATATTTTACCTTTTATAAATACAAAAATTTTACGATCGGCCAGCCGAAATTATAGATGTGAGAGGAACATTTAAAATATCGCAGGATATTTGAGTGGTTTTGAAAAATACGTTATGCAGAGTATTTAATTGTCTGTGGTGGTTAGGTAGGTAAAGATTTTGATATGGTAAAAATATAATGCTTTATGTTAAAAATTAAATAAGTAATTAATGTACATCAAAAGAACCCAGAGTTTACCAAGTCGATAAATTTAATCGTCGTTTTCTAAACACATGGACTTATAGCACATAAAATATTATGGAAGTTTAGATAATGTCTTCGATTAGGAGCGACTTCAGGGAATGTTTAAAAAGGTGGGAACTTCTAAGCCTTAAATAATAAAATATAATTAATTAATAATATAAATTAACTAACAAAATATCAATGTTAAAAAATGATGGTAGCTATTACTCTATCATACATAATATTATGAGCCATTTTGGATACAAACATGAATGATCATGTTATCATGTATTATTCGGTGAAAAGAGCAAAACATAATATAGAAAATTAAAGGAATAATTATGTAGACAACCTACATTCGGTAACAATCTTTGTTCCTTGAGTATAACTTCAACATAAGGAAGCATGCAAAGATGAGATTTCTTCGCAGAAATGTTTAAGTTATAATAGCTATTATTCCAATGATTCAAGAGAAAGAAAGAAAGATAATATGGATAAAGCCAGATCCCAGAGATGAACTAGGTACTATAAAATACAATATACAATAACGTCTCATTCAATAAATAGGTAGGTACTAATAATTGTGTCAGCCTCTCGGAAACTTCTGCCCTCGCCGATGGTCAACAAAAGGAAAAAGGCCACGACATATAATCGTGTCCGTTTATTCTCCTTCAAAACAATGCTCAATTTACGTAAGCGTATTGCAGGTCCTTAAATTTTGAAATGTGATATATAGTAGCTGAGGCCGTGTAAGCCGAAACTCGGCGCGTTTCCCATCGAGGCGGTCGTGTCAAATCGTTGTAAACGCGTATTTATAGGTGATTTTACATCAATCAAATTGTTTTCCACTTCAATATTGTATTATTTGCGGCCGATATTTATGACATAGAAATTACACGGTCTGGCGTCGAACCCCACACGCCGCTCGAAGCGCAAACATTACGTGTGCCCGCAGTCTGCTCGTCGTGTCTGCTACGTAATGCACTTTATTATTATAATATCAGCCGTTTACCTTACCCGTTGACAAATTGACGATTTATATCCTTAATAACCAATTGGCCTGATTTACTAGGAATGGTTTTGCAGTTTCTCTGGTAAAATAATACTTGAGTAAAATATTGTCCGCTGTAATTTATATAATATTTCGTTAAATAAAAATATCTACTTATAATAATTCGTTAATACCTACACAATTTGAAAGATGTTTTCCGGGTAAAATTTAAAGGATTTCAGAATCATAAAATATTTTTTGAACGGTGAATGAACGTGAGCCGATATCCATATAGATAGTTGTGGGCTAACTCAAATGACTCCCGCCACGTCTAACTATTCGCGATAAACTCAAATATTAAAGATCGGATTTTGATGACCATCAACAGACTGCGTGGTTGTTGCAAACTTTATAGTTTTATTTTGTGACTGCCTCGTGGTCTTGCGGTACAAGTATTTGCCGTGATACCAAGCGATGCCGGGTTCGATTCCCTTCGGGCAGTGTTATTGTGGTTTTTTTAGGAAATTTTCGTGCCCGTAAAACGGCAATAGACTCGTTTCCTGTTACACACAATTGGCAAAATGTGGGTCTTGAATTGCACTTCTGCCTATCCCTTCGGGACATACAATAAGTATATGTACATATGTATGTATAGTTTTAGTGGTTACAGAAGTAGCAGTTGTACCAATAATATGTTAAGATATTAATAAATTAGTTGTAATATGACGTTAATTGTTCTGCGTGCGTTGGGAGTGTAAAATCGATATGGGTTTAATGTTAAGGGTTAAGTGGAAAGCTTATTCATCATCATCAGCTTAAATACGTCCCACTCCTGGGCACGGGCCTCCTCGACAACTGAGAGGATTTAGGCCTTAGTCTACCACGCTCGCCTAGTGCGGGTTGGCGGACTACACACCTAAGAAATTCCTAAGAGCTTTTAGGTGTGCCGGTTTTATTACGATGTATTACTTCACCGTTAAAGCAAGTGATAATTCATTGTGAATACACACATAACTTCGAAACGAGGTGTTTGAACCTGCGACCGCCGAAATTCTCGACCCCGCGCCTAATCCTCAAGGTCATTCTTACGGCATACATTACAGGCCACAGTGCCGCCGCGCCTCTCGAGGTCACTTTCAGTGGGGATACGCTGCCCCCGCAGCGCGCCCAGCGACCTCAAAGGCCCCTTTGAATCTACGACGACAGGCAGGGGATACCGTGGTGGGATTCTAAGGCCCCCTTGCCACAGGACAGAACCCTGAAGACTACGTGGACGAAGTCGCGGGCAAAAGCTAGTTTAAATACATATATTGACAATTGAGAACTGTTTGTAAAGTCAAAATAACAACATTTTAGTGATAAGAGGTGAAAGTAGCACGTTACTCATGATTTGCTTATTCAAAGTAGTTATCATCGAAGTCGCCGGCAACACATAGTATTTATTAAAAAAATATGTAAAAATTTAAGAATATAATCTCTTATATTATAGTAAATGAAGAAATGAAATCGCAAGGCCATCTAAACATATTATGCTCAAAACTAAGCTTAAATCGAATAGCTAATGAATTGTTTTGAATACCTTTTCCAACGTCACTAACCAAATAACCCGATAGTCGATAATCAACAGACCGCTAAAAGAAATATTGTACTTCCGTAAAACGTGTTAGTGAAAATAAAGAATAATCTTGTCGTTAAAAATATTTTTGGTATCACTATAAAAACATACATTTTCAATTGTTTATTAACTAACCCAAAAGAATGACAAAACAATATTGTTGGTTAGTCTTAAGACCACGTTTATTCTATTTTTTAATAATAATCATTCAGATAAAAATTCCATTTGAAAACATAACAATTATTATGATGTTTAGTTTAATGTTACTAACGCCATCTCTTATAAAAGCATCAAACAATTTCGTAAGCCAACCAACCGAAACGAAATAAATCTGGTTCAGTCACATCATAGACCACCCATGGTAAAATAATTTGTTAGTTGATGGAAAGACTATTACTTGTGTTTGTTCTGATAAATGTTATGTTAGGAGGCAAAGTTAAAAACACGATTACAAAAAACATCACGATTTTATGATCTTCAACGCGACGCGACGCGACGGTGGGAATATGTAGTATGGTCGTTATTTTGTGGGTCGAACCCTCCAAATATGAAACATAAAATTACAATGAGTAAATTGTGCTTATTCCTATAGAAGTAAACACGCTGCTAACTTTGACTTTCCTTAATCATATATTATATCGATAACGAATTATTATACCGACATGAACGCTTTTATTTTAATGCTGTATAAATTATAGTCTAAAAACTTCAAAGTTACTACGGAACCTTTAAACAATAACATGCAGTGTATAAATTAAGAATATCGTTTTCATTATTGTTTGATAATGCATCACTGCCGAAGCATACGAGTCGATAGTTTGCATAAGGGGGTCTCGAATTGAATTGGTCGTTTGAATGGCTCGGAATCTGAGGGCTATAATGCCGAAATATTCATCTTACAGATTCAGGTATTCTCTTTATTTTTGCGTAGAAGTTGTTTAAACTATTAACTCCTTTGCCTTTCTGAGTCTATTTTTCTGACATACACTCATTTATTCAATATATATTATATAATATATATAAAATAATAAAATAAAATAAAAAGCCTTTATTGTTGAACTTAGTTTCAAATATTACAATTACTTATTTAACCTTATTAATAAGGTTAAATAATATATATATATATTTATTTAAATAAGCCTCATTATTATTTTTACACTGTCAGGGCAATGTGACTGCAATGACGCCTGATGTATAATAGTATTTAGATATAAAATGAACAAATTTGTGTGTCCAGATAATACTCACCCATTTTTTTATTATTTAGTAGTTCTAAAATTAAATATTATCTACGAACTAAATATAAGGAAAACCATCAACGGATTCTAATAACAATTATTCATCGAGTATCATTCGAGTAAAGTCCCCTGATGCTTTTATTGTGTAAGACTCGTTTTATGAAATTATAAAACCTTAATTGTGAAGTTTACGTTTTGGAAGTTTGGCGCCGTATCATAACCCGCTTTCAAATCACAAAACTCCACGACGAATCCAAAACGCATTTTACATCTCTCATTACGCTGTCGGTATTAAATTCTCTTGGTAAACAATGAATGTAGAAAGGAAAAGTTAAAAACACATTAAATACCTTTGTGGACATAAAGTTTCACAATGGTTAATTAAATCTTGAAGTTAATTGAATCATACTCAGTATAGTTGCCCCGGTATCGCCTACTTCTCGTTTAGTAAAAAGGCACATAGATTAGCCAATAAAAATAGAACCGACACAAATAATAGGATCAATTTTCAGTTTCAATATCGTTTCAATGTAGTTTACTAATTGTATATTTATGGCGGCAACAAGCAGTTCTCTCATCTTGGCTTCCAGATACTCAAATAATAATTTAAATGCATAATTTAGACTATACATTTAAAAAAAAAACATTTTTAATACTGTTTCGGTGACATGATTGTGCGGGCCGGCATGATTGTGTCGACCAGACCAGGTGACCATTATCGTTTCTCGCTGGTCGGTATTTTTGTTTTGGACTCCACTGTGCTTACCATCAGGTAGGTACAGTGGAGTCACTTTGCCGTGCCAGAAAATAAAATAAAAAAAACATGATTAATCCGTTATCAAGCGGTAATTAAAATGCTACCAAAACACAGAAAAGGTCTCTGTCTAACAAATTGACTCGATTAACAATGGCATTACGTTCGAAATTAAAATTTCAAGATAATCGCGCAATATAACATGCTAAAGAAATAAATTGTGCTTTCCCTCACGAGATTCTATCAGCGACCACAACATAGATTTTTTCTTTTCCAAATTTGTTTTTTCTTATCAACTTTCTCTTTGAGGGATATCTAAATTTTCTACTTCCCGTATTTACGATTACGAAATGTATTTTTTTTTTTTGCGTTTTCTGGAAAATTATGGTAGTGTTAGCTGTTTGTTTTTATTAATTTTGTTTATTTATTTATGGTTTATTGTAAATAAATGAAAAAATAGGCAATAGTAATAAAATAAGGTTGTGTAACAAATGTCGACCTAATCGGTATCTGCGATTT
Source organism: Hemaris fuciformis (assembly GCA_907164795.1). Taxonomy (NCBI): domain Eukaryota; kingdom Metazoa; phylum Arthropoda; class Insecta; order Lepidoptera; family Sphingidae; genus Hemaris; species Hemaris fuciformis. The sequence continues at coordinate 17,071,958 of OU015431.1, read as the reverse complement.
TTTCTAGGCATCCGTTAGATGGACTGAAGAGATCAAAAGCATAATATACAGGGTTGATAGGACCAAAGGGCATTTTTTTAAATAATTTTTGTGCCGTGTCGAATTAATACTAAAGACGTATACGTAGTGTAATTTAATGCTCATCTGTCGTATCAACCCTGTATATATGTAATAAGTTAAAATTTATGACAAAAATGAAATTGCATATTCAATGAATGTTCATTGAATATCAAACATTGCATATACAATGTTTCTCGTTAAATCTAATATTTAGTTATTAATAATTATAATCTAATATTAATCGAACCTGAGACTATAGACAAAGTTACATTCAAAAATCGCAATTATCGAACAACGTGATAATTTATGTAAATTTTATACATTTTATCTTCGTTATTAACGATTATGATTGTCGAATCTGACTCTGTCTAGGCCCTTGGAGATTAGCGCGTTCAACCAAAAACAAACACTTCAGCATTTTAATGTTAGCATCGATTTACCTTCTCAATTTTGAAGACGCATTATCACGAACTAAAACTGAATGCTAGTTATGTTGCATGTAGACATGTTGCATGCTAAGTGGTAGTCATGGGTTCGATTCCATCCCACATAATTCTAGTTAACACAAGTAAACCTGCAGCGACGAAATAAATCTACATTCCATGTTCACAGTTATCTATAGCTTTGTGGAAGGTATAATATGAAGTCCACCAAATAATCTTAAACGAAAATTTACTTGCGCCCAACTGTGTCCTTGCCAGGGCTGGGCAAAATACATGCTTTGCTTAAATTGAAATACAAATTACAAAATACTGTATCGCAAGTAATTAAAATACGAAATACAAAATACATTTTAGTAAGGTATTTGAAATACAAAATACAGTATTTTAGCTATTTTTAATTGAAATACAAATTACAAAATACAAAATAATGCATTTTTATTTGTTTTGGAATAGTTTTTTTTTTTTTGAAGGCGGTTTTTGTTTTGTTATTGCAGGTCCTGATGAGCACAAACTTAACAGATTCAAAAAGCGGTCTTCAACACCTAGCTCGATGTAACTCTAGCTTTCGTGGTGCACCTATAGCTTATAGTATAATGCGCGCTATAGACAATTTGACAAATAAAAATAAAGAAATAAAGTTGCAATGGATACCTTCTCATATTGGCCTCTTAGGTAACGAAATTGTAGATAAACTGGCAAGAAATACATCGGAAGAGCAACTAACATATTCATGCAAACCATTTTATTTTGAACAGATAAGCCATGTAAAAAGACATGCATTAAATTTATGGAACGAATATTTTGAAGAAAGGTCTAGGAGCAAAGAGATATGGTATAAAACCATTCAACCTACTCCTTGTAAATATTCGTGGATAGACAAGGCCAATATGAAGAGATCCATGATCATTACTGGTTTAAGGCTACGCTCAGGACATATTCCATTAAATAGTTTTGCACACTTGATGGGTAAACGAGATAATCCTTTTTGTGATTTGTGCGGGAAGGTTGAAGATGTATATCATATCTTGATGGAATGTGTCCAAAACGAAGCTGAAAGACCGTTAGAGATAAAATGTTTTGACGTAGGCAAATGTAACAGTATCCTGGCCTTACCATGTTCACAGGAAGCCAAGACATTGTATAAAATGGTAGAAATAAGTTTATTTAATAGGCATTAGTATTTTGTTATTAAGAGTACGTGTATAGATTAAGTATAAATTATTAGTAGATTAATAGATTAAGTATACATTATTAGTAGGTTAGTAGATTAAGTATATATCATTATTTAAGAGTATTATATTGTAATATTTGTGAGCCTCTTATGGGGGTGGCGTGATTTATTGTGATCAAACCCCCTAAATATAAATAAAGATTTAAAAAAAAAAAAAAAAAAAAAAAAGTGCACAAACTTAATACTAAATGAAGGCTAAATGTATTTTAATAAATGTATTTTGAAGCCTCGAGTATTTGAAATACTAATTACAAAATACTTCGGCTTCACGTATTTGAAATACAAATTACAAATTACATTTTAAGAAAGTAATTAAAATACAAATACAAAATACGTATTTGTATTTCAATTACAAGTAATTCAAATACTGCCCAACCCTGGTCCTTGTCAACTTTGAACATAACAATACCGAAAACAAATGTCAGAATATGAAGATAAAATATTGTTTAAATTTGTGATACGCGAGCAAAAGCATAAACTAGTTACTTAATAAATAGAAATACAAGACTTTTAAATTCAATATCACTATAATAAAATTTAGAAGATATTCATATAACTAAGTACACTTTCTTTACTACTCCATGGGTACTCTACAATTTTCACGACTGTGACAAGTTTGTAGATCTTAATTTATTAGCCTCCGATTAGATGATTATTTAAATTCCCATGTAGTGTTACCGCTTTTAAGAAAAATGCAGGAAATTATTCTAATAAAACGTGGAACTAAATCTTATGCTGCAATAAGGTGTGCTAATAGACAAATTAAAATTAATGACTCACTATTAAAAACATGTACCTATGTGCAGTTTATTGTCCCCTAAACCAATATCGAGCAAAATAAATCAAGTGTCCATTCTCAATTACTTGATCTATAATGCGACGATGCAAACCTACCTGGGTAGGAGGCGGCGCGGCGGCGCGCGGCGTCCGCGTCCCTTTCTCTCAAGGCTACCACACAACGCGCAGCAAAACCAACTTTATTAACAAGGCACACGGTTAAAACTCTGTTGCTCCACGTGAAAGTTTTTTTGACTCATGCATACCGGACAATCAAGCCTTGGCAAACTTAAGGAATAGTGAACGAGACTTATGATACAACGAATGGAAAGACAAATGTAATGTCGCGAGCTAACATTTGTATGTGCCTTTTAAAAACATCGTTCGCCAATATGCCGGTGATACGAAAATAAATACAGTTCTCGTATACAAATGTAACGAACATAAACAAAAACACCGGTTATCTGTCACTGTCAAAGCCTCGTGCGCGAGCGCGAGTGCGCCGCGCGGTGAAATGTCAAAATTGTATCAAAACATGAATGAATAACTTACCCAGTCACATTCCAAACCAAAGTTTATCCCCTACAACTCACTATAACATAACTTGACTACTCTTATATGTTATTTTTGCACTTGCGCAGGATTGTTTGTACGGGCGTCGCGTCGGCGCAAGTCCCTGTGTCATAACGGAATCGGGCGCCGTCGCAGGTGATTGCAGCGATGGTGGCGCCGCGGCGCTCGGCGGCGACCCTACGAAAACGTCTGGACGCCCGCCCCCGCAAGCCATGCACTCCGTACCACCCCGCGCATCCTTACTGACTGCTTATTTATTTATTAACGTTTAGACCTCGAGCGTTATACTTAAATGCTCTTGTACTTTGTAAATTGTAATAGAAAATAATATATTACAAAATAATGCAACTAAACTTTCATAATAACATGTTTGTACAGTTTTATATGTCAAAAGAAGCACCAAATAGTATCGGTCTTGATTATTTTTCTCACAATATAGATGCAACTGTTATCTATTGAAACAGTCATGTGGCAAAAACCTACAAATCCAAAAAAAAACTCACTCGTAAACCTTTGTATGTACAAAGTTATTACTTTGAAGTTTGAACTGCTGCTGGATCATCTGATGTTATACTGATGTGCTCTGTGGGGAGTACTCGTACACTATGCAGGTTTTATAACTCGCATTACAAAGCTAACATAGGTACTACCTATATTATTGATAAAATGATTTTAGAAATTCCGAAACATAACAGTTCGTTCTTCAGTAAATCATTAACTGTTCATTAAATGCTGCTCGGCTGTGGAATGAAGTGCCGGTACCAGTGAGAGAAGCAAAATCACTTCCGTATTTTATATACCTATTTATTCCGTATTTTAAACTTGTGAAGGAACATTACTTGTCACTGACATACTATGGTTATTTGTTTTGTGATAGATATCTATCATCTATTTTTTATGTTATTCGTATATACTTTCGTGTGTAGTTTTTATATATTTTTATTAGGTACCCACCCGCTCTATATTTCTTATACATTCCAGTCCATCCTACGGTTGTCTGGAAGAAATCGCATTCAACGATAAGACCCCCATTTTTTGCACTCTATTGTAACTTTTATTATTATTTTAAAAAAATAGTGTACAATAAAGTGTGACAAATAAAAATGAATAAATAAATAAAATACCTTCCCTAAAACATTTTATCCGCTATAAGGTACCAAAAACTCTTCGGTTTGAATAATTTTATTTGTAGGGGGATGTGGGAAGTCGAATAATTCGTGAATAAACCGTATATTTTAATAAATTTTCCAAACATTATTTAGCTTAGTATATAAATTTTATAAAATCAAGGAAAAAAAATAATTTAGGATGTGAAATAAAGCGAATAATACATGTTTTGTAAAAAAAATACTTTTGTATCCTTCTGCCTTAGATACACAATGTGGGGCACTTTAATACAGAATGTAAATCGTATGAATTTTAGTTAAATTATACACACTTTCTTATTACCTAATTGTAATTTATGAAGATGTCGTAATCAGTTTACAAAGTAGTTATTAATTGTTCTAATCTTAGATAGTATATATTATTAATAATTAAAATAACAAATGCATGTCATCAAGGTAGGTACCTATATATCTTTTTTTCCTGTGATTTATCTTATAAGTAAATTTAGTTCAGCCTAAAATTAGTTTTATGTTTTTAAGTTTTAGATTCCAAAATGACTGCTGCCACACAACAACACATATTATTACTGTTAAGTATTTTTCGGAAAAAATCCAACAGCCCATTTTTTTTTCCGGTATTTATTATTTTAAATTGGTCATATTTCCTTAGTTACCACCTCGCTTGCATAGTGCAGTTTGGCGAAACAATTTCTGGGTTTGCAGGTTTACCCACGATATTTTCCTTAAACTTTTATTCTTTCCTTCGTAGTGGGTTGTAGAAGTGTGCCCAAGAAACGATAAAACAGTGGCCTTCAATTACGTGGGATAAAAAATGTGGGTAAAGTGATGATGTCTTAGCCTTCGAAGATACAGATTACAAGCGTAAGTGTATTTACTTTTGTAAGAAAGAACATAAAGCATAAATAAAAAATAGTACGAGTATAAAAGCTATTTCATAAAGTTATTAAGGTGTTTAACATCTCAAATGATGTCATGTCATGTCAACACACATACATGTCAATTGTCAGGTACTTACTGAAGGGTAACACTCGTTGAGAAACAAGTACGTCTTCAACTTTTATATTTTAAAATATCAATCCGTCTTGCAACTGACAATTCCAACGACTGAGCTCGAACTGCTCAGCGACACAATTTTTATACACATCAATTGACGGTCTTATTTTTAAATATTTTTATAAAGTCCAATAATTAATTTATATTAATCAAGATTATATTCTCATTAAAGTTATTGACAATTTTAATTATACTTATAAGTAATAAAATCATCAATATGCAATTTTACTATTACTACAATAATTTAGTAAAAGGTCTGTACGCATAAGCTTTTAATAATGTAAATATATAATATTGATAGGTATTATAATGAAATACATTTATAATTACTAAATATTACTATTTAGGCTAACATTACATGTCCTCAAAGACATGGGCCGAGGTTATCACTACGCTCAAAAAATCGTTTTACTTTTAACTATTATTTCCTCGATTCTCCAGCTTTGTTTTAGGTATCGAATAAAAGGCACGACACTCTCGGTAACTCACGTCAATTGAAGCTTGACCAAAGAGGAGTATGTTTATAACATGTATATATGTATTGTTAGGATACATAAGTGTAGTGGAGGAGTAACTCTATATAGGCCGGTGTCGAGTGTTGGCGGACCTCCTTTGGTTGCGCTCCTTCCGTCGCGTCAGTCGGACACAATTGTCGTTGGTTAGGATAGTGGTCGTTCTGTCGGTTTTTGCTCTTTTATTGTAAATTGTAATCTGGATTATTTAGCGTTAGTTTTGTGTCGGAATCGATCAATGTTAATGTTATTTTGATACTGAGTAAATGTAATAATTGAAATTGTAAAAACGTGTAAAGTATTTTCCTTTTAAAAAACTCACTTTTGATCGAATTTCCTTAGAGTATATTATATCGTTCGTATATAACATGTGTAATTAAATTACCACAGATGATATGGCTGCCTCGTGGTCTTGCGGCACAGGCACGTTCGCTCCCGGGTTCGATTCCCGGGTTGGGCAAGTGTTATTGGGTTTTTCCATTAGGATATTCTCAGTAGCAGCATGGAGTCTGGAAAAGTACCCAAACAAAGGCAATAGGCTCGCCTCCTATTTCGTGGGACTCATATATACCTGGCGAAATGTGGGTGCAGAAATACACCTCTGCCTACCCCTTAGGGGAATACAATCGTGTGGTTATGTATGTATGATATGAATAAATTAATTAATTTCAGATTGAATATTAGGAAACTTAGCAGGTATGAGTGGAATGAAATAAAGTCGTTTATAGATTAGGGACGAAGGGCTTAGATATAGGTAGTACAAAACAGAAGGTAGGTACATATTTGGAAGAGAAAATTAGATGTACTCAAGCAAGGAGAAGTGAAAATGAAGTGGGGGTAATGCGAATCAAAGTGGAATTGTGTGTATTAGAGGGGAGACCACTGGAACATCATAAAGTATGGTTTCTTTTATTATAGTTCTCAAGGTAATGTATAAGTCAATGAAGTAGAAGACTTTAAAGTGAACGCCCTACAGTAGTATTGTTAAAACAGATAGAGACACTAAAAAACTATAAATAAATAATGAAACGTGTTTCCATTTTACGCTGCTCCATTTTGCTTCATTTAGCTGTTTTGTGCATTTTTATTATAGTAGTTTACATATGTGTAGTTTAAATATTATTGTGAGTTGTGCCTTTACAATATTGGTGTGATTAAAAATAACATCTCCTCTCCTTAAAAAATCCGCTTCGGAATGTGTTATGGCTGTGGAGAAGAAGCGGCAAGAAACTCACAGCAACACATTTATAGCGGTCACCGAGCTCCCCAAGGAGATGGATAACCTAACCTAGGTTGGCCTAATGCCAGGGAGTGTTTGTCCCTAACCCTGCTGCAAAAATATGTCCCTGTAACATAAAGAAGAGCATTAGTACAAAGGGGGTGGGTTGGGAAAAGGATGGGAAATGGGTGAGCGGACTACGTATTGTTGTCCGCGAGGAGATCGCGTGGGAGGGGCTTTCCGTCCGGTGGTCGCGAGTGCAGAGGCGCCAGGTTTTGGAGGTGAGTCCATTCTGACGCATCTGCACTGGCGAACATCGTGGCGGAGAGACGAGCGACGAAGCCGTCCAGGCTTTCCAAGTGCAAGTCTCGCTGTATGGTGGCATTCCGTACGTAGCGAGGGGCGTCGACGATCCTGCGGAGTGTCTTGGTTTGGACAGCCCGCAGTAGCTTCTTGCTGCTCTCGCTGGTCAGCGCGTACCACGCAGGCGCGGCGTACGTCAACCGCGAGCGCAAGTACGCCTTGTAGATGCACACCTTTACTTTGAGCGGCAGCTTTGAGGAGAGCACTGGACGAAGCTTCGCCGCCGCGGCTCGGGTGCTGTTGACGGTCGTTTTAACATGGCGAGCCATGGTGAGACGACCGTCGATGGTGACGCCAAGGTATTTAGCCTTGGAGGACCAGGGGATGGGATGACCGCACAGCTTCAGTGGCGGCGGAAGGCATTTTCTAAATTTGGGTCTCTTGAACAGCAGCGCTTGCGTTTTCTCCACGTTCACCGCTAGCCGCCACTTGGACAGCCAGTCAGGCAGGTCGTCGAGGTTCCGCTGCACCTTGCTGGCTGCTCCTTTCGCCTGGAAGGAAGATGCGTAAAGGGCGACATCGTCGGCGTACAGCGCCAGTTTGACGCCGTCTCGCACCGGGATGTCGTCGGTGTAGTGCGCGTACAGCACCGGTGATAGGCAGCTGCCCTGCGGGACTCCGGCAGCTACGGGACGTTCCTGGGAGAGACACCCCTCGACCTGGACTCTGAAATTTCTATTATTTAAAAAGGAAGCAATGATTAGTAAGATTCGGCGTGGCAGGTCTGTCATAGCGAGCTTGTACAACAAGCCGTGATGCCAGACTCTGTCGAACGCCTTCTCCATATCCAAGAATACTGCAACGGTATTTTCATATCTGTTCTTGACAGATGTGAAATCGTGCAGTACCCTTGTCAGCTGGAGTGTGGTACTGTGTTTCGCCCTAAACCCGAACTGTTCCTGGCGAGGTATTAGCACTGGCGTTATATGAGTAAGTAAAAGTTTCTCAAACACCTTGGAAGCTGTTGGAAGGAGTGTGATGGGACGATAACCCTCGGGTTTTACGGGACTCTTTTTGGGTTTAGGCAGCATGATGACCCTGCCGGATTTCCACCTTTGAGGAAAGTGACCCGTGCGCATGATACCGTTGAACAGGCGCGTCAGAGCTGCCACTGTTTTCAGCGGTAGTCTGCGCAGCGCACTGTTCGGGTTGAGTTAAGTCACAAGGGACACCGATACTCATCTTAGGAACAGGAAAAGTTTTTTTTTTTATTGCCTTAGTAGGCAGGTGAGCAAGCGGTCCGCCTGATGGTAAGCGGTTACCGCCGCCCACGGACTAAAGTAATGCCAAAGTAATGCCAGTTATTTGAAGGAATTGTGTAGTATTAATAAAATTACGGTTAGTCGCTCATAGCATATGATATTCTACAGTATTTATCATCACGTTTCTCATCACTTAACGCAAGAAAAAGCAGGATAAATGTACTTATTTAATAAAGCATAAGAGATTCACATACTTTCTTCGTTACTTTACTTGTTATTGTATGTAAATAAAATAAAAATACTATATATACGTCACAAACCGATGGTATTTACTTATTTGTATTAAAAGTACTTTGTGACCTAAACTCTGATATGCAAATTTAATAATCTTTAAATATGCGGGGAACCCTTATGCCCTACGCATTAAGGTGCTCCTCGTATTTCAACCTGCTTATTTCTGCCGGTGCGATTTTTTGAGTATTTTTTTTTCAAAAGACAGATCCATATAACTCTAGCTCATCCCAGTACTTAGTACCTTTTGTTTTTTTTTTTTCATGGGGAAAATCCTCTTGGATCTCGGTTTCCAGAAGGCAAACGGGGTATGCCGGACTCTTACCGGCTAAAAACCCCATGGTAGTCTCCCTCTACACTTTGGAGGGTCTTCGGGAACTCAAAATGAACGCGCCGAATTGCCTCCAGTGCTTTGCTTATGAAGCACACATCGGCCTAAGCAGATTTGTTCTCAGGCAGATCATAAATTACTGTTAGGCTCATGAATTGCGATAAGTGTTGCCACTTCCGCGTCTTCTTCTCTGGGCAGAGAAGCCCTTTCTGTGACGCTCCGCAGTCTCTTTCTTAACCATTACGGTTTCACAGAAAGCAACTACTGCGTTCCACTTTGAGTCTCCCGCCAGTATCGCCGTCACGACTGCTGGTATCCCAGTAGTACCTGAGATTACATTTTTATTATTAATAATTTTATGTGCATTCATTTTTTTTAACTATTAGTAAAGAAAAATGTATTTACTTACTGGAAATATTTTTTGAGATTTTAGCAGTTTCTTTTTTATAAAATTTTGCATGATGGAAGAAAGATTTTTCAGCGAGGTGAACGACGGTTATTCTAGTCGAAAAGTGAGTTTCCTGCAAAAAAAATATAAATTGTTGATGAAATCGCAGGATGCGTCTAGGACTTGTAGTGGAGTTCCTGAAGGCGAGGCTCCGCGGCCAATTCTACCCGTGCCTAGAGCAGCGCCAGTTTCAACCAAGGAGATAACAGGAAAGCTGGTACTGCTCGGGAAAGAAGGACGACCCGCTTAGTCTTAGCCTACCGCTCAATTGTGCTACTTGAAGAGGTCGCCAAGCTTTTCGAGTGCATCGACCATGTGCAACTCGTCGAGCATCTTGATGTGGTCGGTCCAGAACTGGCCGATTGCTAGTTTGGGTTCCGGCGTGGCCTATGCACCATCTCAGCGATTTTATCAGTGAAGGCACAAGCAAAAGAAGCGGTGACCCTCACCCGGGGCATGCGTAGCAGTGTCTCTTAACATAGCCAACGCTTTTAACGCCCTACACTGGGTCTGTATCTAGGAAGCACCGCGGTACCATGTTGACCACATGGTACCGCGGTGCTTGGGTGGTGCCTACCTATCTCCGGCGTCTGGCGCATTCATTAATTCTTTCTGAGAGGGACGTAGTGTATCCGGGCGCCGACGGTTAACACCGAATTGTAATCTCGTGCGGTGTTTCACATGGGTCGGTTCTTGGGCCTCTTTTGTGGAATATCGGATAAGCCTCAGCGTGCGCTGGCGCTGCGACTAAGCAGGGACTGCCACACAATCTCCAACAAGGCGGCCTGCATTCTGGCCATGTCCCTGCCTTATGACACTGATGCCATACTCTTCTTGCGCTTTTACTACCAGCGAGAGGAGACATTAAGTCGCGAGGACAGACTGACCCTGAGATAAGTTGAGGCGATTAAAGCCACTCTCCCTACGGGCACCATAAGAAATATTAATGAATGAATATGGCACCGTATGAATGACGAACCAGGCTGGAAAATCCCAGTGCTGGTGTTAAAATAATCGAGGCAGTGCGGCCTGCCCTCGAACAGTGGGTTGACCAGCGCCACGGCGCGGTAGTTTCACCTGATGCAGGTGCTATTGGGCCACAGATGTCTAACCCATTAGCTGTGTCAGGTGGCACGGAAGGAGAAGTCTACCGTTTGTCACCATTGTGACAACTACCCTGTCGATACAGCCCAGCACACACTTGAAGAGTGTTCAGCTTGGGAGGAGCAGCGCCACGCTATCCGCGCGATTATTGGTGGAGACCTCTTGCTATTGGCCGTATTTCGGTTACGATGGGCGGGTGTACGAGGTTATATCCAGCAATGCTCTCCTTATGCAAATAAATCATCTTGCAGAAGGAGACTGCCAAAAACGTCAAAGAAGGAAGCGTCTGGTCAACAGAGATTAAGCAGTGCCTTACAATCCCACCGCCGTATCCCCTAGCTGTCGTAAGAGATGACTCATGGGGGCTCTTGGAGTTGCTGAGCGCTCTGTGGGTCAACAGTGCGTCCTCACTTATACTGTTAAAAAGTTTTGTATTTAATGGCATACATTTTACTTACTTACTTACCTACTTATATTGTAACTGGCGAATCTCAATATTTCCATTCTAGATGACTTTATTTGAGTGACTAATTTCGATTTCTACATGGCTTGATATGGTTTACTTGTTAATTGGTATCTACATCTATACTAGTATAATTAAGCTGAAGAGCATGTTTGTTTGCTTGGTTGAACGCGTTTATCTCAGGAACTATACGAATATATATTTTTTGTCTTGTCCTTGTTGATTATTTTTTTGTTTTGAATAGTCCATATATCGAGGTATATATCGAGGTATATAAAATATCTGGAAAGTTTAATAAATTTAGTATTTGGTACTCATCAATTATTTTAGTTAGTTTATTTTTGCCTCCCTGTAGTCTATGAAACTAAGATTTTCTACAAACTATTAATAAAACCCTAGATTTTTGTACCTCGTTGGATAGCTTATGAAACGTAGATATTTATAAGCACATCTGCAAAGCAGGTGCCATAACAATATTTTTTGATATCCTTACGAGAAAAAAAACTTTCTAAATGTTTGTTTAAGTTTTAATCGTCTACTGCAACTTATTTATTTATTTTATGTACAATTTTGGTTATTGAGGCCATAAAGCATCTTATTTTACATGTAAAAATCAAATAAAAGTAATAATAAGACTTACACATTTCAAAATATCTAAGCTCATAGCCGAAAATCGGGAGCTTTTTGGAAAAAACAATTAAATTCAAAAATCTCGAAAATGATTTAATGAAATTAATGAGGTTCTCTGCACCGAGTACTCAGATGTAACCAACAAACTGCAATAGGCACATCAACTATTACGTGGGACTTTAAGTATTTGCTGGCTATAACTGAAATAGAAACACAAATGTCTTTTGAGCAATCTAAATTAAAATCTGAGTTTATTAATCATCATCATCAACCCTATACGTCCCACGGGCACGGCTGGGCACGGGCCTCCTCTACAACTGAGAGGGCTTAGGCCTTAGTCTACCACGTTGGCCTACTGCGGGTTGGCGGACTACACAGCTAAGAAATTCCTAAGTACTTACATTTAGGAGTGCTCACGATGTTTTCCTTCACAGTTAAAGTAGGTACGTGATAATTCATTGTGAAAACACACATAACTTCGAAAAGTCAGAGGTGTGTGCTTGGGGTTTGAACCCGCGACCGTCGAGATTCTCGACCGCGTGCCTAAACCCGTGGCCATCACGACTCGTTTTAAATACCATGGTAAAAAATATATATGGATAGAATGGAAAAGTTGAGTCCAGGCCTACAACTCACTGTAGTCAGTTTGAACATCGGAACGCAAAAGCTGGAGCGGGGTTCCGCGTCTCGCAAAAATCGACGTGAAGCCGTGGCTTCACTGTTTGCATTGATGTTTCATTCGGTTCCAATCATGAGATTTCCAAGGGGCTAATTTTCTGGCAACAATATTTGCAGTATAAAGAACGCGATGTGGACCATACAAGTGTATCGTGTGCTCTCCGGGACCACCCTGAGTAAATAGTCAGCATCATGCTCGCATAGCATAATTAACAACTGTCGGAGTATAAGGCAATTACTATTAGGTACCGGGTGAGGTATGCCGTGCTAGTTTTAATATATAAAAATAAATTAACATCGTAAAATTTTTAAGTGATCAATTTATGTCAAAATATGATGTATAGTTGTCATCTTACCATTTCGAATGGCCTTATTGTTGCTTTGTATTTTGCTATGCTAGAGGCAAATAAGGACTTAAAACTTTCTCTTCCTCTTATTCATTATTTTTATAATGAAAATTTATTTTGACAGTTTTAAATGTTTCGAAATGTTTAGGTAGGTACTTTCATTTGTTGGGGTAACTAGTCATAAATATGTTTGATGAGGATTGTGGCTGCTTTTCCATCAAGCCATCAACTGCGTTATTAAGGTGATTTGTATCTTTCTCATAATAAATAATTACATGAACTACACATCTTTAATTTTTTTTTCCGAATTACACGTAGGTATCACGTACAATAAATTATAAATGACATGTTTTTAAAAGACATCGCCCCCTCATATTACAAACTCTTTATAAGATTGAGGATGCTTTATCATCACCTTATTGAATATGTCATAAATATTAAATAGTGCCCCTTACTAACAATGTATCTCTCAACATTGTTGATAAATAAAACAACGTATGAATATATTTTTTATTACAACACAATCACTTTAAAAATGGCTTTAGGTTACAATACGTTAGCGCCTTATCAATAAGTGGCATAAGAATTAAATCTAGTTTATCGTAAATTATTTTTTAATAAAATCTAAGAATCTTTACATTAGTTTAGTTCATTAACTCTAAAAACTTAAAATTACGTCCGTATATTGAATTATCCATCATGCATTTGAAGTTAAAATTAAGATGCTACATTATGACATACATTTCATAAGTATAAAAATACAGTATCAACATCGGTCTAGCGACCATTATGACGTTGTTGCTATTACAAAGGAGACAGGAATGTCACGCTAGTCACAGGAGCATCTTATGCAGCTAAGACTCAAGGAACTAGCAAAACAAGCTGCCATCCTCCTATTAGCCATACTAAACCGCGGCACGATTTCAAACACCAACTACAAATTCGGTTGCGGAAATTGGTTGATGAAACTTGAAATCAAAGGAAACACTCGACGTTAATCTATTTATAAATTGACTACAGTAAAATTCAATAATTTAATTACATTATAATACGTGTAGTCATGTTATTATCAATGGGCTCACAAGTCATAAATATGTTTGCTAAACACTGTGGCTGCTTTTCCATCAACTGCTATAAAGACAAATTTTATTTTTCTCATAATAATTACATGAACTGCAAATCTTTCAAATTTTAGCGAATTACACCTATCACTTACAATTACAAATCACATATTTCTAAAAGACATCGGCCCCTATAGTATGTACATACTACATAGTCTTTAAAATTGAGGATGTTCTGTGCCTCTTACTAACAATTGTATCTCACAATATTATGTTAAGAAGATAAGAATTAGATCTAGTTCATCGTAAATTACTTTTGAATGAAATCTAAAAACATTACATTAGTTTAATTCATTGTTAACTCTCAACATCTAGAATTACGTTCGTATATTAAATTTATCCATCAATCATTTGAAGTCAAAATTAAGATGCTACATTATGACATACATTTCATAAGTATTAAAATACAGTATCAATATCGGTGTAGCGACCTATATGGCTCACAAAAACCTCAATCACAGAGGTCAAACTGTACTGTAACTGTGTGTAAGACATTTTTTATTATTCCTATAACAATTACATGAACAGCTAATCTTTCAAATATTTCGCGAATTACATGTATCACTTACAATAATTACAAATCACATACGTATTTCTAAAAGACATCAGCCATATATACTACACTCTCTAAGATTGAGGATGTTTTATCATCACCATATTGACAATGTTATAAATACTAACGGGTGCCCCTTACTAAAAATTGTGTCTTACAATATTATGTTAATAAATTAAACAATGTATTAATATTTTTTATTACAACACAGTAATTTTCAAAAATGATACTACCAGTGCCAGATTAAACAGGTAGCAAGTGTAGGAATTGTTACGAGCCTCGTGCCTGACGGGGAACCGCGCATATTGGTGGTATAAGCCAAATAAAGTATTGAGGTATTGAATTGTTGCTTTATTACATTGTAGCCAAGAACCCATGGCAGATTAAGGACCCTTCCTTCAATTTGTTATGAACCCCACGCTTGCATAATCCGTCACTGGCGCTTAACGAGGAATCAATAGCATCAGAATTACATCTAGTTTATCCTAAATTACTTTTGAATAAAATCTAAAGCTTTACAATAGTTTAATTCATTAACTCTAAAAACTTAAAATTACGTTCGTATATTAAATTATCCATCAATCATTTGAAGTTAAAATTAAGATGCTACATTATGACATACATTTCATAAGTATTAATATACAGTATCAACATCGGTCTAGCGACCATTATGACTCACAAAAACCTCAATCCCACGAGGTTACTGGAGTGTATTTGTTATTGCTTTTGCAAAGGAGACAGGTATGTCACACTATTCAGAAATTGACTACAGTAAAAATCTGTGGCTTCATAACATTAGAATATGTGCCGCCATGTTATCATCAATACCGTATACAGTATTCGAAATATTCACTTTCATTTGTTGAGGTCAAGTTATAAATATGTTTGTTAAGGATTGTCAGCTTTTCAAACAACTATGCTATTAACACATTTTTTTTATTATTTCCATAATAATTACATGAACTGCAAATCTTTCAAATTTAACGAATTACACATATCATTTACAATTACAAATTATATTATATTTCTAAAAACATCAGCCACACACATTACAAACAATTTAAGATTGAGGATGTATTTTCATCACCTTATTAACAACGTGATAAATATAAAAGAGTGCCATTTAAAATTGTATCTTAAAATATTATGTAAATAAATAAAACATTGTTTGATTTTTTTTTTTATTACAACATATTCATTTTAAAAATGATATTACCAGTGCCAGATTAACCATCGCCTCGCAACTAAGGGAATACCGCGCATGAAGGTTTTACATGACAAATAAAAGTACTGAGGTATTGAATTGTTTCTTCATTATTTTATAGCCAAGAATCCATGCCAATTAATGACCCTTCCGAAGAATTTGCTACGAGCCCCACGCTTGCTTAATCCGTCACTGAGAATTACACGACGATACAGCGCTTAACGTCGAATCAATAGCATCAGAATCACATCTAGTTTATCCTAAATTACTTTTGAATAAAATCTAAAAATCTTTACATTAGTTTAATTCATTAACTCTAAAAACTTAAAATTACGTTCGTATATTGAATTATCCAACAATCATTTGAAGTTAACATTAAGATGCTACATACATTTCATAAGTATTAATATACAGTATCAACATCGGACTAGCGACCATTATGACGTTGTTGCTATTACAAAAGAGACAGGAATGTCACGCTAGTCACCGGAGCATCTTATGCAGCTAATACTCAAGGAACTAGCCAAACAGGCTGCCATCTTCTATTTAGCCATACTAACCCGCCGCACGATTAAAAAACACCAAATACAATTTCAGTTGCAGAAATAAGTTACACATTTCGTATTGATCAAACAATAAAATTTTTAAAATTATTTATTCAAATTTCGATAACTCATTAGATGATTGCATCTAATATTAGAAAACTAGATTTCTTATTGTAGAAAACTTGAAATCAAACGGAACAATCGATGTTAATCCATTAAGAAATTGACTACAGTAAAATTCAATAATTTCATAACACTATCAATTAAGTATTATCTATAATAAATTAACAGTTTGCTTCTTTAGCTACTTAGCTCACTTTAATCCCACCGTGACATTAAAACATTTTAAATTATACGAATGTAACAAATATTTTAATGTATTTCTATAAAATTTATTTCAAATAAAAAAATCGAAAAATGGATTTTTTAACATCATTAAAATCTAAGCGAAAATTATACACATGCAAACTATTAATCCAAATATGAGTCAGTAACTGTCTTAAAATTGTTGCCATTTTCGGCCATCACACGAATCATCGTAAACACGAACTGGTTACCACTTTTTTAGCACTGTAAGTATTGTCTTTACATTTAAATTACCGTCGTTTATTCACAAGTTTCAATCACTTTTTAATCTGGACGAAATATAAGAACCACTTTTGTACACTTATTTATTTTTTTTGTCTTTTTTCAAATACTTTCCGTGGGTGATACAGCAGTTGTTGCAAATATATGCCTCCAACTGCCCATTTTCGTCATAACGGGCTCCTCTTATATAAGGTACTAGCGCGCTGCTCGTAGCAGCGCGCTGTTGGTGCTCGTTATTACCGTTTGAATAATTGGTTCCATAAGAAGGCGGGAGTGCCGGTAGAGGTCGACGGTCGTATGTGGGGTTGAGGTTGAGGCCTTGGTTGTGGTGGGGGGAGTGGCTGCGGCTGGGGCTGAGGCGCTGACCTTGTTGGCGCCTCTTGGAAGTCTGCACCAAATGATAAAACATAATTTAAACAAACCATAAATAATAATTAGATACAACATTTAGTATATGTACAAAAACGGCGGCTTACCTGCCGTTGATGGTCCCAGGAACACTGTCTGGAACGTGACAGACTCCCAAATGGCGCGCCGCTACTCGGCTATCTCCCTTTCAAGCCCTCCCCCACCGGCCTTGTCCGAGATGCATGAGCGGGCAACAGAAGCGAATAACCTGCGCATAATCTTGAATAAGGGAAGCGTCAGAAAATTTTTGATTAATGTTCACAAAATAAAAATTTCAACAATGATATTTCTAACTACGTGTCGTGTGGAACTTGCTGCTACTGTGTATGTTTAATGTAGTGTCATTTTTAATGTGTAGCACTGCTACTATCAATGCTTGATATATGTCCAGCAAATTTATACACTGATCCATTCGAATGGAAGTTGTAATTGCTAGTTTGAGTAAGAGCATCTCAAGTTCATAAAAACAAACATTATGACTATATAACTATCAACGCGGAAGCTTGAAATTTGATGAAATTATTTCATTTATGTGAGGTGAGTAGTGCGGCATTGTTAATGCGGTAACAATGCCGAAATATTTTGTTTCTGTGGTAGAGGATCAACGCATGATACGTACTTTTCAATTTCTGGAGCGCAATGGACAAATTCATGACTCCAAAACTTGTAAATGGGGTTCTTGATAAGCTCGATAAATGTAATGAGCAGACCCCAGGGGTGTGGTCTGTTTACAATCAGCCGTTCGAGCAACATGCGTGTAATTTGTTCTTGCACCGCCTCCGAATTAGCTTCGGCGAATAAATATAGCAGGCAACACGAGAAATAGTGCGTGTGGCTATTCGGATATCGCAATTGATTCGCTATCGCATTCAGGAACAAATATCTGATGGCAAAAAAAGACAACATTGATGGTCATACTCTAAAAATTGCATCGTGTCTGATAATTTAATCGCATCAATGTTATAAAAAGTGGTATATAATTCGATATTTACCTGCCCTCATAGTCGAAATCGACAGTGAAGTTCTGAAAGATGTCCATATGTGCCGAGTGTGCGATTGTGGACATATTCGGAGTTTGACCCTTAGAACGAATGTATCCGATGGCCTGCGTGCCAACGTACAGCACTACCGCGTTCAATAGTTGGCTGTTGTACCGCCGTCCTGGCTCACTCGCAGCTGGATCGTCGCTGACCTAAAATAAAATAATCTTAATTAGTTGCGATGCAAAATAGTAATGTTTATAATTTTTAATAGATCTAGTTTTATTCTTTATTGATTCTTATACAGAGTGTATTCAGACCGTGATCAGTTGGATCACATACATTTTATACCTATGGTTATAAGGAAAACGTCATTTTTTTTATTTTTTGTCGGGATTTTCTTTAACGCCATGGGGTTTTTAATCATCTTGGCTATTACCTGCCTTAGTTTCCAATCACGGTCTGAATACAGCCTGTATATTACTTTAAATAGTCGAACCAAAAACTTTCTAACAAAAAATATTCAGAGACTGCTACATGATGGTGGTCAATACTCAATACTATCAATATAATATGTAATTGTGAGTAATAATTCAGATTTTAGTTGGTGTATACCTGCATATTGCTCCTCAGCTCAGACAGGAATGTAACAGGAGCACGCGCCTTCAGGTAGGCATCAAGATCCTTCTTGAACTGAGATGAAGGTATCATCATCGCATAATTTACGACTGCGCGAGGAGACAGGGTGATCTCAGCCAGCAGATCTACTTTCAGATTAGGGGTGAATGGATCTGGCAAGCGCATGTTTCGTGGAAACGCTGACAATATCAGATTCCTCATTTGTATGCAGTTCGGAGGTATTTCGTCACAGAAGCCATAATGGTAGTCGCATAGGAACTCGGGGAAGTCATGAAGTAAAACTAATAGCACTTTGAGCGTGCCCTTGTAAAGCGTCATGACTGGCGGCGCGAGCTCAGTGTTGCGCAAGAACGGGTCGAGGAATCTGAACAGGTCGATGAGCAGGGTCGAATACATGCCCCAGCCCTGAAAAATTAAATAATGTTAAATGCAATGCCCTTATCTTTTTATATTTGTGGCGTAAAATACCTGTTTCCAAGTAATTAATTAAAAGTTTATTGTAATATAATGGAATAAAAGTCTGCCAGTTATAATATCGCGACACAGCTCGGCTCAAAATTAATGCTTTCATTATAAGACAAGTAGATTTTTTACGCATACAAATCATCGCAAGCCAAATATAATTAAATTAGAGACAAACCTTCTGCTGTGGTGTAACGGCAAGAACTCGGTTGACGAAGGCGCGGTGAGCGACCACCTCCAACCAAGCGTAGCAGAAGCCGGGGGCGGCACCAGGCCTAATTATGCGGAGTGTATGGCAAAACGCGGTGAGAACCTGCCACAAAATTTATCACATTATAATATTTCATTATTAAAATAAAACATATATATGCCTACTTGAGACATGTAATTCGTATAAATAACAACCTGATAGTTCATAGATTCAAGAACTGGCTCAGCCATGTTCATGTCCAAGAAGAGGATAAGCAGCATGCGGTGGTAAGGGAGCTGTTGGAAGTTGAGACCATGCTCTTCATGATCCTGAAGTAGGCAGCCCGCGATGATGCCCAATATCTACAAAAACACGTAGACAAGCGTTATTAAATGAGAAAATTAATAAATTATTCTATTTATTACAATAACAAGTAAATCATTTACTTCGAAAACTAACCTTGTTTAAAAGATTCAACTTGGGTGTTGGATTGCCACTATCTGCAGTATTTTTAATGAGCAAAGAAACGAGTTTAATAAATGAGTCACACATGGAGTAGTATTTATCTCTCTTGGGCGCAACTGGTGGAGGATTCAGCCGGTCCTCATTCAACTGTTGGTACACATTCTCAATGCACATTTGAGTGGCGATTCTGAAGAAGCGGGTGATCATGTCGTCTGACTTGAGAATGCCATTCATGTTCATTCTATGCACATAAAGGTTAAAGTTCTGTGCCAGCTCAATTTCAGTCAGGGGACTGAGTAGAACATTCCTCCACTCGCGGAGGAGATTCTCAGTTTTCTCCTGAAGTCCAGGTGGGTCATCGTAATTTTGCGACTGTTGAATAAATTTATAGTAAGTCTCCATTATGAAAAAGTTTAATATTTTATTTTATGACTATTGTGTCAAATGAAATATGAGACAGTATAATGTTATTGGGGAAATTTCTAAAATAAACGCAAGAATGAAATGAGGAATGAAACCTATATAATAAATTTAGTTATTTTCGTAACCAATAAAATATACATCAAATATTGTTTTCAAGAAGAATATTACTATTCCTATATTTTTTTTACTATCTGAGTTTTTGTGAGGCTATAATATGACTATTGAATATATTTATTTTTTATAATTTTGCCATAGCTATGAAAGAACGATTAATTCCTGGTCTATTTCATCATAGCAGTAGAATTTTATGTACACTTACCCGTACTTGTAAAATACCAGAATGAATATGTGCAGTGGGTCCCAGGGGAGACCTTTCTCCCAGATACACGCTTGGATCCTGATTGACTCTCAACAATTCTACAAGAGATCCAAGACCCTCGGGAGGAGGTTGACGCGACATCGATAAAACTCTCATTAGAGTCTCACTTGTGTGGTACAAATCAGATTCATTCACAAACATATTGTTTCTATCGTCAACTAGGTATAACTGCACGAGTTGCATTGCAAATGCTACAGCCATGTAGTTGTTACCGTTGTCCATCATATGTGCGAGCGCAATATCATACTGCAACCAAAAACTCCATTAATGAAAAAAAATTAAAAAGAAAAATAATATATATATATGTATGACTATAGAACTCTTGATAGACATTTGAGGGAACTGACCTGAGGCACATTTACAAGGTGGTTTCTTATTAGACAGTCGACTGCTTCGATGTTGTATCGTAGCTCTTCGCGGCATTCAGTGATACAGCATGTGACCTGTTTGCTGGTCCACGCGTGACCATAAACCCTAGCATCCTCCATCAACTTCAATACACGCAGGTGGATGTCACGGTAGCGACTCATCATCTCAATGTGTTCATTGCTCACTGCCGGCTGTACTATGTGTCCGTCGAGTATACCTTCCACAGCCTAAATAACAGTAAATACAAGTTTCATTATCCATAGAATCAATCGGCTATAAAGAAAATTATAACGCAAAAGCTCACAAATATATTAGTACATTTATATTCACCTTTTGCAAGAGAGTGCAACCAGACACGATATCACGATTCCTCCTTGCTATAAACATGCACTCCAACAGAGCGTGCATATTAGCGGACTGCATAGTCAGAGAAGCCATACCAATTGAGTTAGCCAAGAACATTTCGGCAGATGTGATCAATGCTGTCATTTCATCTGCACCATGCAGTTGAGCGGGATTGATTACTTGGCTAAAGGTTAACTGTGGCATCGGTTCTTGAGCGGACGGCTTCGGAATGAATATCCCAGCATCTCTCACAGGCACAAAGCCAGGAATATTGCAGGCGAATTCATCGTAAACAGATATTTGCATGTCCAAAGGTCCACCAATACGCAATCGGACTCTTTCCGGAAGCCTGTCGTTCTGGTAAGATACCACAATCGGATCTAAATAACGCCTGCCTTCCTGACGGGCAATTTTTCTCACTTCGTAATCATTCATTAGCCGTTTGTCGAGTTCGGGTAATGCCTTCTCTACCGCAGTTTTCTGAATAAAAGCACACGCCAGCTCCATATTTTCGGTAGCAAGAACTGCAGCTGCACTTTCGATTATTTCCTTCTAGAAAAAATATAAATAATTAATACGATTCATGTAAACTTTATCAATACAGATAATATGTATAAATGGTAAAAAAAGCTACCTGTTGTTGGGTGGAAGGCATCAGAGCTGTGATGAAAGCTGTTTTCAAGTTGGCACTTATCGTGCTGATGATTTGTTCGCGGCAGGTGATCATGGCCATGCCTGCTGTCAAATTCCTCATCATATGATGCGCGCATGTTCGCATACGTACCTCGTCAGGATCAAGTGCAAAATCTTTTCTTATGATTTGTTCGCAAGTCGTCAAAGCGTATTTTATGGACCTGTCTACGACAGGATGTATCCACTCCTGGATCGAGCGCTCGATCGCTGGCTTAACAAACTGCTTTAAATGTGGATAATTCTGGAACAGTATGATGTGGGGATTGAAAGATATCTTCTGGCCAAAGGCTGACGTCGACGACACATTCACATCGAGGTAATTAAACCGCGGCTCGGGCAGGCCTAGTACGCCCATGAGATTAGGATCGGCGGGAACGAGAGTGCCGGCCGACATAGGTGCTGCGACTGCCATTTCTTCAGCAGGGATCATCGGTGGCGGCATCATTTGCATCTGTGGTGGCGGCACCATCGTCGGATTCACTGGCATCACAGTCGCCGCTTCTTTATTCGGTTTCGGCTGCGAGAGCTGGAACTCGATTAGCCGCAATTTCTCGGGATCTTTTAGATATAGTGTCGGCTTCAAATTAGCAATATCCAAGGAAAGATTCTTACAAAGCACTTCAATTTCAAACTTCAAATTCAATTTCAAGTCAGGCTCCTGATGAAGCTCTGCCAGAACGTTCATCAGAGCCATTGTCCAAGGGTTCGGAGGTTTAAAAACGACACTTTTTGCGCAAGATTCTAAAACTTTGGCGACGAAAGGCACAACGTATAGCAATTCCTGCTGACCTTTGTGATACGCTTCCAGTAAAAGAGCTTTCAAATCTAGATCCAAATGAAGTATCGGCTGATTGCGAGCTAAAGTCAGCATACCAAGCCAGTGACCAAGATTTTTAAGCAACGATCGATCCGAAAAATTAGCTATTCCTTTGTCGGAGCGCAGTAGCACTCTGATGTTGCGATACGTCTCTTTTGTTACCATTTTGTTTACTTCGCGAACTTTAAGAACATCAAGGAAATTAGAATACAAAGCGTGGAAATTGAGCTCTATGGAAGCTCTCTTCATGACCAAATATTGAGAAAGCCATGGGAAGTATTCTTCAGTAATAATTTCCTTGAGCTCTTCACATTTAGTTTGCAAATTCAATTGACTGAGGTTATTGAAAATGAATGCAGTCTTGTCCTGAATTGGTTCTGGAGGGGCGTTGATCTTTTCTTCCCGGTCAGTAGCCGTTAAAAGGGTGTCAATATTAGTAGCGTTAGCAATGGAAGGTCTGCTGCCCATACTTCCACCTGGACACATAGCCACTTTTGACATAACGGAAATCGCCGCCGGCGCGCAAACTACAGCTCTATAAGAAAAAAAAGTTCTTAATATCACCGACAAAATCAGATTGTGTAGCAAAAAAAATTCATGAATATATTCATAACATACCTGTATGGGGCTGTGACGTTGACAACTGCTGTCTGATTCAACATAGCGGCCAAACTTGCTGGCAGCACTGGTCCCTGTGGTTTATTTGGTGGCTCTTGACTTTGCAGACCATATTCTACATACTCAATTAAGTGAGGAGGAAATTCACTAAAATGTGGTATGGCCCTCACGTGCTCACAATATTTGTGGTAATCTTTGAGGCGAGATTTAAACCTATCCAGCGCCGCTATTCCAAAATAATACATTTTCGATCCTTCCGCCTTTCTCAAAGCATCAAGAACAAAACGTAAAGCAAGCCCTAGCGACACGTAACTCGGAACTAGCCCTTTTTCGATAATACCACCAAATAATTGTGCTGTTATGTGCAACTCTTTATCTGGGTATTGTGGGAAAAATTTATATTCCTCAAAGAGATTTCTTAGCATGCAAGAGAAAACTTCACGTTCTCTTTTATTTGGGGAATCTTGAAACTTTTTAAGCATTTCGAGAACCTCGTCTATAGACAAAGTCGGATGTGGAGGATGGTTGTAAATCCTTTGAAAATATCCGTTGGCCTCATCTTCTATTTCTTTAGCCACGTTATGCATAATTTCTGGGAAATGTATAGGGTCTGGTAATCTCGGTTTATCCATTAATGGTGCCGGCGCCATTCTTGCCAACGCACCAATGTTAGCTACGTTGGGATTATGTTGTATTGGCATCATTGCGAATGGACTGTTCGGTCCAGCGCCCATCAGTCTTACTGGAGATCCTGGGGTAGTGACTAACGGTCCAAGCGTGCCAGGCATAGCGAATGTGGCATTCGCAGGCGCGCCTAAACTCATATTAGCTACGTTAGGCGTCAAACTCGCGATAGGATCAACATGCTGAGTAAACAATTGTCCGCCAAGACCTGCTGGGTTGAAAGGGGTTTCCAACATTCTGGTATGAGGTCGTGCTATGCCTGGGACGGTAGGTCTCGTCTTACTCAATATTACAGTTTGGCAGGTGGCTATGACGTTGTATATTGCTTCTTGTAGCTCTAATTGCACGTTTGGTATACATAATTGCAGACAAGCCAACATTGTTGTAATAGTTTCTGGCGGCAACTGTGCGGCCTTTGGTAACGGCTCCTCGATGACTTTACCAATGACTTGTGGACAACGGCGCTGCAAAAATTTCACCATTGCCGAGACGAACGCTTCACCGTGGTCTCTTATTTTATCAGTTAACCATTTGTCCAATTTCAGATACTCGCGCCTGGACGCTAGACAAGCCAGATCAATGACGAATGGAAACGAGTGAAAATTTAAGAGTAGGGAAAGGGCTTTCAAATCTTGTGCCACATCCAGAATCCTCGAAAGTTTCGACTGATCACTCTCGCCACGGAGGTACCAATCCGCCATGGCATGCATAATAATAGGCTTTATATTAGGATTTTGTGTGTGCCATGCATGATGTAGAATGATGCCTGAATTAGGGTGGTTTCCCAAGAAAATTGGAATTAGTGTAGTTAATAATTCTTGCCTAAATACAGTGACAGGCGGACTAATTTGTAACAACGTCAATAGCAAGATGTCAGGACAGTGCTGAAGGGGCATCTTGAATAGTTCGTGTACTTGCAAGTAATAACCACGCTCGGCGGCATACATAAGAAATTCAACCAAATACATGCAACGCCATGTGCCTAATTCCTTGTTGTCTGCTTCAGGTGGTGACTTCAGTATATCAATTGATACCGTGTGAAGCGGGTGATCGGCAAAACTGAAGATGTCTGGATGTTTGAGTATGTTGCTGATAAGGCTCATTTGCCCATCTAGATTCGTCCATCTGCGACATATGTATTCAACAGGAAATATATTTGCTGGATATCCAGCGCTTTGTAAACCTAATCGAAGTATATTGAAGAGCACGCTCAATCCGGTTCTGTCCGGAACGAAGAAGTCTGGGTGGTCGAGCTGTAATATTACTTCTTTCCAATTGAGGCTTGTTGCAAGCTCTTTTAATGTCTGAACAAATACTTCAGCATTCCACTCGCCATGTGGATGCGCAGGATCCTTCTTATGGTCGAGACTCATCCAGAAGTTACCTGGTGTTTGTATATGGGGTCCCTCTTGTACGGGGTTATGGTATCTGATCATCATTGACATAATCCTCGCCACGTCCATGGCTGTCGGCTCTCGAGCTCCAAAATTTAACATATTGTTTTTGCATTCTTCAAGCGATGCAGTGAATGCGTAGCCAATTTCTCTAATGATATCCGCCAAAGACGTCTCCATCATGGCTGCGGCCATGTCGTCAGCCGTGGTCATCTCCTCTAGCGGAGTCTGTGTGTCGTCTGGGTACAACAGAGGCGCAAGTACAATAGGCACAACTTCTCGGGGAAAGTCAACCCTCAAGCGTTTTAAAAACAAATCCTTTGTAACTGCTGCCAATCTAAAATTTTCGTGAGCAAGACTAGCTAAAAGAGTTTGCAAAACTTCAGGGCTGCATTCCTGAAGTCCTGCACGCTCTACTTGATGTCCCCGTTCTGAAAAAAAGACAAAAGTTTTAATTTATGGAAACATTTTTTTTAATAGATATCCACAAGAACTGGAGACGTACCTGCGTCGAGGTAGCACTGCACAAGATCGAAAAATCTTTTCTTCAAATGTTGCTTCGCAAGTGTTACAATTTCACTTTTTGTTGAATTACGTCTCAACGCCAACGAAAAGGCAACATCCTCTGCTGTAGTTAATTTTAACAATCTTGATAAGCGATTGAGCAACGCATTTGTGGGTTTTAATACCTAAAATGAATAAGTTATGTGCTTATGACAGCTCTGCTGTAATGAATACTCTTTGCTAGAGATAGGCCACATTGAACAGATATTATAAATGTTCCGTTTTCGATAAAAAGATCGATCGATTCGATTGTATATGAAGATAAGATGTCAGGTTGAAACCATACAATAATATATTCATCACATTAATGATTTAAATGGTGCTGATTATTGGAATTGTTTTGAATGGTAGTTTGAAGTGAATAATAATTATTTTTAAATACCACTTGTAGTTTCACTTGTGTAATATATTAACATGAATTGGGGTTTTCATTCAATATATTTATAATCTTTGAAACATACCTTCTGAAGTGTCCGAGCAGGCTGGTCAACTGCCCGGCAAACAACCGTAGATTTGGCTGGATGGTTCAAAAGTGAAGTCAGATGTTGACCTAAAAGCGATGCATGTATACTGTTGTTACATGCAGAGCTTGGACGGTCACTGTCCCACAATGTTTTTGCAGCTTCAGTAAGCAGGCACCTCAAGAGTTGATTTTCTGCTTCCAGTCCATAAAGACTGACAAGCTGTAGGACCAAAACATTGAGATTAATACCTTGCAATAATTAAATCAATTGCAAATAATTTTATTGAAGATGCACAAGCATATACCGTCACAAAACTAATTATTATCACTCGATCACGAAATTAGTATGTACAACTTTTACTAATACACCCAATCATAATGACTACTTTAGTTAATAAAATACTATTAATATTTTGATGGTCATTATAGAACACAATTATTAGATAAAAAAATAAAAAAAAATGGTCAAATGATTTCGCACGGCACATACTTCGCGATTTGTAATGTCTTACTTCATTCAACATCTTGGTAATCAATAAATTTGACGCAAAGATAAACACAACACAATATAAGTTACGTTCGCTAGCTTAAGACAAAAACATAAAAAAAAATATGTAATTATATTAACCCAATATTTATTATATTACATATTTAATCAAACCTTTTTAATGAAATTTTAAGAAATTAAAAATTAAGTAGAACATCATTTGTAACAATCATTCATTCTAATAACTATTTGTTAGTATTTCTTTTATTATTTGTGTGGTTTAAATTTATGATTTCTGGTCCTTCGTTTCTTACTTAAATGTTAAACACCATTTAAATTCGAACTAATACACTAACTAAAATTGTTCCATAAGCTATTTGTATGCAATATTTTCTTATTTTTGCCTCAGAAACTTCGCGTCACAGTGGTATAAGGCACAATTTCCACTTTTTGTTGTCATTGCTGTAGTCATGGTACCGCCACGCTAAACGTATATGCAAATGCTTACTTACTAATTCAACTCAAATAACTTCAATAATTGTGGACACTAAGAAACAAAAATAAACATTTTTGTAATGAGTTGCGTGACTTTCCTTGTGAACTTTTGAATTGCTGTGAATAAACATCGCTACATTTACAATATCTTACAACATATAGAAAAGGTTTTAGTATCTATGTGGAGGAAATACCTAGTTTTTGCTAATATTGACATAATTTGTACTGGTCACACTGCTCACTATCCAATAAATGAATAGTTGATGAGGCATGACTGTAGCCTAACCGATCGATGTTTTATTTTCATTCAGATCAAACTCGAAACCTCTACCACGACTATAAATATTTGTTATAGTTTTGGTGCAAATCAATGGACCTACAGTCTTACTTCTTCCTCGATATTATCTTTAAAAGCACAATAAATGCATGACTTCATCAATTTATTGTTCCCTATGGCACGGTAATACTATCATACAGTATTTTAATCGTCTCGATCTCGGCATGCAGGCAGTCGCGAATGTGCCGCAGTGACGAACGGACGGTGTTGTTTTTTAAGCAATAACCGCGCGAATTTTATACAAAATAAGTGCGAGTGCCTATTTAATATGTATATGATAAGTATATAATATGGTTATATATTGTGCTGTATTTGGTTGCATGAAATCTTGCAATCAAAGAATAACATGCATTTTTATTGAATACTTCCTATTCCATTCACAAAATATTATGTGTTTAAATAAAAATGAAAAATATTTACAATCAAAAAAATAGATAGAAAGTCAAAGTAGGCAGATTTAATTAAAATTCTGCATAGTAGAGGATCCCACTAAGAACGTCCTTCACCCATCTGTTTAATGGATGAAAAGTATTTTATATCAAATTTAATATATTAAATAATAAATCGCGGATGGGTTGTCTAAAAAAATCCTGGCCAAGCTTTTATTAATTTAAAATTTAAAAATGTTTTTTTTTTTCAAACAATGCACTCATATGTTTAACCAATAAATTTAATGCCAACCGAAAGTATGAAGCCTATAGAATACGTAAAACTTGGGTTGGCTTTTTGTTTCCTGGCACAACTACTGGGTGGGCAGGTATAAAAAGTATGTCGAAACTAGTTATCTACAGCCATATGTTTAATAAAAAAAATATATATCAAAATAAGCGCTGTTTCATTGCAAATACGGTGATATAGGGTTGGCTGCAAAAAACCTGGCTTGAAAAACGGTTGCCGAGGTTTGAAAAGTGAAATTTTGATGCGAATGGAAACTTGCGACAAAGTTTCGCGCGCGATAAAAGAGAGTGCGCATGCTTTTTGTTCATGCAATAGAGAAGAATATGATTAAATAGTATTGTATGTGGCATTACAGCACATAATTGTTGAATGAAAATATGCTAGCGATAATATGCACATTTTTTTTTTATAAAAAAATCATTTACTAATTATTATTCCGTTTCTAATTCATCGGAAGTTCAATTTTGATCCTTGGATTCATAATCAGTTTCCGTCATTTCGATAATGTCTTGTATTTTTGAAGGCGTTTGGTCCCCAATAAATCCTGTTGGTTTTAAACAACCATCTCAATGCCAACCGCTGTTATCAGGCTTAAGTTTTATACATACATTCAGAGTATGTTGCATTAAGCCACATGGAATTGACAAAAATTGTTTTTAATTATTTTTTTTGTTGTAGGGATAAAGTAAACCCTCTCAAAGGTAGAGGAGGCCCGTACTCAGCAGTGGGACGTATATGGGTTGATGATGATGATGAAACTTATTTGAGTCAAAACTTTTGATTTTTTTTTTTTAACTGTTCGCTATCTTCTTTCGCAGCATAATTTTTCATAAAAATACGATTTCTTGTATCATTCACCCCGGTGCACTTATTCACGCCATACATTTTTGCAGTGAACTCTTCAACAACATCCATTTTTCCTCATTGAAAATAGCAGCTTCAGTAGTTATTGATGCAATAATTGTTTGCTACTTCTCATTCTTCGAAAATATTGTAAATGGTCTAATTTTTTCTTTATTGCAAAATGATGCCGTGGTAACACAACCGTGTTGGTGATGTTGCTTCTTAGTCGCTTAACTAGCTCGCCAGATCACAGATTGTGAAATTTTGTGTATATTTTCACTGTATTGATTACCTAAAGCAGTCACTTTTTATAATAATGTGGTATGATAACCAAAAAATGGAGCGATGCTTTAGTTAGCTCAACTTAATTGTTCTTTTTTTACGAAAACCTAACCTTAATGTGCAATTTGTGAAAGTTATATCGTTAAAGTCAATTAAGGAAGACACATAAGGACACTCCAATTTTATTTATTTGTATAGATGGTATACTAACTACAACCTAATGTTAAGTTAAAGCATTTACTAGTGTATCGCTATCCTTCTCTATTGCGTGAACAAAAAGCATGCGCACTCGCTTTTATCGCGTGGGAAACTTTATCGCAAGTTTCCATTCGCATAAAAATTTCACTTTTCAAATCTCGGCAACCGTTTTTCAAGCCAGGTTTTTTGCAGCCAACCCTATATCACCGTATTTGCAATGAAACAGCGCTTATTTTGATATATATTTTTTTTATTAAACAAATGGGTGTAGATAACTAGTTTCGACATACTTTTTATACCTGCCAACCCAGTAGTTGTGCCAGGAAACAAATAGCCAACCCAAGTTTTGCGTATTCTATAGGCTTCATACTTTCGGTTGGCATTAAATTTATTGGTTAAACATATGAGTGCACTATTTGAAAAAAAATCATTTTTAAATTTTAAATTAATAATAGCTTGGCCAGGATTTTTTTAGACAACCCATCCGTGGTATATTATTTAATATATTAAATTTGATATAAAATACTTTTCATCCATTAAGGTATCCATTCAGGGTATTCTGGTCTAGAAATTTGAAAAAATCCATTTTATTTTTTTTGCATATTTTCAAAGTTTAGACCCTTAAAAATATGCCATTAAATGATTTTTTCAAAATTCGAATTATTTTCGGAGATACAGTGGATTTTGTGACGCAGCATCTAAGCCGGCCCATCGGAGCGAATCACACAGTAAACAGTGGCGGTTGCCGAACGACTTGAGCACTCGTTCTTCCCGAGAATTCATTTGTTTTCGACATAAGCCTTCATATATATTCTATATATATATCTTTTTACTTCTATATATACGTGCGCGGGGGAGCTGTAGTCGTCCAGATAGGAACAAGAAGAAACGATTTTCATCAAATCAATTTACCGTTGAAAAAGATTGTAGTTATACGAGTGCTTCAAGGCAGAACAGCTCGATCAGCAGATAGAACTTCGTAAAACATCGAATATGAGGTAGAAGAAGGCCCAATGTATGGATCTGGGATCGCTGATTAATCCAAAGTGAGTATTAAATATTAATATACGAGTTATTCTACTGGAATTGTTTCTCAAACTTTAAACGCGTTTTTCTCGAAACTATTTTTTTTGAAGTGGTTGACATGATATCTCAAGTTCTACCCAACCGATTTCTTTGAAATTTGGTAGGAATCTTCTTTATATATCTCTCTATCGCGTCTGCCTTGGATTTAAAAAAAATCAATTTGATGTATTTTAAAAAAAATCGAAAATGTCAAAAAGAAGGGGTAAAAAATAATTGATATTTCATGTCGACGCCATTTAGTGAATTTTTGTTTTTTTTTTGTTGGCTAAGGTCAACGCGATAGCGACATCTTTACAGATTATAATTTTTTCAATTTTTTTTGTTTCAGATCACTACAAGGGCTGGAATCATGTCAACCAGGGTGCACCATTTTTTTGTAGCTACCACTTCACCGGCTTGTGATTTGGCCAATTTATAATATTTTTTTTTTTTTTTATTTCTTTTTATGTTCTTGAAACGTCAATGAACATCATATAAAAAAACGTATAGTAAAAATGTTTTTCATTGTTTTTTTATGTTAGTTTGAAAAATGCCTAAAATTTAGGCTTCTAGACCAGAATACCCCCTTAAACAGATGGGTGAAGGTCGTTCTTAGTGGGATCTTAGACTAGCAGGTTCGCAACCCTATCGCATGTTTCTGTACCGCGCGGCTGTAGGTATTTATTTCAAAAATGCGGCCGAGTTAATTTTAACTCATACATTATTTAATGTATGATAGTATTACCGTGCCTATGGCATGATTATTATTATTTGAATTATAAATCAAAAGGTCATGTTGTGTAACTCAGGAAAACATGAACAAAGCAATATTATTTACAAGCTAAATGTAAATGATTTTATCAAGAAAATGCTACTTCTTCATCATCATCATCAGCCCATATACGTCCCACTGCGGGGCATGGGCCTCCCCTGCAATTGAGAGGGTTTAGGCCTTAGTCCACCACGCTGGCCTAGTGCGGGTTGGCGGACTACACACCTAAGAAATTCCTAAGAACTTTTTTAGGTGTGCAGGTTTCATCACGATGTTTTCCTTCACCGTTAAAGCAAGTGATAATTCATTGTGAATACACACATAACTCCGAAAAGTCAGATGTGTGCCTGGGGTTTGAACCCACAGACAGAATTTAAACAGAATCAACAAGAGATAAAAAAATTAAATAAGGAATACTTTTATTTCAATATTTTGAATCCAACTCCAAGTGAATCAAATTCAACAGTATCTATCAACTATTAATCTTAAACCAACTGATCTTTTTATTATATGCTTTATATTAGCTTCATACATATGTTAGTAACAGAATCTTTGAACATGATTTTGACCCCCTTCAAAACATTGGATTAACTCGAAATTTGGCATACTTATTAAGGGCCAATGACAATTCAATATTCTAAATAGTTTGACCCGTTATCTTTACTAGGATAATCAGGATTGACTTTTTGTTTACCTGAGACCTGGAGTGTCTGCATGGAATCAATAGTTATATATAAATATATATAACTATAATAAAATTATTGACATATATGAATAGTAGGATTATGATTTTGATAATATCTTAAAAAGCACCCCACTTTTTTTACAATATAATATATTTTTTTACACTACTTTTTATTCAAATTTATTAAAAGTTATTTTCTATTTTTTAGTTGGATTTTCTATAAAAGTGTGTTTTTAGTTTCTTTAAACTATTATTTATTTTTGTACAAGATCAATAAATTGACAAAACCTGATGGTAAGCACAATGCTCATTGGAATATAACTATTATTATCAGTAATGTAAAAGAAGATACCTGTCAATGGAATCAAGAAGGATTGGATTTTTATAATGACAATGTTGATTTCATTAAATATTGGATGTAACATGCATAGTTATAAATATATACAACAAACAACAAGTATCAAAAAACATTTGTTTCCTAAATACTTGAATAATTAGGCAACAATTTTTGATATTACATTCATTATAATTTAATTTAGAACAATGTCCTTTGCAGCTATTAATATAAATGTAACTATTATTATTTAAAAACATAAACAAAAGTCAACCTACCTGGTCTTTTCATGGAGAGTTTAGAAATTTAGCTGAAATGTTTGATAAACCTCTCTAACATTCGACTAATAAGTATTGGGTTAAATTATGAGTTTATTTGACACCATCAATCTATAGTGTTGAGTTTCACAGACTGAACACTGTACATTGATAGTTATAATTTCTTATAATTAAAACTTCACATCACTTGATATGGGTACAATATAAAATTTTCTTATGAAAATTCTGTTATAAAAAGTAACTAATATAGTAGATTGTATATGTACATACAAGTACTATTAAGTAATTATACATTATAAAGCTGAAGAGTTTGTTTGCATGATTGAATGGTTTAATTTCAGGAAGTACTGGTTCAAATAAATAAAAAATTGGAAAATTGGCAATTCAACAGATAGTTCATATATTGAGAAAAACTACTACCATGCTAATACCAATAGAAGCACAGTAGGAATAAAAAACAGGAGTGGTTTAAGAAGCATTGGAGTAGCAACTCCATGTGCAAATATGGACAACAGGTAGTTGTAAATAAAAACCCATTAATAAATTTTAATTCAGCTATGACTTACCTATGAGATAATTACCAAGGTTGTACAAATTGTACATTCAATCAAATAATCATTTTGGCTACTTCAAGTAAATTATCATTCCAATACTTTGCAGAATAAATGCAGAGGTTTTACTTACAACTTAAAACTTTTTCTTTGCAACATTTTAAAGAAAGTGAACATATTGCATACTATGTAAAAAGCAAGTAGTTGCAGGAATAGTTTATAAATTTGCAAATGGACAATGACTGGACTAAATGGATGACTTCATATTATTATAGTGACATCAGTATTAGAAAATATTTCATATCATGTTATTAAAATCAGTTAATCCTAAAACATTGCCTAATGATTATATTAGAAAAGCAGGTAGAAGTAAATGTTTCATATTATCAAGTGTGTTTAAAGAACAAATGTAGGGAGCGGAAAACGTAGGATTTGCATAAGGTGGCCAAATAAAATATATACTTACAACATAACACTCAACAAATTCATCAAAATTTATATTTATAAATTGTAGATAAAATGAAACAAATATTATTTTAAGGTTTTTTTTAAGTCAATGAAATGATAAAATACATAAAAGTAATTATCAAAAAACTGTAAGAATCAATCATAATGACCACTGTAATTGTTATAACAAAATATCTAATTTTCTAAGTTGTGAATATTTCTTGTCCCTCATCAAATTTGAAAATGAGCCTGAAAAATGGAAATAGGCTTGCCCTCTATTATGCGAACCTGATACATACATGGTGAAAAGGGGGTGCAGAAATGCACTTCTGCCTACCCCATCAGGGAATACAGGTGTGAGGATATGATACATGTATGTATGTATGTATGTATCAGGTAGGAAAATTATTGTTGAAGATGTTTACTAACCTTGACAAAGATACCCTACATCTGCAATGCAGTAAACAGTGTAATTCTGTAGAAAAAAATGTAAGGTTCAACATACATTGTGACAGAATATACACTTGCATATGTTCTTGAGAGTTATACTGACCAATAATTAACACTTACAAGGACAATCTGCAGCCAAAGAGAAATTGTTTGCATATACTTGCATAAGCAACAACATGAAAGCTTACATATTAGATGCTTTGATATACTTATTTCTAAAAGTAATTGCTATGTATTATGCTTTCATGGGTGTCTACAAAAATGATAGAAATGTTCCCTAATGATATTTGAATTTGACTCAAGAATATTTGGGCATACAGCCATTAACCACTGTGATCACTGTAAGGTGTGACATCAATTCAGTATATTGTGAAACCATTCCTTTATAGTCAGCCAGACTGGTCACTGTGTGAAATGGAATGAAATCCAGTTTATTATTGTCCAACATTCATGTCATATCATTTCTGGAGGCATATGATTA
Source organism: Hemaris fuciformis (assembly GCA_907164795.1). Lineage (NCBI taxonomy): Eukaryota > Metazoa > Arthropoda > Insecta > Lepidoptera > Sphingidae > Hemaris > Hemaris fuciformis. The sequence continues at coordinate 17,036,819 of OU015431.1, read as the reverse complement.
CATAATCAACTATAACTGAGAGCACCTTACCACAAAAAGCCCATGCTCAAAATTCAAAAATGGAGACTATTAATAATGACATATAGTCTCAATGTATTATGGAATACAAACTTCAACATGTTCACCAAAGCCTACATAAATGCTAGAAAATAAATTCTTAATTTTGTACACAAATTTACCATGAATGAAAATATTTTAAAACATTTGGTTCATGGCAATAGGCCTAGCAACTAAATTTAAATTTTGATTTTGATAAGTCAAACCTTCCTAAGAATGAAAGCTCTATGTCTATTTTATTCTTGGAACAGATAATAATTATAGTAGGTTATGAAATAAGAATATAAGATAAGTATAATGCAAACAATACTTTTTCTTTTAGTTTTACCTATGTAATCAATCAAGATAGTAATATCCTAATAATTGCAATTTACAAAGACTTAATTAATTAAGACAAAAAAATAAGTATAGTTATTTTATTGATAAAATGCAACAAATATGTTTAATACATAAGGCTTAACTATATTAATTATTTATCAGCATAAAATTAATACCATTACCAATTGGGTGATTAGAAGAAAAGAAATCTTAATTTTTAAGTCTTGTCGAATTTAACATACGGTAACCGTAAAATAAACTTACCGAATATTATGTTATTAGTCTTGTCTGATTATTTTAGATATATCTAGAAGACATACAACAAATATAACCATCGAATTGATGAGTTTGTGGTATAAAGAACCCATTCAAGCAAACAATAAGTAATTGAAGAAAAAATCGGCACGCAGGCAAAGTGCGTCACCACCTCGAACCGCGGCCATTAGCTGACGATACGCTTCGCTTCACCTCCGTAACGCAATAAATCACACGCAAAGCAACAACTTACAAGAAGAATAGACACAACAAATGATCAATACAGCAACAGCCAGCTACTAAAAACCGTTTATGGGTCGTTTGGTACGGACAATATGGCGACATCGAAAAACAAAGAATGGTAAGCCGTAAAGTGGCCGCATCTCACCTGACTCAACTCCTGACTCGTCTGCTTAAAATTCTTCTTGCTTAAATTTACAACAAGATAGTTAATCTGTGATAAGCTAAACGTTAAAGAGTCCAGGTTCATAGTTCCATTAATACATAAACGAAAGCTTCAAACACGTTTGAAGCTTTCTCGATTTTTGACGGATTACTACAGTAAACGTATGTTGTTTTACAGTTTTTTCGCAAAATAACAATAAACCTAAGCCCAACATCACCAAATCTATTGTTCACTTCATTAAAATCAACATAATTTTAGCCCACTCTAAAATTTGTATGGTAAAATCTGCACGCGATGACGAAGGCACACGCTCTCTCACTATATGATCGCAAAGAAATATTTGCAAATGGTGTTGCCGCTTCAGAAATCAGGAATGACTTTACAAAAATTGACAATACATTACATTTTAAATCTAGGAACTCTACCAGACTCTACAGTAAGTATATATATAACACGAACATTACAGTTCAAAACATGATACCAGTATAATTATATGTATTCCTTATCTATCTTCATTTCCCTTTCAATTTGTATTTGCCCACACAATTACGAAAAAAGGCAAGATTCGTTCAAGATAACGAACTATATTTAGATACTGCCTTTTTTCTTGACCTACAGTGATTTAATGATTTAAAATGAACGTATTATCTTTTTATGAAATACAATAATACTTTGTTTTTATTAGATTAGTTTTGATTTGAAAAATTAAATACAATAAAGAAAAGGAAATAAGGTAACATCAATATTTTTTTTGCTGTGTTTATTTACCTCGCAACTAATGGTAATACCTAAACACGCTAAAACGGGGTTATTAAAAAACGAACAAAAATGACTGTGTGGCGTATTCTTATAACATACATAAACTTCTAAGTCTTAAATTTCGTCTGTAGATAACTAATTATAATGTTTTTTTTTACACTACTCTACTGTATTTTTTTATGTACCGTAAAATGTGGTGAATAGGGATTGAGGGGTGAATAGGGAAAAAAATGGGGAAAAGATTTCAACGCTTAAAATTACTTCTACTTACTTACAAACAGGGTTGGGCAGTATTTGAATTACTTGTAATTGAAATACGTAATTGAAATACAAATACGTATTTTGTATTTGTATTTTAATTACTTTCTTAAAATGTAATTTGTAATTTGTATTTCAAATACGTGAAGCGAAGTATTTTGTAATTAGTATTTCAAATACTCGAGGCTTCAAAATACATTTATTAAAATACATTCAGCCTTCATTTAGTATTAAGTTTGTGCTCATCAGGACCTGCAATAACTAAACAAAAACCGCCTTAAAAAAAACTATTCCAAAACAAATAAATATGCATTATTTTGTATTTTGTATTTCAATTAAAAATAGCTAAAATACTGTATTTTGTATTTCAAATACCTTACTTAAATGTATTTTGTATTTCGTATTTTAATTACTTGCGATACATTATTTTGTAATTTGTATTTCAATTAAAGCAAAGCATGTATTTTGCCCAGCCCTGCTTACAAATTATTATTATTTTTTGTACTATAATAGTAGAATGCCGAAACTTTTTATGGCACCACTTAACAAGCATGACATTAGCCGCAAACTATAAAAAAAATGTATTTTAACATAGCATTTCGTAACTGAAACTTTTTTGGTGTGACAAACTTTGGATTTTATATTTTTTCCTTTGTTCTACTGCTTTGATAACGTGTACCCTTTATAATTTAGTGTCTGTCAATGTATTGTATACATTGGAGGTAAGTGTCAGTTGTTCATTAATTTTAATGCTTTTTGATAAATTAGAAAGGCATGAAAATTTGATCTTTTTTGGGGTGAATGGGAACGTTTCATGTACGAATAGAGACGAAAGAGGGGTTAATTGGGATGAGAATAAATTGAATTGGGACCACTGATGTATTAATAGGTACACGTTAGTAGGGTTGGCACTTAACAGTTAACAATTTTTTTGTGCATAAAAAATTTTTTTATTACCTAATAATGACTTGACTTTCAAGAAACTATGATCATCATCATCATCATCAGCCAATATACGTCCCACTGCTGGAAACGGGCCTCCTCTACCATTGAGAGGGTTTAGGCCTTAGTCCACCACGCTGGCCTAGTGCGGGTTGGCGGACTACACACCTAAGAAATTCCTAAGAACTTTTTTTAGGTGTGCAGGTTTTATCACGATGTTTTCCTTCACCGGTAAAGTACGTGATAATTCATTGTGAATACACACATAACTTCGAAAAGTCAGAGGTGTGTGCCTGGGGTTTGAACCCGCGACCGTCGGGATTCTCGACCGCGTGCCCAAACCTCGAGGCCATAACTTTTTTTGGATTTTCGTCAATGTTTAGAGTGATGAGGAAGGTTAGATTTAGATGTATAATTAATATTGATTTTGTGCAAAATTAGCTTAAATAACAGTGATAGTTGGCTACTGGAAAAACGTGGTTTATTGGTACGAATAACTTTATAAAACCGGTTTAAATAACTTTAAATAAATATTTTTGATTTGATATGTTCACAAATATTAATTATAAATGTAAAAATTACTATTTGATTTTAATTATAAAAATAAACTATAAAAAGTTATGAGTACATTTTATTACATCATCAGATAATAAAATAACAGAAAATAAATGGAAATTGTTTATTACAAGTAAGAAGTATCAGCCCTGGTGAATTTCCCTATTGACACTATTTTCGTCCCTATTAACCCCAGTTTCCGGGTGAATAGGGATAACATATATTTTTTACGTTTTTGCGAAAATCAGAATGCTAATTGTATAGTTTTCCATTTAATCATAAAGGTACCAGTAAGACTCAATAATTATTACCTTGAGATAACGATTTATCCATAGAAATGTGTTTGAAAATTGTTCATTAAGTTAGGATTTGTCCCTATTCACCACATTTTACGGTACCCATAACTTTCGGTTGTGTTTTACAAACATAGGTAATGTTATTGATTTAGAACTTACCTATAAACATTATAGAAGCTTTGAATTTCTTTCATCCAAATTATTTCAATTTAGATTGGGATACGATATTTCAACTTTTATCCATTTTTGTTATAAAATATTGATGATTTTATCTATTATTTATTTAGGAAAAAACATCATCAATGCAGAAATAAAATAACAGAAATATAAAAAAAGCAAGATGACATTCACGATAGTACCAATTACGTCGGTGTTCTCTTATCAACGGCCAAAGAATATTTAGTTAGACTTAGCCGTAAGAAAAAAATGACAGATGAATTAGGGATGTGGTTCGAATTACAAAAATGAATGAAAATCAATAGGAGTTTAATCGATTTTGGACAATTATTTGATATTTTTATGATGACCATGTTAATAATAAAATATTGAAGATTTATTGAAAATATGGATATATATAGTAGCAAGTCTTGATTGACTTACCTTAATTGTATTTCACTATCCCCTTATTTTGGGGCTCATAAAAATCCAATAAGCCATGTTTTATTGGCAGCCTATTGAAAATTAAATATTGAAATTAATTATGAAAGCTATATTTAACTTGAGTTAAATAAGAATAGAGTGTAATAGAGTGTAATAATAGCTAAAGAGTATAATTGTGTTTTATCTATATTACAAGCTTTAATACTCTAATACCTGTATCCTATAGCCTTGTTAATAAAAAATTGGTTGGCATATTATTTCTAGAATATGTAATGCTACTGGAAGTTTGTTAATTGTCCACTTTGACCATTTTGTACCATTTGGACAAAGGCCGTACCCTCAAATTAAATACTGGGAACTTCCGATCACACATACGCCGTGAGGCCAAAGAGGTAGTAAAGAGAAATTAATCTCTTTTTTTAGATTTATTTAATATCACCCGTAGTCCGTAAATCAAGACTTGAAACCGCTTCACAACCTGTAACGTCTTTTGTACTGCATTCAATGTTTGGGTTTTTAAACATAATAGTTTTCAAGCTTTTGGATTTAGCTGCCTTTAAAATTTATGTCTACAAATTCTTGCTCTGAAAGTCTTTCTTAACAAAGTAAAAGCTGTTGCTTTTAGAGCTGTTGCAAGATTCCTTTACTCTTCACATTGGTTTTCTGTGCGACACTGGTGCTATCGACCTACCGTAGACCTGGCCCAGTTTTATCTGACTAGGGCGTACATCTTTTTAATCCTCTTAGATTACTAGCTATACATTATTATTTCGTTTCATTTTCTTAGCTTCGCTATTCGACACATCGCTATCATCAGGTCACATGTTACTGCTGAGCACATGATGCACTGGCTTATTCACGTTGCTTTTATTCACCATTATAGTACGTGATAATTCATACCGAACACACTCGTAACTCCGAAAATTCAGAGGTGTATTTTATGATTGAAATAATATTTTGACTCGACCTCATTCAAATCTCGAGAGCGGATTATTCAGGACGCCTAAACTAGGCGATTTCATCGGTCACTTAAAAAAATTCGTAGTGCAGAGTCCTAATTAATTGATTAAATTTTTTCGACAACTTGTTTGGTTTAATGTTGATACTTGGTCATCATCATCTCCTTGCCCTGTTCCCAATTTCATTTGGGGTCGGCGCAGTATGTTTTATCCTTCCACACATCCCTATCAGCCGTCATGTCTGCATTCACCCCTTTTTCTTTCATATCTTCAGTAACGCACTCCATCCATCTTTTCTTTAGCCTTCCTCTGCTCGCCCATCCATCAACTTTCATATCCATCACCTTTTTACCTACGTATGATTCATCCCTCCTCATAACATGCCCATACCACGACAGACGGTTTCCTTTCAGCTTTTCTATCACAGGAGCTACTTTCAGACTTCCTCTAACGTATTCATTCCTCACTCTGTCAAGCCGTGTTATACGACACATCCATCGCAACATTCGCATTTCAGCTGCATGCAGTCGTCTTTCGTCCGTCTTCTTCGTAGCCCAACACTCCGAACCATACAGTACGACAGGTCTTATTATGGACTTGTATATTCTGCCCTTCAATTTGAGGGGCATTCTGGGGTCACATATTGTGGATGAGACCTATCGCCATTTCATCCACTCTGAGTTGATTCTGTGCCTTATGTCCCGGTCTATATCTCCGTCGCTTTGCAAAAGTGACCCGAGGTAGCGAAATTCGGAACAAACCGGTATCGACATTCCATCGAGTGTGACGGACACAGAACTTGAAAGACCGCCATAGTCGCAAAACATATATTGTGATTTGGTTTTGCTGACTTTAAGGCCAACATTTCCAAGTCTATGCCGCCACACTTCCAGTTTGTTCTGCACCTCGTGGCCACTTTCTGACACCAGCACGATGTCATCAGCAAACAGCATGCACCAGGGGGCCTCTTCCTGTATACCTGCCGTAACAGCATCCATAATCAACAGGAAAAGGTAAGGGCTAAGAGCCAACCCTTGGTGCACACCAACAGCGACATCGAAACTGGCGGTAAGACCAGCTGCTGTCCGGACTTGAGTACTGCATTTACAATACATGGCTCGAATCAACTGCAGGTACTTCTCAGGCACACATTTCTTCTTAAGGGCCCACCATACAACTTCACGTGGAACCCGATCATAAGCCTTTTCGAGGTCAATGAATGCCATATGCAAGTTTTTATGTGCCCTTCTGTATTTTTCGCATAACTGGCGAATTGCAAAAATGGCATCCACTGTCCTACGGCCAGGCATAAAACCGAACTGGTTCCGTGAGACCTCACACTCCTCTCGCAGGCGTCGCTCAATTATTCTCTCCCATACTTTCATAGTGTGTGACATTTACTTTATTCCCCGATAATTGTTACAATTTTGCACGTCCCCCTTGTTTTTAAAAATGGGCACCAAATAACTGTTGCACCATTCATCGGGTATCGCATTGTCTAGTAACAGCTTATTGAAGAATAAAGTCAGCCACTTCCACCCATCTGCTTGCATAACCTTCCATACTTCTACTGGTATTCCATCTGGTCCAACCGCCTTTCCATTCTTCATTCCACTCACAGCTTTCTTCACTTCATCTACACTAATTTCTCCTACTAACCCCACGTTCACTGGTATATCCTCAAGCAGTCTCTCCCAATCATTCTCTTCATTCATTAGCTTTTCAAAATAGGTTCTCCACCTATTTTTGATTCTTTCATCATCGGTCAATATTTCTCCCATTTCATCCCTTATACACTTCATATGCGTCACGTCCTTCGCCTTTCGTTCCCTAGCTTTAGCCAGCCGGTAAATACGTTTCTGTCCCTCAGGGCTTTCCAGAGACTTGTACAATATGTCCTGTGCCTTTGCCCTGGCGACAGCCACGGCTTTCTTAGCTTTTCTCTTACACTCATCATAATCAATTTTCTTTCGTTCTTTCTCACTGACATTTCCCACTTCTTCACGCTGCCATTCCTTAAATTTTTGTTTCTTTTCCTTGAGCACACTCTGTACATCATTCGTCCACCACCATGTATCCTTCTCTCTCATGTATTTCCCTTTTGACTCTCCTAACACTTCCCTTCCCACTTTTCTTACGCAATTACTCATCTCCTTCCAACAGTCATTCACATTCTGGGGCTGCATATCACCCATCTTAATTATATCTTCTGCCATTCGTATCTTAAATTCTTCTGCACAATCATTCTTCTTCAACAAATGCCATTTTATTTTGGAGGGTGGTCGCGCATGGGATTTACCTACTTCGACCACGATTTTGGTGTCCAATACCAAAAAGCGGTGCTGGGACACTAATTCCTCGCCAGGGCACACTTTACAGTCCTTCACGTACTTGAGACTGTTGCGTCTGAGGAGGAAGTAGTCAATTTGGGTGTTATGGTAATGTTGATACTTGGTAATAAGCAAAAATTTCTGCCAACCATCACAGATAAGGCAATGTTGAAGAACCGGTGGCTGCCGCTGGTGATAATCGTGATAATGAGTTCAAAGGATCAATTCATTCGAAAAAACTTCAACATCACTTTTAGAAATCATAATCGATTGTAATTCAAAGCCAAGTATCGAGATATCCAATCCAGGATACCTAACTTGCCGAAGCCGAACCTCGCGGCAACGCTCGCATGTCAAAATTGTCAAATAGATCAAAAGCGCGGGAACTTCAACAAGAAAAGGCGCAATTTTTAAAGATTATTGGAAAAGGGCGGGAAGTGTTCGGATTGGGAGGCGCGTTTTTTGTTTTTCTCACATATAATTTTTATTTTTTTCTTTATAATGGTGAACGGGGGATTAAGTGATGCTTGTCGGTGTTGTGTGTGGTGTGTTTGATTTAGTTTTCCCTTTTTTCTTCCCTGTCTCGCTGTATCTGGTAAGTCTTTTTTGGTGATTGTTGGCGAGAGGATGGAGGAGCCTCCTGATCCAGGAGGAACGGTCCCACCGATGCGGTGGGATGGGGAAGGGGAGGTGAGGGGTGAATTGGATACGCTGTGTGCAATATCGACAAGTGGTGCTTGATTCTCTGTTCACTATTGTAGTGAAGGGATTAAGGGTTGTAATGTGGGAGGGACGGGGGGCGCGCCTTTCAGTTTGGGAATTTCCCGCCCTTTTTCTTTCATCATCATCATTATTCATTATACCTACATGAAATTAAATTACTGAAGACTTGGCAGCATGGTCTTCGACCTTAGCCGGTTCCTTGCGGAACGAAAAAAAAAAATTAAATTATTAAAAATATTTATTGAAATTTGAAAATAATTTTTAAAAACAGTAAAAGTTTGTACGTATCCTATATTGGAAGAGAAAAAAAAAGCAAATTATCATTGTCCAGGATGGGGGGGACAAAGAAACGGAAGAAACGTGATGGGCCCGAGAAGGACGAGGCGGATTGATCCGATTCTTCGTCACATAAATCCGTCGATGCAGTAGATAAGTATCAGACATTTCAAGTAGGTAGGTACCGAATTATCAAAGATCGTATGTAGAAAATGGGGGCAATTATGAATACATTGTATTCTTAGAAAGCACTGAAAATAGCAAACCTCTTGGGGACCGAGATATGATGTTTCTTTCAAATAATTTGAAAATATATAATAAAGGAATTATACACTTAGTACGTATGAATAAATATAAGGTGGGCGTTATTTTTGACAGTGCAGGTATGGCAAATGCTGCAAATTCTAATAAAAAAAATCTAGATTTAAACAAACTTAAAGCTAGTAGTATTTCGGCTGCCGCTGCTGAAACTACTGGTGTCATACTATATGTTCCCACTGATTTATCTAATGAACAAATCTATACCGCACTCACTAGCACAAAAAATATTATTTCTATTCGTAGAATAATGCGGGGAGTTGAGAACGACGACTTCAACTTTCAACTACAACCCACAAAAACTGTATGTATTACATTTTCGTGTCCAAGTCTACCAGACAGTGTAGACCTAAATAGTTGGCGTTTTAAGATCACACCATATATCCCTCCGGTCAAACAGTGCCTATGTTGCCTAAGATGGGCACATAGCAAAATATTGTAAAAATTCAGAGGAATGTTCAATCTGTGCTGAGAGTCATAATTTTAGGAGTTGTAGGTACTGTTGCTCCAACAAATGCCAGTTGCTATCACTGCAAGGGAAATCATATTGCTATTTCCACAGAGTGTCCTGAAAGACAAAAAAAAAAACAGAACAAAGAGAAGTTCATTAAAAAATCACTTGTGGATGTTGTCAATGAGAAATCATTTCCTTCATTAGGTGGCAGGAAAAAGCTTCTGCTGAGATTTTTATATCACTTTTAGATTCTTATAATTTTCTCAAGTCACTTGTTGATTCTGTTGTAAAAATTATCAGCATGAGCAAAACAAACGAAACTAGCATTTGTAGTAAAACTATTAAAGAATTTCTCATACAAAATATACAACAAGAACACAAAGCTTCCCCTTAATTGCATTTCTTTTTTATGGATTATTTAAATATTGTACAGTGGAATGCCCAGAGTCTGCAAAGTAATAGACATATTTTTTCACATTTTCTTTATGAGAAAAAAACATTCATATTGCTATTATATGAAGGGTCCACTGCAATAATGATGAATGTCCAATGATGAAAATCCAAAAACATTTAATTCTTAACCAGTATAGTCCTGATTTTTAAAGACTTACTTAAGATTAGTTTTTTTTTTTTTTTATGGTAAAGGAGGCAAACGAGCTAGTGAGCAACCTGATGTTAAGTGGTCAACACCACCCATGGACACCCACAATACCAGAGGAATCATTGTCCCTAAGTCATATCCATTCGGAAATACCGAATAATAAAATAATAATAAAAAAATTGTTTATAATACCTGAAAAATGATTATTTTCCAAAGGAATAATATGTGATACACATATACATTAACTTTAATAAAAAACATTTTGTTATCTTCAGGTCTGAGTGTTTTTACACCGTTTATAAATTTAAAACCCAATTATCTCAAAACAAAAGACAAAGGACATTCATCATTATTGCAGTGGACCCTTCATACGTGAGACATGGCTTAAACCATCAAATTAGGTTTAAAAATTATGAAATAGTAAGATTAGATAGTGGAAATGATCATAATGGAGTTACCATTTTGATACATAAAACCCTTAGTTTTAACAATTTAGATACTTATAGCGATAATTCCATTCAAAATATCGCTATTCGTTTATATTATGGTAATAATAAGGAACTCACAATAGTAAGTCTGTACAGCCCTAAGTTATGCTCTCCACCATTTAATAAACACAAATTTCATAATCTAATTCAAAGTCTCCCTGAGCCATTGCTTATTGCTGGAGACTTTAATGCTCTTCATGTTAATTGGGGTTGCATGACTTCTGAAACTCGTGAATCTGATATATTAGAATGTATAGATGATAACTTGTTGGTTATTCTAAATGATGGTCAAATGACGACAGTAGGTTCTCATAAATGGCGTCAAAATGCGCTTGACCTGACAATAGTTTCTCCTGAATTAGCATTTTCTTGCGATTGGTCTGTGTATGATGTCCTCTAGGGAGCTATCATTTTCCTGTAATTACCAAGGTGTTTGTTAGAGATGTTCCTAGCAATAAACAAACTATATTACCTGATAGTAAGCCATATTTTCACCAACATAACTATCATATTATTAACTGGAATTCATTCAGCATGATTATAGATAGATTATTGAATAATTTTTATTATGACCAGGAAAATCCCTTGAAAGCATATGATGAATTTATTAATTTTTTAGATACAGCTATTCGGTTATCTATGCCAGTTGGACATAGACATTGTGACTCCCAGAGGCAGTCAAACAAATATTTTAATAGAAATAGGAGACCTCTACCTTGGTGGAATGCCAGGTGTGCTTCTGCTGTTGAACAGGCGAAATTTGCTTATGTAAACTTTAGAAAGAATCCAACTGCCAATTATATAAATTTAAAAAGGCTGCAGGCTATTAAAAAGTTGATCCTGAAGCAAGAAAGACAAAAAAGTTGAGAAAAATTATGTGAAAGCTTTAACAGAACTACTCCTCTGTCTAAAATCTGGTATTATATGAAAATATTCAAAAAAGTAAATTCAAACATTCTTGTAATAAATTAGATTGGATTTTTGATTTTATTAGAAAATATACACCTTCTACTGTTCAGGCTGAATTGTATTTAAACAACAACTCTATTACATCTCCCAGTTATGATTATCTTATAAAACCTTTTACTCTTACAGCTTTAAATTCAGCCATTTCCTCTAGACGAGATACAGCCTTTGGCCTCAATGGTATCCCATATAAAGTCCTAAAAAAATTGTCAAATAATTCAAAACATGTTTTGTTAAATATATATAATCTGTTATGGAATAATTCAGTCATACCTCCAAGTTGGAAAGAAGATTGGCTAGTGCCAGTTTTAAAGCCCAACAAAGAGAAAGAGCAGGCCGATTCCTATAGGCCAATAGCTTTAACTTCATGCATGGGAAAAGTTTTTGAGCAATTATTAAAGCAAAGGATAGAATTCTTTATAGAAAGTAATCACATATTACCATCAAATCAGTTTGGATTCCGTAAAGGTTATTCCTGTCGTGAAAGTATTTCTTACTTACATTTGGATATCTTCAATGCATTTAAGAATAATCATATTTTAATAGGTATTTTCTTTGATATTGTTGGGGCTTTTAATAATGTTAACCATCATATTTTAGCATCTGAATAATTGACCATGGGCATTCCTGAAAAAATTGTGAATTGGGTTTTTGACTGTCTCCATGGTAGAAATGTATGGGTACATCAAATTTTAAAATCGACCTAGAGTTTCTTTTAAAGGTGTGTGTCAAGGAGGAATTTTAAGTCCGTTAATATTCATATTGTATATTTATAGACTCAATTTAATATTAGGATCAGATGTTAGCAGTTTACAGTTTGCTGATGATCTTGCTGTAGTATATGCATCAGGGGACAAGTAAATGGCATAGTTACTATCTATGCGCCCTGGCTTGGTGCAGGTGACCAGGGCTGCCAGCAAATAAATCGCAGCTATACGGTTTAGTATCTGCAATTATACGAAATTTGATCGCATTATACATAACCATTCTGTAATTTAGCTCTTGTTTTTTTTTAGAATTTTAGTTCATAAATGGTCGAATATTCGAGACTCGAGAGTAGCTCTTGTTTATTTTTTTATTTTTACTTAGATAAATGGTCGAAAAGTCGAGATTCGAGATTTTTTTTAATTTCAGTAACCCTACCTAGATAAATGCTCGAAAACTCGAGACTGGACAGAAGCTCTTGTTTTTATTTTAGTTACCCTAGCTTTTAGACAGTTTGATTTCATTCCATATGTTTTTGTATCGTATTATACGAAATGGTCATGGATACAATACACCATCCGATTATACATATTTTGTATCCAATTATACAATCTGGCAGTCCTGGTCAACGTCTTCCGGACTACAGCCAGCGTTGAGTCTATGTGTGTGTGTGTGTGCATCCAATGTTCATTCCTTTCAGATTAACCGTAGATGAATTAAACGCAATAGCAAAGTGCATAGAGCTGCGCACGGCGAACATGGTGAGCGTGGAGCCAGTGTGCGCGCAGTGTGAGCAGCGTGTCATAGATTGCTATAATGAGGACCTGCCCAACAATTCTGACAGGTGCTCCGAAACTGTTGGTAGGTCGCTTTTTAACTCCGGAACATGCAAACCCTGCAAGATTCTGCACCTAATCATAAGTCCGTGCTGTCCCAACAGAGCATTAACCCCCGATCACTCGCGCGATTTTTAGCCTCGTGAGCACTCGCGGGGTGTTGTGGCCACCCCACATACTCAAAGTGCATTTTTATTTATATAATATCAGTTAATAGAATTATACCAGCATTTTATTATTTTGTGTTGTATGAAGTATGTACTTATATAATTAACATAAATTTTATAATCAACTTTATTATTGTTCTACAAAACATTATAATAATCAGCCTTTTCAATTATAATTCAAATTATAATTCATTTTTACGTTCAAAAATGGGCGGGGTGCTGACAGCACCCCGCGCGAGTGATGGCGGGTTAATTAAGTTCGACAGGTTCACATCTCTCTTAGTCTCGTGTTGTTGATGGTGGTTAGAGGCGATATCTTAACATCAGAGGGCCGGTCTTCTTCATTACCTATTTTATAGAAGTACCTAGGCATATAATTTAAAACCACCGAAAAGAATGCAGAAATAGTCATTAAAAAAAAATTAAATATGTTATTCGCAGCCAACTAAAGCAGGAGTTCATAGACAGACGGTATTATAAAACTTGATAAAGGTAGAAATAGTTCACACTTGATAACTTAAGAGGAGTCTTATGTCCAGCATTGGATATTTGAAGCTTAGGCTTTCTCGTAGCAGCTGGTTTATCAAATAATGCGACTCTGAATAAATAAGTGCATAAACCGTCACTATAACAGCAATTTATATTAAAGGTGCATTTACAAAGTGCGTTCGAGAAACGGCAGCTAGCCGGTTACGTGCGCGCACGCAAAAAGAAGCTCGCGAAACCGCGCGCCGCTCTCGACATGTTGCGCATGCGCGCCACCACGCTTTGAAAGACCTCGGACCTCCGCCCGAAGAAGAAGCTACTCCTACATAGTCATAAACACCAGCCGTAAAATCAATTTAAATGAAAAGCAAATCAGATCGCCATCCGATGTAGTAGACATTGTTTATCATACAATGTGACTAAAGTATGATTTCATCTTCATTGTAATTAATTAAAATTTAATATACCTACCACGTATATCCGTTTTCTGATAATATGCAAATAAGTTCTTAGTGACAGTCAATGCGAATACACACGTATGATCTACCTTATAATTACTGATGTCCTTAGTTATGTATAGTCTCAATCTTTTCTCGTCGTCTCTGAATTGTGGCAATAGTTTGGAAATAGTCTGCATAGCGACAACTTTAAAACGACCGCATGCAACAAAATATAGGTAGATGGTAAGGCGATTATTTACAAAACTGGTCTGATAATGCAAAGTCATTCCATTATATTGTGAATTATTTTGTTTCAAATAAAGTATCAATATTTGCTGTTTTTTATTCTTATATTGTTTAGAACATAATGAGTGAATAAAAACTATTTAGAAAACTTCATTATGCGAGTATTATTTGAAATTGCTATTCCTATAGAAGGTTCTAGGCGTGTTCTATCATGGAACGGTTTGAAAATCTGATACTCGTGAAACACTTACGCTTGTCTCCCGAAAGGTTAGTAATTTGTGTTTTAATTATCGCTTATTACGGGGATCTTCGTCATTAACAAAACAAAATAACTGGATCCCTGAAGGAAAAGTAATATTAGCCAACCCAGGTATCGAACCCTAGCACGGAGACACTTTCTTATTCACATCATCGGGACCAAGTTTCTGCGGCCTGATCTGAATTGGTGCTTTTGGCAAGCTAATCATTCTTATTGTTAACATCGTTAGGTTGAGTCTTTAACGCTGGTGAGGTAGTAGTTTTTGCAGAATTTGCAGTAAGGATGGCTAATGTTCTACGTAATTCTCGAACTTGTGCCGCGCTTGCCAACTGTGCGACACCTTGGGACAACACTTCGGCACGGAGTTGCTCACATTCTGTCGTGTAAAATGAAAACGACAATATAGGAAATGTATTAATGTAGTAATTCAAGATTTCTATTTAAAGTCCTTTTTCTGTACTTCCAAAGTATAACCCGTTTTATTGTATGGCAATAAGCGCGCCACATGTGAGGTTATGTATGTTTATATAATATAAAAACTCACGCCTGTTTTCCCCAAAAAGGTAAGGTACATTCCTGCACCCACATTTCGCCAGGTATGATTCAGTCCCACGTAATAGGGGGCGAGCCTATTGTCGTTTTTCGGGCACAGTTCCAGACTCCGTGCTACTGAGAATTTCCCATTGGAAAAACCCAATAACACTTTGCCCGACCCGGGAATCGAATCCAGGACCTAGATCGCACGGCACATACTTGTGCCGCGTGACCACGAGCGCCACATATTTTGGCCGAAACAAAAATTAGCAAAATGTGGAGTAGGATTTAATTTCTACCTCCTACAATATCAGCTATGCAGATGTGAGAAAGTTTGTATTATTGGACAATAACAGTCGTACATACTTCAAATGTTCGAGTACTCCCGGAAGCCAGCCATTTGCAGTAGGCTCACATGGTTCGCCGAACCATCGCGCTAACTCTCGTCTTTGTTTCTCACAGAGGCCTTCCAGTTGAGAAATGCGATCTTCGTAACTTTCTGGAAAGTGAAACATAGCTTTTTTTATTGATTTTCTTCATTATACATTATTATACATTATAAAAAATAATATAAATTCATAAGAATTAAGATACGGGATGATAAATTTGGTTACAGATTCAAATAGGTACTTGTTTAAAATTACCAGTCAAAAAATATATAACAACAAAAAAATTGTACTGCCTCATTAGTCCTGCGAAATAATTGTGCGACATGTGATGCAACCGTTCCGAGTCCAATTACCAGGCGGGCAGTTTTTCTATTGAGAAACTGTGATTATGGGGAACCATGTATGTAATATTGCCGGTGAAATTGCAATAGGGTCAAACCTTATTACGCAACATTTGAAACACAGAGGGCAACAGATTTTTCAAAATACACTTTGCCTACACTTTGTGGGTAGGCATAAGTGCATGTATGTAAGCATAGGTAATAGGTAAGCAAATACATATAATTTTGTTTAATGTGGTTGTGCATTTGGGTAATATTTCTCAATTCATTATGTGTAATGTGAAAGAAATCAAATAGCATACTTTGCTAGCATTAATACATCAAGTGTAATCTATTTATTTGTGTTACTACTGAAATGCCTTCCAGAGCATCTAATACACATAATATCACGTTTGTTTCCATACAACAAAAAATTAAAAAAATAATTACCAATAAGTTCCCTGTCATAATGTGCTGCAGCTCCAACTTGCTGTTCCCAAATTGTCTGTTTCTCATGAAGAAGAGCTTCAACTTCAGCTTGCTTATTCGCTAAGTCCCTTCGTAACTGTAAATATTTAATGTTATATATTTCTCCATATTTATTTTTACAAAAAATCCCAACAAAAAATAAAACTTTTGATTTATATTTTATATCAATGGTTGTTAAGAAAACTTCAATTTTTTTAATGTTTGTTGGGTTTTTCTTTAACACCAGGGGGTTTGTAATCACCTTTGCTATTACCTGCCTTAGTTTCCAATCACGGTCTGAATACACCCTGTTTTACCTTCAAGTGCCATAAGTATGTGAAATGAATTTTAGCAGAACACTTTCTGGGACAGAGACTTTTTTGAGTTTGGCCATATTTAAAGAAAGAAAAAGAATTACATATATCCAAAAAAAATGACAAGACACACATAAACAATGTGAATACAGCTATACTCAAATCTTATTTCAATTTCCATAATATAATGACATTAAAATAACAAGTCATTTTGTCTTATATGCTAAAAAGTATTGTATATGAGGAAGCGAGATTGTTCCTTCACAACATTTTCATACCAGAAAAGCTGAATAAAAAAGTAATTCCTGAGAGTTGTAAGTTATATTAGCGTAAATTTAAAATGCTAAGTGCATACATACCCTAGCATTAGTTTGCTTCATTTGTATAAGATTCTTGGCCATTTCTTGTCTTTTGTCTTCCACTTCAGCAAATATGGAGTTTCCTTTGGCAGCTGGAAAAATTACAAAACTAACTTAGAGCATGATATCTATACTATTATAATAAAGAGGAAAGGTTTGTATTTTTGGATTTTTGGATGTTTGTTACGCTTAAACTCAAAAACTACTGAACCGATTTCGATGATTTTTGGTATGGGGATAGATGGAACCCACAGAAGTAACATAGGATACTTTTCATCCCGGAAAACGTAGTATTCCCGTAGGAATGGGTATAAGTAGCTATGTCAATATTCTGCTTTTACGCCTAAACCGTTTGACCGATATAAATGATTTTTTGTACAGAGATAAATGAAATCCAATGTAGTAACATAGACTAAATTTTATCCCGGGAATTTGTAAGATTCCCGTGGGATGACCATATAATGTAATGCGAAAGTAACACTGCCTGTGTTATGCTTTCACGCCTAAACCATTTGACCGATTTAAATGATTTTTAGTATGGGGGTAAATGGAACCCACCGAAGCAACATAAGATACTTTTTATCCCGGAAAATGTAGTATTCCCGTGGGAATGGATATAAGTAGCTCTGTCAATATTCTGCTTTTACGCTTAAACCATTTGACCGACGTGAATGAATTTTAGTATGGATATAAATGGAACCCTATGAAGTAACATAGACTATATTTTATCCCGGAAATATGTAGGGTTCCCGTGGGATGAGCATATATTGTAATGCGAATGTAACGCTGCCTGTGTTATACTTTCTGGCCTAAACCATTGGACTGATTTAAATGATTTTTAGTATGGGGCTACATAGGACCCACCGACGCAACATAGGATATTTTTTATCCCGGAAAATGTAGTATTCCCGTGGGAATGGGCTTTCACGCCTATACTATTCGCCCGATTTATATGATTTTTGGTTTGAATACAAATGGGACACTATAAAGTAACATAAGCTACATTTTATCCCGGGAATATGTAGGGTTCCCGTGGGATAAGCATATATTGTAATGCGAATGTAACGCTGCCTGTGTTATACTTTCTGGCCTAAACCATTTGACTGATTTAGATGATTTTTAGTATGGGACTAGATAGGACCCACCGACGCAACGTAGAATATTTTTTATCCCGCAAAATGTAGTATTCCCGTTTGAATGGGCTATCGCGCCTATACTATTCGCCCGATTTATATGATTTTTGGTTTGAATACAAATGGGACACTATGAAGTAACATAAGCTACATTTTATCCCGGGAATATGTAGGGTTCCCGTGGGATGAGCATTTATTGTAGTGCGAAAGTAACACTGCCTGTGTTATGCTTTCACGCCTATACCATTTGTCCGATTTGAATGAATTTTGGTATGGACATAAATGAGACCTTTAAAAGGGACATAGGCTACTTTTTTGAATAATTCAATAAGTGCCATTTCGGGCACTTAGAAGACGATAGGTGTCATTAGACCATTTAAGATTCCAAGGATTCATTAAATTACGTTGAATATAGTTAACTGCGGTTAAGTGTCATAAGGTGGTCTTAAGTTTACTTAGGTGACGTTAAACGCACTTAGGTTACTTACTTGCCATTATTAGATTGGTATTGCTACTGGGTGGTTTTAAGTTCTCTTATGTGATATATGATTTTGAAGAGCTTACCCATAAGTAACTTTAAGGAAGATTATGTGCGGTTATGTACAATTAAGTGACGATAAGTTTTATTGGTGTATGTTAAGTGACGTTAGGTGCTATTAGTGGATGGTGAGTGACGTCAGGTGCCATTATCGGATGAAGTGACATCAGATTCCATTAGTCGAATCTATAAGGCTACAAGTGCCGTTATTGGAAATCACGCGACGACAGGTGCCATATTTGGCACTTATGGCAATTTTAGAAGAATTTTAGTGGAACTTAAGGAATAGAAGAGCTATTTTTCCGTTTTATGAATTTAGGTGCCATTTTTGGAACTGAAATCGCGAAAGGCACCATTATTTGAAGTCAGTATCCTGGATGACTTGAATTCACGTTAAATGCCATTTAGCACTGTGGAGTAGTGGTGACTGGTACCGGTACAGCAAAATGTTATCATGTGCATTTTTATGGGGCTCGGTGTCATTATGCGATGTTAAGTGCCATTATACGCACCTAGATGACATTAGATACATTTTCGCGATAAATTTATGAGACGATCTGAGGTTATGAAAAATGTCATAATGTCACTTGAGACGACTCTCAAAGACAGAAATGACCTCCAGTGGTGAACTACTGCAACAATTAGCGTAATTTTTGATTTATAGATTCACTTAGTTAGTTTCTGCACCCAACCCAGAAGTCTACGCAGACGGAGTCGCGGGCAAAAGCTAGTAAAAATATAAAGATACAAACTAAGTATTCTTATGAACATAAAAAAGTAAAAAAGTGAATTATTTTAGATTATTACAATTTCTCATTTAAACTGCTAGACCAATTTTGATGAATTTTGAATTTTATTTTTTAAAGATTTAGTACAGTTAATATTACCATGAGGTTGTGCATCCTGTGTATCTGCTGTGTACTGGTGCAGCATTGCCTTAGCCTCAGCTAGTTCAGCGATAGTTGCCGCTTCCCGCTCATTGGCCGCCCTCAGTTCTTCCCTGCGCAACTCAGCCGAGGCACGCATCTCGCTCATCTCAGAGGCCAGCTCTTCCACTTTCATACGCCATGATAGAATTTCTTTGCGAGCTTCTTCAAGCGCTTCTTTCACTGTTGCTGCATCAGACAAGGCAGCATTAACAGCCGCACGCGCTTCATCCAATTCAGAATTATCTCTTTCCGGACTTTCTCTAACTTTTAAAACTTGCTCCTATTTTAAATTTCGAATTTGATTTTCGAACTTTTTAACTTCCACTGCGTGACGTTCCAAGATTTCTGAACGTTCTTCTCGTAAAGCTGAAATCTCTTCTTGCAATGATGTTATGCGTGAATTCAACTCATTTTTTCTCTTTTGCTCGTCTGCCTGATATCCCTCTAGTTCTGCGGTTAAATGCCCTTGTACATCCAAAGCGGTCTGATAACTTCTTTTCGTTTCGTGTAACTCTTGTTTAATAATTTCGTAGCTGCTAGATACATTTTCGAATTGTTTTTTAAGTAAATAATACCGTTCGCTTAGTTCACCATTAGTTATATCTTCTACTTCTGTACAGTTTGTTTTATTGCTAATCGTTGAATAATCCATGTTTCTTAAAAGTTTTAAACTCCACTTTCAACTTGTGCAGTATGCACCTCAGCCACGAAAATATTTCGTCGAACTATGTTACTTAAATTAAAACGAACTTTTTGAATTCAAACTGTAAATTAAATCTAGATGTCAAAAATATTTGACATAGTGTTATATCCTGTTTACAAAGATTGTTAAATATTAAAATTATCTTAAAATTATATATGAGACAGGGCTGCCAGCAAATAAATCGCAGCTATTTTAGTAGCGCTAGTTTTTGTATCGTATTATACGAAATGGTCATGGATACAATACACCATCCGATTATACATATTTTGTATCCAATTATACAATCTGGCAGCCCTGCGGGTGACACTTGTCAATATGACGTTGATATCTGTCAATACCATAGACCTCTATAATAGGGACACGACATATTGTTCTATACATACAATTGCTTATACAAATAGCATCCATTTTGAAGGCACACACTAAAACATATATCTATCTCGTTCTAACTCAGCACTGTAACTCGCAGGAAAACAATATAACAGTATTTCAGTGCGTACACAAAGTGAACCATGAATATACGTAAATACCTAATGAGGCCGAAAATCCGCCATGTTTAGCGCACCAAATGTCATTGTCAGTCAGATCAGCAGGTACTTGTGTTGTCAAAAAGTCGTGGTTTCAATCAAAATAACTAATTATCTTTCTATATTTTGCTTGTGATTTAAAATAATTGAAGCCAAATGTAAATAATTACGTCGTAAATATTACAGTGTGTAGTACAATAGGGTGCGGCATAAGAGAAACACCAAATCAGCCAATGTTTACCATACACAGGTACGCTATAAATAACATTAAAAATATTGGTTATTGTTAATATTGCCGGGAAAATATAGGAAGATTTACATTATAATTAGCAAGGTTCTTATGTGCAGTTATAGGAAATAAATGGATTTGACTTATTTAACTATATTTTCACGCTTAAATAATGTTAATTTATGAGCTGGGGTTGTACATTATTTATCGACTTTGATATCGATTGCTTATATAAAATTTATTATTTTATCATGCTAACCCGCTTAAAACATACAAAAATAATAATTAAAACATATTTTATAGGATCCCAAGAAATGAGCGTAAAAAGAAAAAGTGTCAGGAAGCCATTGGAATGGAAAATATAAAGCCAAATGTAATAAATGTAATAAACAAAACTCTGGATGTGACTCGACTACGAGATTATGCCGTGCCCTACAAATTTGTAAGAGTAAGTTAATACTGTATATACTTTATAGTTAATATTGATATACTTTTTTATTATATACATATTTTAATACATACATATTATTTTACAACAAAATGTGCTATAAAAGGATCAAAATTAATATACAAGTTTTTTTATGGTGGGACGATGCTCAGCAGAGTAGTCATTGGACTGTCGGCTTATTATATAATTCCTGCTCCATGTTCGCAGTCAAAGGCCCTAATATGTCTTTTCGTGCCTCTCACCCTCATGGAGTCTGCTCGTATAATTGAAATTTGAACTTTTTTTTCAGTTGTTACTTACACCGCCGGATTTGTATCGAGAAAATTATCCCGCAATATAAAATGTCAGACGTGTGCTTCGTTATTGTTTGAAAACGCTGATTCATTTTAAAACAAGAGATGGACTGAAATACCCATCGAAAGATGTTGAAGACATAACGAAAAAGACAGAAAAGATCATTAAACCTAACTTGGATAACTCGATGCCCCAATACTATTATCTATATATATTTAAATTAATTATGAAGCACTACTCCGAAAAATCGGACAATATTTTTCGATCGGAATCAATTGATCATGACACTAATCATAAATACCTATTAATAAAATGTGTCATCAAAACATATTTAGACATTCGGTTTAGATATTTCAGGAAAATGGTTACCGACAAAATCTCTCTTCGGAAATATTTAAATAAAATAGTTTTATTCCGTAACGAGTAAAAACACTATTGTAAATTCGTTAAATTTGTAATAATTAAGTGATTTTAGAGCGGAAGTCATAAAGAATGACGTTTGTAATTAAATAAATGTTCTGAAGGTGTTTTTTTATTTTTTTTATCACGCGGTCCCTTGATAAGTTTAAAATTTGAATCACTCAGTTATGGTGCGAAGCACCTATCTTGAGGTGCGTTGCAGTAGTGTGTTACGGACTTTAGAGTCAGCAACACAATTAAAATAGATTGTAGTAGAGAGATAAGTAGTCTAAGAAAAACACGTACTCTTATTTTATACAATATACTTACTCCCTATTCAAGTATAAATTCTACAAATAATTAATACTCAATAATATTTAAAATAAAATGAGCCAAGAACATTTATCGATAAAACCTAATAACATTATAATCTTCTGGGCAGCACTAAAACCGCCATGTTTAGCGCACAGATGACGTCACAGTGGCACGCATTTTTTGTTGACATTTCATTTCCATAGGTTTCCTACTTCATTGGTCAATACCACATGATTTGGATTTGGATGGATGGGAAGTTAGGGGTCTGCTATCGACATTTAGTCGCTATAAAGAAAATTTTATTAAATTTTGTTCTCTTTATTATTGTTATGAAAACGATTTTAAAAAGAAAATTAATATTGAATATATTTGTTTTAATTCATTAAACATTCAAAAAATTAAAAGGTATAAAAATATTTAGTATTTCAAGGGTACATTTTACAATTACTTATGAAATAAATTATTGATTGAAATACTTTTTTCACAAGTCTGTTTATTTTTAGGTCACGCCGCATAAATAATACTTCGCCGCCATTTACGGCAAATAAGATGTTGGCCCTACTACAAGAAGCCATCAACAACGTTGAACCTGACGCCTAGTCCAAGGTCGTTAATAAAACAAAGAGAGAAATTATGTCTGATTGGGATCGTGACATCCATATTGATACCTTAATAGAATCATCATTTATAATATTCGTCACAGATTCAGCTGACGAATCAATTGATAATTTAGATTTTTCTGACTCTGATATGAGTTTCGACGGATAAATCTATTTTATCCGTCGAAATCATCTATGTTTTAACAATAAAAATTTACCTTAAAAACAATGTACGCTTTTATTTTTAAAAATATCGACCATCCATCGTAGCAATATCACTAAATACTTCTGTGGCGTTACGTCATATGCAGAATTTTTTGCCTATTATTTATTTGAATTTAATTTTATTTGTAGACTAGGACATTCTGGTTGGGTTTAATATAATTCACTACAGTCGGTAATTGTTTATTATATTACGAATGTGGTGCAGCTGAAATATTAAGTCATAACTGTAAATCGCAGCAACTTTCAAGAGTGAAACGAAACGCTACTGAAAGCTGTCAGCCGCACCATGCTACAGCGCAAATTGTATAATAATCTTAAGGGCGAATACTGAAACGCTACTGAATCTGAGGGCGGCTTATATTTAAGTGGTTCATATAATTTAAGCGGTATACTGAAACGTCATTTATAGGTTTTAAGACCGTGATTAACTAATGCCCACTTAAATTTCCATAAATGGCAACATTACCACAAAATGTTCATTTATACATGACCTTTTTTAATTTTAGGACTGCATAACAGTCCTTTTTACGCTATATCATCTAAAAACATTAGGTACCATAAATTGAATGTTATTAGTTCCAATTATTTTATTTTCCCATCATAAATTTTACAAATTAAATAATAATACAATCATAATAAAATAATATATATATGATCTAAAAATAAACTAAAACGAAAAACGAAAACGGGGTTGTAATTACTAATTACACTTCTTCCGACAAAGAAAATAAATTTTGGAGATCGTTAAGGATATATTTAATATTACTATACTCTTTGGTTAAGGAGTACCTAATTATTATATTACTTTATGAGTGTACCTTTATTTGTCAAAGTAATATGAAAATAATAAAAAAAAATCATTTTACACGTCTTTAGGCACCTGGATGTTATTGAAAATAAAGCGACGGTTTAGTATTAAAGGAAAAGCAACTGGCATGGGCAAACGTCGCCACAAAATAAAATGCCGTAGCCAGCAGCGAACCCAGAACATGGGTTCAATTGCGGCATTTATATGAAAATCTCAAGCAGAAGGCAAAGAAAAATGTTGCTGTGGAAAATGTAAATTTTGATTTCATTTTTATTACGAAATTTTCAGTTACACAAATAATTATCATAATAAATAAATTTCAGAGACAACAGTTCTATGAAAAAGAAGAGTTCATGACAAGGCTAGTATTAGCTCAATTGCATTAAAATACTTATACCAAGCTTTAGATTATATGATATATCCAACCACTCGTTGAAACCATTTGTGGGCAGACAAATATTTTGTTATTATGTTTTCAGTCTTCGCTGAACAATACAACATTGCAATAGGATATAATATGAATTAAGATAATCTTTTTATACATTCAATATGAAACACATACTTACATATATTTTACTCTATTTTAATTATAGAATCAGATAATGCTAACTGGTGGTGGGGTTTATAAGTCTGTTTTAACAGAGACTGACAACCAAATACTGGCTATGGTGGCACCACAAATAATGCCATTGACTAATCCATATGATGATGCAGCCAATTATTTTGGTTTGATATATTTCTATTGGTATTTAGAGTAGAGTATTTTTAGTCATTGACACCCACTGTAATTATATGTGCCATATGAGAATAGTCTAGCCCCCATGTAATTGTCCTCATATTAGTAATTATTTTTATATATAGCCATGTATAAAATAGGTAAGTAAGATTAGATAAGTAGGTAGCTTGATTAAAATTATGTAATTGTAGATTTCAGTATCATAATCCATAATCATTGAAATATAAACATTTATTACAATTAAATAAGAATCTTGTTTTTAGGAGATGATAATATAGAAATGTTTGGGACATCACAAGAGCCAAGATTGTCACATGTATGTATATGAAATAAGTAAGTAGCGGTTAATTACAAGTTCTAACTTCTTGTATATTGTTGTATTGGGACAGTATAATAATAACCTTGTAATCTTTATTAGGTCAACAAACTGAAAATAAAGAAAATTGTGCAGCAAGGATCGCTCATATTGGTGAAATAAGTATGTAGTTCTAAAAATAAGCAATAGACCAATTGTTTTAGGTCATTTTAATACTATTGATCATGTAATCTAACATTGTTTGTTTTTGTTATTTAAGGCAAGAAGAAGAAAGCTACTCATAAAAAATATCACAAAAAACAAAAAATTCCCTTAAATATTTCAAAGCTAAATTAAATAATGCCCTTTTAGAAAGGAAATTTATGATGGAAAAGCACAAGCTTCAAATCGAATTATTAAAATTGAAAATAAATAAGGAAAAATAAACTAAAGTTTTTTAATTATTTCCGAAATATACACAGCACCCATTTATATATGTAATACTTAGAAACAGCTTTGAATCACAAGTATCAATAACTACTTACCAGACATGAAAGAAAAATATGCATTGGTGCGGGGATAAACCCCACAGCCTGTTGTATTAAAACCTGGTATCTATCTGCATTGAAGAAATGGTTAAATTATTCATGGTTAAATGAAAAACGTTTTTAAACTGTAAAATAAGTATTTATTATGCTATTTCTCACATAAAACTGATCACTGCCACCATGTACTGACGGTGTAGACTCTGGGGATGGTGATATTTCTAAAAAATATTCAGGACTGCTTATAATATTGTCATTTTTTAAAATTGCAATATTATGCAGTACTGTACATGCCACAATTATGGTAGGTATATTTTTAATATTTAAATTAAGGCCGATTTGTAGGCACGGAAATCTTCTTTTGAGTGTGCCAAAAACTCTTTCCACAGGGTTTCTAGTCCTTATATGTGCCACATTGGCTTGCTCAGCTGGTGTTCGGATTTAGAACAGGTGTTAAAAGATATCTCCTACATGGGTAGCCACTGTCGCCTATTAATAGCATATTGCCAAAATCACCACGTTCAAATTGAGCGCATAATGGTGAGTCGTTATAAATAGTACTATCATGTACTGAGCCTGGCCACCTGGCAATGACATTTCTAATCATAAGTTTAGAATCACACACTATTTGAACATTTAGGGAAAAGTAACCCTTTCTGTTTTTGTATGATTCAGCCTGCATGCCACCTAAAAACAACAACAATTGTTAAAGTATACAAGAAAAATATTTTCGTTAGATTAACAATAGTAAAACCGTATAATAATACATACCAGGTGACTTTATTTTGATATGTGTGCAATCAATTGCACCAACCACTCTTGGAAGTCATTTAATGGCGTAAAATTCGTTTGCAATATTGGTTTGCTCAGTACCATGTTGTCATGTTAATGAAGTTATTCTTCAGCTTGGCCAACTCTGTTGCCACTTTGTGGACAATACAGTGAACTGTGGGTTGTTCCACCTTAAATCTGTCGCCTATCACCCTTTGATAGCTGCTAGTGGCGAAGTATCGTAAAGCTATCAGCAATTGATTAATCGGTTGAATAGCCCGATTCCTTCTTGTGATTGGCTTGATGTTGTCTTCAAATAAGGAGCATATAGGTATAACGTACAGTGTCCTTGTTAAACCGAAATCTAATTTTGAACTGTTGTTCGTCATATTTTTCGAACGCGTTCAATTTCGGTTCGTTCATTCTCCTGGTTCCAGCCGAAGCTACTTCTTCATCAGACAATGAAGATAACGAAGAGATAGACATTTTTACGTTTAATCACTGAATTTAACGGAGGTCGCAAGTGCACTTAAATTTGACTGCAGTCAAAGTAATTTAAACGGTTAATTTAATACTGGTTCTTATAGTTTTTCTATTATAAGTTCCAGTCGTTTTTTTTAATGTTGAGGTATCAAGTAGTGACGGAGGTATACCTAGGCGCACGGTCGGGTCAAAACTTGGCAGTCGCGGGCTCGGGCAACGCAACCCGACGCGTGTTGAATTGAATCAATTGATATTATTTTCTATGACTAGAATGATGATACTATGAATATCCGACTCAACGCTATTTATATAGTGGCCATTAGGTGTAGACACATCGCGTCGCGTCGTGTTTTTATTTGTGTTCCCGCCTTAACCATTCGTCCTTAACCTTTAGTGATAAGTGCACATAAGGCACAATATAGTGACATTGAAATTGCTGAGCGTATTAACAAGGAGAGATGCTCTAACTAAATTTGATCCTGAGATGGACGACGGGAATCGTGATGTTCTAAGGCCAAAATCTGTAACACGTAAGCAGCACGTAGCAGTAAGCCGGCGTAGCTTTATCTGGCTTTAGAATGCTTGTGCATGCCAGTTTGCGATGAAAGTCCGCAATACATTGACGCGCTTCTTCCAGTCACACACTAGATTTCTATAAATACTATGTGAATGTAGCACTAGAAAATTAAATAGTTTTCTCCTAATTTCATACAGAAAATCGTCAGTGCGACAGTCAGTAAATATATTTAATTTATTGATATTCTATACGAGCCAATTTCCTCTCCCACATATGCAAAGGTTGGCACGTATGTGGATTTTTGTTGGTAAGTATGTCTTCAGAGGTCACGATGGCATGTGGTTAAGCATTTACTTATGTTACTTTGGAATATTTATGAAGATATTTGTTTTCAAATTCTTTCAATTCCTCTATATTAAAACCGCAGATAGTTTCTTCTATTTTACAACATTACATCTGTCAACCTATAGTTCTATATTTATAAATTCTACGTTCAAAAATAAAATAAAATTGATAATAAATAAATCGACGTTAAAATTAAATTACAAAATCTTTTAATTTATTTTTATTACAATGTTCTCTTGGCCATCGAATACCAAAGTATCATACATGGAGCCCAAAGACCAATCCCGAAGAAAATAGAGAAGAACACGGTTGCAAAATATCTGAAAACAGGTAAGGGTGATATAAAACTGTTAAAATGCGTTTGAAGTAAAAAAAGTAAGGTAGCTGAAAATCATCCTACTGTTCGTCTATTCTAGCCTGTAATCTGTATCTCCGGGGTGGATTCGTTATATTGTTTAGCCAATTGTTCTTTTAAGTCTCTCATAAAGGGGATCGAGCCTATTGCCGTTTTTCATGCATATCCGTACTCCGCATGGCTAATGGGAGTTTTCTATTATGGAAAAACTCAGTAAAATTTGTAGACCCGAAAATCAAATCCAGGACATTTAGATCTTATGGTACAAACTTGTGACATTTATTAAAAACATATGTTAAAATTACGATTATAAATTATAATATTTTAAAGAATACCTACATACTTTAATAGAGAAGAAAAACAGACATAATAGTGAAGAGAAACTAGCTCACATACAAGTTCCTAGGAATTTCTTTATCAGAAGTTTATCAACTCTCACTAGGCCAGCGTGGTGGACTAAGGCCAACCTCAGCTGTAGAGGAGGCCTTTTTCTAGCAATGGGTATGGAACGTAAACTGGCTGCTAAAGATAGATAATTACTTGTATTTTGTCGTGTTCATCTACTTACATAAAAAATAAGAGATAAAATAATTACCGATTAGGAGGATCGAACGGCATATTATCAAACGGTTGTGGCGGCCCTTCTTCGTGATGTTTAAGCTTTTGAATGTGTGCAGGCGTCTGAATCCTGTTCAAGATTGCTCTAGGGCGTGTTACCCTTGAAATTAAAGCTCGTAGCCCGAGCATTATTAAATTTTTGTTTCTTAATACAAATGCTGACGAATGAATGAATGACAGTACAATATGTTATAATAGTTTTTAAATTAGATACCTATCCATTTAAAAAGTGAGATGGCCAGTTACAATTTAAAATATATTTCTTTGTAGTAACGCCATCTATTGCATCTCTCTGAAACTGCAAACTTAGAGTACGTACCACGTTCATTACATGCGTTGCAGCCACCTATATTCATTTTATTACGTAGTTTTGTTATTGTATTTACATAGATGGCGCTATATACAGCTTCACAATATAAAAGTTTTGTTGTAACAACCAAAACAAAGTTATTTGGTTTTTATTTTATTCGTATATTATTTATATGAAATTATAAATTAATAGGAAATGTGTATAAAATTATTTTATATTACTTTGGGAAATAATGTTAAAAATTTAAAATGTTATAATTTTTTTGTTGATGATATGAGTATATTTGTACATACATGTTTCTTAAAGGACAGTTATTTTTTTTACAGTGATCCCAATTTGCTGAAAGCCTGTTCAATAGCATCAAGTGCTAGGTAATAGAATGAGAAATGACAAGAAATGAAGTGAGGATTGCGAAGAGACTTGCGTCACTTTGCGTTCTGTATCGCATATGGGGGGTGGTCTGATGATTTTTTTGGCTAAATACCTGCTGCTGACTTTCACTACCGCACCACTCGCCAGAAATTGAAGTTCCATCCCTACCATCTGGATGAATGGCGTTCCTCAACAGTGCGGTTCAAACGGTCTCCTTCCTCGCACAACATCTTTGTGGAATCAGCTTACCTCAGTGGTATTTCCAAATAGATACGACTTAGGGACCTTCAAGAAGAGCCTATTTTTCCTCAAAGGCAGGCAACACACCGATGATTCCTCTAGTATTACAATGAATATTCTTTATACACAACAAAAGTTTATATTAAACTTTTCTTTCACAAATAAGGCAATGAAATAAAGTCCGTTAATATAGAAAGAATGACAAGATAGAAGAAAAAAAGTAAGAAAATTTCTGATCAGTTTCACAATATTTACGCCTTAACCTCAGCAGACGGACACAGGTTATTGAGTGACAAGTGATGGGAATCTCTCGTCACTTTAGTTTATATTTGGTTGGTATCGCTTGTACAATCAGGTCCTGTGTTGTCATTTTGCTGAGCTAGTATAAAAAAGATTATACATCTTCCGAAGACTCATGCTCAAGATAATTAAGAGCTTTACTGCAGTCACGGTAGAAATAACTTATTATTAAGCGATAAGATGACGCCTTGTGACGGCAGACCTTACCGAACCAAGTGGTCCTAATAATTTTATTAAAGAAATGAAATGTCAATTAATTGTGTTTGTTATTACTCAATAGCACTTATTTAATCGTGGTGCAGTAGATCGGGCATAAGTCTGTGAAACGAGAGGCCGCGGGTTCGAACCCCTCACTGAGACAAATGTTACTGATACACACATATTTGTCTCGGGTCTCGGTGTTTGTGAGACCGAAGAATCTCTCTTAGGTTAAATTCCCATGAAAAGACTTGTATCTTAGTGTGGAGTCAGAACTATGTATGTCTGGAAGTATGTAAATATATTTGTTATTGTATAAAATGTATTTTTATATAATTTATAAAATCAATAACATTAAACTTTTAGTATAAGGATACTTACGTAACATTTCATGCAGTTGCTGTTGGTAGTCTTAAGAAACAAAACTTGCTAAAATAAAAGCTATATATTCTGTAAATTTAGTGACAGGAAGTTAGGTAAGGGCAGTTTCAATAAAGCAACACTATTCTGTTTCTTTTTATTCGTTTTCAA
Source organism: Hemaris fuciformis (assembly GCA_907164795.1). NCBI lineage: Eukaryota > Metazoa > Arthropoda > Insecta > Lepidoptera > Sphingidae > Hemaris > Hemaris fuciformis. Next base: position 17,005,972 of record OU015431.1, on the reverse strand, counting down.
ATACAATAACATCTATACAAATGTAATCTCTACGACTAAATGATTCCATTATTGACACATGCAGTAAAAATAAATTTTGTTATCATTTAAAAATGTTTCTCGCATTATAAAATGTAAACAGAATAAATAATAAAGAACCGTAAGCTTTCATGAATGGAATCTCATTTTTCATCACATTATTATTGGTAACTAATCGTAAGTTAAAATTATAACTATGTATATGAAATTATTAGAAATAAATATTATCTTTTAGGTGTCTAATAATGATGAAAATTAGTGTTCTTACTCAAAAATAATAAGATCATCACACTAAGCAATAAGCATGTTTGGAAAAACTAAGCTCAAAATATTTGACTATGTCAATTCATAGAATAGAGAATTGAAAAGCAGAGTTTATATTAGAAACCACTCAAATTTCGTGAATATTTTGTCACTAATACAATTAAGATTGCGAAACGCTTAGCATGATGACTATTGAAAAAGTAATAGAATTTAAGTAAATCTTAGGGGAACGTATGAAAAAATTACAATATACACATATGTATAATATGTTAATAAGTTAATGAATTTTATATTTAAAACTAGTCTAACTCTAGAAATACTATACGATTGCACTTTTTAAGTAATCTAACATATATACACACATTAATAAACATAATTCACAGTATGCGGGCACCATACAAAAATCTTTGCACCCTATATGCTTTGTTTAATTGAATTGGTTTTGTAACATCTAGATTTTTTTATACATTTTTCATTTTTTTTTGCATCTAGATCAATAGCGCTGATTTTTGTTGATACGTTTCATTTCACGTGATAGGGTACATATGTACACAATTAGGGAAACCAAACAAAATGTCACGATAACGACGTAAAATCAAATATAAACCTCTTGAAACCAACAAATCTTAAGAGCAATAGTTACTCTGTTGGAGGTATAACGTTATCGCTTAGGGTTAAGTCAGTACATGTAAAAAGAATAAGCAGCTTTATAAAAGTTTTTTTATTGCATTGGCATTTCAAGTTCCCAAACCGAGTTTTGACAATATTATTTGTATCTGATGAGGAACTGATTAAAAAAATTACAGTATTACTAAATAATGTTCGGTAGCTTGATAAGTTTTTTGTTGTTGCTCTCAAACAGGTGACACTCTAAACTCTAAAGTATTGTCAGCTGTCTGCTATAACAATTAAACTGGAATAAGAGCCGTTATGAAGAAGATCATACAGTGTAACGTAGAAGATTGTATCGGGAATTATATCCATTGTATTCGATTCGTATTAATCCTTCTAAATCTTTTTTACTTTTCTTATCTGTCTGTGTTCTTTACTCTTGGGGAGTGTTATTGTATTTATGTATATATTGTTTTTAGTGAATGAGGTAACTGTATCTGGTGCATTCATTTGTAATGTAACAAAAGTACGTTTGTTTTTTTGAGATATTCAAATGAAATCTCCTTCGACACAAGTAAGCATTTTTCTAGTAAATTATTAACAACTTGTTTATATCAGCCCTCATACACATATTGTTGGCAAAAAGTAATCATTTTTTTCCTATGTATAGTTACCGATCCTTTAATTAATCTGAAATTTAAACTCATCCAGAAGTCTGAAATATACAAAAAATATATATATTGTATTTGGATTGCAATGTAAGTAATCAAAAAACACTAAAATTAGTATATCTAAACGTCTAAAAAGAGCAAAACAAGTTCGATACAATGAACTATGTCTCTAGATAGATAAATAAAAGATTGCTTTAATGGTTTACTTGGATTGATGTATCATATAATTTAACTTCGTACAATTAATAAATATTAAAATCACTAGTACATTCTCTGTACCTAAAACTATAACAAAAACCATTTTTATACACAAAGTTTTTTTTGGAAACTCATTGATTTTAGAAACCAAGCGCAAAAAGTAAGTTTAAGAGGGTAAAATTTCGTTTCTTAAAACAATATGACAATAGGTTTTGCATTTATTAGTGCATAATTTAGTGTGAATAATTATATTTTCCTAATAAATTATCACACACTTTTGACAAGTTACTTAAAATGGCACAAATCATATTTTGAGCTTAGTTTTAAAATTCTCATTTTTTCCCAATTGCTTTCCGTTTCATCTTAATGCTGATTTCACTTCCTAAATAGTTTAAAATGGTTAATACTGAATATTTTATCACCCATACTTTTTAATTGGTGAATATTATTATAATTTTTGACTAGCAAGTATCTGTCTGCTCAAATTTCAATTTATTAATACACAAAAATAAAATTAAAAATGTAGGTATTGGGGTTGTTTTGAAGTCACGCGTAGCTTTATTTGAAACTACGACCCAAAAAAAAAACCACATCAAATTAAAATACATAATACAAATATAATTGTTTGATTTAATTGATTAACAATTTAGTCAATTAAATTATACTGTAATATTAACTGAAAAGAAATTCAGGCAATTCAATGTTTCCGTTAAAATATTATATACGTAAATAAATAATTGAAAATCATGAGTTCAAAACTGGTGATTTTGGCATTTGAATACTTAGAACAAAAAGTTAACAAAAATAAAGGAAAATATAATATTTTGATTATGTTGCATATTACAAAACGTTATGAATGTTTTACCATTGCATAAGTTTCTTGATAAACAAAGTGTTATTTATTATTTATCAATGCGACAGAATTTCTATGTTTTTGGTATAATATTACTCTAAATAAATAATTCTACTTAATGTTATGAGTATCTATTATTTACAACAATATCATTTGATAAAAGACTAGCCTTCACACTACTGCAGTCCATTAAAAAAAACATAAAAATAAATAAATTTGGACGTGCAGTTTACAATCATTATAATCCTTTCCGCTAAGAAAATGGCTGATGCCGTTTTGTTACGCTTGAAATAACATAATTTCAAATAAAGAGTATCAAATAAGGTATTTTGATAAACTGTAGTGCAAAAAATATAAGATTTTTTTCTTGCCCTACGATCGGCAGTATTTTGTTTTAATCTGACTTATAAAAATTCCTTAGATGTTTGTTCCATTAAATTTTGTACGAAGTAAGAAGACATTGACTTTGTTTCGACTTGTTTAAACGTAATAGCCATGGAAATAAGAACTAAGTGATAAGCGTATATATAAGAAACTCTTAATAATAAAAAACGATCTTAACTAAGTAATCGAAATTAAGACTGTTGAGTATATACATATATGAATAAAAAATTGGCCATAATGATATATTTTGACCTCATTTGATGTTGCATCAAGCAAAAAAGCTTTGTTATGAACCTTTCCTTTATGTGAGTGGAAATCAATTAGGAACCTGGATTTAATGAATTTTTTTGTTCATTTTTATACCGACCCGGCACCGAAATCGCACCTGATGGTAGACACAAAACTGTACATAATCTATTATAATCTTTAACACATCGATGTCGGAGACTAGAATCAAAATAGAAGCAAATGTGAGGACTACTAGGGGGATATACTTGAATAATATAGTTAGAGAGCTTTTAGTAATCTTTCTTAATGACAGATGTAACAACAAATATGTATATTGTATATGCACGTTATTCGCCCGCTGAATTCATAATGTAGCTTTAACTGTGGCGACTAGAGCTGTACTATGCTTAATAATTTAGTTATTTTTGTGTTAAATTAATACAGTAAACGAGGCCAAAACAAAGTTAACGAAAACGTTCAGGCCAGCAGTTAAACCTAATGTTCTACACGTTTATCAAAACACCTATTTTTTTTTTCTAGTAGAAAACGATTTAAAGTAAACAATCCGTGGTGCCGTCATTTCACATGACTGGTCATGCGTAGTGCGGGTATGATCCGAGGTGTGACGTCACATGTGGGGGCGCCATCGAGTGCGGTGAGTACAAGTTGCTGCCGCCGCCGCCCCAGTTACCCCACGATGCAGACGGGAATATCGAAGCTGTAACAAAGTAAAGCTAGGCTCAGTTAATACATTGTTTATGCTCTTCTCCGAAATATTTTCTTAAAAATTAGGTATATATTGTTACGTAATCAAAACAGATGGTATTTTAAAGACTTTAAATGAGATACTAAATATGTATAAGTTATCTAATCGATGATATCATTCATCGTTAAGAGTTTATCTTTCGTTGTTATTTTTTGATACACCCTGTAATGCTATTCTGTAAATAAACAAATAATAATAAGATTCAAACGAATTTAACCTGCAATATAACACACAAAATATGAACAATGTTGAAAATAACGCACATTCGCGTATCGGCGAAACAAAAAATTGGATATAAAATGACTTCCAAATTTTAATTATAAAAGCATTTTGAATTGTGATTGCACAAAAGATAGTGTATACGACCATGTGATGAAATAGAGATTAAAAATGATTGTGGAACAAGCAATTTTCTTCAAGACGTATCGTGTCATTTAACAGGCGCAGTATTCTAAACGGTTACTTGTATGTAACCTCGCTTCGACATCAACATCGCCAATTCAAAAGTGTAAATGCATTAAGTCAAGTGGTTGGGGCCGACGGTGACATACCATTTGGAGCGGCGTGCAAATATTTGCAAGCGATAGTATGCCAGGGCATTAGCACTAAAATACGGATTACAGGAGCCACTACTGTGGATGAAGGGTGCAATATTCGCACTCAGAAGACGTCGTGTTTTTTCAATGCTCTGAGTGTTTATGTATCGTATTTGAAGGCGTTGTAAATTTTTTTGTTTTAAATTATGTCTGTATAAAAGTTAGTTGGAAGTCATTCACAATTCGCAATAGCACAGAATAGAAAACAGATACATTACCTGTAGAGGTCGGCATGGCAGCGTGTGGAGCCATAAACGATGAGAGCTTAGCCGAGTGGTGGTACGAGCTCATGAACAAATCGCTCTGGTACTTGTAAGCTGGGTCGCTTGCGGCGGGTTGAGTGGCCGCAGCCAGTCCTTGGAAATCGAATTTGTACGCATATCTCTTCCCGTGGACTTTGGTCATTATATTTTTATCGTAGTAGTATCTGCGCAAAGTGTACACACATTAAAATTTAGAAAAGCTTTGCTACTTGCTAAGATAAATATTTTTTTTCATGATTGTTTGTTGGGTTTCAAAATGTCATATTTTATCAGAAGTAATCATTAAACGTTTGAATTTAACGTAACCTCATAGTGATATATAGACCATACAAAGCTAGCACATTAATTGTCGCAGAGGTATTCGCGAAGCATAAACGGGTACCCGAGAAATCGCATATGCAAACACGATAATTGGCGATGGTTACCTCAGCGCCCTGCTCAGTTTGTCGTAATTCATGTTTGGCTTGGACTTGCGCTCGCCCCATCGCCTAGCCACCTCGTCAGGGTCCGTCAACTTGAACTCCCCGTTTGTGCCTTCCCAGGTGATGCAGCCAGCATTGCTTGAGTCGCTCAGCAATTCCAGAAGGAACTGCCATAATTGGATTTGGCCTGAACCTGTAACAATGTGGATTTTGAGTACCATACCTTTTTATACCGACGCGGCGCGGCAAAGTGACCGTGCGAATCTGCATCAACGCTACGTTACAGAAAATAAGTTTCAGAATAAGTTTTTTTTGCTTGATGTCTACGTACCCTTTAGATATGACTACAACTCGTGTCATGCACGTAAGGATTAAATGCTGTAAGCACTGCCTCGTGGTCTAGCGGCACGAATATGTGCCGTGCGATCTAGAGGTTCCGGGTTTGATTCCTGGGTCCTGGGTCGGGCAAAGTGTTATTCGGTTTTCCTTTAGGAAATTCTCAGTAGCAGCCTGCTACTTTTCAAAACGCAATCCATCGCAAATAACATCATATATTTTTCTAACTCACGTTGCAACTGCTAGTACAATGCCGCGAATACGTGCGAAAGAAACTATGGTCCACTTAAACAAAGGCTATATCAGTGAATGAGAAATGTTATGGGGTGGGGTGGGGAGTGCTTGTGCGGCGTTATTGCGCGGGCATGTTGGTTCGCGCACGATCGACTCGGAGCCACTGGCGCGTGGTAGCGGCGCACTGCTACCGTCCGCACAACTTAGCACATAGTGTCAAGATACACCACATTTTCCATTTTAGATGTCGTATATGTAAATAAGATAAAAATAAGGTAGAGTAAAAATATCGTGAAATAAGGAGTCGAATCGACAAGGAGTCGAGTATAATATTGATAATTTGTCATTTTTACCTGTGTAAAAATTAACGCGATCAATTGCAGAATTATTTGGAGTACAGCTTTTGCATGAATATTTTAATAGGATATTATTAACCTTGTATAAACTTCTATATTCATGATAGTATAATAATATAATATTAATGATGTTGCTATGTGGTACTACTATATCTTGGCACGGCAAAGTGCTACCCGAAAACTTTATGTAGTGTAGAGGTGTTGGCCACTATGATAAGTTTAATCCGATTATATACCAGTTCTAAACATATATTTTTTGGGGTAACTTTTCTGCACCCACATTTTTCGAATAAGCTGCGAGACCAAGAGGCAATCGTATTCCGAATGTTTAGAATCCATGGCAAAAACGACATTTGCTGTAAGGAACTGAATACCAAATTTTGTTGCGCACTGTACTGTAAGGGCAAGATCGAACGATTGTAACATCCCTTGATTTATCCCCGACCGGGGTTCGATGTCACAACGTTTGTACCGGGATCATCGCGCTCCATTCGACCCGTTGTACGGCACGCCTCATCGGCTTTACGACGCACAATTAATGTTCTGATCGCCAAAATATTGTGCCCTCGGCCCTACACTAGCTTCGAAACATTGCCTCCGCGAAAAGAAGGGAAGGGAATGTATAGAAAATTAGCTTTTCTATTGAGCTTTGATTTGATGCGCCGAGAAATTATTAATAAAACATTAAACGCAGACACCCATATTTTTAGTGTCCGATTGTGAAATGGACATTTTGAATAATAAAACAAAAAAAAATGCAACAGTAAAAAAAATGCGTTTTTATCTTCATTGTGGCACGCCTAAAGACGCCTAATGATTATTTTATTAAGACACACTTTGCGCATTGTAGGTGCCACGTCATTATCTACATTAGTCACCTTTTCCCTCCGTTTTATGGGAGTCAAAAGTCAGGTACGGTATAACCGTGTGACCGCGGGGTAATTATCGTCTGATACGGTCACGTGGCAGTAATTGTTTTGGGCAGGAGTGTGGCGCGGGCGCACCGCCAGTGTTTATGGCCACGATACGCGCACTGATTCCAAATGTGCGTGCCTCTCATCTGGGTAATGGAGGCAAAACTAATAATAAATGTCAATTGCTATGTGCAGTGACGGTGGGAAACGTTTACATAATTAACAACAGCCTCGTGGTCTCGCAGGACAAGTACTCGTATGTGCCGTGCGATCTAGAGGACCTGGATTCGATTTCCGGGTTGGGTAAATTGGTCGGGTGTTATTGGGTTTTTCCATTAGGAAATTCTCAGTAGCAGCACGGGGTCTGGACATGTGCCCGAAAAACGGCAATAGGCTCGCACCCTATTACGTGGGATGATACATACCTGGCGAAATGTGGGTGCAGAAATGCACTTGTGCCTACACCTTCGAGTGCGTACAAGATAAACAGGCGTGAGGATAACCTCATTTATATTCATTTATATTTTCATTACATAAGTATGTAATTACGAATTTAAATATATTTCAGTTTGTAGAGAAAATGGATACAGCGAAAATAAAGGGATAAGGAATATCATCATAATATAATAATATAATAGTTGTGCTCAATTCACCCATTCACATCACGCCAGCGCTATGAACGTAGGGCTTATCTCTCAGGGAGACAATACTATTTATTATACAGTTGAAATGCTTGATAAATCGGTTTAAACATATTTATATTTTGGAAGTAGAATTGTTACATTACGTAGTTATTAAAATATTTGTATTTTTTAGTTACAGTTTAAGCTGCTATTTTCTCAATAGTGATACGTATATGCAACATTATTTACGACTTTCGGCATCGGCCGACGGAAAACGACAGGCGTTCAAGAGAGTGTAATAAATGTGGCTATTTCATCGGATTTAAAGCTCTACCCTAAGCTTTAATAATACATTCTATAGAACATATTACGTTAATTGAAATTTTAGGAATTTTATGAAATTATGTATATTTTTAAAGTAAAATTATTTCACCGGATATCTTTGAATGGCAAATATATCGCACTAGCAACTGATGTTATGTGGGTAAGATCGTAATTTACTGTTTTTATATTTCTCTCCAGTCGGCACAAACTTGTTCGTCTCTTCGCACGTTATTATTAAATACACCCAACAGTCACATACATAGTTCCGACCCCACATTATGATACGAGTCTTGTGTCGTGAGTATCAGAAACTACGAGAGACTTTTCGGTCTCTCATACACCCAGACCCGAAACAAATATTTGTGGATCGCACAAACATTTGTCTCGGTGCGGGGATTGAACCCGCGGCCGCTCTTTACGCAAGCAGGTGTCTAGCCAACTGTGCCACGGGGCTGTCATGTATTATTACATTATACATATTGCGGATACAACGAATTTTGGCGTATTTTGCACCATGTACCAGCGCAAATATTAAATTATGTCCTTAATCACAATCCTGGCCAAGCGTTTCTGATTACTCCCTAAAACAAAAACAGTTTGTCTAATTAACGCTTTCTATTTCTTCTTATGATATCGACATGAGAAAAGGGAAAATGTAAAAAACAATTTTACACTTTCGTGATCATAAAAAGACAGTAATGGGAAGCATACATTTTAATTATTGCAAGTGATTTCCTATCCGATGTGATTACGATATAAATAAATATAATTTTGTACGGCGTACGTGTGGCGTGACGTAGCCTGGTTTGGCGTTACCTACATTAACATTTTGACTCGGAGGGTCGATCACAGATATCGTCCGTTCAGTGTAAAATATGCAGTAGTTAAAAGTAGTTGTATTTGAAAGCTATTTACGAGGGCAGTCCGATAAGTACTTAGCCTCACCGCCCGATGGCACCACTATCGTAAGATAAATTTACCATCATGTAGCACATCTTCGTAGACGGCTATTGTCAAAATTTCAGCCGAATTGGATTTGTAGTTTTGTTTTGACCGCGTGTGTAAGCGGACGTGTCCGCGGATTTTCGAAAAATGGAAAAAGAGCAATATCGGCCGGTGATTTGATTCTTGTTTTTGGAAGGGAAATCGCGCAGCGATATCAAAAAGCGCTTGGATGCTGTTTACGGTGACTCTTCTCCTTCAATGGCGACCGTCAAAAATTGGTTTAACGAGTTTCAACGTGGTCGCACGTCAGTTTTTGATGAGCCACGCCCAGGTGCCCCAAAAACGGCTACCACGGAGGATAACGTGAGAAAAGTCCCGATCTTGTATTGGCAGACCGCCGATTGAAGGTGCGCGAGATAGCTGAGACAGTAGGCATCTTAAAAGACCGCGTGGGTCATATCCTGCATGAAATATTGGGCATGAGAAAGCTGTCGGCTCGATGGCTGCCGCGTTTGCTCACTTCGGACGACAAGCGCATCAGTGACACAACTTCAGAGCAGTGTTTGACACTGTTTAGGTGCAATCCGAAGGGGTTTCTGCGTCGTTTCGTGACCGTCGACGAAACATGGATTCACTGGTACACACCAGAGACCAATAAACAGTCGAAACAGTGGACTTTACCCGGCGAATGTGCTCCGAAGAAGGCGAACACTGTCCCATCGGCCGAAAAGGTGATGGCCACCGTTTTCTAGGTTTCACAAGGTGTGATTTACATCGACTACCTGGAGAAGGGCAAAACGGTCACAGGGCTCTACTATGCCGAACTATTGGGCCGATTCAACGCTGAATTGTAGAAAAAACGGCTCCATTTGGCGAAGAAAAAAGTGCTCTTCCACCATGACAACGCACCGGCTCACACCTCCGCCGTCGCAACGGCCAAATTGGTCACATTAGGCTACGAACAGCTGCTCCATCTACCGTATTCTCCAGATTAGGCCCCGTGTGACTTCTTTTTGTTTCCAAACTTGAAAAAGTCCGTCGCCGGACAGAAATTTGAGTCGAATGAGGAGGTTATCGCCGCCACGGAGGCCTACTTTGTAGACCTCCAGAAAACGTTCTTTTCAGACAGCTTAAAGAAGTTGGAGCATCGCTGGGTCAAGTGAATCGAGTTGAAAGAAGACTGTGATGAGAAATAAATCGCCACTTTTCCAAAATTTTCGTTTTTCTTTTGTAGGCTAAGTACTTATCGGACTGCCCTCGTATTACGGGGTCAGTCCGACTTCAGATTGGCCTATAATGTTATACCAGTAGAAATTTTTAGTTTCATTAGTAAAAGTACTATATCTACAAAGTCAGAATACTTTTTTTTTATGTTTGAAAAATTGAGTCATTACAGCATACCTACATATTATGTGTTATTAAGTGATATACATAATGAATGTGACAATGATTCATGTCAAATAATAAAATAAAATAACGTAATTGCGTAAAATCAAAATGTACGTGCCTATTTAGTAAATGATGTACCTACACATACGAGATACTCTATAATTTTTATTTGTAGATCAGCATAAAGCGTAGTAAAATCTTCCGGGCTCGAGGCGCCGACGGACATCGCATCTTTTTACATTTATCAAAGCAAATCTATTTCCCTTAATGGTTCTTTGTCGAACGCTAGACGTTGCTGCCACACCATGACGTGTTTTGTTTCCCATGCAATGTGAAGTGGTATGTTTATCGCAGCCATCTACAGTCGCGTGCAGTGTTTTTGAACATGACACTGTAGAGCTTGGTCGCCGTGTTCTCACGTTGCGTTTTCTTTGGTGAATTGTTACAATTTACTTATAGCTGCTGTTTTTATAGTTTGTACTTTCACTCCTGTAGGCATGAAGAGGTAGGCAGAAATGTTTTCCTCTTATTCATTTTTTTTTATCAGAGTAACGTCCCAATTGCCATTTACCTGGTACGGATAATTTCTAAGTTTCGCAATCGGCCTCGTGACGACAACAACTATTGAGTACAAGTAAATAAAAATATCCTTAAAATAAACTGATTACATAAATAATATAGAGCTTTTTTGTTCACGTTTAATGTAATAAGATTGTTCTATTCCACAGATAGAGCTCAAACATAACATTTTAATACGACACAACAACCGCATCGTATTTTTTTGTTATTTAAGATTTTAAGGTTTTTTCCCGACGTCGGCTTTATAGGTAAATATAATTGCAAATAAAATTAGCTGTGTCGATTATGTGACGTTGCTGCGCGAAAAATATAACGGATGTTTCCAATCAATCAATCCAATCCATCAGCCGAAAGAGGTCCACTGCTGGACATAGGCCTCTCCCAATGACTTTCACAGGGACCTGTTGGAAGCAGCCTACATCCAGCAGGATGTTTGGCAAGTTGAAATTATTTCTTTTATTTAATTTGTCTTCAATCACTTCAAAAAAGTGATTGCACATGCTTAGTTATGTACGTGGTTGAATTAAATGGCATAATGTCTCTATCCTCAACATTATAAAAACTGTACCACCTATTAAGTTGTGAAAACTTAACTAACAATACATCTGCGTGTATTATATAGAGAGATATGAAGCCCCTAGCCGTCATATTGCAGAAGCATATTTACAAATGTTTATTCGATATATATATTAAAATTTTCACGCATAACATGCAAGTAATTATCATAATATTGAATTTTTAACCCTTGAAACAAACTTTTGTGTGGTAGGTGGCTAATGAGACGGGGTAGATGCTATCGGTCGCATGTAGAGACGCGGCAACCCCGTTGTAGCGATCACCTTGCTACCAGCCCGGTTGCCTTAAACCCATAAGTCATTTTATTTCAGTACGAACTATTTCAGCTGTAGGTACTATTTGACAGGTGTTAGTAATAAAATTACCTTTTAAACCTGAAACTTAAGGAGTCTTCCTTTAGATATTTTACCCTATCACGTGGTACTGGTATACACCTGGCAAAATGTGGGTGCAGAAATGCACCTCTGCCTACCCTTGGGAATAAAGGCGTGAGGTTAAGTATGAAATTACTTTTTAGTGGTGTAATTCTTATATGGTTTAATTTCGTTGTGTACATTATGTTAGTAAACGTTTTATTAACATTAAATTATAATTGTTGCACTGATAGTTATTGAAGCAATCCTGACATTAAGAGTTTTTCGATGAGGTACGGTGTACTCGTACTAAAAAAAATGGGTTTTTGTGACATGATAGTATTTTTGGATAAATACATACATAGGTATGTTTGAAAAATTAGGATTAATAATTGAAATAACGTAACTAGAACTCGGCAAGCGAGAAAACGACCATGCGTAACTGTTACTCACTTTACACCGATAGTTAGTTTGGCGTTTATTTCTAACAACCAGTCTTGGCTGAGTCAAATAAGATATTTAAGTAATGTGACTACTTACCCGAATTCGCTAGCCGACTGCTCGTTGGCCCGAACATCTGATATGGATCTGAAAAGATAGAATATATAAGGACATGGAACATAAATGTGCTTTAACTATTTCGTATATATATTTTTCTCCCTCATGAACACTACTGTACTGTAGGCTAATGGCGCTCGTCGTATAACTAACTCGACGTTTTTTTTTATTGAAAATAACTTTTACCTTCAATGTCTGTATGTGAAACTTTAGATTTAAAACTGAACAAATTAAAGTTTTTGCTACTTTTTTCATTGTTGCTCCACTCCTTTTGTTTTTAACGTGATGATAAACAAATTCTTTAGCTTTATGTATTAGTAGGTATAGATTGTTGCATAAACGGTCAGAGATTTGTTTTATAACATGTCTTATTTTATTAATAAAATTGGATGAGAAAATAAGAATAAATTTATTTTTTGATAATATAAGAAAAAAACGGTCTCCAGCGATCGAATTTGTTTGCTGAATGGCAATATGCCAATCAATACTCAGCTAGCACTTTAGGATCCACAAACAGTATTTAACCGTGATGGATTATAATACATCTGGCTGCACTATTTGTATTTGTCCTGTATTTGAGGGTGATATCTCACGCTTTTCTGTTGATGGAGGTGAACAACTGTTTCTTACGCACTCCTCCAATTTATTTTACTTCTAAACAATTTTGTTGCAGGCTATTTACTGAGCTTTATGGTTACTTCCTGTACTTACGTTCCATTTTCGTTCATGATGTACAAGAGTTGCAGAGGTAGCTGTGTAGTCAGATTCGGATAGTGCGCTAAATTTTATGTACCATAAATTCTTATTAAGCCGACCCATTTCGCACTATAGGCTGTTTTGACTGAACCTTCTCTCATCAAACATTTATCACAAAAGACAAGTAAACTAGAATGTCTTTATCATAATTTGATTTATTTGCGTTTCGGTTCATGGATGTAAGTTACGTTTAGTTGTTTTTTGAAAAAAGTTACCACTTCAGGTTCTCAAGCATTGTCAGCTAAGGACATTCGTTCCGTCGCGTCGTAGATCATGGTGCGGGCGTCGTAAAAGATAACCGTTGCCATGACAACGTAGGTAACAACACGGCCGACCGAAAAAAGCCAGATACGTTGCATAGATTGCATCACAATCGGAGGTAATGAGGCTCGCGCATTCCCCCAGCCACGCTATTTGCATAGATACGTGAGCAATCGCCGTCGACAACCACCGTTACAGGGTTCTAGTTTGGGTGGTCATGCCGATTGACCAAGATCAGATCGATGACTAAGGAATAAAAACCTTGACTTTATTGTAATTAGTGCAATGTCGAGTTAATCACTAAGTGTCCACAAGCGTCATGCGATAGAAATGATTCTATGAAGTACGGTCTTAGTTTTCCAACTCCTCCTTTATTTGTCTTTCTGATTAACTTCGTTGCGGGATTATGACAAATTTAGATCCGCTGAGCTTCATTGCTCGGCGTCAATACTGTGCGTGTCGCTGTTGATCCTGGAGCACAGGAGTTACAGTGGTGGGTGTGTGGTGGGATAGGGCCAAAAAAAGCGTCATTCTATTTCAGTTGCATACTGGCCAGCGTGGTGGACTAAGGCCTAAGGCCCGTGTCCAGCATATACATTACATTACTAATAAGATAATGCGGGTCATTTTACTGACGATATAGTCAGCCAAGGACAGTCTAAATAAAGCAACGGAAATTCCAACATCTTCTGTCATTAAATTTAAAAAATGCTTTATCGTATGAAACAATAAATTTCAAAAAGCAAGATTGAATATTGTCATTTATTTTTATCTTTCAAACAGTTTTAAGTTATTTGAATAATTTAAGACATGACAAAAGGGCTTTACGCAGTCAGTGTTTTGAAGTTCAGATTATCATTATTATCTGTGATTATTTTTATATGAAGAAACGACTGTTAATAGGAAGCGGTAATTATTCAACGGTTTCTTTTTTGACACTTGTAGAAATGCTACGTCGTGGTTGGACGCTTAGTACAATGTTTGCCAGCTCGTAAATTTAATTCAGGTATGTTATAGTTGTGGAACAAATTACAAGCCTCGTAGAGACACGATTTTCATTTACTTTTATTTATTCTTTAAATTATAGAGATTAGATAGTGTAAGTCGTCAAAAAAATTGGAATAAGCTGCTTCATGCTATTCATAATTGGAACCTCGACAAGGCGATGAATAACTGTTAAAGTGTCAGAAACAGCATATCCAATGACGTAATGCTGCAACAGGAAGTGTATGAGCGATCGTTTCTATCGAGCCATTTCCAGGACGTAATCACAGTTTTATGTATTGAAACGGATGGAGACAGACCGGCTGCAGGATGTCGTTGAATTTCCTCCGTACATATTAATAGGTCAATACGTTCAGAGGAGCTAAGGTTGGAAGGATTTGTAATTACATCATTTAAGAGCTAGCGACCATGAATACTTTATAACGCGCTTAGAGGCGTAGCTCGTATTAGATATGTAGTTAAATGGGAACTGCGGTACAAATGGGCGGACTCTACCGCGATTGTACAATTTTCTCACCACTTCACTTGTTTTTGTGGGTAAATAAAGTAACTAAAGATCCCATTTTTCGACCTAACTAAAGGATTGAAATAAAACAGGGTCGCTTTACGTGAGTTTTCTAAGACGTTTTTCAATTCGTACCGCAGTCTATGACTATAGATTTCTGTAACATTAGAAGTTAGTTAATTAAGATCCAAAAAGTCATATATATAGTTAACATAACAGGGACATTTTTATTGCAAATTATTTCCTTCACTTGCGCAGTCCATATGCGTCTCTATGCGACGAAGGAAGATGTGGACGTCGTATATGTATAATTTTCATTTGTATAAATCATTATGTTTAATAAATATTGCACGAAAATAAAATTGAATTTTTTATATTGCATACCGCAATTGGTTCTAAATCACTGTGACAAATAAATTTCACTCCATTTAGAAATAGGGATGAAAATGTAATCTTACTTGCTTGTTACAGACCTAAAATTGAATAGGAATCACATTTGGTGACGTAAATGTACGTCTTCCCTTCCCATTTCTTTTTTGATGTTGAAAGTGAACACCACAAAACAAGAAATATTATAGTTAATTAATAAACCTAATTATTTTCATTTCTGATACAACGATATACGAGTTTATTTGTTACCAATGTACAACATACTTATTAATAGTGTACATTTGTAAATAAGCCTAAAGGTTAATTAAATTTATATTCATAATGCTCAAAACCCTCCTTTTGCTTTGCTTAAGGTTTCGAAGTTGCAAAACATAACATGTAAATCAATATGAGACATGAACTTAATTGATATTTAAAACGCCTGCTGCCAATTTCATTTTGTTCATTAATGTAACTGACAACATGACAGCTGTCCAATATGAAAATCCGGTGAAAATTTTCAACCTTTTATGAGGAAATGCAACGAATTTGGGGCGAAGGTGATGTGTTGTGTAATTCCTAAATTTATATTTAATTTCCTATTCATCTTCTCTAGCATATGCCTGTTTTCGTTTCTCCTTTGTATATCAGACTAGCTGTAGCCCGCAAATATGAATGCGAAACTTTCGACTTTAAAATGAATATTCTTTCCTCGTTTTTTGTTTTTGTGTAGTGATGGTATATAACTTATAGCCTTTTCGATAAATGGGCTAATCAACACATTTGTTTTTTTATTCAAGTCATCAGTTCACGAATACCGCGTTCACCCAAACAAACAAACAAACTCTTCTGTTTTATTCATTAGATTTTGTCAATCGTGGCGAAAAAGCCCATGAGTGTCTCCAGAGTCCAATCTATCTGTAACTGTCCTGTAACTCAATTCAACAGAATAGTTTCAGATATTTAGTCATGAAAGACTCATTAATAAAGAAATAATATTAATTGAGGATTAATATAAGACTTGTTAGTCGCTGTGAAAATGGTGAAAATGGCACTATCGCAGTGTTAATTGGGATTTTTTTAAATTTGTTATTTATTACAATATTTATGATATTTACAAAAGGTTTGCGACTAACTTTTGTGTTAATATTTGCATTTTAGCCATCATGCCATCAATGATTTAATATAAGTCGTAAGAGAATATATATATTATTATGTTAACTAATTTCGCCGTAACCAAAAGCTTCAGTGTTATACATACATACATACATAAACTCACGCCTGTATTCCCCGAAGGGGTAGGCAGAGGTGCATTTCTGCACCCACATTTCGCCATGTACGTATCAGTCCCACGTAATAGGGGGCGAGCCTATTGCCGTTTTTCGGGTACATTTCCAGACTCCGTGCTGTTACTGAGAATTTCCTAATGGAAAAACCCAATAACACTTTGCCCGACCCGGGAATCGAACCCAGGACCTCTAGATCGCACGGCACATACTTGTACCGCGAGACCACGAGGCAGTCAATGTTATAAAGTTTCAATATTCTCGATAAATGATCAGAATAATTTCTCTAATTTCTTCGCTCTCCTCGAACAAATTATTTCATACAGAAACCATTACGAATAATAGGGGGACGAGAATTCGTCACAATGTACCCGATTAATAGTCCGCGCGATAATTTGAGTGTCATTAAGTATTATAACTTTATTATAATATTAACAAAAGCGAGAAATAAAATTAGGGGCGTCGCCATTGTTTCAATACGAACCGCGCATGGGAATTATGAGAGCGATTTGCATACTCACTATTGGACCCATAAAATTATTACGAGGGACGCATTTTGTTTTAAATTCAACCGTTGTGACGATTTTATATATCTACTTACGTCAGAAACAATGGTTAGCGTGTTTTGAAAAATAGGTAAGTATGAGTAACGTTTGTGTAATGTGGGCGGAATCAGCACAAAATTCTCATCGCGTCCCCTAGGCACTATCTCGATATTAATCTTCAACCTGATTCAATTTTAAGTGTTACCGATGCTTCTTACTGTTTCTCTACTTTTGACGATCCTAGTGAGAGTAGTTAAAATTAAAATCGGTTATTTTAAAATCAGCCTTCTGATGAGCGACAATGTTTAAACTCATTCGAAAATAGAAGAATGAATATGAGACATGTTCGTGATGTTTTTCTTCACTTCATAACAACGATCTAAATGTTTAATCTTTTATGACTAACTCGTTTAATTAGAAAAAAAAAACACTTCATATTGAAGTTGCAATTGGTTATTTAGTATACTATATACTCAGTGAGCTAGCCTATCGGAATTGTTAATTTCCGAAGTGTATCCAGACGCGTAAACGATTTCATACGCAAACAAGTTTATGAACACATCGGTACTTGATAATCAAAGCTGATATGATTTACTCACGAAAACATCCAAGTTATTACGTTCAGGCGTAAATTCAAATAGTCAATTTCGTCGGATCAAATTATGTGGCTTTCAGTTTCCGCTAAAATGTCAGGAGTTTTCTCTTTTCGATTAATGTGATTGCATTTATGCAACGACAGTTTTGTGGGGTAGTTCGCTAGTTTTGTTGGATCGGTCACGGTTTCGAGCTCTATACCACAGTTTGTTAAAGATGCGTGAGTATTTAAATGACCATAGGTATCTGCCAAAGACAAGTAAGGCCACTTAAACTTGACATAAGTAATAGCCACTGTATTCTTTATTGGTGTTATTTTTTACTTTTATTGATTGAAAATACTTATAAGTGTCTTTTAATAAAATGAAAATATTTTTTACAGTGTGTTGAATTATTTTAAATGGACAGCTGCAAGAAAAAAATAACACACCAAGTTACTCAGTATGTTTATAATAGTTAGAGGTTTTTATAAACAGACAAATAAAATGTTACATATTATTTTTATAAATAAATTTCTTAACACTTACCAATGCAAAGAGTATTGTTGCCATTATTTAAAAAATGATTATGCATTGTATAAAAACAGTAGTGCGCGAGTCATTGAATATAACTTTTTGATTAATGGCGAATCGTTTTAAAGTAACAGATACAAGAACGAGCGACAAATCGGACGTGAAGCCCATCGGGGTCTGTCAAAGCGCTAGTTACTGTGACTGATGTTGCAAGTCATCTTTGCTATGCTCTTCGACTGACTAGCCACGAATACATTTTATACATGCTATTATTTTTTCTTTTGTATAAGAACCTCCTTTTATACATATGTGTAAATATTATTTTTATAATAATTATATCATGCTGTTTTGTCGAGCAACTTGAATATTTTCTAGTTACTGATAAAAATATCTTTTTGACATAATTTACAGAAAAACTAAAATTAGAGAAAGAATTAAATGCCTCTGCGTTGGTTACTTTTGTGTTCATCGGTGTATTTTTTAAAGTAACATGGAATGAAATCCAGTCTTTGAAGTCCTAAAAAATTGCGAAGGATCTATAACTATGGCTTGCCAAAATAATTTTTTTATGAAAAATGTTTTTTTTTATGTCTGAGCAAATAAAATTTTGAACTATTAGTAATACCTTCGATAAGCTTTCTTGCAATCGTCACAAGTCACACACCGAAAGACAAGGTTCGAGTAGAAAAAAATATTCACAACAGCAGTTAAATCGAGGGTAACTAAATAGCCGTTCGTTGGGGGCGAGCCGCTATATAATCGAGATGATTATGATTAATGACCCCTCGTGTTCGAGGGAGCGCTTTGTGCCGCGGACTCATAGCACTGCGGAGCTTCGTGTACTATAAGATTTTGTGAAACTTCGCGTAGCGTGGCTAACTTCGCGTAGTGTTACGGACTTGCGTAGCGCGACGCGGAGCTATTAGTTGTACAAAAGATTCTGTGTAGAGGCGACGACGTGTGAATGTGAAGGGGTGTACTCCATAAGTGCCTCTGTGATAATCGGTGTAATGGTTTTTGTACACTGCCACGCTTACTGTTACTTTTCTTTGAGCTGTCCGTGACGTTATCGCTGACTTTCTTTTGTTTTATGATTTCATATATTTGTTTACAAAATGTTAATAGTATATTTTATTACTCATGAGGGGAAAGTAGTATCTTTCTAGTATAAATTATTTTTATTTAAATACCAACCTCACTTCTTTGATATTGACACTTCGACTGTCACTGTTACTGAATTTGCGTGTGCCAATGAAAATATGGGTGCGAGAAGTTTACTTGTCGCACTGTAATTGTGAAGTGCGCAATTAGCGTCTTTTCGACCCCAAAAGCGTGCGCAAAGACACTACTTTCCCCGCAAGAGTAGGTAATAAAAAAGAATTTTCTTAATAAATGTTAAATGTTGTACCTATTGTTATACAAGCAATAGATTGTCTAAGACATGTCTTATGACATCGTCGCATGGAAATATCGAAAAAGCGTTCTTATATTTGAGATGTATCTGACTCTTCAAGAGCTGAATATTGATCGGCAGTTACGAAACAGCGACATTATATGACTTTCAGTTATTTGGCAGCATCCGAGGCGCATTTGGTTGGACACTGGGCTGTGAAACGAGATACCCATATCCAAGTATAAGTGTGTGACTAACATATTTTTTATAGTTTGGGTATTTCTGACTTGTTTGAGGCTCTCTTATTTTTTAACTACAGCATAAGACTTGTCTTTCGATTTGGGGTTTCTTGTATTGGTGTTTAATGGCTTGTATCATAACTATGTGTTTGGCTTATGTTCATCTACTTTTTTGCTAGATCGGAAGAAATTTTCCCTTTGAATAGACGGTTAAATTTAGAAACAATAGTAAAAAATTAAGCAAGGCGGCTTATTGGCGGTTGGCACGGGCACACATTATTATCTGTCATATCATCACCCGAACTTGTAGTATTCGTGAATGCCGTGATTTTATTTGTACAAAGTTTCTTAAAGCTTTCATTTTCAGTAAAATTATAGACGTTGATGTCGTTAAAATTATTGAAGAAGTTTTATTGCATCATCAATTAGTGTATCCACAATTAATCGCATCATCATTATCATTCATCGTATTGTGGGAGCATCGTCAGCATAGTCGATGAACTCGAAGTATGCCAAAATTTAGTATATAAAGCAATAAAGGTTGTATATGCACTGAGTCATATATTAGCACGCATCAAGACCGGTCGTTTCATTTACGTCGCTGCGCTTACCCTAATTACGCAACAACTTACACGTGTATCACAGATTCACGTACATCGGTGACTCCACGTGAACAGATACACTTACAACTGGTGACCCCGACGCAAAACCCGACGCAAAACCCGACGCAAAACCCGACGCAATACCAACGCAAAACCTGACGTTCAAAGCAAAATTCATTAAATTGTGATAACTGTACTGCACAGCCTTATCAGCCTTCCACCAGCGGATCTCCCTGATTTGGCTTTCAAGAGGCATATAGTTATTCAGAAAATGAACCCAAACGCAGGTTGTGAATACGCTAAATCCAGTTACCGGGAACGAGACAATTATGGTGCGAAAATTCAAGAACAAATTCACGACCGTACATACCGAAGTCGCTTCGAAAACAAATATTTGACTCTATGCACAACGTTACGCATCCTGGTGTAAGATCATCAAAGAAAATGATCTCTGAACACTACTTCTGGCCAGGCATGAATACAGACGTAGGCACATGGGCGAAAACATGCGAGTCATGCCAGACAAGTAAAACATACAGGCACAACTCAGCCCCAATTGGAAGTTTCACGCCAACAGCACGTTTAGACCACGTGCACATAGATATCGTCGGTCCATTGCCAGAATCCAATGGAAACAGATACATCGTGTCAATGATCGACAGAGCAACAAGATGGCCTGAAGCCGTACCAGTACCAGAAGTAACAGCAAAAGTTGTAGCAGAAGTTTTCCTGAATACCTGGATAGCAAGATTTGGATGCCCAACTACCATTACATCAGACCAAGGACGACAGTTTGAGTCAGACTTATTTACCGCCTTAACCAAAGCACTCGGTATCAAGAAAACTAGAACTACCAGCTATCACCCACAATCAAATGGATTAGTTGAACGCTGGCATAGATCAATGAAAACCGCACTAATTGCGCGTGGTAACACAACTAACTGGTCAAATGAGTTACCCCTAGTCCTATTAGGGTTGCGAAGCGCCTTACGATTGAAAGAAAACATCAGCCCAGCACAAATGTTATACGGAGCAAATATACGTCTACCTGGTATGTTTATCGAGCCGAAAAAGCAAAATACATCACCAGAAATTTTTACACGGACACTACAAAGGACAATGGCCAATCTAAGCCCGTTTAACAACAGTCACCACGCTACAAACCATAAACCATATATACACCCGGACATGAAAGATTGTGAATACGTATTCGTCAGAACAGATGCTGTAAAGAAGCCCCTAACACCATCATACAAAGGACCCTACAAAGTGTTAGAGAAATATGAAAAATATTTCAAAATACAAATGCCAGAAAAAACATCCATAGTAACAGTGGACAGATTGAAACCTGCTTACATGGTAAATGAAGACAAGGCGAACGAACCTTTGGCACACTTAAAAAGCACATGCAGCAACAACGTCAACGACCGCAACAGTGCTGAGCTCGCGGAAAAGAACAAGGCCACGATGACGACAACACGTTCGGGTCGCGTCATACGCCCTGTAGTACGATTCGCTATAGAGCCTGATCAGCGGAAAAGCAAGAACCTATAATTAGTTTATTTGTGTCATATACATTTTACATTTACTTATTTTTTATCATTATTTTTATACATTTACTTTTTTTTTTAAAAAGGGGGGAACTAATGTGGGAGCATCGTCAGCATAGTCGATGAACTCGAAGTATGCCAAAATTTAGTATATAAAGCAATAAAGGTTGTATATGCACTGAGTCATATATTAGCACGCATCAAGACCGGTCGTTTCATTTACGTCGCTGCGCTTACCCTAATTACGCAACAACTTACACGTGTATCACAGATTCACGTACATCGGTGACTCCACGTGAACAGACCTACACACTACACTTACAGTATCATCAAAATAAAAAAATAAGTTTTGTTTTTGCTTAATAATACAAATCATTTGAACTGTTCACTTTTGTAAATTGTGAATGCTGTATTTCATACAACGTTGTTAACAGTTAACTCAGCCGTACAAATTAGAGCATTACTGTATTTGTTGAAGCGCAGCAAATAAAGGTCATTTAATACAATGGTTGAATCAATATTGGCGACCATTTCGCAATATCCCCGCAAAAAGCCACGATTCACCTGAACAGTAACAAATTAGGTTACATCTGGCAGCCAAATAGAATTGGCGAAACCGATTACGTTTTCCATTTGCTGTCAAAATTGGTGGGATGAACGGTCGGCGAACGCTTCTGTTCTGCTTTATTGCACGCCCTGATATGATTGTTTTCGTTGACGTTTATTGTTATGTTTCATTATTACTCCGGGGATCGGCGCCTTGTTCTTTTGTTTTCCTTTTTTTATATCTTTTATCGTTATTATTTGCTTGATTGAAAGATTTTTCACTGCTATCAGATCGCTAATTATTAAATTATAACAGGAATTATTTACTTTTAATTGGATAATTATCACAACTTCCCTTTACAAATTGATTGATTAATTATTATTATAAAGTGATTATTCATGTCATTTTTTTATGAGTGAAATGTCTACATTTTTAAATTCAAACAAAAATATAATTCAGTAGGTATAGTTTACTGTAAATAACCTACAAGCAGAAGCAATGACAGTGAATAGTGTGATAAAAAGAAAAAAGTGTCAATATCACCTAACAAATCAATACACCTAAATCAAAGCTTTTAGAAGCGACACCAACCGAAAAGGGTTGCAAAGGGATGATAACGTCGAACTTGTCAGAAAAACGCATGTCGCGCTAGTCAGTAGTTCAATAAATTTCATATAGTGCGCATTATGTTTGGTGAATGTATTGTTGACGCAGTGTCGCTTCGCGCAGGGAGGCGACGGAGCGACAGAGCGACAGAGCAAACACAGCGGGACTTCGTCCACTCGCTCTCGGTACTAAAATGGAAAAATATGATCTTATTTTCGTTCAATGGGGTTATATAAGCTTGCTGAATTGTAGACGGCTTGAGCATCTCGAAATTATTCATACCTAATATATTTTTAGATCTTTCTTACATTTATAAATATTTACCTTTGTTAAATTTTTATTTTATTATATCTTAGAAGTCGGTATTTCAAGATTATATACTCGTATAGAAAGGCATACATTAGGTTTTTCTAAATCATTCCAAGAATTCGTGAAATTATTACAAAGTCTTCTTTTTTTAAATTATGGATCAAAATTAAATTGTTCGTAATTAAATGATTAAGTTTGAATTTAATGTTTCGAAATAAAAAAATAAAAAATAGTTAGAACCGTAGTCTTGTACCAATGGACATACAACCAAATACCAAAACCATAAGGTTTAATTAACTAATTGCAAAACTATAAATCTAAAAGTTCTAACTACATA
This sequence comes from Hemaris fuciformis, assembly GCA_907164795.1. Lineage (NCBI taxonomy): Eukaryota > Metazoa > Arthropoda > Insecta > Lepidoptera > Sphingidae > Hemaris > Hemaris fuciformis. Next base: position 16,982,094 of record OU015431.1, on the reverse strand, counting down.
TTTTGAAAACCACGATAGAGTGTCGCAACGATCCTATGTACAATAAAGTCTCGGATTAATGTGGGTAACACTTTACCGCTTTGAATGCCTGGTTGAAGGCCATATTGAGTGAAATAATATCAGGCTTCTATATAGTATAACACGATCCCAACCAAGTGTGATAAGTCAGCAGTTTGTTAAATTGTAACTTGTACTTAAACAGCAACACCCCTTTATTTTCCCGGACACCTACTATTTCCTCACTAAGTAAGAAATCACCGAACTGAAGTGTGTTTCCCATTGTTTGTGGCTAAGTGAATAAGCTGGCTAATGCCCGGACCAGCACTCAAACTGAAACCCCTTCACGACTGATTGGCGCGTACCAAATGAACCTCACTGTGTTAGCCTTTTCTACCGTAATTGCCATCGCCGACACCAATCTTAGCCGCCGGCTCGGCTACTGTTGCCTAGAATAAAATAAGCCACATCTCTATAAAAATAAGGTTCAATTTTCGTTAAGCATTCGTCCCACGCAAAACCGTTCTTATTGCGTTTGCTTGAAATCGAAAATCGTCTATGTTGGTTTTGATGTGCGAAACTGCCCCCTATTGCGTAGTGTTGGGGTAGTTTTTCTCGTGCGACGGGCAGGGTGTGGGGTGTAGGGCTGAAGGAGTTAATGCGTGCCGCACAAAGGGCCAAATCACTGCCCTACAGTCGTGTAGCGTCAAAGAGCGAATTTGTATTCCAATTATAACGCTCGCTAGACAGTAGACGGTCGATAATGTCGGACATTTAATGGACTTTTTTTTTCTAGAGAAAATATTAAGAATAATATTTTGATTCTTGAAGCGTGACTTATAAATACGTTAACAATTTCAGATTCACAGAATGCCCTAAGACATGTTAAATTTTTTCTTAGTGTCTTCTTTAAGTGTTAAAGTAAGCGATGACATTGTGCGAATTAACAATCATTATAATAATTGTTCAACGACTTAAGGGGATCTGTAATTTTATTAATCGATAATTACTACCAATATATACCTACAATAATTTAAACGATAAAAATACGAGAGAGGCTTCAGTTCCAGAATGCTCAGAGCACATCAGAATGGGAATAGGCGAGCTATTTGTGTTACTGAGAGTTTCCGTCAAATTACGCCACGGTCAAAAAGCAGCAATAGTCAATAAAATCCAAAGTAGTACACTTAAAACCACGACCAATCGCAACAAAAGGAAAGCTAGTAATCCGAGTGAAATTATGTGATTCTTAAACAATAAAGCGGTGCTCGTGCTGAGGCCATAAAATAATAATAAAAGGATAATTAATCGATTTTAGTGCATTACTGGCGGTCCCCTGGCGGTCGTTAGTGCAATTCTATCGCCCCCCGGCATTAGTAGTTTGATTGCGATGCGCCGTGCTTTGTGCCCCAATCTCGGCGGCGATTTAATAATGTTCACCCCGCAGATATATTTTGACATTTCTATTTGTCGAGACATATGATTATTAGTCGGTAATTGTTTTGCAAGATCAATCGCGTGTGGGATAGTTTTGTGATTGGGTCTTGGAGGTTAATAGATTTTTTGTATTTTTAAAATAGCATGACAAAGTACGTAACGTAAGGTATAAGGTAAGGTAAGGTAAGGAGGGTATTTTCTAGATAGGACTATATCATACACCTTACTCTTCTTATTTAAATAAAGAAAGAAAAATAAAAAAGTTTTTATTGCTGGCCAATCCACGAAAATACACAAAAAACAGTTAGTTGCTTCATTTACACAGCTAACAATGATGCCTTTATTCACCTAAATGCTGCAATTCTGCTTGCACGGTATTGTAGCGCTGATTTTCAATGAAGGGACCAAGTGACAAAACGGACGATAGGTTGGCGTACAGGCAGTTAAAAAAAATATTGATAATCTATCGTGGACATTTTAGGATGCTTCTTACAAGATCTAAGAAGATTGCTAATGATGGTAGCATAGCACACCCAACAATGACATACGTACATTCATAGTTCTGGCCCCACACTAATATAAAAGTCTTGTATGATTGGTGTCAGAACCTAATGTAGGTACATATGTATGAATATTTGTAAGTTACACAAACATTTATCTCGGTGTAGGGATCCGTGGCCTCTATTGACTGTCTAGCCAACTGCACCACGAAGGCTGTCATATGATATTTTACAACATCCACGGAGTAGGTGTTAAGAATTCGGATAGAATTTAGAAACCGTGGGTTTAATTCTCATTATGATGTAATAGAATTTTTGTAATCCATGAAATGTGCTCCTGTGAGGGCGTAGTCTCCATAGAGCAAAACCTTTCGTAGGCTCCAATACAAATTCCTACAGGTATTTTTTTAAGCAAAATGCATGATAATATGCATAAGCCATAATTACTATTTAAAACATTGAATAAAAATAAAATTATACCAAATAGGTACTTGTCATTCTTCATTTTTTAAAACATTTAAAACATAACAGTTACATCTAAAGTTCCCTTAAATTCATGTGAGTTTTTGAATGGTGGTGAACAGTTTATTTATAAAAAGCAGCAAAATAATATTTGACAGTTACATAATCATATTCTTATATCAACATTAAGGAAATATTTAGATTATTAATTATTATTCCGCACTAGACCAGCGTGGTGGACTAATGCATAAACCCTCTCAGTTGTCGAAGAGGCCCGTGCCCAGCTGTGGGACGTATATGGGCGATGATGATGATGATGATGATTTATTATTCCATGGCAATGGAAAAAGAGGTAAACGATAACTTACGGCTAAGAACTTGCCAAAAATCAACTAATCACTTTTTGTTATTTCAAGAAAGAAGTTCAGGACCAGTGACAAAGTAAGTTTTTATTTGAAAGTTATTTCTAAAATCTTTGAGAAAAGGATTTTTACCACTGAGGTCACTCAGCGATGCAGACAGAACCAAATTGTCCTAACAATACCAATAGACGAGACAAGTAAACATAAAAAAACACGATCAAAGAAATCAAAGTGATAGAATTCGAAATTCGCCCCTATTCGTGTAAACAGCACAAAAAAGACATTGTCGGGCCGCCGCACGCACGTCGCTGAAATAACATAGTGATTTTCTTTGGTTTTCGACATGCCCTTGTTTGCATGGTGCGCGTTGTTTTAGCGGTGGGACGCTCGGCTGGGTGCGTCCGATCAAACGCTCAGTAAATAGTCTTTAACCTACAGACGCGAAGGGTTTGTTAAGCGCTTACGGTCACGGTCGTCACGGTCACCTCTATTATTTAACATTTAAATACAAAGTCTATTAACCAAGCCTAATTTGATAAATCAGCTGATAAAAATAGGTCTGGCAGTGATGATTTAATAGATTGAATTCTTATAAATTTTGCTTTAAATTTGTATTAAAACGCTTGTCCAATGCGATTCTGTAGAGCAATCGTACATTTTAAGATCCTGGGAAAAAAGGTATACAAGTTTCATGATATTATAAAGGTTAAAACGTACAAAAGCCCTGTTTAAATATTTTAAATTATAATAACATTTTCTGGACTTAATTTTGAAATCAGGTCTAGCTTGCTCTTGATTATGCATACATAAAAGGACCCATTTTTGTTCCATATCTATTAAATAGTAATAATCTCGTATATCAATTGCGTGGGTTTGGTTGCGTGCTTAAGCACAATTTCTTGAGGTCGTGCTTACATTTTACCAATGTACAGAGGCGCCTTGCGTAACGCAAGCAGCCGCCTTGCTTTATGACGATCGTAATTGTGGGGCGGGCATATTTCGGTAGAATGTATATTTTAGGTTGGACTTATTTTTAACTTCGCCTATATTTGACATATTGAGGGACATTTTATAATTTAATTTAATTTGAGAGCAATATTTTTTAAATATATAAAAAAAGAAAACTCAATATACAATTCCTTACTCCATACACAATATTTACGCAAATTGATGTTATTGAGTCATAGCAAAGAGTTCCACATTTTTAGACTTGTAAAACTAAAGACAGAAACTTAATTAATTAGCAATTAGTTTGCAATAAGATGATGGCATTAGTATGATGGGCACATATTTGAAATATTGTTTGACGCTATTTGATGTACCTATATCTTAGTTAAAATTTCTCATGGATAGATTTATGTACAAACATTACATTTCTGTTACTATGGTTAAACTTTTAAGCGTTTTTTCACACCCCGCAATAACAAAAGCCAAATGTTAAGTATCGCTGACTGAGGTAACCGGAGCCGGCGCGGCGACGGCACGACCACGGCACGGCCACGCGTCGGCCACGAGCGCAAACAATCTCGCTCAATGTTTTCTAATGAAATCGAGAAGTGACGTATGTCGCCGCCATTTTGTGACGCCCGCTTTATTAAAACGTACGCCATGGGCTGGTTTCCGTGGCGGATGTTTGCGGTTGACTTATAGGCCGAGTTTTTTTTTAAATATGATAAACTATTCTGCTGTTAATTGTCAAAGACTACGTTTTGTTCCAGATATCTATTTTCGTTTTTAACAACTCACATATGTACATATGTATATATACCTACTCGTATAGTCTTGTAAACTTCAAACTACGATCATAATACAGTTCATAAAAAAGACTTTTTTGTCGCATACGACTTACTGCGCCCAATGTATTATCATAGGCATGCAAAGGCTCTGGAAAGGATTTTAGAGGGAAAACTTTTGGCGCCCATATTTTACTAACTTAAAGTAGCGCTGCTTATGATCACCGGTGTAATTCGCCTAGTTTACTTAGCTTGCTTGTCCTTAATATTACCGAAAAGAAAATCTTTGTCCATCGTAAAAAATCCAACAAATGAAAATGTAACGAAGTATGAATTCTTGGGCGAGTGGCTCGGGACCGTAGGGGTTGTTGGGCAAACATTCGCGCCTCATGTTTGCGCTGTACGGTCAGTTACACGTGCCACATAAAAGCTTGTTTCATCTATAGGCAATGGTCGAATCCTGTGCTCAATGAAACACTTATTGTGTGAATCAAATAGATCTTTTTTCTACGCTTTGGGAGAGCTAAATGTATAATATACACGCCTAGTTAGAAATAAGCAATCTATATTTGATGTATGGCGAGAAAAAAATGTTGACTGTCAAGAAATCATTTTAGTCCACAGCATATATAAATGCTTATGAAACTATGTGGGTACAAGAATTTAAGAATATATTTTTTTAAGAGACTGGGGCCGACGATAATGCAAATTCAAATTGGTTGATACATCATTAAGTAAACCGGTACCTCGAAAGCATAAGATTAAATGTGTTTTTTATTGATTTCGTCAATCAATTTTATTAATGTACGAGAAACTTGGCGCTCATTTCGGTGCAATTAGCACAAATTGCAAATGGAAATTTATACTATAGTAGCGTCCTTTATTCTCTATTATAAGTTGCACTGAACAGATTTTGAAAATATATACGACTTAGTAATTATAATCATATTTTTGAAATTATGTGTTATCAGATATAGATTTTTTCCTAAGATCTTTCTTTCCATTTAAAGTTTGCACAGAATATCGTAGAGCTCGAGATTTTTCACTAATTTATTCATGTAATCTTAAACCAATAAGATACATGTGATGGTTTGATGTTGGGTCTTTTGATTAATGGCGGTGAAATATCTCCATAGATAATAATAATATGAATGAAGTACAAAGATCATGAATAAACCAAAATATCAACCTGTTAGAATACACTACACACTAATAAAGAGTATCGTAATGAGAAGAGGCCTTAATTGTTTGATAGGGACCCAATGGACTCCACTTTGCCCGTTACGTGATCGTTTTCCTTGATAATATTAAATACAAGCTTTGGTGAGTCATTATAATGTGTATTAATTGTCTATACGAGTATATCGAAATTATTGGAGTGTCTTTCTCAACTACTCCTATTTGACAAGAAACTTACCAAAATAAATTCAGAGTTGCAAGATTAAAATTAAATTGAAGACGATAGCATTTACAGTGTCATCGTTTGTCCGTCTTTTCGCTAGTTATCTATGATTGCGTTTTGTATTGTATAAATATAGTCAGTAATTTTGTCTTTATTTTTTAATAAATTTGCGTGCGTTTGCATGCAACAAAAAATTGATTCGATACCTAAAAACAAATTAAAATCGAATGGCAATTTTGTGTTTAAACAAATACGAGTAGATAACTTGTACTGTTATAGACCATTAAACATTTAACGTTAGCAGGCACTAAAGGTTCTATAAGAAATTATAATTGGTGACGGTATCCGATCGATCAAAAAAATTAAGATAAGGCTCCGAATTTTTGCTGTAGGAAAATAGCATATTCACTCACCTGGCTGACGAAGATGCGTGTGAGCGTCGAGTGTCGTTTTCGACATAGCCGATAATGAATTGGTGCCATAACCTGTAACAAAACGTAAGTTTAGTCAAAACAGAATATAATAGTCGAGTACTATTGTGTTTGATTTTGTCGCGTAGTGGATGAGTCAATTCTACCTTCTTAAAAATATATTGCCCACAATTATATGTATGTAGGTTTATAAATAATAATAAATCTTAATTATTGTGCTTGGGATTTTGTCCATCACGCTGGCCGAGTGCGAGACGTGTTCCCATATAATTCAATTACATAAATACGTATGTGCATGTCACGCCGCAGTCAGCTTGAACTATGATATGAATGGACAGGATCGACTGGGGTCTGCCCTGTGGCAAGGGGGCGTTAGAATCCCACCACAGTATCCCCTGCCTGTCGTAAAGGCGACTCATTGGGGCCCTTGGGGTCGCTGGACGCACTGCGGGGGCAGTGTGTCCACACAGAATGTGACACCGAGAAGGGCGGCGGCACGGTGGCCTGTGTCCGTCGCGAGCGCCCAAAATATGGGCGCCTGGGCGGCTGCGGAATCATTGTGGGCGCTTCTCGCCCCACTCAGCGCGAAGATGGCCACCGGGGGGTTTTGGTCGGTATGCCGGCATAGGAATTTTGTTAGGGACCCAGCCCGGCACTAAAATCCGCGCGAACAAGATGCCTACGTGCGCCGGGCTGGAAGGCCGGTGACCCCCGACATACGCTTCCCGCCCCCTTCCCCCAGGGCTGGCGGGAGGTAGAGCTATAAACAGCTTTCCCCTCGAAAAAAAAGGATCGACTGGGGTAATACCACTGGCTCACAGTAAAAACAGCAAGAAGCGCTACTTCAACGTTTGGATTAATGAGTCAGTTTGTACGATATCCACTCGGGTAATCACAACCAGACGCTAGGCGTAAAACCCGCCACAGTAGCTTGCAAGAAAGGAAACAAGTATTAGTAGGTATAAGCTTACTGCCTAGTGGTCTCGAAGGACAAATATGATGTAGAGTTCACAGGTTCGATTCCCGGATCGGACAAAGTACTATTGGGTTTTCCCATTAGGATATAATCAGTAGCAAGCTCGGAGTCTCGAAATGTGCTCGAAAAACGGCAACAGGCTCGCCTATTATAGCGAAATGTGGGTGCATAAATGCACCCCTGCCTACCACTTCGGGAAATACAGGCGTGAGGTTATGAATGTATGTATAGTATATGCCTTAGTATTGAACCGGCGTTCATGACGGTAGTATTTTTTTTATACCAATACTACAAAGAGACAATACCGTACCTGATGATAAGTACGATGTTGTTCACATAGAGCACATCCCTCGTCACCCGATACGCTCATATCAACCTGCTGAGATGCTTCATCTCGCGGTGCTTAAATGACCCATCACGATAGAAAGGAGAAAACACGTAGGCTGGCAATCTATTTCCCGTGGTGCGCCAAAGAGACGAATTGGCAAACCTTTTTCCTCAGGTCGACATGGTAGTGATCACAAAACTGAGGTATTGGTATTTCAAAATGTATCCTCCCAACAAGGCTATCGCACGCTTAAACTTTAAGTGATGTATAATAAAAGAGATGTTTTTGCTCATTGTAAACGGATAGCTTTCACATCGCGTCGGTTGGTCGCACAACTATTCGGTTACGTTTGATCGATCGCGCTTCATAGTACGACAGACTTTGTTCACTATACTAACATGTCAGTTGGTCTGATGTGGCTGCGTTTAATATTACGTAAATCTTTTTAGATATCTATATTTTCTGCAAAATAATTGAAGAGGAAAATAAAATTAAAAATTCTGCTCACAAAATAAGCACTTTTGTTTTTTTAAGACAAATTGATAAATATTTTTAATTGTATTTATATGATCATGAGAATTAGAGAATGAATGATAAAATAAAGTTCTGTTAGATAAGGTTGGTATTGCAGAGAGCTTGCGATCGTCAGCTTACAAAACCTGATTTTAACTTCTTTACATGGTAGAGCTGCACCATACAAGGGAAATAATATTTGTGAACAAGGCCTAGTATAGTTTCCGTGACGTCAGGACTAAGATCATCTGTATTGTAAGATTACAAGCCAAGTTAGCCTTTGTCATCCAGTCTAAATTGTGTTATGTTGTCTTGCGCGTTTTACATACGAGTAAAGGGCCTTAATTATAATCGTCAGTTGATGTACCTACTACTTAAACATGCTTTTTCACGTTTTCTCTAACGTCACACTGTCACAGGTCAATCAATAGAGCAGGCCAAGGCATTTTTAAGTTGTAGTTCAACCATCTAACCTTTAATAAATAAGGCTGTTAGTCATATATTTCTTTATTAAAATACAACACAAGCTAACAGTATACACCATAGCGCTTATATCGATAAATTATACACTATACGCATAATAAACATTAGTAAAATCCAATTTGAAACGATAGAACAAGAAGAAAACAACGAAGACATAAAAAAAATGTAATATTCCGAAGTGTTTTTCGCGTATTTCCAATTTAAAGGGTGAAGAGAGAATGTTATAAGCGTACTATAGTATTTCAATTTACTCGTATACTATCCAAATTGCCCCAAACGTCAAGCCCCCACATAGTGCAAATACCGTGAAACATGAAATCAAAAATACACCAACAATCAAAGGAGATTCCACAAACTTGTTCTAGTACTAACAACGCGTGAAATCTTGTTCCAACCATCAAAGACATGCTATAATCCTATATCGAAGGTGTACGAGGCAAAATGTACTCTATTGGTACGGTGGTTAAATTTATTTTAGGTCCGTGCAGGTCGATTGCCTCGGGCTTGGTTCACCCCTGAAAAGAACAAATGCCGGGCGCCGTAATGTTCTTTTGTCCGTTGGATCGTACGTGTTAATTATAAAACCATTTGTGCGTCGGATTTACTGATGTACCAAAATTGTGGTGCGTTCGTTATACCCATAGATTTATTACATTCATCATCATCATCATCAACAGCCTTTGTCACGTCCACTGCTGGACATAGGCCTCTCCTATGGCACGCCACTCTATCTTCGATTTATTACATTGTTGATGATGACACTGAAACAAATCTTTAAACATAATATGAACTATTAACGTATAAACTCTAATATTGAGAACAACATCCCTGTGGCTGTTTTCATACTAATATGCATTCATTTAAAAGTTCTGATTCGGAGTAGTTTCGAAAAACAGTGCACGATTTAACTATCATAATCATCAGTCCATATTCGTCCCACTGCTGGGCACGAGCCTCCACTACAACTGAGAGGGTTTAGGGCTTAGTTAACCACGCTGGCTTAGTGCGGGTTGGTAGAATACACACATCTAAGAAAAACCTAAGAACTTTTAGCTGTGCAGGTTTCCTCAGGATGTTTTCCTTCACCGTTAAAGTAAGTGTTAAATCATTGTTAATACACACATAACTTCGAAAAGACAGAGGTGTATGCTTGGGGCTTGAACACGCGACCGACGAGGTTCTCGACCGAGCGCCTCAACCTCAACCTATGATTTATATGTTTGAACTATGTATATTACTACATGAGTTCAATAGGTTAGATGCCTTTAATACCAGAAGGTTTATGCTCTTTATACTTTTACTAAAACTGATACCAATGAGGGCTCATAAGCTAAAGTCTTGCCTTTCCCCACTGAATATGATCACAATCTATCTTTATTGAATTGTATTATAAGCTTCAAAACCTTTTTTTTTATGTAAAATAGTATTAATACTAATTTATTGGCTGCTAGCTTGCTTTATGTACATATTGTATATGAAAATTTCAATTTTTAAACTAACAGTAGTATTTCTAGATACATTTTTTTTACAACTGACACCAATAAGGGCTCATAATTAGTCTTTTACCAACGAATGTGTCCTATATTTATTTGAATAAATTTAGAGCAGTTGTATAAGAATTTTATAACTGCGATTAAATTATGATAGGATATAAAAATAGTGAAGAATCATGTACCTACATTTACATAATAGAGTAGAGAATATGTGTAGACTAAGATAAATACACTAGTTATTCATGCGTGAAAAACAAATGGGAAACATACGTCATTTTGATTGTAGTAAATAATTAATTTAAAAATTGAAGATGTGAGTATATATAAATAATTCTTTCAATTACAAGATCTGTTTTCGCGAACGCACAAACATTTATTTGAAGGCGGAGTGAATTAACAAAATCTCTTACATCGGGGGCGGCGTGTTAAGGGGTTGAAATAGCGTTTTAAATCACTATTAAGCGATGTGATAACTCATTTGGGGTCGTCACGCCTCTTGGGATCGATTTGTGATGGAATTTTTATTAGTGCTTCGCCTGCTTTGATGGTGATTTAGAATTGACGTTGATCGATCGATTTTTGCGCCTTCCGATACATATTTTACGAAAGAAAATTTATTAAATGAATAGATTTTTTCATGTAATATAATCACCAGTAAATACGTCAAATCTTGTACCCGCAACATTTTAAATGCATGTAACGATGCTAATGGTAAATTGCAACTTTGATTTTTTGTATTAGAGCTCCATAGTGTCTATAACGAAAGTGGTAGACTGTGTATAAGTAATAGGATATCATTTTCTACACGAGGAATGAAATCCACACATGGTCTGTAGACACAGTGTAACTTGGACAGGCTCACATACATAATAATAGCGAGTGGTAAGAACTGTTATGTTTCGTGAATATACATTATTAATTCAAAGCCATTGTCAATAAACATTAAATCCCATAAAAAACAAAACTTGTAAAAAAACCAAGTCTCGCCACTCATTTCTTCTACCGTAAAAAGTTGTAAGATCCATGTGATACCAAGTCGATAAATTTATTCAGTCTCCGTTTAAGGGACCTTTACCAGACAACATCTTATAGTGACCATATCAATATTAAAAATCTTTTATGTTTTAAATAAAAGAGTTAGATTTGGCAATCGCATGAAAACACGATGTATCTCACTTTTAGAGCTTTTTAAGCTAAGTGCATAATAACTTAAGACAAAAGGTCCCTTAAACGGAGACTGAATAAATTTATCGACTTGGTTTCCCTTGGATCTCACAACTTTTTACAGTAGAAGAAATGAGTTGCGAGACTTGGGTTTTTTTTACAAGTTTTGTTTTTATGGGATCTCATTTCTTTTTCTATAAAGTCCTACTTTTTTCCTTTTCGGTACCTTCTACTTCTTGAGTACTATCAACGGACATTTTTAAAACCCACGCTCTGTCTTATGAGCTTTGCTTACTTTTGTAGGTAGTCTTCCTCTTAGAGAAGAGGAAGTGTTAAAATAAATATATCAACGAATTCATCTTTTCATTGTCAGTACTTCGTCTATATTATGCGGGATATCTTTGTTACGTAAATGTCTATTAATATTAAAGTATCTCATGCAATAACGGTGGATATACCCACAACGCCTGCTAGTTATGTACCCTCGTACTTTATATAAGTACGGAGATTTTCATTTTAAATCACAATCCTCCGCTCAGTGCTCCATAAGTATAACAACGTCACCCGTTTTCGCTTCACAGAGTACAAAACAATGGGGTGCTTACGGTTTCCCTCGTCACGCCTGAAGCGGTGCGACCGTCTCACTCACTCACATGCGTATTATAAGGAGTGCGAGTAGCACGGACAATGGCGACGAAAGCCACTTTCAGCTAATTTCCACCGCCGCCGTTCGTATCGTCCCATTTCGCTCCAAACTCCACTGAGATCTAAAAATACTGGTTTATTTTTTCTGACGCTTTGATTCAATTTTTTTTATGAATTCATTGTATTTTCTTGTGCCGTAATAAGCTCTGCCTAGCATACCTAAACAAAGCGTCGTACTTAGAACATTTTCATACTTAGATATGCTTACGAGTAGCATTATGAATACACAGAGGAATTCTCTTTTGTATCCTTTTCTGCTGGATAATGCTTCAGAAATAGAAGGCAATGTACATTCGAGGTATCCCATACGTAATATCGATGCGAAGATACAGCCAAAATACTAAATATGTTTATGCACAAACGCCTTGAACATTGCTTAGAGGAGCAGTCTGTTGAATAAAACGCTATACTATTTATCACTTGTATAAATCGTTGTGGAAATATGTAGGGAACCTTTGTTGCTAGTTGTTAAAGGTTGTGTTTTTTTTATATCATTTCAATAAATTAGAATATTTATAGGTAACTAACATTCATCCATTATAGTACATGCAAATAGTAGTACTATGATAATGTTATTGCACGAAGTTAAATGTTACCTTAAACACAGAACAGTAGTATTGTTACCTTAAAATTATATTTTACACCGCATCTCCCCTCCAATGGCTCATATTTGGCTCGTGCAAACAGAGATGCAATTAATATCAATTACCGAATTAACGATCGTGTCGCGGCTCACAAACGTTGGCTAATGAATAAAGTTAACTTTGCAGACACCATGGCTCGACGTACATTTTTATGTTTGTATGTAGATAAGGGATCGCTGCGAACTATTTCATGTACAAATCGAGAAAGTGTCGACTGTGACATTATAATAATTTAAAAAAATTGCCATTACTTTTTTAGATTTTCGAGTCACGTAAAGAGCTATTTTTGCATTAGGAAAGTCTCATTAGCAGAGCTGAATTTCGAAATGTGCTCGCAAAACGGCAATAGGCTATGTATCTGTAATGTCAAAACGGTTGGATCCATCACGATTCTTCAATGGATAAGGATTTACTGCTATTGCGTTTGTAGTTCGTGCTGTCGGATATTCATTTCAATTAGTGAGACCATAGAATATTTCTAGACATGAAAAATACAAACGGTTTCTTTTCATCACTTGAAAATAAAAAAAATAAGTGTCGAGAAAGCAGTGAAAAATAAAACAGAAAACGGGGGATAGATGGGTGAGCAAACAACCTGGAGGAAAGCGAAGAATACGAAATGCATTGCACAGGATCGGAATCGCGATGGTAATTGCATAAATTCCATTAAAGTTTTTTTAAATGATATTAGTAGTTTCTAAGGAATTGACGAATTATTCAGCATTCAGCATCGTGGTTTATTGTTTTCTCTATGTTTATGCTTTTTAATCTATTTCCAAACTAATGGGCAGTAATTGAAGTGGTTAGTCAATGTACATAATGTGTTAGTAGCTAAAGCAAATTAATCGCGCAAGCTGACTGGTAACAAATTGCAGATTGATGATTGAATACAAAATAAATTGCACCGATGGCAATATTAAATTAGGACTGGATTTCCATGCACCCGAATAATATATAATATTAATAAATTGTATAATAATACATACACACATCACGCCTATATTCTCCTTAGCGGTAGGTTAGACCCTAATACCGCTTCTTCTGGTACAATTCGAGACTCCGTGCTGCTACTGAGAATTTCCTAATGGAAAAACACAACCACACTTTGCCCGATCTAACCTAACCCGGTTTCTCGTAATTACACGGCACATACTGGCGTCGCGAGATCACGAGGTACAAGTCAGTGCATTATAATAGTTTGCAATAGAATCACTTTTTTAAAGCCAAGGTAGTGTACAAGGTTTTTTTCTAGACTTGCTACGCCGTAATAAGATTTTCAATGCTAGCGATAGTGCAACATTAATTTAGGACATGACTGCCCTGCAACCTTGTTTCCAAGTAGTACCTACATGTAAGCTATGGGTGTGACTAAATATTATTTTTCTATCACATTTACTAATGTAGGCAAGGAGATTTAAAATTTGAAAATATGCACTGAAGGTCAAGCCAAAAAAAAACTTGAGGCTAACGGAATATACACAGTTTGATCCCGAAAAGCGAAAGCGAAGCGTTTATCACTATGATGAACTTTACACCCAATATTCAACGCTCACAACTGGACGGATAAGAATATTATTCGTTCAAGTATATTTTTTATTCAACGAAACTCAAGAGTATTTATTTAATACTTTTATTTTACACTAAGTTAGTTATAAATCATAAAAAAATATGATACATAGAGAAGGGTACAAATGGCGTCCTTATCGAACATGGCGATCTTTCCAAGACAACCATAGTATGGATATTCTGAAAAGATTTGATGGGAGGGCAGTGTGTAAAAAGGAGAGAATATATAATATAAATGCAAATTTAAAATATATATACGAAAAACGACATACATGTATAATCTAAAAAAATAGGAATTTCTTAGGTGTGTTGTCCACCAATCCGTACTAGGCCAGCATGGTGGACTAAGGCCTAAACCCTCTCAGTTGTACAGGAGGCCTGTACCCAGCAGTGGGCTGATAATATACACACATACATACATACATAATAATTATTTTGATTTAATTAAAACGATAAGTATTGCTCGAAGATCGCGGGAAGCCGCAATTTGCAAGCCGCTTCCGACAGAGCGCTTTGGAAGTCTTTGGGGGAGGCCTATATCCAGCAGTGAACGTCTTTTGGCTGATGATGATGATTGCTATAAGTAGTATTGAATAAGAATTGTATTATATTATATTAAATAGATGAGAAGCAATACGAGTAATCATATGTGTACATAGATACGGTGTGTAAACATAAAGTATTTAATTTTTACCATATAATCGCGTTTTTTTCAAACCAACTTTTAAATCCTATTCCATTTGTGACTTAATGTTATACTATACTTTAGTAATAATATGTTCAAAACGTACTAGAAATAAGTAATATATAAAAAATTATGTGAAATCACTACAATTTGTGTAAAGGCTAATTCACATTAGGCTAACTTACATACTGCTACTTTTTGATTGTCGATCGGCTTATATCGCAGGTCCCACAATAAGCGCTTGGGGAGAGCCGGGTTAAATGGTAATGAGAGAGCGTGGCGCAAGTGGCCACGGTTCGGCGGCATGCCCCGGCCTCCCCACGGACCAGGGCGCGACCGTTCGTATGTTTTTCACATTATAACATCATTGCTTTAATAATTTATTAATATTTAATGTTTACGCGCATACTGTTGGGGTACTAACATATTTTTTTGTGTAACAATGCGACCTTTTTTTAAAGCTAAAACAAGAATGTGTTGGAACGATTGTTTTTAGGGTAGAATAATTTTATGACTTATAGGTAACTGGTATTAAAGGAACCTCTAATAACTTCATGATGCTCTTTAGAAAGAGACACATAAATCTTACAAACTGATAACAATACCGCATAGATAAAATTTATAATGTTAAAATATTAATTCAATTGTTTGCTGCATTTTAAACGCAATGCAAAATAAACGAAAACACTTAGATATGTATCAAATAACTAAATGAGAACTAATTTTAGAATTATCTCATTCACGTCACATTTTGACACAGCGTATCGAGACGCGTAGACAATTGGTATAACAATGTGTAAGTCAAGAGCGGCTGACAATGGGACGAGACGAGCGAAGCGTGGCCCGATTATATTCCCCCGCGTATGATAATCATCAAAATATTGCATCACTTATCGAAATATTGTAAGTGTCAATCAAAGAATTAAGTCCAGTATTGTGTAGCAAGGAGGCCGCGTGCGTGGCGTGCGTTCGCGCTCGCCGCTCGGCTGAACGCTCGCGTGCGCCATTTTACCGCCCCATTGTTTTGATTTTTGCGCGTGAAATGTGACGTCATTCTGCTACATACATTATTGTTAGTTGATGCGTACATGGCACGCACTTAGTGCTTTATTTTGTAACTAGGTAATTTTGTCTCGTTGCCTCGACGGTCACTCAACTTAGCTAAAGTAACACGAAAATAGCACTGTTTAGCTGAAACAAGTTTAATTAACGCTTATAAGCAAGTTCTTAATGTTTAAGCTTCTGAATTTACGGGTCTGTAAATATAATATCATAAATATAATCGTTATCCTTAAATATATCGTTGTTAATTTTGTTTGTTGCTCTTCTAATATTGTAGTATGCGAATTAAAGACTAGAGGAGTAAGAGGAGACGTAGCATTTACTCCAAACGGAGAAAGTCTGATCTTATAACACTTTTACACATAAAAAAAATAATGATTCATTATTTACATAACATATTTGTATATCCGAAACTTGGCATACTTTTATTCACTTATAGATGAGTCCTTTTTTATTCCATTTCCTCGAAAAATCCTTAGTAGACTAAGCAGAGACATCAGTCGAGGGACATAGCTCATCTCACTGAGAGACCAGAAACGACAGTGTAACCATAGTTTTACGCCGACCGGTACAATCGGGCTGCCTGATGAAATTCTTGTAGCTATTTCTTACCAATTGACAACCTGACCTGCACTGCTACCATTAGGTGCCAATGCGGTCAATAAAAAATGCCAGGATTAAAAAAAAATGCACTCACCTTGTGTACCCTGTGACGTCGCATGTGTAGACCACGTACTTTTGTAGGAAGCATCTGCAACAAAAATATGGTATTAATAACATTCAAGTAAAAGCTTTGTTGGTGCACATAAAACCCGTAACCTTAATAAATTAAGTAATAGTTAAGTAGTATGAAAGTTGAACGATGGACAATTAGAGGAAGGCCAAAGAAAAGATCGATGGAGTGCATGTGAGAAGATATGATAGAAAAAGGCTTAATGAAGACATGACGGCTGATAAGGATGTTTGGAAGAAGAAAATATACTGCGCCGACCCCAAATAAAAATTGGGAATAGGGAAAGGAAATGATGATGACACAAATACGAGTAGTAACGTCCGAGATGTGCTCCTGGAATTAGAACCCTGATTCCACGCACATTCCTGAGAATATTTCTCGAGACACATATATTTATTGTAATTGGTATATGTACCAAGTTCTGTTTTGATTAATTGTCGCCATGGTAGCGATTAATTAAATATTGATGTTCACTCAATAGAACTTTAACAATAATAGAACTTTAATGTTCATTCATAATTTTCATTCACTATGAGAAAGCCTTTGATTCGATCGAGACCTGGGCTGTGCTAGAGTCTCTCCAGCGGTGCCACATCGACTATCGGTACATCGAGGTGTTGGAAAGCATATACAGAAACGCCACCATGTCGCTCGGTCCGAGTACAAGATCAGAGCACGAAGGCTATTCCACTACGGAGAGGCGTGAGACAGAGAGATGTTATATCTCCGAAACTGTTCACTGCCGCGCTGGAAAATGCCTTCAAGCTCTTGCAGTGGAAAGGATTCGGCATCAACATCAACGGCGAGTATATCACACACCTTCGGTTTGCCGACGATATTGTAGTCTTGGCAGAATCGCTGGAAGACCTTAGCACTATGCTCGAAGACCTCAATCGAGTCTCTCAACAGGTGGGTCTTAAAATGAACATGGACAAGACGAAAATCATGTCAAATGTCCATGTTGTGCCCACCCCGATCGCAGTTGGGGGCTCGACTCTCGAAGTTGTAGACGAATACGTCTATTTAGGACAAGTGGTCCGGTTAGGCAGGTCCAACTTCGAGAGAGAGGTCAATCAGCGAATCCAACTCGGTTGGGCAGCGTTCGGGAAACTACGCGACGTCTTCTCGTCCAAAATACCTCAGTGCCTGAAGACAAAAGTCTTCGATAGTTGTGTGTTACCAGTGATGACATACGGCACTGAGACGTGGCCTCTCACTATGGGCCTCATTAGACGGCTCAGAGTCACTCAACGAGCTATGGAGAGGGCTATGCTCGGGGTTTCCCTACGAGATCGAATCAGAAATGAGGAGATCCGTAGGAGAACTAAAGTAACCGACATAGCCCAGCGGATTAGCAAGTTGAAGTGGCAATGGGCCGGGCACATAGCGCGGAGAACCGATGGCTGATGGGGCCAAAAGGTTCTCGAGTGGAGGCCGCGTACCGGAAAGCGCAGCGTAGGACGTCCACCCACAAGATGGTCCGACGACCTGGTGAAGGTCGCGGGTCGTCGCTGGATGCAGGCTGCCTCCAACAGGTCACTATGGAAGTCATTGGAGGAGGCCTATGTTCAGCAGTGGACTTCTTTAGGCTGATAATGATGATGATGATGAATGTTCATTCAATAGAAATGCCTACATATACCCATTTGCTAGTTCATTAATTCCATATGAATCAAGATCTATTCCTAGCGTTTGCTAATCTCGGGTAAGTAATCTTAAGTGAGGTAAATTAATTTCAATGCTGAATGGATTTCAGTTTATTTAAGCGTAAGCGATTTAGTAAATATTAGCACAATTGATCGATTAGGGGGGTCAAGTTTACATTCCCAGTTTCATAAATTATTTCCTGTCATACGAGTTCATACGAGTATAAGATCTTATCTTCGGTCTTCTATCGGGACACTTAGGTCGAATTATGAGGGCCAATCGTAATCCTTATTCTATTTATAACTTAGCTATGTACTTGTCTAGAAAATAATATATGTACGTACATACATTTACTCACGCCTGTATTCCCCTAAGGGATAGGCATGGATATCATCAGCCTATTTACCGGGCCGGTACCATTTACATGGCGCGGGCAATCTCTAAAACTGAGAGGGATAGACCTTAATCCACTTCTTATTACTACAACTAAATCAATAAATTAAATGGAAATACAGCCAAACCAAATATAACGACATCGTTTACAACGAAAGATCGGTTATAACAACCGAATGGCATGGTCCCGGCTGAATCTAATAACTACTTGCATATTATATTGCTTATAAAAATGATAATCGGACAATGTTGTTACATCTGGTTTCAACGTATAAGTCTTTTATTCTAAAATAAATGGCATATTTTAATTAAATTCTTGGTATTTGTCTCGATGTTCTTTGAAACAAATAAATTACTCTCAGTATAAAAAACAATGTTAGTTGAAAAAAATTAAGGCTGGAGTAAATACAAAATAGGCCTATGATACATCGACTACCTATCGACTTGTATCTAAAGAACTGACAACATAAATTAAGTCTTTGTGAACAGCAAATAACGTAATAATAAAGGCTAGATGGAGATGTTACGTCATGCATTAAACACTAAATATGTTACTCCTGCCTACTACATACATGGGGGTACAACAAAGTAATAAGTTCAGATATTCGAAATAGGTACGAGTCTACGATAATTGTATAACGATTCTGTCTAGACTGGAAATGCCTTGCCGAGAATAATTCAGCGCATGTCTTGGATATAGATTGAACCGCAAATCGATTACCACAGAGTTAATTGGATTAAGCTAGGCTTTATCCGCTGTCTGGTTGAACTTTGACCGTATCCCATATGTAATAAATGCTACCACTTTGAAATCGGTATGTAGTAACTGAATTTACAGACACATTTAGCATTCATAAAGTTGTATTTAGGAAATTTTATATTGGTGTATGTAATTTGTATGTAGGTACTTGCCATTATGAAAAATATACCTATAAAAATCTAACTTCGAACTTAGTGTATATATAGGTAGTACGTGCGTCAAAAAAAAATAATTACACCAACACAACAGACGCATAATATTTATATGTCTTTGGATTTGAAGAAAACTCCGACTTTAGGTCATTATTGTAATTTTTGACACTCAATAATCTCTGCCTAGCCCTACGGGAATAAGACCTTAGTGTGATTGTTTGCAGTTTGCACGTAGGTAGTTAGAACTATATTGGTCATTAAAGAGATTGATTTCTTTAAATCCACGCAGTGACGTAAGCGCACTGCCGAGTAGTGGATGAAACGACCGTATATTAGTCATCTGTTCTTGATATTTCAAGAACACATGACACCGAAGCTCGAAACATTATGGCAGGTTTTACTCCACATGTGTACTCCAGCAAAAAAAATCTCCAATATCATCCCATACAACATATCAAGTTGGTTTCCAAAGGGCGAACATCAATCAGAGGGCGGTGAGAATATTCTTCTTATTTAATTTCTATGAAAAATATTACAAAAAAAAAAACAATCGATCTAGTATCTACTCAGAATCAATAAAAGATTTACTGAACTTAAAAAGTTTCCAGTTAGTACCAGTTAGTAGTAGTCCTTACGTGCCCCAATTGACCAAACATCAAAAGCTACACAGTACTAAGTTACTCACACATCCTCATATATTTTCTCTCACATCATATGAACATTACTGCCTATTATGAATAGACTCGGCACAATAGCACCTCGGGGAGTGTAGTGGTACAGTTACTCGCAGGTGTCTTAACACCTCTATAACCCGCATACGAGGGTACGGCGACCACTCACAAGTGTGACATAGAGAGGGATTTTCACGCTATTAAAGGATTGCAGTTTGGAGTAGGAACGGGCCGCGACTCATTTGCCGCACATTCATCATTTTAGGGTTCAGGTTTTAAGTCAGGTTATTCGAAATCCCATCAACTTACTGCAGTGCTCCTTATTACTGCAGTTTGATATTTTTAATGCATACATTACTAACAGACTAAAACGAACAAAAAATGTCGGTTTAAAATATACTTGTGAGCTCATGAGCTCACATTAAATATAATGACAATTACTTATCTTGAATACTCAAAATCAGCGAATTTTTCTCCAACGTTTTGCATTTAATAACGTAATAAATCGATATGAATTATTTACATAATCGTACATTTTTAACATTAAAAACGAGAGTTACCTAATATTTCGAAATTTTATAATATGACTAGCTTTTGCTCGCGACTCCGTCCGCGTAGACTACAGGGTTGGTTTCAGAATGAAAATAGTAGTCTATTTTACTCCACAGAGTCCCATTTATGTCCATACAAAAAAATCATTCAAATCGGTTAAATAGACGTGAAACGTCTGCCGCAGCGCACCGGCCGGCCGGCGCCTTGTACTCGTACATCATAATTGCGCGCTTGATAATTTTTTCGCTGCGGTGTTATTTTAAAACTGCGATATCTTCTAAGATACTCATTGAAATCAAATTATGTAAAGGGCAAATTTCTTTTAAATTAAATACTTGTGATGAATAACGTATTTATTTGGATAATGATTAATATCATCTTTATGAAAACACCTTCACAAATAATGCTTTATTTTAGAACAAATTTGGTTAGCAAAAAAAGATTATAGTGAGCCAACCTTAAAAGATAGACATATGCTGTCGCGGACTTTTTTTAGAACTTTTAAAGGGGAACAATTCTAGCGAATACATAATTTTAGCGAAACTTTAACCGTTTCCGCAGCGCACGCAGCGGAAGTTCTCAAAAGGAAAAAAATACCCCCGATTTTGAAACATTATTTATTGGTGCTCCGCTCCTATTGGTCGTAGCGTGATGTTATATAGCCTATAGCCTTCCTCGATAAATGGGCTTTCTAACACTGAAAGAATTTTTCAAATCGGACCAGAAGTTCCTGAGATTAGCGCGTTCAACCAAACAAACAAACTCTTCAGCTTTATATATTAGTATAGATTTCTTTGATTTATTGTGAGTTCAATATGATGAGGTTATAATAGCCTCGAGGTTTAGGCGCGCAGTCGAGAATTTCGGCGGTCGCAGGTTCAAACCCCATGCACACACCTCTGACTTTTCGAAGTTATGTGTGTATTCACAATGAATTATCACTTGCTTTAACGGTGAAGGAAAACATCGTGATAAAACCTGCACACCTAAAAGTTCTTAGGAATTTCTTAGATGTGTAGTCCGCCAACCCGCACTAGGCCAGCGTGGTAGACTAAGGCCTAAACCCTGTCAGTTGCAGAGGAGGCCCGTGCCCAGCAGTGGGACGTATATGGGCTGATGATGATGATGATGAAAATTTTGTCAGATATACCTATTCAAAGGGATAATCGATGATTAGGTTCATGAAGTAATTTAAATTTAATTGTTATAAATAAAATTGTAAAGTTGTGTATTAAACTACTTTACGGTTTTTTCTATAGGTAATGAATTTTGTTTCATATCATGTCTTATTCACGACAAAGTGTGTTGACGCGATTTCACAGAATATTGATTATATCGATAACAGCACGCAGGGAAAAGCAAAACACGGACTCACACCAATGATACGTTAATTATTTCTGAGCACGAAATTTTACTTTATTTCAATTGGCAATGTAAGGAATTAAACCAGCAATCTGGAAATAGGGTAGCGTACAAGAGTTTCACATTCGGGCACCTGACACAGGTGGGGATTATACTTGATAAGAATTTAAATTAAATTTTATTTAAGCCACCAATTCGTCATTGCAATGGCCTTGTCACAGCCTGTGAATAATTATGCTATCAATCTCTAAAGAGACTTTTCGATATCCGCTGTTTATGGCTCCATAAGCAATTGACTGTAATTTTAATGAATAAAACTGTATTGTTTTAAATCACAATATGCTCCAAATTCTAAATTTTAAATATCATTAATGTGATTATTATTTTGAATAGTGTTAATTGTTTGTTATATTATAATATTTTTATGTACTCACTACAATTATAGAACTTTTTATAGCTTTTTGTTAGATTGTTTAGTGCATGCGGTATTTGCCTTTAAGTAGTTGTTGCATTTATCTTATATTTTTTTTGTAGCACGTAACAACATATGTAACCATCTATTGTAAACAACTGTTGGCAAATGTAATAAAAAAAAAATTACAAGTTGTCAAGAATATAAAAAAGAAGAATTAATAAAATTACATAGATGACATTTTCTGGTGATATATGTATGTATACATCGTGGACATAAAGACGATATAACAGATAATATGTAACTATGCGTGGTTTAGTCGTATTCTTAAAGATCACAATACATTTACACTATATTCTTGGTCTTCGTGGCGTGTCGGGTAGGGGACATAGATTGTGGTATGGTCACGTGGCTCGTAAATCTTATGAGTATCTTGGCAATATGCGCACGAGCTTCGACATTGTTCGGAAAGCCTCGAGGAATGCCGAAGAAACGCTGGCTGATTGTCGTCAGGGAAGCTATGAGAATCAGTAGTCCTGCCATAAAAAGCTGAAGATCTGAAGTTACTAAATTTTATAAAAATAACATTATAAGTACAGAATAAGTAGGATTTAGTGTCAGTCTAAGACCCAGTGACTTACACTAACTTGCAGCTAACAATACGGGTATATGTTGTTGAAACAAATATTATGTAACCTGCATGTGAAAACTAGCCAAGTCAAATTTTCAGCTTGAATTACATCCTAAGTGGAATAAATTAACATACATACATATAACTCGAGCCTATTGCCGTTTTTCGGGCACATTTCCAGACTCCGTGCTGTTACCGAGAATTTCCTAATGGAAAAACCCAATAACACTTTGCGCGACCCGGGAATCGAACCTAGGACCTCTAGATCGCACGGCACATACTTGTACCGCGAGACCACGAGGCATTGAATAAATGAATTGTGTAAATAATTATAATAATTGTTAAAATTTAAGATTTTTTATTCCTTATCAAGTACCAATCATTTTAGCAGTATCAAGAAACAAGAAAATGTTATAAAGCTATTTTGGAATTATGCATATTCTTGATGTTGCTAATAATTTTAAAATTATCTGTATAGAACTTAGCATTCATATAGATATCAATTGTTTTGCCGGCGAAGTAGCTAACGATGCATATTTTATTTGTAATACTGAACTTGGCTTCCATTTAACTTTTATGTTATTGATGGAATTTTATTTGCTTGACGTAAGAACTTAAAAAAACCGTAATATTGAATTCTGAATTTCGCGACTGTTATTTAAACATAAAAATATATATACAGAGATGTAATTAAGTTGGATTAAAACTTGTTGGATAAGTTGGGTAAATGATTTATTTTTGTATTTTATGCACTTGTTTTTGAATAATTTTAATGTATATTTATACACTTAAAAAGAACAAAAAGGAGCATAATTGAAAAATATATATAATTATAGGAAAGTTATTAATATATCAATCTAAAATTTTCTGCGCAAAATAACATAAAGTATTCGATAAATTCGAAAGGTTAAGGAATATAACTAAACTAGTTATATTAAGCCGTTAATGTTATTCTTAAACTGTACTTTATTATGAGATAATGTCAATATAAACGTTAATGCTAACGTTTATTTTTTTTCAAATAGGTAAATAATATTTTCTAAATTTGCAAACTGTTTGTATTCTTAATGGTCGTCATGGAAATTATGTAATCATTTCCAAAATACAATTTGCAGCAAAATAAAATAATCCAAAACATTTCATAATAATTCAAAATCCATATTTTTTAAATAGTGTTCCATATTGGAAAAAGTTTAGCTCAAGCTAAAAGTCAAGCTCCCATTAAGATGTTTATTTGGACTTTTGAATTTAAATTATAATTTTAAAACTACCATAAATGGTCCTTTAAGAAATTATGAGATTAATATTAAGAGCTTGTGAAAATTATGTTAATATTTGAAAAATATTAATATGAATTTTACAAGAATACTTTATAAAGCTTTGAAAGTGACAAAGTAATCCCTAGTAAGCACATAAGCTCATTAAGAATACAAAATGTTGTTCACAGTATACTTATCTACATCCATCAGTATGCGCCCCGCCACTTATGTACTAAAAAACTGGATGAAAACGTGGAAAATCAAACGCACGACACACGAAATATCACGCTTGTATCACAGAGCACAAGTATAAGAAAATAATAAAAATATTCACCCGCAAATAACATAGAGAAGTTGGTAAATGTGCCCGACCGACTGAGGTAGTCGGCGGAACTCTTTATGTCTAACATGTTGCTAGCGACGCGGCGGCATCACGGGCGCGCCGGCACTCCGAGCGCGAGCGGCGGCAGGGTGCCGGCGCCGGGGCGGTGGGCGGTCCTCGCGCCGGCCACGCCCCAACCACCCCCGCACCCACCCCGCACCAACCCCGCACCAACCCCGCGTGCCACCCTCCAATCGGGCAACACTACGGCTAATCTTTATCTCAGAAAAATAAACACGGTGGGCGTGAGATAATAATGCGCTCCGGCGGCGCTCGTAATCAAGAGGCTTTGAGCCCGCGGCCGACTGTCACCGAGCGGCTTATCCGCCGGCGCGCTGCCGGCCCGCTCCCGCCGCCCGCCAGCGCCAGCCGCCAGCCGCCGCAGCGCGCCCAAATTCAACTTCGATTCGAGGTTTTTTATTTTCATTACCGCCTATTGGGCGAAGTCGGTGCTCCGGTCGAAGCTTGTTTGTCGCGCTCGGGCTTTGTGACTTTTTTAATTTCGCCTACAAACAATGCCGTCCCGCGAAGCGCTTTTGTATGATTTTTTATAAATCGGCCGGCGGCAACCGATGCTTTCCTATCTTGATAATTGTCCATATAATTGGTCGGGTTTAGGCATATTGTGCACTGAATTTCAGCGTCATTGTTTCCAGATGTTCACTCGGCAGACGAATGAATTTTTCACAGCTTTCCATTCTGATGTAAATTATTGCTTTGTTGTATTCGCATTTTGTTACACGTTCAACATACAATAGAATACTTACCAGATTTTTGGAAAAGCCGTCATTTGCCGTGGCGCAATATTGTTCAATAATAATGACGTTAGAATTTTCTTTTAACGCAAACGTTTAAAATAAAAAGGACAACCTCTGCGGCGCAGCTGATACTCGTATAAAACGTTCAGCTGTGAATCGAGAATTTATCGTCTCGGATTTATTTGTTGCACCGAGACAAATATATAAACGAACAATACGATACTAATAGTCATGTCATGAACTCAAAAAGAAAATGTATCAGAGAGATTCACAAGTGTGTGCTCACGCCCACATTGAACGCAAAGAATAGGTTGAGTCCGTGGTTTACACGCATAAGAAAGGCATGGCGTAACCCTCCTTAAGCACGTAGACCAGGCTTCGGTGCCTGCCAGGAATCAATGTCAAACTGAAGTCAAGGAGATTGATGCTCCAGTACTTTCTAATGTCTTCTTCTATAGAAGAAAGGAAGGAAGGGACACAGCTTGTGAATTATTCTTTAGTTTGTTATTTTTGTACACAGTTTTTGCTTTTCAGTCCCACATTTGTCGATTTTTTGACACAACAAGCTATTTTGAACAGTGATGGCCTCCAGTTTTAGACACGCGGTCGAGAATCTCGGCGGTCGCGGGTTCAAACCCTGGGGTTTGACTTGACTTAACTTGACTTTTCGAAGTTATGTGTATTCACAATGAGTTATCACGTACTTTGACAGTGAAGGAAAACATCGTGAGGAAACCTGCACACCTAAAAGTCCTTAGGAATTTCTGAGGTGTGTAGTCCGCCAACACACACTAGGCCTCCGGTGGTGGACTAAGGCCTAAACCAACTCATTTGTAGAGGAGACCCGTACTCAGCAGTGGGACGTATATGGGCTGATGATGAAGCTTTTTTTAAGTCAAAATTTCTCTTCGTCATGCTTCAATATCAAGATCGATCGCTATTAGAAGTGATAGAGCGTCGTCATAGTTAGATTATATTGCGGTATGCATCGGCCGGAATCGGCATGATTCGGTTTGTACCACCGTCTCAAAACCGGGGTGGTGAATTAATCCTATTGCCTGTCGATTCAAATCCACCATATGATGCGTAGGTAATATGTTTATGCACGTCCGGCAATGAAACAATTGGCAGAACTGAATGGATTGGTGACGTCTTTCTCACTATTCTCCACTCCATTCGACTATCACTCGTGCTATCACTATGCCATGCCAGTGTTAAGATTTTCCTAATACAGTGGGATTTCTATTCGTCGAACATCAAGAGAGATGCTAAAAAAAAATCAATTTTTTGATTCAGCTTTCGACTTGACGGATTTTGACTCGACAGAAATAAATTCATTCAAGTGGCTTAGCCTTAAAGAGACTTACTGATTTATTTCGACTAATAGAGGATTGAGATTTCGAGTAATGGAAGTTTTGGTGTTTGAAGGGAAGGGAACAAAATATTTTTTCGAGATTTGGAGGTTTTCAACTTATCGAGGTTCGACTTAACGATGTTCTACTGTATTACTGAATATGTAATTATTGTATTTGTAAATTGAATATGTATATTCGATGGGATTGATATTCGCGTCATTTCGACCTAGAATTGCAATTTCCATTATTTTTTTCGATACTTGATAATATTGGTACATACAAGATACGTTTTAGGTTGAGCCGATTACAAAAAGCTCAAAAACTGTAAAAGTTTTTGTTACATTTTGGTTAGTTTCACGTTCTCGGTCGTCGTTTTTGCCTTATTCCCTGATTTGTTTTTGCATATACCGGCAATATCAAGGTTTAAGTGGGCGTTGGCTTGCTCAATAAGAGGCTTTGTTT
Source organism: Hemaris fuciformis (assembly GCA_907164795.1). Classification (NCBI taxonomy): domain Eukaryota; kingdom Metazoa; phylum Arthropoda; class Insecta; order Lepidoptera; family Sphingidae; genus Hemaris; species Hemaris fuciformis. The sequence goes on along the minus strand of OU015431.1, from coordinate 16,954,622 downwards.
TAATAAGATTTAATATAAGTTTTAAGACAACTGGTACCTAATATATTTGTAACACAAATCTTTATTTTTTATGTTTTTGCATGTCGTGAACATATAGCAAATGCTTGAATTGTTTTTAGCCTTAATTTTTAATTAAATCTGTTTTGTGCTCCAATAAAAATAATAAGGAATAAAAAAAAATTATGAGCGAAAGTGGCAAGATTTGTGATATAATTGGGTTAGACCCGCCACTTAATAACGTTTTATGGGTGTATCGCCTTTGAAAAAGAATGTGGCGAGCAATTTCTTCACATCATGTTTCGATGACATAGTGCGAACTGGCGCTTACTTAAAGTCGACAGCTAGTCAAATATAATAAATACATATAATACATTCCCGCGTGTCTGTATAGCCGAAGGTGTTAATAAATAATATTATTTAATGTAATATTATATTATTTATTGATATTATTAAATAATATTTATTACCATGTTACGAGTAGTGTGTAACTTGTGGGACATTAATTGAGAAAAGAAAATATTATCCTGGTAAATTGTGTATCTACATTTCAATGGTTCTCAGCAGTCGATTTACTGCCTTTGCGCTACGTGAACATATGAAAAAGGTTTTCATATTTAACGATTTATCATTTACCCGTCGTACTGCAGCCTGAATTATTTTTGTTAACAAAAAACATGCTCAAGCGTCATAGTCGTTGCAAAGCGCACAATCAGAAAAATCCTCAACTAAAACGTCAAATTGAAAAGAGAAACAAACCATCCGCACTGAATTCGAAGTAGACTTTATTGCGTCCATTGGAAACTTCCAATTTTCCTTTGTGAGCTCACAACGGGAGTAGCCGCGGCGACGCGACGCTTTGAACGCAAAATGAGTAAAATAACTTCGAAGCGCACACATCGCAGAACTTAATTAAACGGGAATACTGCTATCTGTTTCACAGGATCTCGCCCTTTGTTGTAATGGATATCCTCACAACGTATTCACTTTGTTAAGTAGAACCTGTGATGAACCAATGCAACTGAATAAGATTTCCAGACATAATTTTTATATTTTTGTACCTACCCTCACATGATGTTTAGGTGGCATTTGAATTTTTGTGATCTTAGCGATAACGTAGAAGTATGCCGATTTGGTGATTTAATATATCCAATTGTACCAAGCTGTGGGGCAAATCGTGTCTTTTTCTTGTTTCCTATTTATTATGAGGTTTCACAAATCTTTCTTCAGTACCAATTTTTTTTGGAACCGAATTTCTTATAATGCTGTATGAAATAATGTGTTTTGTTTATTTAATGCATCGGCTTAGCCTAAGTGTGCATTAGATGTTTATTTGAAAATTGGGTTAGAAGATAACACAACACAAAAGATGACCTATATAAATAGAATTCTATAGTTAGAGAGCCCATGACCAACATTTTTGCCTCATCGTTTTACGATCAAAGCTGTATAAAATCGATAGATTTGGTGATTCTGATTGCGAAAAAAATAATTTCAGAAATTTTCTGCGTCACGTTTGACCTGACCGCATTTTCGAAGATGTCAATTTTTTTTACCGAACTGTTTCATAGTAATCTGTCTGATTTTCAGAATGTAGTTAAACGATAAATTTTAGATGCTGAAAACACAGTTTTCAGACACCAAAAGCGTCGCACGTACCCAGGAGACCATTTGAGAAAATTAAAAATGACACAAAAAAAAACCTAAAGCAAACCGTCTGGAAACTGGTCAAGTGAACATTGGTCAGTTGACGCGAATTAATCATTATTCAGAAGAAAGTGTGAGCATTTTATGTGTTGAAACCATTATGAACGTGTTGAAATTTTTTACCGATATGTTCCATAGGATTCTGGCTGAAAACTGTTCTACATCATGAAAACAGTTGCCTGGATGCAGAAAAAAATTATATCACTTCATTAATCAGACAACTTTTGAAATTGAATTTGATTTTTTGAAAATGCGCTTAGGGCACATGTGACGCGTAAAATGTCAGAAAAAATTTTTTTTCGTAATAAAATGACGAAACCTATGTACATACATTTTTATTATCAGACATATTGTGATTAGACTGTTTGCCTATTTTTTTTAACGTAGCAGAAATGCCCCCCCCCCCCCCATAAAACTGCGACGTTTCTAGCCGGTACTGCCCACTTAGCCGGGTTCAGATTCTTCTACTCTGACGATATTATACATTTTTGGCCGTAAAACGATGAGACATGGTTTTGGTCGTCATCTCTCGTACTACTAGCTTCTACCAAAAACTGTGAAGAGTGAAACTGAGATTGTCTCTAGTAAGACATACATGACTGCAGTGCTAGGCATTATAACATTATGGATTTGCTTTACAATAATCGTTATGATATATGAATAAATATATGACGTCCAGTCCTATGAATGAGATATAGTCAGAGATTCCGAAAGTAAATTGGTAAAAGATGCCAGTATAAAAAAAATAGCTTGCAGGTTCTTTGTTTACTATGTTTATAAGCATTTATAATTATAACTGATACTTGATTGTGATGTTTGAATTTTTTTTGAACATTCACACCGTGCATGGAAATATTAATGCCAGTATAGGGATACCAGGCGTGAAGTTATGTGTGTGAGTATTTTTCTACATCTCGAACATTAATGAATTAAATATGCAAATAAATAAACTGCATGTATCAGCAATATATATAGACTGCCGAAACCTTTTGTGTGTGTATTGCAGGTCGGAGTAGTTATACGGACCAGTTCGAAACAGGATGTTCACCGTCTGATCCCGGAACGCGACGCTCTTGGGTGTATCGCTATGGCGAGTAATGCAGAGAGTTCACGTTGGTATTGTAATACTGGCTAAAAATATAATTTGATGCATATATTTAATGGAAAATAATAATGAATAAAATCGAGTATAGAAAGAACCCGCCATAGTAAAGCATGAAAGTGTGTCGCGTTTGAGTATCAACCTGTGTATACTTTTTGTCCCTATCCCACCAAACACCTGTCACTGTAACTCCGGTGCTACAGGATCAACAGTGGCACGCACAGTATTGACGCTGAACATTGATTGAAGGGAAACTAATTTGCCATGATCCCGCAACGAAACTAATCAGAAATAATATACAGGAGGAGTTGTAAAACAAAGAGTTGTCCACTTCCCTCCACAGCAAAGCGGCAGACAAAATATTGAACTATGAGGTTTCACCCTCACGTGAAAAGACGAAAGACCCTGTGTATACTGCTAGTCGGCACTTTATGAGGCATTGCACGGATCAGGTGCCAGCGCGAAGACAGATACCCGACATACCCCTTTCGGCCTCCCCCGAGGTACCGAAAGGGGAGCGTAAGGCGCTTTCTCCTCAGGTGCCAATGCAGTCATTTTACTAAGTCAGTGTAAAAAAGAATTACAGAAATGTGGTAGTTTAAGTTATAATTACAATAAGGATCGTTTGTTTGTTATATATGAATATACGTAAGAGATAACATGGTGGTAAATAAATTAATATTGTCCTCTTTGTTTTGCCGTTAGTCCGTCTACCCACACTAAGCCAGCGTGGTGGTCTAAGACCTAATCCTCTCAGGAGGAGTCCGTGCCCAGCAGTAGGACATACATATACATACAGGCTGATTTAGTAGTTTTGCCGATGAAACAAGAACTATAGCGTCTGTAAAGTAAGGTTGTGACGGTTCATCCTAATAGAATGCGGGCATGAAATAGTAGGACTATTGTTAAGGCAGAGAGTTCACTAAACAAAGGTATAGCCGCATTGCGGAGTAAGTATCCGCCAGCTATTCATTATACCCCTATTTAGTGCAGCGAATAGAGGAATTTTAATATTTTTGTTTAGTGAATCCATACTTTAGTATTTTTTGATGATAAATGAATTTTACTCAATTTTTGTAAATATAGTTGTAATTTAATTAGCTGCTTTAAAGTAAATATAACATTTCACTGATAGTGTATAACATATTAATACACCCAAGAGATTCTGAAATATTCTAATAAAGATTAAAATCTTTTGAAGAATATGTGAAGTTATTGAATGTGATTTCGAAAAACTCCATTGCGTTTTTATTTGAAATAAGATTTGAGTGATTTTTTCTTCGTTCATTATACTGACCATAAATATCTATATCAGGAAATTGTGGGCGCCTTACCGATATCTCATTCATATATTTATGGGTATCGATGCATAAAACCCGTAAAACGATAATCCTATAAAACGTGTAAATATATTGCATATATTTTTTCTACCAAAAAGTATTTCATAAACTTGAAAATAACATCACCTGACTTAGATAACCTGCTGTATAACGAGCAATCTCGTGATCTATTCTTAAGATTATTTCTAGATTCTTAACTTTCTTCCAATTAATTTATCACACATAAGTATAAGCTTGTAGGAGACTTTTTTTTTATTTAACTTTAGTGATCCATTAATCTGAACTACGCGTGTGTCTAAAGACGCGGGTTCGTAGGTGTGCGTGATTTGCACGTAGCGCTACGCTCGCTACGTTGGTGCTACGTGGGCACGCGCGTGTGTGCGTAGCGCCGTGATCGATGGCGGCGCGCCGGTGCCGTGCTACCGTTGTGCGCCTTCCGCACGCGAGACGTTGCACTCCACGGTTTAGGCCCGCCACGCGCTCAGCTAAATCCATGAGTAAAAGCCTGCTTTTTTTGTTCAACTGTGTACGCTTTCACACTGAATGCGCTGATGTCCGTTGTGCTCTCAATACGCCGATGGGCTTGTCGTATGGTTTGCAATTTTGTTTATTTTTCGTTTCATTATATTATCCTTTTCACGTCTGTTTCAATAGTGTATTCATGGTGTCAAAGTTTCAGACTGCTTTCAGTTCAGTGTTAGCTGCAGATATAGCGTTGTTGGCAATATTGCTTTTTCGAACGTTCTGGACAATAAACGAACGCTTTGAACGGCCTGTCAATATTTTTGTCAACTCAATAGGAGAGCCTGTGTTGTTCGGATAGATAATAAAACTTTCAAAAATGAAAAAATCGTTTGTTTCGTGTTTTACGTGCTTCATATAAATGAAACTCGCAACAAGGCATTTTCAAGGCGAATTTTTTTTATCAACATCGATCAAGGTCAAGATTCGCTTTTGTAAGACTCAATGTTTTTTGTTAAATAAGTGACACTATTTTTCAACGTTTGGGTCGTCCGATTACCGAAACGCATCAAGTACATCCGCATATCGATTAGCAAGTTAGGCTATTGCTGGCTAGGTAGCCACTACAGTAGTAGGTACTACTAGTGCTTATGTATCGTGAAAGCATATTAATTAAACCGGGTGGCGGGAGGGTAACATTTTCGAGTATTACATTATAGCGATTAACAAGATCTATTAATTTGTTGGAATAAACATCAGTTCATGAAGTAAATGGTCGCGTATAGTATTGTGTTAAAAGAAAACTGACAAAAGGCCCTTACTAATATTATAATATTGCGAAAGTTAGTTTTTGTTTGTTGAACTTTCGCAACCAAACCGCCGGATTAATTTCAATTTGGTGCCCATTTATATAAAATGATTGAAACATTAATTTCATAAAAAAATATTAGTGATCAATGTCAGCAGTAACTCGACTTTTAGATTTTGTTATTTGGTTGTTATTTAGAAAACTTGTCAATATCATGAATCGGTTTACAAATTGTATTTAAAAAAAAACTGTCGTTTCATTCTGCGTGAAAGAAATCAAGGTAACGTCGTGGTATAGGACATATTTATGAAGTACAGTAGTGCCTCAACAGACACATTACACCTGGAAAAATTAATGTTATGTATGTAAATTTGTAAGAGAATAAAAAGAGACTAAATAATTGCACAGATGATATGTGCAACGTGATCCGAGAAAAGAGGCGACGAGTTAGAGACCACTCCAACTGTTTCTCGCCAGCTGCCACAAATATACTGGCTTTTTTGATACGGGATATACCTACATAGCATTATATCACATACATAGATTCCGGAAAGCTACTTATGATGGCTGCTCTAGGTTTTACATTTTACGTAAGACACATCAGTCTTTAATCATAATATAAAGCTAAATTGTTTGTTGTAATAGTTTGAAAAAAAATTGACGATTCAAAAGCACTTGTAAAAGTCTATTTGAATAAAGGTGATTTTGAGTTTGAGTTTGTGTTTGAGTTTAGTTGAACGCGCTAATCTCAGTAAGTACTGGTTCGAATTGCAAAATATTTTTGTGTCGAATAGTCATTTCATCGATGAAGGTTTAAGGCTATATTATCACGATACAACCAATAGGAGATAGACCAATAGATGCTCCATTTATGGAAAATGTGTCAAAAACCTTTTTTTTAAGTCTAAAACTTCGCATACAGATTTGCGGGCAAAAGTTAGTCATGCAAACATAACCTGTTAAACATAATGATTATTTTTATCTTTAAAATAAGTTATGAGATGATTCATGTCTATAGTCGTGAAAACGTTATTTCAAATATTTCGATTTGCGTGAAGGTTGGTTGAGGCCCGGAATGTAAAAATTGTCTATATATGATTTTCAATTTCCCAAGGAGCGGCTGCAATAACTTTATTTCTTCCCGTGAAACAGGCTGGTAAAAGTCATTTCACCAATTTTGCAGTTGAAAAACTTAAAACTTAGGCGAGAATCTGCGTCGAACGATGTTCGTATGAACGGAATCACCGGAAATTGTTTACAAAAACTAAATCTTATGACAAACTTTTTGTTCATGCGTGTTTTGTTGAATAACTATTAATGATGATCAGTTTCTCTAGCTACTCTGTGTTTCGAAACAAGATATTTTTTTGTGATCCAATTATTTCATTAAGTAATGTTTTGATCGACTCATCATTCGTCCAACATTTTGTCATAGCTTGTAGGTCTAACAAAATCGGTATCCAATGTGTACAATAACTCAAAGGTCGCCGAGGAGAATTCATAATTTTATTTTATCTTTATAACTTCTATAATTTTTGAAAAACAAATGGTGAAGCTAACCCTCTAATAGACCAGCGTCGTGGACTAAGTATTAAACCCTCTCTGTTGTAGAGGGGACCCGTGCCCAGCGGTGGGACGTATTTGGGCTGGTGATGGTGAGGATGAAATAGACTATAACTTTATTTTCCTTCTGAACCCAGCCCTGTAGTCTACGCGGACGGAGTCGCGGGCAAAAAGCTAATATGTATATAAAGTTGCTAGATAGCTAGATATCTATCATTGCCATTGCGTTGCATTGATATTGCTACTATTGATATTGTTATAAAAGAGAAACTGGTTCTTTGATCCTCTTGTTTTACAGTTGATTTGAAAATGCGACTGTATTGAAATATTGACGTCTGTATTATCGCAAACAGCTGTGTTTTTCTTATTATATTTTGACGTGCTGTAAATGAATGTTTTTCAGAATATGTTTTTGCAGCATTGCAATATTAAATGAAATAATTTTAACGTGCTGTTTCAATTTGTGGAACGCGGATGCCATTTCATATTGTGACATTATCAGAATCTATATCCTTCGCAGGCTCTGGATTCAAGGAAGGAAGTATACGTATTTATACATATGTTTATGGACTGATTTTACATTACGAACAAATTTAAACCTTTCAGCGTACCGATATGTTGTTTTCGGAGATTATTACTTACATTGACGTGCGAATATAACAAGGCTTGGTTGAAAAATATTTTGTACCATATGTCAAGCGCAATAAAGTTACATGGCTTTGTTAGTTAATAAAGACGACATTTTATTACTCTCACACGCATCCCTGAAAGGTGCCCAACCGTATTTCTACAAACAAGGTTCGCCAGCTAATTTAAAGTCCTACTGGATGTACGATGCGAGACCAATGAGGTAGAATATTTTAAACTGAAAAAAAAATCTCGTGTAATTTTGAAAGAATCATGTCCTTGTATTATTTTAGTATCGCAAAGCATCTTTTAAAAATACAACTGGTTGAACGTGAGATTGAATCAGTCTGCGACTTATTTGATTCACTATCAGAACAATTTTGATCATCGCAAATATTCCAGTTACTAGGTAAATATAAAGATCAAATAAGCAGGCGGGCGAGTTCTGGCTTATTACATTTATGATCGGAAATTCACGACAAAATGAAATGTTTGAAGGAGAATTCAAAAAGTGAAAACAACTTGTAGCCTGGTTGGATGAGTCAGGGACCGCCTAATCGAATGTTTTGATTAAAGTGAATTGTCTAGTGAATTGTCTGGCATTTTCCGAATTCCGGATATTCGATGAGACTGAAATCTAATATGCAAATGTCTGGGCAAAGACTGTTTTTCCTGAGATGATTAATTTTAGCGGTTTAAGAGATTTACATGAAACTTGAACTAAACAAATGAAAATGTTACAAGAATTTTAAAACATGAACATTCTAAATTTGGCTCCTTCCAGTCCGAATCATGTCACGAGCGTAGCATTATTATAAATTAGACAAACGAATTTTCTTTGTTTGGTTGTTCCCTCTTTCTACTTTTTATTTAGCAATATTTTTTATAGCATATATTTTTTCGTGTGAAATGATTTTGGCGTATTGGGATTTTGAGCATCGATTGCAGATTACTACAGTTTAAGGACGGCTATATAAATTAATCTGTAACTATATTATCATCGAGCTTTCATGCGCAGATTACTGGTCTCATCCATAGTAATATTATCAATGCGCAAATAAATTTGTTTGTTTGGTATGCTTTCACATCTAAATAGCGTTGGATCGATTTGAATGATTTTTCTAATGAACATGGACTGGATCTTGGGAAAGGACATAGGGTACTTTTTATCAATAAAAAATGCGATGTAGGTACTCGTGGCATTAGGACGGAATTCAAATTTGCATCATGAATTCACCAAGAGAAGATGATAAAATTAACTTTTACGACGACAATGTGCTGGACAACTACTGTTAAGTGTAAAGCAAATAGATTGTAAAAAAATCAATTCTAAGTTTTTTTTTTGCCAGGTTGATAAAATAACTAGTCTATTACACAATGCTAAAATCTAATCTTAATAATGATATTTTAATCGTCAGTATCCATCTAAATACTATACAATTTATTATTATAATTATCCTAACATTACTATCTATAACAGAATTAGATTCGGTCATAGATAGCGTGACATTAATTTACTAAAATCTTGATTATTAAAAGTAAGTAAGTAACACGCCGCTTCCATACAAATGTATTAATAAATTTGTTTACATTCATGTTGAACATCGGCAGGCTTTAGCCGTCTTTAATTTAAAATTAATACAGCCAAGCGGCGCACAGGAAATGAGCTTAGAGTTGAGCGGGTGATGGGCGGGCAGCCGATATGGGGGAAGCGGGGCGGAGGGGGGACCGGCAGGGAGAGTTGGAGGGTGGCGCGACCTCCAAATTAGTTAGAACCGTGGCAATAATTCGATAACTGTCAGTTATTGCAAGTCAAATGCCAGGTTCGCTGTTTCACTTATTCATTCTTTATGAATTTTTGATATATCGAATTTATCTGATTTGTGGGTAACGGATGTTCTTGGTGGATTATATTTAAATGTATACGTTTGTGTTAATGTTTTTACATTTTTGCAAATATATATGCCAATTTGCGCACTCGATAAAAAAATGGAAATAATGTCTTCATGACAGTATACGAATGATGAGAATATGCATCACTTTACTCTTTCTGTATTTTTGCTATTGTGGAATCCAAGAATTAAAATGGCCGAGGGAACGCTAAAATGCACTTGACTAGTTTCACAGGGAGAAGAATCAGCCGTAGACAGTCGGTAATAGTCTTTGTTGCACCTTTATTGCTAAATTCGAAAACTTGAAACACACGGGCGCCAATCTCAAAACAGAATGCAGCGTCGATTTGTAAGTAAGAATAAATCGTTGAGCTACTATATGCTTAGAAATAATCAATTAATTTTATTCAACTGTCTAAATAACATAATTTAATAACAAGGTATTGTCATACAGTACTGTACGCAGTAAATATTACTGAGTATTAATAGGCAGCCTTTCATGGGTTAGCCACATTGAACAATACTCGTGACTTTTGTCTCGCGGTATAAGTTTTCGACGTGTGTTCGAGATATCTCTGGTTCGATTACCGGTACAAAAAACACAACATCACGCCTGTATTCCCCGAAAGTGCAGGCAGAGGTGCATTTCTGCACCCACATTTCGGCAGTATGTATCAGTCCCACGTAATAGGGGTGAGCCTATTTTTTTTGCTTTTCGGGCATATTTCCAGACTCCTTGTTACTGATAATTTCCTAATGGAAAACCTAACAACACTTTGCCCGAGCCGCGAATTGAACCCGGGGCCTCTAGATCGCAGGGCACATACTGGTGCCGCGAGGCCACGAGGCAGTCGGTACAAAAAAATGTTATTTATAGGTATAGGTTTTCCATTAAAAAAAATAGTAGCGTAAGGTCTGAAGGTGTGCTCTTGAAATTGGTGTTTTATACAAAGACCCATCCACTGTTAGGGCTCAAAATACATCTGGCGAAGCGTGGACGTGTGTGAATATAGGCGTAGTTGCGTATGTATGTATATGAAATCCACCCAACAGTAACATGCATAGTTCTGACCCCACATTAAGAAGAAAATACTCAAATACTAGCTTTGTGTCGTGGGTGTCAAAAACAACGAGAGGCTTTTCGGTCTCACAAGTACTTAGACCCGGTCCAGATAAAAACTTATGAAAGATTTGTAGTGACGTGAGGATTGAACTAATTAATTGAAAATCTAATGGCTGCAGCATAGAGGTTTCAAAGTGTATATAGATCATACTCGTATACGTATAAGTATGTAGTTGTATATATAATGCCACCCCATGGCGATAACAGGCATGGAATACATGAGCATTGTGATATTATCAAATCTTGTCGAGGATGCCAACGTTGGAGACACTTGTGGGAGAAATTGATTGACAGGGTAGATTACGCACTGATGGTAACTTATAATTGAAACTGGTAACAGTTGATTCAGTTATATTATCAATTGGAATTAATAATAACATATATCAATCAGCTATTTAAATACAAATGCCAAAATATAAGTGTAAACGTTATGTAATCGGTGCTTAAATAATATACCGCCTTTTAAGATAAACATTTCTATGGCTTTTACTCTATTTGTTAGAAAGTTTGTTCTTAGTATGTCCTTTATTAAAATAGATATATATATACAATATATTGTTAACGCTTAAAACATTTATTTTAATCATCATCATACACGTCCCACTAATGGGTACGGGCTCCTCTACATCTGAGAGGAGTTAGGCCTTAGGCCACCACGCTGGTCTAGTGCGGGTTGGCGGACTACACACCTAAGAATTTCTTAAGAATTTTTAGGTGCGCAAATTTTCTCACGATGTTTTCCTTGACCGTTAAAGTGCGTTATAATTCATTGTGATTATTAATTTTAATAAAAAAAATTAAAGGTTCTTTTTTTTATGGAAAAAGGAGGCAAACGAGCAAGTAAGCCACCTGATGTTAAGTGGTCAACACCGATATTTCAATTCTTCGATACGTTCCACATATAGAGCGTGGAATCGAGATTAGAGGCATTCCGGTAATACACATAAGTATATAAAATTTGCCTAATGTTCGTAATTTTTTTAAAATTTTTTTTTTATTGCCTTAGTAGGCAGACGAGCAAGCGGTCCGCCTGATGGTAAGCGGTTACCGCCACCCATGGACCAAAGCAATGCCAGGGGCACAACCCAATTCGTATATTGCTCTTCTAGTTAAAACTTCCTTGTAGTTAGTTAGCAGCCCCGCGGAGTTTTATGACAGCACTCTCGTAGTATCGTAGTAGTAAGTATATCGCGGGATCGCGAATGGACGACAAAGGCCTAACCTCGAAATGATTCCCATTTCAAAGTTTAGCGAAACGGGACAATAAAAACACTCAAGGTAATGCAAGCCGGCTCATTAATTTATTTATGTATAATAGGTGTAATTGAATTTTCTCATCGATCTTTCAAGAGAACTTAAGTACTTGTTTTTAATAGATAAACTGCAAAAGTTTCTTAGAAAAATGTACAACCTATTAATCTATATATCTAAAACAAAGTCGTGTTACACCAGTTACAACTCAAGAACGGCTGGACTGATTTTTTCTTCGTCCGGAATATAATAATAAGCATTAAAAACATTAGAAAAAACAAATTTAATTAAAAGAAAAAATATTTTCCCATACAAAATGGTCATGGGTTTCGTACCAATGGGTTTAGCAATCAACAGCCTTATGAGTCGTTTTGTATCTTATTAAAAAAGGTAAATTACATATTATTAACTCTTTTATGACTTGTGTTTGCGTGTTATTTGAATTTAAAGCCCCCTTTAAAGGTTATTGTAATTACTATTCATTTTAAGCTGTTTTATAGTGAGTAATTTATATAAGTAACATATGTATTTTATGTATACTATTTGTTTATGTAATGGTTCGTAGTTTGTTTATATATATTTTTACTTTATATATTTTTTTAATCATGGCATCACACATATTTATGCACCTATTTATTTTTTCCTTGCATCACCCTTAGGTTGATTGGTAGATAATGCATTAAGTCCACCTTTATACATTGTATATAAAGCATAAATAAATAAATAGGATAATCATAATTTTGATGTTTTCATTTATATACAGGGTTATTGGTTAAGTCGACCTATATCCGTTAAGGGCGTGTAGTTTACATCGTTTCTGACATGTAACCATTTTCGAGATATTTGAATTTAATTGTTTTTTTCCAAAAAACTCCCAATTTTCGGCTATCAGCTTAGATATTTTGAAATGTGGAAATCTTATTATTACTATTATTTGATTTTTACATGTAAACTAAGATGCTTTACGACCTCAATAACCAAAATTGTACATAAAATAAATGAATAAGTCGTTGTAGACGATTAAAACTTAAAAACATTAACAAACATTTTGAAAGTTTATTTTTCTCGAAAGGATATCAAAAAATATTATTATGGCACCTGCTTTGCAGATGTGCCTAAAAATATCGACGTTTCATAAGCTATCCAAGGAGGTACAACAATTCAGGGTTTTATTAATATTTTGTAGAAGAAACTTAGTTTAATAGGCTATAGGGGAGGCAAAAATAAACTAAATAAAATAATTGATGAGTACAAAATACTAAATTTATTAAACTTTCCAGATATTTTGTTACATCTTAGTATAAAATTTATGTTCATTATGTCTGCCTGATAAGCCTCGAGGTTTAGGCACGCGTCTAGAATCTCGGCGGTCGCGGGTTCAAACCCGATGTAACAAAATATCTGTAAAGTTTAATAAATTTAGTATTTTGTACTCACTCAATTATTTTATTTAGTTTATTTTTGCCTCCCCTATAGCCTATGGCTCCCTGTAGTCTATGAAACTAAGATTTTTCTACAAACTATTAATAAGACCCTAGATTTTTGTACCTCGTTGGATAACTTATGAAACGTAGATATTTTTAAGCACATCTGCAAAGCAGGTGCCATAATAATATTTTTTGATATCCTTACGAGAAAAATAAACTTTCTAAATGTTTGATTAAGTTTTTAAGTTTTAATCGTCTACTGCGACTTATTTATTCATTTTATGTACATTTTGGTTATTGAGGTCATAAAGCATCTTATTTTACATGTAAAAATCAAATAATAGTAATAATAAGACTTACACATTTCAAAATATCTAAGCTGATAGCCGAAAATCGGGAGTTTTTTGGAAAAAACAATTAAATTCAAAAATCTCGAAAACGGTTACATTTAAGATAGGGTGTCTAATAGTCAAATCAGTCAGAAACGATGTAAACTACACGCCCTTAACGGATATATGTAGGTCGACTTAACCAATAACCCTGTATATATTATTTTTTTAAGAACATTAATGAAATTTTATTTCATCTCTATTTTTAATTTTACTATGTTAATATGGAAAACCCAATAAATGCTACTAAAAGCAATTGCCTTCCTCGGTAGCTAAAATGCTAACTTTATTTCTAAAAATGTATGCCTTAGGGACTTGTACCAGAATATTCTATATAAACGACGCCATTATTACACTGCCTTTGTAAACTTGAAAGGTTATTTATAGACCTCTGTAAAATAGTTTTGCTCTGGGTGGCATGGTCTTATCTATTACCTACTGGCACATATACTTTATTGAAAGCGATTTTTTATACATAGAGCGCTTTATATTGCTGTATGTAATATGACAGCATCGTTCTGTCATATAGGTTTTGATCTAAGTTTTCTCTCAATCCCAAAGTTTGTTTGAGCCTCTTTTCATAACTCTCTCATACTAGATACTTTTAATAGTTCAGGGATGAAGGCAATCTGGGCCATAGTTCACCGTAGTGGCTTAGTACGGGATTCAAACTAATCGAATATAAGGTATTCCCGATGTAGTCTCTAGACTGTATGCTCAACAATGCGATATGTTCTTTTGTCTGCCTTCCCATATATAGCAAATTACGTGGGATTGATTTAATATAATTTTTGTGCTATGCTAGATTTTGGCTCTTTATTCCACAGCCGGGAATATTTCGGGAAATTAGTTTTTAGGCCCAATTCATAGCGATATTTAATTTGCTATAATTAATTTTCGGGTCTTACTCCACATAGCATCATATGCAGCTGCGATTATTAAAAGAAATTATTTCCATGTTCTTGTAGATAGTTTTTGGGCATATAGGCCCCCTAAATTTTTTTCTTTCGCTATTTGTCATTTTTACAGCTTACACAAAAACAACCAGTATGCATTCGAAATGGTATTTTTTTTGGAATATTGTACATCTATATTAGAATTGATTCACATCTAGATTGTTGGTCGTGTTAGTAAGAACGATGATCTGTGTATTTACGTGGAAAATAAACTTAGGTACTGGAGCATTCGAGTTTGCTTAAACGTTGGTCCTTTTGCATCCCCGACTTCTGTTATTGTAAATTCAATGCAGCGCGTTGGAATTGAACCATTTTTTGTACATTTTAATATGTACACGAATTAAAGAGAGTCAAAAGAAAAATTATAAGTTATCGCAATGTATACATGGTACAATATCAACCACCGCAATTAAAATTCTTGTTCCTTTTTTTAAATGTTATTTGTTGTGTGTTGTTTACATTTTTCATTGACCATTCTAAGAAACTGGAAATATCAATAATTTAGTACCAGCTGATTAAATATTTTCAAAGATCAAAAAATATACAACCAATACTTCAGCCTGTAGGTGGAATTTGTTAGTCATATTATTTCGCCGGAATAATTTTGTTGAGCAACTTCTCCGAATTTATTAAAAACACCGATGGTAGAATGGACTAGGAAATTGTATTCCTGCTTCCTACTGCCACCAAAGGACGGTACCATTGAAAAAGTTTGCGCCATGTGTACCTACTTTAATTAGTTTAGCGTGAGCGAAGTGACACGTTTTGGGACAGCGCCGCCAGCATAGACGCTCGGTCAAAGCAATTTCATTGCGCTTGACATTTGCCATTCCAAGTAATTTTGGGTTTTCTATTTTCTATATTCGTGTTGTAGCGAGAAAAATGTCACGGTACCTTGAAGAGGCAACGTATTACATAATTTACCCACATCATAATTTTATATACAAAAAACATTTTAAAATTTTTATACATTGGTTTGTCGTACAGTATTATGAACAATTTGATTTCAATCCTCTCATTAAATAACATGGTCATGAATAAGAGACGGAATTTGAAACGTGACTATTGAATAATACTTCTCTCTTTTGAAAGTGTATTTAGCTGGACACTGCAACGGAATTGTAAGAAAGCAAAGCTTGGCTTTTGAACAAAGAGCGCCGTGAACTAATCATATTATCAACTAGATTAGCGGTAGGAAGACATAAAGGGCCATTGTAGTTGCGGCGGTGTTGGCGGAACCCCCGCTGGTGTGATCGCCCCCGCTGCCCCCGCCCGCGCCCCTCCGGGGCCAGTGAGCGTCGCTGCCGGCGGAAATGGCGGCGGGGCGCGGAGACAGCGGCGTCCGGCGCGCGGCGAGGTGAAGGCTTGCCGGCTCGTGGGCGCAGGGTTACCAGAATCTTCGAAAATTGCTTTTAAAATGGATTTCTGGTCGAATGTGGCACGATTTGCCTGTGGTAACGTATTGGGGTTTGATTGTACTCAGAAATATTTCTATCGTTTCTTTTCAATGTTGTTTCTTAATCTTTAAATATAAGGAAATTTAGTTTGTTAGTGGCAAATTTTATAACTTAGGACACGATGGACTGACATCTTTACCTAGAATAAGTTTTGTATGATGTAACAGCAGAATCCTAATGACTGCTATGACGAGACAATGAATTCGTCTCGTAGGCGAACAAATAAGTATCTACATAAATATAATCTTGAAAATAACTACTGAACTGTTGTCATGTACTGTTCTTTTTAGATATTCTCAATACTTTAAAATTGGAACGGTTAGGTCTACAGCACTAACAATGTTGCATGATTTATTTGCAGTATTTTTCCCAGTAATCCAGTTTCTTGACATTGGTAACCCTAGATTGGTACGGTGTGTGGATCATTGTTGCCAGCCTACGGAGCGACCCACTTTCGAGACCGTTATTGGTCACCCCGAACGGCGTAGTGACGAATGGTGTCGCTTCCTCCACGGTTTTGTCTATGGTAATTTATTCAAAATTGATTGTTTGACCATCAAAACTCTATTTGATTAGCTAAGTAGACACTTCTATGCCCAATTCTAACCGAGATTATTTAAAATCATTCATTCTGTTGTTGAAAGTTTCGCATTAGCTTATCGTCGTTAGGTTTTTTTATATTTTAACATTAGTAAAAATAATGTTTTTATTCTATTGACATAAGATTATATACACAGATATATTCACGCCTATGTATCTATGTATATTGGTGGTTAAAGGTAGATTTTTACTTACTTAATAATTTAAATTAATGAAGTTATAATATTAAAAATAATATTTATTTTTGGCTTTTAATTTGACCGTTTTACTGCATTTTAGATTCGTAAATAAATGCAAACTTTAGTGCTACATATAATAAAGTATAAACATTTTTTCCATTACAATTAACATTTTACTTATGAGGAGTCATTGCCACATTTGAGGCAACATTCAAAAAATGATCCTATGAAAAACAAAAACATGTGTATTTTTTATATTAAATCTAACAATGTTCGAATTTCAACTCTATGAGCACAGAAACCTAATGAGTAAACCTAATAAGTACAGCAACTCAACATTTAAATTGAGACTAATAAATTCTAGTAGTTTTTCTGCACTAATTACTCTTTAAAACTATAAGAAAATTGAAATATATAATAGTATGAAAATGTAATAATTTAGCTTAACCGCGTGTTGTAAGAGCGGAACATATCTTCATAATTGACTTGCGCTTACCCTAAATAATTCGTAAGCCATTAGTAGTGTAGTTATGTGATTCATAATGCACGCCCACTGAGAGCTTCGCACTTCTTCAATATAAAACACTGCGGGGATCACGTGACTGCACGCCAAACATTTCGGGCTGGAGATTTATGAAATTATTTATAATACGTGTAGGGCTTATATTACCTACATTTCATAGCAAAACACTGGATTATTTTAATGCAATAATATTAAATAGAAATGAACGAAAAAAATATATTATATAATACTCCAATAATATAAATCCATACAATACAAATATTTTAATAATGGAAAATCTATAATACGGAAATGTACTCAGATATCTTCAAGAATAGTAACGCCATCTATCGGTATTTAAAAGTACTTTTACCATGGTTAAGTTTCTGTAGAGGAATAGTGGCAATCAGCGCCCCCTACGTTAATTATTGTGAACTAAATGTGCACTGGCTGTGGTAAAGCGTCGAGATTATTCGTAGTAGTTTATAGCGGCGAAACGCCTTCGTAGCCATTCACAGCTACAGTGCTGCCAATTATGTGGGATTTTTTATGAGACATAAAACAACTAAGTTTATTTTCTTTAATAATAATTTACAAGAAAAAATACTTCTCTAAAAGTATATTGGTTTTCTTCTATTTCAAAAATTATAGGTAGTTTGTATTGATACTAGTAAATTTAATATTGTTGAGATTAAACAATAATAAATTACCCTTTCTTTTTATCTAGTTTTAGTTTGTAAATATATTGAGATTCTAGCATGTTCATGTAATCCAAATACTTCTGACCCCACGGTGAGTATGATTCGTACCATTCCTTGAACATAAGGAAATCCCAGTCGTCAGTAAAAGACGCCTCGTCTTGGTTTAGTAGAGCTCCCATTATTTCAGAGGGGTTTAATGGCTTATGGTACAACTCGGCTATTCTATTTCCTGATAATAATGTTTCAACCGCCTTCTTAATTGATTTTATATCATAGCCCCGTAAAGATTGTGCAACACTGTGAACATTAAATTCTCTATCCACTGCATGATATTGCATCAACATCTTTTTTAGAATCAGCGATATGCTTCCATAATCTGTTCTTGGAATCATAATTAATGAAGGAAATACTTTATACATTTGTGACCCTTTTGCCAACCATGGTTCGCTGGCCGTGCCTAATACTAATATTTTATCGTTACATTGTATTGGTTTAATAACTTCTTTAAAAAAAAACTTTGAAAGACGCGTCGGATCTAAATTCTTTTCTTCTTTTGGTACTTTCTTGTAAAACATTTTGTCGGCATTATCGACCAATATAACAGTCGGTTGCATTAATTTACTTATTCTGTTCACGTATTGAAACATTGTCTTCATATTTTTAGGACCAGGGAATTTGTCGTAAATATTGAATGGAGATAGATCGATTAATATAGAATTTGTTTCGGTTGCAATTGCGTATATCAAAGTCCTTTTACCAGCCGCTTTCGGGCCAACTAATAAGTGAGTTCTTTCAGCGTTAGGGCATGATGACCCCAGAGTTAACAGACATCGCACCCTGACTTGCTCCCTTACGTCTCCAATACAGGGCGCTGGAAATGATGGTGTCCATGGAACTGCTCGCATGTCGGCAGCGGCGTAATTTAAATCACCCCAGTAATCATCAAGGGTGGTGCGTGGATATTTTTTCACTATACCTTCATCAACTAGACATTGAAACATTCTAGCTGGACTAACTTTATCAGGCTTTGTTGGCTTCGCTTTCTTGGGTTTTTTACGTTTTTTGCTTTGAGGTGGTTTTGAGATTCCTGCAGCCTGATAATCCATTTTAAGGGAGTTTTTTAAAATATTTAATTCCAGACGCATCATTTCATCCACTATTGGTCGCAATTCGAGATGTATGTCTTGATACACATTTTCCGTAACTAGCTGCATTATGTATCCTCTTATTGCATCTCTGGGAGCATCGGGAGAATCAATTGCCTTCCATTGATTTTCGTAATCATCCCAATTGTCTCTTACCGCATTTATTGTTTTTCCTATTGAAATGTACACACCGGGATCATTGATTGGGTTGAGCCGGGATTTCTTATAATCTAGAAGGCGTTTCTTTTCTTTTTCCTTGGCTTCCATTTCGAGGCGTTTTTTCTCCTCTCTTTCAGCTTTTTTCTCAGCTTTTATCTGTTCTTTGCTCTTGGCTTGACCTTCTTCTGCTTTCAGTCTTTTATCTTCTTCTAAACGCCATTCAATGTACTCTTCAATGGAAAAAGTTTCTCCTTGCACTACTAAAATCGTACCACCTTCCTCTGGATATGGGAATTCATCGAACAATCTTACCTCATTATACCACTCTTGAAACCATTGCCTGATCTCTGCTGATATATCTTCCATAATATCAGCTTCTCTTAGTCTCAATACACGTGTTTTCTCCTTGACATTCTGTTGTAGCCATTGTTCGTAATACTTCCGTCTAAAATTCCTCCGTACTTCTTTCACTTTTTCTAATTGCTCTTTTGATGATGGTGGCGACCAAGATGGAATAATCATTCCTAACTTTTCCTTTAACTTATTTTCTTTGATATGTTCTCTTTTAATTTCCATAAATCGTCTATAAACTTTTTGTATTAAAGACGCAGCTTTTATTCTTAAATTTTCCCTTGCTGGAGGTTTTTTTAGGCCCGCAAGTTCTAAATATAAGTTAGCATCTTTATTTGCCTTGTGAACGATTTCTCTTGTAGTTATCCTCGACCGTTCCATTCTTTGAATATTACCTATATGCCTTTCATATTCTTCTTTTAGTCTTAGCTCTTCCAGCTCTTCGGGTGTTAATTGAACTGATGGTTCTGATTCACTTATGTCCTCACCCATAGCGAGCCTTCGTTTAATTTCCGCTTCTTTTTCCTCTTGGCGTATTCTTTCTGCTTCTCTTATTTCTTCTTCTCTTCTTTCTATCTCGGATGGTGTTGGAGTAGGATCACCGATGCGATTTCCAGCAAATATTTGATCTATAATGTACTGCATTTCTTGTTGGCGTATTTCAAACGGATAGAAGAATGGACAGAGTACCTGGATGTCGTGGGGTGCCATAAGCATTTGTTGCAAAGCATTATCTGGATACGTAAATTCAAAAACTTCTACTTCTTCTAAAGTCCATTTTAACTCAAGAAGGCGGCATGTAACAGCGTCTATAATTTTTTTGATGTACGGTCTTCGTTGTACTTGTTCCATTTGATCATAAGTATCACAAAGTTTGTTATATAATTCGCAGTACTTACAATAAACCCTGGCCACGATTTCAACAGCTGTTGCTTGGGGTTTGACTCCTATAAAACCATTAGCTAACTCTTGGATTCTTTCATCTTCAGCTAAGGTAAGTTTCATCTGCTCCTTTAATTTTAGCCATCTTTCGTAATAGTCTTTATTCGACATGGTAAATATTTATTGCAACATAAACGGCCATTTATTAAAAAAAATATGGAACAAGAACGAAGAATACCAATATGTAGATTAGATGTGTCAGATGTATGTATTGACATGTAACTTATAAGAAAAGATGTTGATCTTTTCTTGAACATTAATAAAGAAAAAAAAAAGACTTTGAAACTCTTTGGTCATTAGTTTGACTCGAGATCATAACAAAGTAAAATAAATGAAAAGTAAAACATACCAACATTTATTTTAATACAGAAGGCAATTTAAAAATCTTTGAAAATTTATACTTCTTATAGTATATTTTATAACCATGATGCAGACGTTACAGCCAACTTGGAGCCGCTACAGTTGCGCAGAGAGATTGCCGCACTTAGCGTGTTCTACCGTCTGTATCATGGTGAGTGCTCTGAAGAATTGTTTAACCTTGTCCCATCCTCTCCGTTCCTCACCAGAACCACGCGTGCGGGCATGCGAAGCCACAGCTTTGTGGTCACAACATCCGCGGCTCGAACTAAAAAGTTCGCCAACTCCTACTTTTGCCGCACCATCAAGCTGTGGAATAGTTTGCCGGCTTACGTGTTCCCTCCTTCCTATGATCCTGGATCCTTTAAGCGAAGCGTGAAGAAGCATTTGTGCGGGCCGGCATGATTGTGTCGACCAGCGGGTGACCATCGTTTCTCGCTGGTTGGTATTATTTTTCTGGACTCCACTGTGCTTACCATCAGGTACAGTGGAGTCACTTTGCCGTGCCAGAATAAAAAATTAAATAAAAAAAACATGACTACATTTTTATGAGTTGTATCGATAACCTAATTATCGCTTCTATTGACCACAAGCGCTTAAAATCCTAGAGTGCCTATGCTCTTTTAACAAGGTTGTAATAATAGTGGTCATGGTTATCAAATATTTATATTAAGGGCATTTTCAATGTTCTTAAATTTCCTTCTGTAATTAATTTTTTTTAACAAAACAAAAACCGGCTTCAAATAAAAGCTATTCCAAAATAAATTAATATGCACTGAAAAGTAAATAAAAAATTGCGTATTCTTCTATAACTTAATAATCAACTTATTTTTTCTCTTTATCAACATGTGTTTACCACGAAAGAAGTTAGACATGTACCTATACACATGAAATCGAACTCAACACATACCTATGAGTAATAAACAATGATCGTAATATTGTTTAGAGTTCTCCTAAGTAAAATGAAATGAAAAATATTAGACGACTTAAAAGTCAATGAAATTATTACGATAATAAAGTTACAACCTTTCGTTATTTTTGGTGTCAGTGTCAGCCAAGGAAATACTACAATATACATACATTCCAAGCAACATATATGTATACCTTTCTTGCATATTAACTTTTATACGAATGACAATATACTGTGACAGAATACCAATACCATATTAAGCAAAGCATATCTCACCTATAACTTTGTACATACTATATATGTATAGTTACAAACCTACCTTGGCTGACACCGACTCCAAAAATAACAATAATTGTAACTATATTACATTATCGTAATAATTTGATTGACTTTAAGTAGTCCAATATTTTTCATTTCATTTTACTTAGGAGAACTCTATACAATATTATGATCATTGTTTATTATTCATAGGTACATCTGTGTAGAGTTAGATTTGAAGTGGATAACTGATCAGGGGCTACCGCACGATCTCCAACGAGGCGGCCTGCGTTCCGGCCGGATCCCTGCCGTGGGACCTTGACGCCAAATTCCTCTCGCGTCTATACCATCAGCGGGAAGAGGCGTCAAGTCGCGGGGACAGACTGGCCCCTAGAGAGGTTGAGGCAATAAAGGCCTCCCTCCGTACGGCCGCCGTGGAGGAATGGCGTACCAGGCTGGAGGATCCCAGTGCTGGTGGTAGGACCGTTGAGGTAGTGCGTCCTGTCCTCGACCAGTGAGTGGATGGACAGGCGCCACGGTGCGGCGACGTTCCGCCTGACGCAGGTGTTGTCGGGGCACGGATGCTCCGGCCACTACCTGTGTCGGGTGGCTCGGAAGGAGGAGTCGGCCGTGTGTCACCATTGTGACAACTGCCCGGACGACGCAGCCCAGCACACACTACAAAAGTGTCCAGCCTGGGAGATGGAGCGCAGCGCTCTCCGCGCAATTGTTGGTGGCAACCTCTCGCTCCCGGCTGTCGTTTCTTCGATGGTCGGGAGTCCGAGGTCGTGGCGAGCGATGCTCTCCTTCTGCGAGCAAGTCATGTTGCAGAAGGAGAGACAATTAGACCCGGCGCCCTGCCCTGTGGCAAAGGGGCGTTAGAATCCCACCACGGCATACCCTGCCTGTCGTAAAAGGCGACTCAAAGGGGCCCTTGGGGTCCCTGGGCGCGTTGCGGGGGCGGCGCGTCCTCACTGAAAGAGACCCCAAGAGGGGCGGCGGCACTGTGGCCTGTGTACGTCGCAGGCGAGCTGAATTAAGACCTAGTTATTGTTAAATCTAGAAGCGTATCCGCACCCAACATTGGGTCGTATATAACTTATGTATAAAAGACGAGATTATTAATTACCATTACTAAACAAAAAAACAATGACAACCAAAAGAAACAACAACAATCCAAATGTTTACGTAGAGGTAATGTGAATTGTGAACACATAATACATTTTGCCAGTACGACCTCGTTAGTAAAAACTACGAATATGGAAAGAAGGCGTATACTAAATATTTACACACCCTTTTGCAAGACGTATCTATTTCTTATGAATCTAAAGGGCTGGGTAACAATACGCGTTCCCCAGGCTGGTAACAATAAAAATGTTTTAAGTGCGCCTCCGCACGAACCATTGAGCTCTGCCATCGCTAGCGCACGCGCTGCGCTCGTCCGCTCGTCGCTCGCTTCCGGTATGTGACGCGTGCCGCGAGCTCTACACTGCGAGTGGGAAAAGTAACAAGCGGAGGGCGATCAGCAAAAAATTATGTTGCCACAGATATTTTAAGTTTGATAAAATTATTCATTGTAAATACCAATACATCTTCGAAAGGAAAGCGCCTTGTGGCGGTATTTCCATAGATGCCCAAAAGCATTACGCGTTAATTGTGTAATGTCTAGTTTATAATTGTTTATTGTGGGGTTATTTATAATGTCAAATTACTTTCGTTAAATAAAGATTTAACGCTTAAAGATTATTATTCGGAATTTTGTAAGGCAAACTGGGCTTTTGGCCTTCTATGGAAGGGAGGCCAAAAGGGGTATGTCGGGTTCTCTGGCCTTTCAACTCTCAGAAGAGATTTTCGCTTAGCTGTGTTGGGTACCTAACAAAATCCTACGACAGCATACTGACCTCACAGTGGCCGTCCTGCGCATTTGGGCCGTTACTACGGCATCTCAGAGCGAGAAGCACTTTAAATTGTACCCAGGTGCGGCAGTCAAGTGGTCACGCCTTCTGCCGTTCATCTCGGGGTTGCTTTCAGTCTTGTCGCACTGCCGCCGCAATATGCCCAGCCACCACAGTGGCCCCTGTTACTCAACTCTTACGACCTGCAGGGACATGCCGTGGTGGAATTCTTAGGCGTTCAATGCCCAAGGCGGCAGAAGTATATGCCTAAAGTATGAACCCACGACCATCGAGATTCCCGATTGCGTGCCTAAACCTCGAGGCCTTCACTACATTAACGGTGAAAGAAAACATCGTGAGGAAACCTGAACACCTGAAAGGTCTTAGGAATTTCTTAGGTGTGTAGTCCACCAACCTGCACTAGGCCCGCGTGGACTACAACGCGTAGGCACTAAGACCTAAACCCTCTCAGTTGTAGAGGAGGCCCGTGCCCAGCGGTGGGACGAATATGGACTAATGATGATTTTATGTTTACATAGTTGAAATAACCTAGCGGTTGAACAAATATCGGCTGCAGAGTTTTGTTTTGGAGAAAAAAATATACATGATTTTATAGTGGCCCGATTTTGTTATTGCTCGGTATTTAGTCGTACCAGTATTTAGATAGTAAAATATAATACAGATTTGTGATGCATAATTTTGTGGACTTGCATCCTAGTATTATCGATTGTATGAGTGGTAAGAAAATAAGGAAATCATCATAAAAGAGTTATAAAAACAATGAACAAAAGTAACGAATCTTAATTTGGATCAAAAGTGTCTTTGGATTTGAAATAAATGTATCGATAAAAAAACATGAATTAAAGATTATGGCAAAGTAATTTAAAACAGCCTTATTATTTCCTGGCACTTAGCGCGAGAGACGTAACTATAGGGAGCGCGGGCGCATGTGATTGAATGATTGTGTCCTTCATCGGCGGCGCACTCTATTTTAACTGAGCATGACAGTTTTATTTTGTTCTTCTCCTTTACTGTTTATATGTAAATAGCTAGCAATAGCTTCAAGCAATATATTTATTTTTGTTGGTTTGTATAATTTTCAATGCAAACATGTAAGGAATCAATCTATATTTATATTGTAAAAATAAAATTGAAGTATTTGTAGGGCCAGCTTTGGTTGTATCGAGTAATGAGATATGCACAACATCTATTCATTATTATATTGGTGTATAGTTTTATCAAATACCTAGCTAGTATTTTTAGATTTTTTGGTTTATCACAAAAAAGTGATTCGAGTTATATTCCGTAATTCTTATAAGCTTTGAAATCAAAAAATTAGGCCTGCCGTGAAAGATATATCGCCTATGCTCGCAACATGTACCGCGCGTTACTCTAAATGCAACGCAGCAATGTTTTACAGATCAACCCTCGCATGTATTCATTAAGGGTGTAGAAATTTGAGCCATTTATTTTGTTAGTTCCACACCAAGCCATAAACTTGGCAGAGGGACCGAAGGACGAAGGAACGGAGGGGTCTCACTGCTTGTATTGATAACCTTGTAATATATGTATAAGCCGATTTGTGTTTAGTTATTGCAATGAATTATGAAGTGTAATGATGAATTAATAAACGTTTGTTATGTAAATTCTATGATTGTTATCAGTTGTGAAGCACGTTTAAATCTTGATAAACATTAATATTGTGTTTATTATTGTTAATTAAATTGTTTCATAATTTTTTTAGCAATCTTATTCTACCATTCGCAAATATAAAAATTATGCTGCTATTTATACCTTTAAATTTACAAACATGTTATATTTCCACGTCGCTTAAAAGATTAAAAATTTATTTTGAAGTGCATTTGGCATCGCAATTGTTTCTCTTTTTAAGTACTACGAGTATATGCAATAGTACTCGTGGAATATTTTCTCACGACAAAATTCAATGAAAAATCAAGGTTAATGTGTGGCGAATGTGCGTTTCGCCGCTTTCGCCACGCCACCGCCCGGCCGGTTAGCGCGCCGCCGCTCCCGGAAATTAATGGCAGAATGATTGACTGTCTAATAGACTAGCGGAGAGGGCGATGTGTAAGTGTGACGAATTTGTACAGCAATTATTAACTTGCTTGTCGCTGGATATTGGTACGACTGCGATTAATGTATAGATATAAGGTAATGCAGTATACTATTCTTAGCTTATAAATAGGTAAAATGGCAATATTCACCTCTCATCTTCTAGTTATGGTTATTATTGTGTTAAAATTTGTATTGTGAATTATTTTTAATAATCAAATACTGCTCTAATTCTTCAATTTACTGAGGAATAAAATTACACCCGCTTATAATTTTAAACAAATCATGGATATATTGCGACTTGGGCTCGAACCCGCTATTGGTTCCCCTACTTAAATATTGCGCCCGTTTTCAACCAAGCTATCCCACAATTTGTAAAAAAATCATACAACGCGAGAATATAGATGTATTTGAGAAAAGATTCAGATTTTCTTTAAAAAATCCTTAGAATTCTCAATAATGTTCTTCTATTTTCTAATTTTAAATAAATACACCCAACAGTCACATACATAGTTCTGACCCCACACTAGGATACAAGTCCTGTGTCGTGGGTATCAGAGACTACGGAGAGACTTTTTTGGTCTCACAAACACCCAGACCCGAAAAAAATACGTATGGATCACACAAACATTTGTCTCGGTGCGTGGATCGAACCCGCGGCCTCTTGTTTCGCAAGTTGGTGTCGAGCCAACTGTGCCACGGGGCTGTCAATTACCTTAGGTTTTTTTTTAAACTAAGAAGTAAAATTTTTCACCTTAAATTGTACGGATTATTTATATTTGTTCACAAGTTGCGTAACCAACAATAGAAAAAAATAAAGTCATCATTATAAATTCTCCCACACACTCGTGAGATAACGCACAAAGATACATTCACAATCAGAGTCGATGCGTACCAATTAAAAGCATCCCTCTCGATATCAATGAAGCCATGAGAAAGATCATGGTTGTCACCGCAAATTGGCAAGCGTGGCGCAGCGCACGCGCATACATCCGACACGCTGGTGGGGTTCCGACCCCGTACTCGCTTCATTGAGACCTCATTGTGTAAATAGCTTTTATAGTTATAATTTATTTGCGCAGTTCAATCTTAAAAATTATTTATGTTAATCTTATCAAAAATGATTATGATGTAAAAATAGCTGATGTTTTAAAATAATATACTACTGGGAATCGCAATTTTACCCCTCACATTGTAGATCTATATCAAGCTTAATAAAATTGGGCAAAACAAAACTTTACTAATTTAATTTATGTTATTTAAGAAATATTGCTTGTAGGGCTAGTGAACTACTGGCAGGTGTATTGGAAGACTGTGCCTCATAGTAAATTCTTAACGTAGGTATAAAAGAGCCTTCAGTCAAAGACCATCTAACAATAAAGGTATATGGGTTTCTTATGTTTCGTTAATATTAGTCATTAAAGTGATTTGACCGACCATGGGTCATTCTCATATCCGAAAGGGCTCATATCAAAAGAAAAAGGCTCATATCCGAAAAATATTAGTTCTTTAAGACTACTGCTTAATGAGATATTGAAATTATATCATACGTATGCATTTCTTAGCAAATGTTTCTTTTGCGATATCGTTCTCGGTACTGTCAAGAAAAAAGGAGTGTATTGGGTTGTTGAGTATGAGTCAACAATGCTGGTACCGTTGGGTTACAGCCGGCAATCAAATGTATTGTCATGAATGCGCTCAAGTACATTATCTCCAGTTCACATGCCGAAAGATTCAATTGAATCTAACGAGTTGTATAGCATATGTAGACTGACGGAGAAACTAGGCCAAATGAGAGAAAAATCAGTGTTTACATTGAATAAGTAAAATACCAGCTCACCATCACTCATGATGAATCACTCTAAGCATATTTAACGAAGCCTATGTCCAGCAATGACATCATGGCGCTTATTATGATGATACAGCTTGATATTGAACTAATATCAAGGTCACGTGTATTCTGCCATTACATTAAGAAATGCCTGAGATCGAAAGAAGTAAATCTTGTCAAGGGAACAGAATCTTGTCCCCAGTTGAGACTAGTTTAGATATAAAAATGGAACGAAGTCAGTGGTCATATGTAGGTCCAATAGATCATTTATACATGTATCCAAGTTGACTGCAGTAGGTTGTATAACTTTATAAGGAGCTAGTGATATCTATTAGAATTCGTTTCATTTTGTGGACCACCAGATAAAGATATGATGTAACTTATGTATACTCGTAGATTGTTATAAACGCAGGTTTGAATGAAGGCACATGACATACATATTTATTGATGACTAAATATCATAGAAAAAATAACAATAAAAGAGCCAATAAAAACTTTTTAAATAAAAATTCGGTCTTGTTTTAATATGTCACAAAGATGACTTCATCCTGAGAATACTTGATAATAAAATAATAAACGACACATTACATGAACAATCAGAGGGAATATTTTAATTAATAAGCGCAGACACGTGATCCCTTTTCGTTAGGGGCTCTTTGGGTCATTAGTATTTTCTAGTGGCTCGCCAAATTATACAATACGTATAGAGAATGTTGTTCGTGAATATCAAGAGCTCTTATAATTTATATTATTTGAAAATGTCTATTAAATACGGTGTTATTTGACCAATTATCGAAAACATAAAATTATAATCAGAATGATAATTGAGTGTACTAACGCGAAAATTATTCGACTATTGATTCAAAATCTATTGATTTTTTTATTAACATACAAAATTTGCAGTAATTATCAGACATTTATCAATAAATTACGCTTCTGGGACATCAAATGGCTGCAAAAACGGTTGCTTGAACGTTAAACATCATTATTGATGTAGGAGTATTTTAAAACGTGAAATGGTGCGGAGGATATGAGGTTTTGCGATGAAACTTTTGTTAAAGGACAATTTAGCTCTTGTGAATAACCGAGGCGTAAGTTCAAAGACGTAGCACCGAGGGTCATCAGGCTGCAATTAAAAGTTGCGCCAAAGGAGCGTTCACGGTTGACGGCAGCTTCAAACGGTCTGTATTGTGCGGAGATAATATCGCTAAATATCATTTCATGTTGAAAATTGTTAAATATTTGTAGTTGTCATCCTGAGAATTGTGTTGCTTTCATTGAAAAGGGCGGTTAAAACTTGGCAATTTTTCAGCCAAAATCTATACTGAGATGAAGAATCTGTTTGTTTGTTTTAATGAACGCGCTTATCTCAGGAACTACTGGTTCGAATGGAAAAAAAACGTTTTGTGTTAAATAGTCCATCTATCGAGAAGGGTATAAGCTATATACATATTATCACGCTGCGATCATTAGGAGCGGAGTAGCAATGAAAAATGAGGCCAAAACAGTGAAATTAATATTAATTTAGAGACTAAAGTTACATACAGTGCTGTTAATTTTTTAATCATCATACTGTTTTGACAAGGATGAGCACTTCCACGATAAATCGATTTAGAAATAATAGGCCCTTACCTACTAGTAAATAACTGTTCGGTTTTGTATGTCAGAAATGTCTTTTTCCATCATTGTACTATAGGATACTGTAACTCTATCAACTTAATTGGACAAGAAAGTGGTTAGAAAATATAATTTCTATAGGTAAAATCAAAAGCAAAGAATGTTTAAGATGAATGATACGTACATACTTCTGATTCAACAATCAAGTCATAAACCCACATATTTTTAACAATTGCGACACTTGATGTAAGGGAATTCCACGCGAACATAATCAAATGTTCCACCGTGCAAGTTATTTACATTAAAAATACCTCTGCATAAATTCTCAGTTGACGTTTATGGGCCAATAAACAACCCTGTTTATGGATAAACGGGCTGATAGTGTTGTTGTGTTTTTTTAGATGATTTATCGCGCGATAATGCTGGAATCCATCCAAGGTATGTGTTGTGCTTATTTAGAGGCCGGGTTGAAAAGCCTGCATGGAAGATTCAATATTCAATCAGAATAATGAGTAAAAAGCCTTTTTTGGTAAATTTTCAACAGTGTACTGAATCAAATAAATAAATACACCCAACAGTCACATATATAGTTTTGACCCCACATTAAGATACGTGTCTTGTGTCGTGGGTATCAGAAACTACGAGAGACTTTTCGGTCTCACAAACACCCTCTCACTTGTAGAGGAAGCGGTGCCCAGCGCTTGACGTACATGGGCTGATGATGATATCGTGTTTTTGTCTATTTAAGAGTAAAATTATTTTCAATAAATAAGATGAAAAATAGATTTAAAAACTAGCCGATTATCAACAAAATTGAAAAAAATATATGTAAATATGTTTCATATGAAAAACGGTACATATGTATAAGTATAAGACACTTACAGCTCTGAAAAGAATATGACTGCTGGCCAAAATACCTGTACCCGAATTAACACGCATACTCAGTCGTAACATTCATTATGTCTGTACTGAGTTAAGCTGTTATCTTTAGTCAAGGTGTAAACAAGATACGAAGCAAATTATTCGCTGTAGCACTGATGCATAAACCTAGGTTTATGGTGTAGGTACTTACCTGAACATTTCGTCCCTCGCAATGTGTCTGTGAGTGTCGGAGTTGAATACCCCTTACTGAGTCCGCCGGGTAGTTTTTCTGAACCTGCGGGAAATATAATAATTTATTAAATTCTTCATTAGTTTTTAGTATAGTTTTAGGCAGAACTAGAAACTGGCTAGAGTATTTATTTATTGACACTTTTTTTCATCTTTATAAAAAGGTGGACTTAACATGCCTAAGTTATTCTCTTACAGTCGAACCTAAGTTTTATTTAAAATATGATTATTTATTTGAGCTGCACTGTTGGCCCGGCGGCCAAAAAAGTGTGGCGTGTGACTTAGCGGCTGGGTTTCACATTCTGGGTCGGGCATTGTTATTGTGTTTTTCAATTAGGAAAATTATCAGTAGCATGAGAGATCCTCATGGAAAATGGAACTGTCCCGAAAACGACAATAGACTCGAACCCTATTGTGTGGGATTTAAGACTTGGCGAAATGTAAGAAGTGCCAACCCGCATTGGGCCAGCGTGGTGGACTAAGGCCTAAACCCTCTAAATTGTACGGGAGGCTCGAGCGCAGCAGTGGGATGTATATGGGCTGATGATGAAATGTAATAGCCGACCTCCTCTTTGCCTCCGAGGACACAAGCCAGTGTGTGCGTAATTTTTTGTCCTGCCATGGCAAGGTGTGCAAATGACAGAATTATCGTTGTATGATGCTGCGGGTCGAGTAACTTGCTTTGACAGAGATACCATTGCTTACCGTACCGGCTTACCTACTAGCTACCGTACTATGTGCTTATAAAGCGCATTCCAAATAGAGTTACGAGTAGAGAAAACTTAAACATAGGTACATACATATTCCCACGACTGTATTCCTCGAATGGGCGGTAGAGGTGATTTTCTGCACCCACATTTCGCTAGGTATGTGTTAGTCCCACATAAAAGGGGCGCACCTATTGCCGTTCGAAAACTTGAATTTAGTCCAAATTTTATAAGTAGAATTAAGTATTTTTTTATTATATTTAGTAAGTAATTTCTTAGGTGTGTAGTCCGCCAACCCGCACTAGGCCAGCGTGGTGGACTAAGGCCTAAACCCTCTCAGTTGTAGAGGAGGCTCATGCCCAGCAGTGGGACGTATTTGGGCTGAGGATGAGTAAGTAATTAAATTATTGTCGTACCTAGTAAAAAAAATATTATAAGTAAGAAGCTTGAGAAAAATTAATGAGCTGAATACGATTATAGCTAGCAATTTTTTTTTTATTGGTAACCTTAAATTATTCCCTTATTGATTTTAGTCCACCAAGTTAAATCTGTATTTTAAATAATATTTTCTAATCAAAGAAGTATTTAAAATAATTCCTTGTCTTTTAATAGTCGAATGTTACGTGCCTACTACATATCTCGAAATTAAAAAGAAGCTAGTCATAAAAATATGGTAGATGTCTTGCATATAATAGTATTTAGATACTTATATCTAAATACTATTTATATCTAAATACTTATATACTAATATCTAAATACTATTTATTATAATCCGCCGAAATAATAAATTGTTTAGCTTATAAATTTATATACGAGTACAACAAAACTTTAAAGTAATTAATAATGTCAACAATTAAATTGTTTGACGTACAGGATTCAAAACAAATCTCCCACAACAGAACTTACAGGCAATTGAACTTGTACAACGCTAAGCTCATAAGCCGCCACTTCTCAGACCATCCCTCGCAAACAAACAATTAAGGGACAATTGGGTGCCACTCGTGCGCACAATAAATCAACGGGTGATAATGGCGAGCGATGCGCAATGACATTACACTTTTGAGGGACGGACAAAAGATGGTGTTGGGCACGCGCACGCGCATCCCGTAAACACGATACGGCAATTTATGATGGGAATAGCTTCTGGAAGCTGATATTCTGGGAATTAAACGTTCATATTCCTTACTTAAAAATAAACATTGTCTGGTCCTTGTAGGACTCAAAAATATTTATTAGGGTAGAGCGACAAATGACCCGCCGAAATAAAGGAGTAACTAGAAATTGTGATGTATTGTATGATTGTAAATACAATTCTTGCTACAAGAGGCCTCGAGGTTTAGTCGCGCGATCGAGAATCTCGGCGGTCACGGGTTGAGACCCCAGGCGCACGCCTCTAACTTTCCGAGGTTATGTGTTTATTCCCAATGAATTATCACTAACTTTATCAGAAAAGGAAAACATCGTGATGAAACCTGCACACCGAAAAGTTCTTAGGAATTTCGTAGGTGTGTAGTCCGCCAACCCGCACTATGTAGGCCCGCGTAAACTGAACTAACTTAACCCTCTCGATGGTAGAGGAGGCCCGTTCGTAGCAGTAGGACGTTGGGGTAATATTATTTTGCTACAAGATCTTCTCCTATAAAAAGGTAATAAAATGTAAAATTAATTAAATAAAATTAAAACCTTTACAAAGATTTATTATTATTATTTTAATGTACTTAGTTATTTTTTAAATTTATCTTTAATGTGTTTCGATTATTAAAATAATTGACATATTAGCAATTCGTAGGTATATTTCTCTATGCCGTAAATTCTTCATAAATGAAGATAACCCTTTTTGGTGTTCCAGATCTGCATTGCCTCTTACCGAACTTTAGTATCCGTGTATATTAAATTTGTTTTTCTAGTGTATATTTTGGTGAATTGCTTTTAAATAATGGACATGTCTCGTCAACTGTCTTTGTATAATATCTAGCTCAAACACTGCTAATGCCATTGTTTATAAAATTTATTCCATTATCGTAATGTGAAACACAACCCGCTGCGTTCCACGTTTTGCTTATCAATTCACTTTGCTAATGGGGCAACACTTTTGCCGAACTTTTCATGGGAATCGTGAAGCAGACAATATAAACTTAATTGTGCGATAGATACCAGTAATGATGCGACCCCTCTTTTTAAGATTTATGGATGAACTGTGACCGGTCGAAAGTGCCCCCTCAATATTTATTTCAACACTAAGCATATTGTAACGTTGTGATTCGTTTTAATCGTGGGAGATTTTTTTTTGCCTTGCAGAATTGGTTCCGGTTGATTTAAGCGTTGTTTATGTTTATTTTGTTGAAGTGGCTTTTCGAATACCTTATAAACTAGTTAGACTTTATTTGTAGTCTTTTCTGTTTTTACACGCTTGGTTTTGAGAGCTGTGAACAAAATTGCTTCGTAAAGAAGGCCTTGCAGAGGTCTCATATTTTTTTAACACCTACATCATACAACCATATTATGTCTCGTTAGTGGCTTCAAAACCGCTTTTTAATTCTTAGTCAACTTTAAGAAACTACGCGAAAGAAGGCGTTCGGTACAACCAGACACTAAATTTTCTGCTAGATTCCTAAAACAAGATGATGTTTCCGAAAAAGACGCGGATATTAAAAATTCACCATTCTTTTTAAACCGATAGATGTGACAAAATCGAGGTCAGCTACAAACTGAAGTCTCAGGCATTTAAGAATTAAAACATCCTGGTATAATCAGGTGCACAATTGTATAAGGATACGATTGTTATGCATTGGTATATATGATGCTAGTGATTGGGCCCCGCTTTGCTTGAGCGCAAATTTATAAAGAAGAAACTATTGTTCTTTCGTTTAGTTCGATCTATGTCCATTTCAAAAATCACTTTAATGAGACAAATAGTTTCAAGTTTATTCGTAACATCTTTCCATTTTATAATATTAAGTAAAGATTAATATGTTCTGTATTTCTATTTTTCATTCCACTTGTTTTCAAAAGTGTCAACTACGAGTAGTATACTAAGCTATTATGATAAACGTAGGGTGTCAATACCATCGGAAGCGCCTGTCGCCCGCTTAAAGCGCTTGAAACACCATGAAATAATACACCATATATAATATTAAGCTTTTCAGCCAAGTTCTCTATGAAATCATAATTTCATATCATGTGGTATATTAAAAGTAAATAGAGCCTACTACATATATAAATATGATACGTGAAGGCTATATCAAAGGATTAGTAATATTAGGAGCATACCTAGCAAGCCTATACTTATCCTAGCTTGGTTGTAGCGAAAATCTATTGACACAATTTAAATATAGAGTTCACGTATCATAAAGTAACGCTCTATCTTATCTTCGACAGTTGGGATACTACATAAAATGACTGCTTTTTAGTCTCTCAGAACAAGTATGTATGTTACGTGAAATTGATTTTGCATCCAATGGTTTAGGGGAGGTTTTTATCGTGGACATTCTATGACAGTTATCGAAACCACTAACGTTTATTGGTCTTGAACACAAAGATACATGTTGAAACTTCATCAAATGTTTGTCATAACCCGCTTTTAAAAAGTCCTAACACATGGTTATAGAAAACAGCCGGCTATTGATCGGCAGCCATCAATCCTCGCTAATGAAAACAAATTAAACCCCAGCCCTTTGGCGTAATAAACATTAAAAAAATCAATATGAGTATCAGCGGCGTTTGTGATTTATACATGTATATATTACAGTGATATCATCTAAAATGCGGCATCGTAATGGATGACGTTTGCACCGTTGAGATCGAACGATAGTCGCCGCTCGTTATGGCCTGCCATGATTTTCTGTTAACGACTTTCCACTCTCCGTCGAATTATGAATTTTAATGCGAACGGGTTCGTGTTTTGAGGGTTAAGTTAATCTTTTGAGACCATTTAGTGTACGTTACAGAGTTATTTGTTGCCCCTATTTTGAACAAATGTAAGTGTCGTTAACACAATAATACAACTTTGATATGCTATAAATTTATGAGGTATAGAAATTGTTTCAACCTGTTTGCAACCTGACATTATGTCATATTTTTGGAGTATTTTTTACTTTGAATTTTGCTTTAGTCATTGCAAAATTTTGAGCATCAACTTGAGTTGAAAATCTGCTTAACCAGAAATAGACACGAAATAGGCTAAAATATATATAATTAATTATACACCTCCTAGACCTGAGTTAAGTGATCAATAATTCTGATTACGAGTATATTAGGGGCCAAATATCCCTGACCTTTCAGATATCGGTCATGCATAAGTTTTGAAGCCTTCGCTACATGCGTTCTGGAATAGGTCTACAAACATTTAGTCCAGTTCTTAAAAACTTCCGATACTGTACTTAGAGATCCAGGTGGTATTAATATCAGTATAATTATTACTTTTACTTTTTACCCCAGATGGAATGTAGTCACTTCTCCGTAAGAGTATAAAAATAAATTGGTTTAACGTCCCGGATCTATTCTATAGGTAATTAAATATCTGTGCTTAATTATCAAAGCTGAAGAATTTGTTGTTTGGTTGAACGGAACTGAATATGGTTTACTGAACTGGTTTGAATTAAAAAATATTTTTGTGTTGAATAGTGCACTTATCGAGGAAGGTTATAGACTATGTAACATTATGCTACGACTAATAAGAGCGGAGCATCAATGAAAAATGTAGCAAAAACGGTGAAAAAGTCTCAAATATTTCCTCGGTGTTTATTTGGTATTTTTCGAAACAAGTTCTTATTTTGAAATATTGGCCTACTATATTAGAATATCTGTCATAGAGATCAAAAACAGATCCGTAAGAATTATCTGCAGGTCATACTAAAATCTTTCCTTGTTTGCATTGCAATGAAACTTATCTGCACCGACACAATTGTTGGCCACAAATATTTATTTCGGATCTGTCTTAGTGAGACTAAAGAGTCTCTTATAATTTTTATTACGCACGATATAAGCCTTGTTTGTATCTTAGTGTAGGATTAGAGTTGTGTTTGCGACTGCTGGGTGTATCTTTTGATATTAATGTTACTTTCTAAGCCGCTGAGAAAAATAATAGAACACATGATATTGACCTGTTACATTTCGAAATAGTACAAGTAATAAGTCAAATGTTTGGGAGAGCTACGTCTTCCGCGCGTTAGTAATGGTAGCGATTAAGAGCGTGTGCCGCGGCGCGTGTACTTTTGCATTTATTCCTGTATTATGCAAATGAATGGAAGTTATTGTTCGTTGTTTAGTATTCTTGGCTGGAGTGTGTCAATTTATCATGGCGAGCTAATGGATACTGATGTGAGCAGTTTAACTGAACGGACTGTATCTTAATTGTATAAGAAAATATTATTGCTGAATTATTTAAATACATTTGCAGAATAGATATTTTTCTATATGTCGTGTTTACTTGTTACATAAGGACATAATGATTATTGTTAATTGAGGTTTTTTAAAAACCATTTAACAATTTTCTTCTGAATTAAAGTGACTTTTTAAAGATTGCACCTTTCAAAATTCAACTCAATGTATGTTGTTTTATAACTTTTTCATATTTATAAGCAAATGAGCCAGCAGGAATATATGAGCCGAAAAACTAATCAAAAAACTAACGCTTTTACTAAATTC
The DNA here is from genome assembly GCA_907164795.1 of Hemaris fuciformis. Taxonomy (NCBI): domain Eukaryota; kingdom Metazoa; phylum Arthropoda; class Insecta; order Lepidoptera; family Sphingidae; genus Hemaris; species Hemaris fuciformis. The sequence continues at coordinate 16,917,538 of OU015431.1, read as the reverse complement.
ATAATAAATATCCACCGACTGGTGTCGGTGAACCTCTATATTTTTATATATCGATCGATGCTTGCTGCTACAGCCAGACGCTGACCATGATTGAGAGTGTTTCCGTTTACACTAGCCCACTAGTGGTAGTGCCTATTTGTGCATTGTTTAAAATGAAAAGGAATGAAGGCTCTCTTTCTGCTAAAAAAGTATTGGCAGACAAAATTAATTTTTCATGGAGATACCTGAAGATTTTTAATGATATTTAATTTCGAAAGAAAAGGCAGATCAAATGCTGGAGATAAAAAGAATCTTATCTTTTTTCATGCCTTTCCTTAAAACAGAAGCCTTGCCACTGTTCACCTCTGCCAACCAGATAATGGATCGTCATTTTTAAATGTAACTTTTTATTTTGTGCGAGAATTGTCCACGTTTTTTAATGGTGGAAAAGTTTATTGTCTCTGGAGCTTCTTTCGTCCAACTCTTTTGTGCCGGATGCCCTGAAGGTTGCGAACAATGGCTATTTGTTCGGAGTCCGTCTTTTATGCAAATATGTTTAGTTATTATGAATGTTGGATAAGCAGTTTTTATATATGTCTTACCAGCATTATGCGTTTTCTTAATGCATAAACAAAGAAACGGAGTGGAAAGAAAAAAGAAGAGTTAATTAAGAAGAGAGTATAAAAAATGTTGGTGCCTGTTTTTTTATTTTATAAAATAATAACGCCTAGTGATTGTTAAAAGCTTAATTTAAATGTAGCGTGTAAAACATTCATTTCAATCTCGCTTTGTAGGATCTATTCTAATGTATGTATTTACAGTATATGTAGGGTATATATTTAGATTCATAAATTAAATAACAATGTTGTGTTGTTAACCGAAATTGTGCCATAAAATTTATTTCGCATAAAATTGAATCTTTAGTAGCCATTGTGTGAAGTTGATTGGAGTAATTAAAATATGCGCTGAATATTTTCTTAAAAACATCCAATATTATATTATCATGGGAATAAAGTTCGTTTGCGACCGGTAAGCGATGGCATTCCCTTATTGTTGGTTTAAGTCACCTATATTGTGTTAAAAGTGCACCGCGGCAATAATTTTCAACTGCAAAAATTTCCCTATCTCGTTAAAGCTGAGGGCGAATCCCCATCCCCCGAACCGCACCTCGAGCCCCCCGCAACCCGGCTAACTTCACGAATAATGAACTGTACGCAGATAATAAAAATTTATTCTCACAACTAGTTAAGGTTGTGCACGATGATCTTTTGGGCGGAGTGTGGGCGGGGGCGTTGTCATGGCGACCGCGGGGGGAAATCCACACGCCCCCACTTTCCCCCTTGAGATTGTTATCTGTGGAAGACGCTCCCCACCATCTCTTTGTACCTACGCAGCATCGCAGCGCTTAATCTGAAAGGGTTTATATACGAGACCGTAGAAATATCAACTCACTGTGTATAAAATAAGGCTGTGTTTGGTGCGAGACTTACTGTCACATAAAGAATCGATTTTCTTTGTGAATGCTCGCTGTGTGTCCTGATAGGTATCGGTGCTCGCACAATGGATCTTAAAATGTTGATGTCAAAGTATAAAGCAGTTGATGACGAGATGTTTTAGGTCACAGTGTGAAGACACTTGCGCACAGTACCTAATGATGTACTTCGTCGTACCGAAGTCATATCTCATTTATTGTTTTCTGAATACCTATTGAAATCGATGCTTTATATTGCGACTTCAAACATTTTAAATAATGCTAAAGCCGTATGGTTTTTTTTCGTTGATGAACGAGGAAACGGCGTAGATATAAATGACTTGCTATGCGAGTAATTGGCATGTGTGTATTGACGATGAATTATTACGCATATTACTAGTTAAGGAAAACATCATTAGACAATCTATATATTTGAGTCTGGGGTCCAATTGCTTGTTATTTATAAGCAAATAGAGACTGTTGTTTACGGAATTTTAAAAACCGATCTTTAAAAAATGCTTCATGTTAGAATTCAAACAATAACACGTTTTATATAATCACGGTCTACAGCTAGGTGTTTTTATTGCAACCAAATAATCGTTTTGATTTGTAATATTCTGAAAAACGATCAGTTTCTAGCATTCAATTATTGGACTCACTGATTTGTGGAATATCCATTTAATATGAGCGTCCAAGGCGATCGCTGAAACGAGACAAATGTTTCGGTAATCCAGAAATGTTCGTTTTGGGTACCTATGTGATACTGAAAAGTCACCACATTCGCGACACAAAACTCGTTTCTTGGGTTGATTAAAATCAACAAGAAGAAAATTCAGATATCTATATATTAAAAGTTAAAAAAATCACAAGAAAGGAAGAGTTCTTGGCTAAACCAAGGCACTACTTGTTTTATTTGTAAAAGGGTTGGATTTTCGAGCCATTTTTTCTTATTAGAAATACTTGGGCGGTCTGATTAGCTTTCTAACACATTTTTTGAGTGAAGAGTCATCAACTTGTTTTATTTCACTTGGTGAAATAATACAGTGGTAAAGTCACCATCTCGTACCGCCCGTATCCTGTCATTGATCAATCGCTCGACAATGTGCTCAAAAAACGAAATGTGGGTGCAGAAAATTTGAGTACATTTCTACCTTGCCTACTTCTTTTGCCATACAAGCATAAGGGTGTGTTTATTCAATTATTAAATTGTCCTTATTCAAATAAAAGGAGAAACAAAAACTTACAAATATTTGAAAATCTTGTTTCCTTTTTCAGCACCCTAATTCCCTTCTGCATGTGAGTTTATGTTAACAACGCTGTTGCCTGCAACTCCATCCGCGGAACTCTAGACTTCAAAAGGAATAATTTTCCCCGATTTGGTCACATTTTACGGTCATAGCGTGCCATATATTATGTATAGCCTTCGATGATATTTTTCTTGAAAAATAGTTAATTAAATTTATTTTTCAAATTGGACCAGTAGTTCAAAGAAATAAACTCTTCAGCTTACAAAGCTTATTATTATTACTTACATTTAATTTCAGTTGAATGTGATGACTTTGAAAACGATACAAACTAATTGGATTCCTTGATCTAGATTTGTGGCCTAGTAGCATGGCATCTCGCTTATGTTCAGTAGAGTAATGACACTTGGCTTTGTGAGGGAGGGAGAGGTCAGATTCCCCTTGGCCCTGGTTACCAATTGCTCCATATTTCGCTTGCAGGTAGGTCATGAGCGATGATATACAAGGACCTGGTGTGTTTAGATGAATCTGGTAGAATATAAGCTGGGACTTGATGGTAAGAGCAGTGGCCCAAATACATTATTACGACGAATGAAAATCAATTATAAAATCTCACATTAATTATCCGTGACAGCGATTATTAGAAGACTTATTCGGAACAAATCATTCGGTATCAGTGTTAATGCAGGTATAGCTTTTATGCAAAAGTAAAAAAAACTTAATAACATAATCAATGTCTACATGTTTTCTTAGATATAAATTTATAAGATTTCAAAAATAATAAGAAACGCACACATAGATCTTGAACAGTACAATGACCTAACTACACAATTTTATAATTCTTACATTAGTTTCACGCATTTAGTTCTAAATGTATTTTTTTTTGGCTGTTTAATAAGCCCTAGATTTATTAATGAAGTAATAAGCACAAATTATTCATACAAAATAATTTTATAGTTATAATGATCCTTTAGTAAGTTTTGTAAAAGTTTAGTTGTTTATATACTCGTATTGTCTATATAGTATTTATGTAGAAACTGTATCGTTAAAATTTATGATTTGTTAGCTAGATTAAATTGCTAGGTAAAACACTTGAACAAATACGTTGCATCAACAGCCACAGTTTAATATGATTATTAAATATGTAAAGATTATTAAGATCTATTAAAATAGAATTATATTTTCGAAATAATGTAATCCTATCAAAAACATAAATGTGAAATGAGAGCCAAGTTCAATATTATTATATATGCCTTGGTTGTTGACTTCAACGACAAAAGAAGTGAGATCTAAATGGGTGCCAAGTTCAATGGTCACTCCTGAAATTTATTTATAGCAACATAAAATATCATTTCTTCTTATAACTTAGGATAATATATTGTAGCCTAAGGTCTGACTTGGCTAGTTCTCATATACGAATTATTATGTTTGATGGCTAGTTTCTACCAGCAAGTCAAATTTTCGGAATAATAAAACAAGAACCGACAAGTAGCACATTTAGAACTTGTGAAGTCTATAATTATATAATTTTAAATAAAAAAAATTTTTGATAGGATATCATTACTTTTTGTACATAAATAAGTAGGTATATAAGTTAAGTGTTCCTAATAGAATCAATTAAGTGAAAAATTATAATAAAATAATAAAAAATTACCAGTTTATAATTTATTCCTTTGCATTCACCTAATTACCTATCTGCATGCCAAATTTGAACTTTGTAGGTCATCTGGAATTGGGTTAAATTTTGATCTATAGGTCAGTCAGTGTTAAAAATGACGACTTTTGGACGTTAATATCTAGATAACCGTATGAGATGTGTCTATGAAATTTATAGCACATATGTATCTCGCAAGTCTCAATATATGAGCCAAATTTGACACGTTTATGTGAAATATTTTTTGAGTTATGAGGGAGTCAAAAGTGGCACCAAATGGTTCGTGTAATATTACACACGGTGCTGCACGCCAGTTCAGTTACTTGAACTTGGCTTGACACGCTACCGCGTGTCTAGATTGCAATATAAAAAATCCCCACAATTATACTCGACAATGGAAGTATTTATTAGGAATAAAAAGCCAAAACTTACCGATGTTTTTGTTTTTCTCCATAGATCCCAGCATGGAATCTTCAGTACGAGCTGTCCTGCCGAAGCCCAGGGTAGTACTTGCGGCGTCCTGACCCAGTTGTCCGCCGTAGAAATCACCGAAGGCGCTCGCCGAACCCAAAAGCCCCGACCTGTCTTGTAGCGCTGCTTTCGCTTTCTCCACACTCTGTTTCAATTGTTCGAAAGTGGACTGATGCAATCTGTAGGGAGGCCATTCTGTCGCTGGCCAAGGCTCTTCTTTCAATGCACTCCTCTTCAATTCTAAGGCCCCCGCATAGGAGCAACTGCTTTCGTACATGGCAGCTTTGAAACCGGCCCGGAGTGCTGTTGCACACTTAATACCGCGGAAGTCGACCCTGAAGCAAAAACGAGAATATTGATTATGACCAACATACTCATTATTAAGAACATATAGGTGTCGTATTTGTAAGTACCTCTGAATGTTTAGGATACTAAAGTTTTTTAAAATTTAATTATTAAAAGAATACCATGCGTCGCTTTGCCCCTTATTGATTACAATATACATAGTTTTACTTCAAAAAGTATACGTGGCCGTGATTGACTTTGATATCCGATACAACGTAAAATGAATTCCATGGTACACTTTAGGATACAATACCTATACACGTAACACTTTCATAAAATTGTAGGTCCACACATGATGATATGACTATACCTTTATAAAATAGACTACAGGAAAATGTTTATATTAAACATTTGACCTCAGCACAGGCTGCTATTGAGCGTATGGCGCTAAAAATTCGTCTACTTCCCAACTCGGAAGCATAGATGACATTTTTCATAACCGCCGCCAAGTTTAGTCTCAATTTCGTTGAAACGTTCTTTTTTGTTGTCGATGACATGTTGCCCTACCTAAATTTAGCGAAGAGTCTAACATTTTGAATGCTCTAACAGAATCGTTTTGAAGAGGTATCAATAACATATTGTATTCGAGCATTACTTAGTGATTTAATGTCGCTGTTATTTTTATGGGGACTTTGAATCATAAAAACATAGAACAATAATTTTGTATTTCATTTGAAATATTATGAAGTGACGACAAGAAAGGTTAAAGAAATAGAATTTAAACTAAAATTGTAGAAAGAATATAAAGAATTCATGGGATATAGTGTATTGAATACAACATCGAGTGAATAGTAGTTTTCATCTTTGCCGTACCTGGCGCAAACTACACAAGTCCTTAATTAATTTTTGTGTTACGAGGTCACTGTATGGCGCCTCACCTCATGTCTGATATTCTCTTCCTTCTTGGCCGCCTCGTGTCTTTCTTGACTTTCTCCGTCGTGGCGATTGAAGAGTGGTATCACATTTCAGTGATACCACTTATTTTTTCGATTAATAAGCACTCCGGCCACTGATACAATTAATATCACATGGAGCAGATTTAATATAAGCCAGCTATTTCACCACCATTTTTTTTATTAATTCACGGGATTTTACTAAAGTATACGAAGCGGTACTAAATTAAAAGTCACACTTAGCAAATGGTGTGAGGCGATTACGTTAGACCGAGTTATCGATACTAATTAGTAATAGGAAACAATCGATTAGAGATATCCGCGGTGATCACTTCGCAGTGGCCTTTGGTACACTGCGCCTGTCGCGTCTGCGCATTGCCACAACGAACAAATTGAAAGCATCCGGCACTAGGGAAATATGACATATGACCAATTTATATTTGCTGGTCGATTTGACCACGGACGCAAATTAACGTTTTAAAACGCGATTCAGTTTCTACTTAAATGTGTTAATTGACATGTCATTATCGTGGTGGTATTCATTCTGTTCTAGTAAAACACTATTTCTGCTGTTGACCACAGGGTTGTTGTTGGAGATTAACAAGATTTTTATCTTCTTTACACATGATGTGTCAATATACGTGTACCTTTGTGAATTGACAATCGAATACAAAATAAAGACTCGATTCTCGCAACTAAACATTTTTTGTGATCCCGGTATAGGTATTTGTTTCTTAATTGAATACTTGTAAGACTAAATAGTCTCTAGTGGTTTTTGACTTTCATCACGCTGAATTTTTACCTCACGTGTGATGTTTGTTTATTTAAGTTGCTTGTGGCGACATCTATATTAATTTAAATGACATCAAATATTTTATGGAATTCTTTAAATGGAAAGGGAAAGGCCTCTGGGTGGACCAACGGTTGTTAGTTCTATTGATTGAGACTTGAATGGTAAGACGTCAAATTAAATCATTTATTCAAGTTGCGGCGGAGACAATACAGTTTATTATTAAAGTTAACAAATCGACAACATCCTATAGCGTCATTGTAACACGTGTGATGGAGCGTGTGCCGAGACAATAATCTGCTACTTTTTTAGCCATCTTAACTTGTATACCGCTGCAGGTAAAAATACCCATTCTTAATTTATCGGCTCTTCGTCTCTATAATATTGATAATGTAAAATGATCAGGTAAATTGCCGTTTCACACCTTAAGCCACTTTGGTATTGTTTGTTTTTATTTTCATTTTACATAAAGACAGCATTTTTTCATTGATCATGTGCATTTGCGACGATCCTGATAGGCTTCTTGTTGTGGCATTTAGTTCATCTATTAATCACTGTTTTAATCAATTTAAATTCAATACTTTTCTAAAATCCTAAACACCATAAATCTATAAATCCAGTCGCATAAAACCTGGGGTTTTAGAATAATATTATTATGTACGTAAACTAGATTCTATGTAAGATAACAAGCGGATAGCACGATGTACTTGCAGCGGCGGTGTAGTATGTACGTGTATTGTGCTGTGGGCGGGGTGACGGCGCGCGCGCCACTTAGCCGCAGGATGTCTGTACATTACCTTATTATATGCGGCAAAATGTCACGTCCGGCTATAAATACGGCATTCATTTCTCTGGTCAGGTATTTGACCTTCACTATACAAGCTATAGTTTTCATTGGTTATTTATGCGCTGTAAAAGCAGTTTAATACTTATGCCAGGGTTTAACAATATTTTACCTATTCTTTTTATTGTTTTGTTAATCTCTATTTATTTAGAAATAATATAACATCATATCGCAATATTAAGTTGACTCAAATATATTCATTAACAAGTAAGCGGTGTGTTAAAGAATACTTCAAGACACAGGCTCAGACGAGTGTGATATGTCTCTTTAAAATTAGCTCAAGAAATTTTAAAAAATAATAATAAATATACCCAACAGTTACAAACAAAGTACTGACCCCGCACTACGAACAAGCACTTATCGGTCTTGCAAACGCCCAGACTCGAAACAAATGTTTGTAGATCACAAAAACATTGGTATCTGCACCACGGAAGCTGTCAATACGGATATGCTTGACAGTTTTATATCAAACATTATACTGCTTTTATTTATTATTATTTTTTATAGGGCACGACAACATGTGACAACACCGCACCTGGTGGTATGTGTGATGCTGTCCAGATGTAGCACAAAGTGGCGATAGATTCCCACCTCTTATGGCGTCCTACTGAGATACTTTTTCACGCTATGTCTTGGACTATTGCATTTAGGGAACCCGTGGAATTCAGTGTCGGTACTTCCATTGAAGACAAAAAGCCAAAAGCCCAACTTGCCTTACAAAATTCCGAATAATAATCTTTAAGCTTTAAATGTAATAAGTATGCATATAAGTAGGTCATTTCTGCATTAAAACGGTCATTCATTCATTCGTCTGAACTGCAGTAAGTGTTTCATATCAAGCAGTCCTCAAGCACACTTACAGTTTATTTTAGAAAGCAATTTGACGCATAAATGAGAATATACTGACCCCAAAATAAAGAATTACAAACAAGACATTACACAATTAACGTGTAACGCTTTTGGGCTCTTATGAAAGTACCACCACTGGGGGAATTATGATGTGGTCGCATAACAGTGAACATCTAAAGATAGAGCTGATTCGCTCCACTGCGTCTAAATCTGGTTATATAACGTAGTATGATTTGATGTCTGCTGTTGCTATTTCTTTCTGTTTATTAACGATCTGCCACGCTTCTTCTCTTCTATATGCTGTATGCGTGTATACAGAAAATAACCTAAACGAAAACACTCAGATGTGGACATAAAGTAAGTAGTAAGCCATATGAAACCTTGAAACCCACGTCTTAACTTCTAACAATTTGAGTGCTTACTTTAATGCCAAGCGGCCTACCTTTAACTTAGTTACATATGAAGTCATGTAAAAATTATAATCGGTCACCTTAACTATGATAGAAAATATGAGAAAATATGTTACTTTCTACGAATATTTTTTTAGGAACATAGGTCTTCCGATCCTTAGTACAATAGGTTTCATGATCTAAAGTCTCATCATCCATAATCATCATCGCGTTTAGTCGCGCATTCTAGTCAAAAATACATGGTAGTCGCGGGTTCAAACTCTCAGGTATATCGATCTGACTTTTCGAAGTTATACTTAAAACATAATTAATTTATTCCTTTTTAAAACAGAGGGAAAAGTATGCGTTTAATCTTTAAAATACTTTTCATAAATTTGGTACTGACCGATGACACATAAATATTAGGAAATGGAATGAAAACAATATATTTTAAAATTTATGGTAATTGCTAAGTGTTCTATCGGTTCAATCCCGTGATCATTATCTAAGAAGAAGTACCAAAGAAGTCATCACGCAATTTTATTGGAGTTGTGCAAAGTAAATAAAAATCAGGGCTGTCTGCAAACCCTCCTTGAGGGCTACTTATCAGGAAGCTAATCGTCTGAAAAATCGGACGCGAGGCGGACTGTATGGCACATTGAATGCTAACGTATAATATTCATAGTTATGTGTGTCGTCGTAGATTTTATGGCCAGAAAAGTTGTGCCCCGTCGGCAATATTCTTTGTTTACAACGGCCGCCTCCACCAAGCAACGAGTTAAAATTTGTAAGTAATATTACCTATTTATCTCTTTATTAATTTTTTTTGTTACCTATCGAGATCTTGTATTTACTAATAACCTCATAAAAGAAAATTATTTAATTCAAAAATAGTATATTGTGCAACTAGTGCAGAAAGTTGTCGATTGCCCACGAGAGCGAAGTTGAGCGCACGAGCGAGGGACATGGACAGGAACAGGTGGTAATCACTTGGTGCCAGGTCCGGACTATAAGGTGGATGCATAATAACCTCCCAGCCAAGCTCCCGGAGCTTCTGGTGAGTCACAATCTATGTGTGTGTACAACACCAGGCCAGTTGACCCAAAATAAGCTAAACCCAAAATAAGCTTGGTGAAATAGCTCAACGTTGTGTCCTTGCATGCCACAGTCGATTCACATGTACAGTTGTTGCAGCGGCGAATTATAACAATTTACTGCAAAAAGTACGTACTTTTTATTGCATTACTACCATTCCAGTGACTGTCAAAATAGTGTCTTAAGCAGGTCGACTGTCAAATGTTATTTGATGTCAGTGCCATCACTCTTACGCCAAGACGTCTGGGACAGTTGAAAACAAGTGCAGTTGGCGTAATTAATTCCATGTTGATATATGTGTGTATTATACATTCGCCCACGCACACGAGTGTCCGTCGTGGCTGGAACCCCGGACAGATTTATGCAACTATGCTAATGCTGATGTTACATGTAATGTATTCACATACATTTGAATGGAATTTAAAAACGTTATCATCATTTCGTAGGTTGAGTGCTTGACAGCGTTATTAACGTACACTGTTGCGAGTTAGGGAATTTATGTGTGGTGCTTAAGACATCTATTTAGTACTTATTCGAGTGATTAGAATTTTATGCGCAGATAAGTTATTTTTGTGGTATATTGGCGGTTTCAACTTGGTATTATTACACAAAGGTCCCACAGTTTTATGTTTTCATACATAAAATTCTTTCTATGATAAATATACTTAAATAGACTTGTTATTTATTTTGAATCACGTATAAAGATGAACATTTTTGGGTGCGTTTCATATTAATCAATCTTCAATGCTTTGTGCAGTGTTTTTACAATTTACATATTTTCATAATTTGTATGTATGTACCTATGCTACTCTATTTATTATATTTCCTCTAATAATACTCGTATTCAAATTAGGTTATTTTTGAGGTTTGAGGTTGGAAATGACTTGAACAATTTTAATAATTTATTTAATTGAAATAGACTTTTTTGTGTCGCGAACATATTTAGAAAAGGCGCTAGTAAGACCTATAAATGAACTGTAACTGTAATGTAAATAGCATTCGATAAAAGTATACACGACCGTGCTTGCTAATCAGTTATATACATACAGCGTCTCTTCATTCCGTGACGGTAAAGCGGCATATGTGTGCGGCGTAGTATCGAGAGGTTTTGGGTTAAACCGGGTAATGTAAAATTTTACTGGAATTTTCATTAGAAAATTTTCTGTTACAGCACGCTAACTAAAAAATAACGGAAATAGCTTTGCCTATATACTTAATAAAACCGCCTGAAGAAATCTAGTGCAATCTGTTTCAGTCGGTGCTTAAAAATACATACATATGCCGTTGGATAAGACTTGTAACTTACACTGTGTAGTGTCAAAAGTATGTGAAATAACGACAAGTTCTTTTGTTTTCATTGGCGTTCGTACCTATATATAAAAAAGTAAAAACTAAAACCCAACTACGACAAATAACAAGGCTAAAAAAGTATGAAATAAGATTTTCAGGACACAGGATTAAACAACGTTACTGAAGACTTCAAAGTGATGCGTGTATTCATAATGAATTATCACGTACTTTAAAGGTGAAAGAAAACTTTGTGAGGAAACCTGCTGACGTACATAGAAAAGTTCTTAGTAACCTTTTAGATGTGTAGTACCCCAATCGACACGAGGCAAGCGTGGCGGACTAAGTTTTTTCATCTGTGGAGGCCCTTTCCCAGTAATAGCACGTACATATATGGGCTAATGTAGTATTAGTACAATTTGCGAACATCGCTTTGTCATATTTCTGACGTCGGGTGTAGGAAAGTAACGTAGCTCAACAGACGCATTGGGATTCGTTCTATATTAAGTCAATGAAAGACAAACTCGAGAAGTACTTCTTAATTGAAAGAATTTACTTGGCAGGATGTCGAATAATAATCATTTTTTCTACAAATATGCATTGTATTATGCAACTGTATTATGAGGTTAAAACGCCATACATTTGTCCAAATTGTTTGGCAAATGCATGGCCCGCTGCCGGAAATTTTCTGTATGGCGCCATAATGTCATGCATTAAACCATTGTACACGTTTATATTATGATGGTTAGCTTTATCTACAGGTGCGATTTTCTTGTTTATTTTTTTATGTTTCTTTCTTTATTAACCAGTCAGTGAACTTTTTTAAAAATGATACCGTTTTCGTCTAAAATATTAATTAGCCTCATGTTTTTTTTTGTTACGGTTAACGTAACCTACATTTTGTCGGCTGGTGATGTTATAAACGTTTTAATGAGAAAGGGAAATCAAATTTCGAATATTGGGTTACCGAACAATAGATTTTTTTAAATATAGTAATATATTATAATAGTTATTACTTTATAATTTATGCTACTACGGATGTTTCGTGCAAAATATTGATTTCATTGAGCACAAAAAGTGTTTAATAGACCAGCGGCCTTACTTATAAACGTTAGTGAATTTAACTACTTAAACATACTTTGTTGTTTTTTTTATTGATTAATCTGTGACGTTTGAGAAAACAAAACTAAGCATGTTTAAGTTGTAGTTTAATTAAAAAATGTTAAAAAGTAAGGCCCTAGGATTGTAGCATACTCTTGAAACAATGAATTTAATGACGTAGGTACTAAAATGTTAATATTACTGCACAGAAAATATATAATATTTAGGGGCTCTAAGATCATTTATTTTTCTGGAATTATTACATTTATTCTAATGAATGTCTAAATATTTGCAACAAGTTTTTTTTACAAGAAAGTAATCAATGTAAAAGAAGAAAGGAACAATTGTTAAATTTGGTCGGTGTTAAAGCGGTAAGGAAAAAATATTCCTTTCACTGCAACTATTGCCTACGACCTAAATAAACACTGCCTGCGGGTGTGAATGTAAGTTGATAGTGCATCTTCACAATTTTATCGGTATATAGGTCAAAGCTAAAACTTCCACATAAGCGCATAGTTAATTGAAGATTTAGTAATCTTTCTTCGCATTGTCGACAGGAACAAACGAGACTTGCGTGTGAAAGCTCTTCCGCCACTTGGGGGAGTTGGACTACCGTCTCGGCAGCACCGACAGCGCACAAGTTTTGATGATTCACAAGTTGGATATCCACTCACCTTCGCTCAGCGAGCGGCCCGGACGCGACGCGTCGACCGGACGCACACGCTCCGGACACCGTCCATTCTGGCCGCGATCCGCTCCGGACGCGACGCGGACACCAGACGCGACACGACACTCGGAAAGGACGTGTTCCACCGGCCAACACCACGTTCTCCTATCTATTTGTCTCGTTGAAAAAATAAACAGATGTATTGCCGGGGCAAGCGAGCGTCCGTGTACAGGAAGCGAGGATAATAGTGAGGTGCTCCGTCCGGTGGTCGGAGACGTGGTGCAGGGGTGGCGGCGGGTGGTGCGCGCGCGGGGCGCGTCGTCAGATGGGGTGCGCCACGCCTGTGGGCGGGGTCTAGGCTCGCGTGCGCGGGATAATCGCCGGGAGACGAGGGCTTGGATCGGGTTCCAATGTTTTCGCATTTGGGATACTTGCGGCCCAGCTGTGGGCGACGCGATAGCGTTGCTCACTTCGTACTTATACAGTCTAATGCTCAGCCTCAAGGTGATTTCAAAACGTTTAAGGTTGGTTTGGTAAATGCTGCAAACTTGGCGAGATCATATCGAGATAAATTCACGCTTCTATTCGGTTTTACTGAGTATGCATAATATAAGATTTCGTAACATATAGATACAATTTAGGTAACTTATACTGTAAATACGAATATTATTCTTCCAGTTCTCATTTGCTTTTTTGATAAGGATAAAAGATTAAATAGGTATATGTAACTTAATATTATTTATTGTTGCCTTGTATCTAGTAACCTAGAGGCCCCGGTTCGATTCTCGATTCTGACAAAGTGTTATTGGGTTTTACGGTAATTCTTAGTATAAGTACAGTGTTCTGAAATATTCCCAAAAAATGACAATAGACTTGCACCCTATTAAAAACACAACTGACGAAGAGTGAGTTCAGAAATGCACCTCTACTTACCTTTACGGGGATATAGGCGTAACTGTGTACTGTGTATGCATATAAATATTATTTCACCTTGACAGCTATATTACAATCGTCTTTAATAGCAGTAACGGAAGAGAACATTATTAACCGTAGCTATAAATACTGAGTCGGTTGGGAAAGTTGAGTTTTTTTTGCTATGTTTCATATAATAGGAGAGATAAAAATAGATTTGTTTACGTAAAAAAATATGAATATGGACATGGTTTCGAAATTCACAACAATCATGACATTTTTTTTCTAACTAAACAGTGTTTTGTGTTAAGTGACGTTACGTCGCCAACAATATTAATACTAGACGTTAGACTTTTCTCTATAACTAGACACAACTCAGTTATTGTCCACCAAGCTGAAGCTTATGAAGTCTTCAAAATTCTTGCAGAGTGCTCTTAAGAGTTAATGCATACACCGTAGGTTGTATATGAATATAAATGTCAATCGCTTATAAACATAAATTTTTCGTGTATGTATAAACAGACAGGTTGAAAAATTGTTCGGTCAAGCGCACACTTTCTCCTAGCTGGAAGACCGGAGACCTTGACATACCTCAAAAAGGGGCTTTTGCCTCATTAAACCTCTACGTTAGCGTAAGATGGGTATTACACCGCAACTGCATCGACAAGATACGCCTCTGTACTGAAGTTGAAGGAGTGGGTATTTATGTTTTGGATGACAAATCTACAGGTGCTGACTCGCACCTGTGTGTTTGTGGTCAATACCGGTTTAACTAAAATAATCGCAAATTGGAAGCTTTTACTGTGCTATCACCACAGAAAAACATCAAGCCTTCCTATAGTTTCCCAGTCTATTTCATTTGTACCTAATTTTGGCCGTGGTGTGGCAAAGTTGACTACCAGAAATTTGTGCGCCAAGAAATTGCGTTGTTGCAAGCGTAAAAGCCAGTTACGCGTGCCCCTCTTTTCTTGTCAACAGGAAAATTGAAGTATACAAATTATCCTGAATAGGTTGCACTAGTATCTAATTCTCGCTCAGCCTCGTCTCTAGCGTAAAAGCCAAGCGGGGCCTAGGATGGAAGCCATAACTCCTCGATGCTTTGGATGAATTGCAGCGTCGGGACTTTCACATTGTGGATGATGCAAACGCTCATCTTGTCTTAATGAGCCTTAGCCTAGGTGTTAGATTGGTGAACTTCATAAACCTGGCGTTCGTTTTGGTGTTGGCTTGAGGAACCCGGTATGAAAGTTTCCTTACGATGTTTTGCATCGCCGTTGAAGTGCTTGACAATTCATTAAGAATACACATACAAATTTTAAAAGTTGAATGTGTGCACTTGGAACTGGAACCCGCGACCAATGTTTACCGGTGAAAATTCTTGGTGGAAAATCTAGGTCTACTTGGGAGGCCGGAGAAACCTATATATAGGTACGTACCTCCTATACTTCTCAGTCACCCCTTTTCAGTTAGTCTTCCAAGTCTATGGGGTAGCAGCTCAATAGCTCTCTCGTTAAAGACTAAAATATTTGTATGTTATGTTGCAGTTAGTTAGCACTCCATCATCATTGCATCGCAATCATTGTTTGCGAAACCAGTGAAATTAAATTTCTCCCCTGTGATTGTCGTCTTGTCTGGATTAAACTGACATGTAATTGCTCCTTCAGAAGTCAAAAAGCTGGGTTCTACACATCATGAGATTAAATGTTATCAAGATACTGCTAAGTATTTACGATTTTACGATTCTCAGGTCGAGAATCGACCTCGTGTTTTTGTTTTTTTCTGTTAAGAAATTACTAGTAGCAATTTAGTCATGAGATCCCTTGCCTCAAGAAATTATCAGTACTCTTGGTGTTGAGTTCTAACCCGCGACGACTCATTATATAACAGAGATAAGTTACATTTCTAGGAATTTTCATAGACTATCTCATGTTCAAAAATTGTATTTTGGAAATGATATCTCAGAGAAAATGTTTATCAATATAACACAAACTGAAAATTATTACTGCTTTAATACACAATTCAAACAAATTACCAAAGCCGTATTTACTGGCGCGGTCAAAACTGGTGTTACTGTGACATCGGTAGGCAAACACCGCTGTAGGTGATTAGCGATGCTCAATGAACGCGCGGTAATCGCTGGGGAGGTCGGGGGCGGGCCGGCCCTCCTCGACCCTACACCTCTGCCACAATATACAACTGTTAACGAGCAAATTAACAGAACTTTTGGAACGTTAAATCACTATATTTTGTTCTATTAAGAAAATAATCCTACTAAAGGTTATTGGCGAAGAAATTAAACATACGTTGTTAAAGTCATACTCTTATAAATAAATAATTAGGTATACATTTCGCAATTTTTGCAATTTTAACCATGCTGTCACAGTCCTAGACGAGAGCAAATGTGAAATAAATTTATGAAAAATATCGGCAGCGTATAATAAACTTGTTATTTTGGGTGATAAATACATGTTAAAGTCGTTAAGAGAGGACGAAGTTATTGGTAAAAGGCTTGAATGGCGTCATTTCCATGACGTTTTTCGTCATATCTTTAGAGATAATTTACTTTCAACATAAAATTCCAAAATTAAAAATATCAGTATTTTTATTTAATCCGTAGGTACTGTGAATTAAATTAAAATCTTCTAGGAAGATCCATAACCGCTTAATAATTATAACAGCATTATTTATGTGCTGTGCTGCTGAAATTCTTAATGCTTTTGCATTTTACAAAACAAATGTATTAAAAAAAAAAACGATTGACCTTTTACGCTGGTTACTACTGTTTAATAGATGATTGAATACAGCTGCGTTTTATAACCCTTCTAGTAGTGATGGCCTCGAGGTTTAGGCGCGCGGTTGAGAATCACGGCGGTCACTGTTATGTGTGTATTCACAATGAATTATCACTTTAACGGTGAAGGAAAACATCGTGAGGAAACTTGCACACCTAGAAAATTCTTAGGTGTGTTATGTGTAGTCCGCCAACCCGCACTAGGCCAGAGTGGGGGACTAAGACCTAAATACTCTTATTTGTAGAAAAGGCCCTTGCCCAGCAGTGGGACGTATATTAGCTGATAATAATGATGATGATGATTATAATATTTCCGCTTTTATCGTATTTATTTTGAGTACACAAAGTGAATCTAAATTTACTAGACAATCAAGTTGATGTGGGGATTTATAAACCGTGGATTGTCGCTGTTATTCAAAAAATATAAGTAAACTCAAATCGCAATCTATACTAATATATGTACATTGTAGATATAAAGCAAGACTTTGTTTGTTTTGGTCCACGCACTAATCTTAGGAACTACTGGTGGATCTGAAAAATGTTTATGTGTTAACATTTCTGTTGAAATAATCAGTTAAGCAGGCTTGTGGCCTAAGCTAAGTATTGTAGATTATTGCAGCTACTTGGTCATGTGATTGTAATCATTTTGTGTGATAGAGTTGCAAGCTCCGGTAATATGTTGAATTGTTTTAGGTCTACTATGACAATGGCCGCATAAATTATTTTGTTATCTTGGGTCTTTGATTATTATGTATTTACATTACCCAATGCTTGGTGTCTATCGTCTGGTCCTGTACAGCTATCAGGAATACCTCCGTTTCGGCCAACAACTCTCCTTGCTTAAGCAGCGCGTTTGACGCACTTCTGTCAACGATTGGGTTAGTCAAGACGAGGCTAGTAAGAGAGATACTTGTCTTCCATTCGTCCAGTTACTATTTGGTGCTTTTATTACATAATTAACTATGAAAAATTAAGTGGTGTGTATTTATAAGTTCAGCTTTTACAATCGCTTGATGTAGGTTCGACTCAGCTGTCCTGAAATGAAAGAATTCTCGAACGGTTCTGATCCGCTTATTGAATAGGTTCTGTAGGTCTATTTACTATTATTCCTCGTCCACCTGCAGACCGGGGTATTGTTAACCTTGCACGCAAGCTCTTGGATGGTATATATACTATGATGTAGTATGTCTGTGACCATTCCAAAAGAGTATATGAGAGTGGGTATTGCGTATGGAATAATACTTTTAAAGGTGTTACGTGACTTTAAATGTGAATATTATTATTAAGAAGCATGTGTTGTGCGATCTAGAGATTCCGGGTTCAAGTCCCGGGTCGGGCAAAGTGTTATTGGGGTTTTCAATTAGGAAATTCTCAGTAGCAACACGGTGCTTGGAATTGATTCCGAAAAACAGCAATAGACTTACACCCTATTACGTGGGACTGATACATACTTACCTGGCGAAATATGGGTGCAGAAATCGGGGAACTTGTCTTATAAAGCAACACCCACCTAACTTGGACTTAGTGTAAACATGGACGTCTTAAAACTTATTTAGCAAGGGTGCTGCGGTGATTATCTGAATAAAATTGGTCGGGAAGCGACGTCGGGTTGCTCTCATTGCATCAAAGAAGACGAAGTTTCTGCGTCGCAAATGTTCATGTGGGAGTGGAGCGGCAAATCGTTGGCAATCGTACAAATGAGAGATAGAAGCTGCGGTGGCGAAGTTTGTTGCCTTGCCTCGGCTTACCGATAAATACTAGAATGATTCATCAAATGAATAAATAAGCCACAAACTGTTAGAATACCGGCGAGGCTAATTTAAGGAAATCTTGCAACGTGTACAGGGAAGATAATGTAAGGATTTTCGGCAATAGTCTGGCAAACCACGGTGGTTCATGTGTCTCCGAGGATTTTCCCTATAAGGGCATTAAAAAAAAGATTTATCTGTCATCATCATTATCATCAGCCCATATACTCCTCCTTTACAACTGAGAAAGGTTTAGGCTGGCCTAGAGCGGGTTGGAGAACTACAAAATTTTGAAATTCCTAAGAAGTTTTGGGTGTGCAGGTTTCATCACGATGTTATCCTTCATCGTTAACTGAACCATCTATACTGAGTCACATTTTTAATTGATTTCATACATGTTTTGGGTCTAAGTTTTAGTGAGACCGAAAGTTAGTTTCATTGTTTCTGATGATCACAATTTAAGACTCATATCGTAACTGGTGATCGCATTTATATTCTGTTAGTAAACTAATAAATAAAGGAATAACAGTACATACAACTGTGTTGTTTTGCAGAGCATGACAGTCGTGTGAGGTTATTATGAACTCACTGGAGTGCTTTATTGATGAAACTTTTATTTCCGAGTTGTTCTCTGTAAAAGTTCGTGACATAAACCATTGTGAAAAGTTTGCATTGCTATTGTCAATAGAAATATTCGCCCACGTTTCGATAATAATGTACAAGCAATTGGATAAAGCTTATTTTTATTATTTTGTAGGTGTTATTTTTTATTTGTAGGATTATTAAAAATATCCCTCGACATTGATAATTGAAGATAGAAATACATATATGTATGTAGGTACCTAATATCATTTAATTGTTTTAATATTACTCGATTATTATCTTTCACACCGATAAAAGGGAGCGTAATTCTCTTTCACTCAATAAAATCAAAGTCACCCTTACAAAAACTAAAGCCCCAAAAACAAAGGATGACGAGTCAATATAATTAATTGACGTTTAATACAACCGACATATTGATTTGATAACATAACACCTGGCATGCGAAGGTGCGACCGCACGCATGTCCGTGCGGCCATTTATGATAGACCCCTGTTCAATATAAACTAATCTTTATTTTTCGTGAAATGCATAGGCCTATGGCGACTGGTTAACGTATCGATTTCTCGGGGTGAAATAAAGGTTTAGAGAACGGTCAGGACAGTAGAAAGTATGGATCATAAAGCTACTTTGGTACGGGTTGAGTTTCACTTAAATTGCGATATTTAGCAAATAGAACAAAATTGAACATGTAATAGTTATAAATAATACAATTTCATTATTTATAGCTTTTATTTATAACCAAACCCATTACTAAAAGAAAATAAATAAAAATAAATAAATATATTTGATTTTAATAGGTGCAAAGCATGCTAAATGAATCAGAAATAAAATAAAGGTCCTAAAGAGGTGGGATGACGGTTCAGTATACTCTTGGCACAGGCGGTATGAACTTCACTTCATTGTCGAGCGTTTCGTCAATGACAGGACGATACGAGATGGTCACTTTACCACTACATAGGTCCAAAGTAGATATGGTGTGCTTACGCCAGTGTTGGTCTATTGACTTCTTCGTCTGAAAGTCAATTTTATTAGTCACATTTTTGTCTACTACATACATACACTTATATGTACTAGGGTATGCGTAGATGTATTTAAGTTCGAGAATCGAACGTGGGAGCTCTTAATTGCATGCCGCAAACTAATGTCGAGGGACCAACGGCTTAGTAAATGTTTCACTACAGCCTTGTTAAATATTGACACGTGAAAGTCACATGCGCCGGATTCGATTCCGTGGCCAAGTTAAGTATTTATTTTGTAATTTGAGTTACCTCATTACACCTATATTTTAGGATTCGAGAACAGCGAATCATGGCTGCTACACGTGATCGGTTTACAAAACTTATACTTTAAGACAGCATTTGATACTTACACAAAATTTCATTAATTATAAATATAAAAATTTTACATACATTTATAAATTAATTCTATTATCTATGTTAACAACTGCAATACAATATGCCCGATATAAATGATATAAATAATTTTCAAGTGAAACTCTTTCTAGTATCAGCTTGTGTGCATCAGGTAACGAAAAAGTTGGAATAACTCTAAACTAATAATAATACTCATTTTGACCATATTGAATGTATTATCTGGTGGTTACCAGTTACCAGATATTTTTCCAACACTAAAAAAAAATACCGTATTACTTTCAGCAATGAGTTTTTGCAACATACATTTCAAATTAGTTAAGGTTCGTGTACACGTAGTCTCTACTAGCTGTTCAAATAAGTAAATGAACACATTTTTTGTTACCTGTCCCTTAATATCTTTGCTATAGTCAAATTCGTCGATCCTTTTCGGGTGATCATCTCTAAAGTGTGCGCCTCGACTCTCGGTGCGGTTCTTGGCACAGGCCACTACTTGGACGGCCATCTGCAGCATGTTTTGTAGCTCCAGTGTCTCGATCAGGTCACTGTTCCAGTTGAGTTTCCTGTCCGTCACCTTGATGTCATCGAACGCCTTGTACCACTTCTGTATTTCTTGTTCAGCTAAAATGTCATTTTATATGAAAAAAATAATTTCGTAAGACTGGTATAACAAGGGCAAAAATTTAAGATCTTGATGGAATAGCAAATAACTTTTCCTTCCATTTTCTTGGACTGAGGAGTCCAGACATATTCAGAAATTACCGGACATAGACCTTCTTCAATGGTAGCAACTGTATGGTTTTTGGGTCTCTGGACTATATGCGTGAAAAATAAAGTAATTACTGAGAAAGGTAAATTGAGGATAACACATTAGTCATTATTTTCATGTACATAAATTCATACGCACTAATTCCGCGAAGGGGTAGGCAGAGGTGTATTCCTGCCCCCGCATTTTGACAATTATTTTTATCCAACGTAATTGCAGGCAAGCTCATTGCCGTTTTTTGGACACTTTTCCAGACTCAAACTAGGAATTTCCTGATGAAAACCCAATAACACTGTGCACAGCCTGGTATTCGAACCCAGGACCCCTAGATCGCACGGCACACGCTTGTGCCGCGAGATCAAGAGGCACTCTTCAGCCATAATTTTTAATTGAACCCAACATAAGTTGCCACAAAAAATAGTTGAATATCTAAATAAATAAATAAGTACACCCAACAGTCACCTACATAGTTCTGACCACACACTAAAATACAAGTCTTCTGACTTGTATCAGAAATTACGAGAGATTTTTTTTAGCCTCAAAAACACTAAGACCCGAAACAAATGAATGTGAATCACACAAACATTTATCTCGGTGCGGGAATCGAATCCGTGGCCTGTCGTTTTGCAAGCTGGTGTTTAGCCAAATACGTACACCACGGACGCTGCCAAATATTTACTCATATAATCACTTAAAATCATTAGAAATATAATGTCTAAAAAAATAAGATTCCACAAGTGTACATGATGTAACATCATGTTTGTAAGAAAAGTTGTAATAATATATACAATTACACTACATTACATATACTTAGTAGTGTTTTGTAATAGGTCATAGTCTAGTGGCTATATCTATTTTAATATAAACTTAAATTTGATTTTCGCTTAATATAATTTTCGGATATATTACATTATCTAGACAGAAAAACTAACAGTAACACAAGCAAGATAAATATTGTAATCCACAATCATGACTTATGTCGATTCCGTCTATGAATGTTAAAGAATGACAAAATTACGGTTAAGGCTACCTTCTGACAAAAGTTTGGCTTCTCTGAACACGCCACACTTGTTCTGCATAGTGTGTCTCATAGCCTCTCTTAATTCGCTCGTCGGTGCGCACCCATTGGCATTCCGGACTTTATCCAGATTGTCAATAGTGTAGTCACAGATATCCTAGAATGAAATTATTACAGTCATGAATACCTAATACCCAGTTACATGGCGAAGTAAAACATCGTTAGGAAACTTGTACAGCTAAAAGTTCTTAGGAATTTCTGAGGTGTGTAGTCTGCGAATCCGCACTAGACAGGCGTGGTATACGAAGCCCCAATCCCTCTTACAATTGGTTGTAGAGGAGGCCTGTCCAGTAGGACATACATATGTACATATATGTATGATTAAGAATACTCGATAGGTAATTTTAAGTTTGAGAAATCCACGAACGTGAAGTACGCTTACGTGACAAACTAAGGCAAGAGTAGACTTGGCCCGTTTATGGACTGATATAGAAATTAATTTATAGGTAGTGTTGAGATCGATTTAATGTCAATTCATACTTAAGCCTTGAATTATGCAAATGATAAAAATGCTTTCAAGTTGTTAGATCTGGGTCAAAGCAAAAGGTTCGCAACTTGGTATCTATTCCATCCCGTGAAGTTGTGTTGTTCATTAGCAGGCATGGTATTGTCATAATTAAATATATATATATTAACGTGTTATGGTCACATAATATGTAATGTACATCATTAACCATTAATGGACTATAGAACTTATACAACAGATACAGACTCACTAACACTGCTTATACCTAGTACAATTAGCACAAATGTAAAAATTGGCATTCATCACAAAGATACCTTTAATTAATTAGGGTGTGTAATACATGTGCATAGTCCTGTCTACATCTTATGATATTTCCTATGAATGATTCTATGTATCACTTGTTTGCTCAAGCACTACATTAGTTTAGGATGCTCCTAACCCATCCCCAGTTCAGAATACGACCAATGTGGGTGTTATAGGTTTGGTGTGTTAGAGAACAACCCCATCCATGCTTGCCCTAATCATTTTCTTTTTCAACCTACTAGTCAGAAATAAAATCTTTTTATGCAGCATGAAAAGTGCAATTGCGTTATAGGTCCCATTTGTGATTCCAGATAGAGTAAGGTGTTATTGGGTTTCTTTTAGAAGTCTCTCAGTAGCAATACAGGCTGAAAATGCAGCTAATATCATTGACAGGTTACAAGTAGTTACAAGCGAAAATTTGATGTAGGAATACACCTCTAAATGAGTGTATAAATATGTATGTATGTATGTATGTGGAAATTGTCATTGATTAATTATTGCTATAAAATTTACTATGGGATATTGTTACAATTTATGGAATATTGAAGTAATATGTGTTTTATTTTTGAGAATCTTAGCCATTTTTCTTTCACTGAAGTATACATTACCTACCATTTGCATCAAACACAAGCAAAATTATATTCATATATTTTGAATAGCAGCACAAAAATCCGAAAAAGTCCTTGGTTTGCAATTTTAGATTATTTTCAATCATTGATCCAATTGCTAGAATGAAGAGATTGGATATTGGCAACCACAAACTGTTATTATCATAGAAGGGCAATCTGTTTTGAGTATTTTGTCCCCCCGAAAATAGATTGAATTAAAACATCTGATAACATATAACTTGGATTGTTTGTTGGCGTGCTTCATCGGAGAAAAACATTTCAATATTTTCAATAGTCATTTTTGGATTAGAATTAGTCATTGATTTGGGCGTGAATGATGTTCGTATTGTTTTTTAAATATAAATGTATCATATATGTATAACGTAGTGGCGGTACTTCCATAGAAACCCAAAAGCGTTGCGGGTTAATTGTGTAATGTCTAGTTTATAATTATTTATAGTGGGGTCAGAATATTCTCATTTATATGTCAAATTGCTTTTATTAAATAAAGATTTAAAGTTTAAAAATTATTATTCGGAATTTTGTAAGGCATGCTAGGCTCTTGGGCTTCTATGGGAGTACCGCCACTGGTATAGCGTAATTACTTCTTATAGCATGACCATGACGAAATCTCTTCAAGTAATTACTGATGTATTTGTGGTGTAAACCATTTCTTAAACCTCATGGTATTATTTAAAGAGTTTTGGGAATTTTAAACTATAATAAAGTCCCTTAAGAACAAACCGGTTTCAAATTGGGCAGTTTATCTCCAGGCTTGCTGATTTTACCGATGTTGCGGCTGATGGCTCTTCCAAACACCACGACGTCAAGTATTGAGTTGGCGCCAAGTCTGTTAGCACCATGACAGTTGCTGACTGCCTCGCCTGCGGCGTGGAGACCAGGCACTACGCAGTCTTTGCCGGAGTTGTGGACTATTACCTGGAGATTAGTTTTAGAAGATTTTTTAGTTCGAGGAGTAAATGATAAATCGATGCTCTTTAAATGCTGTCTGAAATGCCCTAAAGTTAGATGAAGAGATCATCTGTACGTAGAATAAATAAATCCTTTAAGTAATTTAAAATGAGATGCATATAAACTCTGCTCAATATTGAGTTTGCTGTCAAGAAGTAAGATGACACGTAGGTAAAGATCTTAGTCATAAGTTAAGACAAAAATGTACATATCTTTGACTTATGGTTTTTTCTATGTTGATTATGAATAAGATTCCTAGTATAATATTTATTTGATTCATCATCATCATCAGCACACATAAGTCTAACTGCTGGGTACGGGCCTCCGCTACTACTGAGAGAGGTTAGAAGTACTTAGACAAACACGCTGGCTAAGTGCGGTTGGCGGACTACACACCAAAGAACTTTTAGATGTGAAGATTATCTCACGATATTTTCCTTCACTGTTAAAGTACGTGATAATTTATTATGAATACACACATAACTTCAAAAAGTCAGAGGTGTGTTTCATGGGGCTCACCCATTACCGCCGAGACTTTTGACTGGACCGCGTGCCTGAATCACAAAGCCATTACGATTAATTGATTTTATATTATTGATTTGATTATTATAATAGAATACCTCTCCTTTATAATTAATGGGTATTCCGCCCATTGTGTAGTGGACGGTGGGTATAACTGGTATGGGTTCCTTAAACACATCAACTCCAGTGAAGGTCCAAGCCGTCTCACTGATGCCAGGCAACCGTTCTCTTATTATTTCTGGCTTTAAATGGTGGAGTTGTAAGTACACGTGATCTTTTTTTGGGCCCACGCCACGACCTGAAATTATATTTTCATTAAAATATCTATAATACTCGTATGATATTATCTAGGAAGGAATCTTTCATGGTTGAGATGTTGTTCTTTGTTAGTCTTAGCGTGATGATATATAGCTTAAAGCCTTCTTAGATTAATAGGCGATCTAGCATTGAAATAATTTTTCAAATCAGACCAGTAGTTCCTGAGATTAGCGCGTTCAAGTGTATAACTGGGATCTGATTTGACATATACTCGTATTCTCTTACAAAAACGTTTCTTTTCCTTTACCCAGTTTCCCAAATAAGCGGACTAGTTGTTATATTTATAGAGGCACCTCCAGGGATAAGACTGTTTGTATTGTAAGTATCCATACGTGTCATATCTCGTCTAAGCTTGGAAAATTGTCTCACTTATAGTTAAAAAGGTTTGAAAATTCCCAATAATGGAGGTCTTTATTCAGGGCCAACTTAACCTACAGGTTTCACTGTCATCGACTTTTTTATTTTCAAAATAACAGATACAATCAACAGACTTTTTCACATACATACACATTCACGCCTGTATTTTCAAAGGCATAAGCAGAGGTGTATTTCTGACCTTTTTTATGTCCCACGTAAGAGGAGGAGAGCCTATTACTGTTTTTGGACAAATTTCCAGACTACTGAGAATTCCCTAATGGATAAACCCGAAAAACTTTGCCCGTCTCCGGTGTCGAATCCAGGGACCCCAGATAACATGGTAACAGACTCATCACTGTTGTTAATTTAGGGAATTGACAGTAGTGTCCTTTTTTCAAGGAGAAAACTGTTCTTGACTCCACTTCCCGCCAGCTTTTGGGAGAACTCGTTAACTCAATAGGTAAAAGAGTCGATATGATATATTCGTGTTGGCCTCGAGGTTTAAGCACGCGGCCGAGAATCTCGACTTATCACGTACTTAAACGGTGAAAGAAAACATCGTGATAAAACCTGCACACCTAAAAGTTCTTAGGAATTTCCTAGGTGTGTAGCCCGCCAACCCGCACTATTTCAGCGTCTAAGGCCTAAACTCAGTTGTAGAGGAGGCTCGTGCCTAGCAGTGGGACGTATATGGGCTGATGATGATGAAGTACCTGCACGGATTTCAGTGGCCATTGATCTTGATACCACGTCCCGACTGGCCAGATCCTTGGCTTTTGGCGCGTACTTCTCCATGAAACGCTTGCCTTCGCTGTTGACAAGGAAACCACCTTCTCCGCGACATCCCTCCGTCATCAGACAGCCGGATCCGTACATACCTGAGGAATTTAGTACAATCCATATAAATAAAATATTTTTTTCTACACTGAAGTTTTTTTAGTTTTATTAAAACATAATCAGTAACTAACAAAATACACGGGTTCTATAGGATCAGAACAATACCTGTTTGATAAAAAGTGATTTGTTAGGACTAATTTCGAGCAAAAATCTTTTATTCTTTTTTACGCATTAATAATTCCATTTGTTTTGAGTAATGGAATAGTATGTTTTTCTAGCCATTCTACAAACGCAGTTAGTTGGCCTATTACATTAAAAATAAATTGCGGGTTCGTTTTACAGCTTAAAAGTTCTTCGTGGCTTCTAATAGCTCAAGTATCATAAATGATCCTGGAATCAGTACTACGGTACTTCCATAGAAGCCCAAAAGTCCAGCTTGCCTTACAAAATTCCGAACAATAATATTTAAGCTTTAAATCTTTACTTAATAAAAGCATTGACATATAAATGAGATTTTTTTTTCTGACAATATAATCAGCAGTCGGCTCGTCTCTCATTACTTGAGACCTAAATATTCATAACATGTCTGCCTGCCCCGCTAGACACCGGCGTAAGTTTATGTAAAGGCGTCACCTGTTGGATGGAACTGTATGAACTCCATGTCCTGCAGTGGTATGCCCGCTCGCAACGCCATTGCGCACCCATCGCCGGTGCAAGTGTGTGCAGCCGTACACGAGAAGTACATGCGAGGGTAACCGCCAGTGGCAATAACCGTGTTCTTAGCCTGGAACCTGTAATTTAGCACAGGAACACAGTATAGACTGAAAAAAACATTTGTAAACTTTATACAAATATCAGCCAATAAACAAGGCTGGGCACATGCCCTATTTACGATATGGAGGACCTAGTTCTATTAAACAGCTAGATGTTAAGTATGTAGGTGTCCATTATGGAATAAATTATATTAAATACATACACCTCACATTTACAAACGGAGTTTTGACTTCACACTAAGATCAATCCTGTTCTAAAGGTTTGTATCATGAGAATGTGACTTACACAGAGAGATAGCTGATGTCACCCGGGGTAACATAGGCCACTTTAATTTCAAGAAAAAATACCAATTTTGGGGGAAAATTTTATAACTATTTTAAAGTGAACTGTCACCAATAACGATGAACGCATTGAAATAGGGCTCATCTAACTGGTTATCAGTAAGGTTGAAACTTATGCCTGTATTCTAGCCAGTTGCCATTACTCAAGCTCATTTTCAGACTTGTGTTGATATTAATATTTTCTGATGCAAAACCCAATAACATTTCACCCGGGATCTTTTGATCGCACGCCGCACATTTAATTATAATTTTTAATAATTTAAATATAATCACTTGTAATTATGTAATTTTCGATAAGGTAAATGTAGGTAATTTTGATTGGCGACAACCATTATCTCTCACCTGTTGACATAATTATTTTGGCATAATTTTTGTTACAAGTGTAATGAATATGACCGCCTCCTGGTCCCGCGGCATAAGATTATGCTTGCGATCAAAGGGTACGATTTCCAGAGCAGACAAAGTGACACAGATCACAAGAAAATTCTCAATAGCAATACGAAGTCCAAAATGTGCCCCATAAACAACAATTATCTCACATCGTCACGTTTAAAATGATACTGTATTTACATATTTGCATACTTCTTCGTGGATTTTGTCGTACTAAAACAGAAGTTATATTCCATCACCTGTGTAGAGTGCTGTTGTCCATATCAAGGGCGAGGGCTCCGACCACTTCGCCGTCTTGCACCAGCAGGTCGAGGACGAAGAACTCCGTGAACAGTTCAATATTCTTGAACTTCGTGCTGTATCCGTACAACGTGTGCAGCAACGAATGGCCAGTTCTGAAAACATCATTCAAGTTTTCGCTTGGCAAAATCAAATACAAATCTCAAGTCTTGTTTTTTTTTTGGACCTGACTAAGGGACAATTCCGTTCCTGATGGTAAGTATGATGCTGTACAAATAAAGCATCAAGTTGTGAAATACTCCCACCTCTCGTCACTCGATACCCTCAAGACTTACTATACTTTTGAGATGCTTCTTCACTTTTCAACTGTGTAGGTATGTGACTGGAGTAATTACGTTGTATATACTTATTAAATGTGAATAAATTGAATTCGTTAACAGTCCATACATCTGAATAGCGGTTTGACCTTGGTAACAAAAAGAGTATCCATAAAAGTACCTACTCATAATAACGTATTGTAAATTAACTAACTGCCTCGTAATTTTGCGACGTAATGAATGGAATGAAAAATATAAAAATTGTTGGATCATGTTTTGTACAACGATATTGCTTACTTTTCAATAAAATGGAAGAAGAAAGAATGGAATAACCCAATATAACTTTGCCTGACAGGATAAAATACACGACATTTTGATCACACAACATAAATGCTTGTGCCGAAAAACCACAGGGACAACTGTATAGAATTTTATTTTAGGAATATAATAGGAATGAATTTGCAAAACCACGAAGAAGATTACTTCGTCGTACCAAAAGAAAATTGATTTTGTTTAATTTGATAAAGAATTTATGGTAGAAGTTATTGTCTTATATAGGTAAATCTTTTCTAGTGTTTATCTTTCCTAAAACTCAATTTTTCTATTTTTTACTGATGCATCTACATATTTTAAAAACGGTTACAAAGTGAACTAATTAGTAGGACCCATCTCGACAAAGTACCGCAATCGTAACATAGATGGCATCTGCAACATTACTCTGCCACATTTTACTTAAGAACTTTTTTATATGACGTTAGATGGCGCTAAAATAATATGTAAATAAAATATCGTTTCTAATAATAAATTAAGACATTATTTTGAAAACTTTAATCCATCTTAAGGCCGAAAAAGTCTCGCAAATTATTCAAACTGCGAGAATTAAACCCATGACAAAACATATTATCGTATTGCAGAAAACGTAAAACAAAATAAATATTACAATGTAATAAAATTATAACAACATAATTTTTCGTTTAGTGACGATCAGACGACTCTATTAGATGGCGCTATTTTTTCGGGCACAAATATTTTCTATTAAAACGTGTCTACATAATTAGCATAGATTTTTTTAAATTTATCGTTTTGTTGGTGAAATTGAAGCCACGGTCCTTAGTTCTTTAGTAAGTCTCTAAACTATTGCACCACGAAGTTAAATTAGTCACAACGTTAAAAAATCAATACAAATTACTTTTTGTTCGCGTCTCCAACTACTTCACGTTTGTATTCGTATTAGTACAAAGTATTTCCAATAGATGGCGCTAAATAATTAGTGAGAAGTTAGAGACGACATTGCTAAAATAGTTAAGTATTTGCGACTAGATGGCGCTAATCTGATTAGATTCTTCTGAAAGTAATGAATTTTATTATTTTTAATAAGTATTTAATTCAGTATTTTTATTGTGATTCTAACTAGTAACGCGCTTCTTTTCATAGTTCGTGGGTTTGATACCAGAAACAAGAAACTGCTTCGTTGAATGCGCCTGTGTTTGTCGTGCGTCTTTGAATTCGAGTTCCATTCGTTTCAGGCACAAATGTTTTTTTCCGTTAGAAAAATCTCTGTAATAGCAAGGAGTCTTGAATTGTATTTGAATAACTGTGATAGGGTTTTCTTCTCGTCTTCTATTACGTAGGACCTAAATACAACTGGTGAATCGTGGTTGGAGAAATTTACCGCTGCCTATCTCTCTCCTCGACCCAGGCGCGAGTGTATGTCATCGATCATCATTCTTATTGTGATTTTTTTGCCTATGGTTACGATACATATATATACATATATACAAATAACTTACTTTTTTAGTAATTATGTCCAAAAAAAATATATTAAACTTTTACTGAGATATATACATTGTGTTTTCAAGCGATTGCCAAGTCAATCTAAATAAAATTATTTAAAACATAAAAGATTTTTAACATTGATATCGTCACTAAGACAGAAGGTCCCTTAAGTAGCGATTGAATATGTATATTAACCGCCTTGGTATTGGATCTCACAACATTTTTTGTTTTTTTACAAGTTTTGTTTTTGATGACATTATATTATTAAGCTGTAGTTCTCGTCAATACTAATTATAAATTATATCCAACAACAGGTATGTTTACTAAATTTGCTGTACATTTTTCAATTGCCACGTGGTCTTGCGGCACAAGTATGTGCCATACGGCCTAGAGGTCACGAGTTCAATTCTCGGGTAAGGCAAAGCGTTATTGTGTTTTTTTTCACTTGGAATATCTCAGCAACAACACGGATACTGAAAATATGCCCGAAAACAGGCAATAGGCTCGCAGCCTTTTACTCGGGACTGATAAGACTGGCGAATTATGCCTACCCCCTCTGGGAATACAGGCGTGAGTTTATGTATGTATTTATCTATGCTTTGCGTTGCACTGGAATTAAATTCTATTTTTTTCTATGTTTTTTTCTGAGGCCAAAACTAAAGTGTTTTCGTTAATATGTTTCAGATAAAAAGGAGACTGGAAAAGGCGAGAAACAGTGACCGTCATAACTTTTTAATAGCATACGCACCTATCCGCCACACAGCAGGTTCTCTTCGCTACCTCTTTGCCGTTTTTGATGGTACCACCTCCGAATGGCCTCTGATAGATTTTACCATCTGCAGTCCTTGAGAAGGGCATACCCATATTCTCCAATTC
Organism: Hemaris fuciformis; assembly: GCA_907164795.1. NCBI lineage: Eukaryota > Metazoa > Arthropoda > Insecta > Lepidoptera > Sphingidae > Hemaris > Hemaris fuciformis. Next base: position 16,886,094 of record OU015431.1, on the reverse strand, counting down.
GTATGCGATTGACGGAGCTTCTCGTGTCAAGTAGTGAATTGAGTCCTGAAACATTTTAGTCGAATGAATTGTATTAGTGTTTTTAATGAAACGAAACATCTGATTACTATTTTTTTGTACGTATCAACGTATAATAAAGAAAACTATGATTATTTGTATTTTTTCCTGGACGGGAATAGAACTCACAGAATGGAAGGAAAGTTCAAAGAAATTTTGTTAAAAAAAAAAAACTATAGTGCTGAGTGAGCGAATAATTTTGCAAAAGAAATATGAAAAATAACGGTATCTATTGTTTGCGTAAAAAAATATGAAATATTTTTTAACTAGCTGACCCGGCAAACTTCGTACCGCCATATTCAAATGCGTCTTTCAAACATTTATTCCAGAACTTATAAACCAACTGGCAACTTCCAACAAAGCGGAAAAGCGAGCTAACTCCAAATATAATTGCATGTAAACTTAAAAAATACTTTATGTGCCAAAGCACGTCGTAATTTAAATAGAACCAATTTGTAAATCTCCATTATGAATTTTGAATTAAATATGATTAATTATAGTGTAATCACACTTTAAATGTTGTTAGCATATGTAATTCATACATGTACCAAGTTCTTAGAAGCAATAATTTTCATCATTTACATATCAAAAAATGTAGAGCTAATAATTTTTTTTTTTGACTGATTCGTTTTTATTAATCCAAAATTAGTAAGAATTGACTCATGAAGTAAAGTAAACGTTCAACTTTTTTTGTTGTTGCGCAGTTACTTTGACCATCCTTTCTCATTATGTTATGTCTTAACACAGTATATTTCCTCGCAGGTGATCGAAACTTTATTTCCCCCCAAATATTTCCATAGCAACAATAATTTTTGAAAAAAATAAAATATTAAATTCTTATCCTTAATTTTCTTAAGTAAGACCCAATCGATAATACAATTTGTATTCTATTCTATAACTGCCACAGTCACTTAAGGTAGGAGCGGTGTGAGGGAACGCAAGGGGAAGGCAACATTTTAAATTAAATTATATTCGGTGCTTGGCTTTTTACGTACCGTCAGTACATTTAGCAATTATCGTCTAAATAAGTATGAAACATCACTACGCAACCAGCAATTTATCCTACAAAGGTGCCTAAATGTTGTTTGGTAAAAGCATACTGATTGATTATAATTTCCTGGAGTAGCACGAAAACATGTTTCTTTTTAATTGGCAAAACGTCTAACTACCTGCGTGTTAACAAAAAATAGTTATAGGACGTTATTCAATACATTTGTCTGTATTCACTTTTAATTTAATATTAGCTATGGGGTTCGGCTCTGCCCGATCGTAATTTTGTATTTCGTGCTCACAGCTCATTCCCTCAGAACAATGGATTTTTCCGGGAGAAAAAGTACCCTATGTCATTTCACATGGCCCTATCTATCTCCATGCCAAAAATCATTCAAATCGGCTCAGTGGTTTACGCGTGAAAGCGTAACAGACAGACAGTTACTCTCTCATTTATAGTTTAATTTTAATAGTTTTAATTTACCACTGGACCTAAATGTAGTGTGTCGAGTTTAAGTTAGTGTATATCAACAGCTGTAATTTTTTATTTTACTTTGACGTGTCTTTCGGCTATTTAACGCTGACAATGAAATAGTTTACAAAGTAAGTCGAACACAATTTTCATTAACCTTTAAATTGTTGAACGTCGGCACATTTGTTACAATTCACAATATCCTAGACATTATTAATGAATAGTTTTAGCTACCTCTTATTTCATTAAATGCTTTAATTGTTAGGAAAGAAAAAGCCACGAAAACGGTTTAATCATGGAGTACAATTTGTAATTTAATAATAAACGTAATGTACTAAGATAAGCGTAAAGACAAATAAACACAAAAAAAAGGTGAAAGCACCTTCGCGAAACCATTGCTTGATTGCTTTTCTGACGAGCGCGAAATTCAGATTGGATTGGATTTTCATAAAGCTTTTCCAAGAATCAGAATATGATTATTAGAATATTTTTTTTCGTTTTGGTAGCGAATTATTCAGAATAATTCGCCTCTAGGTATGGCTTCACAACAATGTTTGTGTAGTGTAGGGTATGGTTACATTGGGGCATACATTATACATTTATTATATATACATTTATTTATATTTATTCGAGTGACATGAATCAATTAATGCCATTTTCTTTGGCAGGTATGACACAGCGTTCATCACATCACTATTTATAATTCCCTTAGCAGTTGAATTTTTTCATTAGTAGACATAATACGGCTCGAAAGCTGTATTTAGTTTCGTCTAGAAAAACTAAGCACGGTGCTAAATACCACAGTTAACAGTTGTATAAGTTTATCATAAAATAGCGTATATTTTTTTTAAATCCCCCCAGAGTAAGGTGAAGTTTTTTGTAAGTCGCTGGGTGCTGTTTTTGAAATGTATCATTTATTTATTTTATTTATAACACTTTATTGTACACCACAAAAATTTACAAAACATGATTAAAAATAATAAATAAAAAAAAGAGTGCATCATCATCATCATCATCATTATTATCAGCCCATATACGTCCCTCTGCTGGGCACGGGCCTCCTCTACAACTGAGAGGGTTTAGGTCTTAGTCCACCATGCTGGCCTAATGCGGGTTGGCGGACTACACACCCAAGAAATTCCTAAGAACTTTTAGGTGTGCAGGTTTTATCACGATGTTTTCCTTCACCGTTAAAGTACGTGATAATTCAATGTGAATACACACATAACTTCGCAAAGTCAGAGGTGTGTGCCTGGGTTTGAACCCGCGACCGTCGAGATTCTCGACCGAGTGCCTAAACCTCGCGGCCATCAGGACTTATTGAAATGTATCGTCGAGTAATTTGTTAAGTTCATTGTCTTTCCGGCTTAGTTAATTTTGAAGAAATAATGGTAAATTAAATTTGTTGCCAGTTGTTTTGTTTATTTACGATATATTTCCTAAAATTACAACAGTGGAATCTTAAATATGAAATTAGTTTGCATAATGACCGTTATTTTAACTACCGTATATATGCATAAAATACGAGTATTGTATTTTAGGTTCTATAAACGAGAAATAAAATTCAAAAGTGTAGGTGTATCAAGGTTGTTTTGAAAATTAAATAATTGTTTATTGTTAGTTCAATTAACTTTTGCCCAACACTGCGAAAAACTCCATAAAGAGCATGTCTGGGGGTATCTTAACCGAAGGAAATTCTTGGATGGATATAGGTACATAGCAGTGGCGGTACTTCCATAGAAGCCCAAAAGCGTTAAATGTTAATTGTGTAATGTCTAGTTTATATTTGCTTATTGTGGGGTCTTTATTTAACAAATTGCTTTTGTTAAATAAAGATTTAAAGCTTCAAAAATCTTGTTCGGAATTTATAAAGGCAAACTGGGCTTTTGGGCTTCTATGGAAGTACCGCCACTGGTACATAGGTAGTTGTGATGGCCTCGAGGTTTAGGCGCGCAGTCAAGTTAAAATCTCGGCGATCGCAGATTCAGGTGTGTGTAATCACAATGAATTATCGCGTACTTTTACGGTGAAGGAAAAAATTGTGAGGAATTTCTCAGGCGTATAGTTCGCTTACCCGTACTAGACCAGGATGGTGGATTACGTCCTAACCTAGCTCAGTTGCAGAGGAGGCCCGTGCCCAATTGTGGGACGTATATGGACTGATGATGACGATATACATAGGTACATAGTATACCTTCCTAGATGGAGGAAAGGAGATGCAAAACGGAAATGCTAATTGTTCCAGTGAGATAGGGGCCTTTTTGTGTATATATTACACATAAGTATGTACATATATTTATTAAGACGATTATGACAGGAATGGTATTTGGTTATAATCAAGCAATCGTATCTATGCTATGCACTAGCAATCGGCCGACTGACACTCATGTGATGATCGACAGCAACGAAAATTAATAGGTATTGTATGTGCTTTATTGGCGTTTCATAACGTTTTGGTACAAGGAAGTCGACGGGCTTGAATAAATGATTAAGCTAAGTAGAACCTCCCATGTCGCAAGAGGTTTCAAATTATTACAGCAGTATTCCACGCTTGTCGCCGAAGACGCCATAGGTACTACATAACAATATTCACGCTTTTTGTCCATATTAAATTACATTTCTTAATGAAAAAAGATTAAGGAATTAAGCTTTGTTTTAGTGACTGCAGCTAATATAGTTTTTGTTAGATCTCTAGTTAAAAAAATAAACGTCTACGCGCACTTCTTAATGATGTTTGTGTAGGATAAAATAAATGGTTTAACGTATTGTTACTTAAGACACTTTATATGAAACAATTTAAGCTAACGGGTGGATTTTTTAACTACCGCTTCTTTGTAAATTACTGCTATTATTTTGTTCACCAAACAAACATGATCTAATGCAGCTAGTTACGTACAAATTGTAATACTTTTTTGTACCGGTAAATGACAATGTGTGTATCACACTGTAAAAGGACATTTTTTCAATTACTTTTAGCATTATAATCAAGTAATACGCGCAACGGAAAGCGAGGTCAAAAGTCTTTTCCTCGCTAATAAGACGTGATTCGCAATGATTAATATTTGCTTTATTACTAACTGTGAATTTCGCTCCCTGTTGATTTTAACGAGCGCTGTGCCAATTATAATACCGCTTCATTGGATCGTATCCTAAATTTGATAATATTTGTCATTACAAATATTATCAAATCTATCATTGTAGATTTGAATTTCCAGTAGATTTGGATTTTGACTGGATAATATAATATTATTATCGTTTGTTAAATTATGTGCACTGATCCTTTTAAATACGTTTAGTTACATAGATATCTCGATAGTCATACCAGAAATAGGTAAGGTAAGTCAGTTACTATACAATATGTTAATTATTTTATTTATTATTATGTATTGATTTTTTAATCAGCAGTCATGCAAGTAGTGTACTGTTATCCAGAGCAACCTGTTAAACCGAATTTCGTCTAGCGCGCAACAGCTGTTGGCATTTTACAGAAATAATTATTATTTTAAGCCCTTTCAAAACATAAAGAGATTCACCATTTCGTAGTAAATTCAAACCTGTAGTTATCTAGTTATCTGTAAAAACAATATAGGGAGAAGTACTTTAAATGATCACTAAGTCATTTTTTTTCCCACAGCATATAATAGAATGGAAAGGTGAGGCTAATTAAGCTAACCTAAGTATATACATAGGAATTTTGTTAGATATTTAAAAACATAATAAAATATGACTATTACGTATATACATACATACATACATAAACCTGTATAAATATGTCCGAGATACCGATACTTTTTGAAAGTTTTTTTTTTTATGAGGTTTTCAATAGAAGAACTGCCGATTTGCACGGTTATTATATGTGATATTATTATTAATAATGTGAAATTAACACAATAAAACCGAAAGCATTAAACTGAAATTTCGAAGACACTACTTCGAGCCATTTCTGCCACCGATAAATAAGAGAAAGGTCTGTGGAAAATATTTGTGTAAAAATCTTAGCCATGCAAGATTGTTCACAAAATTCAGCTCCATTATGAATGTGGGGGTTAATTAAATTGCTACGCTCAAAGAGTCGGAAGTCTGTGCTCTGGGGTCGTGTTCACTTAATGTGGGTCCTCATGTATCAATTTACTCCTGACTGATGTACTCAATTATTGATTTTTACCTGGTTACCAAAATAATTGAACCCCGTTAAACCCTTTACTAAAGTTACTACTGCGTAAAAAACTGGTTCTTTAATCATCAGTTGCAGCAGTATCAATATACTTTCCTATTGTAAATCATATCATACAATAGTTTTTATACGCTTTATATTAGCTTCATACGTATGTTAATATGTAACTATTTAACGGAATTTTTGAACATGATTTTGACCCACTTCAAAACATCGGATTAACTCGAAATTTGGCATCCTTGGTAAGGACCGATGACAATTTAAATAGTTTGACCCGTTATCCTTACTAGGATAATCAAGACTGCGTCAAGACCAATTTCTCTCATACGTCGATAAAGAAGTTTCACTTAAATTGAAAAAAAAAATACTAAAACTCGACTAAAAAATGAAAATAGAATAGTTAAAAAAAAACTAAAAACGCTTTTATAGAGAATTCATCAAAAAAATAGAAAATAAAATTTAATAATTTTGAATTAAAAATAGTGTAAAAATAATGTATTTTATTGTAAAAAAGACTCACAGTCTGGGTTTAGAAATGGGAGATCAACTGATGATGCTGCATTGTCATTGAGCTCCTTTATTGTTGGTGAATTGGATCGAGGACTAAAATGCCTATCAGTATACCTAGGTTTGGAAAAGGCTTTTGATATCGTACATACTCCTATTCTGCTAACTAAACTCGAAAATATTGGTATAGGCGATAAAACACGGATTATCTTACTGATAGGAAACAATCAGTTAAAATTAACCAATATTATGAGCGAAATGTGATCTACGGCGTACCACAGGGTAGTGTTCTGGGTCCCACATTGTTCCTTATCTACATTAACGACCTCTGCAGTATTAATCTACCCGGAGATGCTAAAACAATTTGTTATGCAGACGAAACTGCTGTTTTCTCTAATACATCTTGGAGCTTAGTAGTTCCGATACTGAATGTGGTCTTGCTATAATTGCCAAGTGGCTTAAGTCGTATTTACTCACACTTAATACAGCTTTAACTCACTACATGTGTTACACAATATACAATCGTACACAACCGAACAACGACTTTCAAATAAAACTGCACAGGTGTCATAATGAAATTATAAACTGTACTTGCCCTATTCTCAGTAAGGTTTCTTCTCTGGAATACTTAGGAATTGTTATAGATCAAATTCTTTCCTGGTCTTCACAAATATAATTTTTGAGTAGCAAAGTAAGAAAATTAATATATAGGTATTTTTAAAATTTCTAGATTAATTGCATCTTATGACTTGCTCAAACGGATCTATGTCGCTTTGGTACTGCCTGTATTAAATTATTGCATTGCTATTTGGGGAGATGCGGGAAAAACATTTTTTTCGCAAATTGAGAGAACGCAGCGTGCGCTTTTAAAAGTTATGAACAATAAACCATATCGTTTCCTACAGACAAAATGTATACTATGAGTGGATTATTAAGTGTGAGAAAGTTATTATACTTATATTATAACTCAAACTTTACTGAAGTTACAGTAAAAGTAAAAAAAAATTCCCCAAAATTGTTAGTAGAAGAAGAAAGGATAACGTTGTTTTGGTCCAATCAACTAAATCAAATTTGCTAGTAGACAATATGTAAAGCGGTCTGCCTTCCTGTACAACAAAATAATTTTTTTTTTAGGTTTATATACTAAGACAACTTACGAATGTAAAACATCGATTTTAAATTGGATTAGAAATCTCAACTATACTGATACCGAATCACTACTTAACGTTTAATGCGCTTTAGAAATTGAAATTTATTTGTATTTTTTTCTATTTTAATCATCTTTCAATTGTCGTTTGTGCCACACACCAAATCTTTTGTCCAGTTAATCACCTTATTTTTTCTATTAATGTTTGTTTACCTACATATTTAAAAAAAGTAATTTAATATTTCTAGCTCGTTTATTATAACCCTTTAGTGTGTAAATTTAACATTATCACCAGTGTTATCTATACAAATAAATAAAATTTGAGTGTCTGTTTGTAATATTGAAATAACCGCTTTTTAATAAATGCATATGGATGTATACACGGTACATATACCAAAATAACGTATTTTACAATTTTTGTCTGTCTGTCTGTTTGTTCCGGCTAATCTCTGAAACGGGTGGACCAATTTAAACGGGACTTTCACTGGCAGATAGCTGATGATATTAACTTCGCCGTTGAAATTATTATATTTATAGGTATAGCTTTACATCATTAATATTCTATTACCTACGGTGATATTTGTCATATTGGCTCATGAGTAGGAATATTTAATTTTAGCTTTTAAGATATATGTATATGATGGTACTTGCACACACACACACACACTACTTCATTAGTTAAGTAAGATAGTTATGTAACCTTATATAATGTTTTTATTTTATTTTTATGTAACGGAAGAGCGGGATCTTCTAAGACAATGATGGATGGATGCTTAATGCTTAAAAGAAGATCCCTGCGTTTGAATTTATTGTGTAAACATTGTTTTGGTCACTGAATAAAGTATTATATTACGAGTATATTATATAAAAAAAGATAACTAAACGAAGGTGTTCATAAATTTAATTTTAGAGTCATGTTCAACGCTCAATTTTTTTTATCACATATTTAATCAAAATAAAATTATGTTGAATTGGAAATATATTAAAGCAAATAGTTAGTGAAAATTATAGATTTAGATCCCTTATTCTAGTAATAAAAAATCTAAGCCATTCGAAATATTGAGAAATTACTGTCAATACAGTATTTTTTTGACTCATATACCTATAATACTTAATTTAATAAAACTACATTTTTTTATAATAAGAACGTGTAAATTTGTAAGGTCTTCCAGAGAGAGGACGTATCGCTCTGCGCTCCGTCGAAGTTTTCGCGGTTATTTGACTGTCTTCCGAACAATGATGATGATCAGTGATGATATAAGTGATACACTTGTCATTTTATAGATTCAATAAACATTATTTAATTTAATTTAATTTCATATCATTAACTACCGACGCGAAACCATCGACGAAACTAAAAATCGATTCGGCGTGTTCGAACAGGCTAAGTCGTACATGGTAAAAGATGACGGCACGCTGTCGAACACTGGCAAGTTGGCTTGCGGTCTGGCGTCTGTAGTGGCGGAGGCCATTTTCGCCGTCACGCCCATGGAGACTATCAAGGTGAAGTTCATCAAAGACATTAGAATGGCGAAGCCCAGGTTCAGGGGCTTCTTCCACGGCGTCAGGACTATCGTTAGGGAAGAAGGTTGGTGCTACTTTGATGCACATACGTCTGACTTCTAGAAGTTATGTGTGTATTCACAATAAATTATCACGTACTTTAACGGTGAAAGAAAGAAAGAAACCTGCACACCTCAAAGTTCTCATGAATTTCATAGTCCGCCAACCCGCACTAGACCGGCATGATGGACTAAGGTCTAGTTGGCCTCTTAGTTGTAGAGCAGGCCCGTGCCGAGCATGATGGCCGATGAGCAGCGTGGGATGTATGTATAGGTGCTGATGATTAATTTTAACTGAAGTGGAACTTAAAATTTATGAAAAATATGTACACAATTATACTACACGTATTTTTAACACGTTAAACGCCACGTTTCGCTGATTGTTTCTAGTCCTAAGTAATAGGATCCTACGTAATACAAAATAAAAAACTACAAAAAAGTAAAAAACTAGCAGAATACTGTCGTTCTCCGAAAAAAAATGCCTATGTGATTAGGAAAAAATGAACTAATCAATATCCCCAATGTTTTAATAAATATAAAACTCTCGTAATACAAATTTACACCAAAACTTCACTAAAATTGTTTTCGACACATAAAATTCCGTCTCTCTATAATAATATACAAAAAGTAATGATACAAAAAGACAAAAAGTGATTTTAAAATATCATCATCATCATCAGCCCAAAGACGTCCACTGCTGAAAATAGGCCTCCCCCAATGATCTCCACAGTGGCCTGTTGGAGGCAGCCTGCATCCAGCGACGACCCGCGACATATATTTTAAAATATATTCATGCCGAAACCCGGATTTGAACCGGGGACCGCAAGACCTCTGGATCTTATGCTCTTCCAACTGAGCTATTTCGGGGGTAAATTTATCTATTAGTTTCAAATTTACGCTTAATATTTCCTTTGTAATTAAGGCTTGTTCAGGTACGTAATTATTGTGCGATAGGTTTCATTATTAATAATATAAATATACAGAACTAGGAAAATAAAACTTGGCAATGGTGTATGTTAATATATTATTTTGTATAAGAATTTATTTAAAAATACTAAAAAAACTGTAACAATACCTAATAGACCACAAGCCCATGGAAAAAATTAACCTGTGAAATGAACCACAGTGAATAACGCTTAGAAGGCTGTTACTATTTCATAAAATAACTCTGAGCGCTATGCCGTCATTTCTGAGCGGTACAGGTGAGTACGAGAGTAAATGGAATTTCTCAGTGACAAGTGAGGAATTACGACTAATTATTAATGTACGGCTTTTTATATAATAGCTTATAGATGATTAAAAATAAATGTCGAAATACCTAGGTGCCGTACTAAAGTGGTAGTGCCGGAAGTTAGTGCAATTTTTTTTTCGGCTGTAATTTTAGAAGCAATATAGGTGATTTATTACTGTATGCCATCAGTTCTCCGCGCTATGTGCCCGGCCCATTGCCACGCCAAATTGCTAATCCGCTGGGCTATGTCGGTTACTTTAGTTCTCCTTCCAAACCCCGAGCATAGCCCTCTCCATAGCTCGTTGAGTGACTCTGAGCCGTCTAATGAGGTCCATAGTGAGAGGCCACGTCTCAGTGCCGTATGTCATACACAACTATCGAAGACTTTCATCTTCAGGCACTGAGGTATTTTGGACGAGAAGACGAACGCTGCCCAACCGAGTTAGATTCGACGATTGACCTCTCTCTCGAAGTTGGACCTGCCTAACCGGACCACTTATCCTAAATAGACATATTCGTCTACAACTTCGAAAGTCGAGCCCCCAACTGCGATCGGGGTGGGCACAACATGGACAATCGACATGATCTTCGTCTTGCCTATGTTCATTTTAAGACCCACCTGTTGTGAGACTCGATTGAGGTCTTCGAGCATAGTGTTAGCACTATGCTATTAGACCTTAGGGTCTTCCAGCGATTCTGCCAAGACTACAATATCGTCGGCAAACCGAAATCATGAAAACTTTCGTTCAGTTATCTTGTTATTTATCAAAATATACACAAAAATCTTAAAATGTTCTTCACTTATAATCTATATGACAATATCCCCTAAAATAATAGGTAATTAACATGTTTGTACCATTGTTTGATCTTTCATCAATTTTAAGGGGTTCGAAAAGTACGGATTTTGCTCAAAAATTTTCATTAACAAATCAACATGTTGCAATTATTGTACACACATACATAACCTGATGCCTGTATTCCCCGAAGGTGTAGGCAGAGCCGTATTTCTGACCGTGTTCTCGTGATTGCACGGCACATACATACCTGTATCGTCAGAGCACGAGGCAGTCAATTATGTTGCAATTATTGTGTAGAGATTTATCTAACTTTTGTATTGGTTCAGTTTGATTCAGATTCGTTGCTATGCAAACTAAAAATACCGAATGTCCACTGTCATTTAAACAGCCACCCTCTTACCGACTCTAATACAGCTATGCACAAATACAAAGGGCGAATTCATAGAGGGTCCGATATTACACTTTGCCAGGCAACCGTGAGAGCATGTTTATCTAGCAGTATGTACTTAAAACGCACGCACTCTTTTAAAGTGTTATTGATAGAGCCGCGATGTTTGGGGTTGTCTGTAGCAATAAAAGTAGAATCTTCTTTATTATTGTTCCGAAGGGATGAAAGTTATAATTAATTGCTTTGTTTTTGAAATTGTAAAACTATTTATTCCCTTATTTAATAAACTTTCAGTTTAGTACGACTAAGTATTATATGTTTATCAAAATATGATACACTCAAATTACAAATATAAGAACAAACTTCACATTGTTTATTTTAATATAAAGACTATCAAAAATTAACAAAACGTAAAGATTAGAGTAAGTAAAGAAAAAGTATTCTATATTTTATTTTATTTGTCCAACAAAGGAATATGTGAGATAGAATTAAAGTCACTCCTTTATAAATCCGATCTCAGTTTTCATTGTTAGCAGGTTATGTTCCGGTAATTCTCTAGAGTCGGTCCACAAAATGCTATTGTCGTTTGATGTACTTAAAACGGGTCAGATCACAAAGGCGTGAACAATAGACGAGAGGTGTCCTGCAGAGTCTAAGCCCTGTTGAAAGGTTGTTGCCTTGTACCGGAAGGCAGGCAAATCAATTTTAAGCATTTTGTTATAGACATGGAGTAATTTATTCTATTTCTCAAAGGTGGTTTTAAAATACTCGTGATTCAATAGTAGTAAAGTATTTTTATTTGGATTTTAAATTGATATACATATGCTATCGTTACTTGGTTCGCCTGATCTTTGATAGCAATCAAAAGGTTTATAGGTTTAATGTAGGCGGATAATTATTTTTAAGATTTAAAATTATTGAAACTAATTATAATTGAAACACATTTGATTGTGATTTTTAATTTTAAATATTTAATAGCTAATTAGAGTTTCAAGAACCTAAGATACTTATAATACTTCTTTAAGAGAACAAGAAGTGATATCTTATTAACAGTTCAGAAATTTAAATAAAATATGCATTATTGTGTATTAATAAATTGTTAATTTGCAATTGAACTGATACTCTTTATGTTTTGTTTTTTGGTAACAGTAATATTTGGTTTTAACATAAATATGATCCAAGATCCTCTATGATCTGAAAGAAACATTTTATCGAGAATATCATCCTCGGCTTCATTGGACAATTGTTTATTTTTATTTTTGGGTGTGAACCAGAAGCTTCCAATTTAAAACAGGCAACCCTGATACCAAGCGCCATCTACGTGCACCTGATGATATTTTAATGTAATAAATGCTACTCAAAGTCATAATGGCACTTAAAACTACCTAATGACCCTTACGTCTCAAAAGTTCCACTAATGGCACTTGTTGTCGTATAGATTTCACAAATGGAATCTGGTGTCACTTCATTAATTTCATAGCAGCTAACGTCACTAATGGCACTTACCCACACTTAATGGCCCTTTAAAATTACGTATGAGCACTTAAAAATCTTATAGTCATGTGACTATAATGATGTGATTAATGACTGTTATTATGTAATAACACCTAGAATCACTCAACGGCAATATCAAGCGAATTTTAAGTTCACTATTAGTGAACTTAACGTCATCTTATGGCATTTAACCGCACTTAAATACATTCAACGTCACTTAATGAATACTAAGAACCTTAAATCGCCTAATGACACCCAACGTCCCCCAAGTGCCCTAAATGGCACTTTCTTAATTTAAAAAATATAGCCTATGTCCTTTTTTGAGATCTCATATTTGTCCATATCAAAAATCATCCAAATCGGTCAAATTGTTTAGTCGTGAAAGCATGACACAGACTTTCATACCTTACGTATTTTTAATATACGAATGCTTATCCTATAGGAACATTACATATTCCGAGGATTAATTGTGTTCTATGTTACTTCCATTTATATCCATACTAAAAATCATTCAAATCGGTTCAATAGTCTGAGTTTATCTCAGATCAACTCTTCAATCAACAATCAAATCTTTATGATAAATAATTATCGTATAGATATGTATATAAAAATATATGTAGATAGAAACAGAAAGCTACCAAATTTACTTTTAATTTTTGTTTAACAGCAAACGCTTACTTAATCAGAATCATGGCTCTTTGTATACTGGAAATTAACAACGTACGAGTTAACTCGTAATTAAAAGGTTTCAGAGGAATCTAATTTGGAACGTGAACCGGTTTGTTTTAATGAGTCTTCGCTGTAACGTTTTTCAGATCACACAGCGAGAGGTGTAATATAGAACTTTTAAGACCTCGAATGTCCTCGAATATTTAGTGAAAACCCAAAGTCCTTTACCGATGCAAACAACGTGTTTGAGTGAAAGAGAACGGAGGATATTCATGCTAACGTCGGCTTAGTAACGATTATTCGATAGAATATTTAATAATATATTATATGAATTTTGGCTTTTTGGTTAGCAGACAGAAATACATTCTGCGATTAAACTAAATACTAATATAATATAACTCTCATTATTTTCATAATCAAAATATGGCGAGTGAGAGTTCCAAAGAATTTTGGTATTTACGTTATTTGGCCTTATGACCTGTCCCACAAATGCTCACTATGTGAATGGAGTTTATTATTGCACTTGTCGCTACGTGCGACATCGTTTTTTTTTTTCTGACACGGTTTACCGTGAGCGCAATAGTAAAAAGTATTGTGATACCATAATTTTGTTCGATCAGGGAATCGAACCCGGTAACTATCGACCGCACGCCACATCCTTATCCTATGGGTCAAACGTGGCAGTTTTTAAACACAATCTATAAACATTCTAACTACGAACAAATAAATCGCTTTTCAGTTGAATCTAAGTTTACACAACAATAGAGCTCTTAAAAGTTTTACAAGGTTTCTGGGCGAAGATTACTTTTTCTTTTGTTGAACAAGTAACACAGTCGCCTATGAAGTATATTAAGAAAAATACTACTACTCGTAACAAATAAAAAACGAAAATGAAAACAAAAATTATAATTAAAACTGTCACCAACAGTGAAAATGTAGTACCTACCGTTGTAATTAGAATATAATGCATAATACCTATGTATTCTACAAATGTTATTACATCATAGCACATCATTTTATACACTATATTTAATTATTAATATAACATCGGATTGGATCGACTTTTTTCATGTCGCATTTGTTTAATTAAAACAACCATATTAAACGAAGTATCAAAATCTTTAAAATACAATTTTTACGTCTTTAATCTCTTATTTTTTTGTGATTTTTATTTATTATCATTGTATATTAAATTTATAGGTACTGGAAGTTTTTATCAAAGGCAGCCTGGTTGAATTTCCAATTAGCTTAATAATACATGTAGATAACTTAATGCTTGGAGGGGAGGTAACGTAAATTGTGCACAACATATTTGTCGCAAATTAAGTTTCGCATTGAACTCCTGGCGTCGCCTCTAGGGCTATTTATGAAAACTTAAAGCATTCGACTTGATGAAAAGAGGGATATGAAGCATAATTTGTCTATCGCAGTTCATATTTCGATAACGTTTGATTAAATAAAGAGTTGGTAACGTCCGCGCAAATTGTGGGCATTTAAGCTATTTGACGCATCTTAGCCTACTAGTTTCTGAAATTATGTAGTATTATTAACACCAACTACGTCTCATTCATACGTTTTGCTTACCTTTTTTTGTCCCCAATTTAGAAATAAGTTTTACCAAAATAATTTTATTCTTGACCAAACGTTTATATTTATCCGGGAAACCTTACGAAATTGCCTTATAAAACTCCATAAAAATTGGAAAATTACTTATCAAGATCAATATACATATGTATGTATAAATATATTTTACCCCAGCAAAGCAGCCATGTTCCAAGCCACTTAGTACTCGTAGTGATATACTAATTGGTAGGTATGTTTACAAACTCCGCTCGTCTCGTCGCAGCGATGCATTTTGTTGATATTGCTTTTATAGCGTAAGCACGCTCTAAACGACGTTTGAGAGAGAAGTCTACGGTGTGCTAGACTATTTCCGAGGTGTGCGAAGGACACCGTTGTATTTTAGTTCGCACCTACCGGATGGAACCATTGCGGTTGTCGACGCCTACGCGACAACGACATCCGGCGCCTTTTCAAAAGCTAAAGTAAAATAAAGACAGCAGTAACAGTTCATCTCTATCTATTCCGAAAGTGTAATTGGAAAGGAACGATTTTACGTTTCGAACCTATATAAACCTATTTTTATACATACATACATAAACTCACGCCTGTTTTTCCTTCAGTCAGAGGTATATTTCTATACCCACATTTCGCCACCTATGTATCATCATTAACCCATATACGTCCCACTGCTGGGCACGAGCCTTCTCTACAACTGAGAGGGTTTAGGCCTTAGTCCACTACGCTGGCCTAATGCGGGTTGGCGGACTACACACCTAAGAAATCCCTAAGAACTTTTAGGTGTGCAGGTTTCATCACGTAGTCGTGACCAAGTCAACTTCTATCTTAAGTAATAACTTAAAGTGCATAATAATGTACTTAGCTTACCAGACAACATTTTGTAGTGACCATATCAATATTAAAAATCTTTTATGTTTTAAATAAAATAGTTTGATTTGGAAATCCCGCTAAAAGTGAGAAACATTGTGTTTTCATGCGATTCAGTGCTAACTACATTTTACTCAGAGCATCAATTTGCTGTTGCAACAGACTAAGAGTCTGAGTAATAAAGGTGCGGAACAGAGCAAAGTCAGAGGCTTAAGTGGTGGATAATGCTCAAGTTGATGGCGACGCGAGAGCTGCTTCAAAAGATGTCATCCGCTTGTGGAATTATAACTTCAGATCCTCTACTGTTGCTTTCAATGCAGCTTAGATCAAATAGACAATAGTGAAAGTGAAATATTGAGGAGTTAGAAAAAGTAAAATAACACTATTATTATTATTTATGTCTTTCACCAATAAAAGTACAGAGCTGTAATATACAACATGTCTTTAGAACTACAATCAGGAAAAAGAATAAAAAAAAAACTCGACATACTGGTGTCACCGACATTGTCCGTGTCAAAACTCACGTATCGATGTATTTCCTATACGTTCAAATACTATATTTCGTAAACGTCGTTTGTATGCGATTAATTAGCCTTTGTAATGAAAATTAATAATAATTATTTATTTATTTATTGCCATTAAGTTTGCTTATGAATGTAGGTAGGCACAACAAATAGTTTTAACATATTTCTAAGAAAAATAAAAAACTATGATCTTTGCACTAAGCGAGCCTATTCATTTTCAGATTCATTTAAAATATAGAGCAAGTCACATTGTTTTTAATTAAATATTGTTTATTAAATCATGATAATATTTAATCGGAAGAAACAGTCTTGACAAAATATATAATAGTAGCCGTATGAAGTAAGTTAATGAAGTGTTAATACATACATTTGAAACTGTATGTAATGTATCTGCTCTATTTTACTGTCTCTACCATACAAGCCATGCTTAGTGCAGAGTCCGTAGGATAATCTAAGATGTAAATGTATAACTGTATTTAAACAAATAAATAAGTTTGTATATAAACATAGGTAACCAGTAAAAATTATGCAAGAAAAAGGATATTTTAAGACTTATTACAGTACCTGATCTCCAAGCCAATCGGAGCCTTTTACCGTGTCATAGAAATGCCAGCGCCAATCGTCTTCGTGCATGCTACCTGAAAAGAAGCAACACATAAACATCGATGTTCTATTTGCGTTTTATGGTATTCCAAGCAAAAGCCAGGATAATTGTGTCAATTAGCGAGAGGCAGATACGAAAAGAGCAGAGAAAAAAGAAAGAAGAAAGGCAAGAGATGGGTTTATTTCTACCTGATACCCTATTCAGACAGCATCGCGCTTATTATGTTCGGTGTTTTCAATGTTTCGCCATTGAAAAAGACGAAAATGAATACTCGTTATTTCCTTTATCACCAAGTAATAGCGTAGTCATATTTGTATAAAAACACTGATTTTTAAATATACGCTCTGAAGGATGCTTTACAACAGACCCCTAGTAAATGGCCAATAATTGTTTACTGGTTCGGAATAATTGAATATTGCCAAACCCCCGACGTCGTGCACAGGACAGGTCAACGCACTTGATTTCAACAAGGAAAGGTAGACGTATGTTTATTGCAGCTACTACTACACTATATACATATCACATTATTAAAATACAAGCTTTTGCCCGCGACTTCGTCCGCGTAGATTTCAGGGTTGGATTCAGAAAGAAAATAAGTTGTAGTCTATTTTTCTCCACAGAGTCCCATTTATGAGCATACCAAAAATCATTTATATCGGTCAAATGATTTGGGCGTGAAAGCGTAAAAGACACACTATAAAGTTATTCTCACGTTTATAACTATACCCATTCCAACGGGAACACAAAATTTTATCGGGATAAAAAGTATCCTATGTTATAGGTACTTTGGTGGATCCCGTCTATCTCCCAAACCAAAAACCATTCAAATCGGTTCAGTAGGTTATTTTTTTTTTACCCTCCGTATTTTTTTTTTGAAGTTATACTTCTTTCGGCATTTATGAAAAAATTATGAGATTGAAATTTTAAAATGCGCGTGCATCACTGTGACGCAAAAATTCACAGGTCAAAGCTGCCTATGTTAAATGTAAGTGTCAAATGGACCAGAATGGTTTTAAAATGTTTCGGATCGAATATTTTTTCAAAAAATGTTTATGTTTCAAATTTAAAAAATGTAGAATAGTGACAGTAATAAAAAGGGATTGACATATTTATTAGTTGTCAAATATTTATGAGTGCGTTTAGAAATGTAATATGTTGTGTAAACTAAGAACTATGTATGTGACATTAAATTCACATTTATAATAGTATAAGGAATAAGGATACCCATGCCCACGGGAATACTACATTTACCGGGATAAAAGTATCCTATGTTACTTCTAATACCTCCAAGAACATGTGTATAAAGTTTCATGACGATCGGTGGAGTAGTTTTTGCGTGAAAGCGTAACAAACATCCCTACATTCACACTTAGATTTACTTAGAGCTAAATACAGAAAAACGTTTAAGTTCATTTTTCTCGTTGTAACAAGTATGCTACTACTACTACTAGCTATTTAAACACACTTTTCGGAATTCAAATAAATATTGCGTATATTAAGATACATACAAAAAAGTTAGCTGAAAAAAAAACTGTCTCGCATAGTGATAATACAACATGTAGGTACAATTTTTTTATAGGAAAAAAGATTAAAATTTCCAGCAAATCGTAATTTAAAAAATGTCATTACATCTACGTGTTAAAAGTGCTCTCCAAGATTTCATGCCCAGATTAACATTGCATCTAACCATTTTTTTTCTTAAGAACCTTAATAAGTGATGAAAGGACTAAGTTTAATCAAGTCAGCTCTTTGGCGTTGAGTCGGCTGTTTCAGTCTTCTTTCATCGACATTTTCAACAATAACCTCACGCCTTTATTCCCCGAAGGGCAAGGTGAGGCAGAGGTGCAAATACATTTCGCCTGGTATGTATCAGTTCTACGTAATAGGGGGCGAGCCTATTGCCGTTTTTCGGGCACATTTCCAGACTCCGTACTGCTACTGCGAATTTCCTAATGGGAAAATCCAATAACACTTTGCTCTACTCGGGAATCTAAGCTGGGACCTCCAGGTCACATGGCTCTTACTTGTGCAGCGCGATCACGAGGCAGTTACACAAGGCACATTTTCACCCTTCATACCTAATTGTAATTGTGTAACACGCCAATTTTTGCCAACAGTACGTTTTTTGCAATCCAAGTGCGGGCTACCGTCTAGTTCTAGTGATTGATTTACTCGTAGAAAATATAATTTGGCGGCACTTGCTTGAGGCAATTCGAATCCCTTTATTTTTCGTCTGCGCTAATTCAGAACTACACATGTTTGAAGGTCAGTTTTAACGCAAAATATCTATATTAGAAAGTTACATAAATTTTGATACTTTGTATGGGTGGGCAATACCTACTGAGAAATGTCTGTTATTGGTTAGTTCAAATCATATGTTACTATATAACATAAAAATATTTAAAATTAAGGTTTAATATGTAATATAAAAAAAATAACTGATATCGATAGCAATATGTGTCGTGTGACCTAGAGAATCCAGGATCGATTCTCAATCGCAGCACATAGTATGTAAATATTTCCCTTCCCCCAATACGAAAAAGGGAACATAAGAATGAAAAAAGTGAAAGTAAAATAGCACGAATGCTGTCCTGTCTATCTCTTCCGATATACATGGGCTTCAGTGTACCTAAGTGTTTTTTAATTGGGTAATAATAATAATGTAACTTATAACAAGTTCAAAAATATTAAATTTCTATGTCATTTACCTTATAAATTGGCAATTGGCGTAAAGAAGGTGTTATAAATAAAATAGTAGTGAATTTATCTACTTATTGAATCTTTAAATATTTAAAACTAAATTATTACTTTCAATACCTAAAAATATGTAGAGTAAGGAGTTCATACTAGGCGTCGTACGAATCATATTTCCTTTAATTCTTAAAAAAAATGGAATTAAGGGTGTTTAAATGTCAATTTATAGACACAATTTGCACCGATAGTAAAACTGACCTTCAGTATCGGAAGACTACTTCACTCATACATATACATATTCGACAGCCCCGTGGCGCAGTTGGCTAGACACCAGCTTGCGAAACGAGAGGCCGCGGGTTCGATCCCCGCACCGAGACAAATGTTTGTGTGATCCACAAATTGTGAGATGTTGTGAGACCGAAAAAGTCTCTTGTAGTCTCTGATACCCACGACACAGGACTTGTATCCTAGTGTGGGGTCAGAACTATGTATGTGACTGTTGGGTGTATTTATTATTTATTTATTATATATGTATGTGCACACTTTGTAGACCGGCTTAGTCTAATGCTACTTCAAAGGTAATTTTCGGCAACAATTTCGCTTTCGCGTTTATTCGATACGAGATTCGCTTCGGTTTCGCTTGCCCTTGTATACTATTAACATTAATTAAGTCTTTAAATTTAAAACTTTTATTATAAACTAGCTGTGCCCGCGACTTCGTCCGAGCGGAAAATTTATTTTTAATAAGAAATTTATAAACTAAAAGTAGCCTAAGTTACTCCTTATTACATCAGTTATCTACCAGTGAAAGTCCCGTTAAAATTGGTCCACCCGTTTCAGAGATTAGCCGGAACAAACAGACAGACAGACAAAAATTGTAAAAAACGTTATTTTGGTATATATACCGTGTATACATCCATATGCATTTATTAAATAGCGGTTATTTCAATATTACAAACAGACACTCCAATTTTATTTATTTGTAACAGATAAAAGATACAATTAATAGATAACCAACTTCAATCGTGGGGTGGGATGGAGGAGCCAATGGACCGGCAAAGTGCGTCGGTCAACGCCCTGACTTAGTTGAAAAATGAATAAATAAATGTGTATTTGCAAATTTCGAATACTTCCTACGTACGACACCTAGAGGTTTCGGGTTCGATACCCAGGTCTGGCAAAGTGTTATTGGGAAATTCCCCAAAGAAATTGTCATGGAAATTCTTAGTAACGAAACTTGCGTGCAGAAATGCACATCTGCCTAACCCCTTCGTGGATACGGACCTGAGTGTTGTATTATATTATTTAGTCTAACAAGCTTAAATACTGTATTTTTTTAGTATTAACTTACATATTTCCATACTAAAAATCATCCCCATCGGTTCAGTGATTAAGGCGTGAAAGCGTGACAAACAGACAGAATTACATCCATGTTTGTAATATTAGTATGGAAGTTTAGATTACGTGAATGAATATGAACAAAACAGAACACTTTTTTAAGCAACAGGTGACCCATTTGCATTTTACACCCACCTACCTAAAGATTTTGTAATTTAACCGACTTTATTGACAGATTATTGTTTAACCGTCTCATTACTAAACTTTCACAACTGTGACTTTACGAAGGATTAGTTTTTGTGCAGCGAGAGAAAATGAAACAAAATAAAACTTGAATGTAAACTCAAAGTTTGTGAATAAAATCCTTTAAACTATAATTCCACCCGAATGAGCTAAACTACCAGTTATGAAAAAAGAGAAAACAAAATTTACAATCGCTACATCTAATTGTATTCCATTAGTTAAATATTAAATAAAACTCTTATAAATGTTATACTTCAATAATTCACTTCAAGTCAAACATCAATGAATTAATATAGCTTAAGTTTACAAACATGGATTGTGGAATTAAAATTCCACTATGGCATATGAACTTTAACACTGTTCTAAATTTATCGACGTTCAAAAATATGAAGATTAAAATTGTAAGCCAAAATCAACGTTGTAAAGTGAGAAAAAATATTTGCCGCAGGTACACTACTCGGGACTAGCCAACTTCAGTGTGCGCCTGGCGCTCGGCAGAGAAACACGTGCGTAGTGTGTTGCAACTATCGAAAAACTATGCGACGCAACGTTGAAACGAAACTTGTATCAGTTTAATTTATATTAAAATCGATACAACTTATAATTTAATTCATGAAGTAAAATGTTTCATTCTTAAATATGTGCTTTATTTTCATTTCCGTTCTATTTCAGGTCCCGACAGGTTTATTGCCCTTGAAAATGAAGGTGCACTCGCGCTTGTCGGGGAAGTGACCGTGACTCGAATATCTAGGGTTGAATGACGCCGACTAGTCACGGGCTAAGGGTAATAATGGACGCTCTCCGTTTATATCCGTTTATATCGGTACACCGTTTTACGCTGTTGCGTCATGATTTATGCAGACTTTAACATTTAACATTTACATTTAACTTTTAACATTTCATTCCTCTTGTATTTCAGCATGTATTGTGCGTCAGAACTAAGATTAGAATTTTTCTTAATACTAATGTACCAGTGTGCTCAATATGGTATGTTGAAAAACAAAAACTTTATTTATTTACTTACATTACTTTTATAATTAACAATAGTTATTTACTGATATCCACACAAGGCTTTGCCTGTATCAAGGGCATCTTTGCCATTCTGGTTAAAGGACAATCTTACTCACTTATAATATAAAAATGTAAAAATAAAAACTAAAATCAGTAATGTAATGTAAAGTGTGTGTATTACTCTTAAATTAGTTAATATTGTTGTTACATTAAATATTAACCTTGTTATAGTTTTCAGAGGACTCGACTAGCAGTGGTAGTCTGATGGAATTTTGCTATAAGTCATGTTAGTCGGGTTGGTACAATTGGTTTTTATAAATAAATACACCCAACAGTCACATACATAGTTTTGACCCCACATTAAGATACGAGTCTTGTGTCGTGGGTGGGAAACTACGAGAGACTTTTCGGTCTCACAAACACCCAGACCCGACACGAATATTTGTGGATCACACAAACATTTGTTTCGGTGCGGGGATCGAACCCGCGGCCTCTCGTTTCGTAAAGCCAACTGCGCCACGGGGCTGTCAATTATACAAAGAAATTTGACGTGCAGTTATAGTATTACCAAAAAGAAGCAGTTTAAGCCGCCGTGAGAGCCATGAATTATTTTTTTATTTACAAATATATAGTAGAGATGGCCTCGAGGTTTAAGTGCGCGATTATAATTACGTACTTGAACTGTGAAGGAAAACATCGTGAGGAATCCTGCACACCTAAAAATTCTTAGAAGTTTCTTAGGTGTATACTAGTCCGCCATCCCGCATGAGGCCAGCGCGGTGGACTAAGGCCTAAACCCTCTCTGTTATAGAGGAGGCCCGTGCCCAGCAGTGGGACGTATATGGCCTGATGATTCAGTACGACTACTTCATAGTGTTAATGGCATTATAATATAAAATGCTATTTTACTTAATGTATAATGTTTATTTAATACACATGTAAACCTAATGCGCCCCTGTTTTTTAGAATTCCGTATCTACTATAGATATATTATCACATGTTATAATCGTGGCCAAAAATTACTAATTGAAAATTAATTTTTCGTAGTAAGTAATGAAAACAATTTTGAAGAAGTACGCAAATGGTACCTCTGAAAGCGTAAAACGAAAAAGAAACAAAGAATCAACGATGAGCAGGATTCTATTGTTTGTTAGGGCTCGATAAACATGCAGTCAGTTATGCAATTCTAAAGCAATAAATAATGACCAATACTTACAATACAACTTGTTTTAAGCAAACAACCAAAAGAACAAGATTAAGATGGAGAGAGTTGACAAATAAAATTATCCTGCAGTACCGAAAATGTAATAAAATATTTTATAATTTGACAGACATTATATTATTCGAAATAAAGGTCTAAATAAATAATATTACTTGGAAACGGAAAGGTTATGTTCACTAGAAAGTTGTTACGTAAGTTAATTATTAATAGATCTTACTATCGCACTATCTAGATCGCACGAGCGAACGGAATGGAATTTTAGTGAAGCTCTGTTGGCATCCAGCCGCAGTTGGTTGTGGGCGGAAACATCCAAGCAATCTGGGAATTCGCGTGGAAGGGTATTAAATGACCGCCTTAGGCTATCGTTTGAGGTTGAGCACGACATTGCCCAGAAGTTGCATTTGAAACTATTTTACTGTGCAGTCGACTACAATTATACGAGTACAACAAATGTTTCTTCAACTCGACGCAGTGATCATTAGCTTTAGAAGTTTTATGTTATAAAGAAATGATACATATTTTGAATGTTTACATTTGCCTGCCATTATGGGATAAAGGCAAGTATATTGTTTAAGCATTTAAATTAACTTATCTTATAAAGTAAGTCAATTCATTGTTTTTTTTTCGAACATACACACCACACGTTCGGTTTTCATTTCACTTCATCATCATCAGCCTATATACGTCCCACTGCTGGGTACGGGCCTCTTCTACAACTGAGAGGGTTTAGGCCTTAGTCCACCACACTGGCCTAGTGCGGGTTGGCGGACTACACACCTAAGAAATTCCTAAGAACTTTTAGGTGTGCAGGTTTCATCACGATGTTTTCCTTCACCGTTAAAGTACGTGATAATTCATTGTGAATACACACATAACTTCGAAAAGAGATTCTCGACCGCGTGCCTAAACCTCGAGGCCATCACGACTATATATCACTTCATACTATATTACACTCAAACTACTTGTAATTTACATGCTGTCACCGTTCTATAATATATTTCTGTGTGAAATATTTATCAGGACACAATTAGCTGTTAACTAACATTGATCGGAATTACAGTGTCAGGTTTGAATATACTCGTATATTCAGTATAATATTGAATGGTTTGTTTTAAGTCGGTCAGTTTTCATAGAATGTACGATAAAAACATTAATACAGTTTCTCACAATATTATTGTCAGAGTTATGTATATTATTTGAAATTTATTAATTGTTTATATAAGGGACATAAAAACAGTTCATTTTTTTCTTTTGACATTTCACGCTAATGAGCTTTCAATTACGACAGCGGAGGTAATCAAATTACTCTTTAAGAGGATAGAGGAGTTGCTTTACTCGTATAAAGCAAAATACATACATACGTAGATTAAAGCCGTGTAATAGCAAACATAAGCCACTCCAATTAAAGGCAAATTACCCCGGTCTTGAGCAACCCGCATTATTTCAAGTCGTCGGCCCATCATATTGAAAGACGTCTTACACTCTGTCTACGTAACCACAATCTCCACTCCTACAATTGTGTGCTCAATCGATGATCCGTCTGTCGGCAAGCACTATTTAGTAGAGGGTGTTGAAGTTTCAACCATGTCGCCAAACCATTTTATTTAAAAGTATGAAAATTGGAAGCGAAAAGCATTTTTGCACTGATACATTTCCAATGAAGTAGTATGGGAATCGATAAATTATTCTACGCTGGTCCTACGTAAATAGTTTTATTCGCGATGATTGTAAATATGCATTTAACCATGGACATAACATATTGGTTACTTGATTTTGTGATTATTATTATTATTGCTAAATACCTTATAGTCCACTAAAACTAAAAACACTCATACATTTTTCCTTTTATCATGATAAAATATCTTTATCGCATCTAAGTCGTGTTAAAAAAATATTTACGTTTTATGCACCTACTATAACAATGATGGTAATCTTATGATGATAAACAAATCGGTCAACATGTGGGCTTTACAGAATTAAAATCACTTAATTGTAGCTCACAGCATTCAGCAAGTTGGTAAATAAAATGAAACACATTTCAAAAAGTTTCGTGTTGAGGGCAATTATATTTTTTGCCAAGATGAGTGGGAGGAAAGACCAAATAGGTTAATAAACATAAGGGTTCCTGAAACACAGCCGTAATTATTATTGCACTATTTATCACCGACAGCGCACCAAATGTCCAATTTGTGTATCGTATTGCAGCTTCACAGGGGTACTGTATAATTGCGCTGATAGTAATGGAAACAATTGGATCCGACACTAATTGGGTCTCTCTGCCGTAACGTAAGGGTTAAAAGTAGATTTACTTGTATTTTGTAATTGAATTGTATGTACACATATGTACTCGTATTATTGATATAAATCTTGTAAACGAGACAGTACTAAGACTTAATTGTATAGTATTTCACGACTTATAAAATGAGTATGGCCGCTTGATTTTAATAATTTATAAAATAGATTTTTCCTAGGTTATACTCGTACATAGATTGACCAATAAAAATTAACACGTATAAATGCATTAATAAAAAGTAGACCAATTCTCGTTTACACAAGAAGAAATAATATAATATAATATGTTATACTTAGAAAACAAATAAAATAATAAGAATACTTGAATGTTCCAGATATTATGCAGACACATAACATAGTATTTTCTAAGACTTTTTTGCCACAAAAAAAACTTATAAAACACAAAAAATTAACAAAATTTTTTTTTTGTATGTGGAATTTTATTCTCACTTTTATTATAGCGAACGATCGTATAAGTCTGAAAAAATTCAGCACTTAATTATGACTACTCTATTTATTAATGAATCCTACAATGAATATTGTCTACAAGTCCCGTTGAAGCTCTTCGAGTGCGGAACTAAAATACACTAACTAAAACGAAACGAACTAAAATAGAAAGGACTACTTTCGATGGAGCATGTGCGGTGAATGTGGAAGGCGGCAATGTGATGAGACTTCAGTTATTGCAAGTAAGTTGCTACATAAGACATATATCTTATGTCTCTCATTAGAAAAAAGAACTTAAGAAACTGACACCAATAGAAAGCAAATGAAATAAAAGTTTCTTTTATATACAATTTTGCTCAGGTTAATATAAATCTTGTCAATATTTCTCCATTCTTTGGTGTCCCCGTTTTATTAATTTAATTGGTGGACTTTGTATTATACTTTCATAAAGGTTATCTACACACACACGTTATAATCAGTATCTGATTGCTGATTTTTAGCGCAATCCGTTCAATGATTTGAGCTGTGTGTCGATAGGTCAGTCATTAACCATTACTTTTTATACATACAGATAATAATTACTGTACAAGCAAGATCTAAAATGATAAAAAATTGATGCAATTTATTAAAACAGTAATGGGGTGAATTGGTCATTTCTCTTGTTTACTTTAGCTCCACTATTTCTTTTGTACGCAAGCACTTTAATGGCAATGACATCAATATGGTGTGTAAATCGTTTTCCTACTGTTTGAAAATTGCCCCGGTCACATAACCAGAGTTTTTTTAATAATTGAAATTAATTGTACACATTATAATATATTATAATTAACTTAACGGAATCTCAATAAAAATACAAAAAAAAAACTTAATTATATCGAAAACGCGTGTGTAGGAATTATATCTGTATATCATTTTCAATAAAGAGTATTTTTACTCTTGCTTTATTCATTATAACTCAAGCAGAATGTAAATGGATAAACAAATTGCGAACATTTGTTTATTGTAGGACAGATGCACTAAAACTGGACTTTTTGTTATTCAACCCTCCAGAGATTGAAAGGGGTAAGTTTGTTTATAGAAGGCACCACTCACATCTAATTAGAGTGATTTTCAATATCGAGGGTGGAGTGTAGCCCGGCACGTGTTTGGCGTACAACGTTTTTAATAAAAGTGACTAAAACTCTCTTTAATACGAGGATTTATTTATGCTAAGTACATATATATCAAAGATTACGTAATTTGTAATATATATTCAAGGGATCATTCGTTTCATTAATGCTTGAACGGATTTGCTTTTATATAAATTAAGCATAACCAATTAACTGCACATATGTAAGAGTATTTAGATTTACGTATGTATGTAGTCCGCCGAGCCGTGCTAGACCAAAGTGCTGGATATAGGAATTAATCCATTTTGCAACTAAAATATTCGCAAAGTCCACTTTTTTCAGTATTCAACAACATTTTTAGTCTGGATGTTCAAAAAATTTTATACTGGCGCGACAACACCGTACCGACTGCATCAACGCATTAGCGTAGGTTTGTAAATCGAAAGCCGTCGATCATACATACATACATACATAAACTCACGCCTGTATTCCCCGAAGAGGTAGGCAGAGGTGCATTTCTGCACCCACATTTCGCCAAGTATGTATCAGTCCCACGTAATAGGGGGCGAGCCTATTGCCGTTTTTCGGGCATATTTCCAGACTCCGTGCTGTTACCGAGAATTTCCTAATGGAAAAACCCAATAACACTTTGCCCGACCCGGGAATCGAACCCAGGACCTCTAGATCGCACGGCACATACTTGTACCGCGAGACCACGATCATATGTACATGATTACAAAAACATTATTGGTCACCAGCAACGTCGTCGGGGCGTCGTGATCATTCATAATTTGACTGGCGAATGATGCCGGCAAGACGACCTTAACGCATAATTACTTGCGGATTAACTCTTTTATTTGCAAACATCAAAAGGCAGAATATTTCAATCGTACAGTCCCCAATATGGAGGCCTATTAATTTCACCCTCCTTGACTACAAAAGTACCGCACGTCATTGTTGACGCATCACGTGCCCACTAAAACCCTGGGATTAATTTGAGTATTAGTAAAAGTAAAACTGCAGATTGTGTTTCATGCCCCGATTAATGCTTCATATCAATTATCCCTAGCCCAAGGGGCTTCATAACTAAAATCTACACAACAGGACAGTAGCAGGACAAATATTATCCACGAAACGCTTGCGTCGTGATTTAATAAGGGCGATGTTTGTTTAGTCTATTATATTGGTAGGTGGAAGATATCAAATAAATAATTCCCTAGCGGCATTGTGAATAACTTTATACTTTTGATGTAAAAAATTGGTCTTTTGGCGATTACAAAATTTTTAAATCAGTTAAATCAGTTTTTTGGACTTAATAGTAATCAGCAATTATAATTTTAAGAAAAATAACTTTATTAATGATATGATTGCTTCTGAGGAATTCAATAGCATTTCGTGTAAATAATGTCTTCGAAATTCGCTCAACCCAAAATGAAAAAACATATGTATATTAATATTTAGTTAGTAAAACTAATAAGCCCTAAGTGATATTTGACGTCTCGTCTCGGTTACTATTCAACAGTACCTACATTGAGTTGACTGATTAATAATAATTATTATCCATCAACGCACAATAAAATTCCTTACTTTAGTTTTAGAGTTTTAACAATCAAAGGCCTATTTAATTTATGATCCGTAATAAATGCAATGCATTACCTATATAAAATTAACCGATCTTTCAATTTCCATAAACGACTATTGATCAATTTTAATATTGTCAAACATAATTATTTTATTTAACTTTAAAAATAATCGATACAATATTTCAAACGTTTCACTCAATAATAAATTCTGGCGATTAGTTGATTAATAAAATATTATTGTTTGATAGTATATTTAAAAATATTATTATCAGTGTCAAATTCAATATTATTCTTATCAAATAACGGATGACATATTTTTTTAAAATAAATTATTTTAATTCATTACAAAAAATATCCTTTTAGTTGCAATATAGTAGTCAAAATATGGTGAAGTGACCGCATTGGCACTTATTGGTAAGACAAGTTTAAGAATAGTCCTAACTATCTAACAAATTTATGCCAGTCAATGATACTGTGAAACAACATACTTGCTCTATGGCACTTTATTTATGAGTTTATTAAATTTTTAAGAGAATACGAATATTCTAGCATCAGTACTGCACTAATAGGGTGAGTTAAGACAAGCATAACACTGATTTAATCATCGTATGTACATATAGTTCCGTAGTTGTTTTCGACCGTCTGTTGGATGTAAATTACTTACCTATTGCTGCATTCATTCCTCCCTGCGCTGCGATGGTGTGGGATCTGGTGGGGAAGAGCTTGGACACGAGGGCGACGGAGAACTTCTGTTGTGCCAACCCTACAGCAGCCCTCAGACCCGCGCCTCCCGCTCCTATGACCAGGCAGTCGTTTTGATGGTGCTCGATTGTGTACGATGCATTCCGAGCGTGAACTGCGGGCAAGTCATGAGTAGTGTATTGGTGTCTAAATTACATAAAAAAACATTTTCTGGTGTCTTCTTTATGCCACACGTTTGAATGTGATAAAAATGATTTAAGTTACACCGTTATAACAAAAAATACACACATACATAAAGTCACGCCTGTATTCCCCGAAAGGGTAGGCAGCGGTGCATTTCTGAACCCACATTTCGCCAGGTATGTATCAGTCCCACGTATGAAAACACCATGTAAGTATATCACTTTTAGAGCGAGTGCCAAGTCAAACAATTTTATTTAAAACATTAAAGATTTTTAATTTTGATATGGTCACTATAAGATATTGTCTTGTAAGCTAAGTGCACAATAACTTAAGACAAAAGGTCCCTTTAACGGAGACTGAATAAATTTATCGACTTGGTATCACATGGATCTCACAACTTTTTACGGTAGAAGAAATGAGTTGCGAGACTTGGGGTTTTTTACAAGTTTTGTTTTTTATGGGATCTCATTTCTTTTTGGAGATAGTCCTAATTTTTCCTTTTCGGTATCTTCTACTTCTTGAGTACTAACAACGGATTTTCTTAAAGCCCACTCTCTGCCTTACGAGCTTTGCTTACTTTTGTAGGTAGTCTTCCTCCTCTACATACGAGACGAGAGTGGCCGCGTCGTAATCTTTATTTTAAAATAATAATTATTTTTTGCGTTAGTTAGAAATATTTAGGGCCGCACGAGTCATACGTCAGTTGGAGTTAATCCTATTTTAAAGATTTTATCTCTCTTTCACTATAAATTGGTACTGTCAATGTACCTAGCAGAAAATTACAACATAAAGCTTAACAGAGGTATAACTTGAACTAATTTACGGCATTAACTGCCGCACTCAGTTTTTTTTAAATGAATAAATTACTTGACCCTATATGAAGATTTCCTCACGATTTTTTTCCTTCACCGTTAAAGTACGTGATAATTTATTGCTAATACACACATAACTTCGAAAAGGCAGATAAGTATGCCTAGGGTTTGAATCCACGACCGCCGGGATTCTCGACCTCACGCCTAAATCTCAATACCATCCCTACTTATCTATCTACACCTATTATTCCATTATTTTATACTATACAGGTACACTAATTTATTTACTGCAAATGTATCTTTGTAATTCTATATATTTATATGGGATTACAAAGTTATTTATGCAGTTTGTGAATCTAGAAAACTAGACTGAAATTGCAAGATATTTTAATTTTTCCTTAAGTTATACATTAAACACTAATAGTGTTCCAAATTTGAAGCTTCTATGTCGGCTAGAAGTGCCTTAGAGTTTTGATGATCGGTCAGTGAGTGACCAAAACCGCGAAGTTTGACTAGTTATAATTCTAAAACTACTGGTTCAAATTGAATGAAATTTGAAATTTACAGAGTTTGTACTATGCTTGCTTGGTGACAGAAAATTCAGGTTTCTAGGTTTATCCACAACGAAGTTATAGGGTGTCGAAAATGGCCTGAGTTGCTTTGAGAAAAGTATAGTACGGCCGTGCCGCTTTTTCGCTCGACTTGGCGGGGGCACTGCCGTGCCCCCAGATTGTGTTATGATTATCCGGATTTTTGAAAGCAGATCTTTAACAAACTAAAAATTTACTATACCTACGAACATAATAATACGACTTTAATTACAGTTGAAATTAGTTCAAATCTGTTTAGACAGCGCCGTTAGTTGCCGTTACGACTTTGCCCTGCCAGTACAAAAAAGAAATATAAAAACCACATTAGACATAATGTATGTCTTAAGAATCACTTTAGAAATCCACAATCAATCATCAAAGTATCATTTTGCAGTTTGTTTTTACAAATCCTGTGTTAAAATACGCTCCCATAATAATCACATCTTCACAAATTAAGCCGCGTCATTACGAGCTCTTAATTAAAAACATTCCCTTTAATAACAGACTGCGCATAAAGCCACAATTCAACACACGTTTATTACGCCTCCCTTTACAAATTCGTTTGGCAGGTCACATCATCCGCAAGACCTAACCTATAGAATCGACGGATTGAAAACTTTAAATTAAATTTTGCCCCTCGCCCTTCATAGAGCAGACTGATTCGCTATGTACATAAATACTGCAGCTATATGTGATGCGAGCAGGCTACGACCGAGAGAGTTGTAAAGCGCGTAGTTCGGTCACATCAACCCATCCACGCCCGCATCAATGCCCTCGGCAGGGGTCACGCTAAAAAAAGATTGTTTACCATTGAACGGCTTCTTCAATGAAATCACCTTCGTTGTCTCGATCAATATCTGTAAGAAAAATGATTCGTAATTACTTTCTTCATCTTATTTATTACTTGTATCGAATAAAAGATTAACTCAATGCTTTTTTAATAACATAATTGTAGGCACTTTATTAACAAATTTTAACACTCAAAAAAGTGTTTATTCATTTAACGGGAATATGGAATGAGTTTCGCATCTTTAGCGCTATCTATTTTAATTAAGAAATACGATTTCTTCTTAAAATTTTCATATGAATTCATATTTAGGTACACAGTACAAAGGGTTTAACATTTAATTAAATTGAAACAACAACTTTTAAGTGTGATGTCATTAACATTGTGTTGAAATTTAAAATAATATTTCCTATGGTAACACTAATATGACACATTCAAATTAAAATATTTTCCGAAATATTCAGCGGTTTGTTAGTTTAGTTTATTAAGCTTATTTATTCTTCTTATTTAGTCTTTATTTTTTCGTAATGTTGATCGTGTCGGACGTCAGATTGAATTATTTGTGCACGAAGCCGTCGTCCTAATATGGTTGACGTATAAAATAAACAATTATTTAGCAAGCAGGGCGCTTGTAGGAGTAAAACTTATCGCAGTAAGGACCATTTTATGAGTGAACGTGTAGTTTCCCTGCTGTTTGGTCTGTATCCTTTGAGTCTCCCCACTCGCAAGGGGACAGGCATATTGCACATTCCATTGACAGAGTCTCAAAACAAATATAGTCGAGTTGGTAATTAAGCGCAACATTCGTTTTTGTTATATTCAGCCTCCTCCAAATGCAAAAGATAACCGCATAAAAAAAATACAAAAACTATGTTACTCATATGGAAAAAAAATAATTTCTACTAATACTAGTATGAGTTCTTCATTTTGTCCTGAGAAATCGTTTGTTGCAGAGGATGTATTTTTAAATATAAATAGTAATGAGTGCAGGGCCGGGGTAAACCAAAAGTAAATAGTTGTTACGGTTCTTCTACATTGACTGTTTTTATATGCTCTATTCCTTGAACCCATCGACATTTATCAAATCATAGCTAAGTATAATAAATTATACAATACCTAAAAAATGTTCGGTTTATTACCGAATTTACAGATTCATCACATAATTTGCGATGAATCCTCGCCTAATCGCTATTTTATTATCAATATAAACGCTCCTTGAACTCCTCAACGGCACGGACAACGCTTACAGACTGATTAATCTTACTTAGCAACGGTCGATGTCACATTTCCTTTAATCAAAACAAGGGATCTAGTTCGGCAGATTACAGTATTAATTAGTAGTAAAACAAAGTACCACGATGTTCCCGTATCAATCACGATCATTTTGATAATTGAGTATTGTAGACAGAAAAATAATATAAAAAATGTGAAGCTAATATACCAGTTGATAAGCATAATTCTAATTATTTTATAATTCAGAGAGTTGTTTTTGAGATTAAATTTCAGATTGAAAACAGTGGCTGATTGAATTTCGATCGGATTTCCGCCATTCGACTCGCTCTGGAGTTTTCGAAAATAAAATAACAATTGGCACAGGGTGGAGCTCGAAATCGCACAGGATTTCGCTAGTGGACAGCGGTGTGGTCGTCATGTGTAATTTGCTAACACGTCCGGTTTATAACAGCGCGACAGCATGACAATTGACAACGAGGCAAAAACCAATTTTACAATGGAGTATGAGTGTCATCGGCTTTCAAAAAGCCTCCTTTGTGTTACCCACCCATTTTCAGTACTTTGTTTTTCAGTGTTTTGTTTTCTACCAGATATCCTATGAGCGTACCTAGAGTACCTTTTTTTTCGAGCACATTTTTTTCCTTTTATACCATTATATTTGTAGTTATAGATTAATAATTTTTGAGAGAACTTGCTTACTCTAATTAAATATTTCGCAATTTCATGGTTATGAGACGTTCGAAATAAAAACCTGTCTATAAGTATACTTGGAACTCAATAAAGAATATTTTTCATTAAAAACTTAAATGACACATGAAAACCATTTTTTAACATAAATTGTATTGATTACTAATATTCTAATGAGTATTCATATTATAGATTTATAGTTAAAATGTTATGAATTGTTTGATACCTTTATGGCCACTGTACCTAAATGGAACAAAACATTTTAGCCAAGATACCTGTTCATTACATAATAATACAAGAGGAAGATACAATTACTGTCAGACCCATATCGATCTTATTATATTGATATTCCATATTGATCTACTGAACGAAATTTTGTTTAACTGAATACATCAAGATTGTATTAAATGTATTTTAATAACTGTTAAAGCTGATCAATTTTTTTTTTGCTTAAATCCTAATTATTTTATGGAACATAAAAATTAACATTTATTTATCCTACTAATATTATAAACGTGAAAGTTTGTATGTATGGATGTCTGGATGTTTGTTGCTCTTTCACGCAAAAACTACCGAATGGATTTTAATGAAAGTTCAAAATAATATAGCTTATACATTAGAATAACACATAGGCTATAATTTTTAAAGATAGTGTGTGAATTGTCCAAAATATAACGATAATTGTCAAGTAAGTCGGGAAAAATCTGCTATCTGCGAGCTATTCTGGCGTACGCTGCAAAAACTGTAGAGTTTACACGTATAAAATGTATAAGAGAAATGTTTATCTTAATAAGTCCAACCAAAAAATCCGCGCCAACATATATCTATCTTTTATGAGTAAGCTATTATCGGCAAAACGGTAAAAGTCTATGATACAAAAATGAATCGCTGAATGTGCTAAGCGCAAATCTCGAGAACAGCTGAACCGATTTCGCTAATTATTTTTTTGTTGTGTCTGCTATTGTCAGGAGAATTGTTCTTATGAACGAAAAAATTAAGAAAATGCGAGGAATATGGTAAAAAACAACAATTTCATTTCCTCATATAAACTGTTCTACCTAATTTTGTGGTGATAGGATTTTCGTATCCGCCCGGATAGCGACCACCGTACACAAGGCGTAAAACCCGCCATAGTGACACATGCAAGTGTGTCGCGTTCCGGGATCAGTCAGTGTACATCCGGTTTTTCGGGGGAGTCGTGGTAGGGGGATGACCGAGCGGGTATTTTTTCCTCGACTGGTTGGAGGTGTATTGACCCATCGGCCAGGGAGACCTGTAGAAACGGTTGTTCTGCTGGCCGCCCGCGGTATAGTACAGGGGCCCAATCGTTGCTAACCACCTCGAGAGGCTGCCCCACCATGCCGCGCATAATCTTGGAGTAGGTCGTCTTTTTTCATCGGTCTGCAGGAAGTAGACGTGCAAGCACAGTCGACGCCAGGCAGGCTGAATTAGTGTTAGAACATTTTGAAGAAGAGCCAACCACAAGTATGTGGCGAGCCGGAACAAGATTCGGTATAAACCATGTTGCAGTTTGGCGAATTCTTCGTGACGACAATCATCACTCTTATCACTATCACCGCATACAGGAGCTGATACCCTCCGTTTTTGCACCCAGGAGGAACTTCTGCGAGTGGCCTACGTATACTATATTCTTTGGACGGACGAAGCAACATTCACGAGGTCAAGACTTTCAAATATGCATAACGATCACGTTTGGGCTCGCGTGAATCCACATGCTTAATGGCAGGACAGATTCCAACACCAGTGGCGGCTTAATGTGTGGGCTGGTCTTTATGACGGGTATGTCAAAAGAATTTGAAAAAGCGATTGACGACTTTCCTGTGGCTGACTGGGATTACTTTGAGAACCAAACAAATAAAACAGGGTGTTTCAACTTGATGGAGCTCCGGCACATTTTGCTCGCAACGTACGAGATCATCTTAACGTTCGCTTTCCGCGAAGATGGATTGACCGCGGGGAACCGGTGCTATGGCCTGCTCGTTCTCTGGACCTCACACCCTTGGACTTCTTTTTGTGGAGTTATGTGGAGGACATAGTGTAGTTCT
Source organism: Hemaris fuciformis (assembly GCA_907164795.1). Classification (NCBI taxonomy): domain Eukaryota; kingdom Metazoa; phylum Arthropoda; class Insecta; order Lepidoptera; family Sphingidae; genus Hemaris; species Hemaris fuciformis. The sequence continues at coordinate 16,850,031 of OU015431.1, read as the reverse complement.
TCGATTGCCCAATGGTTATCGAGATGGAACAGCGTGTTAGATCGGTTTTCGTATCAATAACACCGACGATTGTGCGAAATGCCACACAAGCCATATCCCGCCGAGTGAGGTTGTGTATTGAGCAAGGCGGAACACACTTTGAGCCGTTTCTGTAAACTTGACGTTTATTATGAAAAAGTAAGTGTTCGTTGAGGTTGTTTCGTTAGGTTAGGTCTTATTAAATTTTTGGCGTTCCGTGAATTAGGTAGAAATGTAGGTAAATTCTGCAAAGTGTACTCTTTAATTTTACTAAAATAGGGTTTGCACATCAGTGAAAATAATAATGTTTTTTTTTTTTGGAGCGTTACTACGGGTCTTAAAATATACATATAGTGAATGGACTCGTTATAAGGCCCCATTTAACCTCCTTTCGGCTTTACAGGTTTGTTTGTAACACCCTGTACATAGTTATTAGGATTATAGTATTATTTTTTACTTAATGCATAATTTTTTGTACTAGCTGTGCCCGCGACTTCGCCCGCGCGGAAAATTTATTTTTAATTATTTTTAATAAGAAAATTTATAAACTAAAAGTAGCCTAAGTAACTCCTTATTACATTACGCGCGGACGAAGTTAGGGTCACAGCTAGTATACATATATATTCATATATACATCTAGTAAAAAAATGGTTATTTCAATATTACAAACAGACACTCCAATTTTATTTATATGTAAGTAGCATAAGTTAATCCTTATTACATCAGCTACCTGCCAATAAAAGTCCCGTCAAAATCGGTCCAGCCATTTCAGAGATTAGCCGGAACAAACAGACAGACAGACAAAAATTGTAAAAAATGTTATTTTGGTGTATGTACCGTATATACAGGTTGTTAGGTAAAAGACCGTACATACTGAAGGACACGTTAGTCAATGGCTTCAAGTAACCATTAAAAATATAATGCAAGAGTAATATAAATATACGGCACAGTAAACGATACGAAATTATTGTAGCACATATGCAGAAAATATGGACACCCTACATACATCGAGACTTGAATAAAAAATAATAACTAGGTACCTACCTCTTAGTGTATGCAGCGTCCACAATGGTAGAATATGTAGTATTTATTTACACCGATTCACTTACATTTACTAAGTATTTACATTTACACTATTTACATAAAATTGAACGTATTTTAATAATTGTTCAAAATGATCGCCTCCTCGCGCAACGCAGAGTTCGGCGCGTTTTCGCATATTGTTTTTCACCCGGCACAACACAAACGTATCACTTCGAACCTTATCAAAGGCGGCTAATATTCTAGCCTTTAGTTCATCCCGGTTGGAGTATTCTGTAGCGTACACAAGCCGTTTCACTTCACCCCACAAGTAAAATCTAACGGTGTAAGGTCAGGCGCCGGCCACGGCACGGGCCCACCGCGACCGATCCAGTTATTGCCGAAGTGACAATTTAAAAACTCGTACACTGTCATTAGCTCGGGCATATGCACGAACCATTTCCCAGTATTCTTCGTTTGAAAACGACATTGCACTTGACACAAAACACACTAACAGTTAAAAGAGGTTTCCGCAAATAATCAAATATTGCATCACGGGCGACTCGCGACCTTTGACTGGCGCCCGCGCGTGCCGCGTGCTCGGCCGGCGAGGCGACGCACGGGCATGAAAGGGCGAGTGCGGGGAGGGGTGCGGGAACAGAGCGCTGTTTGTAAACAGCTGATCGCCGATGACCGCACTTACGCAATACTTAGATTTTTTTTGGATAAATTATGTAAAAAATAAGGTACCAATTTTTTTACAAATTCGGGGTCAGAATTGAGTGCCTTATATTTGACTTCAGTATGTACGGTCTTTTACCTAACACATTGTATATTCATATACATGTAGTAAAAAACGGTCATTTCAATATTACAAACAGACACTCCAATTTTATTTATTTGTATAGATGTATAGATTTGAAAAAAATAAAAATCCTACGAATTTAAATATGAGTAGGTATATCTTACTATTTTTTTGTGTCCAATTTTTTTTTCTATGACTTGCCCGCTTTTATTGAATCCTGGTATTTATTTATATGTTAAGTAATTAATTTTATATTTAAGTAAGTCGTGATGGCCTCGAGGTTTAGGCACGTGGTTGAGAATCTTGACGGTCGCGGGTTAAAACCATAGACACACACCTCTGACTTTTCGAAGTTATATGTGTGTATTCACAAATAATTATCAGGTACTTTAACGGTGAGAGAAAACATCGAAACCTGCACACCTAAAAGTTCTTAGGAGTGTAGTCCGCCAACCCGCACTAAGCCAGCGGGGTACTAAGCCTAAACCCTCTCAGTTGTAGAGGAGGCCCGTGTCCAGCAGTGGGACGTAAATGGGCTGATGATTAGAAAGTAAATTATTTATATTAACTGTCTGAGCTAATTAAACTTCATGCTACGTCTCATTATTACTCCCATCTTAAATAACCTCATAATGCCCGTAGCTAGGCTATGCCACACATTTTTGTACATAGTATAAGCATGAGTATAGCTCTGGCTACGTCGTAGCAGTCTACGGAGCGTAGACGCTTTCATTTATTTTTAATTGGTTCAGATTAATTGCATTCTCAGACTTCCTTCAGACGGTTCAGTTTGGTTGTATCTACTAAAGGTAAATTAAGATCTGGCAAGTCACTGCTCATATAAATATTAACGAAGAACGTTTTATTTTTGAAATATTAGGTTGTTATGTTTACATGGTAATATATGTACTGAATACTAGTTATTATTCTTGTTCTGTTTGTCGGTCCTAATTAGCGTTTTTCAGAAATTAATACACAATTCCGAATTAAAAAAAGGAAAAACTTGTCCATTGTTGTTACTGTCAATCTCGTTCGTTTTTAAATATTTTTCTCTTGTATTTGAAAAAAGAAACTGTTGTATTACAGGCATATGCAGATCTATATTTATGTATTCGATAATATACATCGTAGATTATAATTATTCGTGACGTTATGAGATGGAGTTATATAAAAATAAATAAATACATCCAACATTCACATTTGTATATATAGGTTTATCATAAAACCGCCAAAAACGGATGATAATAAATAATAACAATAAATATTACAACAATTATTAAAGTGTTAGGGCTCCTTTTAAGTATTTCCATACTTGTGCTAGGACACCCTAGATGATGATTATGTTCCTCCCTTTTCATCACGGTATTATAGCCATTTCTGCAACTTCAGTCTTCGTATAAATTTGTTTTTGTTCAAATGAGTTGGTATGGTAAATAAAAGAAATTTTCTGGACATGTTCTTAAATGTTGGAGTAAATCAGTACAGCTCTATCAACGAACACAGTGTACAAGATTGCAGGCTACGTAATAAAGTCTATACTAAAATCTTTTGTATCAACACTTAAACAAATAATTATGTAAGTATGATCAGGAGAATTCTGACAACCATTACGATGGCTAAGTGTAAATGACTGGCGGGACCGGTACCAAATTATTATTCTAATAATTATTTATTAAAATCTACTATTAAAACTTAAAAAGAAAGTTGTAGATTCTTGTACGTTACCATGTCTGTTATATGGAGCACACACTAAGATTTTCCAAGAGAGAACTAAACATAAAATTCACTCGTGCCAGCGTGTTGTAGGAAGACGTTTGCTAGGAATTAAGCTTAGCGATAAGATCAAGAGCGAAGATATTCGCAAAAAAAAAAAAAAAAATTGATAGACGCAGAACGCTGTACTCAACAGTTAAAATGGAGATGGGCTGGTCACATTGCCCGCAGTATAGACAAGAGATGAACTAAACAAGTTACTTAATGGAAGGGCCCAAGTGAAAAAAGGAAAAGAGGAAGACCTAAATATCGATGGGTCAATGAAATAAAAAACACAGGCGGCGAAGATTGGATGTTCGTCATCCGAAAAATATGGAAACAATTGGAGGAGGCCTATATTCGTAAAGGAGCTATGCCCTAAACACACATTTTTCTTTGTATTATTTGTAGTATTAGTTTAGGATAAATTCATATGTATTGTGCATGGAAATGAAAGGCTGTATTATTAATATTATGATGTTCTTTACTTCTGTTATGTCAGCTTCACGAGCTGGTAATAAAAGCAAACACGGACCTAAGCCAAGTGATTGCTTATGTTTGTATAAGTACGCATAATCTGTATCGTTTCTTAAGAATTTGCGGATAGACTCTCCGACTCTCCTACAGGTATTTAAGATGGCAGCTTTATTATGAAAATCAGCCGTCAGGTTTTTATAAAGTATATTTAAGCATTATTATTCCAAAATTTTACTATAATTTGAATAAATAAGAATTTAAAGACAAATACAACGCGAATAATAAAAGTTAGATAAACTCTAGTTGTCAATAACTATAACAAAAAAAACTCTTGTCTCATCTTCTCCCCAGATCTGTTCTTTCTTCATTCATTTAATAATTCGGAATTTCGGATTATTATAATGGCTAAGTGTCAATGACTGTGTATTTGGACTGCACTTACCACCCCTTACCCCTTCAAGGACTTATTAAATGCTTATATGAACTCAGGAAAATCCAACACACCGAAAAGTTAAACCACTAATTCTTAATGATGTTAAAATATTTATTTTTCATAATAGAAATGTATTATTGGAAAGTTTTAAGAAATATTCTTAAGACCAACTAAATATATAGCCAATACTAATTTATAATCGTTACGATTATATGATTTATGTTTAAGGCCAAAGACTACTTCAAAATGATTTATACTGAAAGATAGAACAAACAAATAAATTAAATTGATTCGAAGAAGCTTTGAAAGTTAAAATAAAGAAGCTAAAATAGTGAAGTGCTCTTAATGGAGATCTAAATGGATGGATTTCTTTGTAGTCGAAAGTTGAAAAAGACACTTTTTCCAATATTATTAAGTTACAAAATCGCTTGCGCGTTAATGCAATGGAAGTACCCGATAAATCGAACAGTGGGGAAAGGTGACTCCAATTAATTATCGTCTGCAGTCCTGCCGTGCCCGTCCTGAATTGTTGTAAAGACAAAGTAAATGTTAAAATTTGTGTGAATTATATCTACTTAAAAAAATAAAAGAAAACGTTCGAATACTATTTTCTGTCTGAATATACTCGTACGATATGCTTTGTCCGTGAAACGTCGTTTATGTCATCAATCGAAAAGGTATAATTAATCATCTTCAACGATTATAAGCAGAGCGTTAGATGTGAAATATCTTTCTCTTATTATGTTTATTAATCGACATTATCGGTGGTTTTCAAAATAGCTTTTTAGCTAATAGTTACTTTGGTGAGTGTATTAGAAAATAAATATTGTTAATTAAAGTAAGTTTCAAACTATTCTTGATATCACAAAATCTTATATCCGACCATTTTTGGAAGTACAATTTCTTTTACGTAATTTCAGAATACATATACACATAATTTCAAGTCTGTATTCCCCGAAGGGGTAGGTAGATATGCATTTCGGGGCCACATTTTGCCAGGTATTTATCAGTCCTACGTAATAGGAAGCAAGCTTATAATCTTTGTTGGGCACATTTCTAAACTCCGTGCTGCTACTGAAATTTTTCTGAAGGAAATACCACTGCCTGACCCGGGATCCAAACCGTGTCTTCTAGATCCCACGTCAAGAACAGTGGTGGTACTTCCATTGAAGCCCAAAAGCCCAGCATGCTTTTCAAAATTTCGAATTATAATCCTTAAGCTTTAAATCTTTATTTAACAAAAGAAATTTGACATATAAATGAGAATATCCGGACCCCACAATAAACTATTATAAACTAGACATTACACAATTAACGCTTTTGGGCTTCTATGGAAGTACCGCCACTGGGCAAAAGATGATCATGATGATGAGCTCTTGTTTTGAAAAATATGTCGTCTGAGCTATGATTTCATAAATAATAGTTTTAAACGAAATAAGTTTATCAACTTTAATGAAATTGATATTCCAATCTAATAAATTGAAATTCGAGGTGCCTATTCTTCAGTGAACAGCGTTTAAAACAAACAATCTAGTTTTAATATTATTATTTTAAAAGTACAAGTCTGGGTACAATTTAAAAATAGAAGCGGTATTAAATCATGCATTATTATTGAATGATATTTTTCCTAGAATTAATTTTTTCCTTAATTCAGAGCCATTTTGAACTCTCTTTACGTTATAAATAAATAGCTCGATTGCACAAGGTTTTATGTTCTGTTCCCACATATGTGTCGTTGGTATCAGAAACTACGTGAGATTTTTCGTCCTCACCCTAAACAAATATGCGAACCCGCGGCCTCTCGTTTCACAAGCTGGTATCTATCCAACTGCGCCACGAGGCTGTCCATGCTATACATATTTACCAAATACTTAAATTATGTCACTTAAGCGACGATGTTTTCCCATCACGCAAGCAATATCTGTCGAATTTATATCAAAGAACGATCGATTCCTGTAAAGCAGTACTTGCATGAGCTGCTGTCACAAAGAAATTTGGAAATTGACGGAAATTATGTAGCCCCCATAGCAATATTATCGACCGCTAAGAGTCCGGTATTCTTAAACACGACTTACATCAAACTGTCTGCTCGAGAAACGTAATTTATTGCTTATTTTAGTTACCACTTCATGTACCTAAAAATAAGCAGGGAACTTAACATATATTTTGGCTTGCATTTATGTTAATTTGCCATTGAAAGTGGAGAATAGATGTATACTTAAGTATGGAGTAATAACTTGTTCATTTTCGTTAATACTAATAAAACACGTTGATCAGCTACAAAGTTTTATATTTAAACAGATTATATGGTATTAGTATACCATAATAGTTTTCTGTTTCTTAATAATTTTAATTAAGCTTTTGCTGTTCAATTTTCAATATAAAATATAATAATTCCAAAAATATTTATGGGCTGCTTACAAGTACTCTTACTTATATAAAACACATTTATATTTCTATATAAAACACAGTTTAAACTGTGTTCATTATTATTTTTTATTACGGGATTTTAGCATCGCCAGTGTTACACTAAATAAACAATTCCGCTGCCAATGCACATCTGAACGTTATATTTCCACTTCATTAACGCACTTTTATTAACATTTATTCGCGTAAGTAGGTATATAAGTATGTATTTTTTAAATTCTGGTACGGCACAGTGACGTCACTGCGCTCGATGGTATGTATAGTGTTGACAAAATAGGGTATTGAGTAGTGAGACCCATCTCTTTTCAATCTACACAATCAGAAAGAGGCATACGATACTTTTTCTACATACGCATATACCAGAATTATAGATTGTTACACATTCCGTAGTTTGATGATGTGTTTAATTTATTTTTGTAAATTTATGAATGAATCAAGCAACAAATTGTATATTTTCAAGACGGAATCAGTGAAGGAAAGAAGTAAGGATTTTTACTGGACCTACTGTGATTATGTTTTACACACAAATATTTTTAACTAGTCGGGGTCGTTAATCATGTTATTGAAATATTTGTTGCGCTTATAATTGTAATAATTACTGTATGTTAATAATAATTAATTAGTACTATAACTTAAAATAACTTACTTTACTAGTCGAAATCATGGTTCACTATTAAATAACAACAAAATTAAATGTGATTTATAAAAAACTGTCACATTGACAACGATTTTCTTTTCCCGTGACCAAATTCATCCATAGAGTTTGTAGTTCATCGATTAAGTTAACAATTCGTAAGGCTGTCTTATAAATTAAGATTGAATAATTAATTAATTTTATTTATACACTAGCTGACCCGGCAAACGTTGTTTTGCCATACATATAAAATTCTCGCGGTGTTTTTTGGCAAACTCCTCCGAAACGGCTCGACTGATTTTTATGAAATATTGTGTGTATATTGTAGGTAGGTCTGAGAATCGGTCAACATTTAAGGGTTTAACATTTAGGGGTATGATTTTTTTTCTATTGACTTTATTTTCTTTATTTTTTATGATTCAGCATTGATAAATTATTATAATCATAAATTTTCACCCTTCTACGATCAACCTCTATCTTATACTGACCATTTTAATTTGATTTTTTTTTATTAAAATGTAAATAAATGATAATAGCACTGAAAAATTATAATGATACGTATAACAGTCATTGCTTTGATCGATATACAAATTAAACAAAAAAATATGGTCAAAATTGTATAGAGTGAGATATACATATACATCTATATATATATAAAATTCTTGTGTCACAGTTCAAAACAGCCTCCGAAACGGCTCGACCGATTTTCATGTTATTTTATATGTATATTCAGTAAGTCTGAGAATAGGGCATCTATTTTTTATACCCCTAGGGTGGTCCAACCCGAAAAGTTTTTATTTTTATTTTGTGGACATTTTTTGTTTTTATTTTTTTATGATTCAGCATTGAAAAATACATATAACTCCAAATTTTCACCCTTCTACGAACAACACCTGTTTTGTAATCGCAATTTTTATATTTTTATAGCTTTTGCCCGCGACTCCGTCCGCGTAGACTTCAGGGTTGGGCGCAGAAAGATAATAAGTGAATCTATAAATCGTCCCTCAAGTGCCCAAAATGGCACTTACTGAATTTAAAAAAGGTCAAATCAATTCAAATGGTTGAGGCGTAAAAATAAAACTCTGATAGTTATTTTTGTATTTTTAATAATATGTTTATCCCAATGGGAACATTACATTTTCCCGGGATAAAACATAGCCTATGTTACTTCACAGGGTCTCATTTATGGTCATACCAAAATTTTTGTTTTTGCGTGAAAGCGTAACAAACATCCCTACATTCACATTTATATAATAGTAAGGATAACCATTCCCACCTATGTTACTTCGGTGGGTCCCACCTATCAGCATACCAAAAGTCATTCAAATCTTTTTTCAATCATTTTTCAATTCTTTTATCCTCCGTATATTTTTTTAATAAGAAGAATCCTATGTCCTTTTTTATATCTCGAAGACTATGTGTACAAATTTTCATGATAATCGGTTAAGTAGTTTTGGCGTGAAAGCGTAACAAACAAAACATTAACATTTATAATAGCTGACCCGGAAAACTTCGTATCCCCTAACAGTCATTGAATGTTACATATTTACATATTACCTGAATTTTATTTTTGATTGTATGGAAATAAATATTAAGTTCAGCACTTTATTGAGATAAAAATACAGAAATAAATAAGTACTTACTTACTTACTTACTGCAATGGCGCAGCGACCCAAAGTGAGTCTTGGCCTCCGATAATAAGGTTCTCCACTTCGATCTGTCCTGCGCCATCTCCCGCCACTCCTCAACCTGGAGATCCCGCAGGTCCTTTTCAACCTCATCTTTCCAACGATACCTGGGTCGACCAACCGGGCGACGACCGCACGGACGGCCCAGGTACACCTGCTTTACTGCACGATCCTCACTCATTCTCTCCAGGTGTCCAAGCCAGCGAAGTCTGTGGGCTTTTGTCTCGCCAATAATATTGGGTTCCGCAATAAATTCTTCGATTTCCCGATTGGTTCTGATTCGCCAACTGCCATCCTCCATTTGTATTGGACCCAAAATTTTCCGCAGTATCTTCCTTTCCGTCACCAGCAACTTTTGCTCCTCTTTACGTGTTAGTGTCCAGGTCTCACAGCCGTACATCAGAATGGGTCTTATTACAGTTTTATAGATGCGGATTTTAGTGCGTTTGCTGAGAAACCCAGACACAAGCACCCTGTGCAGAGCTGAACTGCATCGGAGAGTATTTTGGATGCGTATCTCTATCTCTTCTTCTCTGGTGTTGTTATCTGTAATCGTGCATCCAAGATACCTAAACTTATCTACCCCTCGATATAAGATGTCTCCAACCTGTAAATCATCTCTGGGAATCAATTTGAAATAAATAAGTACGAAAATTAAATGCATCAATCGTGTCTCCGCAAGTCATGATTTAATTAAACATGTACATATGGGATGGGATGCAGTCGGTTTCAATTCTCTTCATTGAAGCATCAGTGTGGTGGACTGAAGACTAAACCCTCTCAGTTGTAGAGAAGGCCTATGCCAAGCAGTGGGACGTAAATATATGGGCTGATCATGATGATGCACCTTGTGATATAAAAATATATTTTTTAATTGTCTAAAAGATCACAAACATCTTTTGTTAATCGTCATTGCGAAGGCATGACGAATCGGGAACTGAATTCGTTTGAACTCAATGGTCATACCCCTTCGGATCAATAAAATCTTAGATCAATCTAATTGATGAATTCTCAAGCACCAATTCATCTCTAAGTTGTCTTTTCAGTATCGTCACGTGAATAGCATTACTCAACAATTTTCTTAACACCAAGCGCATTCCATTGCATAGTTGTGGGTGTTTTAGATTTCAAAGCGTGATGACTACCGAACCTGCCTTCGTTTGTAAATCAGGTACAACCAAGGAGTTTCAAAATACATTTCTGAGCGCACGCATAAACATTTGACAACCAATAAATATGTCAATCCCTTTTTATTACTGACATTATTCTACATTTTTAAAATCTAATTCGCAATTATTCGAATATTCTGGATATATGTTGTCGATTCAAAACCTTTATTTAAATACGTTCTTTAATTTGAGGGGACCATTAACCATATTGACGGGATAAACATAAAATGTTTGACAGAATATTAGGTAGAACAGTTTATATGAGAAAATTAAATTGTTGTTTTTACCATATTCCTCGCAATTTTCTTAACTTTTTCTATAAGAACCTTCTCCTAACAATAGCAAACACAACAAAAAAAGAATTAGCGAAATCGGTCCAGGCGTTGTTGAGTTATGCGCTTACCAACACATTTTGCGATTCATTTTTATATATAAGATTAAATGTGTTGCGCTGATTATTATTATTATTATTTATGTCATAAAGTTATTTTAATTATGTAAATTAGAAATGTAATTTCGAAGTATTTATTTTTTACCTTATTTTGGGTTAATATAAAAAAAACACCCTAATTTTCAAACGAAAATTCTCGCGTTAAAATTTCATCTTTTTTAAAAACGTCGGTGGGCTGTTTGTTTGTTGACATCTCGACTTTCTGATGGTGTTAAAAAAATATACATTTCTATGGTAAATTTAAAATCAAATAAATAACAGTGTTTGGGACATAAAAAGACAAGTTTGCACCAAAATTCGTTAATTTTTTTTCTTTTTTGTAAAAAATAAAAAACCAAAAACGTGGTTATTTGAATTTTTCACATAAATTTTGAGATATGTGGAAAAAGTGTAAATAGAAAAGCTGTAGATCTTTTTATTCCCTACAACTTTGCCATTTAACTTTTTTATATATGTAATTTGTAGTAGGGATGTTACGGATATGATATTTCGGATCTGGATACGGATACGGATATAGGAATAAAATTATATCGGTTTCGGATACGGTTACGGATATGTAATTATTTCGGATTATCCGTAAATTTCGGATAGTTTCGGTTACGGATATTAGATTTAAGTGAAATATAACTGTTTTCGACACTTTTGTAAAGGTGTCAGCTGTTTGGATGTTTTTGGTTTTCGTGGTATAATTTGTTTCAACAATAAGTGTTCTTTGTACTTATCACAGTGTTTTGATTTGAGATGAAGTTTCGGTAAAGTAGTGCTACTTAACACAAGACTTTCTTAAATTAAGTATCGACACTAAAATAAGAAACTGATTAGTTATGAAAGAGGTTAAGGTATGACTAGAAATACCAAACAAACTGCAAGATTCACGTGGCGCGTAAACGGTGAAACAATAACCTGTCGAAAGTCGAAACGTGTCGTTTTTTTTAGACTCCACCCTTATACAAAACTATCCGAAATTATTCGAAACTTTTATAACGGATACGGTTACGGTTACGGATATATTTTTATTTCGGATATCCGATAGTTTCGGTTACGGTTACGGAGCTCCATAACATCCCTGATTTGTAGTGCCTGTCCATTTGTGTTAACGTGTATTTTTTTCGTATACTGCATACTTACTCGTGCATATCCGTTAATGGCTTACTCAGTCTCTTTTGTATACCTTTCTATTCCATTATATGCTCTGGATCTCCAAATTGTAAAAATAAATGAAAATACAAAAAAGCCTTAATTAGCGCGACTTACATATATGTTCAAATGATGAATGGAAATAAACCTCATCACAAAATCATCATAAGCCCATATACGTCCCACTGCTGGGCACAGGCCTCCTTTGTACACCACGCTAATCTAGTGCGGGTTGGCGTATTACCTTAGAAATTCCTAAATATTTCTATATTCGGAGTGTGGAGGTTTCATGATGTTTTCTTTCATCGGTAAGGTGTGTTATAATTCATTATCAATACAAAAATAACTTCGAAACGTCAAAGGTGTGCGCCCGGTGGTGTTTGATCCCTCGACCGCCGAAATTTGTTCTTGATCGCGCGCCTATACTCGTACCTAATACGTAATTTGGAAAGAAAATTGAATTTTTTGAATTTAAAATTGTGCACAGGACAACGTCTGTCGAGTCCACTTGTGATAAATAAATGTGAGTACGTTGATTCCAAAACAATACAACAATATTTATTTATTGATTTATTTACTCTATCTTGTACAAAATTACTTAATTAAAATAAATAAATGAAGAAACTAAACTGAATGTAACGTACAAGTAGCAGACTCACTTCTCTAGGCAATACGAGTACATTACAGACAACCATTATAGTTGTGACGGATTTCACGCCTCATTTGCAGTAGTCGATATCCGGGCGGATATGAATATCCTACTTCTAGCGAATTGGGTCTCCGGCATTCTCACTCATGAAGAATAGGGTTGTTTCTTGTCAATTTTATTACAAAATGGTGTCTCGCCAATCGAGTCGTATTCGCACTAAAGTCTAAGCTAACTATGGCTTGTCTCTTCCATTTTGACTCTAGGGTATCTGAGACGAAATATGAGTTTTTACCTACCCGGATAGCAATCAACATTACTTTTGACGATGATATTTGTTGCAAACTCGAGTTCGCAATACTTTATTGTGTGGTACATAATTCTAATATACAAAAGCCGTACAGCTATAAATGACCTATATTGCTTCTAAAATTACCGGCGAATTAAAAATTTGCACTAACTTCCGGCACCACCACTTTAGTACGGCACTAGGTTTTTAGACATTTATTTTTAATCATCTATAAGCTATAATAAAAGCCGTACATTAATATTAGTCGTAATTCCTCCCCTGTACCAGAGAAATTCCATTTACTCTCGTACTCACCTGTACCGCTCAGAAATGACGGCATAGCGCTCAGAGTTATTTTATGATATAGTAACAGCCTTCTAAGCGTTATTCATGGTGGTTCATTTCACAGGTTAATTTTTTCCATGGGCTTGTGGTCTATTATACAAACATTGATGTTGGAATACAGATTGACACTGCTTATTTTGATTCTCAGAAAGCCTTTGACACTATTGATAATTACATTTAATTATGTAAATTTGCTATGTTTGGATATACCCCGAGGCTTTTGAATTTTTTGGCATGTTACCTTCGTGACCGCAAGCAGTATGTTGAGTACGCAGGTGTTGAATCTGAACCATATCATACTTTTTCTGGAGTTAGTCAGGGAAGCAATCTGGGGCCTTTACTTTTCATTTTGTTTATTAACGATCTTTCAGCTGTTGTTGAGGACGCCAAATGTTTGTTGTTCGCTGACGACCTCAAACTTTTTTTACCGGTCAATAATATTTCAGATTCTCAGAAATTGCAAAAAGATATTGATCGGATTGTACAGTGGAGCATAGAAAATAAGCTGCTCTTTAATGTCAGCAAGTGTTGTGTGATGAGTTACAGCCGGTCACGCGCCCCACTGCAATACACCTATAGCATTGAAGATGCACCAATACCACGTGTTACGCATGTTAAAGACTTAGGCATAGAAATGGTATCTGAACTGAACTTTCGTAAACATATCGTCGAAGTATGTAAAAAGTCCTTTCGTAAGCTTGGTTTTGTTATTAGACAGTGTAGTGATTTAAAAAATATTACCGTAGTAAAAATCTTGTTTAATGCTTTGTACGTAGTAACCTTGAAACAAATTCTATGATTTGGAGTCCTTATGAAAACAAATACATACTAATGATTGAGACAATTCACAATAAATTTGCACGCTTTTTGTACTTAAAGCAGTTTGGAGTGTATCCCTTCTACCCACTTATGTATCCAAGTTTATTTGTAATGGGTATGGTTGGATACAATAGGCTGGAAGTAAGGAGAGAAGTTTCACTCATTACATATCTGTGGAAAATTCTGCGTGATTTGATCCACCAACATGACATACTTGTAGCGATACAACTTTGGGTTCCCAACGGCTACGTCTCCTATCGTCACCGGCAACCGTTGTTTCTTGTGCCTACTGGAAGAACTAACCTTACTAATTACGACCCCTTAACACGGGCTATTAGATCGTTAAATGTAATTGCACAATTTTTTGATATATTTTGTTGTAGTAGTTGTTGTAGTTGTTGCATTGAAAACATCGCATTGGTATTCACTGTAATTATTGTTATAAATTATTTTAATAAATAAATAAAATAAAATAAAATACTATGTGATTGTTCATATCTACAACCAAATCTATTATCCTTATCTATTTACGAAATCAAACCCCATTTCCCAAGATTTATTCCCTCAAGATTGAATGATTAATTGATCATACTTCACAATAAACGCTACATTTTCGACTTAATTTTTATGTTTGTTTTACCAAGAGAAACATTCAAGGTTTTAATATAGGTCAAAAATCATTCATTTTCGCAGTGCTATTAATAACAGACTGTTCCTGGAATAAACTTTGAAGGGAAAACTAGAGGCATTCACCTCGTTCAACGCAGTGCATCGACACAGAGTAACCTATCGTCCTTGTGACGTGAAATGTCTGTTAGCTCTGCGTAAAATTGGCTGATACTTAGGTAATAAGAGCTTAAATAAATATTTATTACGTTAAACAGTCTTTCACATACTTAAATATTTTTTCCTGTATAATAACATAAATAACCGGCTTTCGCCATTCAGTTTCTGTGTGTGTTTGACAGCCCCGTGGCGCAGTTGGCTAGACACCAGCTTGCGAAACGAGAGGCTGCGGTTTCGATCCCCGCACCGAGACAAATGTTTGTGTGATCCACAAATATTTGTTTCGGGTCTGGGTGTTTGTGAGACCGAAAAAGTCTCTCGTAGTTTCTGATACCCACGACACAGGACTTGTACCTAGTGTGGGGTCAGAACTATGTATGTGACTGTTGGGTGTATTTATTTTTTTATTTTTTATTTTTATCTTTGTAAGATATAGGGCATTGTGTTTCAATTAGAATTCGAGCAAATTTTTCAATTGTAAGTAATTTTTAGTCAAATAATTTAACCTGAATTAGAATTCCATTATATTTACAATGTATTTGACACTTAGAAAATAATTCTCTTGGTTTTTCTCTCTTCTTCAACCTAGAGACGCATTTTCTCTAATTTTTTGGCAATGTTTGCTCTAATGTGTGTCGAATTTGCAGTGCCACATTATCCTCTTGTGACAACTTATAAAAACAGGGATAGCTTCCATCTTCGTAAAAAATACACACAAGTCAAATTTATAAGATTAATTTTAAAGGTTAGTGCATAGAGCAATATATTTGATTGAAATTGATTGTTGATTGAATTCTATGCATGCTACTTGTAATCTACGATAACGTGGTTGTGATTTGTTCATGGAAATCTACGCGAATAATTCTTTGGAATTAATTGTGATGACCTTTGATGTTTCCTTTATTATGGATTAATTAATTTATGTTAATTCCTTCCTGTTAAATGTGATTAATTATAATTGGTTAAAGATAACTCGTAATACAACTGTGGGTCGCAAGAGGAATAAAGTGGAAATTGTATTAATGCCTTATTAAATTGTCTCCTAGCTTTTAACCTCAGTGCTTAATATTAGAAATTGTGTCATTATTTAAGTTCAGGTCAACTTAACTCAACTTACACAGGGTGTAAAAAGACCGTGATGGAAAACTAAGACAAGCAATAGTAACTGTGATTAAAACACATTGATGTTAAAAACATTCCCGACAAAAACATTAAAAACATAAGTATTAAATGTATGCGGTACGTATGAAAACGTCATTTTTTGTTTTATGTCGGTTTTTTTAACGTCATTGTGTTTGTAATCACCGTGACTATTACCTGTTTCAGTATTCGATCACGGTCTTTTTACACCCTGTTCGTTACTTAATCCAATATAGAATCAAATTACTTAACTAATGCGCCAATTGATTCGATTTATCTATGAATCACTCATATGAAATTGTATTGACGAATACGTGATGTGACGTCCGTAATATGTGGATTGTTACATATCAATTTCAGTGACAGTTTTGGTATTGTGAAACATTTATTCGCAAGTAGCTGCTGGCTAATGTTACGTAAAATATGTGGATACAATCTGCTTTCAATTATTATCGGCTTCAGGTTTCAGTGGCATTTCAATGTGTTTTTATATTGTACCTCACAGGAGCTAAATATATTTGTGGAGAAAAATCATCGATAGTTTTTAACTACATCTCCTTTAAATTCGATAATATTGCCTTAGGCATTAAGTCCACCTTTACAATTATGTGTTAAATTGTATAAAGTGTAAATAAATAAATTATAATGATATCAATAATTGGTACTCATATTACCGTAATAAATGCAAATTGTTTGCACTCTATAAAACCGAACGAGAAGCACTTACAACCCGCCTGTAGCTGTGTTACTACTCGTATGTGCTGGAAATAGCCTGCAGCATGGAGGTCGTCTATCGAGTTCAATTGAGTTACAGTACATCGTCCTTTTACTGTGTGGCTGCCACTTTACGCTAGTTCATTGGCCAATCATAGGGTTGTGAACTTCCTGACTGTACAATAACTTTATAAGTAAGTTCGGTACATTTTTGGGGATTAATCGTTGAATCTGTTTAGATTATTTAGTATCTAGGTTCCATCTACTTAGATGGAAATTCTAAGAAAGACAGTTGCTATTTTATCTCTATTTAACTCGGACCGCTTGAAAATTAATGAATAAAAATATTTGATATTGTTAGAAATAATTGCTGTCGCGGGTAACAGTCGTCGTCATCACGTCGGCTGCCTATATAACGGGAACTGCTGAGCGTCTGTCCCAACGTCTACGCGAGTCTTGTGTTCAATTTTATCCTCAGTGGTGTTATTATTTAGTCATTTCAATTTCGTCTATATTTGTAACGGCCCCTGGCCAAATAAATATTTATTTAAATAATAATTAATATTCTGATTTTTAAATTTATATTAAAGGCGTGTAAGGAAAAAGTGTGTGTGTGTGTACATATGTACACGCGTTAGAAGTTATACTTCATACATAAATATATATTTTCTCAAATAATATTATAATATATTATAAAATAATATTTAAAAAATACGAGTGTGCTTTAGACCACACGACTGAAGTAAAACTTATAAATACGCCCAACAGTCACACAACTAATAAATATTTCAATCCCTTTTTATTACTGTCACTATTCCACATTATTAAAATCTAAAACATATTTAAATCTTTTTTTGAATAACTTTTTCGTACGGTGTGCGCGCGCATCGTAAAAATTTACTCTCATCATATTTCCCTAACGCGCCAAAAGAAGTATAACTTTAAAAATGTTCTTTAAACTACAGCTTTTGTGACTCAGAGAATAAGGGACAAGTGGTCCAACTATTGTCTTACCAATATATAATGGGTACAAAGGTCTATGAATGGAATTGTAGTATAGAAAATCACTTTTGGATTTATTATATGTAATAGCCAAACTTGGATTTATTTTTATTTGCTCTGCTTTCAACTCTATTTTATCGTATAGTTTCGCTTGCCGGTACACTGTACCTTGTGGGGTAGTTCCCCCTGTTATTTATTTTAAAATAATGCTTGATATTTGATTGTGTTTTAAACACACCCACACAAATGCCCGATACAGGCATAGGGGTAGCGTAGCTCTAGGGGTAGGGAAGTGTAATTTTTCATTCATGTTTTGCGAATTGTGATTTTCGAGCATTTTCCCAGAGTACGTCTTGCTGTTAACATTTTCTTAGTGGAAAAATATAATAACACTTTGCCCAACCGGGTAATCTAACCCAGAACCTCTAGTTCGTACAACATACTCTAATGCCATGACCACGAGGCAGTATTAATTTAAAATACGTTTTATTTAGTTTAAAATACGGGGATGTCAGACATTTAATGGATTGACGTTACCTAAAAAAATAATTTATATTTAAATAGTATTTCAGGCTATTAAAATTATTATATACATACATACATAAACTCACGCCTGTATTCCCCGAAGGGGTAGGCAGAGGTGCATTTCTGCACCCACATTTCGCCAGGTATGTATCAGTCCCACGTAATAGGGGGCGAGCCTATTGCCGCTTTTCGGGCACACTTCCAGACTCCGTGCTGTTACTGAGAATTTCCTAATGGAAAAACCCAATAACACTTTGCCCGACCCGGGAATCGAACCCAGGACCTCTAGATCGCACGGCACATACTTGTACCGCGAGACCACGAGGCAGATTATTATATTATTTATTTAATAATAAATTACATTCTCACTTGGTCAAAATTTTAAGTCACGCCGTATTTACAAATATTTTTCTTTGCTGAAAATAAGAGGAAGTAATTAATATATATATATAATTAATAGCTGTGTAAATACATTGGAACAAAAGATGCAGTTTCAGTAAGTTAAAAAATCTTCATCTAATTAGTTTATAAAAAATACTAACGCCGTATAACTCTATGCCGCAATTAAAGGAAATTTGCGAGGTCTCATACAAATGTAGGTCGTCGTCCCTTCCCAGAGCCGCTACTAACGCCGACCCGAGATTGACTCAGTGTCCATCGCATTCACCCCTATAGTATACGTCCGTCAGGTCATTAACCTACGCTACGTTACGTCACGTACACGTGTTCTGTTCAACTTCGTTCAACTTCGCTGATCGCTTAACTTTGTAATACTAACTACCTTTAAAAATATACAAAAAAAAAAACTAAAATTTTGCATCAGCTCCTCGGAATTTTTTCCGCGCGTTTTTAAGGTTTCTTTTCGGCTGTTCTTAAAATTTAAGTAGCCGGGGCGAGGTCGTGGGGTTAGGCGCATGCGTTATATCAACACGCTATTCGGTCCTCTAGTATGCTACGAACTATTGAAGCGCTCTGTTTTGTCCAATGTACGGTGTTGCTAAAAATAGAAAAGTTTACCCCGAAATTATTGTAATAAAAGTTTGAAAATGTTGCTATCCATAAAAAATATTTACAAGCGGTTAAATTTTTATGAAATTTGATGAATGTTTTGATGTTTAAAAATATAATTATAATATTTAAGTTAAAATAAAAAATATATTTACTACGTAAAAAATAAAAATAACAATAATAATACATAAAAATACATATAGTTATATATATATAACTACATATATACATATATATAATCTAATTATTTAAACTTAAGTAAATAAAAAATCCACGATTTATTATATATCAAATTAAATAAAGAGCGCAATAACCCGGCGAGTATCGGTTGACACGCGCCTTTACTATCTCAATAAGCGGCGTAGCAACGAGCCGCTTTAACCGTCCGCATGCATTATTTATGTTCATAAAAAAGATTAAAAGTGCCTTACAACAGTGATTGCAATAAAAAAGTGCCACATTTATTTTGTTCCAGAAGCGAAGATTTCGACCCGAATGTAAGTACTATCTGCAATATTTACATCTTGAAGGTTAAATACGCACGCGCGATGCCGAAAACTTAACTTACAATTAATTTTGATGATACTTATTACGGTAACGTTAAGTACACATTGTACGAATCATCAAATTGCGAGAAACTCACTTCCTTCTTAGTAAAAGTTTGCAATTTATTTAACATTTCGTGAATACACATAACCTCGAAATAACCTCTACGTCAGCCGTAGCCGACGTTATTCCGTGTACTATACCGTTTTCTCTTTCCGTCGCGTTCAGGCGGATGAATAGGCAACATGCACACTTAACTGATTTTATTTTTGATTTTACGTTGAAGTCTCCCTCCTAAATAACTATTTATTCGAATATCGATATCGTTATAATAATATCAAATATTTCAACAGTTGTTAAAAAATAACTTTACGGACAATTGAATAAAGACACACACGTGACATTTAATAAAAAGCTTTTTTCTTTAAATAATTAAGATGACGGCACTGAATAACGCCGGGAATGTATTTTAATTTTTTTACATTTTTAAATGCACTTTAAAACTTTGTTAATAGAAAAAAATATATTTTTCGTTATTGAATGAAAGGAGACGTCTTTGTTCAAATACTGGGGTCGTTTAGTGCAGTGTGATGCAATATTGCGGTCAAAGCAACGTCGAGGGGCGCCGATTTTGCGGGATTATTATTTGCATGACCTACATATCATTGTCTGGATGGAGATTCATAAGTTGAAAAGTATAACGAGGGCGGCCTATTCGCCACGGAAAACACTGAGGGGATTATTTAAAACAGAAATGCTTAAAATTATTAAAATTTGGACGGTATCATATTAAGCTAGTAAGGGTCATGCTAGCTTCCAAGTAAACCTGACTAAGAACGTCAATGCTGACTTTTTGCGATTTATGATAACAATTAAGCGTATTATTAATTTCCTTTTATTTAGTATACATAGATACAGGAGGTCTACTGCACAATATACCCATGTATGACTTTCAGTCATGACATACGGAGCCGAGACGTGGACACTGATGATGCGGCTTACCCACCAATTTAAGGTCGTTCAGCGAGCTAACTCACCACACACCCGCCACTGTAACTCCTGTGCTCCAGGATCAAAAGCGACACGCACAGTATTGACGCTGAGCAATGAAGCTCAGCGAATCTAAGGGAATCAGAAAGACAAAATAAAGGAGGAGTTGGAAAACAAAGAGTTGTCCACTTCCCTCCACAGCAAAGCGGGTGACAAAAAACATTGATCTATGAGGTTTCACCCTCACATAAAAAAAGAAAGACAGTAATTTTCTTTTTAAATTAGACGCAACTAACGCACCACGGATAAAAAGCTACTTACATATATGAGATTTATTGAGTAAATTGGACCTAAGATGCGAGCTGTTATGTACACTTCCAATAAAAGGCATGGCAAAAACGCTGAAAAGCACGGAAGTTCTTCCTAGATTCAACGAGGTCTGTATAATAAACAACACCAGAAGTTACATGCATACTATTGAGCATAAGGTTACGCTCATCCGACCAAAATTGCACTCCCAAAGGATATGATGTGCGGACTGTTCATATTCGCAATCATGTGTTGAACATTGGCACATTGGAGAATCAACCAACTTAAATGAGAATAATTTGCTACAAAAATTTCCGTGACCCGTTAGAAATTGCGACACGTAATGATCAATCTCGAGCCAAATTTTTGCCAAGCGATCGCTAACTTTTTTTTTTTTTTTTTTTTTTTTATTCTGGCACGGCAAAGTGACCCCATTGCACCTGATGGTAAGCGCAATGGAGTCCAGAAAAAGTGCCGACCAGCGAGAGATGATGGTCTCCCGTTGGTCGACACAATCATGCCGGCCGAAAACCTCTTTACCTTATTGTGAAGAAGTTTGGGGGACTATCAATCATGGCGATCAAAGGACCAATAAGGAAAATATTGATAAAGATGACGTCCTTTTCCGACAGACTCCAGCGGTTTTGCCATCCTTCTATTAATTCCAAGTAAGTCTCGGGGTACGGTTTAAATAACCGAGTAATTTTCGAAAGGTCGCGCGATGAAAGAAAATCTTTATCAATATTTTGCTTGTTGGCAAAATATAACGCGGCGCGACGTTGTACTTCAAGGTCAACTGGAAGTACTCCCGCAAGAACAGGTAAAGCTTCAGTACTAACAGTTCTGTACGCCTTACACAAAAATATCAACGCCAATCGTCGTTCAGCGAGCTATGGAGAGGGCTATGTCTGGGGTTTCTCTGAAAGATAGGTAGGATCAGAAATTATGCTATCCGTCAGAGAACCAAAGTTATCGACATAGCCCAAAGGATTAGCGAGCTGAAGTGGCAGTGGGTGGGTCACATTCGACCCGGGAATCGAACCCAGGACCTCCTGATCCCACGGCACATACTTTTTATTTTATTTTTTGTATCTAAGGAAAATATATCAAGCATCATTATCCAACTGAATTTTTAAACTCCTTGGTTGTGTCTGGTTTACAATTTACAACTGAGTGCGGGCTGGGTAAACTGTGCAATGAAATACGGCTTATGTTAAGAAAACTGTTGAGTAATGTCATTCACGCAACGATAAAGGAAAACTTAAATATGAGTTGGTTTGGTTCTCATAGTAAGGTTTCAAGTTTCTCATTTTAAAGTTAGGTCGATGATCCAAATGGATATGCCTGGGATTTTAATTTTTTTACGGCAGGACCGATTTTAATGAAATTTTCTTTGTATCCAGGTGGATTCGTAAATGGTTTAGATTTACAATAGGACCAGATAGATGGCGCTGTGATCGAGTTCTGGGATTTAAATTCTTAACGGCTGGACCGATTGTAATGAAATTTTCTGGGTATCTTCAGGTAGATTCGAGAATGGTTAAGATTTGCAATTTGACCCGGTAGGCGGCGCTGTGATCTAGTTCTGGAATTTTAATTTTTCGCATATCAGAACATAACTAAAAAATCTTAAACAATTTATTTTCTTTGTTCAAAAGAAGGCAGATGAAAATTTTTGTGGTTGATTTGAGAATGGTTTAAATTGGAAAAAAAAAAATTTTGTATTTGAAATTGTGCACAGGATAACGTCTGTCGGGTCCACTAGTTGTTAATAACTTTTGCAATTTTTGCAAGCGGGACTTTTTTTTAAATCTTCTACATGCTATTCCGAATCGAATGACATCTCAATCATAATTTTCGGTGACTGCTGAAAAAAGTTGACTAAAAAGCAATTGTTGACTATATATATATAATATACTATAATATAATAATATAATATAATAGACTATATATGTATATATATAATAGGTGTAGATAGAAAAGTAGTGATGGTATTGAGGCTTAGGCGTGCGGTGGAGAATCCCGGCGGTCGCGGGTTCAAACCCTAGGCACACTCATCTGGCTTTTCGAAGTTATGTGTGTATTAGCAATGAATTATTACGTACTTTAACGGTGAAGGAAAACATCGTGAGGAAACTTTCATATAGGGTAAAGTAATTTATTTATTTAAATAAACTTTGTCTGCGGCAGTTAGTACCGTAAATTAGTTCAAGTTGTACCTCTGTTAAGCTTGATGTTGTATTTTTCTGTTAGGTACATTGACAGTACCTATTGATAGAGAAAGAGAGATAACAATTTTATATAAGGCTTAACTTTAACTGACGTGTGCGGCCCTAAATATTTCTAACCCAAAAATAATAATATAATTATTATTATTTTAAAACAAAGAACACGACGCGGCCGCTCTCGCCTCGTATGTAAAAGAGGAAGACTATCTACAAAAGTAAGAAAAGCTCATAAGACAGAGAGTGGGCTTTAAGAAAATTGGTTGATGGTAGTCAAGATGTAGAAAGTACCCAAAAGGAAAAAAGTAGGACTATCTACAAAAAGGAATGAGATGCCATCAAAAACAAAACTTGTAAAAACAACCAAGTCTCGCAACTCAGTTAGGAGTTAAATTTTTGTGACAGTATGTACACTATAACCCATCAACTGGCTATGTAGGTATAATTGGTAATCATTAGTTTTAAGATTCGTGTTTATCATATTTTATTTTATATCTTGTAAATCAACTGTACTACAGTTCTTTTTGGATAATAAATTTTGATCGTAGTTGGTCGTAGTAGTTCTTCTACCGTAAAAAGTTGTGAGATCCATGTGATAGCAAGTCGATGAATTTATTCAGTCCCCATTTAAGGTACCTTCTGCCTTAAGTTATTATGCTAATTGCATAATAATTAAGATGTTTTCACTATAAGTAGTGACCATATCAATATTAATAATCTTTTATGTTAAATAAAATAGTTTGACTTGGCAATCGTATGAAAATACAATGTATGTCACGTTTAGTGCGATTGTCAAGTCAAACTATTGTATTTAAAAGATAAAAGAGGACTTAAAAAAATTGCTATTCTCTATTGGCATTAAACAGCATTTAATGAGAGGTGCTATAATACTGTTAATAAAGAAACATCCAACGTTCATGAATAAGGCATTCAGTTTTCGAAAGATACAGAGTTTACAGGTATTTAAAGCCAATTGTTCCTGAACAATAAATTTAAACTTCTGTGAGATCAACAAAAAATCTCAGAAAACAAGTATAAATTTATCGAAGTAAAGAGAAGTTGAATTTCATTTAGATAGAGTTTAATTTCTCGATTGGAATTGAAAAGCAATTACATCTGTACATATTATATAAAAACGATTTTTAGTCATAATTAAAATTTGCTTTGTCTTATTTAATTATTTGTCTTATTCCGAAAATATTCGTATTGAAATCTTATTTTCATAAAACTATCTCCTCTTAATACTACGAGTACATACTTAATACTACTTAACACAATACTCTACTTAATACTATATAATTAATTTAATAAAACTATATATCGGTGGCTAAAATTATCTTTTGATTGAAACGGGAGTAGGAAGCCAATCAAATACCTGTTTTGGGGTTATGCTATTATCACTTTTTTAAATTAAAAAAACTGCGCTTGCCGTGCATAAGCGGCCTGCACTCGAGAACCTTGCTGCCTCACTGCCCATTGCCACTTCAGCTTGCTAATCCACTGGGCTATGTCAGCAACCTTCTTTCTCCTACGGATCTTCTCATTCCTAATTCGATCACGTAGGGAAATACCAAGCATAACCCCCTCCATAGCTCGTTTGACCTTGTGCTTTCTTATGACGGCTCATACTTATGAGGCCTTTAACTTTAAAGGCCACGTTTTTGTGACGTAAGTCATCACTGGTAAGACATAGTGGTTAAAGACTTTAGGCAAGTTTCTTTAGGCACTGAGGTATTTTGGATGTGAGGATCCTGCGAAGTTTCCCGAATGCTGCCCAACCCAGTTGGATTTAACGATTAACCTCTCTCTCGCAGTTGGACCTGCCTACCTACGAGTATACCTTCTGTCCAAGTTAGATGTATTCGTCAACAACTTCGGCAGTGGAGTTTCCAACTGAAATAGAACCTCTATTTGGTACAACATGGACATTCGACATTATTTTAGTCTTGTCAATGTTCGTTCAAGACCCACCTATTTGGAAACCATAATTATTGAGGTCTTTGAGCATTCTACTTCAATCTTCCAGAGATTCTGCCAAGGCAACGATTTCGTCAGCCACCCGAAGGTGAGTGATATTATGAGTGGTATACTCGCCGTTGGCGTTGATGCCGATTTATTTCCACTCAAATGCTTAAATTTATTTGTTATTAATTAATTAATGCAAGTTCACAGATTTCTCCAAAACACTTACATTGTAAAAAATAACTAAAATTAACTTCTAATTATTTAATAATATTGTTAGAAATTAAAGCAATAATTTAATTTTTTTATATATTTTTTAGGCCAGATGCCGTAACTAAAGAAACAAAATAATAAGAAACTAAATGAGAGTAATTTTCTCAAGAAACTCTCGTCAAAACGTTCGGGCCGATAAAAAATAAGCCGATGCGTGTCGTTTTCCCGCGCTCGTCATGTAGCCGCCAACGCAGTGTTGCCACCCACAACAACTTATTTCTGACAATATAATATAAAAACACATGCACATTTAACAATATAACAAACAATTTAACTTACAAAGCTATTCAAAAATAAATGAAATTTAGTGTACCTATATCTGCCTGGGTCCATCAAATAAATATCTGGATCTGTGTGGTGACTGGTGAGCAAGCATTGAGTTAAGCAGTGCGATGGCGCGCGAGGCTGGCGCTGCAGATGTGCAACGCGTACACACACCTTGTGGGTAGAGATTGCAACCCGGTATGCTTCCCAACCCGGCCGGGCCCGGTTGCATCCGTCGCCAACCCGGCCGGGTCCGCCGGGTATTTTATGAAAATTTCTATATATAAATGGAAAAGACAATGATGCAAGGTTAATATTCATTTCAAGCTGGCTTATGGACAATTATCACAATAATTAATCTCAAAAAAAAGATTACTTTGACTTATGAACGGAAAAGTTAAATTAGTATTAGTAATTATTCATTTTTATAAGTTTAAACAAGCAGGTCTTTCTGTTTACTCCTTATCGTGTCTATTTGACAACATAGTATTATAATAAGAAACTAATAACGCAGCTTAAAGAACTAAACGTGTCATAACAACTTAAATTACATAGATAAATAAAGTATGGCAGCTTTGGTATAAACAAAACAAATTCTTATTTGCTAAAAGTAAAGTATGTATTATGTTTTTTCTTAAACTTTGGCTATTAATTAAAGGGTAACATTCGTTGAGAAACAAGTACGTCTTCAACTTTTATATTTTTAAATATTAATCCGTCTTGCAACTGACAATTCCAACGACTGAGCTCTAACTGCTCAGCGACACCATTTTTATACAGATCAATTGACGGCCTTATTTTTAAATATTTTTACAAAGTCCAATAATCAATTTAAATTAATCAAGATTATATTCTCATTAAAGTTATTGACATTTTATTTATACTTATAAGTATATAAAATAATCATTATGCAATTTTACTATTACTACAATAAATTTATTAGTAAAAGGTCTGTACGCATAAGCTTTTAATAATTTAAAAATATAATATTGTAAGGTATTATAATGAAATACATTTATAATTACTAAATATTACTATTTAGGCTAACATAATGTTATTATTACTAATTGAGCAAATAGCGAAATCTTATTGTCTAGGCTGTACTGTAACTACAAACAACCAAACTTGTTTAACTAACAAAATGTAACGTAAAATTGGTTACGATACATAGGCTTCACAAGTATAAAGTTAAAGTTTAGTTTAGACATTGTTAATGTTTAGTTTATTTTTCTAATAAATACCTTTACTTAATTAAGAACCGTGTGCCCTGTTCAAAATTGTGTATCAGGATCGGTAAATATGTAGACCCCTGCGATACAAGCCACGCTTAGTGCAGAGGTCAATGTATACTTTTTCTTTTGTACTTGCTTAGATATGTAAATATTTTGTATAAATCGATGTGTTATATGTTATAATAAGCAATTTTTTTTGGTAATAAATAAATTTATTATTATTATAATATAACAAAACAAAAGGTAACAATTATTTTTCAGTCTGAAAGAATGATTGATACGAGTATTTTACAACAGAAACTACTACGAGTAGGCGCTCCCGTGCCGCGATTTACTTATCGGGTCCGCTGACCGGGCCCGGTGGGTGCGTAAAAGGGCATCGGGCCCGGTTTGCAATCTCTACTTGTGGGCCTGCCAATAGTTTGCGGCGTCTGCGCTGAATCCCCAAGCCCTCGCTTCCACCAAGAAATCTGGATGGTATACACGCGAAACCCACCCTTTCTAATGTTTTTGGATTATCTTGTTTGTTAGAAGATGGTAGTAATGCACTAATACGAGTGTAGGAACTTTTGCCTGTACTCTAGAGTGTTCAGATCAACTATCCCCGTTACAAAAATAGACGGATATATGTGGGAATAATATCCGTACATTCGTTTGAATAGATATCGGGCAATATTTTTTTTGTACTCGTTCAATTATTACTGTATAAGTACATAGTTTAATATGTATGTGTGATTTTAAAGGACGCGTGATGGATGAACTTTGAATTGAAAGTAAGGCGATGTGAAAGATATGATGAGGTTGATTGAATTGATTCTAGGCCACACTAGAATATTTTAACGAAATCTAATTTTCAGATGAAAATAAGGATGTACGCGTACCACACTCTGGGGCCGGTTCCTCTATGCGTTCCCTAAATGCAGACCAAGATCTTGGAGCTGATGGTGTTGCCGGTCCTAGTGGTTTGACTCCAGGCTCAGGAATCGGACTGTCAATGCCCCTGCTGGATGCAGAAATGGACATCGATGAAAACGACGCCGGACCAACCAGCTTTAACCACGGAGCTTGTGTCGAGGACGACATTTAGTCAGGAGAGGCCGCATAAGCGATACCCCCACCGAAGACACAACTACTCCCGCTACTGCTTATCTGCGCTCACTTAGATGCAAGCGCTCGTCGCGTGCACATCGGTCGTATTTCTTTATTGCGTTTATTAATAGGCTGTAGGTAGATTCTGTTCCTCTAGATTTCGTCTTTGTCTTGTTGAATAACTTTTTGTAAAAGTAATTAAAGAAATAGCGGATAGCAAACTGTTTTTTTTTAAGAATTACTACTTCTGTTTTCCAAAAATATGATATCCCTAATATATATTGTCTTCTCTTTTTCTAGTCTTCTCTACCTTCAGTAAATACCTTTTATATATTCTGAGTATAAGGTATATTACCCTGCTCGACACACTTTTGATGGTAACAATGTTGCTAATGAGCGATCTGCGGACGAGAAATCCAACACCACCTTGAGACTGTTAGTCTCCTTCCCGATAGTAGAATAGGTTACCCGATTTGAAGGTTATCCTTCGATCTGTTAGCCTCCACGTATTTCATTCCATTTTTCTCCAGTTGTCCCAGTTGAGATTAAAAAGGTTATCCTAGCTCTCAAATCCAAGGCTATGATAAAATCGGTCGCCGCATGATAAACTCGTATATAGTTCCATGGCATGATATATAGTTCCCTTACTTAAACTTCTTCTTCCAGTTATTATAATGAATCGGAATCCGGCATGTCTCCTTCATTATGGTAAAGCACATGTAATATCGCTCCTCAAAGTCCTAACCCCTCAACTCCGAATCAATCCCGTCTTATATGCATATTTCCCTTCCTCTCCAAAGGTGCTTGAGGCCTTTTTTTCCGCGGGAAAAGTCCTATTTACGGACCGTCCCACCCCCGGAGGGGCGATGGTGTGTCGGACTCACCGGTGCCTTCCGACCCAGCATGGATGTTACCGCCCGTGGATGTCTCTGGCGGCCGCTGGGCCGGGTCCCTACCAAAAATCTATGCGCCGTAATACCGACTAAAAACCCCGCGACGGCCTCCATCGCGCCAAGGAGGGCGACCACGGTCTATGAGCGAGAAATTGCCCACCATGATAAAGCGTCTCGGCCGTCTCGGAGTGATAGGGAGCGCAGTTGCAACCCCACTAGCTTTGTGTGGGCGCCCTGGTTACGATTGGGCGCCCGCGACGGACACAGGCCAGCGTGCCGCCGCCCCTCTTGGGGTCACTCTCAGTAAGCGACCCTAAGGGTCCCTATTAGTCGCCTCTTACGAAAGGCAGGGAAGACCGTGGTGGGATTCTCACGCTCCCTTGCCACAGGGCAGAAGGTGCTTGAGGCCTGTGTGTACCAACAACTGCCTACGTTTGTACATAACCACAAACTCTTAAGTCCCTTACTCTTTAACGTAAGAGATTGAATGTGCGTATCATCTGTGTGCCGACGATCAGAAATTTTACGCTTAAGCTAGTGTTGACTCTGTGACTTCTGCGATAGATAAGGTTAACAATGATCTGGCTCCCTTATTGTCTTGGTCAGATAACTTTCACTTAGCAGTAAATCCTGCCAAATGTCAGGCCATAGTTATAGGGAGCCCAAAGTTGATGAACAGACTGGACTTAAAGACTATTCCTATCGTTTTTGATAGCTCATATATTCCTTGATGCTCTAGTGTTAAAAACTTAGGCCTTCAAATATACTCCACTTTTAGTTGGCGAGCTCATAGGAAACTCGGTATCGCAAGTCACGGGTACTTGAAGAACTTTATTTTCTCCAAAACCAAAGCGATGCTCGTGCAAGCCTTAATATTCCCAGTAATCGACTATGGTGATGTGTGTTATTTCGGTCTGAATACAGAATACCTCAATAAATATAATCGTCTTCCCAATAACTGCATTCGATTGATTTTTAACCTTCGCAAATATGATCACGTTTCCTTTTTCCACTCTCAACTAAAATGGGTACCTATACGCCAGCGCCGAACTCTAGGTGCACTCACTACACTTTTTCCAATTCTTAAATCTACTACCCCGCCCTCTTATCTCTTTCTCTCCTCACTTTTAATATCTAGGAAATAACCATGACAGGATTCTTCGTTCGTCTAAGAATCTTCTCCTTTCATCACGTCCTTCTCATAGCTCGGACTCGTTCAGTGTATGCTTCTATGGAACACACTCCCCCTAGAAATCAGGATGTTGACAAACCGCTTTCCTTTTGAAGTAAGGATTTGGCAACTTTTATTTAATCGAATTTCAGAAGCATCTTAGTACGCATTTGCATGTATGTGTAGTTATATATATTTTTTTACATTATCTTACTAATATTATAAACGCGAAAGTTTGTATGTATGGATGTCTGGATGTCTGGATGTTTGTTGCTCTTTCACGCAAAAACTACCGAATGGATTTCAATGAAAGTTTACAATAATATAGCTTATACATCAGAATAACACATAGGCTATATATTTTTAAGATAGTATGTGAATTAATAATAATAATAATAAATTCTTTATTGGTCACAAACAAAATATAAAGTATAAAAGAATTCCCTGACTTCTGCACTAGTATAAACTGTGTTGCAGAAGTCAGTGTCTTCCCTTTAATTATCACCATTATCATATTGGCCCTGGTGGAGTGACAACAATTCTTAAAGAAAATTAAAAGAAGCAAAATCCAAATATAACGATAATTGTCAAGTAAGTCGGGAAAAACTGCATCTGCGAGCTATTCTTGCGTACGCTGCAAAAACTGTAGAGTTTACACGTATATAATGTATAAGAGAAATGTTTATCTTAATAAGTCCTACAAAAAAGTCCGCGACAGCATATAACTATCTTTAAAATTACGAGGAATATGGTAAAAACAACAATTTCATTTTCTCATATAAACTGTTCTACCTAATTTCCTGTCAAACATTTTATGTTTATCCCGTCAATACGGTTAATGGTCCCCTCAAATTAAATAACGTATTTAAATAAAGGTTTTGAATCGACAACATATATCCACAATATTCGAACAATTGCGTATTTTTCATTTCAAAAATGCAGAATAATCAGTAATGAAAAATGAGTGACATAATAATTTATTAGTTGTCAAAAATGTATGCGAGCGTTCAGAAATTTATTTTTAAACTCCTTGGTTGTATCTGGTTTAAAATTTACAAACGAATGCAGGCTCGGTAGTCATCACGCTTCCTAATCTAAATAATGATTTCACTGATCCCAACGGATATACCCTTTGATTTTAGCATATATTGTCAATGCGAAAGTAACACTACTGTGTTATACTTTCACGCCTAAAATTTTTGAGTTATTTGGATGATTTTTGTTATGGATAAAAACGGAAACATAAAAAGGGACATAGGTTACTTTTTTTTAACTCATTAGTGTAATTTGGGCACTTGGGAGACGTTTAATAGATTTACTAATTATCTTTCTGCACCCAACCCAATAAGTCGTGATGGCCTCGAGGTTTGGGCACGCGGTCGAGAATCTCGACGGTCGCGGGTTCAAACCCCAGGCACACACCTCTGACTTTTCCAAGTTATGTGTGTATTCACAATGAATTATCACGTACTTTAACGGTGAAGGAAAACATCGTGATGAAACCTGCACACCTAAAAAAGTTCTTAGGAATTTCTTAGGTGTGTAGTCCGCCAACCCGCACTAGGCCAGCGTGGTGGACTAAGGCCTAAACCCTCTCAATGGTAGAGGAGGCCCGTGCCCAGCAGTGGGACGTATATGGGCTGATGATGATGATGATGACCCAACCCTGAAGTCTATGCGGACGGAGTCGCGGGCAACAGCTAGTATATTTATATAAGTAAGTCTTTATAATTTATTTTTTTATTTTATTTTATTATCTTTGGGAAACATACAATACAATTTCTCTTAAAAAACTAAATTTTAAAATAAATACATAGATCAAATCAGTTTCCACTTATAAAATAGAACTTACATGCAACGGCAACACTAAAAGCAAACTAATTAACAATTACATATACCTAATTTAAAGGGAGATTAGTTTGCAAATTTTTAATATTACTAATGATTGTTTTGGAAGCAAATAATAATAATAATAAATAATACAATTACTACGTTTATAATGAGTTCCTAAGTATCTTTCTGTAAGTATTATATTTTTCATTAAAAATATCTATATCCTGAAAACTCTCGTTGTATTTACGACATACTCGATTCAAAAATGTGTTGCTGCAATATTTAGACTTACAAGTAGGTACATTAAAAAGGACTTGTTTGCGTGAGCTTAACCGAGGACACTTAAATCGTATGTTACTAACAAGAAAGTTACTATCTAAAATATTGTTTAAAATCTTAAAAAGAAACACCTGATCTCTCTCCAGTCGGCGAGTGACTAAAGACAACACATGTAAGTTGTTCACACCTGTATCACCAATCCTATAACGCAGATGCTTCATAAATCTATTCTGAACATTTTCGATGTTGTTGATGTGAACTTTGTATTGAGGATTCCAAACAACAGACCCGTACTCAAGAACAGAACGCACAAATGAGTTAAAGAGGAGTACGAGACTTGAAGCTTGCCGAAATTCTTTTCCAATCCTCAATACAAAGCCAAGCATCCTGTACGCCTTAGAAATCATCCATTCAAAATGATAAGAAAAAGTTAGCTTTTGGTCAAGGAATACACCCAAGTCCCTAACTACGTCTACTTCTTTCAGAACGAAACCTTTTAAACTATATTTAAAGGGCTTTCTCTTTCTTGTGAATGTTATAATATTACACTTAGCGAGGTTTAAAGAGAGACGTTCCCTATCGCAGTATTTACACAAATTCTCAAGGTCGGCTTGAAGCAAGGCACAGTCCTGGAGTGACTTTATCGGTCTAAAAAAATTTAAATCGTCCGCATAAAGAAGTATTTTACTATTGTTGAAATTATTTACAACGTCGTTAATATAAATATTAAACAATAAAGGGCCAAGATGTGAGCCTTGAGGAACACCTGAGGTAACAGGAACAAAAGTAGAACAAAATCCTTTGATTGTAACAGCTTGACTTCTATCTCTCAAATATGATTCAAGCCACCGTAAGAGATCGCCATGTATACCGACTCTCTGTAGTTTTTGCATTAAATAACTATGGCAAATTTTATCAAACGCCTTAGAGAAGTCAGTATACACGACGTCCACCTGACCGCCGTCATCCAAAGCAGACGTTAATTGATGAGTAAATTCGCAGAGATTCGTTTCTGTTGATCTACCTCTAATAAATCCGTGCTGTTGGTCAATTATTATGGGTTTTATAACTGGATAAAGCGTATCATAAACAATTTTCTCAAACAGTTTAGGAATGATGTTTAATTTGGATATAGGCCTATAATTACGTATAATTTGTCTATCACCTGACTTATGTATAGGAACAACAAAACATTGTTTCCAAACAGTAGGCAATGAACCAGTATTAAGAGATAACTGAAATAATATAAATAAAGGCAATGCTAAAGTTTTATGGCATGATTTCAGAAATAAGGAGGGAATTCCATCAGGCCCACAACCTTTAGAGATATCCAAGTTTTTGAGATATTTCTCAATTTTATCAACAGTCAGATCAATACGACTTATTGAGATAGCGTCATAATAACTATGCTTATCAATTGCAACATAGTCTATTTTGGTTTTGGCGCAGGTTCGAAGGCGGATTTAAAGTAATCGTTGAATAGTGTACATATTTCAGGGCCGTCTGACGAACTGTAATTATCAAAATACATGGTATCGGGTAGATCAGCCGAGGCCTTTTTTGTTTTAACGAAGCTCCAGAAGTACTTACTATTATTTTTAATTCTCTCTTCGGCATCGCTTATAAAACCAACATAACACTCTTTTTGTACACGTTTCTGACGCTCTCGTAATAATTTAAATGTTTCAAGATCACTAATTCTTCCATATCTCTTCCACCTTTTATGGAATTTTTGTTTTTCATTTATAATTTTTTTTAATGCACTGGAGAACCATATAGGGAATTTCTGACTATTAATCTTTTTTGTGGGGACATATTTAAAAATGATATCATTAATTAATTCATAAAATCTTTTCGAGGCAATATCAATATTTATCATATCCAGCTGAACGACCCAATCAATAAGCGCAATTTCTCTATTTATGATATCAAAGTCCGTCGCATGAAAATTGCGTACAGTACGTTGACGAGAAGGTAATGAGGGACGAGAAGCCACACGCGTTTCTATGCATAATGCTGGATGATGACAATCTTCTGCAACTAAAGGTTCCATACACCGGCTGACCACACAATTAAGTCCACTTAAGACAAGATCGAGTTGTCTATCATTTGAATTAGGCACTAAATTATACTGTGTAAAGTTGGTGAAATTGAGAAAATTATACATAGATGTCGTAAGTGAATTGTTTTCATTAAATTCAATATTTATATTACCCTTATTGGAATCTGACCACTTGGCGGCAGTCAAATTGAAATCACCTATGATTAAATATTCATCATCTGGGTTCTCAGTATGCGTGCTAGAGATGGAATCAAAAAAATAATTTAAATTTTCTAAATGTCTACGACAATGCGGGAAGTAGCAGCATAAAAGGTGGAATCTGCCCCGATTGGAAATCTTATTAAAGTTAATGATCACCTCCAACGCATCAGCTGATGCATCCGTAAACACGATCGGCGTAGATGAAAAGTATGAGAACTCCCGTCGTATAGCAATGAGGACCCCTCCTCCCATAGTGACCCCTTTCATAGCATAATCACGATCACTCCTAAACACGTTATAGCGATTGTCGAAAAGCTCTGCATTATGAATTCCTGGAAGTAACCAGGTTTCACTCAAACAAATTATGTCATAATCAATAGTCAATAAATTTTTGAAAAATGTGTTTGTCTTTGTTCTCAGGCCACGGACATTTTGATAATATATTGACAATTTAGTCATCGATTAGTATAAATTAATTTAACATAAAATATTTTCATATAAACTATCATGTCATATTTAAATTTAATAACATACCATAAAAAACACACATAGCAATGGGACAAGAGACAAGGAGAGAAAAGATAAAACAATTTGTCCTCGGCAAGTTCAGCAAACACGTTAAATTTAAATCCGTAATATAAACTTTCAAAATATAACCTTATTATCAAAAACAAATTAGCAACAACACTTAAAAACAAATTATATAATAAACTACTACAACAGCTTAATATACTAGTATAAGAACTCCTTACTTTATTTTGTTTAAATCGTTAAAGTTAGTAATGTGCAAAATAGGACTGGTATCCGAACGACGAACCATGATAGAACAGTTCTTAACCCACGTAAACAAATAATTATTTTCTTTAGCTTTAGCCTTGACTTGCTGCAACAGTATTTTGTTGGTTCTGGTGAGGTGGTCGTTGAAATGTATTACGGAATTAGTGTTCGGGTAGCCCAGGTCCGATGGTTTTATAGTCATTCTTCTAGCTTTACTTAAAAAGTCGTCTTTTTTATAGCGTGCCAAAAATCGAACAACTAATGGTTTTGTCATTTTCTTGGCATTGTCGCTTTTAGGGGCGACACGCGTTACAAAATCTAAATCAGTGTCAGGGTTTAAAGGAAAGTCTATCCGCTGAGCTATCGATTTTAAAAGTAATAAAGGATTTTCACCCTTCTTCTCAGGAATTCCATAGATTTCTATGTTCGAACGTCTCGACCATTGTTCTTGTATGTTATTTTGATCCTCTAGCTTGTTTATTAAAGTTTTAAGTTCGCCTAAGTCTTTTTTAACTGATAGAACGCTCTTTACCTCATTTTCAATGCAGTTAATCCGCTTGTTCATGTTTTCGTATTGGTTATTCATGAATTCAAGACTGTCTTTTAAACCGGCGATCTCATCTTTTAGAGGTTTGAGTTCAGCTGATATAGTAGAAGCAATAGTTGGCATAATGTTGAGCCAAAGTTTCTCAAATTCGGAGGCAACAATGTCACGCATTCTTTTGTACGAAATTGGTGAACGGTCCACTAGGGGTGAGGACGTACAAGAGGTACCTCTCCGAATCGTAACATTATCCGGGCTCCCACCGGTCAATTGAGAATTACTTCTTACTGGCGTATAATATACTGTTTATTGTTTATATATTTATATATCATCATCATCATCAGCCCATAAACGGCCCACTGCTGGGCACGGGTCTCCTCTACAACTGAGAGGGTTTAGGCTTTAGTCCGCCAACCCGCACTAGGCCAGCGTGGTGGACTAAGGCCTGAACCCTCTCAGTTGTTTATACATATATACGAGTATATATTTTGTATCATCAATATTTATGCATCACCCATGTAAGTCTGCACCACCCTAAGGTTGACTGGTAGATAATGCCTTAGGCGTTAAGTTCGCCTTTACAAATATACGTTTTTATGTATAAAAAGCATTAATAAATAAACATCAAGTTTGATTGATGATATGGAAATCATGATTCATTTTGGAAACATCGTCCTTTTTGATCTGTTATGGTAATGGAGTTGTTTACAACAAAGGACATTTTTTTTTATATTCCTGATCATATTTTCCATTGGTGGTACATTATTGATGAAACAACAATGAATGAACAATTTTAATTTCTATTCATCCGAAATAATAATAAATGAGTATTCATTAATTTCTCGGACTTATATTAGCGTAATTTGTTATGAAGGTTAGGTTGACAGTCATGTCAATTAAGTTGAATTAATTTAGGCACAAATTAATTCAACTTAATTGCTCATAAGCAAGATCATTTTCTGAATTGAAGATATTTAAAAAATTATATAAATATACATTTATATATTAGCACGTAGTTAAACAAATTTTGGATAAAATATTTGGTCAATATCATTTCCTTGCACGTGTAATATTAAAGAATAACATTATAATTTTACAGTTTTACGCCCGTAAGAGCCCGTTTCATTTTCGTCAATATTTTCTAAGGTATCGTTGAGCTCGCTTCCATTATTTCAGCCGGTTGGCCTTAGCGAGTGTTGCCTTGACGACGCTGTTAATATGTACCGAAGCGGATTAGGTGAATCGATTTTGAAGAAATTTTGCGTCATTTGAATAAATTAAGTATTTGAGGAAGAAAAAAATTACATTATGCTCTTCACTGAAAATTGTTTATTTCTTAACTTTGTTTATAAGTTAATGCCGGAGGTATATTACGAGTATAATTTACGACTTCTACGTTTAGTAACATGTACTTTTACTGAAATATTACGGCAAGATTATGCATTAAAATTAATATGTATCAAAAATGAAGAGCAGATGAAAAGGTCACAATAGCGAGCCTATTGCCCCCTATTACGTGGGTCTGATACATACATACCTGGTGAAATGTGGGTGCAGACATCCACCTCTGCCTAACCCCTTCGGGGAATGCAGGCGTGAGGTTATGTATGTATGTATGTTTCTTTATTGACTGAGATATTTTAAATAATTCTTGATTTGTGATATGCTTAATATCCATCAAATTATTTTTTACGGTCCTGATTTAAGAGCGTTTACGCTCCACGCGGCTAGTCTTATTTCAATAAATATGACTCGCGTAAATAAAAGGGTCGATAGTTAATGATATGCAATGAAAATGAATGAAACATTGTTTATTGAGTCTATAAAATGAAAAATATTTCATCATGTTATATCTTATTATTATATATCTTATATCATCACATGTTCGGAAGGCAGTCAGATAACCGCGAAAAAATCGACGAAGCGTAGAGCGATTTTAAAATATTTATATAAAAAAAGTGAAATTTATTCAAAACAAAAATTGTTCGTTTTCAAGTACACGTTCTTATATTATAAAAAGTTGTTGTTTGACTGTAATTTCTCGATATTTCGAATGCCTTATATTTTTTATTACTTGAATAAGGGATCTAAATCTTAAAATGTTTTTCACGAACTATTTGCTTGGGGATATTACCAATTCAACAACATTTTATTTAGATTAAATATGTTATAAATAAATCCATATTTTGAGCCTCGAAAATGACTAAAATTGAATTTATGAAAACCTTCGTTCAGTTATCTTGTTATTTATCAAAATTTAAACATAAATCATTAAATGTTCTTCACTAACTATTTAGATGATAATATTCCCTAATATAATTGGTTATTAACATGTTCGTAAGATGAGTCTTTCAGCAATTTTAAGGGGTTTGAAAAGTACTGTTTTTGCTCAAATTACGCTAAAATCGCGTAAACGCTCTTAAACATAAAACAAAATTCTGGACATGTGCTGGTTAAGTAATAAAACCGGGTTTTCATTAATTCACATGATAAATTAACTGCCTTCGACTGCCTCGTGGTCTCGCGGTACAAGTATGTGCCGTGGGATCTAAAGGTCCTGGGTTCGATTCCCGGGTCGGGCAAAGTGTTAT
The DNA here is from genome assembly GCA_907164795.1 of Hemaris fuciformis. Taxonomy (NCBI): domain Eukaryota; kingdom Metazoa; phylum Arthropoda; class Insecta; order Lepidoptera; family Sphingidae; genus Hemaris; species Hemaris fuciformis. Next base: position 16,811,505 of record OU015431.1, on the reverse strand, counting down.
TGGGTTTTTCCATTAGGAAATTCTCAGTAACAGCACGGAGTCTGAAAATGTGCCCGAAAAACGGCAATAGGCTCGCCCCCTATTACGTGGGACTGATACATACCTGGCGAAATGTGGGTGCAGAAATGCACCTCTGCCTACCCCTTCGGGGAATACAGGCGTGAGTTTATGTATGTATGTATAAATTAATATGAGACGCTCCATATCAATCGTCTTTCAAGCCGTTTTAAATTAAGAATTTTGAAAACATGGTCGGAGATTTGTAGGCAATAAACAAAATAACGAAGCGTTACAAACTTAATTGTAATTTTGACGTCTGCGTTAACTACATACAGGTTGTATTCAGAACATGATCGGAAACTAAGGTAGATAATAGCTAAAGTGATTACAAGCCCCCTGGCGTTAAAGAATATACATATTATACCTATGATTGTTAAGAAAACTTTAAAAAAATTTATTTTTTGTCGGGATTTTCTTTAATGCCAGGGGGTTTATAATCACCTTAGCTATTACCAGCGTTAGTTTCGGATCACGGTCTGAATAAATCCTGTATATATACGTAATTTTGTATTGCTGTAAATGAAGTACGACGTTGGAACTTTAAGCGAGAAAAAAAATATTATAGTAAAATATTATAACCTTCAACTTACATTATATTTTAACTATAAGAAATAAAGTAAAATACTTAATTTTGTTCCTGGATTATTTTTTTTGGCATTAATAAGTGTCATTCAATATTCGTCTTTATAAGGCCTATACATTGGTGAAAATACTCAAGAATAAATTCTGTAGAAACTAATATTTCTATTCGAAGAAATCGATTTAAGAAACCCTCGCCGGTGCTAAAACGGCCGTGACTCTTTACGTTTCCTTAGTATTACCTACCTATTTATAATGCATTTAGAAAGGTTGACAGAAATATCAGGTGAAGGAAAAAATCGTGATAAAACCTGCACACCTAAAAGTTCTTAGGAATTTCATAGGTGTGTAGTCCGCTAACCCGCACGAGGCCAGCGTGGTGCTCTAAGGCCTAAGCCCTCTTAGTTGTAGAGGTGGACCGTACCCAGCAGTGGGACGTATTTGGGCTGATGATGATGATTATGATGACAGAAATATAAAATTATACAGAAGACATACAAAATATCATCACTCCTAGTTCTATACCGAAGTTATAATCCTCTAAATTATTATTATTTATTTATTTATTATTGTACACATGAAGAAAATTAAAAAAACAAGAACTCAGAGGGAAAAATAGTACAATTAGCGGTATTATCGCTCAAGGGGATTTCATAGAGACAACCATAGGATGGAAATAAAGAAAAGATAGATGAGAAGGTAGTCAATGTGTACAAAATACAAATATACTAAATACATACATATGTACCTACAAACATACAAAAATCTAAATAGTCGGAAAAATTTAGTTTTTTAGAAACATTGAAAGGAGTTCTGTTATTTTACAAGTCTTTTGAACTCAGACAGTGATCGTGCACGTCTTACTTTAACAGGGAGTGCATTCCACAACCGAAAGGCTTTATCAGTAAAGGAATTGTCCGTAAAAGTTGTGGAGAGCACTGGCATTCTCAGCTTTAAATTTTCTAATGACCTCAAGGTCTAAATTATAATTAAAAGTTAATTTTATCACCGAATTTTGTAACAGTCTATTCTAAAGGTATAACCTAATTTACATACATACAAACATAAACTCACGCCTGTATTCCCCGAAGGGGTAGGCAGAGGTGCATTTCTGCACCCACATTTCGCCAGGTATGTATCAGTCCCACGTAATAGGGGGCGAGCCTATTGCCGTTTTTCGGGCACATTTCCAGACTCCGTGCTGTTAATGAGAATTTCCTAATGGAAAAACCCAATAACACTTTGCCCGACCCGGGAATCGAACCTAGGACCTCTAGATCGCACGGCACATACTTGTACCGCGAGAAAACGAGGCAGTCAAGGCAATTATAACCAAATTTTTAAAGGCTATAACCTTCCACTTGATGTAACAATTCGTAACAAAACTAGAACGTTCACGTTTCTTGAAACAATGACTAAACTACAATGATAAGTCTGAATGAATGTAACACTGCAGCTCTAAATACTTATGTATAACAGGTGTATTCAGATATGTTGCTAGCGTGAACGGCACCGTAGTAACCGCGGCTGACAAGAACTGCCTATTGTCGTGCTATATGTGGACGTTAGTCTATTGCGGGAACCTTGGTTGCCCTATTTAGATAGAAATTTAAGTAAAAATGTAAAAAGGAGTAGTATTTCTAGTATAGTAGGTATCGTTTGGTGCGATGCTAAAGACGTAGATATAATTATTAACGCACATATAATGTAGTTCTCATATGTATATTCAAGAAGCAAGTTCCCTTGTGTAAATCAAAATACACACAGCTCAAAAGTTTGTTTACTTTAGTTTAAAAAAAAAACTTTAAATAATCAAGAACATTAAATATATTATATTAATAATTAAATTAAATTTTAAATTTGTCTTTTAAGACCAATGCAATCAATTCAGAAGCTCCTAATGCCTATTCGTAATATCACTTACTATTTAACATTTTTAAAATTATGTAGGGCACATATTGTTAGATGGACGTCAATTTTTAAACGATATTTCGCCTTTGGTTTCTTAACATGTATTTTTTCGTCAGAAGTGGAACAAGCCTTTTATGTTCACCTAGAGCTATGCTTTAAGAATTTTACCTTTCTGTCTCACGAAAATCTAGAACTGAGATAAACTGCATCGCGGTAATCTAGTCCACAGTTTGAATGCTTTATACTTCAGTGGAAGTCACCCCTTATTTTTTTCGAGTAACACTAACGATTATTAAATTCTTATCATGCCTACAACTGATAGAGAGGAGTAACGACTTGATCCACACCGCTCAACTCGTATGGGATTTGCAATGAAAGTACCAAAGAAATTGCTTGTAGAGATTTTTTAGGTGTGTCTTCCTATAGCGTTGAAGTACGTTATACGCACATAACTTTGAAGATTCAGAGGTGCGTGCTTGACATTTGATTTCCTAAGTATTGATCTCGATCACACAGCAAGTTTTCAAGTCCATCACGGCCAAGCATTATAGATTTTACTGTACGTTATTTTTATTTTATTTTTGCTACATCAAAGTCACTTTAACCAACACGAGTTGTATTTGGAATCTCGCCAAGTCGTGTAGTCCACATTGATTTGCGGTGTGTGACATCATCCAATGCCTCATCACGTCAAAGTTCAAGAGATTTTATGCTGCAGATATTATAGACTCTTATGTGTTATGCTTTTTATCTTTTATGTTGCCATTATTGATTTATTTATTAAGATTTTCTGTTTATTTATTACTATTTTCTAAAATTGAAAGTCTTAACGAAATCATTTTATCAACCGTATTACTTGTACCGACAAAATATAAACGTAATAATAACAGTAATAAAGAAAAACATCTATAGATATGTATTGTATTTTTTTAAGAACAAGACTCCAAAATTCACAAGACATACATCTACATAGTCCTAATATGGAAGTCGTCTTTAAGACTATTTCTTTAGCAAATATGTAAATACATTAATCGTTTACAAAATAGGGTGGCAGCCTACATGGCATTGTGCCATGCAAATGATATCCCAATTGGCAAGAGTATGCTCAAGTTTACATTTAGGTTAAGTTTCTTAATGGCTACGAAATAGGACGGATTACCTTTGGCTAAAATACTGTTTTAGCTTAAAATTACTTTCCTAAAGTGGTTCAAGTTTGGATGGCACGGTTCTGATTTATTTTTTAATATATATGTTATCCACCGACCAAGTAGTTTTCTTAATGGAAATGAAAATTCCATATGCCATATAAATGATAAGGGTGTTGGAAGTAAGTGGACGGAGTTTAAGAAATTTTGACCATCGCTGAGTCGCCATCGGTCGGCAGGTCAAGACACAAGCGGAGAAAGCGGTAGCCCGCGGCAAATGCGTCGTGGCGGAATCCCTGGACATCGCCAACGATTTTAACACCCTGCCCTTGGCCTGTATCGAGCTAGCACTGCGGTACTACATGGTACCACCCTATCTCAGGCGCACCATCAGGTGATGTTCTGCAGGGGTCGGTTCTTGGACGACGACGACTGGGTGCTTATTCTGTTACGCTGAGGACACGGTCGTCACAGCGACGGGCGGGACCTTCCAGGAGTCTGCCGACCTCGCAGCGGTTGGAACTGGCAACGTAGCGAGGAGAATTCGGCGGCTGGACATCACAGTGGGCCTTCACAAATCCGAGGCCATTTGTTTTCAACGGCCTCGAATGAGGCCTTTTGCTGAGGCCCAGATCAAGGTTGAGGGTGTGTGAATTCCCATCAGCCAGCAGTTCAAATACTTGGAGCTACTGCTGGACTGTCGGTGGGAACTCCGCGCCCATTTTAAGATGCTGCAGCTGGAGCTGCTATGGGTGGCAGGATCGCTATCAGGCCTGCTGCCCAACCTGGAAAGTCCGGGCATCACTTGCTGAAGGATGTACATAGGAGTCGTGCGGTCTATGGCATTGTATGGGACCCCAGTATGGGCCGAGTACCTGAGCAGCCGCTGCGTCGCTCTTCTGCGCAAGCATCAGCGTGCGCTGACGCAGCGACTGATCTGGAGCAACTGCACCTGCCTTGGGACCTTGACGCCAAATTCCTCTCGCGCTTTTATGACGATACAGCCCAGCATACACTGCAAGAGTGTTCAGCCTAGTAGGTGCAGCACAGCGCTCTCCGTGCAATAGCACAGGAGCCGCCAACAATAGTTGGTAGCGACCTCTCGCTCCCGGCCGTCGTCTCTTCGATGGTCGAGAGTCCGAGGTCGTGGCGAGCGATGCTCTCCTTCTGCGAGCACGTCATGTCGCAGAAGGTAGAGCACGGAGCGGGATCGCGAAAGAAGTGGTCCCGCCCGCGCAAGACGTAAAATAAGGAGGCGCCGGGTCAACAGAGACAATCAGACCCGGCACCCTGCCTAGCAGCAACAAGCAATAATAATAATTATTATAATTAGACAGCGCGTCCCCACTAAGAGTGACCCCAAGAAGAGCTGTGGCACTGTAGCCTGAGTCCGTCGTAACTTATAATAATCTTTAGTACTTTTACTTCGCTGTTAATCTATAATAATATCATCAATGCAAAAGTGAATTAGTTTTATAACGTTTTCACGCCTAAAGCGCTGAAACGAATGAATCATATTCATCACATAAGTTGATGCATTATGGAATGATGAGGCTACTTTTTCTAGATAAGTCATTATTAACATTGATTTATTATCATTTCATTAACATTGGTTGGTAAAATCTATCATAAATCATTCACTTGATTTATAGCCGGCGTTATAGAATATAATTTTATATTAAAAATTGCCATTTCGATCTCCAATGCAAGTGTTTTCGCCCACTATCAAATTGTGTCAAGCAAAATTTGCCAATAAATATCTAAATCTAGATTAAAGCATGCATATGCCCCACTTCTGAAAGTGACGTGCAGGCTGACCTTGTTGTTTGTGTAGGGATTTCAATGCGCCGCTGGTCCAATGTGTACACGTGTACGGTGATGTTTCATTTAGGCCACTGGTATTAGGTATTGCTCTTTGAAAATTTTCAACAACTGCTACTGTTTTGCTTACTTAAAAGAAAAAGCATTCATTGAGATAAGGACATACAAAATCTTTAAATTTTGAAAAACAAAAAATACAAGAGAATTAATAAATTGTAACATCCTTTTTTTTTGTTACAAATCGTAGTCCATTATAAGTTTTATGAATATGTATGTATTGTATACACGAAGTAGTATTCAAAAAGTTCTATTAATTGCTTGTTACTACTTACCGTATATAGAAAAATAATATATTCTAAAATATTATCTAGAGTAACTATATTACATATTTTTTATACTTTCATGCAGAACAGTGCTGTCGCTTCAAGTGTTTTTCTTATTTCCGCATGTTCATGCCTGTATCGTCGAAGTGGGAGGCTTATATTTTTTTCTGCAACCACTTTTCGTACTGTGTTTTGAATCGATTGTGCATTTGGGGCGTATATCCTGGCACCTTGCTACTACTAAGAATTTCCCGACGGAAAAACCCAATGATACGACTCCCAATTCAGGAATCGAACTAGGGAGCTCTATATATTACGGCACGCACTTGTTCCGGGAGACCAACGAGACATTTTCCTTAATGGCGAAAAATAATGGTTGCTGGTGGCGGAAGAATATTGACCGTAAAAACTCTCTTTTCATTGACAATAATCTTGAGGCATTTCACGTACATTTTTATTCTCATGTGATGTTTATATGTCTAGTTATGGGCTTCTGATGGTTTGACGAAGTTTGAGGCAAGACATTTTTGGACGTTGCGGTTGGTATAAATAATTTAAAAAAAAACATGAAATTGTTTCAAATATTAGGTATATATAAATAATGGATGGTGCTAGTTCATACAATAAAACTGTAAAAATTAGAAAATAAATAGAATACTTGTAATTTTTTTTAAACAATTTCTATTCTTGTAGTTCATGTGTATATTTATGTAATGACCCTCATATCCGGCATTGTTTTATGTTCTTGTGTATACGACCCACTTTAGAGAGCTCTCGCTTGATAGGGCGCACCGTACGTATTTTACCTCTGTGATGTTGCTTTATTTGATGTAACTTCTAAACTAATGGTGATCACGTTTTACATGTTTTGGTGTATTGTGTATAATCATGACGCTTTAATTTGAAGTTAAAAAATATAAAATAATGGGTCGAAGTGTGGCAAAATCTCATGTGAAATTTTGACTTCCGGTTTTATATACTAATAAGTATATTTTGCTAAAAATGAAAAAAAAATAGCATTATCTTTACTATTTGAAACAATTCCATTTATTTATTTATTTTTAATTTCTTGATACCAACCGCTACGTCCAAAAATGTCTTGCCTCAAACTTCGTCAAATCTTCAGAAGCCCATAACTTGGCAAATAAGCATCACACGAGAATAAAAATGTGCGTGTATATTTACATCTATTAACACTATAAGTGACTGCAATATAAACAAAATTCAAGACTTCACCTTTTTTTCCTTGTCCGCTTGACGTGAAATGCCCCCTTTTTTGTTTACCCTAAAACTATTTTATACTTTTGCATATACACGGCATTATTACTGCATTCTCATTCGATACAGTTAAAAGTGTAACTGCTAAGTGGAAAAAATCAAACAGTCTATAAACTCGAGGAGCAAACTAGCATAAGCATACTTTGTTACTAACTATTAAAACTACAACACAAAAACGTTAGCGAAACCTTTGTAGCTAAATAGTATTCATAACGCGTGGGAGTTTAGCAAGAAGCATGATAAATTGAATCTTGATTCACATATTCCTTTTACACATAAAACATTATTAACTTCACTGAAGCTTACTTATTATAAAATATTGTAACAATATTATGCAGTATAAAAGAGATGTCGTTGCGGAGTTGTCGTGGTTGCGGACCCAACTCAGCCGAAAAAAATTGTGGAAACCGCTGGGCTCAGTTGGATCCCTCACAAAAACTCTACGCTTGTATACGGACTAAAACCGCTCGATGGGCGTCACGCGCATTTGGAGCGTTACCACGGTATTTAAACGCGAGAAATTTTGGCTGAGCTTACGAAATTCGGTCAAGTGCTGGCCCCTTCAATTGTGTGGACTCCACGTTGTTGCAAAACTTATTCGGAGCGCCTTTCGCCTTGTGATATCTCAAACCGGCAAATTAATCTTGTCAACTTAATTTATGGGTAGCAACGAACAGAAGGTATAATAAACCTTACTTATATAATATATTGTAATTGTTTGTTTGTATGGCTTTCACGCCCAAATTACTAATGGAAAGGTACATTTTCAAGGCTTTCGCGTTTATAAGTACCTAAGGGTTTTTCGTTTATATAATATATTTTTTAGTAATCCTATAGCTATCCATGTAAATATAATTTTCTAAAACAAAAGACACTACATGTTATTTACTTCTATGAAGATTTCCAAAAGAAATACCTTCAGAGTTTCAAAGTGTACCTATTGTGTAACGTCAACCAAACCGCATTGCGGCTTGCGATTTCCTCCGCAGTGGCGTGTCAGGCATTACAGTTTTGCTAAACATATTATAATAAAACAATAATGATATTGATGTTAGTAATAACATAAGACCTATTGGTAATTTTTGTGTTACCGCATTTATATGATTTTTGTAAATAAAAACAAATTATATAACAAAATATCTATCGCCGCTATAAACTTGTTTTACAGCGTATTTAAAAGTAATATTGGATTAGCTCTCCTTCTAACGGGACAAAAGGAGATAACATGAATAAAAAAGGAAATCTTTCATCCCTATGTTTTTTTAACAGGTATATTTTTACAGGTTGCGTGCAGTTCCATCTGTTTCAGATGTGAAACATATTATTTCACCTGTTGCACGACTCACTGGAGCGTAGTTCAACAAATCATTCCGTAGTATTCACACAGATGGCGCTAACATATTACCTCTTCATAAAATAGATAGATGGCGCTGAATTTTAAATGTTTGACAACGAAATTTGTTTATTAGAATACAATGTTTTTTATTTTATGTTATTATTGAAAGCGATCGTTGCTGCGATGAATGAAAATCATTTAAAATATTTTATGTAATATTTTTTTTAGTACAGATAAACATTACTTAGCGACAATTACTATACAGACTTAAGAAATATGAATTAAAATTAAAATGTACCCATTATTTTTTGTATAAGAGAAGAGATAAGAGAAGCAAATAAAGGATTTTGTCATGTTACAATGGAACTCAAAATACGTCTGAGTTCTTATGCTAAAATGTTTTGTAAATTCACTAATAAGCTTAGCGGTTAACACGACATTGAAAAACAACATTAATAGTACCTATCCATCCTGCTTATAAATCATTACACACATATACAAAATAGAAACTAGAGTTACAATAATTGACATATTTGATTAGTTTCAATTAAAATATGATATAAGCGTTAATTATAAATTCGTTAAAGTAGGTAATTTACACATCGTTGATGATATGATGCTAAGGGCTGTTATTTAGTTTTTGTTTTACCTGACGTATGCGGTATAATCCATTTTATTAATGGGAATAAAAATATATTAATTACAGCACCTTTAATAAGAACAAATTCTACATTTAAATTGTAATACGGATAATCTCAAGTATTACCAACACCTGTGAATATTTAAGAAATAAACCTTATACTTAGTCCGTTTTGAATTATTTTGTTTTTTTTCATTAACAACATAGGTACCTATCATCCATTTTTAGGTACAATAATATTATTGTAATAATTGTCTAGTTATTTATTATACATACATACATAGTCACACCAAAAGGACAGGCAGAGGAAAAATGAAATGGTTTTTAAATACTTACTGTTTGTAACAAATCTTTGACATATCAATGGTATATCAGATATGTTAGACCATCTAGAACTAATTATAATTAAAGCAAGATTCTGTATGTAGGAGGGCAAAACTACAAGAAATTATCAAAAAATACAAATATTTCCTGGGATTTTGTTACTTTTAAAATATTATATAAAAAAGCTACATTGGAAGGGATTTTTCGTGTATTTAAATTATTGCTTTTTATATTAGTTCACGTCTTATTATAAATTACTGTTTATTATTAGCGTCGTTTGTCAATATATCGGCAAAACACTGTAAATACTTTTCAATTTGAAGTTAAAACTTAATTCATCAAACTGGAATAGTCATAACTATTATCAAATATATTATCAAATAATAACTTTTAATAAACAATAAGGGCCTTACTTATGAACGTTAGGTAATTAAACTAATACTTTACCATTCGACAACCTTTTTTAATTTTATTTGTCCCTTCAATATTTACAAATTTTGTTAGTTAGCTTGTGAGGGGTCCTAGAAAAAATCTACCCATTTCAGTATCCTGAAAAATCTACGTCCATTATAATGGACATTTTCAGGTTAATTTGTTGTTACTCTGATAAGAAGTAGGTATGCTGCACGGTTTCTAATGAAGTGTTAGTCATGCATTGGTCTACTCTACTGACTGACCTGTGACGTTAGAGGAAATGAAACAAACCATGTTTGAGTAGTAGTTAAATTAACTAACGTTTATAAGTAAGGCTGTAATTGTCTGCACTCGCACTTTACTAACCTACCTGCAGTTTTGATTATAACTGGTTTTTTAATAACCACCGAATTACCAACATTGATTGTTATAAAGATTTTATATATTCTTGTATTTTCTCTGTGTGTGATTTGAAGTCTTTTGAGAAAATAAATGCCTTTAACCGTAATACTATTTACTAGTACCGATACAAATTTTAATTTCTATTTCTGCTTCAAGTTAATTTTGTCGCCTCGTATTGTAATGGTGCTTTAAGCGTTGCCTCTTTACTCTACAGCTTCAGATCATTTACAACGAATCTGCGTCGTGGTCTCGCGGTTCAAGTATGTGCCGTGCGATCTCGAGGTCTTGTATTCGATTTTCGGGTCGGGCAAAGTGTTATTAGTGTTACTGAGTTTTCCATTAGTAAATTGTCAGTACCAGCACGGAGTCTGGAAATGTACCCGAAAAACGGCAATACGCTTGCTTCTTATTACGTGGGACTGATACATACGTGGCGAAATGTGGGTGTAGAAATGCACCTCTGCCTATCCCATGAGGGAATACAGTCGTGAGTTTATGTTATGTATGTGACCACACGTTGCATATAGGTAAGCCACTAGACCAACGACGAATTCATTAATCAAACGGTTTTTTTTGGGCACAATTTCAGACTAATACTGATAATGTCTTAATGCAAAAACACAACACATTTTTTATTGGTCTCGGGAGAAAAGCTGATTATAACTCTCCCTCCCGCCTACTGCGTATGTCGGGGTCACAGGCCATCCAGCCCGGCGTGCGGCGACGTCACGTCCGCGCAGATGTTAATGCCGGGCTGGGTCCCTAACAAAAAATCTCTATGTCGGCATGTCTCCAGTGGCCATCTTCATGTCTCGGCCGTCTCGGAGTTGAAGGGGGCGCTGTTGCACCCCCACTAGCTTGGTTCGGGCGCCCCGGTTGTGGGAGGCCGCCCACGACGGACACAGGTTACAGCGCCGCCGCCCCCTCGGGGTCTCTTTGAGTGAGGACGCGCTATCTACCCCAAAGGCCCCTTTGAGTCGCCTCTTACGACAGGCAAGTAAGCCACAGGGCAGGGCACCGAGTATTAATTGTCTCTGTGCGGGATCACTTCTTTCGCGATCCCGCTCCGCGCTCTCCTTCTGCGATATGACGTGCTCGCAGAAGAAGAGCATTGCTCGCCACGACCTCGGACTCTCGACCATCGCAGAGATTATGGCCGGGAGCGAGAGGTCGCCACCTAACCAAACAACACCTGTAATGCAATTAGTAGGTATGATAAATAAATAATTTATTATAGTTGATGGGAAATCTCTAATCCCTAACAGGTTTCAATTCATCTTTAACTTTAAATCTGCACTCAATATTTCGAAGCCAATTTCCGGTTCCGGACGTTCATCATCAGCCCATATACGTCCCACTGCTGGGCACGGGCCTCCTCTGCAACTGAGAGGGTTTAGGCCTTAGTCCACCACGCTGGCCTAGTGCGGGTTGGCGGACTACACACCTAAGAAATTCCTGAGAACTTTTAGGTGTGCAGGTTTTATCACGATGTTTTCCTTCACCGTTAAACTACGTTATAATTCTTTGCGAATACACACATAACTTCGAAAAGTCAGAGGTGTGTGCCTGGGGTTTGAACCCGCGACCGTCGAGATTCTCGACCGCGTGCCTAAACCTCGAGGCCATCACGACTCCTTCCCGACGTTATCTGTGGCCAATCATGAAATGAAAAACAGATCCGAATACATCATATTGATATTATGAATATTTGTATACCTATTACACATAATGTGCAAACGTACACTGACGCAAATGTATTTTCCTAATTGGAAAGTCAGAAACGTATTTTTACTCCCATTTCTCCAACAGTGTTTAGTAAGACCTACGTAATAGGGGGCGACACTGTTGTCGTTTCGTGAGAAAGTTCGTTAGTCCGTGCATATACAACACTTCATGTCTCAAGGATCGAATAAATATCATAGAAATAACTGCTACAACGTTATCCACTCATACTACAGACACATTAATATCTCACTTTAGGCAGTCTGATTGTATTTTGTCATCTACTTTTATCCGTCACTTCAAACATTCTCGTTGATTAATGAATAGTCTTGAAAAGTTTTCCGTTATTTCATATAATCATACTTCCACGCTCCGGTTCCACAGACTATTGCAATCCACAGCACACATCTAATAAAAATAAGAGATCATTTATATATCTGTATTACTGGCATGGATGTAAAGCTTTTGTTCTGCTACATTTTAATTGAGCCAGTGCTGTTTATTATTATTTTTAACCGACTTCAAAAAAAGGAGGAGGTTATCAATTCTTTTATTTTGTCTCTTTATTCTATATACAGCTGCAATTATTCAGAATATCCATACTCGTCTGTATTAAGTATTATTATAAAATATTATTATAAAAAATAGTTAATGTATACATACACATAACTATTTTGCTGTGATTATTCGACTGGCCTCTTAGAACAAAACGTATTTATATTATTCATCAGGTAAACTAGGTGGAAGTAAGGAAGTAAAAACCGCAATCATGAAGAAGACAATCAGTATACCGAATAACTCAGCCGTTCATTCATTGTCGGACTTTTCAATAGAAAAATAGAAAAATAGGTGAATGTTATCGAATGTAGACAATATACATAGGTATATTGACGATTTTATATAAATATGACCTTTTTATCCTAAATCATAAAAATTATTCATAATTAATTTCAATGGTAGTCATTATAGGCCTAATTTTCAATATTTAGGCACTAATAAACAAATACGACATTGCCACTAAATGTAATGTAAAAGACTCGTATAGTATGTGACTTTTGGGTGTATTTATTTATTTGCCTGCCTCGTGGTTTCCGATGTGCCGATTCCTGGGTCGGGCAAAGTGTTGTGTTGTATGTATGTGTATGTATGTTATTGATTTGCCTTTGATGTATTTATTTTTTTCTAACACGAAATCCACATTTTGACTTAGCATATTTACACCCAAGCCAACATGTTACGCTATAAGGATACTTTAAATTTCAACGGTTGTATTAATAGAAGTGATACATAAAGAACACGATTAGGAGAGGTAGGTACGTTTCTTTGTATTTTTGGAACATTATGAGCCTTACTTATAATTAGTTAATTTACCTACTACCTAAGCACGCTATGGCATGCTCGATTAATTGACATATGACTTTAGATTTAACGAGACAGATCATGTTTAAGTAGTAATCAAATTAAGTAACGTTAAACGTAAGACTGTAAAGATTTAACAATAACACAGACAAATTTACAAGCATCATTGCAATAAAAATAAAAAGGAAAGGAAATTGTTGCATGGAAAATCATTTTAAGAAATTATTTATTTAATTTTGGAAAACATGCATTTTGTCACAACAATCAAGCAATTCACAACAAAGCGAATAGAGCCGCGGTAGCCGTTGCTAAAACAAGACTTTTATAGGAAGAGTCGTACACATTTTTGATTTCCAGCATACGCCCTAAGTTCCACATGCAATACCTCATTCCGTTGTAGTAATGGAAGCTGAAGGGCGCCCCCAGAATGATCTTTATCACCAGCAATGAAGGTCTTGAGAAGTCAAAGCTCTGGATTATAGAAACGTAGGTCTCTATTCCATTGGAAAGGAACAAAGTGCCCCCCGAGAGCAGAAGAGCGTAGCAGGTCAAGACGGTACCTGGAATTGAGAGTTGTATGTATGTTAATATTGCAGTTGGTTGCATTTTTGTTAAAAAGCAGCATTATAATTAATGCATAAAAACCTACAAATAATTTGAATGCGTTTTTTTTACAATGAAACGTCTGTATAGACCTTTATAAAATTCTATTTTACTTTATTTGATTAGAGTTTTGAAAAGGAGAGGACTTGTATCCAGGAAAACAAATTTGACGCGGATTGAAATAAGGCGTAAAACTATCAGCCCATATATGTACATACGTACCACAACTGCACACGAGCCTTCTTTACAACTGAGAGGGTTTAGACCTTAGTCCACCACGCTAAGATACTGATATTGATAAATAATATAATCAATTAATGTCTCTCAATGTCATTCAGATCATGTTTAAGTATTAATATTCTTTTCCCTTAAGTATTTTTGTTAATCAATGTACAATATAATATGTACAGAAATGAACAATAACAATTGAAGGACACAGACAATTAACGTGTATAGTGTATTTTTAATAAAGACACAATATTACTTTGATTCACTGGTTACGTAACTAACCTGAATATTCGTGTTACCAAGTCTCAGAATCAAAAATCCAACGATGACTATTTACAAAATGTTATGCATTATATTGTCACGTATATAGGCACTTGCTCACCTTATAGTTATTGTTAGCTGCAATCCCCATCACTTATTATTTTCACTATTGCCCTCGATATCTACACTACATACATCGTACGCACCATAAAAAATTTAATAACAACTTTAGCTACACCGCAGCAGTTCCCCTGTTCACTTTATTATTCAATATAATATGATGATATCATATTTCATCATAATATTGAAATATTAAGATGAATTCGTTCGTTTGCTAAACATGTAAGCTTCGTCCGGGTCACAGTACCTAGAGCCTAGATACAGGCAGGCTGCGTGCGCAACATAAGTCAAAATGCACTTTTACACTTTTATGCTACACTTCTCTAAACTTTCTATGTTTTGAGACTAAACTGATGTGTGAAACCCTGTTAAATGCTTTAAAACAAGCTTATTATTGCGCAGTGAGGCACGGGGTTGTTAGCTTCCGGCACGCCTCTCGGGAACTGAATCGTGCTGTAGGGGCGTGCACGTACAGCTTGAATAAGTGAATTACTATTTAGCACATTGTAACGCATAACAAGCATATTATTTTAGCATTCAATAATTATAAATGTATTTATTGAACATCAAATTGCCTTCATCGTGTAGATTTATTACATAGCTCTTTGAGAAATAAAAAAAGCTTACATAGTTTAAAATAACACTTAAGCTAAAGTAACGTATCACAAAAGTTATATAAATAACACATTCGCAGTATTTATGGAAATTATTATTTATGTTGTAAATGGTATTGTTATTATACATTTTCTTGATTAATACGTAAGTTTATATTTTGTTCCTAAATTGCCTCACTTAATTTGGCTTAACTTATAACCTTTATTTTACGTAAACTCGTAATGTAACGTTATTCTAGGTACAGTAATAATAAATGACATTTCAATATTTTTAATGATAAAAAGAGCAATAAAAGTTCGACTAAGCCTTGTTAATTCAAATGAGAAGAGAAAATGAAACTTCCGAGTTTTGATCAGAAAATAAGTCGGTGTTAATCGCAATCACTTCTTGTCACTCGATAATTCATGCCATGCGCTGCGTTAGTGTTGCTACATTGCATTCGCTATGTAATAATTATTTTTCACACAAAAACCCCAGAACCAGACAATTATTTGTTGGATTTACATAAAAAAATGGTCGGTAACTGATACCATTAATGATCTAATTTCCTTTTTATCAAAATAAAATAACAGTTACAGCGTATAAAGCGCATTAAATGTAAAACTTATTTTTTTGCCTAGAGAGAAGAAAAATACTCATTTTGCACATAATATTTTTGTTTGTTGATTAAATCAGATGTTTACCTAATTCAGATTTTAGAAACTTTCTTTTTTTCCATTTTGTTATTAACATTTTTAATAGTAATAAAGAAATCAATATGAATGAAAATATATTTACCAACCAAAAGGTACTCTATAATTCCTAAAATGTCGTAAAAATATATGAAAATATTCATTACCATAGTTATATGCAGCATTTGCTTAGTATGACTATTACGTTACAGAGCCATCTATTAGAAATCGTTTAAAACTTTTATTTTTGTAGTCAGTGCATTGAAGTGTGATGTACTTAAAATTGAATCCTAAAACGGGAAAAATACTAAGTGAATCTGAATATCTTAATAGATGAGTTTCATAATTACCTAGTGAGATTAGACTAGTTTTTGTAATAATATTTATAGACATAGCGCCATCTGTCTCCATTAAATAAAGGAATAATTCCTGATATGCTAACTAGATGGAGCTACTAGAACTATTTAGGAAAATAAACTAGACAAAAACTAGATTACAATTTTGATTGGAATTATGCATTTCCATCAGTAAGAATACATATATTACGTTTCTTGGTTTCAATTTAACTTCCATATAATAAATTATTTATATAAAGTATGTTTTAAATATAAGCCTGTACCATACATGATAGTGTATTATGTATTATATAATATTACCTAATAGACGGCGAGTCTAATGTTACTTGCCGGCCAAAATTTCAAATTCCGTGCAATCAAAGGTCAAAGAAATTGATATAAGGAATTAACTACTGACAACAGAAATTACTCACTATCATTTTGTCCAACTTGCGAATTAAATTCGGCACACCTATCAAAACAGTTATTTTACTTATACTTATAAAGATTATTATTACAATTATAATGGAAACATAATATATGTATTTACAATTTTTATACTCGAAAAATCCAATTCTTTCGGCAAGCCTCGGTAAACCCTTCGTGGTAAAATATCTTCGATTAACGGAGAAAAGATTACGTTTAACTTAAATGCTAGTTAAATAAATAAAAAAAATACCCTTGTAAATGAATATCGTTGCAGTTCCGATACCATACGAATGGTTCAAAACTGGTGCTTGCAGGTACTTGCCTAGATTGGCGATTTTCGATGTGAAATATGTTTTTAGCATATTTATTTACATTAGGTCTGTTTCACTTCTACAACAGAAAAGAACTAATTTATTTGTTAATAAAAGTGAAGACTATTAAAGTTGGATACATGATTACTGAAAGTTTAATGAGCTTAGACAATCTTTTGTTGTCTAGGCGAATGTGATCGATTCAGGCCTTACCCTTTTCATCCACATTGGAAGTTATCTACGGCCTTCCTATTAATAAAGGTGTTGGAATAATTGAATCGTAATAGGTACTGTTTCGACGTACCTTAATGAACATCGGATGATGATAGTAAATGGGAGTATCGCAAAAATAATTTGTATGAAATTGAAATGAAACATTTATCGAGTGGATTTATTTATTTATGCATGATGTTTACACGTTGCCCATTGAAATGTGAATAGCCTGAGGAATACAGTTTTATATTTTCAACCTCCCTATGGACCGTATTTAAACAAAAATGTAAACGACATTTTATTTTTCGTTTCATTTCGTTAAAAAGCAAATATAATTGCTATGTACCAAATGTCATCTCATTTGACCTCAAAAATTACAATTTTAATTAATAATGATATGCCCTTTAAGAATATAAAGTGAATATAAGTGATTTTGTTGTTTAAAAACCCCACATACCGAACTAAAGTAGTAGTAAAGTAACCCTAACTTAACCTTACTACCTTTTCTCTTTTCTCTTATATTGACGAATTTTTTGTTACGATGCCATTCCTACGTTTTAAAACGTAGTCTAAAACAAAAAAAATGGAAACACATAATTTTATTGCGTACGCTTAGAAGAATCATTAATAATAATCAGTATTTAAGTCATAATTGCTTAGTTTAAAGGGAAATTAAACTTTGTTTCTTATAATAACGCCAATAGCTTTTAAAAATCAATAAAAACAA
This sequence comes from Hemaris fuciformis, assembly GCA_907164795.1. Lineage (NCBI taxonomy): Eukaryota > Metazoa > Arthropoda > Insecta > Lepidoptera > Sphingidae > Hemaris > Hemaris fuciformis. Next base: position 16,793,678 of record OU015431.1, on the reverse strand, counting down.
CTGTAATTTATTCACAAAAACACTTCGTCAGAAGTATGAAGATATTCCTTTTATTCATTCCTTCAATATTTAATTGGTAATAAAATATAAAGAGTTTTTGTTCGCATAAACCATAATAATCGCGTTAGTTTCACCATAAGGCGATGTAATAACAACACGAAATTTATACAGAAGACCCATGATATAATAAAGTATTTAATAGGTGGAAAATAAAATTTGGCCTATAACAAAAAAATCTAGCCCGTGGCTGTTGAAATGCGGAATAGGAAAAAATCTTTATTTTTTATTTTTATAGAATATAATACATTTAGGAACAATCAAATTACCCCAAATAATCAAGAGTACCTACTTATAGCATCTTATAGGTACCTGTCTTCAAAATTTCAACTTTGTATTTGAACAATTTAAATAATTATATCGGAATACATAATTTTATGATAATATTTTTATGAATGAATAGTATGACTAATTAAAGCAACTTCCTTGGATTAGGGGGTAAGAAACTGATAAAGAAATAACTAAAAAGCTTTCGTGCGCCGAACTTAACGTCTTAGTCAAAAAATAATTATTTATTACAAAACTATGTCTAAAAGAAAAATTTAGTGAATTTTGTTTCTTTAAAAGTGAAATAATATAATTCTGTATAATTAGGTACAGGAAAACATAGGCAGTTTCATCGTCAATCATTGTATAAAAATCCTGTAACGAACATACTATTTACACACAAATTCATAAGAATTGTTAAATGTACTCGTATATTTTTATGTATGACAAATATTTATTTCATTACATTTTATTAATTTTCATGACTGTGTCTTATTTGTCCTTTACCAACTTTCATTGGTATTTTGTTTTTGGTGGTACTCATGTAATTTATCGATTTCTAGCCCAATATAATCACTTATGAAAATAAATATTCGCAACAAAGCAATATAAGTGTTAAGTTAATGAGCTAAATGGGAACTTAAAATATTAAATTGTCATATTATGTATTAATTGCGAAAATAATCTTAGGATTATAGTTAAATCTTTGCTTATTTTATCTAGAAATCTGTATTATTTAGAGTAAGTTAGGAAAGGCTTAAACGTTGAATTTTATTGAAATAGAGATATTGAAAACTTCAGAACTGAATTTGTTCTAGATTGTTCTGGTTAAAAATACGAGGAGAATATCTAACAAGCATTTTCGGAAATTTTATATACATTTTAGACAAGAAACAAACAGAAGAAATCCTTTACTCTACGTTGCTATTAGAAATATATTTAGAAGCATTGTAACAGTCCTGACATATTTGCAATATTAAACAAAGCCTAAAGTGCTGAAAAGTCTTTTGCATGATATTCAGTTTTTGGGATAAAACCGTAATTTGTGGGGCATAAAATGTAATTTTCGCCTAAACTTAGGTATATAATAGATCATTTGCAATAAAATAATAATATGTTATTTGAATTGTCCCGTAATGCTGAGAATGACAAACGTATGTATGAAACAACGTCCAATCATATATATTCAGATATAGCTACCTAATACTAGACATAAAAAATCACCCAACAGTCACATACATATGTAGTTCTAACCCCACATTAGGACAAGTCCTGTGTTGTGGGTATCGGAAACTACGAGAGATTTTACGGTCTCATGCGTTTTTGGAACTTACATTATATGAAGGCAAACTTGAATTACTTTTACACTCCACTGCTGACAATAGACCTTGATTGATTGACCCCGGTTAATCCGATTAAAACACTAGCCATAAGTATATTTTACACACACGCGGAATCATGTTGACGAACTAACGAGCATTTAAGTATCATCACGATGTTTCTTGTACGGTTTAAGAAACCACTGGTTATCCATACAAAATTACCCGTAAGAAGTAAATTAAAGGTTTTTGCTCTGAAATCGATTTGTTTACCTTGGTATCAACTTTCAAGTCTTTCCTATTAAGCCGGCTCATTGAGTGTTTGAAGATTTAAAAAACATCTTCAGATATCGAGTTTACAATTTTACGCAAGTACTGAACTTTCTTTCCCTCTTCTATATTAATTTGCACCAATTACTTATTCTGCTTCACTTTGCGCTCTATAACTTTTTAATCCCATAAGCTTCGGAATATTACGGCGATTAATTTTTTTTATCCCGACGACTTAATTTCTGTACACGTGTATCAATTACGTTAATTGAATGAGAAAAGCCCGCCAATAATGTTTTCCCCTCTGTATTTGGCGCCCCAGGCAGAAAACTCGCGTGCCAGGCAGAAGAGTCGGTGTTGTTTTGATATGTCACTGCCGGGTGCAATCACTAAGTTATGATTTGCGCGGATTATCTAAAATAATATTTGACATGTCTGAAAAAAATAACATCGTAATCTAAGGAATATAATCATAAAAACATTAACGAAACTCGTCCTCGGCTAGGCAAAAGCTGAAATTGGATTAGCCACTTCTCAGGCCTTAGTCCAACGTGCAGGCCTTATGCAGTTGCTGGACGCCCTATCCAAATTGTTGAGAATAAGTTTTAGGTATTATGTATCTATACCTATACTACTTGGTAGTACGTGTGGAATAAACCGCATTATATCTTAGAATATACATAATGAGAGATCTATTGCGAAATAATGTGTTTAAAAGATAAGTCAAATATGTTTAAACAACTTATGTCTGTAACCCTCATCATTCATACATATGAAGTATAATTCATATCGGTATCACCCAACTAGATATTATCGACCACAATTTAGAACTAAACGAGTTTTACTTACAACAAAGTGTAACCAATGATGGTGTTTAGTTTGTTTTCGCCGTAACTTTCCTTTTATGCAATAATGAATAAATTGCTCGGGCCAATTTCCTGTTCTCTTTGTTTTGAGGCACTCACAGGCGAATTGACATTAAATTTTCCTCTTAGGGCTTGCACTAACCATTCGGGCAAATATTAAAATCCTTTGATGCCATGAGTGCAGTTATTTTTTGTGGATCTATTATACACATCTAACAGACATACAAACACTTTGGGTATATTTATTAGTGACTGCGTCTAAAGCGAAGTTTGTTAAAAACGCGATGCCGCCGTAAACTTCATATTTTGGACTATTTGTGCAATCCTTGTTTTCTGAACTTGGGTTTCTTTATGGAAAAGCTTCTCGTAGTTCTCGATATCAAAACCATAATGATAAAGCCAAAAATATATAAAGCCATTATTTTGTGACTATTTTATGTCCATTTTTATTTTTAACATTGTTATTATTACGTTTGTATATTATTTATCTAATTCATTTAACCAAGCCCCCTGTGATTAATTGATGAATTTACTCTAACAATGTAATTGATATAATTATGTACTTATGTATTATTATTATAATTTTGAAGTGGGGCTGCTTATTGTATGAACATGTCTTAAGTTCAGCGTTATATTTTTACGAGTATACTTTGCGATTTTGGATAGGACCTACTAACCACAAAATATTTCCAAGCAATCATTCGTTAACTTTCTTTTTTTTTACTAATATCATATAACTAAAGATTTTTATGATTTTTCATAAGCATTTTTTAAATTCTTCATTTAACGTTTATTTGACAGTATAGATCATTAATAAAATGGACGTATTATTGTAAGGATAGGACAATCAAAATTATAAGACATTTTTATCTGAAAATATATGTTAAAAAAAGCTTAGCGTGGCCTCTCAGCCGTGTTCTCATTTATTAAAATTAAATACATGCACCAAAATTATATATTTTTTTACTTTCAATATATGTCACATTTCGGTATGGATTACAGTGAAAATTATTACTCTAATTACCTATATTATCATTTTAACTTGGTTTGAATTTAAGTCAAATTTCATTATAATCAAAACATAATATTGAAATGACAATGGGTGTTAAAATTAATTCCTACTTCAAATAGTAAATTTATTTATTTATGTAGCGTGTAATGTGATTTTCAAAGTTAGAATGTAGCTTAAAGCTAAATTATTTGGGAATTTTGTTTGAGACTTAAATAGACATAGTAACATACAAATACTGTCAGTTATAGCGAAAAAGATTGATTCAAATAATTATAAAGATAAGTCCTTAATAAAACTTGTAAGGCTAATATCTCAGAAGATATTATATTTTCGAAAATTTTATTGCATTTCTGGCCTTACAATGGTCAATGTGGACCTAATAGTGTAGATTTTAAATCTTTTAATTATCGCTTTCTTGATTTTTTAAAGATATTTTGAATGCAAATGTTTAAGAGCCACGGCATCGATTTTTTTCTTTTAGGCCAAAAATAATTATTATCCTATCAAAACGTCCGTTTCATAGTTAGTATACTCATCGAGTTCCATTCTATTATCTTAATTATAAGTAGGCGAAATTTACGTTACATTAATCCAATGGTAAGAATATTTGGTTTTCATAATTTATGGAAGTAATGTGTATGCTGAATATTTAAGGCAAGTATTTGTATGATAGAAAAAATGATTATTTTGGGTCCGTGAAGGATCTTGAGTGTTTTCTTACATAAACGATATAAGATTTCGGTCTTATCGTGAGGTGAGGTCTACATACTTTAATGTTCGGCGTATCATTTTATTGAATTGTCGCTGTATAAATAAACAAACTATTCAATCCAATGAAGAAAAAACGAATTTCGAAACTAAATGAAAGGTGATTGAGAACTTTATTGCGTACATTACGGAAACAAGGTTAAAACTATAACCCATCTATAGTAGGTTATAGTATTATTAGTATTAATTTTGAAATACGTATATCGCGATTGAAATTTTATTTCTATTTCGTTGTTCCTAATTTCAAATTTCTTAATATTTATGGTGCCATATGCTCATAAAAACCGCGCTAACATATTCTTTTGTATTTAATTTACGGTTGTAGTTACAAAGTCGCTTATGATTATGAAGAAAACACGCCTCGATTCATACTTACTGTAAACAACCACTTAATGACATCAAAAAACTGATTTTGATTATTTCTTTCTGATGCAGTTTAAATTTTAGCCACAGTTTTTTCCAGTCGTGTGATTTTTAACTACTTAGCAATAATGGCTAAGTGAGTAAGTATCAATAATCAACAATATCAGTTTTATTCATAATTTACAACACAACCGGATGTCTTAAGCATGTCTAAAGCACGTAACAATTGACAGTAGATACATATGTACCTCAGTTTACGATTTTAACACAAATATCGATACTTTCATTCAAGAATACATTTCTTTAACTCTTTTAGATATATCGGGGCTCGGAATAGTCTGTAGACGACTTCCATTCCTGGCGGGGTGTTGTGCTCGGTAGAGCAGCGTCGCTGGCAGCTATTCAATATTTTAAAGAAAATGTAATTCAAACGTGGAATTGATTTACTTCTACTACCTACTAATTGGTTATATACTACGTTAAAAATTCCTTAGATTCCCATTATCTTCAATAAAATTGATTATGCTCTTTCTTGACTCTTGGATTTTAAGATTATAATTTTTGATTACCTGTAATTCTCTGCGCAATGGAGGTCATGGCCGGTAAAGTCGGAGCGTATATGGTTAGATGTGGCGACATTGGTCTCTTCATCGACATATTTTTGTGGTCATGGTCAGTGTAGCACGACGACACATACGGCTTATAAGTTATCTTATGCTTGTATCTTTGTGTGTTGTGCTCGGGAGAGACAAAGAAAGCTGTCAATGTACTCGGTACAGGGTTTAACATTCGGGAGCTGAAAAGATTAGCATTATTATAATTTTATAATTATTATTAAAATATCATTAAAAGGAACACCAGACTATTCTGTAACCAGAAGGATGTCGCGGCTATTTTTCGTTTGAGCTCAAAATACATCGTAGACGAACAAAGATGGCGTTTTATTACTCAATTAATTCTATGTATAACTCTAAGTCAATTAATTCTAACAAAATTAGTAGTACATTGTACATATCTTTCAGGAAAAAATACTATGAATAAGAAGAATCCCTTCCAGAATCTCCCTTCCTTCCCCTCCATTGTAAGACACAAAGGGCATATAATACAGTTTTCATTATTCAAAAACATAATTGTGCAGTGGCTAATCTGATAGCTTAATTGATTCGGACGCTTCCCGCCTCAGTTACGCAAGTGCTCTAGAGCGTCATATGATCCGATATGATCCGATACGCATTGTTATTAAGTTCTCTAATTGAATCCAATTGATCCATTTTCCGAAGTTTCTCCAAATTGATTAGACTGCAATCGAATCACGGAAATTCGGGGAATGCGGGGGTCGTGATTACCAGTTATTAGTAACAAAAATTGTTTTTCTATTGATAGTTTGAACAGATAATTCATTTACCAGTATGCATAGAAGTAATGTTTCAGGTATGTATCCGTAATCTTAATAATTTGTTTTAAGGGCCAATTTCAATTAACAATCCCGTTCTCCATCTCTGGATCGATTTAGAGACTTTAATATAAGAGCGTGACTTAAAAACTTAAAAGTGATTGGTCCATTATTGGGATCGATCTTGCCATATTGTCGATTGTCAATGAAATCCGCTATTACTCTAAGTTCTAACAGATTTAGCTGTACCTGCTATATAAACGTAATGTGTTACACTCAGTAATACAATGTTAGTATCAATAACACCTTTCCAGACTTAGCTTTATTTAGCATACATCATACATACATAAACTCACGCCTGTATTCCCCGAAGGGGTAGGCAGAGGTGCATTTCTGCACCCACATTTCGCCAGGTATGTATCAGTCCCACGTTATAGGGGGCGAGCCTATTGCCGTTTTTCGGGCACATTTCCAGACTCCGTGCTGTTACTGAGAATTTCCTAATGGAAAAACCCAATAACACTTTGCCCGACCCGGGAATCGAACCCAGGACCTCTTGATCCCACGGCACATACTTGTACCGCGAGACCACGAGGAAGCTTTATTTAGACTGACTTAATTTATCGGTATCTATTTGCCCGTCATATTTTGTACTGTAGACTATAATTAATTATTCGCTTATTGTTCGCGCGGTGATTAAATGGGGTGCGCGCACGCGTTGCGCCTTACCTTGCATGTAAAGCGCTATATTCTACCCAATAAACCACACACACACATACACTTCTGTATCATCACGGAACAGTGGTACAACGAATAACAAGTATACAGCTTGAGGGTATACGAGTGATGGGAACCTCTCGTCACTTGACGCTCTATTTGAATAACATCGTGCTTACCATCAGGTGCGCTGTTGTCGCTATGTCGTGCCAGAATAAAAATAATAATTTTGTCACTTGAACTATGTTTCGAAACATAAGTTTTAAAACTCATAAATCTAAAATAATTTCATTTTTTTTCCAACAACAAACGTAATAAATACTATAGTCATATTCTTTTAAAAGTCTACTCCAATGTTTTTTTGCAAAAAAAATATTTTTTTTTTCTATAAACGCTTATCTTTGTATGCTAACCAACGGTATACTCAGTTTTATGAATTATGAAATTCCTGCCAAGCGAGATATTTTTAATTGACTTGGAAAGATGCGGAGTTAAAAGAAAAATTCCGCTCTACATTGCACCCTTTCAAAGGCGGGACAATAATTTTCTTAGAAGCCTTAAGTGTAGTTGGGAACTGGTTTTATAATATAACACGGAATTTTGAGCTGAGCAAACATAATGAAAACGTTTTGTTTAGACCTACAATCCAGGAAAATTAACTGCAGCAATACATCAGAATAGAAATTGCTTGCAAGCAAAAATAAATTTTCTTTACTCATATACACACACCCATGTTTGTAGTTATAAAGTATACATAACATATATACCTATATAACTATACTGCGATTTGATTTCCATGTACATAATGTTCCTTAATGTGTGTCCGTCCGTCCGTCCTCGGCTTATCTTCCAAAATGATAGCGCTAGAAAGACAAAACTTTGCATGGATACGAGTATTTGGAGATTTTTACCAAGCCGACAAAGGGAATGATCTTTTTTCTCGCGATTTTTATCATTAGATAGGTCTTTTACAAACATTTTTGCTAAGACTTTTTTTTGTTTATGTATCCGTTTAACTTTTTGTTAAAAATGTGGCTGTCCCCCCACCCTGTCCTTTAAAGCAGGCTAGAAAAATCTAAAAAAAATCTAAATGCTATTCCGTGTGGAAAATTTTGAAGGAAGATTAGAACGGCTTAGAACACGTTGTTTGTTCGGGAGTTATAGAGGCCTAACTTGTAAAATGCGCTTCCTTGAAAATCTTCGTATCTACATTATGTGTTTATATATTATTATGGGTGACTACGGTATTCTATGCGTGGCCTGACGCTCCGTTTTTATTGTAATCGAAAAATGGACACTTCGGAGCAGGCGAGTTTTCGGAAGTAATTTGCGACCTTTTTCACAACTCTATTGTAGACATGCTCAAGAGAGACGCCTCACTATAATTTGAGGGAGTTGGTTGCGAGGAAACGCTATGCCAGGCTAGGCATGCTCATAATCTTATTTCCACATAATTGCACCCTGGTGGAGGTATTAAATTGCACCTATTTAACATTAATTTGCCATTGCGTATTATAATTTAGCTAGGTAAGCTGAGAGGGATGTAATTACCGTTAATAAGTTAGATGATTCAGGTGATATTATGTACCTATAGTAGTAAGCAAAGGGGTCCCAGGTGTCGCCAGGTGTGTTTTAACTTCTACGTAATAGGTAACGAGCCTATAATATGTAAATTAAATAATAGAAAAAGAAAGTACATTAAGAAACCTACGCAAACATAATCGGAATTTATGGAATTTCCCTAAGGGTTTTTTTTAGGTAAGTATTAATTAACCAACGCTGAAGTATTATAAAGAGCTCGTAACTAATTCAGTGGTAGAAGATGTCTACGTTTGAATTTAACACGTGTTGTTAATCGTTGTTGAAAATTCTCGACTAACCAAAAATGCCGTTGGGCTGAGACCGTCTCGATACGATGAAATGTATTGTATCGTTAATTAACTTGTTTGAAAACTACAATTTCCTAGTAATACGATAATGTTTTCCAAACGTGTAACTAGTTATATTCTGTTTTGTTTTTATATTCGACACGATCGTAATGTTTTCTCAGGTAAATTGTTTATTTCTTCCAATGGCGGGATGTCTTTATGTGTCATCTTAACTTTGTTTTTGTTAATTGCGCCAAATTTTAAATAACCTCGGTGGCGAAATTGCAAACCTCAATGTGGAATCAGGACAATGTCTGCAGTACATATTAATAGCATATAATATACGTATTATATTATTCATCATCCGTTCTTACTCGCCTACTTTCATGATTCCTGTTATTCCTCCCTATCTTCCTTTTAGTCCCCTTTGCTCCTTTCTGCCTTGCCACTATAATGAAATCGAATGTCGAATGTCCTATGCGGACCATATTATCATAGCTGATATTACCTGTTTATATTACCTGTCAAATTTTTCGATTACGGTCTTTTTACACCCTGTATCAATCACGAGAATTGTTATAAAACTGATATTTAATATCGTCATAAAACTTTCCATACTATTACTATCTATATTCCACCAATACAATAAAATATTGCTGGGATTAAATGCCACATTGAATTTTCAACTAGAAGTTCAACGAGAATTCTCGTTAGTCTTATTGACACAATAGATGGGAGGGACACTCGTGTAACATAAGAATTTGCAAACTCGTCTGCTGAATACTCGGAAACTATCTCTCGTCCAATAAAACGCATATGCACGTATGCTAGAGTGTACCACTCGACTTTGTAGGTAGGGAGGACAAAACAATTTTAGAGTACTTTAACAGACGCGGCTGAATGCACGCATGACTAGGTAAACATGGTTTGCTGGAAGTAATAAGTCTGCATGATACTCGGAATCGACCTATGTGGGAACTAAATTGCACGTATTGCCTAAGGCCCAACAATATATTTTTGAAGTGATGTCCTCGAATAGAAAAAAATCTACATAATGGTAACACTATGGGTAAGTGGGGGGAGAACTTATGATCAAAGAGCGTTGACACCTCAGTACCCGGCGCTAATTTATTTAGTTGACAACGACGTTGCAACATCTGCTCGAGAAAGAAGTATTTTGACCACTAAGTACATTTTCTAGGCAGGATAGGTCTTTATTTGCCTCACAGCCTTTCGATTCATTAATAACTGCTGCGACTTTCGATCAAGACCCTGAAACCCCTAAACTTCATGTCCAGTACCTTCCAGAGAATATTGGAATGGTTCTTATAATACGACGGTATTCTATCCTTAAATATATTTTTTTCACTTCAATTAATTTAAGTGAACTCCTATTTTCTGCCTCTAGCTATTCCAGCTCATACAATGGAAGTCTAGAACAGCTCGATAGCAATACTTGTTTCTTTTTTGACACGCTTTTATCAGCTTCATCTGTACGTACGTTTGTATATCTGTAAGTAACGCAATCTTTCAACTCGACTTTTACCCACTTCATTTCTTTTCCATTTTTGCTTTATGGGAACTAAACATTAACATTAATAACTTAAAACTAACGATTTAATAAATTCCAAGCGATATTTGTATAATAATGTGATGTTAGATAGTAAGTAAATGTTTTTAAACATGGCATTAGCCATATTAACCTGAACTCTTCTTCCTAAATTTCGTAGAAGCAATAGCTTCTGAAGAAATATTAAAACATTAAATATAATCCGATGCGTGTTGGAAAATATTTTGCCCAGCCCTACGTAACTTTATTAAGCGCCATAGATGTGGCGTTTCAATGAAATGATGGCCTCCGTTAGTTTTGCTATATCCCGAACTTCGGTAATATGATTGGTGGGTGCCGAGGTGAACGCTTACGAGGCCAATAGACGTGTTTGATATTTTATTGATCTGTCCCGGCACTGCAGGCGCCGAAATATGCAGCCATCCAACGACGGTAAGCGCCTTGATTGAATTTATTAGGCCGAGGTTCAGTTAACATAGTTAGCTGCTGCACTATAAATTTTCACAAGAAATATTGTTACAACTATGTTACTTGATTATTGCCAACATGTAGACGCTATTTTAGGTCGTGTTTTGTTGTTCCTTAGCAAACTATATAACGCAGCCCGTGGGAGATCGTTCTAATACCTTTGTAATTAGTAAGGTTAGTGGATGGGAATAATTTTGGCGGTCATTGTGTTTATGTATGTGACCACAAGTCACATACATATTTCTATTGCTTCATCATCATTATCATAATATAATAAGTCCCACTGCTGGGCTCGGGCTAGAACTGATAGGAACACCTCTACAACTTATTTGTTCACAAAATAACTGATATGTACTTAAAGAGGTATGGCAACATCAAATAAATGTCCTTCCTTATAGCAAAGATTTACTTGAAGTTATAAGAATTTTTGTTGTTGCTTATTAAGTTGCTTGCGACGTATAAATTTAAAGAATTGCGAAGGAATTTTTGTAGCAAACGGTTGTATGCGAAAGGACAAATGTTACATCGCTCAGAATGTGCGAGGGCCGATCGAAGCTTACAGAATTCCCAAAGTTTTACATTTCACTGAATATCAAAGCGCTTGGCCCCTCTCGCACAGTACCAGTTTTCAATTCCCCGAATCTATATTTTAAGTTTCATACTTGCATAAATAGAATATTCTTAGACAATTTTATATTAAAGAGAAGTTGAATTGCTTTGAACGTTACTGCTGTGCGTTAGAAGCAATTCGAATTTACGCTGAAGCCGCTGTTTTCATTTTTGAGAAGAGCAATCAAAGGTATTTGTGCGGGGCGAATAAAATCTTTTGCAATCGTTTAAGTCACATATAACACAGCATAGGAACCAAAGCTATGATGCCATTTTGGATACATAAAAACGGAGTATAGAAAATCAAAATGAAATTAAATGAATTGCTAGACATTGGTTCTAATGTACCATAAATCTTACGAGTAAGTTTTGTATCAAACAATTGACCTTGACAACATATTATCTAACAAGGAGAAAAGTGCAAAAAAAGAAAATACATTATAATTAGACAACGTAAAAATCAGCGGTAAAAAAAGATGATAAAACATTTTCTTAACGTCTTCAACATTATTCTAAGGATTAACAATATTCTCGGAGCACTGTACCCCGATTCAGAAAGTTTCTAAGCTCGATATTATTATTTTTTAATTCTAACAACTTACCGACTATCAGAGAAACCTTGGAGATGGCACCGGTTTGATATTTTTATTAAACGAAACATCTTTTCACGAGAAAATTATTTCCAAAACAAACGTTCAAAAAAGACTACTGACAGTTCTTTGTCAATGTCAATTGTAATAATTGGTAATGTGCAACAAGTTTGACTTAAATATATATTTTTTTAGGCACACCAACAGCAAACATATCACCTAATTCTATATAAATAATAATTATACATGACGGCTTTGTTTTTTAATAATAATTAACATAGTAACTACCTTGTGGTCTCGCGGCACAGGTATGTGCCGTGAGATCTAGAGGTCTTGGGTTCAATTGGTCGGGCAAAGTGTTATGGGTTTTTCCATTAAGAAAATTCTCAGTAGCAGCATGGAGTCTGGAATTGTGCCCGATAAACGGCAATAGGCTCACCCCCTATTACGCGGGACTGAAAAAAATGTGGGTGCAGAAATGCACCTCTGCCTACCCCTTCGGGGAATACAGGCGTGAGGTTATGTATGTATGGATGTATGTATATATTAACATAGTAAAGTAGACATTGTTACCACTTACAACTTTGCATAATGCAGTCCTGGGTAATGAAGGGAAGGCTTTTGGTATCAAAAGTACTTTTCTTAGTCAACCACAGAAGACCTCCGCGGAATCAGTAATAACTAAGTTTCAGTTGCATCACGTAATCCATTTTTTATAATAATAATTTCACCATACAGAAACCAACTCATGGTACAAAAATGAGGCTTGTAGATTATTGATCGAATCGCGGATGCCATTTTCAGGTGTCCGAAAAAAAAACAGAAAATGGTTAGGTTTTTTTGATGCATATCCGATTAAGTCCGACGTTCTCTGGATTATTCGGCTTTTCCCCCTGCGTTGCCTGCCCGCATTAGCAAAGGGCGCGCGATATCCCTCTCGCCCCTCCGCCCAAATGTGCGGCTAAACCAATTGGATATTCCAGCTTTTATACCCGTCGACCCTAATTGTGAGTTTCAAAAACTTTGAATATTTCTTTGTTTCACAGATATTCACTGATTAACTAAAGCCTTATTATGCGAATACATTTATAAGTAAAAGGTTGCACATGTTCCTTACACATTGTATTGTAGCTTTTTTGTCGCTAATCAGAACTTTGGGCGCTACCATCTCATGTTATATATTAAATTAAATTCGAACTCAGAGTAAAAAGAAAGTGTTAGTGTAGCGAATCGAAAAAAATTGAATAAAAAATTTACACTACACTTTTTTATACTCTCTCTGGATTTACTCTATGGTGGCTGTACCACCCTATTCCCCCCGTGCCTGCCCAAAAACTGTTTTTCCTCACACTGCATCTAACTCGGTTTGTTTATTATAGCCCACATGCGAGTAGGTATTTATGAAATGTATGTACAACTAAGTTGGGTTGTAATTAATATTGAATACTGTACAATCATCGATGAAATCTGTCAGTGATGAAATAATAATTTCATCCTAGAAGTTATTGGAAAGTCTTGATGGTCTCGAGAATAAGGCGTGTGATGGAGACAATAGCCTTTGTCTTTTGGAAGTTAAGAGTGTATTCACAATTATTTATCGCTTAAACAGTGATAGAACATTGTGAAGGACCTCCACACCAAAAAGTTCTGCACAAAGAATTCATAGGTAGTTGTGTTATCCGCCAACCCGTAGACCAAGGCCGAACCCCTTTTAGTTGCAAAGGAGGCTAGGGCCAAGTATATTTGATGTAGGTAGGAATACAGCTATTTTTTGACATAAAAAGCATAAACTTTTCATTTTCTATCTTCCTTTCTTAGTTTTACCAATCGAAAAGATATTGGTATCTCAATCACGAAATAATTGAAATTACTTGACTGGTACTTGTATTTATGTTTTCTTAAGACATTTCTATCATCTTTGTCCTGTTCAATTATTCCAGCCGTAATCTTAATTTTTTTAAACTTGCCTATAAAACATACGAAAAGTAATTAAAAACTCACTAATAACAAATATTTGCAAAAAACTTTGCACTAATACTCTAATGTTCTGGATATTTTACCTATCACCATATGAGCGAATTGCTTATTGGTAAGTTCTATACATTAAAAATAGTTGCTGATCATTACTACTGCACATACATGCATCGTAGCTTAAAATACAGCTTGATTGAAATGTCAATTCCAGCCATTAATATACATAAAAATGTAACATTCAATTTAAGTAAATTTGTATGGACGTATAAAAATATCGCAGCATTTCATTATGTTGTTTCAGATATTTGCTCTCCGTGTCCGTCTCGCGCGGCTACTCATTCTGGTCATTCAATTTCATACGCCATTGTTTGTCCCACGATTTGAATTACGATTTAAATGATTTTTGGTTAAATATATCGCTTCTTCGTGATAAATACAATAATACGTTTATTAATAGAATAATTTATAAAAAACACTTTACGAGAATATAATAGCGGTTTACATACATACATATGTATATTTAAAACCGGCCAAGTGTGTGTCAGGCCACGCGTAGAATGGAGTTCCGTAGTCACCCATAATAATATATAAACCCACACTGCGCATTTTACAAGTTAGGACTCTATAACTTCCAAACTGACAAAGATGTCTAGTCGTTATAGCTTTTTTTCAAAGTGTTAGCTTTTTCTTTTCATATTGTCCTCATTACGTAAACTACTGCTAGACATCCTCCTGCGCTCTCCATGAGCCTCGTCCATTCTTAAAAAAGAATCTCGTCTAGGAAGATCATCGGTCCACAGAATTTTGGGAGTTTATTGATATTATGATATGAACACATGGACTTCCTTAACGGAGTTTCTAACATCTTCGTCGGAAAACTGACATGAAGAAAAGTCTATGTGGACACAGTTACAAGTGCAGTTTTTGGAAGATTTGATTTGCTCCCCTCCATTTCTCATAGTCATATTGTTTTTAATATTCTATCCGAGCCGCTGTGGTGAAGAAATCGGCGCGGCATTATCTTGTAACGCCCCTAAAGCGCAAGCCAACGAAAAGTTGTAGTTGATATAGGTACATTACTTGAAAGTAACATCTGCATGGTGCTGCAAGGTTGGTGAGACTCATATCTCATTTAAGACAAACAACAATGGAAGGGGAGCTGAAAAGCTCTGCTCCCAATGTAATTTTAGTATAAAGGAACATGCACCAATAATAAACATAATGCACGTATGTATGTTACACTGTCACGTACATGTTCAGTAATTGGCACATTTACACAGAAATTTCTAAGAAAGCGTTAGTGCTCCGAGAGCTATGGTTCAGTTTAATCAATACCTCAACCAGAACACCTGGTCAGACTAGAATATAGTTGGATAAGCCATTATAATCGAAATTTAGTCAATATTATACTTCATATAACCACATGAAATCTACGTAGCAAATTGAGATTATAATTGATAATCAGGATACTCATTGCTCTCATTTTCGATTTTTTTTACTTTTAACATGTCCTACTATAATATTTATAACATTTAACTTATTTTTTAATTAAATATGTGTACTAATGTGTTTTCAAAGTATTTATGTTTTAGTTATAAACAAAAAACCTTTTAACTCTAAAGCAACAAACAATGAAATATAAATAATAAAAAACAACACTAACGATGTTTTGGCTTTATTGATGTTTAAAATATCGTTGGCGGTAGTGTGCAAAAAATATTATTTTCAAACATGTAGCGAGGATCAAAAGGACAAACGTATGTAACCTGCGGGCACCAACCACATCCTGTGTAGTAGGAATTTAAGGACGCATCGATTGATTGTGGCATACCACAATATCAGCCATAGCTGACAGGGGTGGCAAAAAACGGCAAAAGCTTTTATTCACTGCGTTCACTGAAATATTATAAATCTATCTATTTAGTTTAGCATTTTTAACACAAAAAAAAACATTCACACACATAATCCCTTTTCAGTGAATATCGTATTGTATTTTTATCGTATTGAATATCGTATTGTAGTTTTTAAGCGAAATGTTTTTGATTTCAAATTTGTAATAGGTTTACTTAATATTTTTGTTGTATGCCAACTCCGAAACAAGATCAGGAGGCTAAACTCCTGATTCTATCCAATTTGACGAAAGCTTAACACCAAAGTTCTCTTGTTGTTGAATTGAGTACTGTATTTCGTAAGCGTTAAGGAGTAGTTTTAGATTAATATAAACCATTGTTAGGTCATCCGATAATAATCGATGGTCACTCAGTACACAGGTAAGAGACAGTTGCTGTGTGAATATAATACTAAATAATATAAAAATATATAAGTAAATTCTATTCCCCTGCTTGATTAATTTCTGTGGCTTGGAGTAATCGTTTCATATTGTCCTTACTTTCTAATCGTTCCATTGTACGCAACGAACGCCTATATTTTTATGGATTTACTCGAACAAAGGAACCTTCACCCCTACTAATATAATTAAGCCGCACTTGTCATTTTAGATAGCCTTGCTATACACAACAAAAGTGGTGTGCTTTGCGAATAATTTTATGCGCAATTACAAAGTGAATATTTGCTTTTGCGGCTTGAAATATGTTAACCACTATTTTATTGTAAAGTGATATTTGAAATAATATTATTAGTAAAGTATTTTTCTGGTGTTTTTTATTATCCATCGTTACCATTGCTATCAGCCATTGGATGTCTGCTGCCGGACCTCGGGATGTTTCCAAGATTTTTAGTGCAACTCATTTAAATACGGGGTGCATACGACATAAATATCGCCTAAGCTTTAATAAATAAATTTTAGGTAGGGTTTCCTATAACCAACGTATGTGTATGAGGAGATGTATGGATGTTGAAGAGGCAAAAGAGGTGTGTCAGGATAGGAGCTTTTGGCACTCAATAGTCTCTGTGTACACCTGTGTTATATACACGTGAGTGTGTATGTATGTAATTAGTTGCCAGATAGAGTGAGATAAGAGTAAAGTGATAGATAAAGATACTAATGAAGAATAATTAAACGCGATTCATTAAATTGAAGAAATGCTAGAACTATTGCTATGCATCGGCTAGAGCAAACACAACATATAATTGAAAGACAAATTAAATTATATATTAAAAAAATCACATATACGCAAATTGCATTATTAATAAAATTAATAGTGACATAAAATTAAGTGCAGTGAGCGAAGTAAAGGATAGGGCCATGCATTAGCCAGCTTGGACTGTGGTACGAATGAGCAAGGCGTTTCTCGTGAGGAATATCGTAATAGTTTCTTGACAGTTGATACTTTACATTTTGACTGCACAGCACTAACCCTCATATGGCTGTGCGGTCATTTTTTCGTGTCAGTAAATAAAAAAAAAACATTGGACTTAATTAGGATATGAAATACTAACAGTAATAAGCAAAATTAATAGTATTAGTAAATAATTCAAGTCTTATTTTCTAGTTCTTAAAATAGTAATTGTTTTTGTATATTTCTAAAATTCGGTCTCTGCGTTCTACTAACTCCTATCAACTTAACACTCCTATTCATTTCTTTTTCTTCTCTTCCCAGGTTGTCAGACCTTAAAATACTTTGCCCATTTATATAAAGCATGCCGACTCCTTACACATTTAAATATATATATATATAATTATTTATCTCTTCATTACTGCTTAGTATGTGCTGTGCGATCTAGAGGTCCTGGGTTGGATTTCCGGGCCGGGCAGTGTTATTGGGTTTTTCCATTTGGAAATTCTCAGTAATGGCACGGAGTCTGGAATTGTGCTTGAAAACAGGCAATAGGCTCGCTGAACGAAAACACAATTGGCGAAATGTGGGTGCAAAAATGCGCGTCTGCCTACTCTTTGGGGATTATAGGCGTGAGGTTATGTATGTCTGTTAATATATTACAATTATTGATTGTATTTTTAACTATAATGTCAAATACTTGTAAACGAGTATATGTATTTTATTATTACAATTTATTTATATTATTCTATTTGATAGGCACCAAAAATTATTATCCGTCTATGTTCACCTCTTGGTTGTCTGGAAGGGATCGCCTATTTTTTTCACTCTTTTTTTCTTTGGTTGTGTTATGTGTGTGGAATAGAGTTTCTTAGTATTGTACAGTATTGGCCATAGGCCGATTTTGAAACATGACACGCTTGTATTTTCATCGTGGGTTGAACACCTTATTTACCGTAGACAGTATTACGTTAGATGTGAATATACCTACTACTGAAGACTTCAACATACATATGTTTCATATAATTAAAAAAAAGAATAACAACTGTTTCACGTTCAACGAGTTAAAAAGTTTTAAAAATAATTTTTAATTATTTAAAATACATAATTTTAATACATCGAAGCGTAATTCAACATTCAAAAGAAATTGGAAATAATCGTATATTCTGTAGGAATCATTATGCATATGCGAATCTTTAAGGTGTGTTTGGACAAATTAGCAATTTTAGTGTTGATACATTATTACAATGAATTAAAACATTTGCTCGCTACTTTGCTCAATGTAAAATAATGTGTTGTCGTTAATAATCGACTTTGGTATTCATTATAATAGTGTCCGCTCAATCATCCATAATTACTAAATATAGTCAAGCGAAAATCATACCTTTTCATTGAAAAACTCTATAATTTATTGGAGTATTAATTCAATCCTCAATTTGTAATTTACAGAAAAAGAGAGTTTTTTTTTTACTTTTAATTTCAAAGAAAATCATTGGCTACGACTGGCGTGACACGTACCGAGCCTTTCTTCCCAGCTGTAACCCTCGCATCAGAGTGAAGCTGTGTCAACCGAGCTCCAGGTAAAGTCAATTAATAAATTGTTCCTGACGGTTCTCCTGTCATGTTGATTGCTTAGACGAATTTACATATTGTTGAGGATTTCACATACATACACTCGCGCCCATATCCCTCTTAGGGTAGGCTGAGGTGCATATCTGCACCCACGTTTCGTCAATTGCAGGTACCTGATGAAAAGGGGCGATTTTATTGTCGTTTTTCTACACTTTTACTGTTACTAAGAATTTCTAAATGAAAATCCCAATGAAATTTCTCGACCACAACTCGGACCAATAGGCAGTCGTATTCCGATAACTAAATAAATATAATTATTTAGATTTCCAGAAATATAAATGATTTTACATTTATTATATTCCAAATAACGCGGTTTAATTTCTAGTTGTTCAGTCAAAAACTAGAGTCAAATTCTAAGCTCTTATAAAGCATGTTTTAGATATGGACGACGTAATTTTTTCATGCATTATAAATTTATTTGGAATAATAAAGTATGAGTACACACTTATTGTTTAAAATTTTTCATGGGCACATGTCAGTAATATTAAGTAGAGTTTTGAAACTTCCGACAGATTTGTAAGTGTCGTCACTTACCCGGAGGCCACTTGTCAGATTGATCGTCTAATCCTTTTTTCGCACCTCCAATTAGACTCACGAGGAGTGCCATGGGGACTTAAACAATTGTTTTTTTTTTTAAGTATTAATAAATGGTATCAAATGATTAATTAACTTTATATTTTTGCATAACACGCCACCAATTACAAGCAAGGCCTAAATAAACACCTCTTTTTTGAGGAAAATCAAATCAACCTACCAAGGGAAATATCGTATATTTCCTAAGTATATTTTAGTAAGATTTTTTCCTGTTTGTCATGTATTTTCACTTAGAGTTTCGGTTAATTGAGTATGTTGATGAATACTCGTACTTATAAATTATTATGAATAAAATCAAATCTTATGAAATAATTCTTAAAGCAAATACTCGAAGTGAAATCTTATACAGAGTGTATTCAGACCGTGACCGGAAACTAAGGCAGGTAATAGCTACAGTGTTCACAAACCCATTGGCGTTAATAAGAATCCCGACATGAAATAAAAATTTTGAGGTTTTCCTAACAATCATTAATAATGGATGTGGTTATAAGAAAAACGTATTTTATTTTAATTTTTGTCGAGATTTTTTTAAATGATACGGTGTTTGTAATTAGCGCAGCTATTATCTGCCTTAGTTTCCGATCACTGTCTGAATACACCTGTATATGATAAAGCTAAAGAGTTTGTTTGATTGAACGCGTTAATCTCAGGAACTACTTGTTGCAATTGAAAAAATATTTTTGTGTTGAAAAGTCCATTTATCAAAGACGGCTATAAGCTATTTATCATCACGCTATGAACAATAAGAGCGGAGCAGAAATGAAAAAATTGGCAAATCGTAGAGAAAATATTCAATATTTATATTGTGAAAATTAAAGTTTCGCAACGAAATTGGGGGCAACAGCTAGAATAAGATTAAAGGAGTGATAGTGTTAAAGCTGATTTATTTATTTATTTTATTTATTATGCTTTATTGTACACCATAAAGATAGTAACAACATTGTTTACTGGTCACAACTCACGTAGGCATATAAATCGTAGGCGATGTAGAAACTGTAACTTTATGTGCTACGCAAGAGCGTAACAAAGATTAGGTCATTTAATTTAGTATTTTACAAACTTACCGTCTTGTTTACAAATGTTTCAGAAGTTTGCTTAACGAAGCATTCTTGTATT
Organism: Hemaris fuciformis; assembly: GCA_907164795.1. Classification (NCBI taxonomy): domain Eukaryota; kingdom Metazoa; phylum Arthropoda; class Insecta; order Lepidoptera; family Sphingidae; genus Hemaris; species Hemaris fuciformis. The sequence goes on along the minus strand of OU015431.1, from coordinate 16,772,989 downwards.
GCTATGATTTTAAGTCATATGACACGAGAGCAAACGAAACATGCTATAATATAGCATATGCCAGTATTAAAATTTATAAAAATATATATCTCGAAAAACAATGCTTGAGCTACAAATAAGGCGATATATTCATATTTTTAAATCTATATTTATTTTTAGTTAATTAATACAGAATGCTGAGCAAACTAATCAAACATCATAGTCTTTGTAAATGTGACGTATGATGATTTTAGGTAGCCTAAAGTACTAATTGATGGACTTAAATCTCTTTTTGAGCGCAATTTGGCTGAAATGTTCAACATGAAGAATAAAATATTATATTAATATTTTTAAATCCATGCATTCATTTTAAGTGGAAGAGTTAATGCTATAATCAATATATTAATTACAGTACAACATGCAAGACGTTACATCATGTGATATCAACCACATTAAACTCAAAATTATTCCACAGTTTTTGAGGTTTGAAGTATTCCAGAACATAATAATATTATAGATTATTTTTATGGGTAATTTACCCATAGGACCAAAAAATCTTAAAGTTCACTTTCACTTCGTTTTTACCGTTTGGGATCTATGTTGTGGTTTACTTTAAAATCTGACATCTTAAAGAAAATCTTTAAAAAATCTCAAAGTAAGCAACAAATATTTCTTCGTATTTCATAATAATGTAACATATAACCACAGACGAAATGAACCGAGCTTTCCCTATCACAAACGAACATTAACACAAGCACCACAATAATTCTTTACGCTCTGTGTCTGGAATTTGGTGCAGGATAAATTTTATTCAATAAGTATATGCTGATATTGTTTAATTGCAGTTTTATTGAAATTTCATATTGATAATAAGCATAAGTACTGTATCGGTGCCTAACATTTCTTACATCCAGTCACATTTGACACAGAGGTAAGTTAACTTCTCTTTACATTATTTGACTAACCGATTTTTGCATGGCATTGTAATAAAATAAATACGGACGGATAACTTCAGAATACAATACTAGTATTATTAGAAAGGGACAAGTGCATAAAGTTTTATACTGAATATCAAACTGCAAGAGTCAACTAACGGATGTATTGTGCATAAAAAGCGGTAAAAATCCTGATGATATAAGAACATATTATTTAGTAAATAATGTCATCTTATTGGAATTCCAATAATATAATACACTAGCTGTGCCCGCATGTCCCTCTGCGAAACTTGAAACTTTAGAATGATTATTTTCCCCTTTTTGCGACATTTTTCATTGATAGATTGGCGTTGTAGTTTTTTACGATTGGAATACACTTGTGTTGCTGGGTTATTTTATTTTAGAATGCGTAAGGAATGAAGCAACGTTGCCAAATAAAGCAAATACAGACTTCACATAGATATTTATATAATTTGGTATAACTAATACTTGACATGAGTAACGTAAGGCAGCAAGGACTACGTAGCGTTACAGTCCGCCTAAAAATTATTTATAACTTTTATTAACCGCACAATTATTTACAATTTTGTTACATAAAACATGTCTTGTCAGTTGTGTAACATAATATGATATTCATTATAATTTTTTTAATCTTTTATTATAGTTATAAACTATAATTAATAAATAATATTTAAAAAATCAAACTTACATGTTCCTATTATTCCAAAAACATGATTGCTTGAGATCTGCGCAATGTTGAGAAAAAAGTGTGTGTTTATATATTGATATTTCATTATGTAGATAATCATGCATCAGATTATATTTTATTAGTGACAATAGTATTATTTTTTTATTTGGTGTGTAAATGTCAAGATATTTTAATAATATATTTATTGGTCGGGAATAGAACGGGCGTTCCGTCGCAGGGACACGAGCCGCCGGCGTCCGATCATTACCCCACCCCACCAACATTCGGGGCGTGAAGCGTGCTTAGTAGGAGGTGCTTCAAAGATTGACGATCTTTGTCCTACCAGCCCGACTGACTTCAGCATAATGTTAGTACGCACGCGTTGCAATCGGGGGTTGAGAGGTGCAGGGAGGGGTTTGTTACCGCCCCTCTACAAATCGCACAGGACAGAAAGCAGGACGTTTTAAAAATATATTTTTTAATTTCATAAATGTTTTAATTTTCTTATAAAATTAGAAAAAATATGTACATAAACAATTTGGCATAACGTAGTTCATAGTAACGGTTGGCGGGAAATTACGACTTACAATGAACTTCATATTTGGAGTAGGAAAATATGACCTTATTTCCCTCATTATTTTTCTAACCGTTTCTGTTTTATTTTAATATTCTTGCTGTAAAGATCTTAAACAAAGTTTTATATTTAAGGATCTCCTTATCTTCCTATGTATTTTATTACTATTTATATACTACATATACTTATGTATATATATATACATAGTATGGATACATATATACTATATAAATAGTATAAATATATATAAATCACAGATTAAATGTAACACATAAAATGTAAATAATTGAGCTATAAAATATAAAACTGACTGCATTCCAAGTCCGTCCCAGGTATAAACTATGATTCCCAAATAGCCTTCAGCCTTCAGTAGAGGAGGAAGTTCGTTCGTAGTTTACTGCGAGCTGTGCACCTGAAAGCACTTGTGAGAAAAAATTAAATACGTTATTTCAAGATGTTGAGCAGAAAACTATTATGTTGTTGTGTTACAAAGCAACCAGAGACAGCATCTACAACAACTGATTATGACGAAATTATGTCGCAGAACATATTAGAAATGGATCAACCCAAACCATTAATTCCCAGGCGAACCCAACACGCTGACATAAAAACCCCACCAATTGCTGAATGCGAAGTGGATGACAGCACAATATGCAAAATAACGCCCGAGAAAATAAATCTGAATGAGGGAGAAGACATGGCATCCGACGAGAAAGTAAGTCCACCATTCAATATCATCTACTATTTCTTTTCCACCCATAAATCTTAATAAAGTTCAAAGTGTTGTTCTTAACATACATACATCACGTCTGTGTTTCCCGAAGGCGTAGACAGTGGTTTATTTTTGCACCCCCATTCCACTAATTGTATTTTTTTGTCCTACGTAATTTTCGGGCACAAAACCAGATCGTGCTGCTACTGTAAATTTACTAAAGGAAAATACCTAATAACACTTTGCCCGACTTGGAAATTGAACCCAGGTTGATCGCAAAGCACATACTTGTACCGCCATTAAAGTTGAGATTTTATTTTTACAGAAGCGTGAGGAGCAAGATGTCAAACAAGCTGATGATGGCGAGAAAGGAGTCCACGGGGAAGAGTACGAGGTTGGCGGGGCAGGCGTTTTCTCCGTATTTTAGATTATAATTCATAGTTCTAAATTCTCGTGATATGTGTTAAAACACATATTTAAGAAAATTATATTTCAAAAAAATATTTAATTGAATTAAAGCATAGTAGCATGTCGTTGTTTTATTTATCCCCCTCCCCCCCCCCCCATCACCTATATATAAACACCCCAAATAACACTACACACCAATTTCACATTACGTAATAGTAATTATAAATTATTCCAAAGTAGATATATTCTTTCATACACACAATCACATACACATAACAAATACATAAAACTACTACATAACTAAATACATACTTCATAGACGCCTAATTCATAAAAGTATATGCATATGAAGTTAACATATAACCCAAACCGTCACTATTACATGATGAGCTTAATCTCTCTCATTAGTTCTCGCTTCATAGTATTTCATAGCACTGCATTGTTAAAGCCCACAAACACAAAGATAAACAATTAGGCAGTAAAACCCTTTGTTGTTCAATTTAAAAACAAGCGTATATTATATCGTAATTCCTAGCTTTCGTTTACGTGATAGTTGGACTACCGCGAAGTGTTTAGTACCAAAGAAAAAATAACTCTTCGAGTTTTTGTGCTTAAGTTTTTAACCAAAATGGCTTTTCTTTTTGTTTAAAGATGAATGATTAATTAAAGTAAATAAAGTATCAAAGTGTTTTTTTCCTTTCTTCAATTACCAAACATAGAACGCAAAGTAATGAAAGCTTACATTGTCTAAGATTATTAAAGAGTGTCACGTTTGTAAATTAGCGCAATAGGCCGCTGCAATGTGTTGATTTGGTGAGAAATTGTTGCAGTCGGTTATTGATCATACCGCCTTCTAATTAGACCGTAGAATAAATAAACATTATGCCGTACAAGAAAAAAAAAGCAAGTACAAAGATGTGCAAACTATAACTTATCTATACAAATAAATAAAATTGGAGTGTCTGTTTGTAATATTGAAATAACCGCTTTTTAATAAATGCATATGGATGTATACACGGTACCTACATATGTATATACCAAAATAACGATTTTTACAATTTTTGTCTGTCTGTCTGTTTGTTCCGGCTAATCTCTGAAACGGGTGGACCGATTTTGACGGAACTTTTATTGGCAGGTAGCTGATGTAAAAAGGTTTAAGTAAATACTTAAACGGGGAAATCCTGCAGCCCGCGATAACTGATGTAGGTAAAAATTTAGGAAGTTTTTATTAATTTTTGCTTACACACGTTGGGGGCCCCCGTGGCCCGGGGATATAATTGATATACGTCCCTGTGTAGTTGTTAATAGTAAACATTTTTATTATGTGCTTAAAAGTGGTTTCCTGATGCAAGTTTTAAGAATATGTGCTTCATCAATAAAATTATAACTAAGAGCATTCGGTATTAGGTTAACCTTAAAATTGAAACATTTTCTTATTATTATTAAGCATTAATCCTACTGGCCCCAACAGATTTCAAGTAAAAATTAAAAACTTGATGAAATTGAGAAGCGATCTTAAGAGATTTGGTAATAATCTTCGGGAAAATCAGAAATCGTCTATAATAGTTTTAGCATATGATGACAGTCCCCTGGTGCAGCTGGACATAATCTTGTGAAACGAGAGGCCGTCTGGGTGTTTGTAAGACAGAAAAGTCTCTCGTAGTTTCTGATACTCACGACAAGACTCATAGCTTAGTGTGGGATCAGAGCTCTGTATGTGACCGTTTCTTATAATTATTTCACTTATTTACATATATACTTAACTGATTGAGAATAAAAATATCCCAACATTTCGCTTTTAATAAGGACTGGCTATCCAAGGTTGCAGATTCGAATTCCATGGGTTCCAATATTTGCATAGCCTCTGGTTATTTGTGCGGGTCCGGAAGATTATACGATTGAAATTTCCGCCCGTAAACACACCTAAAGTAAATAAATCGCAGTAGGACCAAAAAAAAAATGCAACATAAATCAGTAGTTTGGGCATCGACGAATCTATTAGTGTCCACCACTCGTCACACCATTCGGCTTCCCCAAACTCGTGTTTTCCCTGCCCCATTGACTCGGAGCCAATTAAATAACCAGATCGTTTTTAAAATACGTGTACGTGTTTTTTGACATATGTTAAAATGCGTTAGACTGACTAGTGGTTTTGCGGCATAAGTATATTATGCCTTGCGGTCAAAAGGCCTCGAGAGCCATTCCCGGGGGGGCAAAGAGGTTCTTTGGTTTTTATATTAGGAAATTCCCAGTGACAACCCCTCGTATGGAACTGTGCCCGCAATGATAGGCTCGTCAACGTGTGACTAAAAACATTTGGCGAAACAAAGTCTCGAGGCTAGACCGCGTGGTCGAGACAAAGTCTCAGCGTTCGTAGGTTTCCAGGTATGCCGCTGTCTTTTTGAAGCCTCGTGTGTACCTACTTGCAATGACTTAACGTGTAGGTACTGTAAGAAGCAAATAAGAGTTTAAGTTAAATTCCCGTGAATAATTAATAAATAGGTAAAGTCAAGATAAAGTTTATAATGATAATTGCGATCTAGTAATCCCGCTCACGGAATCTTACTTGAGAACGCTTTTTGTATATTAGGATTACAAAGTCTAGGTATATTTGGCACTTGAATATGGTGATGAGTATGAAACTGGCCTAGTACAATATCAACTACAATTTTTTAAATTAAATTATAATTATGCAATCTGTTTTTCAAAAATTACAAAATTGCTGATACTGAATTTGACACAGCCGCATGCCATGATAAATTTAACATCATTTTATTACAACGGACAATAACTTTTTGCTGCGCTGTTAAATGCTGCTGTCAGCATAGTTTTTGAACATTACATAGTTTTCAAATAATTTTATTAGTGAAAGTACATACTCAATAACATTATTTGTTTAAATTAATTTTTGGATCGAAGTACTTATTTTGGGTATTTTTATAAACGGCGAACAATAGAGATTGCTCTGTATTAAAACGCAGCTCTCATAAGTCTCAAGAACAGTATTATTTTCATGCATTTTTTGTGCAATTCATTTTTTATTAGATGCTTAATACGTAGATAATGAAATGTTGTAAGAGATAAAAAAGTTAAAATATAAGTGTTATGTTTCTCAGAGAAATATTCGACCACAGGTGGCTGAGAGCTTGACTCCGACGCTACACTCGTTTTTATGACTACAGTTAGTTCTAGTAAAGTCATAAATTCATACACACACTCACTCATACAAATTTACATATGTATATATGTGGGTTATTGGTTAAGTCGACCTACATCCGTTAAGGGCGTGTAGTTTACATCGTTTCTGACTGATTTGACTATTAGACACTCTATCCTAAATCTAACCGTTTTCGAGATATTTGAATTTAATTGTTTTTTCCAAAAAACTCCCGATTTTCGGCTATCAGCTTAGATATTTTGAAATGTGTAAGTCTTATTATTACTATTATTTGTTTTTTTTATGTAGTTATAGATAGATAGACACTTTATTGCACACCATTTAAGCGAAGAAAAAACAATACAATAAACAATTTACAATACAGTGGACAATTGGCGGTCTTATCGCTCAAAGCGATCTCTTCCAGACAACCAGGCTTGATATATAAATTTTGTTATTGTTATATAAATAGATATAGTTTTACCGGAAGGAATTGATGAAGGAAATTTATAAGGATCAAGAAATAATAAAACTATCTAGTATCATATTCTCTGGCGGAGATACAGAAAGGAAATATACGATTCGGCTTCCAAGTTCTATGCACCAGGCACCATGGATGATCAGAGCAATTTATTCAGTAAAAATGGCATAACTTGGTAATCAATTGAAAATTACTAATAAAAAGTCGCACTGTTAGACATCGGCATGTTCATCGTTATATGCTATGTTAAGGCTTGGATATTATATATATTGATATTCGCAAGGTGGCTGGCAGCGTTTGGATGAGGAGGGCTGAAGATCGAGCCCAGTGGCGTACCATAGGAAAGGCCTATGTCCAGCAGTGGACGTAAGAAAGGCTGCTGATGATGATGATGATGATGAAGGCTTGGATGCAATGTATTTTAGCGGTGACAGCACTTTAATTAACCTGTCGACAAAACTATCTCAAAAATAACTTCACAGAATTTTTATGAGCATTTATGGTAATTGGTTGATGAAATAGCTGTCTTGTCTCTATTTCATTATGATACAGGCCAGGAAACAAAAATAATAATACATAGTTAAAAGCTTAACTAAAGAAAATCTACCAATTCATATTCCCTCGAAGGAATATCTGTGTGGTTCACTTTACGAGAAAGACATGGAGGACTTTATTTCTATCAAAGGCAACGTCTAGCATTTCTTCAATCCGAATCCGACTTGCACGTGGCCGGTTTTTTCGGTGTCTATATAAGCGGACGTAGGATCTGAAAGTAGACAATAACCTCTTGACTTTAAGTATTTTAAAAAAACAGTACTTCATTTATTTTTATTTGAATTGTCGAACAAACTGAAGGCGGCCGCACTATGCGAACGCGACGAAACATGGATGAATGAAGCATTTTCTTTACAAAGCTCTTATGTGGATGTCCTAGTTTTTTTGTTTCTTACTGTGTTCTTATTGTTCTAGGAGTGTATGCAGTGAATGATAGCCAATGCCAGCTCTAGTGCATTTTCTATGTTTTCTAATCCCTGCTGATAGTATATTAGAATGGTTATAAATGTATGGTGCAAGTGTTTTTTTTAATGACACGATGAAGTACTAAAAAGCAATTTTGCATCATGGTAAAAATGGAGTGCCGACTGGTGAAAAAGAAAACAAAGACCAATAGCCACATTTATTTGCTAAAGCATTATTCGATAAAACAATTATTATAACTTCAAAACTTTTGTAACCATTTTCAGCAGTAGGTATGCGTAATTTTGAAAAGGGTTTTTCCACAGGTACAATAATTAGTATTTTAGTCTCTTTTATTTCTTAACCGTGAAAGGTTAATCTACGGTAAAATTTGAATGAAAAAACTAATTGAAGTGATAAGGCGTTTGAAAGTAACAAAAATCATTGAAGATGTTTTATTTTATTTCACTAAAATAAAGCTACCATTTAAATGCATTTTTTTCTTAATATTTCTTGTCTGGGCTTTTTGAGACGAGAAAGTTTCTCTTGCTTTTTGATACCCACGGAACAACACTTTTTTTTAGAGGGGTGAGAATTATTTCAGTTTTGATTAAGATTGTTTATTTATTACAAAATTTAAATGAAGTTCCCTGGCATAAAATAACCCGTGTAAACAAGAAATCTCTGTTACCAATTTGGAGTCGGGTAAAGACTGACACAAAAAAAAACAGTTTTTAAATTCTTTGTATTTTCATTTCCCTTACCTAAAAACGTGCCTCTAAAAAACATACATGTATGTACATATGGGTCTCCCTTTACACGTGCCACGATATATGCATAAGTACATAATATAATATTTCACTCGTTTCCAAACAGCGACGACAATGCGGCGGCTATCTTACAAAAAAAGGAACGCAATCCATTTATCGAAACATTGTCCTTTGACAATGACAATTTGAAACAATAATTCTATTATTATTACAAGAGAATAGTTTTTATTAGCAACAATTAACCCCTGCTGCTGGTAACCTGATATCATGGTTGCTACAACTTTCATTATAAAAACCTTTCTGTGAGGGATGTATCCATAAGGCTATCTCGATTTTCTAAAAAAAAAATACCCTACAATCACATACATAGTTCTGACCCCACTAGGATACAAGTCCCCTGCGTGGGTATCAGAAACTATGAGAGACTTTTAGGTCAAACAAACACCCAGACCCGAAACAAATATTTGTGGATCACACGAACATTTGTCTCGGTGCGGGGTCGAACCCGCGGCCTCGCAAGCAACTTCGCAAGCTGGTATCCAACCAATTGTGCCACGGGGCTGTCATTGTCATTTCAATTTAATTTTCTAATTTCTTTCTAAAATCACTAATGTGTTGGTAATCACAAACTGACCAAGAATGGTTGAACCAATTAATCAATAAACGCATTCTTTTTTAAATATTCAAAAGTTATAGTCCTGAAGAGAACATACATAACCTCACGCCTGTATTCCCCAAAGGGGTAGGCAGAGATGCATTTCTACACCCACATTTCGCCAGGTATGTATCAGTCCCACGTAATAGGGGGCGAGCCTATTGCCGTTTATCGGGCACATTTCCAGACTCCGTGCTGCTACTGAGAATTTCCTAATGCAAAAACTCAATAACACTTTGCCCGACCCGGGAATCGAACCCAAGACCTCTTGATCGCACGGCACATACTTGTACCGCGAGACCACGAGGCAATCCTGAAGATAAATATTTAAAAAAATGTGTTTGTATACTCGTGATAGAGTCAAAATGACAATCTTTAAGTTACATTTTATTTTATTGTTTGAAACAATGCATGAATCAAGCTTTAAAATAACAAAGTGACAAAAAACGTTGTTGTTACAATTTCTTATAAACAGACCAATCTTTAAGTTATATTATTAACACTAAATATATATTATTACAAAAAAATCATCTCCAAAACGCCAATACTTTGGCTGACGCGTGGAATGGCAACCACGTTCTATCGATCGCACACGTTTTTACCACGGCACCAACGAAACTCTTTAAAACTGCAGATTTAAAAATCCTTAAATCTAACCTTTTCCGCAGAAATGTGTTCAAAATAATCATACGTATTGTTAGCATATACTACTCTTGCACATATGTACATATAAGCCGCTGCAGAGTTTCGGACTGTCAATCTCTAGTTCATTATAAGATCATGCGTCATCACTAAATTGTGTTTCGGCCAGTATAACTAGCCAATTTACAAGGGCAATTTAATCCTACTCAGCACTGACAAGTGGTTCTACTTTTGGTTGGTTATAATTACACACATCGCATAGGTAGTCAAATTATACCAAAGCGTAAATGTTTTAAACATTTTATTATACAATTATTTACAGAAGTACTTATATTAGATGATACAGAACTACTGGCGTAGTTAACGGATTTAAGCAGTAGTGCCAATCTTTTTATAGTAAATCATAATGTAAACATCTATTTGACAACATTGTTACATCTATTGGTAACTAAGCTTTAGGGCGAAGAGTGACCTGCTATACCTTATTGTTATCGTAAAGGCTGAACGTTTAATATAAGATAGCAGTGATGGCCTCGAGGTTTAGGTTTAATCTCGGCGGTCGCAGGTTCAAATCCCAGACACACACATCTGACTTTTCGAAGTTATGTGTGTATTCACAATTATCACTTGCTTTAACGGTGAAGGAAAACATCGTGATAAAACCTGCACACCTAAAAGTTCTTAGGAATTTCTTAGGTGTGTAGTCCGCCAACCCGCACTAGGCCAGCGTGATGGACTAAGGCCTAAACCCTCTCAGTTGTAGAGGAGACCCGTGCCCAGCACTGGGGCGTATATGGGCTGATGATGATGATGATGATAGGGTAGCAGGTCCCATAACTAGGTAGACCAAAGCAAGTAATAAAATATTGTGTATTAATCGAAATATTCTCTTTTGCACTGTTGCGGCTATTTACTTAAACATACTTAGAATACCCTCACTGATTTTTCTCAGAAAATTTGATTTCCTGAAATTGAAGTCTAGTTAATACCTGTCATGTCATCAAACCAGGAGATAAAAAAATAAAGTAAAACTACCTCTTCGTAGTTTCACGTTACCATATTGATAAGCTCCATAGTAAGAGCAGCCAGTGTGCTGAGATTTGAAAAACGTCCATGAAAATCTACATCCTCGCGTATACTGTCGGTAGATGAAAAAGTTGTCTGTTACGGAACACTCAAATTTGAAATTAAATCATGCTTGTACAATTTACAATCCATAAAAACTAATTTTTCTATATTTAAAGCGAGGCTTAAAATATAGAAATATAGAAAAATCTGAAACTGATAGGTGGCGATTGCGTCATGCCGTTTTCTTTCACGGCATAGACTATAGATTGTTGATAAGGCACGCCAATAAAAATGTAAAAAGAAATAAAAAATCCTCCGTGGGACGTGGGCAAGCTTACGTATTGCCCTTTTTTAATACCCATTTCTATACTCGAGCGTTTCTCTGTAAACTCGTTCTAAGAAAATTGTCTAGACAATTTTTTTGGTCATAATCTCTGTCTTAAGGTCTATTTATAAATATACGGCAGATTAACCATAAACATTCCCATTACTTTAGAAAATATTAAGCATTTTCTTAAAAAGGTATATAGGGGCTGTTGACAGAGTCAGGGAATTGTTAACTTAAATAAAAAATACAACTTTTGTACCAAAATTAAACGTTTTTTTATTAAAGCTATTAGAAGTATAGCTTCAAAAAAAAAGATACTATCTCGACTAATTTAGTCAGAAGTAACTGCTTTAGTGACATGTCACTGGCATGGCATGGCATGCCATTAGACTGATTTTAAGGACAATAAAAAAACCTTTTTAATAAAATAAAGTTTATTTCAATGGGTTTTATGGGTTTTTTAATGGGTACCAATTTTGGGATTGGACGTGTACAGTTCTTTAATCTAGCAAAAGTTTAAAAGTGTCTCAATGATTTGTAGTAAATGTGTAAGACAAATTTCTTTACTAAGTAAACATATTATATTTGAATAATATTGTCGTGTAATATAAGTTCATCATATTTTTTTTGTACTTATTATTTGGAAGAGAAACATAATTATTTTACAAAGAAAATGGCATGATCGTAACACTCTGAAGTAATATATAAAAATTAAGAGAATGAACCACCTACACCACTATTGACAGTTTGAATTTATTGAGAGTTTGATTACCGTGTGTAACGTTAAATTTTATTTTAAACACTTATTTTTGGCAAAACTAAAGCTGCGATTTAATTAAAGCTAGACTAGCCGTTGAAAGGGGATGTTATGCAAAATAATAATATATGAGCAAGGCATTAAATTTTCTACTACTTTGTGGAATACATACATACTTATTATGTGAAAATCAGTAAATTTAAAAAGTAGAAAATATTCGATGATTTATGTACCAAATAATTAAATTTCTATTTAATTATTATTCCACATAATTTATTTGAAATAGCTTTTTTTATAAAATGTAAAAAGTAACTGTCTTGATAAATCAAATAATGGAAGGAAAATGTACATTTTCCGCTCCTTTCGTACTAAATTGAATAAAGAAGATATTTCTTAAAGTTATCTTGGTTAAGCTTACGGACGTAACAAGGTGCTGATTGGTGAGATAAATTTAATTCACAATTGATAAAAACAACCTTTGATTTCCATCGCTCGATTCCGAAAGTAGGGCAAATATCAAAGATCAAATTTATACATACTAAAGGTTCAAGATAATCAAGGTTTGGAAAACATTATTATCAATATGCATAGTAGTGGTAAACGTATTAAGTTGTATGTATATACCTAGTCCTGCCATAAGTTCTGTTACAAATGCGAATGCATTTTTTTAAATGAAGTAATGCAGTATTATTAAAATTTATAGCTATATATTTATTAAAGTCTCAACAAAAAAAATTAAAAATCTATTCGAAATGGCCACCTTTGGCTTTTATACAGGTCTTTAATCTGTTTGGCCTCGAATCTATGGATTTACGCACAGTTTTCAAGGAAAATTTCGCCACTGCTTGCTCCCAGTGGCGGTACTGCCATAGAAGCCCAAAAACGTGACACGTTAATTGTGCAATGTTTAATTTATAATTATAATTTATTGTGGGGTCAGAATATTCTAATTAATATGTTAAATTTCTTTTGTTAAATAAAGATTTAATGCTTAAAGATTATAATATATTATTCGGAATTTTGTAAGGCAAGCTGGGTTTTTGGGTTTCTATGAAAGTACCGCCACTGCTTGCTCCATAGATTTTTTAAGAGACTCAAGGTCGCCGTGTCGCTTAGAGTAGGCCATGTCCTCTCAAAGTAACCATAATTTGAAGTCTAAAGGGTCTGGTATGAGGTCAGGCCGGTCTTCAGCTCTTATAAAGTCCGGAACGTTGGTTTCAAGCCAGGCTTGGGTAGTTCATGCCTTGTGACCAGGTGCAGAGTCCTGCTGGGAAGTCCACGGTATATTTTTAAAAGTGTATTGCTGATAGTTTCACAACATGATCCAAGACTGTATCTTGATACACTTTGGCGGAAGTTTTCACTCCTTTTTCACAAAAATGCAGTTTTATGACTCGTTGATAAGACATGCCCCCCAAACCATCACTTTTGCAGTATAATGACCACGTTGTACCCTTACAACCACTTGAGTAGCTTCTTTAGAACTGTAAGCGTACACTTCATCATTTTGCTTATTGTAGTGTTCTTCAATTGTGAAAATTTTCCATCGCTAAAGAGGATATTTCTGTGCCTTTCACCTGTGTATCGCGACAGAAGGCGTTTTGATCTATCCACTATCTTTAATTGTAAAGATTGATTTAGGGCATGTCATGTATATCGACGATACGCGCCGAGCTTCAGGTCTTGTTTTATAATACGCAACAGAGTCCTAGCGGGAATCTTCATTTCTTCTTCAGGGATAAGATTTTTTGCTTCGTAATGGGGTTTCGACGAATTCTAGCTTAAACAGCATTAGCCTTTGTAGTTCTAACAGCATGCGGCCGCCCCAATCTTTTCTGGTCTTCAATAGACGAAGTGTTGTTGTATCTGGTAATACGAGTAGTACGATATACGAACATACCAGTGGCGGTTCTTCCATAGAATCCCAAAAGTATTTTAATCAATTGTGCAATGTCTCATCATCATCAGCCCTAATACGTCCCATTGTTGGGCACGGGCCTCCTCTACAACTGAGAGGGTTTAGACCTTAGTCCACCACGCTGGCCTAGTGCGGGTTGGCGGACTACACACCTAAGAAATTCCTAAGAGCTTTTTAGGTGTGCAGGTTTTATCACGATGTTTTCCTTCACCGTTAAAGCAAGTGATAATTCATTGTGAATACACACATAACTTCGAAAAGTCAGAGGTGTGTGCCTGGGGTAGTCGAAATTCTCGACCGCTCGCCTAAACCTCGAGGCAATGCCTAGTTTATATCATTTATATTTCAAATTGCTTGTGTTAAATAAATATTTAAATATTATTATTCGGAATTTTGAAAGACAAACTGGGCTTCTATGGAAGTACCGCCACTGGAACATACGGCTGATACCAAGCTTTTGAGTGTCTGGAATATGACCGACGGCTCCATACCCCCTTTGTGCAAGGCGATCACAGCAACCTATTTTCTTTAACACTCCATTCCATATTGTAATTTGAATAATGAATGAATAATGAACACGAAAAAATATGTGAAATGGCACAAAATCGAAAAAAGTTTTTAAAATAATAGATATATAATAATATACGTATTCCACATTCAAAATATTATGAAAAAGTTGAAAAAATATTTTTTTATATAAAATTATTTATGGCCAGACTGGTTATTGTACACGTACAAAATATATTATGTAGGTAGTTAACTGTAATATAACTTATATAGTGACTGATACGTCTAACCGTTAATCACCATGCGATACTATTCGCACCGCAATTGAGTATATTATACAACAAAAATATATCGTCACTTCCCTTGAGCACATTGAAAAATTTAAATTTGAACCGGTCAAAGCTGCTCGGATACTTGCAGAACTAAGGCACTCATTTTTTTTTAACAAAATATCGCCTTTGCAGTTTTCCGAGAAAGCAAAATATTCGCCAGGCATAATCGAGTCCGGGGTACTTTGATATGTACATTGCACATCAAGGTACAGGCGAAGGGCGGAGTTTCACGTCAGTTTTAATATGACAAACAATACCAAAATAAGAGCACTTGTCATCGCTTAATAAGTAAGTTGGCCTGTTGCCGTCCACTTCCGAATCTAGGATCCCTAAGTAAGCGCAAATCATTTCTGCTTTAAACGGGTTTAATCGGGCAGTCCATGACCATTTGTTTAAGTGTGATTAAATTACTATATAGTACGACCGATGCTCAAGTCTTATACAACGAATTGGATCTATTTGCCTACCAACGATATGCGTTATAGATACAAATTTTTTTGGACATTACTTGCTTTTGTAGCCAAACAGTTACAATAGGTTTATCTTTATTGTTATTTTTTAATTTGTTTTATGTGGCATTTATTGTATTGTTAATTCTTTTTGTTTATTAACACCATGACCACCCTTTTAATATTGACTACTGTTTTCTGCGTCGTCTGGAAGGGATCGCTAATAGCGATAAGACCGCCCTTCGTGAAACACATTTTAGATGTAACAATTTAGTTTTAATACATCTTTATTCTGTTCAAGTGGTGTACAATAAATAAATAACGTAAACTTCTTCAACTAACTTTTCGCTTTTGTTTGGGTCGCACCACAGTTGACATTGGGGGCCAATGCGTTTCCTTTGGCGCGACCATTAAAAAAAAACCTAAAGAGTATAACGCGCAAGGGTAGCTTGATAACTTTGTGCTGCTAATCGATAGTGTCAACCATGGTGCGAACGTTTCATCTCAAGTTCATCAAATCATTTACTAGCTACTTTATAAAGATTAATTCCCTCTTTGTAAAATAACGTTGACATTTTACAAAGAGGGAATTTATCTTTATAAAGTAGCTAGTAAATGATTTTCTTAGCTTTTGTGGAGGGTCTGGCCAAAGTCGCAGTACCTATTTCGCAGGGCGCAGTCTGCTTCTAAGAGGTCTATCAGAAAGTCTTTTTGGGAGGCTAAGGTCCAGTTGTAGTTGACATTTTGTGGCTTAATGAGGATGACGACTTGCTTTTTCGGTTTTCATTTGATAATCGCTTATTGTGTTCGAGGAGCGTAAAAGAGTAAACTTTTATAAACAAACTAGCTGACCCGGCAAACGTTGTTTTGCCATATACATTATTTCTAGGAAATATTTTTTTAGTTAGCCACCCATAAAGTAAATTTCTAAAAAAATATGAAATTCGTTTGGCATTGGCAGCAAAAAGCCCACTTTGCGATAAACTTGGCCTTTTATTTTGATTTTTAGTTACTTATAGCTACTACTTTAGTTTTTGAGCTTCTCTGGTATTGGTGTCACTTTTGAAGCGTTGAGAAAAAAGTTGAAAATTAAAATGGCCAGTAAAAAATAGGGGCTAATTGTAGAGGGTTGGAAATTTAGGGTTGTATGTATTTTTGTATGCTGTATCATAAAAAAATAAAAACAATAAATTTTGTCAAAAAAATTAAAAAATAATATTTAGGGGTGGACCACCCTTAACATTTAGGGGGATGAAAAATATATGTTGTTCGATTCTCAGACCCACTGAATATGCATATAAAATTTCATAAAAATCGGTCAAGCCGTTTCGGAGGAGATAAATTTCGAACACCGTGACACGAGAATTTTATATATAAGATAAATCTCAAATTTTCATACGACATGCATAATTTCCTCAAATAACAAACCTATAGAAATTGTAAACAACAAACAACTTGTTACACACATCAAGTTCATACATTTTTATTTTGCAATGTCTTCTTTCTATGTTGTACCACTTTCACGCTGCGTGGACGGTGTTCGAATTATCTAATGATCTTATAATTTGTTGTCGTACTAACTACAACGTACGCTCTTACAAAAAAACGTATTCGATCGTACTTCAATAGAACAAAAATTCTAGTCTGGAAATTCAACTAAAATTGTAATTAATTCTAGAAAGGTAGATTTAACAAGTGAATGTTCACATCACACTTTGGGATTGTAAACTTTGGTCGGTTGAGCGTGACAGTATGCTCAATAGTATAACGTCTGGATTTATAAAAACCTAATAAGAACCTTCTCCCGATAATAGCAAACACAATAAAAAAAGAATTAGCGAAATCGGTCCAGTCGTTCACGCGTATTGCCGTGACCAAGGAAAATAGGGATTCATTATTCATAGATTTATATGATCATAAAAGCCTGTCGCGAGGTTTTTAATTACGTATCAGTATTTAATTAAATTGAAATTGAAAATGTAATAAACTTAGCAGATCAATTTACATAAGTAAATACTGATAGGTAATTAAAACTCGCGATAAGCTTTTATGATCATATAAATTGTATATAATGAGGTATAAGTTGATAGTTTTTTTTTAAGTTTTCACATCGTAATTATTATTCAAAACACATTGAAATTTGAAAACCAAGTAAAATATTCATTACACATTCAACAAAACTATAAAGGCTATAATCAACTGTGAAGGTTTCATCAATTTGATGACTTCAATAAGGCCAATTATATTTGATATTTAGTTTTATCTTGGCGTAACCGATCCTAACTATATTAAGTCGGATTAGCTTTTTTTTACGTGCACTAATGCTAATTTCGAATTAGTTTTATAGAAATAACTTCCTTGATATTTTATTTTTAAAATACAAGTAAATACTTAAATTGACTTTTCAATCTTACTGCATGTTCTTTCAATTGGTTTTATTTCCGGTCGGGCTAAGTGTTACCGGGTTTTACTATTAGAAAATTCTGAAGCAGTACGGAATCAGTAAATGCGCGTATTAAGCCCCCGTGGCGCAGTTGACAAGACACCAGCTTGCGAAACATGAGGCCGCGGGTTCGATCCCCGCACTAGACAAAGGTTTGTGTGATCCACAAGTACTTGTTTCGGGTCTCTTCGGGTTTGTGAGACCGAAAAGTCGCACGTAGTTTCACGGGGCTGTCAACTGTGGCGATAACATTAATATGAACAGGAACGAATATTTTAGCGTTCTAGATCCTTTGTCCTACGTAATTTCCTTTGAAGTCACGTTTGAAACTAGTATAGTATAGTATAGTAGTAGTGCGTCTTGCTTTGTTTTTATAAATTTTAAAGACTTTCAAGATGATTTTGTTGCCTTTGTTGTAATTCACTAAATGGCGTTGGATTAAATTGTTTATTTTTTGAGAGCGGCAATGGGACTTAGGGAAATCATTGTTCCTTTAATTAACATTAATAAATTTGTATTCACAATAATCATATATAATACGTCTTATCTTCCAAGCAAATACTTTATCAGGTGTTAAATTATCTTTGTATAGATCCTACTTTACTTTCAGCATTGGATTTAGGACTTTTAGCCACCTAAATAACATACCTACCTATGTATTGTCCTATAGGTACGGGATATCGTTACGTCCGCAACCTTTATCATGTTAAACGTTACGCATATCTTGAACCGAACTCGTTGGAAAACATACACACACAAAAACTCTGCTACAAACATTCCGCTTGCACCCATTCAATCTCGATGTTTGCAACACATAACGTTGATAACTAAATCCATTCTACTTTCAGGAATATTTTTCTGTGTTATGTCGTGATGCATTATGGTCAGTCTATTTTCGTGTCGCATTGTACCTATTGGCTTTAGTACTTAATCCTCTTATATAAATTAAAATCGGCATTTGCATTCGTTTGTTTTTGTATTATCTTGTGTTTACTTCAATGCTATACACACATATCATCATCATCATCATAAGCCTATGAGCTTTCCACTTCAGTATATTCTACAACTGAGAGGCGTCTAAAAGTGGTAATCGGGGCCTATGGGAATTCTATCGGGTCGTGGTGGTGCGCCCTCACTGTAAGCGATTATAAAAGCTGAAAGTCGTAAACAAAGTGGATGCACCATTTTTGTCTTAATATACATATAATTTAGACAATTTCCGCTGCATAATGTATATCAAAATTCAACATCCTAATCGTTTCAATAATTGCATGGCACGCGATATATCCTTTCCACTTCCCTCTCTGCACTACCGAAGCAACGCAATGTAATTATTGTATGCCCCGACGCCAATAAAATTAGTGCATCGGTTGTTCTGGAACGTTGTGTGTGGTCGCCACGCTGAGCGCCATCTTGCGACGCGTAGTCGCGCTGTGTGAAATTAGTCTCGACTTAAAAATGAAGAACTTTTTGCAATGAATACCTCATACTCTATAGAATTGTAGGTGACTTATCGATTGAAAATAAAATCTATGCGGAATTATAATAGTATGCGGAAAAGTGCAATAGAGGAAAGCTTAAAGCTTAGCTTAAAGAGGGAAGCAAAGTAGATATTGCTTGGATATTTTTATGGATGCAAACAGGTGCACCCACATTTCGCCAGGTATGCATCAGACCTGCCCTATGGCAAGGGGGCATTAGAATCCCACCGCGGTATCCCCTGCCTGTCGTAAAAGGCGACTCAAAGGGGCCCTTGGGGTCACTGGACGCGCTGCTGGGGGCAGTGCGTCCTCACTGAAAGTGTCCCCGAGAGGGGCGGCGGCACCGTGGCCTGTGTCCCTCGCGGGCGCCCACCCATAACTGAGCGCCCGAACCAAGCTAGTGGGGGTGCAACTGCGCCCCCCAGAACTCCGAGACGGCCGAGACATTTTCGTCTCGGAGGCCTCTTACCTACAAACCATGGTCGCCCCATTCGGCGCGAAGATGGCCACCGGGGGGTTTTGGTCGGTATGCCGGCATAGGAATTTTGTTAGGGACTCAGCCCGGCATTAACACTTGCGCGGACGTGACGTCGCCGCGCGCCGTGCTGGAAGACCGGTGACCCCGACATACGCTTCCCGCCCCCCTCCCCCAGGGCTGGCGGAGCCATAACTAGCGTTCCCCTCGAAAAAAAAAAAGGTATGCATCAGACTCCTGTAATAGGAGGCGGGCCTATCGCGTTTTTTCGGGACAATTCCAGACACTTAAGAATTTCTTCATGGAGATACCCAATAACATTTTGCCCGAACTAGGGACCTCTAGATCGCAAGGCATATACTTGTGATGCTAAACCACGCGGCACGAAGCAGTTCAATATTCAGTTTCTGTACACGTCTTTGTTTTATACATCCATATAGGTATTGAAATTGTTAATTCGTTCCACAAACTCTTCCCTCCTTTCGTTTCATTGTACTTTTCTTTTTTTGTTCTTTACACCAATTGCATTATTCGTCACTCTGATTTATCATTGTTTGTCTCTTTTCTATTTTTTTAGTCTCCCCTACTAATTTACCAGAAATGAAATTAAATATACTTATTTGATTGGATCGCAGTGCTCTGAAAATTTTAAGAGTTTAGGGAGAAATAAATATTTTTAGGCAACATTAAGTTTCACATTTCCTTTGTGCGTATAATGGAATGGACGTTGAATTCGGTAAAAATAGGTACTCTGTGCATTTTATTCCGATTCTATGTTTACATGACTGATAAATATCGCTAAAATTCAGTTGGTTTAGTCGTGTTCTTTGTAAGAAAGCAACTAAGAAGAACGCTAAGTATTATAAATATAAGCAAGTCATACTAACTCATATTATAAAATAAAAATCATCATATTAAATAAATTGACTAATTCGATATTACTTTAGATGACCAATATACTTAATATGGGCGCCAATTCGCCTCTATCGCTGTGAATATAGTCTATCAGTACTTAAATAAAAAAATCTTATTTCGTGAAATAGCATAAATTCGTATTACTCATTGTTTTCGTACAATATTTATCTCCGATTATATACGATTTATATACGATACAGGAATTTATTACTTAAATAAATATTTGTAACAGTACCTATTACTCAGTTCCGGCAACTTGTATTCATCAAAGGGGTACCTATACATATGTCCAAATACGTGGTTAAATTGGAATCAAGTGTCAATTCGGACATCACAGGACGCATAAATTATTGCGAGTATACACAGACGAATAATTAGACCGGACATTAAACAGACCAATAATGTCCTCATAACTGTGTATTTTGAACCTGTCAAAGGGTTGAATTCATAACGTCCTGTAAACTTGACAAGCGGTGAGTGTGTGCCTCAATACCGAGTAAAATTAATATCCAATAGGAATATAAAGCAATAAAGAGGCATTTAATGAAACTGCAATACGAGCCTTTCAGATATCATGTCAACATTAATTTGAGCAGTAAGTACTGCCCGAATGTAATCAAACGTGGAGAATGCAGATATGAATTCATTTGTATTACGCGTTAGATTAGTAAAGGAGAGAATAGGGACTGTGATCGTGTGTTTGAATCAGACAGGCCAAACGACTTTTGACTGATAATGTAGGTTTCATTCCAATTGTGGCATCCATTGAAGTATTTACGAAAAATGACAAAAAATATAATTTTTTATTCCGGCGCGGCTGTGGCTTGACACGGCTAAGCTATATTTTTTCGATCGAATCGAAATCGATTGCAAGAAGTCCAACAGTTCTCTAGAAGACGAATAGTGCGGATTCCAATGCCATCTGCTCGTGGTGCAAACCGCTTAACATTTGCAAGGCAGCATCTGGATTGGGGCATGAGTTATTGGAGCTTGTTACTTTTTACAGACGAGTGTAAAGTTATTTTTTTTAGTGATTTTCGTCGCATTAGAGTATGGAAAAAAGAAGGTGAGCGTTTTTCAGAAGCGTGCATCCATGAAAGTGATCGTTTTGGGGGGCCCAATGTTATGGTATGAGGAGGCATATAGCCTTTCAGGAAGAACTGAGCGGGTAATCCATAATGAAGACATAGTAACAGCTCAAAGGTAAGTCGAGGAGGTTATAAGATCCCATGCCATTTGCACAGCGAGTGGGTGCAGGATTCCGGCTGATGCATGACAATGCTCGCACACATATGTGTGTGTGCGCGTATGTACTCTAGCCGTATAGCTAGAGTCACTAGAGGAGCGCTGGGAGACGCCTATATTGAGGTTTTGCTGTGGCCCGCGAATAGTCCAGACCTAAACCCCATCGATAAGTAGTCGATAAGTAGTGATGGCCTCGAGGTTTAGGCGCGCGGTCTAGAATGTCGGCGGTCGCGGGTTCAAACCCCAGGCACCTCTGATTTTTCGAAGTTATGTGTGTATTCACAATGAACCATCACTTACTTTAACGGTGAAACAAACCATCGTGATGAAACCTGCACATCTAAAAGTTCTTAGGAATTTCTTAGGTGTGTAGTCCACCAACCCGCACTAGGCCAGCGTGGTGGACTAAGGTCTAAACCCTCTCAATCGTAGAGGAGGTCCGTGCCCAGCAATGGGACGTATTTGGGCTGATGTATAAGTTTGTACATATAACTCTGTTATGCTTTCACGCCTATACCGCAGGACTGTTTAGAATTAAAAAAATTAGAAAACTCCATCGAACTCATGTGAGACTTATTAAAAAAAGTGTCCAAGAGATTAACCAACCCGTCCACTATGAGAGGCAACTCATAAACGTGCTGAAAGCGAGTTGGGAGCAAATACCGCAAGAAACAGTACCTACACTATGAAAGCATGCCCCCTTCTAGACTTTGTAGTCTATTCTTGTACTGTGTGAGCAAAAAAGGGGAGTACATACCCGTTACTAGCAAATCAGGAATAATTTAATTAACTTTAGGTTTACTATTATTTATTTATTTACTTTCCAGTTAAAGTGTATTTTTTATATTATATTACATAGTCTAACTCTCACAGCTTAGCTAAAAAATGCAAAAAACCGTAAATTTGAACTTCGAAGCTATAATAACAAATCAAATATGGAAATTAGAAATTCGACTCAATGGAACTTTTCCATGTTATTTAAATGGGAAACTTCGATGGAGAACCTCTTAAAATTGAAATTAAGAGCTGGCCTTTGGACAGAATTTTTGTTTGGACATATCCTATGATATTTCGGGGTGAGAGTGAAAAAAAAGAAATATCGTCTTATTTTGGCACACCCTAGTACACATACATCACAAACAAAACTTACAGACAACGGTAACACTTACAAAAAACTATTTAA
Source organism: Hemaris fuciformis (assembly GCA_907164795.1). Taxonomy (NCBI): domain Eukaryota; kingdom Metazoa; phylum Arthropoda; class Insecta; order Lepidoptera; family Sphingidae; genus Hemaris; species Hemaris fuciformis. Next base: position 16,749,930 of record OU015431.1, on the reverse strand, counting down.
TACTTATAACAAATGAGAGAAAAATCTAAGAATAAAAACGAATAAGAATTTACATTTTTTTTTATAATTTTACATTTTTTTGAAAAAGAAGGTAATAAAATTACTAAATTGATAATGAGTTCCTAATATAAGTTTTTTTCTGAAAGAATTATATTTTTCATAAAAAGTATCTATTTCTTGAAAATTCTATTTAAATTTACGATATAAGTAGGTACAACACGATACCAAAAGTCCCAAGGTTATACGCTTTCATTATTCTCGCACCTGATAAAAAATAATAATTATTATAAATGTATATTCAAAAGGTGCTTCAATGAAGAGAATTGAAACCGAGTGCATCCCATGCTGCACAAAATGTCTTGCTGACACTCGAATGCTACACTTAATAAAGTACTGAACTTAATATTTATTTATTACCTAAATTATAAATAAATCAGCTAATGTGTAAAACGGTGTTCCTTTATTATATTAGATGGTACAAAATTACGGTATAAAATCTTTTCGAGGTAATTAATATCAATATTAGTCATATCTAGCTGACCGACCCAATCATTCAGCGTTATTTCTCTATTTATGATATCAAAGTCCGCTGCTTCATTAGTGTTTACTGGAGAGAAATTGGTTGCGATATATTTATAATATATTTTTTGACCAGTTATAGAGGCTGCAGGCGGAGATCTAAAAAAAACAAAATACTTATAATTAATTTATTAATATTAAAAATTACAATTAAAATTATAAAACTATGAGCAAGTGATCAGTTCGGCGATCGAACCAATTATGTGTATTGTGGCTTTGTTCCTCGTCAGCCGGCCGCCTCGCCTTCGGTGGATATTTTGGTGGTCGTGCTGTGTTGCGATGACGGTGACGATGGTGCAATAGGGTGGTACTGTGGTTAGGCCATCGTAACAGACCTGACATCATTCATAACAGTGGAAATACTAACAACATCCATTGGACCAAATAGCTTGGCAATGTATACATGTATGTTTACCAAACCGTTTTACGTACCAGATTTAAATCAGGTTGCTACTAGCAACGAGCCCTTTTGTTTCGTTTTGCCAATTCTCTCTGCAACAATCGAATATAACCTTTTTATCAATTTTAAAACATTATGTTACAACTCTTTTAACATTGAATGAGAACGAATCAACGCCATTAAATTATTTCCGAAGTTACGCTGGAATTAAGTAGTTGGAAACTACAACAACAAGAGAACATTATAATCCAAGTTTCCAGTAACTTCTTAGTCGTTGAAATGAGTACCAACTGTTGCTTATCCGTTGCCTCGTTCAACAGGTTGTACCGCCCTCGCTCTGTATTCGATTGTCTGCCCTCGCTTTCGTAACGATATCTTTCTTGTTTCTATGAACCGTGTATTCTGTCCTGAACTACTATTGCGCGCGGTTGAAAGTTTATTGCTTCAGCAACGTTCCTGCGATTAATTATATTGGGACTATGTGTATACAGCACTTTTTCACTGAAATAAGACAAAGACAAATTATCTTTATTCAAATAGACTTCTACAAGTTCTTTTGAATCGTCAATTTTACACTTTTTATTATTTTTTAACTATTGCCGCTTCGAAACGTGTTATAGCTGTGGAGAAGAAACGGCAAGAAACTCCCTCAGCAACACGAAATGTAATTTTTTTTTAAATAGCAATAAATGTCTTTTTTTAATTACATTATTTAAATTTTACATTGTAAACGATACAAACTATAGCAACAAAACAAAACTCCGATCAATTTACATTACTCCCAGGGCTTATTATCTTCAATAAAATCTGAAATTTTATAGTATGCTTTTTTGTAAAGCTTATCTTTAATTGATTTCTTAAACTTTGTCAAGGGAAGCTCCCTAATAGTCCTCGGAAGTTTGTTATAGAAGCGTATACATTGCCCCATAAAAGAGTTATTAACTTTCCGGAGACGAGTTACGTATTGAACGAGATTATATTTGTTCCTAGTATTTTTATTGTGTACATTACAAATTTTATTAAATTTATCAAGATTCTTTTGGACGTACATTAAGTTTTCGTATATAAACTGATAAGTGACGGTAAGAATATTTATTTCCTTAAATTTTTCTCTAAGTAAGCCCTGGGACCTAAATTATAATTATAAATACTATTTAATAATGTAAAATTTATAAAATTACCATATATTGCCTACTGAGTTCATAATAAAACCTGACCGGATAAACTGGGCACACAATTAGTAAGAAAACACGATTTATTTTTCAATCTCGTTACGTTTATTGTTTTTTGTGAAATCAATAGTCTCCCTCATGCTTGATTTTTGGTGCATACTTTTTTTCTGCTACGCTTTAAAAATACTGCCTAAGTCCACCCTCCATCCCTACCTCTTCGAGGAATATGCAACATTAAAAAATAAGGTATTTAAGGCATTTCATATTTGTAAAAAATATTAAATAGCAAATGACACTGAACTTGGATAAGGATTACATAGAAAACATTGTCACCAAATCAAGCACATGAAGTGGGTCAAGGATGTAATAGATTTTGTTTGTTGTTCAACCATTGTTGTTTAAAGCATACAAAAACGTAATAAGAATATTTTTAATAATGTCTAAAGAACTTATTAGGCCTAAAAAAAATATAACTCGCAATTTTGAATGGAATGATTGCTTTATATTTTTTATTAAATTTTATATTAATTTGTGAGTAAAACTTTGTAAGGATTCATTCTTGCTATTTCTGCCAAATATAAATTTTAAAATATATTTATATCACAAACATCAAACAGAAACTTATATAATTAGTATAAAGTACAAGTCTTGTGTCGTGGGTATCACAAACTACATTTATACAACACTATTATGTCGACCACTCTGTACTTACCATCACGTGTCAGAGCGGTACAAAAAAGTTTAAGCTTTCCACTTAAACTTTATTTAGTATAATCCAAAATGATAATTTATTGCAATGCGAGTGACATATTTTGAAAATAGTATATTTTCATTAGGGATAATTCAGGGATCGAATTAATTATATATCAGGCATAATTCATACCCTGTTTTAAGCTACCTGTTATTCTAGAAATTTTTAATTATTACCAAAACACGCTTTTTTTATCTTCAGCAAACGTTTGGAAAACTGGGTTCCGTCTTTGACAATAAATGTTGAATAATATCTTAAAATGAACACCTCTCAGTTGAATGTCGGAAGATACAAAAAGTAAGCCGTGTATAGAAAAAATGTTTATTAATTATAATTAAAATACACATTTTGGAATTTATTTCTTAAAAATGATATCGTCCAAATGTAGACCCTCGCGTTCGCGGCACTCATTTAATCGAATTGTAAAATTACTTATGCGTCGCTAGGCAGATATACTCAGTGATGGCTGCCATTTCGTCAGGGAAGTCGGTTTATTGACGTAACTTTAGATTTAAGATAACCCCATAAGAGTCCATAGAGGTTAAATTATGACAGCGCGGAGGCCAATTTATGTCACCTCTCCTGGAGATCAATTTGCCTGAGATAATTTCAGGAACTCGTGGCAGAGACGTATTGGACGTGTGTGACGTTGCTCCATCCTGCTGGAACCATGTTTTTTGGTTATAGCTAGGAAAGTTTTGCATTTCAGGCACCACAAAATCGTCTAACATCTCTACGTAACGCTCTCACAATTCACTGCACACACCCTTTCGTTTTCAAAAAGTGAGGGTTTTTATTGTATTATTACAAAAACATTTTCCTAATAATTACTTAGTTTTAGTACCACAACGTTACTGGCGGATAAGTAACCCCTCATGTTCAGAAATTCAAGTAAACCTAAAGATAAAATTTATTGTACATACATATATCTTCTTCATTTAGACCTATGCCGAAGCCTTTAAAAATTGTGAAAAGCAAAATAAAATTATATTAGAATGAAACGTATTGGAAAAGGAAGAGGATATAACAAAACTTAAAGGAAACATAAATTACGGGCGATCTGAGTTCGGGAAAGGGTGAGGGGGGTGGTTTTAAGGGAGAAAAACGGTTTATCTCGATTTCCGGCAAAACTACAATTCCTATGCAAAAAAGTTAAATCGCAAAGTTATAGGTAATAAAAAGATCTACAACTTTTGTATTCACACTTTTTCCATATAACCTCAAAACTTATGTGAAAAATTCAACTAACCACGCTTTTGTTTTTTAATTTTTATCTTTTACAAAAATAATTTGTTTTTAATTACCCTTAAGGGGGTAAAATAACGATAGGGAATAGGGAATGAAAGTTTGTACGAAAATTTGTAAGGTTTATGTTATGGACAAGAGACAATCCAAGTAAGAAACTTGCCAAGCGCCACGCCGTACACTATGAGCGGTGCGCTGCCGCACACCGGGACTCTGTGGAGTAAAATAGACTAGAACTTATTTTCTTTCTGAACCCAACCTTGTAGTCTATGCGGACGGAGTCGCGGGCAAAAGCTAGTTCTACTATAATTTTATTTTGTTTCAAAAATTATCGGCACTGGTCTAATTTGCCTCTTCGTGATAATTTATAAGGAATACAGTAAGGTGTACTATGGTTTGTTCACAAGCCGCACACCCTATCGTCTAGGAAAAACTAGTTATAGTATAATTTTATCTAAAACATTAAAATCTTTTATTAAATTCTTGGAATGTTGGTTGAAACTACCAAATTAAGAACGTAGCGGAAATATAATTAAACGAGTATTTTATAACAGTATGCATTTCAGAGAAAAAGCGCTATGAATTCCATACGGCTCACGTACTCGTGTAATAAAACATTAGTTTATAACATAAAATTATCATAAAACACAATTAAAAGCGAGAGAAAGTATAAAAATTCCTCTTTTTAAGCAATTATCTTAATACTATATTATTATTTAATAATGATGAAGTTGTGGCTCAGTCCGTTTCTAGCAGGTCGCTCTGGTATTCCATCGGAGTGATTTATGTCAAGCAGTGGACGTATTGTGGATGATGATGACAAATTTAATATTCAACGACAATCTTATCTTTTTCTTCATTTGTTTTGCTGCATTACAACGAACATAGAACACTAATTCAGCCTGGAATAGCATACATCGCCAAGAACGTAATGTACGTTACCGACTAAGCTAAGTTACTTTACAAACCCTCACGATAACATGGAAATTTTAGCCGCCCCGTTGATTGCTACGGGGCAGACATTAATGACGAAGCCGTTAACAATAGCTAGCTGTCCATTACAAAGCGGTAAGCTCACATGATAGCTCACCGCAACCGCTATACGTAGGTACATTGGATTTACTGGATCCTGGAATAATAACTAAAACAGATACTCTATGAGACATTATAAAATATATATAAATAATAAATAAATATCTATCTCACTTGGATTTGATAATTTATTAACCCGTAGACACCACACTGGTGCAAATTTGCACCCACGAAAATTTCAAGCGTGTAGAACTTTCTATGTGCGTGGCCTAGCGGGCTTTCTCCTCCACGAGAAATATGTCTATAGGTATACGCTTCCAGCGAGAAAAGCAGCGTTGCTAGTCCGAAACTTGTCTTCGGAGAACAAGCTTCGAAACGTCGAAACGGAGCGTATTTGCACCAGTGTGGTAACAACGTTAATTCAGTGAGATCTGGTATAATTTTGAAATTGTGTTTGTTAGACCACAATCGAGTGGAATATCATTGAAGGTAAATGTTTATTAATTAAATTAATAATGGCGCAATTGACAATGCAACAAAGAAGCCTCAGATTATCCTGGATTACAACAAGAACAAAGGTGCGACAGATGCTATTGATCAAAAGTGTCATACTTTTTCAACAGCGCGTCGTACTCAACGTTGGCCCTTGATTTTTTTTACAAGATGTTGATCAATCAATCCTCTACAATATAATGGATAGAAATGAAAAACTAAATCGATACCACTTTTTGAAGAAGCTTGCTTTCAGCTTGATAGAGTCACAGTTAAGGCGACGACGGTCGGAAATCTGCAACTTGCGCGTTTCTGTAAAACGCCTCATTTTCAAATGTTTAAAAGAGGATCCACCACTAGTGAGTGGCCAAAAAATAATTCGAGATGAATCTCGTGCTCGGTGTGGACTTTGCGACAAAGACAACGCGAAGCACACGCGTATGAGATACCATACCTGCCGGCGACGAATCTTCGATGCGATCATCGGTCAGGTGCGAGCTTCGAATGCGCTGCGAACAACAACCAACGTTTTTGTACACTACTTTATATTAATTATGGATTACTACGCTATTTTAGATTTAAAATGTAAGCATTTCATTGAATAAAATTAAACAAATACGTACGAAAATAATGACTTAGACGTTTTTTCCTCCTATAAAATTACCTCATTTTCAGGCACGCTGAAAAAATCTTTAATTTCTTACAACCATTCTGTATTTTATTTTTCTTGAAATATGACTTATCTTACTTATCTTTCATTTCGCGCAAAAATCATGCCGATATCTCAATTAGAATTGAAATGGCATTTAAACAAAAAATAAAAACAGATTTTTGAAATTCCTTCTTTCATTTTGGCCATTTTTCTCCAATAAAATTTCATTTTTCAATTTTTTTAATGGTTGCAATCGATTACTAAGGAATTTTTACCCATAAAGTCTGGTTCCAAGATTAATTTTCTACATTCATCGAAGAAATACAACATTTTGACAAGTCGAAGTGCAAATTTGCACCAGTGTGGTGAGTGTGTGACCTCAAAGGGAGTGTGGTGTCTACGGGACAAAATATATTTATATGATTGTGGATTAGATTTTTGTCATTGATTGTTTAAAAATTGTATAATCAATAGCCACGACACAAGACTTGTATCTTATTGGGGGTTAGAACTATGTATGTGACTGCTGGTTGTTAATTTATTTATTACGTTATTAAACTCTGTTTTGCTTCATAAATGACATTTAGATGAATTTATTTATTTAGCATTTCCGTTCAGGAATATACTATATTTCCGGCGTTAGAAATAAAGACTATTGCCTGTATAACGTTTTCTCTGGCATTGAAGTGAATAAAGTGATTGTATTAACTGACTAATTTGAATTTCATTTCCGAAAAATGAAAATACTACATGGCAAAAAAGTTTTTTCATTAAGCTTTTGTGTTTCCGAGAATTCATTAGTGCCCGCTAGTCCCTACATACTTTTAAAAGCGCTGGAAATTCCGGATATTAATAAAACAATGTTGACAACTAAATCCGGAACATTTATTGATGGCTACATCAGAGGCTGGAATAAATTTAAAATTGCATACAGATCTGTTAACAAAATAGGGATATAGGTAACATTTTAAAATATGATGACCTACGATGGAGCCTGTGGCTAGAAGAAACCGATTCACACGCGATTTTAAATTATTCCTTGAAATATTTTTCTTCCTTTCTAAAATAGTCTTAAATATCCTATGTATAATCATCACAATGAACAGTGATATTTAAATGAAGTGATGTGTGTTTTAAAGTTCACTTGGGCAGCAAATTGCTTGTCATGCCATGTGCTATCATTTCGACGTAGCAGCATTATCCAGCCAACAACTATGTACAAAACTTGACTTTCCGCCTATTACCAGCCTCCTTCGGTAAGATTGATCCTTACATAAATTTGTACCTCCATATTTATTATCCATACACATCCGATAATCGTGCACGAGCCGTCCCACATCATACTATAATGAAACAATATCATAAGCGAGGCAATAAGCATTAGAGAGGCATCCCTAAAAAAATTACAGATAGGTAAAACCCAAAGCCCCGACAACATAATAGTCAGGGAGAACTAAGGAATCGAAACCTAAAAAATATAGCTCATGAAAAAAAGTTATGATGCAATCACGTATGTGCAATTGCAACGTATGACCCCTTCCCTCAGTATTGGCAGACTTATCAAAAATTTACACATACATACATAGCCTCACACCTGTAATCCCCGAAGGGGTAGGCATAGGTGCATTTCTGCAGCCACATTTCGCCAGGTATGTATTAGTCCCACGTAATAGGGGGCGAGCTTATTGCACTATATTGCTTATTTGTTTTTCGGGCACAATTCCAGACTCCGTTTTGCTACTGAGAATTTCTCAATGGAAAAACCCAATAACACTGCCCGACCCGGGAATCGAACCCAGGACCTGTAGATCGCACTGCACATACTTGTGCCGCGAGACCACGAGGCAGTCCAAAATCTGTGAATGTCACTTCCAATTTGTTGCTCTAAAAACATTTAAAACTCCTCTGATTTCAATGTAGATATAATATTATTGCATATATTATACATTATTATAAAATGACTGCAAGACATTAATAAATTATTTCTCAATAATAATAAAAAAAACTTAAAGGACTGTATAATTGACATATATGTATTTAGGTATGTGTTTATTTAAATAGAAAAGGCTATTACATAGGAGACAGAACACTTATAAATTAACGTAAGTCCGCGTAACGTGCCGAGGTAACAGTCTCCTGTGTACTCCTACGACGCCGGCGATTCTCGCGAGACCCAGAGGGGTTGCATCCGGTGCCATGATCGGGAATGTCGGCGCGGCATTGGTGGGATGGATAGCGAGCATTTATCTCATTTTTCAAATGAGTTACACTGGGGCATCTCCTTATGTCAGCAGATCTTGACGCATACGCGGTAAATAGCATCGCATTATTATCTTTCGTACATATATGTGAGATTATTCCATCATTGTCTTCTTATCCTTGAATTTTGATACGAATTTGATTCTTACTATTAATGCTGATTCTTATTGACAGTTGTATATTGCGTAATATCATTAAAATAAATGTGCGAATAACCCCATACGATTGATTAAGATTTTTATTATGTGTTGTCGCTAACGCTATTTGTGATTCTATCATATACATTAATCTATTAAGATTCTTACTCGCGACCACCGAGCTTATGATGGTTGATCGCAAGCCTGATCATTGAGACCATATCGCGTTTGTTTTGCTTGGTAGTTTTAAGTATTACATCGTTATAGTGAACAAATCCCTCTTTGCAAAATTGAAGGCCGTTTCACTGGCTAACTGAAAGCAGAAGCGTGGCGATACCGTCAATATTGAAGCGAAGCTTCGATAAGTGATTAAGCAAACTCGCTTTAGGTTTCCTTTCTATGTTTTTTTTCTCAAAAATCACAACCTTTGTGAAGTGGTTACAAAATTTGTAAAGTAAGATTTATTTATAAATGCGTTTATTCATATTATATGACCATAATAATAGTCATCTTCAGAAAGCCTTGCGGAGAATAGTGGTTTAGGAAACAATGAATACGATTTTCTACTACAAATATTTTTATTTAATTTTATTGATACATAGATCTAGAATCTAATTTCCTGTTGAAGCTGGTTACGCAGTTTGAGTTTGTAATTCCTCAAACATGAAATTATTTCTTGGATTTTTAAAGACAGGAAATCAACAATTAGACAATCGTATTCTCTAGGAGACAAGATAGTCTGGAGGAAACCTCGGCGATCGCGGGTTTATTTTCTAAGTAATTTATGTATTCACAATGCACTTCACGCTCTTTAAAGGAAAATATGTTACGTTAAAGTTGAGGACTTTAAAGACTTCAAAAATATTAGTCCGCAGCCAGTAAAAAATTAATAAAGTTGGTTCGAACTCGGCGACCTAATGTGAATACCTACGGAGTTTATGTAACGCTGTCTAAAGAGTATGTCTAGAAACCTACATCTTGCAAGTTTGACCTTATATCAGTAATTAAAATGCCGCACCAGTACATGCATGTAGTGAAATGACTCTTGATGGCCTCGAGGTTTAAGAGCGCGGTCGAGAATCTCGACGGTCGTGGGTTCAAACCCCAGGCACACACCTCTGACTTTTCCAAGTTATGTGTATATTCACAATGAATTATCATGTACTTGAACGGTGAAGGAAAACATCGTGATGACACCTGCACACCTAAAAACTCTTAGGAATTTCTTAGGTGTGTAGTCCGCCAACCCGCACTAGGCCAGCGTGGTGGACTAAGGCCTTAATCCTCCCAGTTGTAGAGGAGGCCCACAGTCCCAGAAGTGGGACGTATATGGGCTGATGATGAAGTACATACATGTATATTGTATATGTATGTATATGTTCATTGCATACCTACATTGAATGAAAAGTTGCATCACCTTCAAAAGTGTTCAAGTGAATGGAATAAGAGTTTCATAAGTTTCATAAACATAGTATGTACATTTAGCCAATTTTGTCTCGAAAGCAAATTAATTACGAGGCCTTCGTTTAGAAACATAATGTAATATAGGTCCTGTTTATGTATAACATTGACATTAAAGTAATTTTATGGTTTACTAAATCATACACAATGCTGGAGACCCATTAATTCTATGGTTGAGAGATTTGACTCAATCCATCACTCTCCTCTAACATGGATTGGCATGCTTTTATAGCCTCGAATTGCGTCTATGATGTTTTTTCATAATATTTAAGAGTTGTATGGGGTTTTGAGGCCGTGACCACAACACCTGTAATCATGTTTCTTGCCCACAAAGATACGCACTTACCTACTTATATTAAGCTGTGAATTTTTCGTCCCTTAAAATGAATATCCATCCATCCATCAATACCAAAACATGATTTGCAGTATTTGGATGATTCCTTCATAGACTGAATTCACACGACATAGGAATAAAGGAAGTAAGCAAACATATGTTTCTTAAAATTGCACTCTTATCAGATTTAAAAGTCAGAAATATCTTACTACTAGCAAGAGTGGCTAAATTATTTGTGCAATATTTAACTGCACAAACACTACATAGTAAATACATTATCCATAAGCGTTACACGTTTCTTTCATACTATGTAAGACTTCATCGTCAGTTAGTTAATAATAATGCTGGACACCATAAGCTTGAAGTAGCTTCACGATCAACCGACGGGAACCCTTAAAAAGCATTGCTGTTACTGGAGCGATGTCGATGGCGATGTGCGATAGCGTGGTAAGATGTTAAATTGCTTACCCAGTTCTTTGGCTCCTTTACCTAGAAATCGATTGTGCAGATTGCAGAATGATTTTAACCTATTGTAATTTTTCCTATAAATGTATAGGTAATTACATAAAAATATATTTATGCTTTTGATAGATCGCATTACTGAATTTTAGGGGTTATCTTAACTGCTTAACTGTTTGAGGCTACGAGTGTATTAAATAAATATTGCTTGCTATGATGGTGGGGGGAAACGTCCAAAAATATCGTGCCACGGGGTTCTATACAAGATTTTTGAAATGGTATTTATCTTTAACCTTTGTAAGGTTAAACAGTCCATTTTTAACTTATTCGATTGATTGTGGGTGCAGAAATCCACCTCCGGCTACTCCATCAGGGAACACATACGTGAATGTGTACTTATGTATGTAGATACATACACACATATATTAATGCTCTTACTTATCATACTTATTAATCTTTTTTAGCTGCCGTTCCTAAAAATAAATCACAATACACGACATCACATCACATGTACGACTTTGATTCCATTTATTGCACATGTTCATGCAAGCACTTGCGAATGCTACGATCGATATTTGCATGTCATAGGAAATGAAAATCCCGTTGTTCATGTCTCTTCCTGTGAAGCGAATTCGACGAGACAGCGCTAAATAAGTTTAGTCGGGCCGGGGATTTTTTGAGCTGGTCGCCCGATTGTAAATCCCTTTCAGCTAAACACCCGTTACCAGACTAGATGTAGAAAAGGAAAATATATTTTTATGTTCTCCAGTTTGTTAAAAGGGCAATGCGTATTTCCGCTCATGATGATTAATGCACCATTTTATATTGCAGTACAAATTAATTTTTTGGCCAGAGGCAGTGAAAGCATGTGAAAGTGTTGTATGGTATTAACCATACTATACTATGGATTACCATAGTACAATATTATAAGACTCAGTTTGTTCGTCTTTGCAAGACTGGAAAAATGCCAACCTGTTGAACAAACCGCTTGGAAAATGTTCGGGAGAAACATTTTAAGAACCCTCGGGCGAATGTTTACACCGGCTTACAAAGTTTACCTAATGGCATTGTGAGTACATTATGTTAAACCTGTGCTAATATCTGGAAGTGTCTTGCTATACCACATTTTAATCCTTTTATAATTCATATACGTTAGGTGGATCACAAAATTATTAAACATGTCTGAAATAACTATTACAAAAAATGATTCAATCCATCCAACCAAATACTACAGAACTGAAGTACGTTTAAATGATAAAAATTAAAGTTGAAAGCCCATACCGAGCGTAGCCAACCACACTTCATATTGTGGGCGTTATATAAAAGCGAAGAGATATAGGTACAATACTCGTATATCATGTTTATTTTTTTGGAATTGAGGGATTAAAAATAATGTATTATGGAAAACAAATAGAGAGATACGGAAAAGAAATATATTTTATAGCGACTTCATTATATAGATATATAGATTTTGTATTTCAGTTCATTTGATTTCATTCATTTGATTCATTAAAAAGTACCTACTTTTCAATTAAATCGGCAAGGAGATTCTTTATATTATTCTATCTAAGTATTCTTAGACTTGATATCTGAATTAATACGGATGGTGTTAATTTAAGAACAAATTCTAATTGTACAGTCAGTTTGTCTGAAATTATTAAATACACACTGAAATCATCTGACTACAATAGTCGTACTAGGGTAAGAGTAAGATATTCTACGAAGCGCCAAACTTTGTTAGATTTGACTTCTCGATCAGATCAGAGAATTGCAAGTTAAATGTTTAGATAGTAGATACCCTGTAGAACGGAAAATCCAGAAGTGAGTATGAAAACTAAATAATACCAAATCGGTATTTAACTGTCAATTATGCTCAGAAGTATCAGTGCATAGATTTTTTATATGTGATTCACAATATAACTAGTACGATTAGTTATAATATTATAAATTCGCAAAGAGTTAGCTTGTTAAACTTTCAAGTGTCAATCGAAGGACCAATTTTCTTCTGAATTTAGCAGCAGACATACATACATATGTAGATAACATCCAGGATAACTTGAAACGTCGAGGTTACATACTATCTTGATGATTAAAATGTTAGCTAAGCTGACGGATTATGAAAAAACGCCCAATGGTTACATCTACTATAGTTCTATTTTTATTATTTTAAATTTCTCCCTCGCCGCAATTTAGTACACAGATAAAATCATCGGCATAAGCAAAGCATATTTCGAGTCAATAGAGACTGAACAAATATAGTGTAGTTCGCCCTTAGGCCTCGTTTGATGATGAATTTCACAAAATAGCGGGCGGAATGTTTGTTTAGGGAAGCGAAATAGTGTTGCCAAAAGTTTGTCCTCGAGTTTTTATAAAATAAATAGGCAATTAGCGCAGTTGCGAGAAATATGCTTCTTACACTAATCAGATCTTAGTTTGTAGACTCGCAAGCTTCAATATTTATATGGTATCCCGATTCCCGACGCTCATCTGGGTGTAAGAGTATAGATAGATAGATAGATAACTCTTTATTGACACCCACATTTATACAGTAATTTACATAGATTTTATAAATAAAAAATAAAAGTGGAACAATAGGCGGTCTTATCGCTGAGAGCGATTTCTTCCAGACAACCTTTGGATGGAATGTAAGAAGGCAAAGTATGTTTAGGGGTATACATAAGTATATAAAAAAAATATATATAAATGAAATAATAATAAAACAGCAAGATAATAACAAGATACTATATGTTTATAAATATACATATATACATGTACACACACACACACACACACACACACACACACACACACAAACATACACACACCCACACACACACGCAGAGGGAGAGACATACATAATGTACTAGTACATAAAGTATTTATTAATTAGTATTCGACCAATAATAAGTCTATTGTCATCGAAATAATTTATGCTCGAACATTAACTAGGAATCAGAATAAGTCTTATTACCAGCTAATATTTCAAAACAATAAAAAACCAAAACAGCCTTAAAAAAAAACATTTCAAAAGAAATTTATATGCACTAAAAAGTAAAAATATAATTGCGTATTCTTCTATAACTTAATAATCAACTTACTTTTTCTCTTCATCAATATGTAGGTACGATCTATGTGTTTACCACGCATGACGAAGATAGGTAGGTACCTATCCACTTCAAATCTAACTAACACAACACACATATGAATAACAAATAATGATACAATATTTTTTTGAGTTCTCCTAAGTAAAATGAAATGTAAAATATTAGACAACTTAAAAGTCAACGATAATATGATGTAGCTATAATTATTATTATTTTTGGAGTCGGTGTCAGCCGAGATAGGTTTGTAACTAAATATGTACAAATTTATAGGTGACATGTGTTGGGTTTAATTAGGTATTGGTATTCTGTCACAGTATATTGTCATTCGTATAAAAGTTAATATGTAAAAAAATCTTTAAGTATTCTCGTACTATTATTGCTAGATTGATAATTTCCTCCTTTTTTGAGGTCGGTTAAAAACAGGCAACACTTTTTGAAGGCAACTGGAACAACATTAACTGTGATGCAAAATGTAAATATTACTTTAAGCTGTAATATCCGGATGCAATTATGCTTTGGTAACTAATTAAACATCAAAGTATTCCGCATAGTGGGTAAACTTCATTACATGGTTTAATAGCAAATATGCGAGTATTGCTGAACCGTCTGGATCAAAAATTGAATTCTTACATTGTTAAAATTTACTTTTGAGGGTACATGTGTATTAGGGTGTCCCAAAAAAACCATTCCTTTTTTTCAACGCGGTATGAATCTAATCTATTTAAATCTTCTAATTATATTTGAATTCGTGTTAAAACACGTATAAGTAAAATTTCATGTAGTTAGGACCACAGCAACCCGTGCTGACTTGCATTGCTGCACGTCAGTACTTGCCATACTTCGGCGTGACGCAAATTTCATATCGAAGTTTCGCCATTCCTTGTTTTTTTAATTAGTAAACGCATTTTTTCGTTAAGTCAAATCGTCAGTTGGAGATGTCAAAGGCAAATTTTAATATTTAATAGGGGATGTAAAACAACAAATTACCGGTTCAAAACTACCCTTAATGGACAAGTATTGGGAGTTCCGTTTTATAATAGTCGCGAAGTCAATTTAAATTTTAATGAAAGCGCAAATATAACTATTCAAGAATTCATATTTTTTTTTACAAAAGTTTTACCTAAATGTTTTAAACCAAACATGACTGTTTTTTTTTTTCGCATAATTCTAATAACAACTTTCAGCTTGGGTATGGAAACCGTGTAAACTAGTGTCAATGGACCGAGATTTCTTTTGACCTGCTGTTAATTTTTTACCCCCGAAATCTATAACAGCCAATATACATACGTGTCACTGCTGGGCACGTGCCTCCACTACAACTGAAAGGGGTTAGGCCTTAGTCCGAAAGTATTAATTTAGTACCCCTAAAATCATATAGTGTTTATTATGGTTTCGACAATCAAAAATCAAAATCAAGATTCGATTCTATTCAGTTTATTTTACATTTATACATACACAGTAGGGTGTCCCAGCTTATAAAGACGTTTCTTTTTCCATTTTAAATACGCATACCCTTTATATTTTTTTCTAATTGACCCTAATAACTAAAATACAAAATATTATCGATTTCGGATAACGGTAACCCGTGCCGACTTGATGTTCCGCGAGTTCCTCACTCAGTTGGCGCATGAAAAGCCGTCATTTTGTTGTTTTCGTAGTACAGCTAATAAGATGCAAGTGCGCTTATGTCCAACATGTTGAATAACATCGCTACCGGCCACCTGAGCGTACGGCGCTGAGAAGTATAACGAGTGATCATCTGGTCAATGGTGTCAACGCCAGCTTTATATTTATTGTACTCGTAGTACGTCATGATGTGTGGGTTTTTTTTTCGTGTCATCATTTTACAGCTGTGTAAGACTTGCATTGTCGACAACATGATGGCTTCAGTCACGATAAACTCACACACACAAAAATAGACAGTTGTGTCTGCTCTAAAACAAGTTAGAAAATATTTAAATATTTCATTTTGAATAATAAAACATGAGTTCGTTGAAAACGTAACGGCACACTCGAACGAAGAATGCTGAAAGACGAAAATTTCTCGTATGCCAATCGTTCATTACCTCCCCTTTTCCAATTCCAAGAGATGAACTAGCTTGAATTTATAGAAACGAATTCTAAGAAACAAATTCCTAGACTGTAGCATTTGAAAAACGTCGAGAAATGAGAGGTGGGCACCGGGTACCCGGGTACCCCGGGCGCGTAACAACGTCGATAAAGTTGGGCACGAACACAAGGGTTAAGAAATATTTAGGTATTATTTAACTGGAATACATCATTTTGGTAATAATAATAAAAAATTGTGAATGACTAATTTTTGCCTTCTTTTTATATTATTCGTATGTTATTTGAGTTAGTTGTTAATTTGAGAAGCAGTGATGGCCTCGAAGTTTAAGCGCGCGGTCGAGAATTTCGGCGGTCGCAGGTTCACACACAGAGGTGTGTCTATTTGAATTCAAAAGTCCAAAATTTTTAAATGACAAATTTTTGCTTTCTTTTTTAGTTGTCTTATAATGGACCAACAGTAATCCCCTAACATGTTTCATCCCAAAATCCTAGATGTCGTTCTTCAAAAATCTTTAAATCCTGGAGAAAACGTTCCCTTTGTTCATGACTCATACTTCCTAAGTTTTCAGGGAAAAAACTAAGATGCAAGTGCAGAAAATGAATCTTTAATGACATTTTTACTCTCATCTTTTGAAAAAAATCCAAGAAATCGATAACAATTAGTCTGTAATTTTCACTTTTTTATTAAAAAAAAAATTGCGGTTGCAGCTAGTTATGTATAGGCGGCGTCGGTGTGCCGGTACGCCAAAAAAATAATCCCACAACCATTTTGAAAATTTTTCATTAACAGATATGGTGTATAAAGCTTTCAAACTGAGAATCTTTCATAATTTTACGAATTGTGTGGGCCAACAAACATACCCTTTTTCAGTTCTCCCTCTGTAATGTTCTGAAAGATTTTTTTATAAATATTGGAAAGCATCACTGTTTTTGTCAGGCGCCTTCACAAAATTTTTCATGGGCCCCAATTTGATGCGTGAAGGGGTTAGAGTGATGTTTTTCGGATAAGACGATTCTACCGCTTTCGCAAAACACATGAGGCACCCACTTTTTTATTGATTATTAGCACGAAATCCAAAATAATGAAGATATGCACTTTTTAACAAATCTACGAGTGTCTTCTCTTTTTTGAAAATGTAAACTATCTACAAACATAAGAAAAACGGTCAGAATTTTGTTTACACCTTCTACTCGACAATTTAAATCAATCCGGAACAAGATAATTTTCATTTGGAAGGAACGAATACGAGTAAACAATAAGCTGTCCTCACCATGTTAGGCAGTTAAAAAATAAAAGATTAAAAAACTAAAAAACACGCTTTAAAAAAAAGCGTGGGGTGCTTTGTGTCTATAGTTATAAATATTTTATTGAGAGATATGAAGGATTATCATTTTGATAATTTCTTAAAAAGCACCCCACGCTTTTTTTACAATAAAATACATTTCTTTTACACTATTTTTAATTAAAATTTATTTTCTATTTTTTTGGTGGATTTTTTATAAAAGCGTGTTCTTTAGATTTTTTTTTTATTTAAGTGAAACTTCTTTATCGACGTATGAGAGAAATTGGTCTTGACGCAGTCACTCCGGGTCTCAGGTAAACAAAAAATCGCTAATTCTGATTATCCTAGTAAGGATAACGGGTCAAACTATAGAAAATATTGAATTGTCATCGGTCCTTAGTAAGGATACCAAATTTCGAGTTAATCCGATGTTTTGAAGGGGGTCAAAATCATGTTCAAAGATTCCGTTACATACTAACATACTTACATACTAACATACGTATGAAGCTAATATAAAGCGTATAAAAAGGTCGACTATCCTTTTTGATACGGATACTTGCCCTTTCTCTTTGCGAAATAAATAATAAATATTTAACGGTAAAATGTAATAAACATTGTAATTTATTTTATTATTAATGTAAATTTTTTACACTATTATTAATTCAAATTTATTAAAAAAAAGCATGTTTTTTTAGGTTTTTTAAACTATTATTTTTATTCCTTCGGATATTCGCTCTAGGGGCAACCATCTCCTACACCAAAAATTCTGCTGAGCATGTCTAAAGGGACCTAACAATCTGCAGACATTAGAAGAAGAATTAAAATTATCCTAGTAAAGATAACGGGTTAAACTATTTAAAATATTGAATTGTCATCGGTCCTTAGTAAGGATGCCAAATTTCGAGTTAATCAGATGTCTTGAAGGGGTCATAATCATGTTCAAAGATTCCGTTACATACTAACATACAAACATACTAACATACGTATGAAGCATTAGCTTCATAATATAATATAATCTTAATATAATATAATCTTTATTATACGCTTTATATTAATAAAGCGTATAATAAAGATTATAAACGAAAAAACAAAAGAAGAAAAAACAAAGCAGTATGAAAAATGTGTCAAATATGGTTGCATTGAACTTGTACCACATTCAAAACCCATTTCATAGCTGATGTGAAGAGCTGAAAACCTTGTTTTCTGATGAAAATTATTGCTTATGCTTTGGCATAAGCAAAGTTCACATTCACTTTGGTGAATTAATATATTTTTCTATTTTTAAGATAAATAATAATAATTTATTCGTCGTCATCAGCTCATATACGTCCCACTATTGGGCACGGGCCTCCTCTACCATTAAGAGGGTTTAGGCCTTAGTCCACCACGCTGGCCTAGTGTGGATTGGCGGACTACACACCTAAGAAATTCCTAAGAACTTTTAGGTGTGCAGGTTTCATCACGATGTTTTCCTTCACCGTTAAAGTAAGTGATAATTCATTGCGAATACACAACAAGAAGTGATGGCCTTGAGGTTTAAGCGCACGGTCGAGAATCTCGGCGGTCGCGGGTTCAAACCCTAGGCACACCACCTCTGACATTTCGAAGTTATGTGTGTATTCGCAATGAATATTTTATTAACTTACTTAATTTTAATTTATTTTAAATAATTTCACTTTATTAAATATATATTTTTGCCATAATTTAAGAGTTCAAAACGATAAGACACAGTACTGTTTTATTAGGTTGATTAATACTGTAATTAGTACTCAATAAAGGATCTCAGTTGTACCAAGAAAGACTTGAATTTTTAAAAAAAGAAACTTCAGAGAGGCATCTATACGAGGCAAGTATCGTTAACGTGAGGCTACTATCTGCCATAGTAGGCAAATATCCCTTTTTTTAAGGGTCAATTAAAATAGGATTTACACAAAACGTATATTAATTATGTTTACAAAAATGGGCCATTATAAAAGTTGAAAGACCAATGCTTCGATATACACATCGAATTAATCTTAAAAAGTCCATATTTTTTAAATAATAGAGCATTTTCTAAAAGTGCGGCAACTATCCGGCTTTTCCCCTATATATATTTGTATCGGTATATAGTGAGTTACTACATCTATTGGCGCTCATAGTAAATTACGTCAGTAACTTTAGTGCAAGTCTAGGTTGCAAGCGCGTAGGACGCTAACTTCAGTCGTATTACGTGCGCTGGCATCATCGAGTGCACTCCGGGCGCGCTATATTTACCAATAAACTATTTATTTTCAAAAATCTTATACATTGGGTTCGTTTTAAAAAAGTTGCAAATCCCATTTTGAATTGTGTGACATTGTAGACAAAACATCCGAAATGCTTAAAAAATTTAAGTCCCAAAGTAAAGATCAGAACAAAATTCAGCATAAACATAAATTTTCCAAAGTTAAAAAAAGGAGAGTGATGTCTATACCTCCTACTATAATGGAATCTGAACATGAAGGCGATATAAGTGACAACGAAGTGCAGGACAGAGGTACGTTAGAATCGTAATTAATTTTTCTCATTATTTTTTAATAATTTCCTAAGAAGAAAACTTATATCTCTGTTATTTTGATTTAATGTATGCCTATTTTTTTAATATTTTCGTTGTTTTAAATTGTTTTACATTTACTTTTTGCAAACTGTCTTGTCAAATAATATTAATTTATTGTATTTCTCACTTTTTGTTTTTATTGTAATTTTTTTATTTCTTTTTTAATATTTTGCTACTTAAAGTTCGCTAAATTGGGGTCAAATCCTTTTGATGGAGTTAGTTTAAAAAAAGCAAATTCTGTCATGGCCTAAATTTTGATGTGAATGATCGGATAAACATAAACACCCTAAAGTAACACAATTGTTACAATATATTTCTACGATCTTCACTAGGGGTTCGAATTTATAGTCAACTTTCCACGTTCGCCTAAATATCAGCGACGCAGAGTATGTAAGAGACATTATATGATCCTAGCGTGTCTTACGGTATACTCGTATGTCGCAATTAAATTATTTTGAAAGCATTGAGTTAGCAAAATAAATGACCACGCCACGGGAAAGCTGGACAAAATTAAATAAATAAATACACCCAACAGTCACATACGTAGTTCTGACCCCACATTAAGATTCGAGTCTTGTGTCGTGGGTATCAGAAACTAAAAGAGACTTTTCGGTCTCACAAACACCCAGACCCGAAACAAATATTTGTGGATCACACAAACATTCGTCTCGGCTCGGGGATCGAACCCGCGGCCTCTCGTTTCGCAAGCTGGTGTCTAGTGAACTGCGCCACGGGGCTGTCGAAAATTATTAAGCAATGATGTGTTATCTCCAATGCAAGAAATATACAACTGGGGTAACAGATTTTTCTTTCATACCTTTTATAAACTTGAAAGACTCGAACTGTTGTTATTAATTAAAGATTTTTTTTTATTAAATTCTATTACATAACATTTTTTATAAAGTAAAAACTTTTGTTTGAACGTTAGGTTCTCAGGAAGTATCAAATGGATTAAAAAAAAACTTTTTGATTTTTTTGTCAATATTTCAAATAGGATAACATCATCTGTAACCCTTATAAGGGGAGTAACTTAACTATAAAGTGAACAGCAGGTCGGGGTTATGGAGTAAACCCTATTTAAGGAACTGACACACGAATAAAAAAAAAGTGCATATTGTATAATAGCTTATTCATTTACGGGTTACCAAAGATCACGCTAAGACTCTTAATAGGGGAATATTTGCCATAAAACGAAGAGGAAGTCGTTATGGGAGTTTGCAAAGTCGGGCAGTCATATAAACACTGGTTAACAATGGAATGTGAATAGTTGAGCCCTTGAACTGAGATAACAAGTTGATGTTCAACTTGGAAAGAAGGAGAGTTATTTGAGTTAGAGTGTAAAACCGATATGGCTGTCGTTCTCGGGGTTAAATAGGAAGTTGATCGAGAAATTGCCATTTATGAAAAGCTTTGCAAGTTAAATAAACTTGCAATGTAGGTACATATGTAAGTATGTTTGTTCGGGTGGAATCTTTGAACTCAATTTTGAAGTAGATATCTTCAACCGATTGAGCTGAAATTTTGTATACACGTTTAGTTTGGATGACAATGCATGATATGGTATGTGATATAATTCTAAATCCAATATCGGCGGATCATCCAAGATGGCGGAATAGTTATTTTTAATGCATTTCCACAATATGGATATCAAATGAAAGGGCTTGTTGAGAGTAACTCGAAAAATAATTTGGCGTCATTCTAAATCCAATATGGCGGACCATCCAAGATGGCGGACTAGTTATTTTCAATAAACTTCATGGTTGAGAGTAACTCGAAAAAAAAACCTTTTTTTTTAAGAGCTTTTATTGAAACGCGTTAAAAAGAAGAAAATATTTTTTACATAAAAAAATTAAATATCAACTTATAATCTCATTAATATTATACAGGGTGTATACAGACCGTGATCAGAAACTAAGGCAGGTAATAGCCAAGGTCATTACAAAACCCCTGGCGATTTTTTTCTTTTAATTTTTACAATCTTTTATTTAATTTACAATGTATGTTTGTTCAGGTGGAAACTTGTAACTCAATTTGATGCAAATATCTTCAACGGATTGAGCTGAAATTTCGTATACAAATTCAGTTTGGATGACAGTGCATGGTTAACTGTGTGATGTCATTCTAAATCCAAGATGGCGGCATACCCAAGATGGCGGACCAAATATTTTTAAATCGCTCTTACAATACGGGTACGGGTATCGTGACGTCACTCTAAATCCAATATGGATTTCTGAAGCTGGAAAATCAATTTTGAAGCAGATATTTTCAATTGATTGAGCTGAAATTTTGATATGACACTTTTAGTTTGGATGACAGCAATGTAAAGTCATCTAACCATATTGGTGAGCTGTGTGACGTCTAAACCCAACATGGCGGCACACCCAAGATGGAGGAATATTTTTTTTAATGCATTCTCACAATATGGGTATCAAATGAAAGTCCTTGCCGACGTTAAATCGAAATAATATTATTTATTTATGCTTTTTATACATAAAAACGTATAAAGGCGGACCTAATGCCTAAGGCATTATCTACCATCAATGCGCTTAAAAGGAAAATACACTTACTTACTTTTAATATCAACTTATGACGTCATTACATAATTTATATAATATGTACCTAATCTTGTCGCACCTAAGGCCTAAGCCTCCTCTACAACTGAAAGGGGTTTAGGCCTTAATCCACCTCGCTGGCCTAGTGCGGGTTGGCGGACTACATACCTAAGAAATTCCTAAGGACTTTTAGGTGTGCAGGTTTCATCACGATGTTTTCCTTCACCGTTAAAGTACGTGATAATTCATTGTGAATACATACATAATTTCGAAAAGTCAGAGGTGTGTTTGAACCCGCGACCATCGAGATTCTCGACCGCGTGCCTAAACCTCGAGGCCATCACGATTAACATATCGCTAAATAAGGTTAATTGTATTATGTTCATTGTGATTTGAGTATGAAGATATTAATGATTATATGGCCTTAAATACAAATAAACCTACAACGAACTTTAAATAGTTAATACCTATGATATTAAATATATGCTGGAAACGTATTAATATAATTTGCACATCTGCCTCACCATCGGGAAATACTTGCGTGAGTGTGTATGTATGAATGTATTTATAAATATTTTATATATACATTTTTGATATATTTTTGACAGCACCGTGGCGTTTTCGGAGAAGACAATTAATTTAATTTGAATACGTTCTTCTTAAAATTAAAATGACTTCATTTTTGGGGTGATGGAACTTGGATTCCGAAAATACCTTTTGAAATACAAAGCACTGGCGCAAATTAAGCACCAGATTTTAAAAATAGATAGGAGGAATTGCCTGCGCGGTGCTAAAGAGAATAAAGTAGGATGAAGTTAAATGAGTAGAGATGTGGGGATAAAGTGGTATATAAAGAGTGTATAATCATATAATTTGTATGTAAAGTGTAACATACAACACAGGGATACCTACATTGAGATATTGAGGAATTTATAATGGAGTCAACACAATGACAGATATTTTTTATTTTGACCTTAAACGTCAGATACCGAAGACTTCTTAACACGTTCATCGCCATGGTGGGTCAAACTCAAAATGACTGGCACGTCATCTACCCATTGGAGCCGTGGGGGGTCGTAAACGCTGCGTATTGAACCATATAATATGACCAGCGCGACCCCGATGAATATCTGTAACCACATGGTTTTTGATTTTTAAAATAGAGCCAAAATAAATGGGAGTAAATACAGTCATATAAACCAATATCATTTTATGCTAATTTTAGTTGGTTGGATTAACGTGTTAAGCTATGAGACTCTACTAGACCGACTTCTCACGAAATGTAGGTATAGCACACGGTGCTAATCAGTATAAAAGCGGAGTTTGGGCTATTTGTAGAGCTCAACTTTACCCAGTAGTTGAGTACACACAAACACTAAACGCAATATGTAAAGGATCCGGTACACACAAAATGTTAGACCACGTCGCGATCTACACACGAAGATGTTGAAACTCGGAATTCACATTAAGTGTCCTTCATTTTGCCAAGCCTGTTTTATTTTTTATTCTAAATATCTCAATTCTCAATCTTTAATCGCAGGGCTGCAATGATTTCTCCATTACTCAAACCTTAATAACACAGACATACCACCGCAAAGATAACCTGAATCTATAACAATATATAAAGTTGAAGAATTTGTTTGTTTGATTGAAGGCGCCTAATTTCAAGAACTACTTATTCTATAAAATATTTTTGTATTGAATAATCAATTTATTGATGATGGCTATAGCCAATATACCTTCACGTTACGATCAAAAGGAGCGTGACAGCAATTAAAAACGTGTCAAAAACGGGGAAAAAATATTCCTTTTGAAGTCTGAAATTTCGCATACGATTTCGCGCGCAAGAGCAATGAATGAGTAACGAAATTCCTCACTACTATGTATACCGTTCGATTTCTTTGACATGAACATGGCTCCACGTCGCTTCATTGTTTTGGTTAGTCAAAGCTAGCCTAGCATGGAAGTCTACATAACTTAAAATTGCATTGGTGCCATCGCTTATTACAGATATTGTTGTCGTGGTTGTTTTTATATCTGAATAAAATCATACGTTGAAATGAACACAACGGATCTGCGTTCCTTTTATGGTATAGAGCTTCCGTGTGGGTTATGCTGGGTCTTAAAAAGTTTAATCAATTAATTATCTCAAAAGTTATACTGTGACTTTTTTTCTAGTCTCTAAATTTAGTTTGATTTAATTGATCAAAATCTATATGAATTCAGTGTATTACAAAGTAAAAATGAGTGAAAGGATAAAAACCATTGTAGAGGCATATCAAGATGTTTAATATAGAACAACATAAGCATTTCTATCGTAAAAACAAACTTGCAAAAATTCACACAATATATTTTCATACACAATAGTCCGGCAGATACTATTATGTATGATTATCAAAAGTTTCGCCACACAGCAATTAGCATTAGTGAACAAAACTATTTCATGAAGTCTCTGGCCATAGGGAACAACTTGAAAAATGCGCATATGTAACATATTATGTACGCTTTAGCGATGAAGTGAAACCATTTATTAATTTGCCTTTTTGCGATACGAGTACTGGAAAAAGAAGCGTCTTTGTTGTGGTAACTTTAGATTTGTATTTTTGTCATTTTTGCTAACCATTTTGGCGTAATCCAATTACCCCAAAAATAATACCACGGTGAAATTTCATTATTTAATTAATACCGAGCAAATTATTAAATCGGAAAACCATACATTGTTTTTAACCGACTTCAAAAAAAGGAGGAGGTTATCAAGTCGTCTGTATTTTTTTTTATATTTGTTACCTCAGAACTTTTGACTGTGTGGACCGATTTTGATGATTCTTTTTTTAATTGAAAGCTGGTACTTCCAGATTGGTCCCATTTAAATTTGGTCCAGTTGTGATAATAGCTTCCATTAGAAAATCACAAAAATCTTAAATTATCACCAATATGCGTGACAAATCGACGAATAACTTAATATTATGCCAACCGATTTTGATGAATCCTTTTTTTATTGGTTAGTATGTACTTCTAGGGTAATTGAATGAGAGTTTGGTTAGGTTCTAATTATGGGATTCATGACAAAGTAACGGAACTCTTCAATTCTTAGGAGAAAAGTAACGATACTCGGCCGAATCTTTATAGGCTATCCGGATATTTGAGTCACCTACCGTAACGTCTTTATGGTCAAGTAATTGTCGTAGTCAAATATAATGTCAATGGAACTCGTTAAGGGCGTACAGTAAAGATGCGATCTGTGGCAGAATTTCTAACTGTCTTGAATCAAATTGTAATGCGCTTACGTTTGTTGCTGCATTGTAACATGAAGCAAGCAATCTAATTGCATTACTTAAGGTGTATTAAATGTGTGAAGCGGTGGTAGCCAAGTGTGTGGTAGAAACATTTGCGTATTGTTGATGAGTTTTATAACCATATAATAGACTGATAGTAGTGGAGTGGCAAAGAAACCGATTTGCAACGCATGAGGTTGCAGGTTCGATCCCGGGTGTGGCTTCACTAAAAATTAAAAAATAAACAAAAAATTTAACAAAACAAAAACCGCCTTCAAAAAAAACTATTCCAAAACAAATTAAAATGCACTAAAAAGTAAAAAAATAATTGCGGATTCTTTTATAACTTAATAATCAACTTACTATTTGTCTTCATCAATATATACCTAGGTACGATCATATATAGATTAGACTAGACTACTTAAAAGTCAATCAAATTATTACGACAATATAATGTAGTTTTAATTATTGTTATTTTTGGAGGCGGTGTGTGTGTATGTAACATGATGACATAATATCAAAACACATACAAATTTAACTTCGGCCAACAATTCACTGCACGGACCGAATGGCATTCAAAAACAACGTTGCTTTTACAACGGAAAACTTACATATACTTTTAGCATATTTTTCGGTAGTTTAAACATACTAGCTATGGGACCCGACATCGCCCAGTCGTAATTTTATAAAAAGTGGCTCGTGTCCTTCTTTAAGGTCCCACCCTTCTGCACACTAAAAATCATCCAAATCAGTCCAGTAATTTAAGGGTGAAAATGTTACCGACAGAAAGACAGAATTACTGTCACATTTATAATCTCGTTTTTCATAGTCTTTACACTACTAAATTAAATCTAAAACAATTAAAAACTCACGAACCATTAGTGTCTTTATAAAAGCAATTCCCACTTTGTTTGTCAGTAAAATGAATTTGTTTGGAATATATTATGTCTATTCATGCACGTAAGCAGTGATGGCCTCGGGGTTTAGGCGCGCGGTCGAGAATTTTGGCGGTCGCAGGTTCAAACCCCAGGGACACACCTCTGTCTTTTCGAAGTTATGTGTGTATTCACAATGAATTATCATATGCTATAACATCGTGATAAAACCTGCACACCTAAAAATTCTTAGGAATTTGTAAGGTGTGTAGTCCGCCAACCCGCACTAGGCCAGCGTGGTGGACTAAAGCCTAAACCCTCTCAGTTGTAGAGGAGGCCCGTGCCCAGCAGTGGGACGTATTTGGGCTGATGATGATGATGATGATTCATGTACATATGTTTACTCGAATTTGTTTCATTTAATTAGTATTATCAAAATATATTGTATTACATACACCGGATATATAGACATTGATGTATCGCGTGTGCGTATTCTTTAATAGTTTGCTTGGGTAAGTTAGAAAAAAATATCCTTAAAATTATCGCGCATGAATACGATATCAGTCTTCGAGTAGGAAGAACCACGGGGTGAAAATTAGAAGAAGCAATCGCTTTCACCAAAACCGACCTAACAAAAATTACACCAAGATCTGTGTTTCTGTAAAGTAGTTGGAACACCACTATCATGTTTCACGAATGCAATTGAACCTAGCAGCAGTCTGGTTCCAATATTATAAATATGATAATATTATGTTTTAAGAAATATTGATTTTATTTTAAGGTTCGTCGCGGGCCCCGGATCTTATATCCCAACATCTATCCATACACGTTTATACTGCATAACGCTGCAAAAAAAATATTTTACTGCATGTGAAAGTAGAAATCCTAATAGAAATTTAGAAGAGTCTGTTCCAAGAGCTATCCCAATAAACGATTTAGTAACACTTAAAATTTTATCTAGGTTGGAGCTCCACGTCGGAAAAAATCGTAGTGATTGCCGAGATTCACCAAGAAAAGAAACTGCATTCAAGCAAAGTTACAGAACCGCGAAAAATAAGAGAAGGCCCCAAAACAACCAAGAGTAAAGTCTCCTTTGATTCCAAAAATAATGTTATTCGACAATCAAAAACCACGTTAAAAGTTGAAGAAGAAATAAGACGAAGCCCCTTCAAGAAGTGTTTGTTTGATTGCGTGCCAGTGAAAAAAATTCTTAGCAGTGATTACGAATATTACTGGCATCCGATTTCGTTGTCGAATCAGCCTGTCAGAACTCCGCCCTCCCCAGCACCTACGGGCCCCAATGACATATTCGATCAAAAAAAGATTTATATCGTTGGTGAGGATTCGCTTGACAATTGGTACTTCCCGATCTCAAAAGAATACATCGATTCTTTGAAGGATATAGTGAATGAAGGAGATTCACGAAAAAACGGGGAAAATGACGACACTCCTACAAGTACTGAATTCTTAGAACCAACACCCGATAATGACAGTATCTCAAAAGAATACGACGATTTTTCGGGGGATATAGTGAACGCAGTAAAGATACTAAAAAAGGGAGAAAACGACGATGATGGTAGAATAGAGGAATTCTTAGATTCATCGCCTGATAAAGAGAAAATCTCAAAAGAATACAACGATTCTTTACAAAACGAAGAAAAAAAAGTAGAAAAACAAAAAAAAGGTACAAAAATGAATGAAGGCATCAATACTGATCGGAAACTTATTTTAGAATTCTGTCGTCTATTAGAAAAGGCTAAGCAACTTTTTAATGGACTCCGGTAATTATAGTTCTTCATAGGTTTAACACCTTCGCTGCGTTACGGCAACCAATTTGCCGTATCTGACTATCAGCCAGCGCGGCAGCTTGTCGTCTGTGTCTTTCCCGCGGCGCGGGGGTGATTTAACTATGTTCCTGTACTTGTAGAAAAGAGACGATGATCTTTTTAGTATTGTTGCTTCTAATATAACAATATTGTGTTTTAATAATATACGGCAAAATAGTTGCCATAACGCACAGTAAGGTAAGTATTTTTATTCTGTGCGGTACGGCAATTATCTTGCCGTACCCCCCAACCCGCGCTTCACTGCATGCGTCTGTGAGGCCTCGCAGTTTGCGTTAGTGTTGGCCGTACACAATATGTACAAACGTAAAGCGCTCGACAATTTAATTTTTTTTTGAGTAAGGGAATAAAAAGTAAAGGTGCAGAAGCAAGAAATTTGTTCATCTATCTAGTAGCTCGGACGTGACATCTAATGAAACCATACCTATATTTTCAAATGTATTTTATTTCGTCATATTAAAGTTCCTAATATCGTGTGACTCATTATAGATTTAAAAGTAATTATAATAATTTGGTACCATAATATATATCAAAATATAACAAAAAACATCTATCATTTTTTTGTTGATTAATATATTTGAACTAAGAACATATGACTGCTTTTGATTTTTAATCTTTTTATATTTAAATATGTTTAAAAATAGCTATACTTGTAAGAATAATTATTATGTTTGCTAATTATGAAGTTATGTTATGTTACTTTGATTCATACACTCTTAATTTTATGAAAATAAACACTTAAATGGTGTATCTTTAACAAAATAATATCTATCATTTTTTCACTTCTATGCTATACGGCAAATATATAGCCGTGAATGACTGATTTTGAAAAATCCCTGTATCTTTTGAAAAACCCTTCAGAACCCCGGGCTACCGCAGCTAGGTATACACGAGGATGTAACCTATCGATTAGTAAAAAAAACTATTGATTCGAAGAGTTTCCACGTCTACATGGACTCTGAAAGTCAGGTGTCGGTACGGCAAAATAGAGGTCGTAACGCATAGCAGGAAATGTAGATACGGGCAGTATTTGTCTCGTAATGCACTGGCAGAAAGTTCAGATTCAATGCTGCCGCAGCGAAGGTGTTAAGTTTTACAAACATTTTTATAATTATTATTGTCTTGTTATTGGTAATCAATTTGATTTCGTTTTCCTTGCAGCGAGCTTCCTCAGTATGGACATAAGCAATGGCATGCCCATTTCGGGAAAACTTTTGATGTATATACAAAGTTATGGAAATATCAGCAAATACACCGAGCGGTGTTGGACACAAAATATGGTCTCAAACGATGGCAAATTGGAGAAATTGCCTCCAAGATTGGGCAGCTTTATTATCATTTCTAGTGAGTATGACTTTTTTTAAATCTAAATCATCGAATATTTGCAAGTAATATGACATAGGAAATTAAATTTTATTTATTGCTCTTTTCTTACTTTCACGTTATTATACCTATTTATTTAGAAACCTCTGTTTTACGTCTCAATTAAGTTAAATCATGACAACCTTTATACTGCAAATAATTTTTTTTTAGCGTCATTTAATTAATATTCTCATTAATTTTGAATATATTTTAGTAAATACCTTTAACATCTGCCTCGTGTTCTCGCGGTACAAGTATGTGCCGTGCGATCTAGAGGTCCTGGGTTCGATTCCCGGGTCGGGCAAAGTGTTATTGGGTTTTTCCATTAGGAAATTCTCGGTAACAGCACGGAGTCTGGAAATGTGCCCGAAAAACGGCAATAGGTTCGCCCCCTATTACGTGGGACTGATGCATACTTGGCGAAATGTGGGTGCAGAAATGCACCTCTGCCTACCTCTTCGGGGAATACAGGCGTGAGTTTATGTATGTATGTATGTACCTTTAACATAATTCAATTCATTTTTTCAGTTTAAGAACTAGTGAATGCGCCTATTTAAATGAAGCATTCGCATTTTATTCCGCCATACGTGGACGCAGTTATTATACAAAAGCTTGCAAACAAGAGCAGTGTGAACTCATGATAAAAAAATTGCGATACTACGCACGGTACATAGTCGTATGTTTGCTCCTTAAAAAAATTAAACTGGTGAGAGAGTTAATAAAGGAGCTAGAGTGGCAGATTGCGGAATATGGTAACACGTACGATCCCGACGACCAAGTTGAATGGACGATGGTTGTAGATGAAGTGAAGGCGTTCATACAGGCTGAGCAAGTTGTAACCGTTCTTCATCCAGACAATTATCCCGTAATATTATCTCACAGGTGAGTGAGTATTTTTTCTTAATATATATATATATATATATATATATATATATATATATATAGTACTTAATACCTATTATGCGTCAGCCAAATTTACGTAACACAAATTCTTACATTTTGAATATTTTCTCAGTTTAACTTCATGTTTTACAACCACGAATTTACTTTAATCATAATAATGAATACATTGCGATCCAAAAAGATTGTCAACTGGCAAAAAATTAAAAATAGTCACTTCATGAATTCTTACACTTTAATTGTTCACAGATTGACTCCGGACACCGTGCCCCCCATTGAAAGGACACATCAAATGGTTTATCAAGTTCAGGAGGCTATAATAGTTGGCAACATGAACTACCAACCTAAATTTTCCGAATTAGCCATTGACATGTACAGAATAATTCAAACATTAGAAAGAGATCCCCTCGAAAACGCTCAGCTCGTGTACCAGGAGTCGCCAAGGCAGCGTTTTGCAAACACTCCAAATGCACCTTCTACCAAAGGTAATTTACAGGTTTTGATTTTAGCTGGCAATTTATTAATCTTAATGGTTTTGAGAATGATAAAATCGCCACATAGCATTATCCAACAAGGTTATCGCCAAAAGAGCTGTTTTTAATTTTGCATTCCTCTATCGAACTCCCTTGTCCTTAATTTATTTAACAACAATAGGCTAGCGCAATCGTCTAAGACCAAACTATTACCATTAGTACCCATGCTCATCTGTAAGATACACTTCCATATGGGCCCATATACCTATACAACTAATTCTACCGACCATTGATATGGAAGCATTGCGCATCCTCCTTTGAATGATGATAAAAAAACCTGTTATCAATATATAGAAAGTGACTTTAAATTTAAAGTAACATGTATAGAATGGTGGTAGTATAATATGAACAAAGCGAGTATGTTTTGGAGGATGTCCGATAGTGCCGGGGTTCCACAAGGCTCTGTGCTATCGCCCACCCTGTTTCTTCTGCATGTCAATGATATGTTGCCGCTTGGCAACATTCATTGCAATGCAGATGCCGGCACGGTCCATGGCCGGTACTGCAGTAGGCCACCAAGTTGCCGAGCGGATACTGAGAGTAGACGCGAGGAGCTTGTCATGGAGCTCAATTGGACCCTGGAGCTCATTTCGACATGGGGTACCCGGAATCTGGTTGAGTTCAATGCCAAGAAAACCCAGGTCTGTGATGTGTCGACCAGCGGGTGACCATATCGTTTCTCGCTGGTCGGTATTATTTTCTTGGACTCCACTGTGCTTACCACCAGGTACAGTGGAGTCACTTTGCCGAGCCAGTATAAAAAAAAGATGATTCCAAAGACTGACATCAATTACTTGCATATTAAATTATACGAACTTATTTTAATATATATTTTCGAACCCACTTTCTAAATTGGACTTAAGCCATCCGAAACATTAATGTAAATTTAATCTAATATATAAAATTCTCGTGTCACAGTGTCAGTTACCATACTCCTCCGGCTTGACCGACTTTGATGAAATTTTATATGCATATTCAATAGGTCTGAAAGTCGGCTACTATCTATTTTTCATGCCCCTAAATGTTAAGGGTGGTCTACCCCTAATTCTATTTTTTTGACAATTTTTTTTTGTTTTTATTTTGTTATGATACAACATACAAAAATACATACAACCCTAAATTTTCACTCCTCTACAATCCACCTCTATTTTTTACTGGCCATTTTAATTTTCAACTTTTTTATCAACGAAAGAGTACGGTGACTGACGACCATCATAGAACACCAATGCGGATTCGTGCAATACATACGATCCGGGTCTTGATGGAGATATTTAAAACCAGAAAAAACGACCTTCATATTCATCAACCTCGAAAAAGCGTTCGACCGAGTCCCGAGAACACTGAAGACTTGGCAAGCATTGCGCTCCCAGAATCTCCCCGAGAGTTACGTAGTGACCAGGGCACGATACCCTGCGGGAGTAAGTGAGGAGTTTCAGGTACAGATATGTACATCAGGGCTCTGCACTCAGTCCATTACTGTTTAACATAGTAATGAACTAGGTACCTGACAGCCAACATACAACATGCAGATGACATTGTCTTAATCGACGAACACCCGATAGCTTTGCAAGTAATGTTGGAAAAGTGAAGATTGGCTCTGAAAAGCGCTGGCTTGAGAATAAGCAGAGAAAAGACAGAACACATGCAATCCAACTTCTCAAATAGCAATGTCAGTCATGTCTAATCACAAAAGCGCAGCTAAACAAGGTGCACGTCAACGAAATGCGAATGCTCAGATGATCTGCAGGCGTCTCACTTCTTGATAAAGTACCGAATCTGATACCAATACCAGAGAAGCTCAACGACTAAAGTTGTAGCTAAAAATCAAAATCAAAGGCCAAGTTTATAACAAAGTGGGGTCATCGCTGCCCTTGCCAAACGAATCTCATATTTTTTTAAATATTAAATATTTCCTAGAAATAATGTATTGTGGCAAAACAACGTTTGCCGGGTCAGCTAGTCAGTTTATAATAAATTATTGATAGCTGCATCATTTTGTATAATACGTTCTCGTTACAGTAGTCAAAGGATAAAAAGTGTAGAGGATGCCTGTGCCCAGCAGTGGCAGGAATATGAGCTGATGATGATTCAATTTATTAAACAATTATTGAACGACCGGTTCTTCAATCTTATAGTACTCAGAGATTATAATATGGAGAAGATCTAGTAGCCGTATCTTTTGTAATAGATAATTATGTCAATTTTGTAAGTCGTGATGGCCTCGAGGTTTAGGCACGCGGTCGAGAATCTCGACGGTCGCGGGTACAAACCCCAGGCACATACCTCAGACTTTTCAAAGTTAAGTTATTTAGTGTGTGTATTCACAAATAACTATCACGTACTTTCACGGTGAAGGAAAACATCGTGATGACACCTGCACACCTAAAAGTTCTTAGGAATTTCTTAGGTGTGTAGTCCGCCAACCCGCACTAGGCCAGCGTGGTGGACTAAGGCCTAAACTCTCTCAGTTGTAGAGGAGGCCCGTGTCCAGCAGTGGGACGTATAAGGGCTGATGATAGATAGATGATAGATTTTTGAAAAGTTATAATTATGTTACGAATATTATTCACTGCAGCAATAATGTTAACTTTGAGAAATATATTTGGGAAGATTGTTAAAGAGGAGCATATTATTGAACGATAAAATAATAATAATAATAATATAACTCTTTATTTAGACACCACATGTACAGAGTAAGCAAAAGAAATAAATACAAGCAGGTGACATAAATTGGCGGTCTTATCGCTAAAAGCGATCTCTTCCAGACAACCTTGCAAGGAGAGGAATAAAATTACAAGTATGGACGGTGCTAAGTCTTAATAAACTTACATAAAAATATGTACATATAGGTATACATAAATATGTAAATACAAAATATAATAGACTTACATACAATAAAATACGTATAAATACAATAAATATATATATATACATTATATATATATATATATATATCCATCATAGGAGCCGTATTACTTTGCAAGATAGTGCGATTTCAGTCTAAACTTGAAAATTTCCGGCGAGGACGATTGTTTTATATTTAGAGGTAGTGCATTCCAAAGTCGAACTGCTTCTACCGCAAAGGAGTGGTCATAAAAGGATGTCCTATGAGCCGGAAACTTTAACATCAAATTCTCCGATGACCTAAGTGAATGAGAATTTGCAGTTCGTAGGAAATTAAAACGTTCCTGAAGATAGCGCGGGGACGAGGAGTTAAACAGGATACTGTAAAGAAGAGACAATATGTGAACATTCCGGCGATGGCGTATAGGAAACCACTTGAGCTTGATTCGATACTCAGAGACGTGGTCATATTTGCGTAAACCAAATATAAACCTTATGCAGAAATTTTGAAGGCGCTCAAGTTTATTTAGCTGGGCCTCGGTTAGATCAAGATAGCTGGCGTCGGCATAATCAAGAATAGGAAGTAAAAGAGACTGAGCAAGTGCAATTTTAGTAGTTGTTGGAAGAAAATTACGCAACCTACGCAAGGATCCTGCAGAAGCAAATAGTTTGCAACTGACTGCCATCAGTTGTGGTGCCCATGACAGATGCCGGTCGAAGATAACCCCCAGATTTTTCACAGTGTCACTAAACGGGATGTTTATCCCGTCAAGCGACAATTGTGGCAAAAGTGACCAGTCGATCCTACTGCAAGTCCTTTGGCTACCAATAATTATGGACTGCGTTTTGGTAGGGTTCAACTTTAAGCCATATGCTTTACTCCACTCAGTTAGAACGCGCAAGTCACTAATAAAAGTGTAATTAATTTGAAAAACAAGGTGATATGAGGATTTTTTCCTAGTATTACATTGTCATTTGTTCGGCTTAAATATTTCGTTCTTATAACTAGTGACATTGAGCATCTCTCAACGTTTTTCCCAACATCATTTCATAAAATTTTCATTGCAGAATACTTGGAGGAGGCTTCGCGACGTGAATCTACAAATCCCCATAAGATATTATTGTACAAACCGGCAGCAAACCAGGCTCTGGTTTACACCGGAAGCGGTGTTTTAGATCTTCTGCCAAACGGGGCGCTTCTGTTGTATATCTCCGGCGATGGATATATTCCTCCCACATCGCGGTCATCTGAACCAGGTGGATATTTGCTTATATTTATTATCACGTAAGGCATATTTAGTGGCGTGCCATAGGATAGGCCTATGTCCAGCAGTGGACGTAAGATAGGCTGCTGATGATTATGATGAACTTATAGTCCAATATTGGAATGACACAGACACATCGTGATAGAATATTTACAGTAAGTACGCACTACGTCTGTTTCAAAGAAAAATAATGTAAACCTGTTAAGAAGCGATTACGATTGCCTCTGTTCACTCGACTCAAATAAGCCTGACGGTTGAAAACTAAGTATGCCATAACCAACAAGCTTTTCCTAAAAAGGGAAAAGTTGTACATGAAAAATAAATTCTTATTACCTTCAACTAATTTACAGGTTACGAGCTAGGTGGCGTATTGACCACGGGCAAGCCGGAAAATCGCGAGGGCAGGGACCAAAAATCTCACTCAAAATATAAAGAGATCCAGTGCCTCTATCCGGGGGATCTGTATCAATTTAGCCGCTCGCCGATGTTTTTAATAGTTGAATCCGATAATTCTTTTGCATTCGCCAACATGCCGAAAATATTTGGATATCCCCAGATCACTCTAATGTCGCCCATTGAATTACCAGTTCCTTATGAAGGTGGGTATAACTTTTTACTCTTTAATAAGGCTTTATTAATAAAAACAATTTAAAAAATGAAATATTCTCTATAAAATTTGCTGGTGCACGTTTACAATCGCGCTTAAAAACCCCATAAATTTTTATCCGTGTTTTCACTAAAGGTCTTTTCATATAAATTATTCATTTCAAATCAAACAGATATTGCCTACTGTAAAATACATACAAGATACATAATATTGCACCACAAATATTATTTTGTGTCAGTGCATTCCATAACCCAAAAAAATCTTTATATGCGTGACGCTAGTGATATACCGCTGTGGTACTGTGGGGTTGCGACTATTGATGTTTCTATTATTTCCGTTGACTTTTTTTATGTAAATGTATTCAAATAGTTTTATTTAAATTCTGAGATTGATGGTATCGATTCTCTGATAACTGCCTAGGTTGACTTGTGTTCGCAGATCACAAGGATCAGGGCAGCCTGTTCACCCTGTTCCTGCACGCTCCTCTGCTGGCATTCTGCTACATCTGCGAAATTCGAAGCATCACGCTTCCGCAATGGGACCGCGGACAGAGCCTCGTAGAAAACTTCCTCAATGATGCAGTCAATGTTTTGCTGCGAAGCAGGCCTGGTAATTGTAAAACTTAAAATAAAATACATTCACACACAGTCACACTTTTCTTACCGAAGGAGACACAGAGGTGCGTTTCTGCACTAACTTTTACCAATTTGTTGTTAATCCAACATAACCGGGAGCGAGCCTATTGCTAATACCCAATATTAGTTTCGCCCAATCCAGAATCGAACTCGGGACCTTTAGATCACAAAGCAGTAGTATAGTAGGATGGATTACAGAAGTAAGCATTTTTAGGAGACCATTTAGCTGGGATAGACTGATGGGTGTGTAAAGTAGCACGCAATTACCGTGGCTTCGGCTAGTAGTGGACTGTCTTTCTGTATTTGCAGTCTGCATCACCAGTAATTTTAGAAAATTGACAACTGTCTTTTCAGTCTTTTCCCAGACATTCTAAAAACGCAAAGGTACTACGCACTTAAATTTGAAATGAAATATTTATGGATTATATGAACATGGGTTCGGTTTATGGAATGAAACCACAGGCAGTCGAAAGTGAAATGAATAACAATCGCAAAATTTACATTTCAGATCCCAACTACATCGCTTTCATTGGATGTGACTTTTTGAGGCTGTTCATACTACGGTTTATATTTTGCGAGACTACGCTGCGCCTACACAGGGCTTTCCGTACGAGGAATACGCTGCCGAAGTGTTGTCCGCCCCTGCCAGAGGAGCTCACGGACCATCCAGCTCTCATCGCAAGCCTGGCTGCTGTTGCAAGTCATTTTCAGGTTAGCCAAAGTACCAAGCGACATTTGATTTAATGCAGGTCGGATCCAACAGTTTGTATTGCATT
Source organism: Hemaris fuciformis (assembly GCA_907164795.1). Lineage (NCBI taxonomy): Eukaryota > Metazoa > Arthropoda > Insecta > Lepidoptera > Sphingidae > Hemaris > Hemaris fuciformis. Next base: position 16,712,457 of record OU015431.1, on the reverse strand, counting down.
TGTTTTATGCTATGCGAGTTCATTTTGTTGATTGATCATAGGCGATTATTCACCGTAACAGACTAATTCGAAAAACTGTACTTAAGGTTATCAATGCTTGTAACATTATCAAAATTTGTGATATATTTTAAAACGTTAATCTATTTTAGGTCCGTCATCAATTCGAAGACATCGGAATAGCAGGGCCAGCTCCAAAAGACTAAACAAACTCGAGTTTGCACTCGGTTTTTACTTAGTAAGCGAAACTTCACTGCATATGTACACTGTATTCAGCGTCTGCTTACGACTTAATCAATATAACTGACGATTTTCTAGTCGCAAAACCAACGTTGCGCTTCGCGATATATGGTCTTCATTTCATTAGAAAATTCGTCTGCCCATCAGCCTTTGTGTTCAAAGGTACTATGTTTAGCACATAGATTCGAACTATAAAGCTCCTACACTAGACTTTAATAAACACAAGCTATTTATAGTATTGTTTACATATAAATATATATTTCGAATATAAATATTATTAGTGTCAAAGTATAAAGATTTTACCACACTTGTTACACAATAATATTAAAGGGTAGGTACAATAATACAAACTTCCGTACCATTTGAGCTTTGAAAAGTTAGCTGCGTATGGTATATTCGAATGTGTGATTCAGTATCAACCCTGTAATCCTTAGATAGCCTCATTACATTCAAAGTTCAACCATAGTCTTTAGGCATATGGATTGAATTTATGAAGTGACATTAGTCATCATAACCTAAAGTTTATGCAAGCTGCTTATTAGATCACTTCCTAATCTTTGTTTAACATCGTAAATAGTATTAAATATATACTTAAATGATAAATTTACCTGTATACTGACAAGTATATAAAGCTATAAATAAATAAATACTAACTTGAATATTTACTGTAATATTTTTAAATGAGAATTCTTTCAATTTGTTAGGGTATACAACTTAACATCTGCATAAAAAATATTATGTAACATCCAGTATATTAATGAGAAAATAATTATATATGGGAGAATAAGGATGTACATAAAATTGATGCTATGTATGCTAAACAGATAAACTGCTTATAATACTTATATGTTTGTTTACATAAGAATATATTATGTTCGAACGGTGATTAAATCTAACTAATATAGAATAACATAATGTTCCAAACTATTACACATTATACTTGAGCTAGAGATAATGTTTTTATGATAAAATTATTATATTAGAGTTATGCAATTTAGAGAAAATTTGCAAATTTTAAAATACACGCGGGTAGTGGGTATTTGTGGTGTCAACATGAGAATGAGTGAAAATGGTCATTAATGACTAAACTGAAGACCCACCCCATCGGAGCAGGACTTGATTGCTTGTAAGCTTATATTCACCACAGATAAAAATTATAAATCCTTAATTTATTCCACGCTAATACCATTAATAGACTAACTAATAAGAGTAGAACTAGTATGTTCATATATTTCATTCATTTTATCCTAAAAGATGCCCTAGTCCGACTGTGGGACAAATTATAATATAAACAGGCCTTATTAATATCTATTTGATATAAATTTATGTCAAATAATGAATATATGTAATGAGCATATTACATGGAAATAAGAAGGAATAGCGATAGTTTTCCGATGCAGCAGAAAAAAAAGTTTTACGCCTATGTTCGAATTTCGACACGCCATAATTACCTATGTATCTTTCTTCGTAGTGGCACACCCATTAATATTTAATATTATAAATAGTAAATTCTGTATAAATATTGAAATGTTTTGAGGATCTCATTTAATCGTGTACTTTATAAATATTGTACTCGTGTTATAGCTAGCGTAAGTAATACTTCATATATAATATAGATGTATATATATACTATTTAAGTTTTTTTTTGAAAATTTTTGTAAATAAACTATATATTGATTGATATGAGCATTAGGTACATTTTATTAATGATCTACTGGGGAATTAATCATTTAATTTAAAAAAAAATATAAATTATATTTATGTGTTATTCGAGTTATGATTCTATTTGCTTAAATTGCCTACTTTGAAAAGGGAAAGGGCTTAAATTAGTTTAACTAGCAAAATTCAATAAGATTAATACCGTATCAATGTTTGTATCTCATGTGCTTATTTTATTCAAACTTAAAATCCTAATGATTTAATATAAATATGTATATATTAATACCAATACGATTGCTGTTAAGATTTTCATTTGTCATGATTAACATATATTAAAAAGAAATGTAAAAGAAATAAAAAAATACACAACATATAAATAAATAATAATAAATACATAATTGAGATTTATTTAATTGTTTATTTAACTAAAAAATAAACTTAGTGTTCACGTCGCTTACCATTAGTATTGTTGTTTAAGAAATTCAACTTCGGTAGGTATATTATTATACTAATACTCGAAATATTTCATAAATAATATTCATGCTTTTAACATAAGTACTCATCGCAAATTGATCTCAATGTAAAGTTTAAACAAGATCTTCTGATATAGACATTAATAGAGATAGTAAAAATAAGTGCTGTTTAACATTATGCATACGTGTTTCATGTATCTGTATTATAAGATAAATAAATAACAATTCCTACTGTAATCTAGTCTTACCTCTTTGTGTGTAAGCTGCCATTACATTTTTATGTCACTAAAACAAAAAATAATAATGTAGTAGCATACTCAACCGTTCTAACAACAGTTGTAACACAAAGTCAGGGAATTTTGTTTTTTCCAATGAATTTAAGATTTAGTATTAAAATATGATCCCTCGCATGGAACAACTTCCAATTACTACATTTGTGATTATTTTTATTTAGTTTAGAAATTTTCAACATTGTCAGAATGCAAAGAGGTCTTATTTTGTGTAATTTAAATATATTATATTTTGCATTATTGCTCACTGCTTTTACATCGGGATAAGGTAATTGTATTGATAAAATGTAGTGTTTTCTGCGTTATCGGACTTATATAAATAAACCTCTTTCGAAACCAAGCCCTCTGTTATTTTGTGGAATCACCTTTTTTTATATCATTATGTCCGTACCTCACGTTTTAAAGGAAAACTTACTAGTATCCGCTCAAAAGTTTTTTGTCCTACATAATAAGTATTAATGATAATGTAAAAAATAGTTTAAGCAGATTTATTTTGCAAAATTGTATGCTAGTATTAAATATAATTATTAGCAATGTCAATATTCAATAAATAAATAAATACACCCAACAGTCACATACATAGTTCTGACCCCACACTAGGATACAAATTCTGTGTCGTGGGTATCAGAAACTACGAGAGACTTTTCAGTCTCACAAACACCCAGACCCGAAACAAATATTTGTGGATCACACAAACATTTGTCTCGGTGCGGGGATCGAACCCGCAGCCTCTCGCTTCGCAAGCTGGTGTCTAGCCAACTGCACCACGGGGCTGTAGACGAATGACTACGAGTATATGACTTTCCTGTAATTAACACCATGACTAAAGTTTGTGTAAGTTCTTAGCAATCTCCGATAGCATCTTACTTACTCATTTGAAAAATTATAAAAGAGCTACACTTTAGTATCTATGAGTAGGTAACATTTTTCATGAATATGCATGCAGCTATAATATTATCATACATTTTTCATCATCGTAACGAAAACACTTTCCTGCTTTTTAAATATACCAAGACGCAAATATAGCAAATAATCTCAGATGTAGATGATATGTAGTCACATATCAAGGTCGGCATAATTTCGTCTGCGTATTTAAATATTTTGCCCGATACTTAGGTACAAATACATTATAAACATTTATTAACAATTTAATTTACAGAGTGCTAATGATAATACAACGATAATATTTTTATATTAGAATTTATATAAGAAATCTCGATGTAATGAATCGTTATAATATGCAGAGTAAAATATATAAGTAAAAATTCATAGAAATATTCACAATTCTGCTCTTACATATATAATATAACAAAACATTTTCACACGTTTAAGAGTTACGCGTACAGACTGATGACAAACATGCTAATTATCGTATATATACAAGTAAACTCGTATACCTATAGCTATGCAAATTAAAGAGTCACGGCGTCTGTACGCAAGACGTCGCACACAATTTGGATCACGTTCAAGGAACAATAATGTAAGTACTTTCCACATTAGTTCACCTATGAGATAAAGGCGACGGTGACCGCCTTTTAGGTGTAATATCAACCTTCAATCATTGATTTATCGATCGAACAGTAGGAAAAACGAAAATCGTATTATACTTTTGAATGATGACGCGAAATACACACCAAAAATAAATTCACGCCCAATCTTATATTTAGCGCGCTTGCTCGGTCCACGTCGTGTCGGCCAGTTCAACCGGGATTTTGTACCGATCGCAGATAGTTTGCTCATGGAACAAAAAATAACAAAAGACAATAAGAATCAACGTCAACGTATGTCAAGAATCACTAAAAAACAAAGGATGGAGTGAAGAAAAGTGTTTCGATCGCCTCAAGGTAAAAGCGGTGAATTAATCTGCCCAGTGTCCATAATACACAACTTATTCACACCTATTTCTACACAGGCCCACGCAAACATAACGTATTTTTCAGTCACCTATGTTTAGTTTGGAACGGGACGTTGTGTTCTGTGTTTAAACGGTGATACAGTGTAAAACATTTATTGCTGGGCCCGTGTCGTGACTTGTAAACGAACTCAATGGACTTTGTTCGGCATCGTTTTATTTATAACGCTATAATATCACTAAATAAATAATCAATAATCAAACATATGGAATCTGAATTGTCACCAGATAGAGAGAAAGATTTACCGTCAGTGCCGATTAAGACTTATCAATGGGAAGATTTACGGCGAGCTCGTGAAGCTGGACGTTACCCTTGGACACATCTTCTGAAGCCTCCACTGCAAGGCGAAATTACTGCCGAAGACATTATCAGGGAGACTACACCAAGAAGAAGTATGTCGCGGGAGTTCTCAAGGTCAAGAACGCACTCTCCAGTCGACGGTGACGTTCAGAAGATACTTAATCTTGACTCTTCCCCCGGTAGTAGCCGCAAGCATGGCGAAGAAGGTGAAGATGAGGGTGTCCACATACCAAATTTCTCCAAAGAAATCTCGTTGGACGAAGATGATATTCCTGGGCAACAGTTATCGGGACCCAAAAGACCAGAAAGCCAAGCTAGTGTACACTTAGTGACTCCTGTAGAATTACCCAAAATGAATGTTTCGCCAAAAAGTATTTTGAAGCGCCGGGTACCAGAACAACAATACATCGGCGTCTCAGAAACAAGGGAAAAAACAAAATGTTGTCATCCATTGGTGAATAAAATAAAACATTTAGCTGACAAGACATTACACAAATTAGATAGAAATGAATTTGAAAAATCTCCGTTATCTAAGCGTAAAAAAAATGAAGACACACAAGAGATAAGACAATTGAAATCATCTCCAGGAGCTGTGCGGAGGCAAAAATTTAGTGCAATCAAACTGGGTGATTCTGACGAGATGAGTAAAACATTAAGTATAGATACACCACCTCCCAGAAAGAAAAAAGAACATATTTACGAAGACATTGAGGAGTCGAAACAAGACAACGAAAAGGCCTTACATTTTTCATCTGAAGTTGATAAACAATACGTGGCCAAGGTCGATGACGAAAACTATAAAGATAGTAATAAAGAAAACGAAAGCATCGCCGAAAAAAAGTCAATTGCATCACAAGATCCGAGCTTAGTGGCAGAGAATGCTTCATTGGCCTCCGCGGAACACGTTATGGAAAAATTACATAGAATGGACAACGTAAACAAAGAGGCAATTTTACTAGATGAAGAAATGGATCAGGACGAGCCAAACGTTGACGAAATATTTCAAAATCAATTGGATGAACGAGGCCCTAGCAGCGACTCACCAAACATTACCATCACTGAAATCACGGATGATGAAGGCAACACCGACGCTACGCAGTCTACTACAGTGCCCATAGAGACATCCCCCAGCCCCAGCCCACGAGACATAGGAAAACGGGACATCGAATTCGTTGACAGACGATGGTCTAAACCCAACAGGTAAATATTTTACATGTATATGTTTGCGTACATTGTTCCATTACAGTCGTACATCATACGTAATGGTGACATAATCACAATGTTACAACACATGCAGAGCGAACGCGTTTGCCTTCTGACTGTCCGATAAATATAGCACCGTCCGAACGGTCTTCCTGCACATCGGGTAAGCTCTTTAAAATTGTCGTCAGTGATCAGTGCTCGCCGTTGCTCTCACGTGCGTGAGTAGTTCATTTACTGCTAGGCTGTAACCAGCGCGCTTAATGATTCACCGCCTGGATCAATGACAGTTCCGGCAGTATACGGTAAACGCGTAACAATGCTGCGGATGCGGTAGTTCGTGGTGATGAGTAAGCTCCGTCGATGGACATCCGAGGGCGGCACTCCGTTAGAAAAGCCGCTGAGGCCAACTCGAGAGGGCAGCGTCCAGCAATATACACCAGACGTTCGCTGTGCTTGTCAGTTCTACCAATGCGATTCATTACTGCCGGAGCGCGTGAATCCAGTGGGCACTAGACCAACGTCGCGAGCGAGCAATTTTATTCCTTACGATAGGTAAGTCCCACACCTACATTAAATTTTGACAGTTTTGAGGACATTTTATGACTAACATAACGAGCTGCAATGTATATTCGAACGCAGTTTTCAGCCCGGCGATCGCTGCGGCTAAAACGAGCGCCAGCCGCTGGCCTAGTTGTGACACGAATCTCTGAAGTTTAAATATAACTCAAATCTTTGCGACGAATCTTAAATTTGCGATTTGTATGTTTTTCTTATTATCTTATTTGTTCTTGCTTGCGCCCGGCGAATGTATGTACTCATATATGTTATAGTAATAAAAGTCATTTTTTATTATTTTATTTTCGAATTTAAGGTAAGGGTACATGATCATGAGATGTTGTCATCATTAAAATCTTGATAATTATTTTCAGTGATCACGAATATGAAATCATCGAAAAACCACTGCCGAACATTACATACACAGTACCTGCTGTAGATGAAAAGCCCGTCTTAACGAAAACAGATGACGAGTTATCTAGCACAACATCATTAGAAAGGAAATATTTACAGCACACATCTGATGAAGACGAACAACCTGACGATAAAGATAACGTACAAGATGAAAGAATAGACGGAATGACCAACGCTGAGGCATTGCAGAAAGACATTGAAGATAGGTTCTTTGTGAATACACCGTCTACAACGTCCAGGACAGAATGCGAAGTAAGCACCAGTCAGGTTGATTCCTCAGCCCTGGAACAGTTACCTTTGAAACGTGACAGTCGCACTAAAGCTGCTGATAGTGGCGACAATAGGCTACAACAACGTTTTAGGGAAAGCACTGGAAAACTAAAAACACAAGCTGGAAAACTTAAGAGCAAAATTAAAAGTATCAAAACCCATAAATTAACTATGCCAGATAAACCAAAATTTACGATGCCCGAAAGGCCAAAATTTAAAATGCCTGATAAGCCAAAATTTACTCTTCCCGACCGGCCAAAGTTCACATTACCAGAAAGAAGAAAATTTAGTTTGCCGGAAAGACCAAAGTTTAAATCCCTTAATTTATCAGAAAAACTAAATTTTGGTGACCGAAAAAAGTTTACCTTACCAGAGAGGCCTAAATTTAATGTGCCAGATCTCTCAAAATTTAAAATGCCCGATAGACCGAAAATTAACTTCCCTAGTTTAGGCCGGAAAAAAGAATATAAAGTTGAAACTGATACCACAAGTTCTACTACAGACTTAAGAAACGTGGCTACAGTCGACTTTGATGCTAAAACCTATCCTAGATTATTTAACAGAAAGAAAAAAACTGAACTTGTAAAAACTTCATCCTCCCCTACCTTGAATAGGGAAGATACCCCACCGGCGACATTCACTTTTACTCGGGTAAAGAAAACAAAAACTGACATCGAGCCTTATGCTTCTGATAGTTCAGAACAACCTAGAGAATATAGAACAGTTGACAATGAAGAGCCTGATTATGAAAAAAATATAGATAACAGAAGACAATTCGAAACAACTTATGATTTTGATAAATTACCCTCAGAATACATGGACGATGAGCCTGAAGCATCTGTTGGAGATGACCAGAATGTTCAATCAACACTAGATGTATCACCGTCTAAACAAGAATACACACCCGTGATAACCGAAATTAATAATGACGAATTTTTTGTACGACCGAGAGGTATTTCTCGCGAAGATATTCAAGTACGAGAATACTTGAGCGACGAAACACGACAAGCGTTCAAAAATCCGAAAAATGTGCTTGCTTTGATGGGCAGTAGTTCGGTGGTAAACGATGATAACATGTACATGAATGATCCTGATGTCGATCCCGAACTAGTATTTGATGACAACGAAGCAATGAGATATTCAAACGAAGATTTGAATGACAAAGACGATGGATATTATACATTCCCGCCAGTAAGGCCGTCGCGTGCAAAACGGAAAAAGAAGGAAATGGACGACACACCGTATATTGATGAGAGTGCAAACGTCAGTATACAATTCAGTGAGGTAGATCTTGGATTGCCGGACGATCAAAACGCAGACAAGATAAATGGACATACTGACTCTTTTGAGCCAACAGAAACCGAAGACAGATTCAAGTTTACACCAACCACTGATTTACATTCTATTCACGAGTATGCTAACGACGAAGTTATACAATATCCGGAGAATGTTTCCATTCAGTCTCAAACACTGCCGATGCCGCCAAAGAGGAAGAAGAAGTTTGGTAATAAGGACCTTGTGCATTCTTCACTGAATGATTTCAAGAACGTACCTACGGCCAAGTTGTGGGAAGAACCACAAGAGCAACATACGGACGATGTAAGTAATTTAAGTATTTTTCACAGTCACACCAACCATAAAATTTAGAATTGTTTTCACTTTCCGATGAAAAAAAATATTAAAAAGAGTAGGTACGTCTACGCTGTATACGCCTGTTTATTCATGTTATCATAAAATACAAAGAAAAAAGTATTTTTTACGTAAACAATACGTACATTATGACTACGTAATTATACATAAGTGCGTCAGTCAAAGAAGTCCACCTTAATGGCTGAGTGGCTTCCTATCTGGCAAGAGACATTGCAATCAAGTTCCGAGATATTATTTTTGTCTATCAATCCGAAATAGGCCTAAACAACCACTCGGAACGATGAACGATGAAGGAGTATTTGCTTTGACATACGATAGTTTTTTTTGACGAACCAACAAGCAGTCAACATTCAATTTTATTTAGAGCGTCGTTGACGGCTATTTAAATAAAAGTATATTCGTACATAATGCATATAATAATTTCACTGAAAATTTGAGTTATTCATATTTGCAGTGTACAAATTAATAATTTTATTATTTTTAAAAATCCTTGGCATTTTGGCGTTTTACGGGCCATTACATTTACGGAAAATTGTGGATCCTTTTTATTACATGTTAACTGCAAATGTAAGAATGTTACAACCTACAGTTAAAATAATCATGATTCACATAAGTCAGCATAGCATTAAGCATTCATAAACTTCGTGATGGCCTCGACGTTAGGCGCGCGTCGAGTATCTCGGCGGTCGCGGGTTCAAATCCCAGGCACACACCTCTGACTTTTCGGAGTTATGAGCGTATTCACAATGAATAATCACATACTTTGACGGTGAATGTAAACATCGTGAGGAAATATGCACACCTAAAAAAGTTGTTAGGAATTTCTTAGGTGTGTAGTCCGCTAACTCGCAATAGGCCAGCTTGGTGGACTATGGCCTTAACCCTTTCAATTCTACAGGAGGCTCGTTCCCAGCAGTGGGGCGCATTTCGGCAGATTATGAGCATTATTTCCATTTTTTTTTTAAAAACTATAAAATTATTAAAATTGGTTTAGTGTCTAGGCGCACATTATTCTAATTTATTGGCTTAGATTCCGCGCCATCAAATAATATTACATGGCGCAAAAAATGTTCGCGTGTCTATTTCAAATTTAGGTGTCTAAAGACTAAAAGCACGTAAGATCCCAAAGAATGTGTTTCTCAAGGATGGAATTACGTAAAGAATTGGTATTTTTAGCGCAAAAAATCGTTTTGGCCTATTTATACAGTTATAATTCAAAGATAGATTACAAATATTAAAATGAATACAAAAGTTTAGCAAATGCCAATATAGATACAAATAAGACATGCTGTTACCGTGCATGTAGGTAATTAATATTGGCAAACGGCCAGTATAACTAAAGTTTTGGTCGAAACCGACTAATATATTTTTAGATGTCTGGTTTCATCTCGATTGTTGACCCAGTTTGAGAACGGATGATCTGTGCAAAGCCGTTTTTGTTTCAAACAAAATTGTACATTTGCATTGCGAACGAACATCTTCAAGTTTATGTATTTGCACACAAATTGTTTAAAACGAACCAAGTCTGAACTTGAAATATACATGACAACATTTTACGTGATGGATAGGTATTGTTGGTAATAGTGGAAAAGTTATATAGGTACATATCGAATGATATAAAAATTATTCAGTAGCATCCTTAAGATGTGGTATCAGTAAACTAAAATCACATATCTAGTTCAAGTGGTAAAAAATGCTTGGATGGACGCCAATTTTTGTGAGTTTAGTTAAATCTAAATAAAATATAAGGCTAAACCCTTTCAGTAGTAGAGGAGGCCCGTACCCAGCAGTGGGACGTATGTATATGGGCTGATGATGATAATGATGATGAAATCAAATATTGTGTTATTGCGCAAGCAAGCGTGGTAGATAAACAATAATAAAAATAATTATTTATTATTTCCCATTGCATTACAGTTATGTGCGAAAGGACCGTCTATCAACACACTTCATACCCCTAATGCATTGAATGTGCTGATGTAAAATGGAGCTAAAAATACACAGAGTTTTTATACTCTTAGCTCAGTTGTTATGATATAAATAATGTCTGACATGTGTTCCATTCTAGGATAACAATTAATCAAGTGAACATATTTAGTAAAAAATAGAGAACTTCTTGTTTTCTATAGTTCCACTTGAATTACACCACGTGTAAATCCTTAGGCTAGACATTTTCAATGATTATCTACTAATATACTCCAGCAATAGTCACGACGTACGTATGTATATGTAATTTCCGTAAGTGATTTATATTTACCGTTAAAATTAAATTATGTGACGCAATTACTACCATATTATTTTAGACGCCAAAAAATAAATTGTAGTATCTCAGAAACACGAACAATATGATTTCAATAAAGAAATATGCAATTTTCGTCTAGGTTAGATCGATTACTATGGCTATCGTCAAAATCTCTTCTCGTCTTCTTATATTTTTCCATAAATTAAGGATAGGATTAAGTATAACTATAGTAATCTGTATGTCGCGCAAAGCCCAAAGCACACACTTCTGACTTTAAGTATAGATAAGTGTATAATTACAATGCAATATAGCGCTTTTTGAGTATATATCAAAGATCCCTGAATACCTGAAAGTTTCTCCATAATAATTATGTAGTTTATCAATACACCCTGTACAAACCGTTGTTACGGCTTGCCTTTCTTAACAGTAAGATAATTTCTTACCTACATAGCCGTAGCGCATATCGAAAATAATATACATATACAAATAACTAGTTCTAAACATATTATATTGAATTGATTTACTTGTATATTTCAATTGCAGATAGTCGTATATAGAACTGAACATGAATATACCGTGCCTCAAGGTGAGAGTATAGTAACTGAACAAAGTCCTTTACCTCCGCGTCGTAACAGATCCCGAAGCTCCAGAGGAACATCTTTGTGTGACGACGATAGAACTTCACATGGAGCTGAATCACTAACACCCGATACTCATGCCCCACAGACCGATGAGATCGACAGTATAAGATATTCTCATCGCGAAAGTCCTGGCTACGCAACAGTAGACAAAGGGCCTTATGCTCCAAGCAAAACTGTTAGGAGATCAACAAGTAAAACACCTCCAGTTCGGCGCCGTAAAAGTAATAGTTCAGAACGTAAGTACTACACAGTAGGATCGACTAAAGTAGGCCCCGATCGTCCACCTAGGAAGAAATCATCTACAAGTCTTATGACTTTGGATAGCTTTAGTAAACGATCAATAAGTGGCGATTTCACTCAGTATGTGGAAATTGACGAACCTTTTGAAACGCACAAAGATTTGAAATCCGGAGAAATTGTTAACAGAATGAAGGACAGGCCACTTCCTCCTCCACCCAGACCACCGAGAGGGTCAAGACGTAGGAGAAAAGATAAAAGTATGGCTGACGAGCAAAAGTCGCTAGAATCCGAAAGAACAGCAGACTCACCCGCACTTTCCACCGATTTACCAGAAAAAACTGATGACGTAATGGAAATGGAAGTGTCAACTCAAACCGATCCCTTGCCTGACGATGTGGATTTTGAACTAGGAGCAGATGAAAATTTGGATATGTCTATGTCCAGTTCTTTGAGGGACATTATCAACGAAGAATCGATGCTCAGTAAAAGTTACACTAGAATAGGAGAAAGTCCAAGAGTCTCACGGCCGACTTCCAGATCTGAAAAGTCATTAAAACTTTCTGATCCGAAAATATCGGAAATGTGTAAACCCAATATAGGGCGTACGTCACCAACTGTTATATTAGTGGAGAAGCGAGTTTCCAGCCCAACAAGAATCAATGAACGGGAGGAAATGGTAACTGAAGCATCTTTAACAGTTCAGCATATTGATATCAATGAATCTCAAATTCCAGATGTGCCTCCGCTTCCAAAGTCTCGACACGCATCAAGCAATATTCAAAGTTCTAAAAATACCGCGTCACCTGGCGAAGAGCGAGCTCTGGAGCGAGTAGCTGACGCAAGTAAAGATATTATGTTAGACAATTTAGTAACTCAACGACTTCAGGTAAGAGACTTAGATGTCGGCCGGCTGAACGTATCTGAACTACAGGCCAACAAAATTCTCGTATCCGATATCGAAGGTATGACTTTGCAAGTATCGGAATTAGACTCAAAGTCCGGTCACATTTCTGTCAGTGGTATTGAATTTTCTCAATCAGTTATAGACGAAATAGTTAAGAAATTTGCAGAGATATCAACAAATCACGCACCACCAACACAGGAGCAAACTGCGGTACCAGTTAGACCCGTAAGTAGAGAAGAGCAAACGCAAACAGATCAAACTACTGAAGTCTCTGAACCAAAAGCAGAAACTAAAACTTACCTGGAAGAGACAGATGTTCAATCGTCATCTCCTTTACCCAGACCAGCGAGTACCGATGAGGGTTCAGGACCTCCTCAGAGACCTCCACCCCCCGACCTTACTCCATTATTATACTCCTATCTCCAAGACATCACAATCCCACCTGCTTCATTTTATCCTTCGAGGACTTTTCGTGAACGACCATTTACAGAATTTCATGAATCTCAACATCAAACTCCTCCACCACCCACTCGTAGAACAAAAAGAAAACCAGCGGCTCCACATACGGAGTCAAGTTCTGACGAAGGACGGCCACGGCCGTCTCCGCGCCGCATGCCTCCTCCCGTAAAATCACACGAACCAACGATAGCTGAAGCAGGAGCTCAATTTTTAAGAGTCTGCCAGAGTTCTATTAGCAGAAGCATAAGAAATATCTTTAACTCGTTTATGGCATATATCAGCGGTACGGAAGACAAGAAGGACGTACAAATGGCATTGGTGATCTTCCTCGTATTGATTGCGGGTCTTATAATGTTTGGCTTGAGTGATAGTCGGACCATTCATCACCACCATTGGGAGTTTTTCAATCCACCGGAAGGGAAACCCTGAGTATACATCGTACGTTTAAACAGTAACTGGGGAGTACTTGCTTAAGCTAACTAACTATATGGTTATATTAAGTTTAGGTAATTCAAATGATACTAAGATTATTGCTAAAAATTTACTTATATTTATTAATATTCTGGATTATTTTGACAATTATATGTGGAAATCCTATCGCCAGATCTTTTAATCTGAGTACATATCATTTGAAATTGTCCAGTATTTAAATTATTATACGAGTATAAGGAGGAGTTAAATGGAAAAAAGTTATGCATTTCATGCAAACCAGACTTTCCACTACAATATTATTAAAAACAGCTAATTTTTGAATATTAATGTAAATGTAATAATTAATATCATGTTGTTAATTTATTGTTGATAACCCTGAAAGTTGCTTCGTTGTCATCGATATAGAGGGGATTGTTTGATTGTGCTCAGGTAGTTTTTTTCTGATTTGCTTATTTTATGTCTATTGCAACATGATAGTAAATATTTGAATTGGTAGTTTTTTTTTTTATATATAGAAATTGAATACTATTACAACATAATTTCTAAAAAAAACAAACTAAATATCTGGGCATTTTTAAACATCAGAGCGAATTAAATAAAAGATAATGAACAAAATAAATATTCAAAATAACTGTTTAGCCTGTCTTAAATAATATAATTAATCTGTTGAGGTCAATCACCATTAGCATTTTGGCAAACAATGTGTACTCTAATGACAATCAACAAATTAATATACCTATTATCGTATAATAGAAATAGCGTGGCAACATTCGAACTCAATCAATTCTTGAACACCAAACTAAATTAGACATGGAATTGTAAAGTTATCTAGTTATAATATAATTAAACTACTTTAACCGCACTGTTATTGTAAACGTAGTTTGTTGACCGGCGTTATGCATTTTGTATATTTTCATTTTTGTTGCGTAATATTAATGGGAAAATATAGTTTTAAAGCATATCTTTTATTTATTTATTCATGACCCTATTTCACCTAATCTGAAAGTTAATGAATAGCCTTATCCCATAAAAAACAAACCTTGTAAAAAACTCAAGTCTCGCAATTCAGTTCTTCTACCGTAAAAAGTTGTGAGATCCATGTGATACCAAGTCGATGAATTTATTCAGTCCCCGTTTAAGGGACCTTCTGTCTTAAGTTATTACCTATGTACTTAGCTTATCAGACAACACCTTATAGTGACCATATCAATATTAAAAATCTTTAAATCCTTATCCTTATCCTTACTAATACTATAAATGCGAAAGGAACTCTGTCTATCTGTCTGTCTCGCTTTCCTGCTAAAACTACTGCACCGATTTAAATGAAATTTGGTACACAGATAGTTTAGACCCTGAGAAAGGGCATAGGTTTCTTTTTATCCCGGAAAAGGGGTTTTAAGGGGTTGAAAGGGAGGATGAAAGGTTGTATGGAAGTATTGTCATTTTTAAAGCTAGAAGCTTGAAACTTATTTTTTAGGCTGTTGATTAGATATAGTAAATAACAGATATAAACGATTTTGATATGGACATAAATGGGACTCTGTGGAGTAAAATAGACTACAACTTATTTTCTTTCTGAACCCAACCCTGTAGTCTACGCGGACGGAGTAGCGGGCAAAAGCTAGTTTTTAAATAAAAAAGTTAGATTTGGCAATCGCGTGACAACTAGGGTTTGCAATCCCGCAGCATTTTTTCATCCCGCGGGAATTCCCGCAAAAATTTAAAAATCCAAATATCTGAGTATAATCATGCTATTATTACTAGGGAATGTTTATTTATTTTTATTTAAGCTAATTCTAAACTGTTCAAGGTATTAAAAAATGAAACAGGTAAGTAGAATATTCGTAGAAACTGTGTTTATTAACATAAATTTAACTATTAATTAACATAAATCAGTCAGTATTCAGGACTCAAGACATCTATAACACTAATTTAGTATTACTAACAATTAACAAATAAATTGTAACTTATGCATATATTATTGTCTCTATTTACTTAACGCATAGTTCTTGATCGCCGTTATATTACTGAAACTGTAAAAGTCTACTAGAAATTAAGAGATCAATTGCACATCCAATCCAATTCATCAGCCAATCGAAGTCCACTGCTGGACATAGGCCTCTCCCAATGACTTCCACAGGGACCTGTTGGAAGCAGCCTGCATCTAGCGACGTCCCGCGACCTTGTATTGGCAATTACCTCCAATGAGTGAAACCAGGACCAATTGCACATAAAAAATAATAAAATTAGTCATTAGTAACTTGTAATACTATAAGTAATTACGTAAAAATAAACATAATAAATCAAAAATAAATATGATAAAAAAGAGAAGAAAAATCAAAAAATAAAATTCCGTTTTATTCCCCTATTTTCGTATTCAGACATCTCAGCCTTAATTATTTTCTCGAAATTTGTACTGGACGTAGACACATTGATAGTGTCACTTTTTTGTTTAATCAATTTCATTTCTAGTTCTTTAAGCGATAAATTATCATTTGATGTAATTTCACCATCTTTTAAACTTCCAGATATGACAGGTTCATCGTCTGTTCTTTCATTGAAAATCAACATTCTCTCACAAATATTTTTAATTTCGAGACGAATGCGATTTTTTTTTGGGACTGAAAATGTGTCGTCAGTGTGCATTAGGGAACTTTCGTACTTCTTTCGTTTCTTCAACGTCAACGGTTAATTTAAATAGTTCGTCCATTTATTTTAAAACTACATTATCGAGCGTATGTTACGTTATTTCCAAAAAATTCCGGGAATTCCGCAGTACTTATTAACATGCGGGATCCCGCGGGAATGCGGGAACGCGGAATTCGGGATTGCAAACCCTAGTGACAACACAATGTATCACACTTTTAGTGCGATTGCCAAGTCAAACTATTGATATCTTTTGATTTGATGATAATTAATTTATTGGATTCAAAATCTTGATGCACTCGAGGTTAAAAATCGAATCGGTCGCAGGTTCATACCATCTGTGACTTTACGAAGCTATGTGTGTTTTCATAATGAATTAACACATACGAGTACTTTAACATGGAAGGAAAACATAGTGAGGAAACTTGCACATCAAAAAGTTCTTAGGATTTTTGAAGTTATACTTCTTTTGGCGCGTTAGGGAAAAATGATGAGAGTGATTTTTTACGATGCGCGCGCACACCGACACCAAAAAGTTATTCAGAAAAAGTTTGTTTTAAATTTTAAGAATGTAGAATAGTGACAGTAAAAAATAATTTAAAATTCTGCTCACGTCACGTGCCGTCATGACCGAGTCGTGACGTCAGAATTAATTATAATTTTAATTTCCTTAATTTAAATTTATTACTTATATGATATGTACGTCACGCATGGTCAGGCTTAAATCGTTTTTAGTAATATAACTCGCCCCTGCCTCTGGAAACTCCTCTTACCATTTTTTACCATATTATTATATTATTTAAGAAAATATATATTTATGTATGAAGTATAACTTCTAACGCGTGTACATAAGTACACACACACACTTTTTTTTAGATGTGTACCTATTCCAGATATCCGCACTAAGCCAGACAGTCTTGCCTGATCATTGTCTTCTCTTGCCTAAGGCCAACCCCCCCCCCCCCCTCTCAGTTTTAGTGGCGGCCAGTCCCAAATATTGGGGCGCCTACGGGCTGATGATTCTGATGACCAAGTCTATTAGATATCGAAAGGTTTTTATATTAATTATTTTAGTATTTAGTTTGTAGTTACTATCCAATACGATAAAAATTAAACATTGTTATTTGATATTCGTTTTTTAATAGCCGGGTATTTTTTACATAAATTCCTAAAACCTGCCATCTGTGTTACGCAAGAGTAACTATTAAGATTTTAGATGCTAGGAAGTATACAGAAGTTTGTTCTATAACAGCACAGATGGCGTTATTAGTGTAAAATCAAGTTTAAAAAAATGCATGTTTTGGGTTTTATGTTTGGTTGTTGCGTACTTAATTTCGTAAAGATTAATAAACATATTTTGACGAGGTTTGGCTCTCGGACGGTCCCTTACCCGGATTAACGCGTGATGACTATCGAAAGGTTTTATTCAGTAGTTAATTTTGACCTAGGATATTAATTATGATAAGTACGACGTAGCAGTATAAGTAGATTGTACGCACCATCTGGGAGGCCGAAAACCCAAAGTAAGCCACAAAGTATAGGTAGTAGAGAAGTTTAGGCTCATTCCTCTTGATACAAAAAAAAGGTTTTTTGTTTTCTCTATGTTTTCTCACCTTTAAAATATTATTACAAACCAATACACTACTAAAGAAATGTTTCCCTTGTAATATCTCTAAACTAAATCCGAAAGTCAATGGGAATGAAGTGTGCCATTGTATCTATTTGTTTATGAGGAGATGCAATGCCAAATGAGTTTATCTGTAACTGAGTTATAAATTATATCATCAATCATGTTATTACGATGAGCGTTCTCAACAAGAACTTTCTTAGGTACATAAAGTCTGACAACCCCCACTATGAGAAGTTGGTGAACTTAGGCCTCGCCCATCTCAACTATAGAGAAGATCCGTGCTTAGCAGGAGAACGTTGACAATTGTAAGATATTACATACGTAGATTTACGCCTGAATCCACAAAGGGGAAAGTAGAGGTGCATAGCTCTACGTCCAAATTTCGCCATCTCTGTTTGTATTTTGTAGGACCCACGTAAGGGTGGTGGGTGAGTTTTTAGGGCATATTTTTAGAATCCTTATTGCTATTAAGTATTTCGTAAAAATTAAATCCAATAGTTTACTTAAATGCAGAATTGCCACTGATGCTGTGGGGTTAGCATTGCATATTATGTATGAATACTTAATTTGACTAAATTAGATTTATGAACTGAACTTTCAACAATTGGAAAAATACGAATTAAATTTAAAAAATATATTCACTTTTTTTTCTAATAGACCTGACGATATACACTCCCAGTGAGATACACACTCAGGCGAAGCTAAGCTGGGTTGCTAATTTATACACACGAAACATTGTACCTATAGCTGTCACAAACTAAATTAACTTTCTGAAGGGCGCTCCACACACTTAAATGAGACTTAAAGACTTCCAGACATTGTGCTGATTCGCATAAATATTCTTTATTGTATTCGCAGATAAAAGTTTCTTTGTTCAATTGGGATGCAAAAGATAAAACGTCCATGAACTGTTTGCCAGCGTAGTCAAAGAGGTGTTTTGTTTACTACGCCACCATAATATAATGTAGACTTGTTACGAGAGATTTTTTCAAATTCAAATAGGGCGATAATATTAACTCAAGACTTAACGATAAAAATTATTCAGATCTTGCTTGCCTCAAACTTCTTACTGACAGGCGTAGCTTACGCATTTCCCAACTAATTAGTGTTTCATATAGGTACTACTGTTACGAGTATATGTCGTTGAACGTTACAGGAACGGAGACAAAATATTTATTTGTTGAAGCTGACGTAATCGATATACTTCCAACAGATTTACTCAACATCCCTAATTTCCTAAAAAAATGCTTCAAAGAGTGCCACATTCATGCTTCTAGCCGCATCTCATCCTATGAGCCACTAGGCTGACACTGCAAATTGGAGTGCATTTTGACTCATAGCTGACTGCTGATTATCCACACTGTTGGTATGGTTGAGTTTTCGTTCACGATATTAGAAAAGTTATCTAATTACGAGGCATATCTGAAGTAGAAGTTCTGTGTACTTCTGATCGTGGTTTGATATCAGGCGTAAGATATATTAAAAATTCTTGCTTTGAGATAACCCCTTAAAGTCAGCTGGGATTAAGTCGGGAGATCTGGGTGGCTACATTATGTCTCCAAAGCGGCTTATAGCTTTCTTTCCTTGCCTGTGTTTCTATTTTATTGCCTTTATATTATGTGTAACTTTAATTCTTTAATTATTTTTAGACTACATTTGTTTTTCTTGTAGTAAATGACTTTTTTTTAGCTATATTTATCAATTTAATGTACATACATACATATACACGTATGTGTGTACCTCGTTGTCTCGCGGCTCAAGTATGCGCCGTGAGATCTAGAGGACCCGTTTTCATTTTCCTGTTCAGGCAAAGTGTTATTGGGTTTTTCCATTTGGAAATTCTCAGCAGCAGTTCGTAATCTGGAGATGTGCTCTTAAAATGGCAATAGACTCGCCCCCTATCACGTGTGATTAATACCTACCTAGTGACATGTGGATGCGAGATAAATGCAACTCTGCCTAAACCTTTGGCTCCTTTGGGGAATACAAGCGGGAGGATATACATATATATAATCATATAGGAATATATACATGTATGTATGTACATGTACATGTGAGTGTCGTGTCCTCCGATATTTCTATACACATTTGTCTCTTATAACTTACAGTGGCATGTAATTTGTGCTATTTTTGAATTTAGGGGAACATTGTTAAATAAATAAAATTATTAAAAGTCAGAAGATGTGTGCCGGAAGACTGCAACTGCCGAGATTTTATTTAGACCGCGCGCCTATACCTCGACGCCAGGACGGCTTCTTAAAACAAGTTTTTTTACGGATGACTCCGCGCTTTAGCTTCTATTTCCGATTGTATGAAGGCTAAAGGGGCATAAATAAATTTAAATTATTACGTACAAAACTACAAATCGAGGTAAGCATAAACTAACTAATCCGATATGAACACTCATAGTAATAATTAAATTTAATAACATATAATATCGTACATCATTGATACCCGAGAAATCCTACTTATTTACTAAATACAAAAAAAGCTGAGCTTTTTGAGTCGACATGGTGGGCTATCGCCAACAATTTTTGCGTATAACAAATAATCTCATACTGACGTACTTCTTTTGATCTTACTCAATGTACTGGAGATATGTCTGTTTAGAGCAGTCAACGAAACTGTATCAACACTCATGGTCGGCTTCTATCAATCGATATTATGCAGGGTCGCATTGCATCCAAAAAACATACATAGATACATACTTACATAACCTCACGCCTGTATTCCCTAAGGGGTAAGCAGAGGTGCATTTCTGCACCAACATTTCGCTTCATCAGTCCCACGTATTAGGGGGCGATCCTATTGCCGTTTTTCTAGCATATTTCCAGACCCGTGCTGCTACTGAGAATTTCATAATGGAAAAACCCAATAACACTTTCCCGACACGGAAATCGAACCCAAGACCTTTAGATCGCACAGCACATACTTGTACCGCGACCACGAATCATTCAAAAAACTAACGGTCTTACTTATTAAAGCCAGTTAATTTAACCACTACTTAAACATGACTTGTCTCGTTTCCTCTAACGTCACATGTCAATCAATAGAGCAGGCCAAAACATGATTAAGTAGTAGTTATATTCACTAGCAGTTCGGAGTCTGGAAATGTGTCCGTGAAACGGCAATAAGATCGCCACCTACGTATTATGTGGGGCTGATATATATACATGGCGAAATGTGGGTTCAGAAATGCACCTCTTCCTATCCCTTGAGGAATACATGCGTAAGTTTGTGTACGTTTGCATATTTAATTAACTAACGTTTATAAGAAAGGCCCTTATTGTTTAAAGAATCACACTACATACTACTCGTACTACGTAAGTTTGACCAATTAGAATACCGGAACTATTTTCAATGAATACATTCGAAACTTAAAATTGTTTAAATGAATTCAGTATTCACGCTTATAACCTTAATTACATAGATAGGCAGATATTTATTCCTATTACATCCACGCTTACCTAGCCTTATAATTTAGTTGTATTCTATACAGATTTGTTTGGAAACAAAACTGAATAAATATCAGACGAAGCTAGAAGCTATTCATATATCATAAGATAGTTCTAAATTTATGTAACTATTTATATTCATATAAAGGTTTGTTTACGTTTTGCACTTTAGAATGGAAATATTACGTGTCTGATATATACTATGTAAATACAGCAATTCACTGATCTTGAGCACTACAGAAAGTAATGTGTGAAGTACTAGATCGTTGCCAGAATTTTAAGCCGCATGTAGAACTTCCGACATGGTTTAACGGGAACCAAGCCCGATAGCATTATTATAGTTGGCAATAAAACCGCAATGCAACTGGAGCTCGAACAACGATCTAAAAACAAAATATGATTCCATAGCTAACATTGACTCGATAAAATATCTCCAGCATTTTCGAAGATGTTGATTACTCTTCTTATTTTCTTAATGATTATTTATTTTACTCGAAGGACTTGAAGTTCCCTTTTTTAATTGCACACGGAACGAGTTAGTAACATATATTATTTTCCAGAACTAAAATATACTTTGAAAATATAATAGAAAAATATTGTTCTGAGTAAGTATAATAATCTCTCTCAATTATGAATACCTATTTATAGTGTCTTTTTTTCGTGATTAGACGTTTAATAAAAACTCGGCCAAGTACGAGTAGATCTCGAGCGGAGAAAGCTCCTCACGCACCCAATGTTGTGTTAGGGCTACAGACATCTTAATTTATGATTTTTCTGCAAGATTTAAGTAATGAACAGGTCCGTATTTAGGTAAGAAACACTTAAATTTTAGAGCAAGCTATGTCCTCTAAAAGTGACGATAATTTGAATTCTAAAGTGTTGAGGTCTGGGCTAGATGAGGGCCAGTCTTCAGGTCTTATAAAGTCCGGAACGTTGGTGTCAAACCAGGCTAGGGTAATTCGTGCCTTGTGACCAGGTGCAGAGTCTTGATGGAAAGTTCACAGTAAGTTTTTAAAAAGTGTATTGCTGAGAGGTTTCACGACATGATCCAAGACATATCAATGTACAATATCTTGATACACTTTGGCTGAAGTTTTCACTCCTTTTTCACAAAAATGTAGTTTTGTGACTCCTTGATAAGCCCCCCCCCCCTTCCCACCCCAAACCAACATTGACGCAGGATGATGACCACGTTGTACCTTTCCGACCACTTGAGCAGCTTCTTTAGAACTGTGAGCGTACACTTTTTCATTTATTCATTTTGCTTATTGTAGTGTTCTTCAATCGTGATAATTTTTTTATCGGTAAAGAGGATATTTCTGTGCCTTTCACCTGCGTATCGCGACAGAAGGCGTTTTGATCGATCCACTCTCTTTAATTGTAAAGATTGATTTAGGGCATGTCATGTATATCGACGATAAGCGCCGAGCTTCAGGTCTTGTTTCATAATACGCGACAGAGTCCTAGCGGGAATCTTCATTTCTCGCGATAAGATTAAGAGCCTTTGTAGTTCTAACAGCACGCGGCCGCCTCGATCTTTTCTGGTCTTCGACAGACGAAGAGTTGTTGTATCTGTTGATAGTACCTATATACGAACATACGGCTGATACCAAGCTTTTGATGTGTCTGGAATATGACCGACGGCTTTGTGCAAGGCGATCACTGCAATCCTATTTTTTTAACACCCCATTTTATATCGTAATTTGATAATGAACACGAAAAAATATGTGAAATGGCACGATGTACCTACCTACGTGTTCCAAATTCAAAATTATTAAAAAGTTGAATTAAAAGAAACGTTTTAATGTAACAGTATTTATGGCCAGACTAGTTATAACAGCGTTGGTACACATTGCTTCCTTGTCTGTGACGTGTCTCTGTGGGTCAAATAGGTACCATGGATCCGCTCGTCGGATTTTACTGCAGTAATATCACCTAAGCTTTTCCACGACGCTCACGACGGTGTTGTAAGATTATGAGGCGGGCCAACAGATATCAAGGAACTGTTAACAATATGAAACCTTTTTTAGTGGGGGCCACGTATTTAATAATTGAAACAGTTTATTTTCATATATAAATAGCTACCACGTAGGTGAAGACTGAAGAGAGAAAGGATTAACACAAAATGAAAGATGATAGTAATAATAAATTACGAAAGCATTTTAGATTAGAGGTAAAAAAAATGGCGTTTTGTGTATAGTCTTTAGTTTCATCCGGATCAGTCTTTATGAAATATGTGTCTATAAATGCGCCCATTGCACAAAAGAACAAACTTAACTTATAGAAAAATGGAATCGTAAGCTAGCATAGTGAAAATAACACGTCCCATCACGAATCAAATTTGAAGGTCAGTAAGGAAATCATAGTCAACTTGCATTAAAATAGTGTGGTCCAACAACTTATTTTGCGCAAAAATAAATTTATTCTGATGAATATTGACATAGTAAAAAACAGCGGTGCTATTTTGAAATACTGCTTAGTGCGCAATGGTTAAGTAAAAACAAATGTTTGAAATTCTGTTGGAAAGACAAGTGAATAGTCTAAAAGGCTTTTTAGATGTGACAATGTATTCATAAATTTGCAAATTGTTATAAATTGTATTGCGTAATTCATAAGTAAAAGATTTTAATAAAAGGTACATGTCATCTTTATATTATAATTATATTTTACCTTGATTATTGAGTTGCAATTGAGTCTTAATCTGATCTTATTGGCTAGCACACATACCTACCACTCACGCGAAAAGAGCCTTTGGGGCGTTCGCCAATGCTCTCATTAACATTATAGATTAAACATATAAACTCTTGTTTAAAACTCACGTGTTGTAATAATGGTTAACGCTATTATCGTCTCTCACACACGAGTCACCTCTGAACTGTGTTACGTATTTATCGCACCGAGGTTACCTGGTAGGAATCGCGAACCGAGATAAGGCGCGACGCATTCCATATTCTCTATAGTTTATTTACGTTCTATTATGTGTGCACAATAAAATATATTGTGTGGATTTTCGGCATGTGTATCGATAAGATACGAATGGGTTTCTAACTTTGAACATGTATGTAAATAAAACTGTGTAAGCACGTGATGCACAGTCTAAAGATTTTGTGATTAGCTAATTTTGGCATGAGGAGCTGCCCGACCCTTTAATCTCTAATGCTCGTGTGCTGTTTACACACATTAAGGTTTTAAGCGATGAATGTTTAAAAGAACATACATAAGTACGTTTATTAGTATATTTTTATATAATCATTAAATGGGTACCAGGGGGTACCCTGGTAGCTCGATACAAGTGCAAAAAAAATTAAAACAAAAAATGATATGTCTCTTCTGTCACATAATGTTTTATGTGGTTAGTGGAATGATTTGTCTTTTTGTTTCATCATTTATTATACCTTGGCAACGCACCTTCTATCAGTGAGTACCTAATGTAGATAAGTTTGGGATATTCTAATCATTTACATGCGACGTAAGTAGTAGCGGAATCACTATTTGGGCCGCGTCGAATTTACTTCCAATGCGCTTATTGTCATGCTCATATAACTAAATAGTTTGCGGGATTTATTTATCTAATAAAAAGACGCGAAAAAACTAAGTAGAGGTGGCAACTATCAGCTTGAGCTATATATTTTTATTTTATTCTTCGGTGTCCCGGCCATTAAACCCGGTGCGAGATGACGTCAGATATTCTTGCAAAAAGAAATATGAGAATAATATATCTCCCACAATCATCACCGCAGCCGCCCAATGCGCGTTCGGGACAAAAATCATTTTAGTCGTCCCGGAATTATAGGGGGTGCAGACGCACCCCTATTAGCGTCATTCGAGCGTCCCCATCGCGTGTGGGCGTCTGCCATGACGACTGTGCCACTGCTCTTCTTAGTGTCTCTTTCAGGGAGGGTGCTCGCCTGGTTACCCTAGGGGTCCCTAAAATAACCTCTTGTGACAAGCCGATAATACCATAGCAGGATTTCAACGTTTCCTAGTCACACATATATAGGGCACTGTCACTGAGTAGGAAGTCCATCTCAGCACTTGCAGGAATGTGGTGTCGATGCGAGAACGTGTGGCTAGTCTTTGAGCCAGTTCTACATGACACACCAGGTATCTTCGCTCACTAACTTTTGCTCCAACACGACGTATAAACATCTTTCATCATAAGTATTACCTAGATTGCACAGCACAGAATGTCAGTGGATTAAACTTATTCTGTTATTTATTTATTTATTTATATAAAAAGACAATAACAATTTGTACATTGGTATTCAGTGTAACATAAACCACATTAGGTTTTTCTGTACACCTGTTGATTCGTCGACATTAGTATATTTTAACTCAATATATACAAATACAAAACAAAATAAAATATATAACTTATATAATGGTATAACACTTATATACACACCTAAATCCCGATAGTGTAGTAGAAGAGGGGTTTTCAATATCCAAGCTTGTTGACGTTTTTGTTTAAATCGTTATTACATGACAGGCTTATTGATATTTATTGAGGCCATTTCCAGACATCAACCTGCAACCAGCTGCTAACAGTTCTTTAATGAAACGAACAAAATCACTTTGGCCAAACCGGGAATTGAATCATAGACCTCTCAATCGATAAATTTTAAAAACCTACCAATAAAAAAATCTTGAATAGGTCATTTTACTACGAAGGTACCTACACTGAAAGGAGTAGCAATTAGCATTCAGGAATACCTGTATAAACAAAATCTGTGAGTGAATTAAACAGGTGGCAATAGAATTAAACAAGTTTAGTCTATGTGCTCGTCATTCGTCAAATGACTAAAAATAATGTATATAATAAACAGGATTGCTTCAGCTAATTTAAAGAGCCATTCATGGTTAACTCCTACCATCACTAGATGGCAATACTATACATATTTTGGCTAATCACCCAGCGTAATTCAAATACATAGTACATTAATATACATAAATTACAAATGAATATATAAAAACTTTAAATATTAAAATAATATAACATAATTTGTTATTTCTTATTATTTGTAAACTTTGTGTTTATGTCAAATTATTATTTGTTTACTTGTATATCTCTAGCGGATTGAAAAAAATATATTGTGTCTCAACCATTATATACTAATATTTACGATTTAATAATTTGCAAATAATATTCAAAAGGACGAAAAGGAAAAATATTTAAAATTAGGATACTTTCTTTACTAATCAAAAGGGTAATTAGATAACAGATGGCACTGTTATCTTTTGTAATGGTATCGCTTTTTGCCCCTAGGTGGCAATAAGTTTCAATACGTAGGGAATGTTGAATTCATTACCTATCTCTTTCTAAACTTCCGTTGACGACGTATACAGAATGTAATGCCACATATCTTTATGTAACATTTTTGTAGCATGGAACGTAATAATAAATTGTGTAATGTTGTCACCAATAAAAAAACCATTTTCTAAACATGTCATTTTACAACATACAGTGAGCTAAGTCTTAATAAATGTAGTCTTTCAATTATTCAAATAATTTAAAATATTATTTTTTGTCCTGTTGAAAGATTAAAGTAAAACTGGTAACACAGCACTACATCTCGACAGCGTATTGGCAATTATATGATAAACAAAACATAATAAGACAAAAAAAATCAAAGATTTTAGATATCTTTTTATTTGTAATTACCACAGATATGTGTTATTTTTCAAATAACCGTTATAAGTTATTAACAAAAAATCTTTAAAAATACTTAGTATAATTGGTATATTATTTCCACACATACTTTATTTTCCATGAATGTTACTGACTAAACTCTTAAAATTGTCTTAAATTAATTATTATGGCAATAACTTTACAAACAAAAATCTTTTGAACGAGTAAAAGTAATATATTTTTTATTTAAATTATAAAAAAATATCGAGTAGTAAAGAAAATGTTTTTTTTAATACATAGGCTGTTTTTTGCGGCGGGTGATAGGTACCTACTACCGGTGCCGAACGAAGTGAGTGAGCGAGTACGATGCGAGTCGCATTTCACAACACACAACACGCTAGGTTGCCACTACCAGCTGTGTGCCGTGTGTCCGTGTACGGCCGCTGGCCGCGCGCCAGTGGTAGTCGCTCGCCAATCGCCGCGATAGCCGCTTGTCGCGACTTGGCACCAACTACAATATATCTGATTAAATTTATTAGACTTCACGTAAACATGATATAGAGCGACTCAAGTAACAATTGTATCTTTGCTGAGCTTTACCAAAGACCAATATGTAAACTGCTCAGTTGTTATTCGCGAGATAAATATTGGCGGCACGGTACTCGCCGTTTTCTGAGACACTAAGACCGATAAATCGTAAAGCTGTGTGTAACTATGCAACAATGTGGTTTCTGCACGTTGCTTTCTGGGTTGTTGCGGCGGGCAATGTGCGTCGGCAGCCGACGTGGTAGCACCGAGTCTTACTACCGGGAGCTGGGAGACCAAGACACCCTGGTAACCGACTATGTTCCCTTTGCACAATTCTTGACAGCACTTTTCTTGCATTTTGCACATTTCTTTCATTCATAGTGACGGATAATTTTTGTGTATAACGCCGCTTCTTACTGTTGTTTACATTTTTTTTATGACTGTACGGCTATGCTGCAAATTATTGTTTATCTATAAACATACTCGTTTTCAAAGTGAAAGTTTAATTTCTCTTTACAATAAGAAAATATTTTGACGTAGATGTTGCTTATATTCATTTGTTTGCACATTTTATTTCATAACAGTAAGTATCTAAACAGTAGTCTTCACTTGTATGTTTAAATTGTTACTTTTTTCCTTGTATGTAAACAAACTCATTTCAATAATTCCTCTAGCATTCCTTAGAACTTGCCTGGATGCTAAGATTGTTATTAGCTCTGCCAGCTCTGACTGTTGATGCAGGATACCATAAAAATTGATTTTATCTGAAAAATAATATTTTTTATTTTTCCTAATAAATAATTGACACATAATAACTTTAACACTATTAAAATTAATTAAAAACTTTATAAAAGTACTTAAAAGAGAGAAATCTGGCTACAATTAAATCATAACAAAAGAAACTTTTTAAACACAAATGTCAATAACTAAACAAAGGTAAAATTCATATCTTTAACAAAATTTATTTATACAGCTTTATGATGATAAATACTAAATAAATTTTCTTTCAAAAGCAAACAAAAGCTTTGATTTTTGAAAAATATATATATAAGAAAACATTCCAAGAAAAGACATATTATAATTTTAAATTACACATTGATTGTATTATTATAATATATTATAATATCATATACTCATTTAAGATACGACAAAGTATGTCAAGATCTATTTATTGTAAAATACCCTTTTAATGTCTTTTGTCAAATCAGGGCACAAAAAGAAATCCTTGGCCAAACTTTACAAAACACCCCATGTAACTTCAAACAAATTTTGTATAGAATTCCTAATAGAATGTTAGGCATATGACACAGATCAAATATTTTATAGTATGCTGATGAATGACAATGTATAAATTATTAAAGAATATATATATTAAATATCTGATGGCCGATCAGCCCTAAAAGTTCTCGAGTGGAGGCCACATACTGGAAAGCGCATTGTGGGACGTCCTCCGACAAGATGGTCAGACAACCTAGTTAAGGTTGTGGGACGTCACTGGTTGCAGGCTGCTTCCAATAGGTCCCTGTGGAAGTCATTGGGAGAGGCCTATGTCCAGCAGTGGACTTCCATTGGCTGATGGATTGGATGGTAAATATCTGAAGAAATAATTTACAATTTTATTGTAAATTGTTGTAAATTATAATTTAACAATATTATTAATGTCAGTAAATTGTTAAAATAAATGACTGGGTAAAATTTTTCTAAATTGATAAACAATGTTAAAACAAATATATAATTATAATTCTTAATTTTACATAGTTTACATATTAAACTTGTATTAGATTAATTTTTAATAGGCGTCCATAAGTATATATAAATAGTTCAGATGGCACTATAAATAGTTCAAAAGTATATAGTTTATACTTTAAAGTGGGCTTCAGTGATGTGCTTATTTCATCATCATCATCATCAGCCCAAATACGTCCCACTGCTGGGCACGGGCCTCCTCTACAACTGAGAGGGTTTAGGCCTTAGTCCACCACGCTGGCCTAGTGCGGGTGTGCTTTTCCAATTATTATAAAATGCATTATGAAACATTTAAATTTATTTTTTATATTAAAAATTAAATAAGCTTTAGTGATTGTTAATTTTTGCAAAATTCAAAGAAAGAGGTCACCGATGGGCAAAAATATTATAAAAAAAATATTACAATACTTATTATAAAAAATCTGACTATATTTTTTAATACAAACTGTGTATATACAAAACAGTTACTTATTTTGTTGTAATAATAATGGATGCACATGTTATGGTACAAACAGTCTGCATTTCACATTAATGACATACATAGCTAGAGTTAAGATATACAGATATACAGATATAGGTACATATATACATAGCTAAAGAGATTATGTAAGTGTTAGTGATTGTTAAAAACTCAACGATATGAGTAGTTCTACTATTCAAAGCTACTAGAATTTAAATAAAGACAGTTATTGACAAGATATTATGATGCCGGACCTTCAACTTATGGTTTTATAGCCGACCGCGCTAACTGCACCACTGGAAATGTCGAAGATTGCCTTTAAAAATATTATTTCCACATAATAACATTTAAAGTAACAGGATATATTAAAGGCATTGAACATACAAAAAATCCCCTTCAATTTGGAGTTAGTTATATTAGAATTTGATAAAATGGTTTTTTTTCCTTATATTATAAAAGCTTATAAATACAGAGATTATTATTATCATGCAAACAACGCGACGTGTTGATTCAATAAAACAGAATTAAAACTGCTTAAATGCGTGAAGAAATATCATGATGATCATTGAGATTCAAAAAACTATGTAGTCTGACGACTTCCGACAAAAGTTACGTTTTTGGTACATCATGATATCCCTTATCCCTGCATATTTTATTACTCTGTAATGCGCGCCTAGTGCCTAAAGGAAGACCGTGTATGGATAGCTGTTCCCAAAGAACGATTCCTGTATATCATTTTATTTAAAATTATTACTTAAATAATGTCCTCGCAAAAAAATACTATAAATAGTTACTACTTATGTAATTTTTACAACAATTTCACCAGGTTTGCAAATGAGCAATTCTATTGAACTTTTAGTTTAGTACTTAATTAAATGGTATTTAAAAAAAAAGAAAAAAATAACACTAATTCTTTGAGGTAACTACATATACATGTATACAACTATGAAGCATTTGGGAAAACATCGTAATATAATGCGGACGAACCTTTATTATCAGGTTGGTCTAATAATATGACGATCTGTACCCAAATTTCTAACATCGCCACTCCACTCACATTCGAATGTCGTTGGCGAACATCTTCAGTCGTAAATGCTTCTACACATCAAGCATAATTTTGGTTTTATTATATTTAATAATAATAAATACACCCAACAGTCACATACATAGTTCTGACTCCACATTAAGATACACATCACACAAACATTTGTCTCGGTGCGGGGATCGAACCCGCGGCCTCTCGTTTCGCAAGCTGGTATCTAGCCAACTGCGCCACGGGGCTGTCAAATTATTAGTCTATTATTATACTTATCAGAATTTTGAATTTACTAGTAGGCAGTGGCGGTACTTCCATAGAAGCCCAAAAGCGCTACTCCTTAAATTGTAATGTCTAGTTTATAATTGTTTGTTATGTGGTCATGATATTCTTATTTATAAGTCAAATTGCTATGGTTAAATAAAGATTTAACCATAGCAATTTCCCAACCCGCACTAGGCCAGCGTGGTGGACTAAGGCCTAAACCCTCTCAGTTGTAGAGGAGGCCCGTGCCCAGCAGTGGGACGTATATGGGCTGATGATGATGATGATGAAATAAAGATTTAAAGCTTAAAAATTAATATTCGGAATTTTGAAAGGAAAACTGGGCTTTTGGGCTTCTATGGAAGTACCGCCACTGTTAGTAGGGTATATGCATGGTCTGCCCTGTGGCAAGGGGGCGTTAGAATTCCACCACGGTATCCCCAGCCTGTCGTAAAAGGCGATTCATTGGGGCCCTTGGGGTCGCTGGACGCGCTTTGGGAGCAAAGCGTCCACCTAGAACGTAACCCCGAGAGGGGCGGCGGCACGGTGGCCTGTGTCCGTCGCGGGCGCCTACAATAAAGGCGCCCGAATCGAGTTAGTGGGGGTGCAACTGCGCCCCTAAAAGTTCCGAGGCGTCCGAGGCGTTTTTACGTCGGCACACCGGGCGGCTGCGGCACTATTGTGGGCGCTTCTCGCCCACGCACCGTGGTCGCCCCACTTGGCGCGGAGATGGCCACCGGGGGGTTTTGGTCGGTATGCCGGTGTAGGTTAGGGACCCAGCGCGGCACTTACATCTGTGCGGACATAACGCTACCGCGCGCCTGGCTGGAAGGCCGGTGACCCCGACATACGCTTCCTGCCTCCCCTCCCTCAGGGTTGGCGGGAAGTAGAGCCATAAATAGCTTTCCCCTCGAAAAAAAAAGGGTATATGCATGGCATTAAGCTTGCTGATATTCTGAATTACAGAGCACATCATTGCGGTTTACTGCTTCGTTTGAAACTAAAAGCCGTGGAAGCCGTGTCATGGCTATACAGTCAAAATTTAAACCAATTTTAAACTAGAAAGATAAAACAACATAATATTAACAAACGATCGCTTATTACAGCCATTGCCTACACATTTCATCAAATGTGTAACCTTGATCCTGTATTTCTTTTTATTTCGACCCCATAGCACTTTTATTCATTCACTACAGTATTAACCCCGCTGTGTCAACTTAAAATAAAATTACGAATTATTATCGGCTCGGGATCGTTTTACTCTTCCAGTATCCGTTGAATATCCGTTGCATGATACTAAGAAACTAAGCGAAGATAAGGTCAGGAACCTCTTAATTTTTGAAACATACACACCTGTATTCCCATAGAGGGTGGGCAGAGGTGCATTTCTGCACTTACATTTCGCCAATTTGTTTTCGTCCCACATAATTATAAAGTCTTTAATGTGTTTATTATTTAGGGTAAACTTAGACCACAACAGGATTAAGCAGGCTCTGTAGCAATGGAAAACAATATATGCATTATGCATACATACTATGTACGTCCTCAGACCGGTATTCTTAATGTTGCATTTCTGCACCCACATTTCGCCAAATGTTTTCGTCCCAGGTAATAGGGGGCGAGTCTATTGTCCCTATTGCGTGCAAATTTGTGGACTACGAGCTACTGCTGCAAATTTCCTAATGGAAAAACCTAATAGTACTTTGGCGACCTGGAAATTGAACCAGAGACCTTTAGATTGCACGAGGCAGATCGGGGCACCAGATTGAACATAGCCAATATTATTGTCATGTTTTTATAAAAAAAAATACAACTTTTTCTCAATGAAATGAAATGAAAAAATATTTATTGAATCTATAAAATGTGAAATCACTTACATTCAGTCATTTCAAAATTAAGTGTACCACCCTGTTCAGAAGACAACCATTACTAGAGAAGAACGAGCAAGAAATTCTAGTGTTGCTCTTTTCTAATCACGAGATAGTCTACAATATTGATCCAATCTCAGCTATTGTATTTAATATGATTACAACATAGAGTCATCTAGAATGGAGAAACTGTTATTTAACCAGATTAAAAGTTCATAAATACAAATAAGCAAATCAGGCAGACCAGTCCACACAAACAGCATCCATTCACAAGTATGACGCATGTGCCAGCCATCGGTCTCTTCAACCATTGCATAGGGAAGTGACCGACACAGACATTTCAGCGAGCATGACATACCTAATTGCTTACAAAGTACTAAAATAATTATAATTAAATATGTATGTATGTATGTACAGCTAAATCCATTGAAAAAGACCCAGTCGGACTTGTAGTCCAAGCGCCGGGGCAAAAAAAGTAGGTTAGTATAGCATCGTTCGGGACTTGAATTTTTTTTTTGGCATATGTTCAAGGGTGTCCCCTGAATGTAAATCCAAGTTGGCGCGGCGGGGGGGGGGGGGGGGGGGGGGGGTTCCACTTCAGCCGCCATCTTGGAAAACACGTTTTATCGAATATCTCGCGAACCGCGCATCTTACGACAAAAATTGTAGAAATCATTATTGTAGATAATAATATTTGCCATCTTTTTTATTTGAAACTTTTTTTTGGATAATAGTATGTATAATATTTATAATTTTTATCGTACGATGCGCGATTTGCGAGATATTCGATAAAACGTGTTTTCCAAGATGGCGGCTGAAGTGGAACCCCCCCCCCCCCCCCCGCCGCGCCACCTTGGGCTTACACATTTCATTTTATCAGGGGACACCCTTGAACATATTCCAAAAAAAAATCAGGTCCCGTACGTTGCCAAAAAATCCCCCGGCGCTTGGCCTATTGAGATTATGTTAATTACTCGTAATAATTATATCCAGGCTTCGTTATCCTCCATATATTCTGAATCTGATATTGTATAGTAAGCTTTGTTACATAACTGTCTCTTAGTAATTTCCTTAAATTTAAGCTGATCTTATGGAGCCTGGTCTTATAAGTAATTAACTTATTTTTATTAAGAGTATTTCTCTCATGTATGTCAGAAATCTTTTTTAATTTATCCATATTCTTATGGACATAAGATTTGCGTGTATACAGGGTGTCCCAGCAGTCGACGATAACCCGGAAACGGGGAATAGCCCAAGTCGTAAGGGTTATCAGAAAAATATTAAAAAAAATATAAGTTATGTATTTAGAAAAATATAGGGATTTCAAAAAAATCTAGAAAATCTACACCCTGTGACGGTTTTTTCACTACTGTTGCTGCAAAACTCTACTTTTTTAAATTATTATTTTTGTTATGTAATCCTGAATAATACCTCTGCAAACTGTTATCCAACATTTAGAGCCACCTTGCTATACTTCGGAAGAAAATGACATTGTTTACCAAACCGCATATTTAAAATTTATCATACGCCCAAATTTAACTGACTGTCCTGAAAAAAAAATGTACTACGCGAGTTCGGCAAGTAACTTTAAAAGTTGGCGCATTTAATAAGGAATCTAAAATGGTATAACACTTGCTACATTATTTTTTAAATGTGGCACAATAATTTTTATTTTGCGAAGAAACCCATTTGATCAAATTTTCTTATTAACTAAAGATGACATGATGATGAACTGATAAGTGAGATGGAGAGAATTGTTTTACGATGTGTGAGTGAGACAGATACTCCATTGTCAGGTAGTCCATGGGCACCACGCATCGGAGCAATGATCACTTTTTTATTTTAAATTTAGGCTTTTTTTATTTGGATATCTTAGATTTATTAAGTAATTGCTTAACATCAAATATTTCTTTAGTAAAATTTACAATACATGTTCTAACTGCCTTCCTTCAGCCGCCATACACGCTCGTCATCTTCTTAAAAAAGATCGGGTTATGAGGGGCGAAAATCTTCTATTCCTAACAAATTCAGCTACTTCCATTTATTTTTTGCCGTAGCTCAGGTAAATTTTCAATTGGCTTTAAACAAAAAAAATCTTTCACCGTTCCCCAGTAAAAAATAGCCTAAAGGATTTAAGTCAGGTGAACGGGCTGGCCATTGGATTGTGCCAGCTCGTCCTATCCATCTACTCCGGTATTCCTAATCGAAATATTCTCTAACTGAACTAGCGTCACTATCTGTCTCGCTCACACATCGTAAAACGATTCTCTCCATCTCACTCAAATAGTATCTTAAAATTGCTGTCTCGAAGAGCCGAATAGAAACATCTTTAGTTAATAAGAAAATTTGATCAAATGGGTTTCTTCGCAAAATAAAAAATATTGTGCCACATTTAAAAAATAAGGTAGCATGTGTTATACCATTTTAGATTCCTTATTAAATGCGCCAACTTTTAAAGCTACTTGCCAAACTCGCGTAGTACATTTTTTTTTCAGGACAGTCAGTTAAATTTGGGCGTATGATTAATTTTAAATATGCGGTTTGGTAAACAATGTCATTTTCTTCCGAAGTATAGCAAGGTGGCTTTAAATGTTGGATAACAATTTGCAGAGGCATTATTCAGGATTACATAACAAAAATAATAATTTAAAAAAGTAGAGATTTGCAGCAACAGTAGTGAAAAAACCGTCACAGGGTGTAGATTTTCTAGATTTTTTTGAAATCCCTATATTTTTCTAAATACATAACTTATATTTTTTTAAATATTTTTCTGATAACTCTTACGACTTGGGCTATTCCCCGTTTCCGGGTTATCGTCGACTGCTGGGACACCCTGTATATTGAGATGCTACTGTCGTAATATCATTTTCCTTAAACTTTTCTCATAAAGAACATCTAGAGCCAAGCGAATATATAGATCTCACGGCTCGTTTTGTAGTAAAAAGATTATATCTATGTCAGCAGCACCACCCCCGCGGTAGAATTCCATAACTCTTCATTCAAACTATGAAAGTAAGCAATATACACCAACTTAGTTGTATCAATGTCGGTCAGCTGACGTATATTAAAACACTGTAAAAACTGCTGCACTCAGTTTTTGAGCTAATGTTGTTATGTGGAGACCCCACTGAAGTTTGGGGTCTAATGTAATTCCTAAGAACTTACCTTATCCCCCTTCATTAAAATGTTAGCATTGGCATATTTTACATTAGGTGTTATAAACCTAATGCATTTATTTTTTTGACTATTTAAAAATAGATAATTATTAATGTATTCTACATTACCGATGAGGTTAGTAAAAATGTCATTATTAGATTTTAATAGATCAGAATCAGCTTTCTACTCAGATTTATAAAAGTAGTTTAGATTTCAGTCAATGAATGAGGACGGCCGTTTATTCATCACGCTCGCTAATCGAATTCACATCTTTCCTTCACCTTGATTACAACTACATGCCTCCAGTTAACCGGGCGTTGAGTTATTTTCCTTATGTTTTTAAATTTATGGGGAAGAATTCTCACATATTAATGTAGGCATCTCGTCAAAACATAATATAACTGACCGTGAATACAAACACGTAACTTAAAATTGAAAGATGTGTGCCATAGATTCGACACGTCTGTACATATACCGTTTCTTTTCTTGGCTATTGCTTATTTTGATTCATATGAAATTACATCAACATGTAATAAAAAGGAATAGTAACAAATTTCGGTATCCCCACTGTGACAAAACGAGGAACGCAAATTCGCAGACTTAATACAGGCTTGGATGTCATGAGGTCGTCGCGGTGTCGTTAGTTGGTAGCTTTTGATGCCCTCTGCATAAGATAGACGTGTTAGTTTAGGATGAAAATGCGCACTGGTGATTGTTTGTCGGACTTATTAAATTCAGTGTTTATTTAAGCAAACATTGGCAAATCACACATAAGTGATGGCAATCATATTAAGTTGGAGACTAGGATCCCGCGGGCGCTAACCTTTACAACTTAATTTAGTAAATCCCGTTGTTGATCCGTCGCGAAGATCTAATTTTCTATTCCACAAGGCTTATGGAACGCTTGTTTTGTACTAAATTGTTTAAGTTCAAAATATTTAAGAATTCTTTGAAGAGTCGCAAATTGTGTGTCAATTGTTTTTCATTTAGGTAATAATAACTAATAAAATAAAATGAACATGGACAAGACGAAGATCATGTCGAATGTCCATGTTGTGCCCACCCCGATCGCAGTTGGGGGCTCGACTCTCGAAGTTGTAGACGAATATGTCTATTTGGGACAAGTGGTCCGGTTAGGCAGGTCCAACTTCGAGAGAGAGGTCAATCGTCGAATCCAACTCGGTTGGGCAGCGTTCGGGAAACTACGCGACGTCTTCTCGTCCAAAATACCTCAGTGCCTGAAGACAAAAGTCTTCGATAGTTGTGTGTTACCAGTGATGACATACGGCACTGAGACGTGGCCTCTCACTATGGGCCTCATTAGACGGCTCAGAGTCACTCAACGAGCTATGGAGAGGGCTATGCTCGGGGTTTCCCTACGAGATCGAATCAGAAATGAGGAGATCCGTAGGAGAACTAAAGTAACCGACATAGCCCAGCGGATTATCAAGTTGAAGTGGCAATGGGCCGGGCACATAGCGCGGAGAACTGATGGCCGATGGGGCCAAAAAGTTCTCGAGTGGAGGCCACATACCGGAAAGCGCAGCGTGGGACGTCCTCCGACAAGATGGTCAGACGACCTGGTGAAGGTCGCGGGACGTCGCTGGATGCAGACTGCTTCCAACAGGTCCCTGTGGAAGTCATTGGGAGAGGCTTATGTCCAGCAGTGGACTTCGATTGACTGATGGATTGGATTGGATTGGAATAATAACTATAAATTATTATAGCATTAAATAACAATTAAAGCATTAAAAAAATAACAATTTCATGGACTTTATTAATATTCGTATAAATTTAACTTGCCCAGCTAGTGATGTCCTAATTCATAGCATGACAGTATAGTCACATTTGAGGTTCAATTGCATCCCATGTTACTTTAGAATTTACCACATGTTATCTATTACACAAGTTAAATCCTTTAAAAAAAATTATTACATTGTGTATACATTTATATCACACTTTTGTAGGTAGAGGTACATTTCTGCACCCACGTTTTTAAGCCCTATGTAATAGAGGGCGGGTCTAATGCAGTTTATGAACAGACTGTAACAGTTTATGAACAGATTGTAGCTTTTTTGTGAATTCCAATTTTATATATTTTATATTTAATTTTATATGAGCTCTCTTATATTCAAAAAACAAATAATTAAAATGAAACTCAAACCAGACGCGGCCTATGTCCTAGAAATGAAAATTCTTGCTATAAATTTTGTAGTATTATAATTTTGCAACTGTCAGCAAATATTTTAGTAAGCTTATAGATACAACGAGAATTAATTGGGCACAGCTGCATAAAGTATGGCGACGATATTTTGTAGTAAATTAACATCATTACGATTAGTAGACAACTTAAATAGTTTTTAACAAGTAGATTATATTTAACAAAAACAGGTCATACTCTTAACAATACCAATATCTCAGGATTTCTCTACTTTCGAGGAGTTCAGAATAACCTTAGAAACTCTGCATTAAGCCTCTTGGATGAGTAAGTTTTCTGAAGATATTCATTGTCATCAGCCCATATAGGTCCCATTGCTGGGCACGAGCCTCCTCTACAACTGCGAGGGTCCACCTCGCTGGCCTAGTGCGGGTTGGCGGACTACATACCTAAGAAATTCCTAAGAACTTTTAGGTGTGCAGGTTTCATCACGATGTTTTCCTTCACCGTTAAAGTACGTGATAATTAATTGTGAATACACACATAATTTCGAAAAGTCAGAGGTGTGTGCCTGGGGTTTGAACCAGCGACCGTGAAGATTCTCCACCGCGTGCCTAAACCTCGAGGCCATCACGACTTCAAAGTCATATGGGTATTCACAATGAATTATGAAATACTTGAACGGTGAAGGAAAACATCGTGACGAAACTTGCACACATGTTAGTTCTTAGAAAATTCTTAGGTGTGGAGTCCACCGACCCGGGCTAGGTCAACGTGGTGGACTAAGACTGAACACCTCTCAGTTTTAGAGGAGGCCCGTGCCCAGCAGTAGAAAGTATATGGGCTGATGTGAAAAATGTATCGATTCTAGATTAAGTCCATACACACAAACACCTAAGTTTTACGTCTTTAGTAAATTTCAAAGTAATTATACATTTTTGAACTAAAATCTTTATATTACTTTTTATTTATAATGTACTTCGATAAATAGTTATATATTATACCCTATATTATTTAATTATACATAAGGGTTAATTAAGGCTTCCCACCATTAACAAATTATTACTACTGTCTTAATACGATTAGTTATCGGGTTATTTTACTTTTTTGGAAATTTAAGTCGTTTACTTTATACTCGTATAATCAATAAATTATTGGAGAATACACTTTTTGCAATTTTTGATTCATGACATAAAAAAGAAAGCAAATCAAGTATACTATACTAACCCAGATACTAAGTAGGTATAGATAACTGCATCGCTGATCCATTTAAGCTGACATGCACTCAGCTTGCTGTGAATTTATGTGATCATTCTTTTAATTCAAAACGCGTGGTTGCCGAAATACCGTCTCAACAGTGGGATGTACGAATCAATGACTTATTTTAGTTTTTTGTAGATTTTTAATAAATTATCATTAACGCTGAAGCATCGCGATATCTGCTGAAGAATTTGAACAAGGAATTTCTTTGATATAGTGGACTAAGTCCTAAGCATTTTCAGCTCGTGCCCGGTGTACGAACATTCAATCTCCTACCCAAGTCGTAATACAAGGATTCGGTCAGTCCATAAAACCCAAAGTAATTGTATTATGGATTTGTTTCATAATATGAACGATTGTTTAGGAATAACACGCATGCAAAACAATTAACATTATAATAAATGACAATTACTAGTAAAGTGCATGCGAAACTCTGCGACGTGGACTTGCACAACTG
Organism: Hemaris fuciformis; assembly: GCA_907164795.1. Lineage (NCBI taxonomy): Eukaryota > Metazoa > Arthropoda > Insecta > Lepidoptera > Sphingidae > Hemaris > Hemaris fuciformis. The sequence continues at coordinate 16,672,282 of OU015431.1, read as the reverse complement.
CAATCGCGTTGTGCCGTATCGCATATAACTGAATAAGCATATTCCAACAATATTACCAGATTTAACATTACCTGTCGTTTTCTAACATTTGCGGAAAAAAATATTTGCCTTGATTTTTTTTTGTGACACATCAATTAATAAATTTAATTTTCATGATGCATTTTAATTGAAAGTAAAATAATTATATTAAGAGCGTTTACGCGGTTTTAGCGTAATTTGAGTAAAAACAGTACCTACCTTTTTTTCTAAAATGTTAAGAACATTTTAAGATTTTTGTGTAAATTTTGATAAATAACATGATAACTGAACGAAGGTTTTCTTAAATTAAATTTTAAAGTTATTTTCGAGGCTCAAAATTTGGGTTCATTTAAGAGAACATTCGACAGACGATTTTAACGAGGAACACAAATTAAAGACCCTTTTTCTATGTTGGTGATATATATAAACTATAATAAGTCAACCGTGAGTAGTGATTACTTGAAAATGTTTGGTGTATCTCATTGTACTCTCGTCTATATTCCCAAAAAGAGAGGCAGTGGTGTATTACACAAGTAAGATTCGTTTAGCAGCCGTTTGAAGCCATGAGCAGTAGAGACGCGAGTTTGTCGGGGCCATTTAAGACTTATTCTTAACCTCAGTCCTAACAGAAAAACACAATTATACCTAACTCAACCCGGGTATTTTTATTGCACGCATTTAAAAAATGCTGGAATGCAGCAGTACAGCTCGATAATTAGGCGCGCGGTCGAGATAAAATCTCGGTAGTCGCGTATTTCAATCTCAGGCACACATCTCCGAGCCTTCTAAGTAATGTGTGTATTCACAAAAAATGTCATGCAGTTTAAAGCTGAAGGCAAACATTGTGGGGACACCTGTATACTGGATAAGGAAATTCTTGGTGTGTAGTCCGCCAAACTAACGTGGTGGATTGAGGCCTAATCCCTCTCGGTTGTAGAGGAGGTCTGTACCCAGTAGTAGAACGTATATGTAAATATAAAAAGATGAACGGATGACGAATTGTCAGTACCTTTCAGTACATCATAGTCTTTTAGGTGTCAGGTAGCAACGGTGCGGTGGCATATGTCGCTTTGAACAGTTCTCAATGATATGCTTGAGAACCACAATGATTGGCACAAGTATGATACATGTGAATGAGCTTTCTTGGAATTAAAAAAAACATGCGGTAGGACCTCGCTGGCACTACAATCTCATTCATGTAGATTACGTTTAGTAAGAAAAAAAGTAATAGTGAACCACTTTAGGTCAGATTAACTCTTGGCACAATATTTATTAAACTCCTCGTGTCGGCTGTGAGAGGATGCCCACTGGCCCTTAAAATACTTACTTGATATCGGGTCGATTTTCATTCATGCCATAGTCAGCTAGAACTACAAGAAGAACAGGTAGGCTCCACCGAGATCTGCCCTGTGGCAAGGGGGCGTTAGAATCCCACCGCGGTATCCCCTGCCTGTCGTAAAAGGCGACTCATTGGGGGCCCTTGGGGTCGCTGGACGCGCTGCGGGAGCAGTGCGTCCACACAGAATGTGATCCCGAGAAGGGCGGCGGCACGGTGGCCTGTGTCCGTCGCGGGCGCCCAAAATAGGCTCGCCCGTCAAAGTCAAAGTCAAAGTCAAAATCAGCTTTATTCAAATAGACTTTTACAAGTTCTTTTGAATCGTCAATATTAAACTATTTTAAAAATTATTGCCGCTTCGAAACGTGTTATCGCTGTGGAGAAGAAACGGCAAGAAACTCCCTCAGCAACACGAGATGTCATTTTTTTTAATAATAAATATAATTATTATAATTACATTTTTTAAATGTCATTATATAAATTTAATCTTATGTATGTCATAATGATACAAATTGTAGCAACGAAACTTCTGATCAATTTACTTACTCCCAGGGCTCTCCAATATAATCTGAAATTTTATCAATTGAATGAATATATGAATTTATTAATCGAATGAATATAGTGGGGGTGCAAGTGCACCCCTTAAAAAACCGAGAGGGCCGAGACGCTCTCGTCTCGGAGGCGCACTGGGCGGCTGCGGAATCATTGTGGGCGCTTCTCGCCCACGCACCGTGGTCGCCCCACTCAGTGCGAAGATGGCCACTGGGGGGCTTTGGTCGGTATGCCGGCATAGAGATTTTGTTAGGGACCCAGCCCGGCACTAACATCTGCGCGAACAAGACGCCTACGCGCGCCGGGCTGGAAGGCCGGTGACCCCGACATACGCTTCCCGCCCCCTCCCCCCAGGGCAGGCGGGGGGTAGAGCCATAAACAGCTTTCCCCTCGAAAAAAAAGGCTCCACCGAGATGGCACCACTGTCGTGGTGTGATGAAATCCCGTAGCGGTTTTTTTCGGTAGGTGAGATCAATTTGCTAGGAGGAAAGATTTCGTTTAGTCCCGAATAGCGACCACCCTACATAAAGTTTAAAACCCATTTTAGTGATCCACGTGGGTAGACTTATCGCTAACATTAGGTTGATTTGTAATTCTGTCGTTTGGTGAGCGATTGCAATAGCTGTTTTTGCTTTGTTGTTATTTTTAGACAGTACTAGAGCGATTATTTTGCCGAACTAGGAAAAAATGTCGATATTAGGACTACGTGAACGCGGATAACTCAAATCTGACTGAATGATTTCACGAAGATCGCATCGCACTGATAGAGAGGTACTATCGAATAAAACCTCAACGACTACTAGGCAAAAGATTGGACGGTGCAACAGTAATTAAATTAACTGATGTTTTTTTTTAAACACTTAACAAAATTAGGCAAGTTCAAAGAAAACTTTTCTGATTGTATTGTGCTTGTAACAAATCTTTATTGGTAATGGTGATTTTCAAAAATGGATATTTACGTGATGTGTAGTTTCAGGAGTAGTCTCCTGAGCCAATAAAGTAATGCCGTCTGTCGGCCACATTTTCATACTCCGCGTTGGTACCGAGAGTATTTCGACGGTGATAGAAAGCGTTGTGGGGAAACCTGCACACCTAAAAGTTCTTAAGTGTGTAGTTCACACACCCGCACTTAAAGCCAGAGTGGTGGACTACGGCATAACTCCTCTCCCACTTGTGTCAGTTCTAGAGGAGGCCCGTACCCAGCATTGAGACGTAAACGACCTGTTGTAGATTCAGTCAACACTTAAATATTTTAATGTGTTGTAACAAATGACAATGATTTGATATACTTACATTCTTACCGATGACTCCTGTGGTCATATTTTTTTTACTACATACTGATATATTCACTATGCAACTTGAAGTATGGATGAGTTATGTCAGGGTTTCTCAAAGTGGGGTTCGCGAACCCTTGGCGGTTCGCCATTCGACGGCAGGGGGTTCGCGACAAGATTTACGTAATGGTGACTTGATGCCTAGCAGGCACGTGCAGCACACATAGTGACTACAACATACTTATGTCAGAGTGGGTTTTCACACCTGGTCATGATAAAAACTAAATACAGAAATCGTCCAAAATTACCTCTAAAATTGACACTATTTGCGACAAGAATCAAGCACACACCTGACATTAATATTGAAAAGATATTTCTTTGTTATATTTTATTGAAATAAAAGCCTTAATTTCTTCAACAGATAGTTTTATTATTTTCGGGAGGGGGAGGAGGTGATTTCATTAGTTACTTAATGCTTAAGGGGTTCGCTGTCACCGAGAAACTTTAACAGGGGTTCGTGGAAGTTTGAGAGACCCTGAGTTATGTCGAACGTGAAATTGAATAATTTACAAACCAATGTTTTTTTGTAGATTTTTATCAACACATTTTACACAGATTTCGAAATTAAAATGCCAAGACTGTGAACTTAGAAAATATAATAGGATATGGGTACATCGGAGTACGGACGGAATGGATCCGGTATTAACCTGTGTGCATATGTATACGGCATATGTAAATCCGGCACATATAAATCCGATCTGGCAATTGAATCCAAAACTTCTTGTCTTAAACGCGCCGATTTTCATAGTGGACTAACGAACTCATATATTCAACAACAAACTACTCGTTAATAGCTTTTCACAAATAACGCGCATCGACGTTTGTTGCGAATAAAAAATCATTGAGCGATATCTTAAGAATATTCTTAACCAAAAATTAACTTGCTTTATGCAATTAGTTAATAAATATTAACCAGATACACAATTGCCAAAATGCGGCCACTGACGACCACACATCAAATCGTCCAAATTTCGATGCCACCCGTCAGCCTGCTCCCAGCGACTCCGTGACAGAATGCAGTTATTTGTTCATTGCAGACCCTTTCATTGTATTTTTAACATTTGTAATTGTATAGTTTTACTAAGTTTATCACCCTAATTCAATGGTAAAGGAACATATCTAAGATTTTTTAGGCATGTGAAATCCTACCACCATGAGTTTTAACCTAAACCTTCAAAAATACCAATACCATAAGGGTTGATATACACATCAACCCCTACCATATTATTATTGGTACATACTGCTCTATAAGTTGCACGTAAGTTGCTCTTTGGCGGAATATCACTCAGCTCGAGAACACCGGCCTAATAAAATAATTTCAATTGAGATAAATGATGAACTGAACTGTGCGATCTATTGAGACTCGCTTTAACGGACGGCATGAATTAATTCCAATTACTTATTGTGTCATTCATTGCGAAAAGATTTATTCTTCTAAATTACTAAGCGCCTGCAAAATCAAATTAAAAGGAAAATTGTCTCAATGGTTTAGGAAATGTTCTTTTACGAATTGCAAATGACTTCGGAAGTTGAAATTAATCTCTATATGTTTTACTAAATTTGCCTTGATTATTTAATGATTGCACAATATCACAAATGGCAAAGGAAATAAAATTCCAAAAACACAAAACCATGTGAAAATCGACATGTTTCCTCGTATGCCGTTGTTAAAAATGTTAGGAAGTAAATCATTTTTCAATATTAGGTGTTATGTCCAGATGTTTCAGGTTTGGTTTGTATAAATAAAACTACTAAAGCTTGGTTTCAATAGCGTCTGACACGTCCACTCGGTCCGATATCAGAGGTAGTAGTGAACCGGTTTGAGTGGAGAACAGCGCTTATATTATAATTTATTTTAACGTCTACCTTACAATTTATCATTAATATTACCACTACGCTACATTAGGAATAACAAAAATAATTAATATTAATGAGCCGCCGCGACGTCAAAATAATTTCTCTATCTATATTTTTTCGAATGGTACCATGTTAACGTCGTTTACAATATGATATAAGAATATCATATTGTCAAAGAAATATCGTGCAAAATATTAATTGTCATTTTCTCTTGTACGAGTATTATTATAGATTTTCTGAGAGGTAACGTTTCGTATGTATTGCTGTGATCGCTCATACTGAAATTGGTCTTGACAGATGACGAGTGTAGGGTAACGGTGGACACTTATTACAACAGTATTCTATATCGTCGCTATTTCGAATTATTGATATATTTTTCTTTCGTGTGATCAATAATCTAATAGATTAATCAATTGGCTTTAAAAGTGGGGACATGATGATTAGTTACGAATACGTGTGACGTTAACTACCACGATCATACACCCTCTATTACCAATAAAATGGCTTATAACGTTATATAATATAAGTAGAGTACAATTCACAGATACGTTACAAAAACATCCAAATTAATAGAATAAAAGCGAAATTAACTCTATCAGTTATGCTTTGCCGCCTAAACCCTGACCCAATTGTATAAATTTCGGTATCTAAACATATACCTATACATGATGTTTTGGACAAGAACTGAAGCTATGAGGCATTAAGTCCGCCTATATACAGTTGTGTGCTGTGAAGCTTTATAAATAAATAAATAATGAATTAATGAGGCTAAAATAGGTCATAGGTATATAGTTATTTCTTAAGTTAGGTATCCGAAAATATTTCTTCACGCTTTGAGGTGTGGATTACAGTGCAAAGCTGTTTTAGAACATGCGCCCAAGCGGGGCTAGTACGGGTCGCGCGAAATTAATTTATAAATAGTAAAATATTTCATATATTATAAGGCTTTAAATTTTAAACTAACTTTTCGTTCGGCTTAGAGCTTCAGTTGAAAGTACCAGCGGGGCTTTCTTACACTTTCCTACTAACAATAAGTAATCATCGGCGGTATATTAAATTATCGAGATACCAACTTATTTCTAAAGGAATCGCAACTAGGCTTCATTTTTAAAGCGTTGAAAATTATTTAAACGCCATTTTAGTTCAAAGGTACCTGTTTTTGTTGAAAGGACGAAATGCTAGGATCGTTTGATTTTTGAAGTTATACTTCTTTTGGCGCGTTAGGGAAAAATTATGAGAGTGATTTTTTACGATGCGCGCGCACACCGACACCAAAAAGTTATTCAGAAAAAGTTTGTTTTAAATTTTAAGAATGTAGAATAGTGACAGTAATAATTGAAGTTATTACGATGCGCGCGCACACTGTCATGAAAAACCGACACCATGAAGTTATTAAAATATTATTTTATAATATCTATATTATTATATTATTTAAGAAAAATAAAATATATATTTATGTATGAAGTATAACTTCTAACGCGTGTACATAAGTATTTTTATTAGTTTACTGTCGTTATGTCTCGTTACATTTAATTATTAAATAAATACGTACCAAGTTTATTTATTGTTTTATTTACTAAAGTTAAATATTTCACCATTTTGATGCTAGTAGGTTTTCCCTTACATATTTTAATTTTTCTATCATAATAAATAAGGGAGTACTTATGTGAAGCTTCAAAAACATCATACAAGCATTGCATAGCAGGCCGGCATGATTGTGTCGACCAGCGGGCGACCTTCGTTTCTCGCTGGTCGGTATTAATTTTTTGGACTCCACTGTGCTTACCATCAGGTACAGTGGAGTCACTTTGCCGTGCCAGTTTAAAAAAAAAAAAACAATTTGAAAATATCGTTATTTTATACGTAGAAATCATTATTTCTAAAAAAATATTATGCAATAGTGGTTGGGTTACCCGTAAAACCACTAAATAACACAGCTCTCCTTTATCGTCAGGCATGTTATTGTATATAAACACGCATCTGCTTGCGCAGCTGTGATGTTTTGTGTCAGTTAATTCGCTTTACAAAGCAAATTGCTTGGTACAGAAAAGTTCTTTATGTTGTGCAAACAACAAAAACCCCGCGGCTGCACGCAGGCAATGTTCCCCTGCACCGCGAAGCTTTCGAACTTAATTGAATTCAATATTGTTCTTAGCGTACAATTTCGAAGCGTAGAGAAGTCGACTGCGAAACCAGACAGCATGAACGGTAACTGAAACTAGACAAATATTTATGTAGTAGATGAATATTGCGAAATGAGAGGCCGCGGGTTCGATCCCCGCACCAAGAAAAATGTTTGTGTTAGCTACAAATATTTGTTTCTGGTCTGGCTGTTTGTGGACCGAGAAGTCTCTCGTAGTTTCTGATCGCTACGAGTACGCCATAAGACTTGATCTTAGTGTGGGTTTAGAACTATGTACGTGACTGTATGAAGTATTTATTTATATATTAATTTGTTTCGGGTCCGAGGTGTAAACAATTTATTGCTTCTCTTTGCCATTTTTACATCAAGTGAAGCTAGGGTTGATTTGATTTATTTGACAAGTAATTGCACAGTTACATTGCAGTATATTATAATATGTTACTTGTTAAAACTTAGGCCAATTAGAAGGAAAAAATTATCAGATGGATTCAATACATAAAAAATGCGATCCGCCATGAGAATGCCATTGCTGAACATTATCGTCCTGTTAACTGAGGTCCTCAATATAAGGATGTATGTAAATGTCCTTAAAATATTTTAAATAATTACTAATAAGTATGAAATGAAATGAAATGAAATTGCTTTATTTGTTCACGTAGGCAATCAAATAGCACTTATGACAAGTCAATACAGAAAAGAAAAATCTTTTATTATTACATTATAATTTAACTATGGTTCATTTTATATAATTTGTACAAAAATATTTACGGTTTTTTTATAATTTATTTTTAGTTTTCATCAGGAAATACATAAAATCTTATTATTATTATTTTAAAGTAAATAACGAGATGGACCCTGTGTATTTCCGAAACGTCACGTATTATTTTAATGGTACCACCGGATCCAAACGCGACCCTGACTGAGAAGACCCGGCGAAACAAACTCAGCGGGCTCACTTTACTACTGGAATTTAAGCGGCGCGACCCACACCTGAGTAGATCCAGCGAGTCCAACTCAGTGGGCATGTATTTGGTCCAGTAAGGATAACATAATTATATTATATGACCTGCCAAATAAAAATTGCCTTCTTATTATTAATTTGCTCGAATTATTTACTCGATCGGTCGTCATTTTATTTTTATTTTATTTATTTTGTGCACATTTTATATTAGATATCAATTTGTATTTGATGTTTTTATAATGGTTTAAGTTACACTTGGAGCTTTGGGTTAATTTATATTTATTTATGTATTTATTCAAATGATTTGGTTTAAGAAAGAAGAATGTGAAAGGTACTGGGTTCCAAGATGTGGTGATGGCGATGTGCGGGAGAGATCTAATGCCAAATTTCCTTATCCTCTAAATACTGATTTATATTGTAGTATCCCCTTGTCATCAGAACACGTTTAACCCTCTGCGACTGATGTGGTAGTCCAACAGACACCGCGAAATATAAAATTCGGTTTATTACCGTTAATTTTCAAACTTGAGCGCCGCTGCTTTTAGTACCTTACTATAGTGCGCTCGCACGTCGTTCAAAGTGCGGCGGGCGGTCGCAGTGAGCATGAGTGTGAGTAGCGGAAGGAAGGTGTCCACGAGACTACTACGTCAGCGTTAAGGTAAGTGTATACTAGACTACCACCTCAGTAAAATGTTCACTTATAAAATTTCGTGTTATCACTCAGTAATCAATAATGAAGGCGAAGTATAGTATATGGCGAAGGAGTACCTAAAGTACACGCGGGTGAACTCTCAGCGCTAACTGTATATCATTTAAAATATTTATATATTTCTTAATTTTAGATGGGTAACTAAGTAACAACGCTAGGCCAGCTACAAGAAGTAAGAGGTCGTAAGAGAACGTTGGCTGGAACTTTTGTGTGCCACGGAGATAAAAAATTAGAGTTGCTGTAAGAGGGAAGTAAACACGAGTTTAGTGATATTGATAATGAAGTTCAAGATCCTGCCTTTGAGCTAGAAACCCAGCACTTCGAAGACAATGTCATCTCATCTGAAGAAGATCTAAAGCCATAGATCTAGAGATATTTCTATATCAGGCACAATAGTACCGATCGCGTTGGTCGAACGTCACCGATCTTTAGACAAGTCACAAGAGCAATAACAGTTTGATTATGAATCTCCCCCCTCCACCACCAGTAGTTCAGTCTGTTCCACCAAGTGGCTAAAAACTTTGTTCTATTTGTCCAACAAAAATAAAAAGGCAGACGAAATACTGTTGCTGTGATTGTTCGAAGTCAATTTGCCTTCAGTGCTCCAAGCCACTATGTTATAATTGTCAAACAGAGCTGTGACTTGGAGGCTATCTAATTTTGTAGTCAACCAACGAATGTATCTCATATTTCCTGGACTGATTACTCTAATTGTTAATTTTTAAAATATATAATATTAAATTTTAAAATAGTTGAATTTGTAATTATTCTAGTTCATTAATGTATAAGTAGAGATTCATAGTCTGATTTATGTGAAGTCAATAAACACAGTTTAATTTTCAAAATACACATTGTTTTATTTATTTAAAGTAAAATTATCATAAAAAAATAGGCTATAAAATAAATACAAATAAATAAAATAAACAAAATTGCTGCAAAATTTAATTCCATGAAAATATTTGCTGTTGAAATGGTGTCTCATGGACTACCACGTCAGTACAATAGTAAAAATTAAGCCACGTCAGTCGCAGAGGGTTAATGTGCACCTTAAATGAATTATCTGATAGGTCAGTTACAGATTTGGGGAGCTTATTGTAAAATTTTACGCAGTTGCCTACAAAGGACTTACTGGTTTTTTTCTAATCTTAATGAGTATTTACATTATGTATATCACCAATTTTACTAAAGCTAAATACATTCTTCATAATAAGTATATGAATTACGGATGTATACATGTATGGTATGTATGTATGTTGAACATTAGTCACCGACATTGCCTAGCGGATAAGTAAGTTGAAGTGGCAATTGGCTGGGCATATAGTGCGGAGAACTGATGGCCGATGGGGCCAAAAAGTTCTCGAGTGGAGGCCACGTACCGGAAAGCGCACCGTAGGACGGACGACCTAGAAAAGGTCGCGGGACGTCGCTGGCTGCAGGCTGTTTCCAACAGGTCCCTGTGGAAGTCATTGCGAGAGGCCTATGTCCAGCAGTGGACCTCTTTCGAATGATGGATGGATGGATTTATACAAAATCTTTTGTGTTTAATCCTAATATTCATTAATTCCTTCCATTAATTATTTAATTATAAATATCTAATCGCGAGAACATGCCATTACCTTGATGTTACTTTTTCCATTCTAGGTACCTGTATGTTAACTCATTAAACATAACTTGCATAAATATTTCTTCAATTATCACTTTCTGGGATCCAAGCGCTCAAACGAACAAAAAACATATTTTTTTGCTTTTTAAATTGCAGAATAACATATTTTTCACAAAAAAAATCTTACTTGTTAAAAGCTATTAAAAGTTTACATACTTTACTGATAAAAACTGAAATCTGCTTAATAAAATCCATCCTTATATGTAGTCGGTTAGTTAATAGTCGGTTTGGAAATGAGTTTATCCCGTTTAACAATGTATTTTGTACACAATTAAATCTTATTAGAATCGTATGCTTATTAATTTCAACTTTAAGTTAATTTGATTTTACTTCAAGCCACGCACCAGAAGATTATAAGCTAACACCAGTTAATGTTGCCGCTTCTGAAACATTACCGGAAAGTTTTGCATCCATTTCTCGATGTTGCAAAACTCCGATGAAATTAAAACTAACGAGGTAGTTTCTGAGCGTATATCATTGTTGCTACATCGGAGTTTGTTGTACACATAATGTGCACGAGTAGCACAAGCTGAAACTTTAATAACTAAATTTCGGCGTTTCAAAATTAATAATTGCATTGACCCTGAGACTTTCTCTGTATGCAGCGAAATTTGTGCATTTAGGTTCAGGATAAGTTTTGTTATGGAACAGTTTTGTTTCTGTATCTATCTATATACTATGATGTAAAGCTGTCGAGTTTGTATGGCTGAGCATTTCTGGAGGATGTTTTTTTATGTTGAATAGTCAATTTATCGAGAAAGGCTATAGGCGCTTCGATCTACAGAAGCGGAGCAGTAATAAAAATTTAAAAACGGGAAAAATTGTCTTTTTAAAGTCTAAAGTTTCGCGTACAGAGTCGGGACTCCAGTGATCGCAGTCAGCAGCTAGATTGAAAAGTAAAGACAGCAACTAAAGTAAGTGGCAGAGTTTTAGAGTCAGAGTTGACTCCGGTACGAAATTTCCGGATGCAACTGGGTGGTACCGCTGTCTCAAAATGAAGTTGAATGTGAGTGATATTGCCGAATGCCCTTAATGCAAGTGGTAGGATAATTTCATCCGCTAGATAGTAAAGAGTGATACACACGTAAGTGTGTCGTTTTTCGGGATCATTCAGTGTATTAGTGGTCAACATTAGGCGGACGTAATTATGTCAGCTGGTAAAAATTGTTTGTAGTAGATGTTTTTTGACAGGTAACACGATTTGGACTGCACTGATCTTGCCACAAGGTGTCATTTTGTCACTTTGCCTTGTCGGGAGAAAAAAAACTTCTTTTGGTTACCACTTCACACGCCTTGTCTGTAGTAGCCTGTGTATTCTGGGATAATTGTATTAATCAATGAGAGCTAAACACTCATAATACCCTATCACGATTGTAGCACTCTTGCATTCTAGTTTTCTACATATGCCAGGGTTACAAAAAGCTAAATATAAGGCCTAGTGAATTTAATCAAGGCACTGCGCCATTGTTGGGTAGGGGAAGGTGGGCATGAAAGAGACATGTTTTGAAAGAGCCACTTGGATTTTTACCCGACCTTTTGAAATTATCATCATTTGAATTTTATTTTCGTGTGAAAACATCGACTATCTGTGGCCCACAAAGATTTGATAGTTCGCGGAAGTGTAGTGACGGAGCAGGAGGCTATCGAAAAAAGAGGCATTAAAAAGTAAGTTTTTATGCTGTTATTCCAACCTTTTTTTATATTATGGTTTGATTTGACATCAAAATTACATTACAACTAGAGTCTGCACTCATTTAACCTTCTAATTGTAATATTTAATGGACAGTATTCGTAATTTGATCATATACTTTTAAGGTTTTTGCATTTAGTGGCTACTCGTTTTGAAAGAGCTAACTAAATATGTGATGAAACAGCCGGCTCTTTCATGCCTAGGTCTCTTATAACAACCTGTTTTGAACCGTTGCTATTTTGTTACAGACATTAAAATATCATCAGAAACAGCATAACCTAAAAAAAACACGCAAGGGGCCTAAAAATTAAATCGTATGGCGAACAGACCTACAAACATTGTCCAAATACAAGCAATAAACGTATTTTCATTTTGGATCAGGAACAAAAGACTGATTACCTAAAAACTGCATCTAAAAAATTAACATACGATTATACAGTAGCTATTAGTAGTAGTGACAATTGTTTCAGAGGATTTATGCACCGAAATAAATATGAGCCATTAGAAAAACTAGAAAACACATCACTTTTAAGAGCTACGAGTTTTGAAATGAGTGTTATTAATTAACTAATGTTGGTTAGTTTTTGTTACGGTATTCTAATAAAAAAATGACATTTCTTGTTAATGTTGTTTAACTTTTGGAGAAATTTATTGAAATAGTTGGTAATATCGTGCATGGCTCTTTCATAACAAGTGGCGGCTCTTTCAACAACCACATGCTATGAATGAGCCGTTTTCCCTCTTTTTAAAAAAGGTAGAATTTTATAATGAAACATATCTCTAAGGAGTAATTGTTGATTGAATGTCATAAAGTAATAAATGAGTTTCGGACTAACATATAAAAAATGTGGTTTTATTATGTTTTAGATATTAAAACGAGTCCTTTTCTAAAACTGGCTCTTTCATGCCCACCTTCCCCTACAGAGTATCCATATCTATACTAATATATAAAGCTGAAGAGTTTGTTTGTTTGGTTGAACGCGCTAATCTCAGGAACTACTGGTCCGATTTGATTAATTCTTTCAGCGTTAGAAAGGCTATTTATCGAGGAAGGCTATAGGCTATATAACATCACGCTACGACTAATAGGAGCGGAGCACCAATAAATAATGTTTAAAAATCGGGGGATTTTTTCTTCTTTTGAGAACTTCCGCTGCGTGCGCTGCGGAAACGGTTATAATTTCGTTAAAATAATGTATGACAGAATTGTTCCCCTTTAAAAGTTATAAAATAAAGTCCGCGACAGCATATGTCTTAAGTCTTAAGTAAGTGTCTATCTTTTAAGGTTGGCTCACTATAACCTTTTTTATGCTAACCAAATTTGTTCTAAAATAAAGCATTATTTGTGAAGGTGTTTTCATAAAGATGATATTAATCCTTATCCAAATAAATACGTTATTCATCACAAGTATTTAATTTAAAAGAAATTTGCCCTTTACATAATTTGATTTCAATAAGTATCTTAGAAGATATCGCAGTTTTAAAATAACACCGCAGCGAAAAATGATCAAGCGCGCAATTATGATGTACAAGGCGCCGGCATACGTTTCACGTCTATTTAACCGATTTGAATGACTTTTTGGTATGGACATAAATGGGACTCTGTGGAGTAAAATAGACTACTATTTTCTTTCTGAAACCAACCCTGTAGTCTACGCGGACGGAGTCGCGAGCAAAATTAACGATAAGATTGTTGAAACATAGATATATAAACACTCAAGTTTGTATGCATTCTCGAAGAGGTAGGCAGAGGTCGTACGCTTATTGTACATAAACCCGTAGAGGGGATGAGCCTATTTCCATTTTACAGCCACATTTCATGACTTCGTGCTGTTACTTAGAATTATAATATTTTTCTGGGAATTGAACCCAGGAAATTGATTGATCACACGATTTACCCTTTTTCCGTAAGACCACGAGGCGGTCTTAACATGATGTTTGTTAAAACCCGACACAAGCACAGTTCAAAGCACCGTTTTTATGTTATTTCATGAAACAATTTTGCATAAACTTCGCAATTCAGAAGCATAAATTAGAGTTTGCAATAAACAGCGAATAACAACTGAGTTACTAGATTTGGTATCGACATGAGTTTGATGTGCATTGTCATTTTCCGGCTCAATTAACCCTTTCCTTCGCGCTGAAGCATTTACCTGGTCATTGATTTGTAACTGTCCAACTATACACCAACCAATTTTTATGTACCTAATTTTGTTATTTGTTTTGTGTTAATGTCTTTATTATGGTGTAATACACATACTAATACACTTATGTACGTAATATATTGCAAATTTTCGACCACGTTACTAATTTCCTGTAGCACACTTTATACGATCGTCGGCTCTTGGATAGAGATGTCTTTGCACATCCATGTTATGTATTAAAGTTACTTCCTGTTAGTCTAAGTATATCATTGTTACGTAGTAAAAATATTCATTGAAACGTCCTAATTTGTTACATGTGTCCTTAATTTTTGTGTACACCTGGATAGCGGCCATCGTAAGATAGAAAACCTTCAGTAAAAACGTTTCTCCTTTCGAGATTTGTCTATGCTTATCCTGTTACGAACAGGCTGCCTTACCAATTTTAACGGGCGAGACATAATCGTCTTCGGTTCCATTGCAACCATCATTAAGCCGATAAACGATCACTTTATTTGTTTTGTGGGCAAGAATAGAGTTATAAAAAATTTACTCTTCCTATCTTTACTAACTTAGCTTTAAATTTTAAAAAAATATATTCAGAGTAAACACTGTTAACAAAATTTTAGTTGGTAGATACTCGTATAGTATGCACAATATTTTGACGTGATATTGTTTGTACCTACTTCCTCATGTGTTAGTCATTAACTTGAAACTGTGTGAATATTTATACATACTACACAATGAAGTTATTTTTTGTTTAGTGCCACTAAAACCTATGGGCTTTCCTTATAACGCCTATTTTAAATATAACGTGTCGCGCTTCCTCTAACGTCATAGATAGCACACCGTAACAAAACAATACACGATAGGGCTTATGGATAAATAAACAAGGTTTTTTAAAGAGTGGCGGTGGGGCCCGGCTCCGCCCGGGCGCAATTTGGAATCCCGTGCTCACTCCCATCGAATACTGCATTTCCCCGGGATAAATAATACCCTATGTCCTTTTCCAAGGTCCTATTTATTCCATACAAAAATCATAGAAAGCGGCCCAGTGGTTTAGGCGATAAAGCGTAACAGACAGACAGAGTCACTTTCGAATTTATGATATTGGTATGGATTAGTATCGATAGGTCCTAATTGGACCCAGATATGCTAAAATGTACCAACCCATAAATTGTCAAAAAATTAAATATTTATACAAAACTGATCAGAATGTGTTATATTACTACTGAGCAAAAACAGGCCAACTTATATTCTCATTTGACATTTAAAAAAAACTAGAACCAAGCCACACATCAAGAACATGTACAAAATAATTCTGCTATAACGATCCAAAAACATTTGGTAAGTCTATGATGCACTTAACGCGATTGCCATGATTTTTACAATACCATCATGGGTTGCAGTAATATTGTAGATGGCATTGATGGTATTGATTGGCCTGATTTTGAAATTGAGTTACAATATTGAGGTAAGGAATTGAATGTAGTAGCTATGTTTAAATGATAATTAAAAACTATTTTGTCATTATTTTTGTTTCATTTTAAAGACCACTTTGTTCTCTTCCTCAAAGAAAATATTTTTTGTAATCATTGAACTTAAATTCTATTTTTATAACTGGTTACCGAATTTTAAATTTTGGTACATTTTGGCATAACTCATTGATGCCCAATTACCTGACAAATCCATTTTTGCCAAAACATACCAAGTGCTGCATAAATATTGTAATTTTAAGAAAATCTGAGTCAATACAGAAATAACTTTTATGTCCATCTAGGCTTGTGGATCACACAAACATTTGTCTCGGTGCGGGGATAGAACCCTGCGCCACGGGGCTGTCTATCTGTTGTCTCTGTCTGTGTCCCGAAATAAATTTTATGCAGTTGGTACATTTTGGCATAAATCGGCCCCCTTAAGGTTTGAATTTTTGATCAGTTAAGTATTTATTTATTTATTTGTATAAAATAAGCCTCCTTTATTTCTTGGGGCCAAAGGGGCACGGGCCTTCTTTACAACTGATAGGACTTAGACCTTTGTCCACCACGCTAGCCTAGTGCGGGTTGGCGGACTATACGGCTGACAAATTTTGTCAAGTAAAAAAAAAAAACTAACAG
Organism: Hemaris fuciformis; assembly: GCA_907164795.1. Classification (NCBI taxonomy): domain Eukaryota; kingdom Metazoa; phylum Arthropoda; class Insecta; order Lepidoptera; family Sphingidae; genus Hemaris; species Hemaris fuciformis. The sequence continues at coordinate 16,655,761 of OU015431.1, read as the reverse complement.
GATACAAGAAGTCCTGTGTCGTGGGTATCAGAAACTACGAGAGACTTTTCGGTCTCACAAACACCCAGAACCAAAACAAATATTTGTGGATCACACAAACATTTGTCTCGGTGCGGGGATCTAACCCGCGGTCACTCGTTTAACAAGCTGTTATGTAGCCAACTGCGGCACGGGGCTGTCTATCTGTTGTCTCTGTCTGTTTGTTTTGTTTTCCTTCACCGTTAAAGTACGTAATAATTTATTGTGAATACACGTACACACATAACTTCGAAACGTCAGAGGTAGCCTTTGAATCCGCGCCGCTTGAGATTTTTTCTACCTAGGCCGCGTGCCTAAAGCGCAAAGACTCCACGACTAGTTCCTCTTGGAATTCTCATAATTTATAAAAGCTAACTTCAGAAACCGCACAAAATCACATACGGTGGGAATGTATAGTTTATTTCAAGGAATTAATAACCTATTAATTCTCATATAGTAATTTTGTTAAGCGATAACTACTTAGTTTGGAAGTCGGCGGAATAACATTGTGTTTATAGTTGTCCTGTATCTACAACACGGGTTCGATTTTGTATGCTTACTTCTGGCAGGACCATGCGGCACGAACTACGATGTGGTGTAAGTTCCAACCGCGGATAAGTATACTAACCACGTGTGAACAAGAATTAAATCAGTTTTTTTTTTAATTAGCATGTGTTTATGATATATTTAATAAGCGTGTCTCATATTTTTGTTTTCATGACATTGCTCTAATTTTAAAAACCTTTAAGGCTTTAAGACGGCAAGGAAAAGAAAGGCCGCAGATTATGTCCGAACCGAATGTATTATCAAAAAATATCTATGTCTATAGGTTTTGTGTCTTCGAATTATAATCTACATGAGATTCGTGGTAACAGGTTAGACTAAAATAATGTGTTTTCCTACTAGGCTTCATATTATCACGACTCAAACTATCTGTAACTTAAAAATTAAATCTTTTCTAAAATTTATGTTACATTTTTAAAGTTACTGTACCTACATAAGTTTGCAGTGGAGTCAAACGATGTCAATTCGATTCCTTATCCCATCTAAAGTTTTTTTTTGTTACTACGCCACATTTGTTTGTATGTATGTAGAACCAAAATAAATACTAGTGGGTCAATATTGATTGGACAGTTAATGTCTAGAACGTGCATAAATTTATTAAAATAGTATTAACATCTAATTTTCTATGCATCATTATCGTACTCTAGCGTAGTATCGATACAATATGTTTTTTTAATGCAAAAACTAATTTAATTGATCATCAACGACTGAGTACCTAACGATAACAGGTTCCGTAAAATAGTTATAGGTATGCAAATTGAGGTACCCATGATGATACAAGTTTTGCAATTATATCTAAATGGGGACTTCATATAACTTATACGACTGCACATATCTATTAACCTCTAGCTGCTCCACATTATCCATGTAGCATGAAATAAGGATTTTTTCAATATCTAATTTAAGGGAGGTGAAGCCCACATTACATGCAATTGTGTAAAATAATTTTACATGATCACATTCACATTTTAACCCTTCGCGTGCTTGACACGCGCGCGCTAATATTACCGTCGTGTGTCCGGCCACTAGAAATTCACGCCAACGTTGCATTATATTATGTGTGCGTAAGCATTTTAAATTTCGCGCTATAACATAGTGAAGATACAGTATGTATATTTTTCATTGTTAAGCAAACTAATGCTGGACCAAATAATTAAAAATAAAGTGTGTTTGTAACATCAAAATAACAGCTTTTTATTATCAAATGCATATGAATATTTACCGTTGCTTATACTAATTTTTAGAATTTTTGGCTGTCTTTTTGTCTAGGTAATATTCGAGACGGCTGAAACGATTGAACGAGATTTTTACTGAGAGACAATTAGATATCTTGACTTAGAGTTCTGCGGGATAGAATTAAAACCATTATATTAAGTTCCACGCAGACGAGGTCGCTGAGTCTATACTAATATTATATAAGAAAGGTTTGTTTGTTTGCTTGTATTCAATAAACTCCGAAACTAATGAACCGATTTTAATAATTCTTTCGGTCTTGTAAAACTACTTTATCCAGTAATAACATAGGCTATAACTTATTAAGTTAAGATTTTAAAGATTTTGTATAATTTGGCCTTTATATCACGAAGCGAATATGTATGTCGAAAAAGTCATCTTTTAGAATTTGTAGTAAAATAATATGTGTTCATACTTAATATTATAAATGTGAAAATGAGTTTGCCACGCTTTATCGCCTAAATTTAGTTAATAACTTGGAAAAACCGTGTGATAGGACTAGCTTTATTGGTTATAGATACTAGGAGCGCGAGAGAAACAGAATCCATATATTTTTTAAGCAAACAAAAGTTAAAACTTGGACGATGCCATGTAATACACTAGTTGTGTGTGAAATCAAGATATTTTGTTATCACGACCGTGAAGAAAACAGTGTACAAAAACTAGTAAATAAATAAAAAGCGTTTATCCATATATGTCGAAAATGCCAATTACTTCAAATAACAACACACTGTATAGATAATTGCAGCCTAACGTCACCTTTATTCGATTGCGTCATCCGTTTCGTGTACTAACGAGCCCTATGATATGAGAGTGTGTGCGTGCATTTTTCGTGATGTTCATAAATGTTTATTTTTTGTCATATTCTGATAAAACCAAACCAAAGCCTTTATACTATTTGAAAGTTTATGAAATTACCTTTACAATGATATATAATAACAATAATTTCATTATATAGATGCAAATACTAAATCGATATCAAAATCAAAACATTGACAAAAATAACATAGCTGGGCATTCGATCATAGAAATATCGCAAATCAAGCTAATATCACATTAATTTTGAATAATCTTAGTTTCTACATAATATAAACAATAGATAAATACATAGTAATACGTACTTTTGTTTGTTTTTATCACAATCACAATGTAAACAACACAAGTAAATCTCCGGTCGCACGCCTCACCATAAAAATAATGATGTTTTGCATTTCATTCCCGCGGCGAAATCCTTTACTCATATTCACCCGAGACACATACATTCAATACACTTTCGATGCAAAGAAAATTGGACTCGAAAGCGAAGAGCATGATACAAAAAATCGCGTGTAAAGTGGTTGGACGTGGATCCACGCTTAGACACTCAAGCGCAGAAATTTATTGAACGTGGATCCACGTCTTATACACTTGAAGGGTTAATTTTAATTGTGTCCAACCTGTCATAGAGACCATGTTCCTATAGAATCTATAGTATAGATGAATAAACGTAAAATAGTTAAGGAGAACTGAAATAAAACCTATACATTTTTTTATTCAAGCATGATTTTTTTACCTTTCTTACAATGCTACTTTCATATTCGTAATTTTCCTCAATATTTCGCATTTGTATTTGTTTTTTTCCTTCTTATATAATATTCTTGCGAATCTTTAAGTGATAAAACTGCTCATAAACTTTTTTTTCTACTGCACTTAGAATGTTGTCAAAGGGTTGTGTATTTATTCTACACCTACGTTATATCTATGTATATATAACCGTACCGTATAACTCGACCGCGTACCTATGTACCCGAGGAGGTTTGCATAGTAACATAGCAAACACTATTTCCCAAGGTAACTTGGGTAACTTATGTCCAAATCGACCACAAAATCTTCCAAAGACCATAGACTGGTTCTATGAGATGCGTTCATTTCGTTGTGTTTATAAATTGATAGAAATGCTGAGTAACAAATAACGAGTTTATTTAGGACGTTTTTTACTCGATGACTTTAATATTAATAAATTCAATTTGATTATCCCACTACAATATGAATTTGTATATTTTATTATAATTTATTTTTTTACCGCAAAAGGTCTTGTCACGTAAGAACAATACGATCCAAGAAGAGTATCGGATGGCGAAAATGATTGCATTTACTTCTCACTAGTCAATCGTCATCAGCCCATATACGTGCGGTTGCCGGGCACAGGCCTTCTTTACAACTGAAAGATATAAATTATTTATACATTTAGATATAAAAGACCTTAGTCACCACGCTAGCCAGGTGCGTGTTGATAGACATCTAAGTAATTCCAAAAAATATTTAAGTGTTTTTTTTATACTGGCACGGCAAAGTGACTCCACTGTACGTGATGGTAAGCACAGTGGAGTCCAAAAAAGTGTGCAGGTTTCCTCACGATATTTTCCTTTACCTTTAAAAACTCCGTGGTTTGTGCCTGGAGTTTCAACCCGCGACCGCTGAGCTTTGAACCTCAGGGTCATCACGACTTCTACCACTTCAAAATGAAATCTCAATGCTTATAATTGTAATTATTTGGTGTCATACTAGTAATATTATTATATGGTCTTCTCCGGGTAAGCCTACATCGAGAAATCTCTCCTTTAATGTTATTATTACATCTACCATCATTGCACACTCGTTTGCTATTTAAATCTTTTAAATATTAACTTTAGCCTCGTTTTGTTTTCGATTTGTTTTCAGGCTTATCGCGAATCAAGTCACATCTACATTACTCGTTTATTGAAAATTCTATTTCTACAACCGTGAAAGCAATCAGTGAAAAGCTTTATTACAGGTCAGGTGTATGCTTTACAGCTTTGGCGGGGCGCAACATGCCTTACATTTGTACGGTAGCGTGAAAGTGGAGTATGTGCATTCAACGATAAAATATCGAATCGAGGCCTTTGATCGTAGCTAACAATTTCCCGTAGTATGAGCTAGATATGGCTTGAGTTGCAAAAAATTACTTGGGCGTTTGTTTAAGATATTTGAAAATATTTCTTGCATACTAAAGATTGAATTGGTTTTGCCTGGTACAGGTAGTTTCCAATAGGTAGAACGCCTATCTTTGGGTTATGTTCAGCTGTGCGCGAAAATGATAATTAAAAGTAAAAATAAAATTAAAAGTTTTACCATCATCGTCAAAATCATTTTCCTCTGCAAAGCGCCGAACCCAGGCATAAACTCAATAAACCAATGCAACGTAGCCGTCACGCACACCGCTTGTATAAAATTGTCTATTGCCATTTCAAATTAATATGCATGATATTTTCGAAGATTAGTGCGCTGTCAACTAAGATAGCAGCAGTCGTTTCTTGTCTTGAGCAGCTCGCATCAATCGCTATCCACCAACTGTTAAATCCGAAAGTAACAACTTTAAGTAGGTATGTGATAAATTTTTAATACACGGGCAATTTCAATGTTGGTTGGATGTAATATCTTAGATGGATTCCTGACGATGTAGTAGAGCAAATAAAAAATAGGCAATATTAACTTGAGAAACGTATAATTTTTGTATTGACTTTATAGAATACTTTTTTTACTTAAAAGCCGTCATTAAGACGTAGAACTAGATGTCCCGCGAAGATATCTGAAGCGTAGAAATTTAAATACTGTTTCAGACGACTCCCCGGAGCGTTAGTAACAGTTGCTATTCATATTTTCTTTTATTAGAAAAATACTCTTTGCAGACAAGTGACGTACCTCGCTTGCGCTTTTGCATCTAATACTTCCATGCAAAGCCATTAGCTGAAGTACCATATGCGCTTCGTAATTCACAGTAGATAGTTTAAAATAATTTAGCGAGCTATATGGAATAATGTTACAGATTAATTATGCAGAGAACAATTTAAGAAAATATAAACTTTCACGGGTAACAGAGACAGATTAGGCAATTAAGGATTAGGCGTACGTTTTGAGAGACACTAATTCGGCGCTCGCGGGTTCAAGTACCAGGCACACATCCCTAAATTTTCGAAGTTACATGTGTGTTCTTATTGAACTGTCTCGCACTTAAAATGAAGAAGGAAAACAGTGAGAAAACTTATTATCTGACATTTTCCTACAAAGCAATCCTCAGGTATGTGAAGTCTGCCAACCCGCACGAGACCAGCGTGGTAAACTTAGGTCGGTCCCCTCTCAATAGTAGAGAAGGTATTTGGCCAGTAGTGGGAGGTATAGATTTAGCATACATTATTATATATTTATTTCCCATTTACTTATTTTAATTTATTATTATTACTTCTAATTACTCTGCATGTATACTGAACTCATGAGTATGATGAAGTAACGAATGTTAGGTGTTTCATAAGTTGAGTAAGCAAATATTTTAGTTCATCATTCGTTGTAAATCGATCGCTTGCAATTTATGTTATGAAATTCGGTTTGCCACATATCATAATATTGCATCGAATTATCGATATAACAAGAATAAATACATACGTATGAGTATAAGGTTACAATAATACACTAACTTGCACACAAAGTAAAGGTAAGCTAATTAAATCATCGATATATCTTAATGTAGAAGGCTAATCAAATCTCGGAATTCCCACCTACAATTGTTACAGCTCAGAGAAATGAACTGTGTGTTGTAATTAATTAACGCACGTGTGCTTGTGATAGTTGATTAGTTTTATTGATGCATAATATGCTGCTTAGTGTTCATATGCTATGATATTGATATTGGTCAGATGTATACAGCGTCTATTATATTGTAATATATTTATCTTCGAATTATGTTATGTTCAACTTGCAAATTAAATGAAACCGTAAAATGCAGGGTTGGTATTTCCCACAAAAGAATCAATTAGGTTACGTATTCCAATGAAAAAGAAAATTTCTGAAGTCTTTTTTTCAATTTGACTTAAACTGAATATTATCGATATTTAAGTTTAACGAGAATGTACCTATTTCTGAAAATTACCTTTTCTGTATTTATATTATCGTTTGTAAATTGAATATTGAAACGACCATGATTAAATATCAATGATTTAATAATAATCAAAGCTTTTAAGAAATATTATTGCCAGATTGGAGTCGTCCATTCTTAGTTTGGACCATGTGTTGAGCGGTCGTCACGAGTTGAAAAGGTGTCAATTTTGTGCGGTTGTTAAATATTTAACCACATCAATCCTCTGACCTGGGCTGCTTAATAGGTTTTTAACTATTTTCTATACATTGCAACGAATTGTTGTCCTGTGATCGCTATCATTTATGTAGTGTCGTCCGTAATGTGTTTTATCATGCATATTAATACTGTTTGAAACATCTGTATGCAGATATGAAATACGTTTCATTATAATCAAACTAAATTTAGCGCAACCCCCGGTAGGATAGACAGTTGACACGTGTAGTTGCGATCCTACAACTGTCAGCCAATCATGTAGGGAATATATATACCCTTTATAAGTGCACTCGGATGTAGGACCTCCTTCCGCGCGTGTTCCCCGCCCACTTGTTAAGTCCTACGTGTATCTCAGAGCTCATTCGGAGAAAACTAGCAGAACAGTAAATACACATTTGTGTGCAAACTGACTCAACAGGTGATCGTTACCTTATTCGAAGTGTGTTCTTCTCACGTGCAAGTAGAAATCGTTGTTACCAGTTCTGAGCGGTCATCACTATAATATGTGGGAGATATTTGGATATGTAAGTTGTTTCAATTTTTAAATTTTCATTGCATTAATTTCAGGGCTTACATTATTCATGTTTAAAAAACAATACGGGTGTTAAATATATTATACGTTCCATAAAAGGCAGAAAAATTGTATACATAATTAACAATTGAGTAGTGAGGTTTAGGCGCGCGCGGGTTGGAAATCTCGGCGTTCACGGGTTCAAACCTCAGGCATACATCTCTAAGTTACGAGTTCATGTGCGTATTCACAATGAATTATGCGTTTCAACGGTGAAGAAATAAATCGTGAGGAAACGTGCAACTATAAGTTCTTAGGAAATTATTTGGTGTGTAGTCCCCCAACCCGCTTTAAGACAGCGAGGTGGACTAAGGCCTAAAGCCTCTCAGTTGTAGAGGAGGCCCGTGCTCAGCAGTGGGAGGTTGTGGCTGATGATGATTGAAAATTGGGTTAACAATTATGTTTATGCGTATCAAAGTTTTGATTTTAATGTCAGATTAAAAGTATTTCCAACATATGTTTTAAAATTCGTATAAAATTGACGATTTTATTTTTGTTGCAGAGAATCGACGATGGGCTGTCTGACCAGTCTGATGACTCCGATCTAAGTAAGTACACCTCTAATAATAATATTTCATGATTCATTTTTTTTTCTTTTGATGATTTCTGATATTAAGAATGGCATAACAAGAAGTACTGGATATGAAAGATCATGTTCTATATTTTAAAACTGAGTAGATACCTATCTATAATAAGTGCGTTTAAACAAAAATCGCATATTCAAAGAATATTTTATATTTTGCTTTGTTTAATATGTTAGTTTCATTTGTGAGTCAGTCCAATTACGATGTCAGTTAAATTCCTGCCATATAAAAGAACACCATATATAGGTACTCGTACGAGTATTTGACGTTTGGCACTATGGCGTGAAGTTATTACAAAGTAAAAATATTTAGAAAATTTCAATATGTCCAGCAAGGATTGGTTTCGTTCCGAAGCTGTCAATAATTTACGTTTTACATTGATCAAAAAATACCTTTGGATCGTGTCAGCGGTCAAAAATGTCCTCATGCTCGGAAACATAGTTTTTCTGAACTCATCAATAAATATGAATTATATTGAAGCACCTGTTTATGATTCCGAAATTAAAATATAGTAAAAAAATAATTTGAGAGTAAAGTGAGGTGTTTCTTATTGTTCCGACGTAGGCAGGATACTACTTTTCAAGAATAATTATTTAAGTTTTATGCAAAAAAAAAAAAAATATATATAGTTAATAAAGAAGTTAACTTTGTTTTAGGGGTTTTTTTTAAAAACAATTAAGTGATTTCGAATTCCGTCGGATGTTATATTTTTTTTTGTGGAATGCAATGAGACCGCTTTTATAATAAAATCTATTTTGTAAGCGTAGCAATTATTTTACTACCTATAATAAATAATAAAACTTGTGCTATATTATTAAAATATACGAACTCTAATCTGATTTTCTCGTGAGGTAGTTCGGATGTGATATTTTTCATGAATTGGTCGCCCTCAAACTACCCCGATATGAGCAGTTTGAGGACGATAAGGAGAGGCAAGCAATAATTTAATTAGCAGCAGGGAGTTGAAACCGTGAAGGAATTATTTGTTACTTTCGCATGTAAATCACAAACCCATTTTCTATGGATTTTAGATAACTAGTTGGAATTTTTAAAAAGAAAGGATATCTATAATGTCTATGTATGTTTTAAAAAACTGTGACTGCCTCGTGGTCTCGCGGTACAAGTATGTGCCGTGCGATCTAGAGGTCCTGGGTTCGATTCCCGGGTCGGGCAAAGTGTTATTGGGTTTTTCCATTAGGAAATTCTCGGTAACAGCACGGAGTCTGGAAATGTGCCCGAAAAACGGCAATAGGCTCGCCCCCTATTACGTGGGACTGATACATACTTGGCGAAATGTGGGTGCAGAAATGCACCTCTGCCTACCTCTTCGGGGAATACAGGCGTGAGTTTATGTATGTATGTATGTATGTTTTAAAAAACTATTTTTAGAATTATTCCACATATTTCAGATTTAATTTATAATTTTAATAGTAGTGATGGCCTTGAGGTTTAGGAGCGTGGTCGAGAATCTCGGCAGTCGAGGGTTCATACCCCCAGGCACACACCTCTGACTTCTCGAAGTTATGTGTTTATTCGCAATTAATTATAATCACGTACTTTAACGGTGAAGGAAAAATCGTGAGGAAGCCTGCACACCTAAAAGTTTTCAGGAATTACTTCGGTGTATAGTCCGCCAACCCGCACTAGACCAACGTGATAAACTAAGGCTTAAACTCTCTCAGTTGTTGACGAGGGCTAGCAGTGGGACTTTTATGGGCTGATGATGATGATGAATTTATAGCTTCATAACCTCACGCCTGTATTCCCCGAAGGGGTAGGCGGAGGTGCATGTCGGATTATATTTTATAAAGATCATAATTTATTATTGTTATAAAAATAAAACGTGTGCCTTTTTACTTTTCTTCTCTTCTGAACATGTTTTGTGGAATTTCCGTCATTTGATAAATAAGTCTTTCTGATTTACATTAGGCCATTATCTCGAAATAACAATTTGTTCTGAATGCATAGATTGTTTGAGATGTTTGATTTCACAATATCAGATTTTTAAAATACCATGTTTAATCCGCTTCGATTATCAAGATATGGTATGCATATGATCCATAACTAAAGTTATTAAGTACCAAGTCTATGTTCTTTCACTATTTTTTAATAAACATTCATTAATTGCTGGATCAGTGTTTTGTAAAAATGTATTTCATATCAGAAGCCATAGCTTAGAGTCGTGAAGTAGTAAATAGGTGTCTCGTAACTGACTGATAGTCTTGACGATGACAGACGATGAAAACAGACGTTAATCAAGAAATGAACATATTTTACTTAACATAAAATATGACAATGTAGGATAGTTGATTTTGAACGTTTTCTTAATAGCCTGTTGATAACCCTAAAAAAGGTGCACAGTCAAAAAAATCAATTCATCATTATTTAAAACGAGTACATTTTATTGAAAACTATTTTTATGACGGTATTAAAATATTACTTGCATAATTAAACTTTGCGCTCCTCTATTAAAACCGAAATGAATTTGCGACCTACAAGTATAATGCAACTTATATAGCATTTATTAATTGCAGAAAAGCTTGTTGCAGTTGTTTGTTAGTTTTAAAAACGTTATTTGTAAAAGAATTTATAACGCAAGAAAACCTGTAAATGGTAACTTAACTAAGTAATTTCAAACCAGAAGATATGAGTATAAAATGATTAACATTTTATTGCATTCAATTTCATTAATATAAACTAGTTTCCAGTGAACATTGAATCCTAAAGTGGGATACATTCGCCTCTTCGAGTCTGTCTGCTCAAGAATCTAATATCTTGTTTGTTGGAAAGTCGTTGAAGTAGAACGATGTGCGATGAAATGGAATTTTTCATTTCTCACCGTTTCTGAGATGCGATTTCCGAATAAGTGAACTGAAACTAATATGAAATGCTAATTACAACGACTATGTCTATACAAAAGCATTTAGCGATGCACGTTGTGAACTTAGTTGTAGCATTAATTAATGTTCTGTATCAGCGTTTGAAAAACATTTCGCTGGCCTACGCATTTTTTATTTAGTATTAGTGCTCTATTTAGTGCTCTGCTGTAAACTGTTACCCAACATGAACTGACGAGACATTTTCGCCTCTTGTTGGTCAATAAATATTTGGCTGGAATTGTGAAGTTCTTTTAAGAATTTATTAGATTTTTGTCAGTTTTATATTTAATAATATTTTTTTGTATCGATTTTTTTTTTACCAACGTAATACATTTGTGATGGAAGTATTACTTTATTTTTAAAACTTACTTTTTCTCCAGTTTATAATAAAAACCCAGGTATCAAAAATTTCAAGAAACTTAAAATTCACCGAGCCTGTCTGCGTTTACATAGCGCTCATCTCGCATCGTCGGACATTATTGACATATGCAATTAAGATTATGAATAGTAAATAATCTATTTTTTGTCTACCATTAGTGAACTTATTGACAAAAAATAGTGATTTATTCAGAAACACTTGTGCTTGGATTCATATTTTTTTATTGTTATCCGTGCATGCCTAAAAATAACTTTAAATTAGGTATCGTGTTAAGTCTGTCAACGTACATCAAAACGTTCTGAATAGAGCAACGCGAACATTCAAAGATGGAATATGTTATAATCTGATTGCAAACGCGTTCATGTCATCTTCCAATTAGCGCCGTAAGCTCGAGTGAACTTTCGTTGATCTATCTGTAGGCATTAATTTTATTACTGTATTAACTATCATTTGATTATAAAATTATATTAAATCTTTTGAAAAAACAGGACTTAGGTACGTAATAAATAAAGCTGATACAGTAGAAAAATTGCTGAGATATTATAAGCGGACAACCTTTAAAACATCGTCAGGCTGGAGCTTTTCCAGACTCATACATTTGTTTTATAAGATTTTTATTGATATATGAAGAACATAAAAAAAGAAAAAAAAAATAGTCGAATTACAGGCCGGTGGAGTGTGGGTAAAAAAAACGGTGTTCCCTGGTTGACATGATTTCATGATGTTAAACAATTTTTTTTATTAAATCTTCATTAGTAAAGATGTCGCTATCGGTCATAGGTCAACACCGTTGCCAAAGAAAAAAATATATTCACAAAATGGCGTCGGCTAATATACCCCCTTTTCTTGACCTACTCGATGTTTTTTTAAATACTTAAAATTAAAATTTTCCAAGGCAAGAACGATAGAAATATGTATAAAAAAGATATTTATCAAACTTCAAAGGAATCGATAAAATAGAACTTGAGATACTCATATCATGACAACCACCTCAAAAAAGTAGTTTTGAGGAAAACGCGTTTGAAGTTTGAAAAACAATTACAATAGAATAACACAGATAATAATATTTATGTTTCGTGTGTAAAGTTCCAGAAATATAAAGGAGTATAAAGGTAAATAAAGGTTTGTGTGGAATACAAAAGGATTTCTGGAAAGAACGAGTCCTCAAATCGTCCGGCAACATCGCCGTTCATTGTGTGATTCGCTCCACTCGGCCGGCTTAGACGCCACGTCACAAAATCCGCTGTATCTCTGAAAATAATTCGAATTTTGAAAAATCCTTTTAGGGTATATTTTTGAAGGTCTAAACTTTGATAATAAAACAGAAATAATATATTACAGCGTAATTGAGAACATCCTAATACTTGAATAAAAATTATGATAGCGTGGTGACGTATATAAAAATTATCACTATCGCTTATCGAGGCGTGAGTATTGCCGCAGATTTATTTTTAGGATACAATATGCTATGAAAGTTAGCGAAACAGATTAATATTGTCTTAATCCTCGCAAACGTATTGCTCGTAATTGGCTATAATCTGATATATCTGTTCCCTTTGAAGCCTGCTTACTTTACTAAATGTCTTGAAGCGCACCGTATGCAATCGACTTGATTTATTATAATCAATTTAAAAGTGATATCTGTTGTAATTGAAAGTAATCCATCTGTGTGGCTCTCAGGTTAAGTAATTGGACATTCTTAGATTTATCCAATATAAATATTCCGTTCACATTGTTTATGGAAATGTTTAATTTGTTGAAAATGTTTTTTTTTATAGATATTTTTTGTGGTCCCTGTTGATTCTGAGTACGCCTGTGACTCTTATAAGTTGTGTGCATTCATAATGAATCTTTAGTAGTTTAACGCCGAAGGTAAATATCTTTGTAAAAATAGCTGGCTTCCTATCCGAATCACGCTGTATTTACTCTCTAGTGTCAATTCTCACTTTACCGTACCAAAATAAAAAATAAAAATAAAACTAAAAAATGTTTTTCTCGCGACGCTGTTAATACTAATGTAAGTTTTAGTTTGAATAATGTAAAGCGGCGACGTTCACCTATTTCGGTTCGCCTGGCTTGGCCGTATGTCTTCATTTGACTCGTAAATTAATTGCCACTTTGCATACTGTCATATGGTTAAACTTCTGTGTAATATACCGCATAAAGTTTTTATTTTTTCTATTCCGCATAACGGCATGGGAATAAAGTAAGTAATGGCAAAAAACAGTGAAGGTGTTAAAGTAAAAATACAAGCTTACTACACAGATGTCTACTTTATTCATAATGTCCTGGCAAAGTGTAATTTGTCTATAAAGGGACGTCATCTTTATCCATATTTTCCTTCGGTTAGCGATCGCTTAGTAAAATTTGGCTCAAGATTGATCATTACGTGTCGCAATTTCTAACGGGTCACGGGGATTTTCATAGCAAATTATTCTCATTTAAGCTGGTTGATTCTCCTATGTGCCAATGTTCAACACATGATTGCAAATATGAACAGTCCGCACATCATATCCTTCGGGAGTGCAATCTTTGGTCGGATGAGCGTAACAGTATGCTCAATAGTATGCATGTTACCTCTGGTGTTGTTTATTATATTAGACCTCGTTGAATCTAATTTCCGTGCTTTTCGGCGTTTTTGCCATCCCTATTATTGGAAGTCTACATAACAGTTCACACTTTAGGTTCAATTTATTCAATAAATCTCATATCGTTATTTACTCGTGGTGCGTCAATTGCGTCTAGTTTCACAAATTGTAATTGTATTTTTTTATGTGAGGGTGAAACCTCATAGTTCAGTGTTTTGTCACCCGTTTTGCTTTGGGGAAGTTGCAACTTTTTTTTTTCAAGCTCCTCCTTTATACTTTCTTTCTGATTCACTTTATTGCGGGATTATGATAAATTAGGTCCCCTTAGATTCACATAGCTTCATAGCTCGGCGTCGATACTATACGTGCCGCTGTTGTTACAGTGGCGGTTGTAAGGTGGGATAGGGCTAAAAAAAGTTGCCATGCATTAAACTTTCACCAATTGTTGGCGATAAGAACTTTGTTGCCTTCCTTAAATACCTTACGGCGAAACTATTTTTTACAAAAGGGATTTCGTATTGACTAATGCGAATGTCAGTTAATTGTTTGTCTTGCCCAGCTCTCTATGGATCCATACATTTTGTCAAAAGTTTAGAAAATGATAGGCTTTTAATCATTGCGAGTAAAACAATGGGCCTTTAGTAGGTAACATTTTATTATTCATATCCATAACATAATTTTATTTAGTAGAAACGCTTTAGCTTACAACTGACAACACGAATGTTTAACATTTTATCATATTATACTGAGTAAACTGAATGGAACAATTACATTAATGCTTGTCACAAAGCTGTAGTTCCTGGAAAGAACTTTCACAGAATCGTTTGAAATGTGAATCTGACAACGCGATAAAATATACTTACATGTAGAGTTCATTGTTTGTTTGGTCGAGACAAAGAAATATTCTAATTTTGTATCTTTAAAAGGAAGTCTTCGATTCTCACGAGGCAAACAATGTCATTTGAATATTTGTTTTAAAGAAAAAGCCTAATTGACAGTTCTATTTCAGACTATGATAGGGTCTACTGATTTCACATAAAAGTGTGGTAGATATTTTAGGCACAATGGTTTCTACGATCTACGACTAGGTATATGTGAATCACTAATGATTTTTTCTGCGTTTTTATACGTAAAAACGTTTTTATATGTTTTGTTTTTATGCGTTTTTATACGTTTTATACTATCATGACAAAGTGACAAACCGTATCTGATGGTAAGCACGGTGCTGCCCGAATAGACTTCGCGGACGTCACCCTATCACTCATTCTGCGACTACGCTAACGAAATTCGATAGTCTCTTGTCTTATCGTGTACGGACAGCCATAGGCGACAGGAGGCGACAGGATATCATTAAAGATATCATCATTATTTTAATTATAGATTTTCTTGTTATTGATTATTGCCTTTCAATTTCATATTTTTTATGCTTTTAAATTTATAAATTATGCGAGAATATCAATTGCATTTGTACATTAAGAAATATAAAGTGGCATTACTATGTATAGTGAGAAACTGAATCTCGAAAATTATGTTGCACGGAAAGGAGATTGAACTTCATTACTTTAGCTAAACGTTTGTATATTAAGAGAGACTGTAGTTGGCTCGGAGACCAAAGAAATAAATACACCCAACAGTCACATACATAGTTCTGATCCCACACTAAGATACAAGTCTTGTGTCGTGGGTATCAGAAACTACGAGAGACTTTTCGGTCTCACATACACCCAGACCCGAGACAAATATTTGTGGATCACACAAACATTTGTCTCGGTGCGGGGATCGAACCCGCGACCTCTCATTTCGCAAGCTGGTGTCTAGCCAACTGCGCCACGGGGCTGTCAAAATGAATCAATGCATCTTGAACTTTATGCCATTGTCTCACTGATGAAACTAGATTCTTATTGTTGAAGCCCAAAACTAACTTTGGGTCGTTGCGCCATTAAAAAAAAATCTTACCACCATTATGATTATTAATTGTAGAGCTATGTAATACAAAAATAGGAAGGGACGTACATATAATGTGCACATTATCAATTAAGACTAGCCATGTTGGGCGTGTTATAGAGTTGGGCAAATATTATTGACAAGTATATTTATAATTGTCTAGCCCTACAAGCACGTCGTTAAGCATTAGTGATGGAGAGAGAGTTATCTCGGTGGTATGTTATTGTCATAAGAAAACGGCATGTTTAAATAATGGGATATTTCAGACTTAACTACTAAATACATTGAGCAATGAGAAATGTAGGTTTATGATCAAACATTAAGTTATTTATTAGTCTTGTATCACAGCCAAGAGTATTTTTGAATAAATATTTTTAAATAAAGATTTAAATACTATCCTACAAATTATTCATCCTATTCAATGTAACTTTAACGCATAATCTTACGTTTGATAAGGAAACATAAAATGGTATAAAACCTACGACAACGCAATGTTTCGAGTTTCGAGACACTTACGAGTCAGAACAAACAAATTGACATACATATATTTATGTATTGAATATGCCGCCAACAAGACACTTGTTCTATATGTGTTAGTTAAATTTAATGTCATAAATAAAGGACATTATTTGATAAAAAAAAACCCGGAGGAATGCTGTTAAGGTCCTAGCTGCGGTACTAGAAGGTCGATATTTGATGAATACATGGAATTACTGGACTAGGTCCATAAACAGAAACAAAAAACTTCGCCAGTCCATGCATCGGTGCGAGATGTATGACACTGAAAGCGCACTGTAATCCTATGGATTGGATGACAGGATGATAATGTGATTTACATAATATTAAATAATCATTCACATAACTCGAAAATTCAAATATTTCATTCAAACAGGGCATGCCGAGTGCATACTTTGGGACCCCCACAACCCTTTTAAATTGCATGTGTGCAGACAGAATAACAATAGTCAACACGCGGGTATTCAGCGATTTCGTAGGCCTCTACAACTCTGAACATAGGTTCATGAATGGAAACTTTACCCCTGCGTATTCTTTTGGTGGGTTTGATTGTTGATCAAAATCTCTTTTGGAATAAAAATATATACATTCCCAGTACTATTTTAATGTTTTGTAATAAAAGAAGGCCCTTTACAGTAAACTAATGTCCGATCACAGAAAAGATTTTGTTTTGTTGATTTTGAGAACGTGTAAGCTTTTTATATATTTTGAGGCACAAAATAGACTAATAATATTTACATACCGGAAATATTTAGACTTCTAAGAAAAGTTAGTTTATGGCGACATATAAGGTCATTGAAATAAACTTATTCGCCTTATTGTCATGTCCATGGATGTCGTTAAAATGCATTAACATTTTGTATATTGAATACCTGACAAGCCACACAATTCTTCCTATAATATAATTGTCAAAATTTTACGAATATAAATATTTAATTTGCATCTGATTTTTCAAATAAATAATAATTAACGCGGTCTAGACTATATTTTTTATTGCAATATTAATTTAATGTTTGCCGTTTCTTTCCCTATTATAAACCTAATTATAGCAAGAAAAAATCCTGTCAACAACTTTTGTCTTTTAACAACTATGTATGTGTAAAATAAAAGCTGATATAAATATTACGATGAAAATTTAATGTAATTACTTACTTACCACTAAATACAACTTAATGCTAAATGCTGTCTGTATAATAAGACGTGTATAAAAGTAAGAAATTCAACGCGCTCACTCGTTATCCGCTCGTAGTACCGCACGCGACCTCGGCCTATAAATTTATGGTGTTATCTGCTTACCGTATAAGGTGAACCGCTTAGTTTTACACTTTTAAATCATTTCATCTCACTCTAATCTGGTAGGTAATTAATGTGGTGACATGACAAAGTGAAGTTTGCGTTCGCATGATCTCAGGGTTACCACGTAAAATATATTTACCTACTTAATTAGTAGGATTCCCCACAAATTAAATCTTTGATTTTTAGTAATTACTATAGTAATGACTGCCTCGTTGGTTCGTTTGTGATTAAATGGCGACCGATTGGCCTCGGGCTCTAATTTTATGGTCGAGTTACGTATTATTGGGAGTTCCATTAGGAAATTGTCAGAAACTAGGGTAAGATGGGGGAATGGCGGTCAGTGGGCAATGCCGGTCACGTTAAAATCTTAAACTTCCAAAAACATTCTGCTATTGCTACTAATGTTGCCATCAAGTATTGGGCCGAGTTAACTTATTTACCAAGCGGCACTATTTTGCATCGCGCGTAGTGAGTTTGGCAGTTATGTAAAGTTACGGACGTGTTTTGATGTTATAAAATCAAAAATTCAGTTAAAGATAAGCTTAAAATGATTTATACCATTGAATATATTTTTTTAAATTCATTACTATACATTTACTATCGTATCCCATGTGCTTGTTAGACTTTGTGAAAGTTATTCACGTTTTTCGTGACAAACATAAGAAACTGTTTTCATATTTCGGGGTAATGGCAATCATTCTAAGCGGGCAATACCGGTCAGTGGCCGGTATTACCCCGTATGGAATTATAAGGCATCTTATTATTAGTTTATTTATAAAATTATGTCTCATTATCCACTTATTTTTAAACTTAGGTAGATGCCGCGACACATGGAAAGAACCACAACGAAAGGAAAGTGGACAAAATAAGAAGTGTAATATAAGAAAAAATAATACTTACCTAGAATCTAAGTAAAAGAGAGTACCTATAAATCTTAATCTTAATAGGTTTTCAAAGTAGAAATATAAATAATTAATAATATTTTTGGCTCATTACAAATAAGAGTTAATTTTGGTTTAAATATAAAAAATAATATATATAATATACTTAAAAACTAAGTAAAAGGGAGTTCCTATGCGAGTTTCGATACAATGTATGATTTTGAAAGTAATTAATAATTTGTTTGGTTTAATATAAAAATAGTTAATTTTGATTTAAATTACAAAAATAATATATAAAATTTATAAACTAAGCAAAAGAGAGTATGCTTTCCTGCTTCCAATATATAATTTTCAAAGTAGAAATATAAATAGTTAATAATATGTTTGGTTTATTATAAAAAAGGGTTTATTTTGGTTAAAATATAAAAAAATAAATATAATATACTTAAAAACTAAGTAAAAGACAGTTACTATGCATCTCAATGTGTGATTTTCAAAGTAGAAATATCAATAATCTTAATATTTTTAGTTTATTTTAACAATAGAGTTAATTTTGGTGAAAATGTAAAAAATATTTTGGATAATTATGATTCCATTATAAAAAATAAAGATGATATAAATAAACCGTCGTTTTAATTTGTTTTAATACATGTTAGAAGCACGCCTGTGTTAATTTTGAATGACCGGTAATACCCCAACAGTAGACCGCCATTACCCGCACCATCGGGTAATAGCGGTCAAAGAAGGGTTTTACAAAATGTTTGAAAAAATATGAAAACCGTGATAGATTGATAATGTGATTGATATATATCGTTAGTCCACTATATAGGCTATGTAAATGATTGATTACTTATGCCGTAAGTCCTTTAAATAAATTGAAAAATGGATCAATGCTTAAGTGACCGCCATTCCCCCATTTTACCCTACTAGTAGTAGATAAATCTGCTCGGTACAGGTTATTGTAAAACATAGTTGACGGTAGGGATGTTATGGATATGATATTTTGGATCTGGATACGGATATGGATATAGGAATAAAATTATAACGGTTTCGGATACGGTTACGGATATGTAATTATTTCGGATTATCCGTTAGTTTCGGATAGTTTCGGTTACGGATAGTAGATTGATTTGAAACATAACTGTTTTCGACACTCTTGTAAAGGTACAAGTAGTTTGTTGCTGGCTGTTTGGATGTTTTTGGTTTTTGTTGCTTATTTTGTTCCAGCAATAAAATTTTTATCACAGTGTTTACATTTTGCAGAATCTACATTAGCTTGATAAAAAAATGTCCAAATAAAACTCGATATTAATCGCATTTTGTCAATCAAAAATCAATTTAGTACTTAACACAAGACTTTTTTAAACTATTCGAAACTTTTGAAACGGATACGGTTACGGATATATTTTTATTTCGGATATCCGATAGTGTCGGTTACGGTTACGGAGCTCCATAAAATCCCTGGTTGACGGAACATTGGTTCATAGGTACACTTAGCCTATCTCTTCGGGAAAAAAGTTTTGTAAACATTTTTGTTTAAATTTGGAATTCACTTTTTATAGAGGATAACAGAACTATAATACAAGTGTAACATTTTTGCATTTTTAATCTAAGAACATAGCTTACTTGATAAAAGTTTATGAACACATAATTCTGCATCTCTAATTCAATACATCGTCATCGAAATATATGGGTCGTACATCTAGATTTTACAATATATTTCTATAGATATATAATGGGCCTATGGTAGAATCCAAAACGTGTTACTCGTATTTGACGACAGGGCCGAGGGTTAGCGGGTGTTTTACGAATTTTTGGTGCAGAAAGACTTATACAGGAATATCCATATTTATTGTGATTGAAATCTGATGGGTGATTGAAATTGAAATCTTTAAAAAAATGCTACGTACGTATTCGATGCAATATATTGATAGGCACAAAGATATACATAGGCACATGTCTAGTTTTTTAGGCATTGCAATGCAATGACATGTTAAATTGTATATTGAAACATGATGCAAATAAAACTAGTATTACGGGTGCTACATTGTATAAGTAGTTAAAGTATACATAGGTAGTTTTCGTTTTCCCAGAGTCCCTATGGCAATACAAACTTTACTGGAAGTCAAGATCCGTAAAATTATATACATACGTGTATTTACATTAAACATATGTCTTGCGAAAATACATTGTCTCGTAGTTTCCCTTCAGCAGCATATTTCAAGATTGTGTTTCTCCGGGACCTGGCATAAGGAGCCTTGTCATTGGAAATAGTAATTGGTGATTTTAATTTATGAAATTATCATTTATGTATTTACCTCTTCTTTCGGATATCTAACACTAACGTACCATTTTATCTCTAATAATTTACTTTAATTTTGAATATATTCTTTTTGTATCCCGCTTTGCTGCGGAGGGAAGTGGACAACAATGTTTTCAAACTCCTACTGTTTATCTTCTTTTGATTAATTTTGTTGCGAGGCAAATGACTCAGTTCTATCAGTCTCATTCTCTCAATTACACCAGTATTGCCTCTGCGATACTGGTGTACCAACATGAGTTGCTGTTGTGGCTGTTTGGTGAGATAGTCTCTTCTAATATATCCTTATATTGCTTAGGAATTTGAGAAAAAAAAAAGAAATATCGAGAAAATAATCTAGAGACAGGCTTTGGCTGTTATGTGGGTTGGCAGTCCTGTCACGTATTCAGGTTTCGTCGTATTTTTCATTTGTCAATATTATAAATTCACAATGTCAATTATTTGGCTAGTCTCTATCCCACCACTCATCCGCCACTGTAACTCCTGTGCTCCAGGATCAGCGGCACGCACAGCATTGACGCTGAGCACTGAAGCTCAGCGGATCTAAGGGAACCTAATTTGTCATGATTCGCAACGAAATTAATCAGAAATAGCCCTGGGGGAGAGGAGCAGGTAACGTGTGTCGGAGTCACCGGCCTTCCAGCCCAACAGAATATGCAATGACGAGTCCTCGGTGATTAAATCATAGGGTAGTATGATGCTATCGTTTGTTAAGTAAATTGTAGACCTGCCAATTTACATAATAATCTAATAAAAGAGCTGGATCCGCTTGATGAAACTGAATCTTGTTCGATATTCGATGATGAACTTGCACTGTTGATTATTTTGTTATTGATGATGTATATTACACCTCCGATTCTGCAAAAAAAACAGACCTAACCTCACGCCTGTATGACCCGGAGTGGTAGCCAGAGATGCATTTCCGCACCCATATCTGAGTTTTTTGTTACACATAATAGAGGGCGAGCCTATTGCCGTTTTTGGGCACATTTCCGGACTGTTACTGAGAAGTTTCTATAGGAAAAACTCTATGACACTTTGCCCGACCCGGGAATTGAACCCAGGACGCACGGCACCTACTACTTGTACCGTGAGTCCACGAGGCAGTGCGCAAAAAATACAACATAATTTATTCATTGTCTAAACGACGATCATTAAAGAATAAAGTACGACAAAGAAGAAAATACATACTAATCTTTCGATAATATATACTAATCTTTAATAGTCGAGTAATAAAGTAAGTGTTGTTGGGGACTCAGTAAGCATCTCGTAGCTCGTATAGGGTTCCCTTTACAATACAAAAGGCTAGGACGAGAATTCTGGGATGTATTGCTCCGCCCTTTATACCTACGCCCGATGTATGTATGTATGTAGAGATGTTTTAGTCAGTATGTCAGTTTAAATTTTAATTAAACTAGTTCCACGAAACTAGTTTTCTAAATATGAACATTATTTTTGCTATAATTCTGTTTGTTTCTGTAAATATTTTTAAACGGAAGTCAATAAAAAGTTCAGAAAGATTACCACTGCGTGCGGAAATTGTGTCTACAACGAACGTGGTATATGCACCCAAATATGTCACACATGAATACAAAACGTACAATCTCCAGATAACACTATCTATATGGTATTTATCTGTCGATAATGAGCCTCTAAAATTAATTGACACAAAATCGATCATTAACACAGCTTGTAAATTCGCAGCCTACTGTGATTCTGAACGTGCCATAACTATTCTAGATTTAAAGATAATCTCGATAACATTGTTATCTCTGATCAGCCTTGTTTTACAGAGTTTTATCATTTTTGACACCTTGTTGCAGTTCAGCGCAATGTGTAACATGTATGTTTTCGCGCGATAGTGGACGTGGAGCCGGTCGAGATTGATACCGGACGATACGACGCATTATCGCGTGTCCAATCGATTTTTTATGTGGATTTCACTGAAATATTAATGTTGAGATTTTAAGCGTCCCGAGTTTTATTTTATAAAATACGTCAAACTCAGTTTATCCTTGGGTATTAGGGGTTCCACAAACTTAGATTACACATGGACTCACAGTGGAGCAAATCTTTGCGGGGATTTAATCAGAAACTTTTCTACAACGGAATATTATCTCCAAGGTCGTAGTAGGTGAAGAAAAGAATGCATGAAATAATATCTTCAAAGGTCTAGCCTTAAATCGATTCTTTAAAAATAGGGAGATATTCATCAAGTTTTAAGTTTGTAACTATATATGTATGAGGAAACCTGCAAACCTTTTCTTTTTGGAAATACTTAGATGTGTACTCCGCCAACAAGGCCAGCGTAGTGGACTAAGACCTAACCTTTCACAGTTGTAGAGTTGGCCCGTGCCTAGCAATGGGACGTATGAACGAGGGGTGATCAAAAAGTAATGATAAACGGGTATTTCTAATAAAGATAAAAATAAAATAAAATAATTTTTTCGCTTCTTCAGTCCTTCACTACTTCCCAGCTAAAAAATTGTATAAATAGGACGTCGTTTGGAGGAGCTACATTCATTTAAATACCAGCAGTCGGAGCGACAACACGAAAATGGACAAACACGAAGTGAGATGCGTCATCTAGTACCTCTGTTTGAAAAAAATGTCTACCAAAGAGATACACGCTGATTTGGTGGAGACACTGAGGGACTCCGCTCTTTCATATTCTATGGTGGCACGGTGGTGCAAAGAGTTTAAGCTGGGTAGAACATCATCAGAAGACGAACATCGCGAGGGACGCCCAACCTCGTCCCTCACTGAGGAAAACGTGAAAAAAATCGAAGATATCGTATTAGCAGACCGAAGAGTAACCGTCAGAAATTTTGCTGAGGTCACAGGGATCTCATATGGCAGCATCTAAAGCATTTTGACCAGAAAAATGAATATGAAAAAGGTCTCCGCGCGTTAGGTACCGAGAATGTTAACGGACGAACAAAGGAAAAAGCGAGTTGACATTGCAAGAGCCAATCTCAGTATTACAGTTAAGAGCGAGGCGAATATAATCCTTTTAATAGGACGATTTTGAAGAAGTGTGATATGAATGGTGATATACTAACCGTAGTATAATAAATATAAAGGTTTTTAATAATATAGAAACTTTCCCAGCGACATACAGCGAAAGAAAACATGTAGGATGTGGTGCGAAACGTAAGCTGATATGATTGATTAGTTCTGTAATAGTAAAGATTGCGATGGGTGTAACCTAAACTGACATAGAATGAATCGGGAGGATTAGTTAAGGATAAAATGAACTGTCTCACTTATAGATTTAAAAATACACCTGATTTCAAAGTAAAGTTGTCTGAACGTTTAAAAGATCGTTGAGAAAATGGAAGCTCAAGCAGGCGAGTTACGTGTGCACGAGGGAATTACGTCTAGACATTATGGATGCTGTTCACACGTTACCAAGGTCTTAACTCATTTACTCAAATATGCAGTTCTTATTTAAAATTTGTTTATGTACGAAGCTACTTGCGAAAACAACTTGATTTATCATATCATTGTGTCATAGCGGGATTATAAAATAATATTGTTGAGCTTATTTTTAAAATAGTATATGCTATTATTATGCAGCCAATGGCTTTATTTAAATAGTACCTACTGCTTTCACCGTATAATACGTAGTTTTAAATGGTCATTAGAATGTTATAGGTGCCGGATAATTAGTATCGATTTCTTACTTACATATATTCTATATTATATTATACACACATCGTGCACTTATAGCAATCGACTCATAGCGTTATTTTTAATTTGTCGACACATATACAAATATCCCTGAGTAATATTCTATATGCGCACAGCATTATAATATTAATATATTACACACCTGCCAAGGTCCCCAAACTATTATGTAGTGCTCAAAGATACTTCGTTCTTATTACTGTCATGTGAAAGTCTGTAATATTTCAGTCAAGTATTTGAAAAGTTTCGGCAATTTCGATGAGAGCCTAATACTTGAGAAATTGGACAGTAAGGAATGATGTTCCGTGTATCGATTTGTTGGATCAAATGTCTCAAAACTCAACATGCCATTATGTAAGGTAACAACACCGAAGAAAACTCTCAAAGGGTGCGTTATTGTGTATTTTATAATCGAGCGAGAAAATATAATGTGGCAAAATTTAGATTTTTTTCTTTTTTATTTGTTTTAATTATTAATTTTTGATATCAATATACCAAGATATACAGTCACGCATGAGGTAATCAAGTCTTATTTAATCCATGGATAGGTATATCTAAATCAAAATCATAAGTTGTTGTAGCAGGGCATAGATGGCGCACGATACCTGAACATCATTGACCTATACAATACGTGAGTGTTATTGTTACACGGGTGAAATATCGTAAAATAAACACACAAACCAGGAATAATACGCGAGGTTATCAACATTTAAGCGCCCGATTCACAGCATCATTTCAGATTTTCTATGGTTTATATTAGATAAATAATATAAAATTCTCGTGTCACAGTGTTAGTTACCATACTCCTCCGAAACGCCTTTACCGATTTTTATGAAATTTTATATGCATATTCAGTAGGTCTGAGAATCGGCTACTATATTTTTCATGCCCCTAAGTGATAAGAGTTGTCCACCCCAATTTTTTTTGTTACTTTTTTGGACAATTTTTTTTTTTATAATGTGGCATTAAAAAATACATACAACCCTAAATTTTCAGCCCTCTACGATCACCACTATTTTTTACTGGTCATTTTAAATTTCAACTTTTTTCTCAACGAAAGAGTACGGAGACTGACGACCATCATAGAAAACCAATGCGGATTCGTGCAATACATACGATCCGGGTCTTGATGTAGACTTCTAAAACTAGAAAGGACGACCTTTATATTCATCGACCTCGAAAAAGCGTTCGACCGAGTCCCAAGACTACTGATTTGGCAAGCATTGCGCTCCCAGAATCTCCCCGAGTGCTACATAGTAACCCAATTACGATGCCCCGCGGGAGTAAGTGAGGAGTTTCAGGTACTGGTAGTAGTACTTACATCAAGCATCGGCACTCAGTACATTACTGTTTAACATAGTAATGAACTACCTACCTGACAGCCAACATACAACATGCAGATGACATTGTCTTAATCGACGAACGAAGGTGCACGTCAACGAAATGCGATTGCTCAGATGGTCTGCAGGCGTCTCACTTCTGGATAAAGTATCTACAGAATGTGTATACATCAGAGACAGCTTCAAAGTGACACCAATACCGAAAAAGCTCAAAGATTAAAGTAGTAGCTATAAGTAACTAAAAATCAAAATCAAAGGCCAAGTTTATCACAAAGTGGGCTTTTAGTTGCCAATGCCAAATGAATCTCATATTTTTTTTTAGATTTACTTTATGGGTGGCTAACTAAAAAAATATTTCCTAGAAATAATGTATATGGCAAAACAACGTTTGCCGGGTCAGCTAGATTATGGATAAAATTTCATTTAATAAAATTTCGATGCAATGTAGCTAATGATTTTTAATATTTTGACTAATTAAATGCACGGTGATTGGTAACATTTGAGACTGCGGAAACAGTATATGTGTATTGTATTCGTTGTAAACAATATATCAATTCATCATCATCATCATCATCAGCCCATATACGTCCCACTGCTGGGCACGGGCCTCCTCTACAGCTGAGAGGGTTTTTAGGCCTTAGTCCACCACGCTATTGTAAATGTAAGCGATAGCTTGGACGGGTCCTGAATCGACTGTTTCTGAGTTGGAATTCGAAGCTTCAGTAAGGATGTTACTAGGGTTCTGTAATTTTAACTTTCAGAAATAACATAGATAGTTTACAGTTTAATAGCTTATATTAATAATAATTTTGACTGTTGGTGATGTTTATCAAGTAAAATAGCGACAACGTGATGTACTGAAATCTGACTTATTCATAATTTTACATTAAACAACAGACGAAGTATAATAACTATTGTTTATTATTGATTGAAAACTTAAAGGAAGAGAAATATTTAAAATATCTCAGTGAAAAAATATATACGAGTATTAGATTTCATTTAAATTAGCTAATTGTGTTATTATCTTTAAAAAAATATATAGGTATAATATAATTTCTATATTCTTACAATTTTGACAACTGTTTGCAACATAGGTACACCTTCCTTCTAAATTAAAATTGTCGAGCTCAATCAGACACTGAATGCCAATAGTCAAGGTTATTGCCGGTTTCGTCGCTCATGAGATTTATATTCTAGAAAAGTATTTTCCGACGTCTAGGCGCCTTTCGAATGTGTATGGTCTATTAATCAGTCAGTCAGTTAGACAGTCAATCAGCAGTGAATGACTGTAAGGGGCACATACCATATTTTGAGAATTTTTTTTGGTCATATAGTAACAATAAAGTTGTATTTTTTTTCTATAAGGCAATCAAAAGTTATACTTCATTAGCGCTACGAATGCCTTTATTCGACATATTAATCCACAAATTTACAGCGTTAAAAATTTTAAAATGAGGAGCACATTAGATTGGGACATGTATAACGTACAAACGTTAATTTATTTTTCTCCATATTACGCCAAAGCGGTCTTTTTGTTTAAGAGCTTTTTTCACTTTGTATGTTTTTGAGAAATCCGTTCTATCTTTAATATTTTCCCTGTACACAATCCAAACGTTTCCAGGAGAGACTCACTGCGCCCGATTTGCTGAAATCTGATTATCGGGATAATCACAAGCGATAAGATATCGGTCCCGATTCACGCATGCATGAGGAGATTGATGAGCGTAAACACAATGATATATCTTGCGATAAGTTGAGAGCGTGGTGTGCTGTCGTAGATCGGATTTGAATAATTTATGTTATACTCGTATTATTTATATTTAAAGAATCTAAAAAGGAAGCACTGAAAAAGCTTATAATGACAACTCATCTAATATAATTATTTATAACATTGTCATCGTCATGAATCCTTTTAACACTTTTCCTTTTCAATAAAAAAAAAAAGTGGTTTAAGCTTGGAAGACTTACAAAAACACTTTGACTGCCTCGTGGTCTCACGACACGTATGTACCGTGCGATCTAGAGGTCCTGGGTCCGATTCCCGGGTCAGTTCAGGTCAGTTTGCAGTTAGGCGAGGTGGGGCCTGCGCATAATAGATACGAGTATGTACTTCCTACTTAAACGTAATATTTTTATCTTTGGATCGATATTTAAAAGTGCATAATATGTACTACCGGGACTCTGTCATGTACTCGTATGTACGTATGCATGATCCTGCATAACATCCGTGACCAATTTATATTTTTGAATCAATTCTTCTTTGACTGAGAGGTTTGATAAAGCACTTGAATAAAACCTCCAACAGAATCAAAAAAAATAAAGTCGTAATAAAATTGAATCATAAACGTCCGTCAAACACGTGTAAACAAGTTCTTGCAACAATTGTAGTGCATGGAGTAGCGTACGAGAGTCGACGCAAACTGGTCGTTCCGAGTTCACTGACGTCTCAGGGGAATCTGCCCCTGACAACCGAGCTACATTGTGAAGCTAAAAGACGTTCTGTTGTCGCTCTCACACTCTTTTGTATACACGTAAGGGTGACAGGGATGACCTAATTTATGGATAGAAATGAACATAGGACGCTATTAGTTCTCCGATATCAACAAAGACTTGTAAATAAGAAGGAGATTGTTAATTTTGTAATATAATTATATGTGAAATACATCCCATTCTGCGGGTAATTGCGTCAGCACGTCATATGTATGCTTCATACTTAATTATACGTCAATTTATGGGAAAAAATTGCAGCAATACATCATGAATTGTCTTATAGTGGGTGTTTACAATCGGTTGAATTAGAGAACGTAAATACATTTGCACACTTAAAATAAAACAATCAAGCAGAATATATATAATAACCATTGTAATTTTAGAGATGTAACTCTAGAGATGTGGGGAAAGTCAATATAGGTATGTACTCGTACATTATCAGTACCACCCTACAATTCGTCTCGCGGGCCTTAATCCACAATGACATACTTTAATTTTAAGATACCTTTGAAAAATGTGTATAAGTTATTAATAAAATTAACTTTTTTTTTTGTTCATTAATAAGTTTCGTGGAATTAAACAACACATGTAAATTCTCAATTAACGTGTGTACGCTCCGTACTTGAACTCGCTCTCCAAATTTATTTAATTACAACAGCTGAAGATTCCATCAATTACTTTTACAAACATAACTAAAAACAAAACTAATTTTAATGATGGTGTATCATTGATATGACGTAAACCATATGATCAATTCGATGTATCGTAGTAAAATTTACGCAATCACCAAGGGTATGATGTCAATAACTGTGGTGCTGTCCAGTATAATCCTTGGAAAGTTATTATGTTTGCCAACAACTTTACACTTAGTAAGCTTAAAATTATTTTTTAAAATCGTGACAATTATACACCCTTTCCGCATGGACAAATTAAGAATAGTTTTGAAAAATAGTACTTCATCACACAGGTTTCTTAAACTTCAATGGATTTTATATATTTGTTGGTATTGATCCATTTGCAGTTAAAGTGCGTAATGGCCTAGTTGAAGTGCCACGTCGATAATCACGGAATCCAAAGTGCAGATTTCTTACATTTCGTAGTTATGTGTGTAGAGGTTTACATCTGAGCTCGACACTTCATTTGAGATAAATGATTCCCTTCTTAAACTTTCGAAATCTCTCGTTATATAAGTTTTTTTCTAACCCTTGGTGAATTTACTTTAGCTAGTAAATTATTATTTTTTTGCAGCTGATTTTTACGATTTATTTGGACGTGTAGACGTTAGGTTTAAGATTGTTATTTGATATTATATTTTGAGGTATAATATATATGACAGATTATATGCCTTAAAAATAAAGCAAGTATAGTATAAGGTCTTGATAGTTTTTTTTATTTCTATCAATATTGGTTTTATGATTTTTTAATTAGTTAATTTAGAAACCCGCCTATCTTAATACCTACATACTTTATCCTAAAATTCGTGCGCGTGATGCTGGCTGGGCTAGTGCGTAGATGGCGTGACAATTTTAATACGACATCGCACGTTGTTGGTGCTGACAACTATTAAGTGATATACTCCTAAAAAGTGTAATGTATGAAATCAGATGTGGTTATTTATTAAGCGGCAGTAGGGAGTTATCGTCGATATCATGGAATACCAAGTACTATACCCATTGCGTAAAAAGGCTAGGTTGTAATAGATGTAGGTTAAAATATCAGGGTTAGGTTTTCGCTAGGGATCAAAAAGAAATATATAACCACTAAAAACTAGGATTCACCGATACATACCTTCTATTAATCCCTATCATAATGGATAAAAGCTAAAAAGTTTTTTTTTGGGTAAAACCCGTTTAATACCGGCAGTAAGGATATAAGGACTCAGGGAAATACAAATAAAAATGGTTTAAATAAGTCTCGTTAAAGCTGGCAACCCATGGCGACTGCGAAACTATTCCTTAATCCCGCGTCGTGTTCCAGTGACACAGTGGTATTACCGCGATCGGGTCGGTCCATTCATGCATTTGCTGACTGACTACAGCGAGGATTTGTAACTTTGGAACAGTGAGTGTTTTATTTATACCAGAATAAATGTTTTTTTTACTGCTGGCTTTATGCAATTTCGTGTCGACACTTCCGTATTAACGGACTATTGAGTGACTCTATATATGCGAGCGCCGCGTCGGTATTATCGGCCGCTATTTTCATCACGGTGCCGATGTTGAGACGAATGCTGTTTCCAATTCTTTAGTGCCTCCAATTGCAAGAAAAAGATGCGCACGAGGTGTAAGTGTTGGTGAATAGTTGTAGTCTATTTCGTCTCTGCTTATTATTATAATCAATTGAGATTCATTGAATTTTCATAATCATATAAAATCGTTTCCGAAGCGATTTAAATATTTTAACTTCAATGCAGTGAGATTGTTGAGCTTATAACTACAATTTTTATCTGTATTTATTATAACATTAAAGCACGATTTTTTTATGATATTAAAGAAATAAAGTAGGACACTTTAAAGCACAATAATAGTCATTTTCACTTTGGTATAACTGAAACAAGCATTAATATAACTTATTGCAATATAACCAAGACTCAACCATCCTCGGTGAAGAGTGTAACTTTAATTAAAGTACCAGTTTATTTTTTTTTACCAATAAAAGTGCTACATGAGAAAGCTTAATGACTATAGTTGTTTCAGTTTATTTTTATGAGAAAGGAAGTTTATGGAAATCGTGAAGGGCTCAATGATTAGTCGCGGGCTGAGTCAAATTTGTGACGTTCGTGGATTCAACCCCCAGGCGAAAACCTTTGAATTGTATGTTATTAGCGTAGTATTGTCCCTCACAATTATTATGCACTTTAATAGTGAAGGACAATATTGTGAGGAAACACGCCCTTACCTAATTGTGGTCCACAAGAAATTTCTTACGTGTATGTTGTCCGTCAATCCGCACTATGCTAATTTGGTAGACTAAGGCCTAACCCTCCTTAAGTTGTTGAAAAAGCTCGAGCGCATAAGTGATACGTATATAAATGGGCTGATATCAAATATGAGAAACAGAATAAAGTAGTATCTACAAAATTTAGGCATACATTTCATAGTAGTTTTTAAATTTGTGCTAAAATAATGCTACGTTTATATTAATATCCTCCTATTTCTGCCTTTAATCTCTACCATGCGCCGCACTAACGTACTATTTTGGGTTACTGCAGCTTTCATCTCTAGTCTTTATTATATTGTCCGAGATTTGTCATCTTTCTTATTGTGAGTGTAATGCACTTGTGAAGCTGAGAAATAAACTAACGTAGCAAATAATGTATAAATAAACTTTAACTTTCACGGTACAGTTTTAAAATATATAAAACTGTGACGTTACTTCGTTTGTGAAAGGGCAAACTTAAAGAAATTGCGCAGTTGGACAGCTGTCTTATACTGGGATATCAGACATTGAACATAGACTTCCCTAGCGTAAACATCTTGTATGCGAAAGATAGCTCAGCTGTACAACATTTCTCTCATATTTTTATTATTATAGTAGCTGGGCCCCGATTCGCCTGAGTGCATTGTACAAAATATAGACATGTTCTTTTCCAATGTTTTGTCTATGTCCATATCTATACTATTATTATAGAGAAGAAAGGTTTATATTTTTGTATGTTTGTTACGAATAAACTCAAACATTATCATATATTATGATATTATAAATGCAAAAGTAACTATGTCCGTGTTATATTTTCACACCTAAACCTTTTGGCCGATTTAGATGATTTTTGGTATGGACTAAAATGATACTTAAAAAGGAAATAAGCTACTTGTTTTATTCAGCAAGTGCCATTTTCGATACTTAAGAGACTTTACGGGTCTTTACAGGATTTTAGGTTCTTAGGATTAATTAAGTGACGTTGAATGCAGTAAGTTGCAATAAGGTTACGTTAAATGCATTTAGGTGACGTTATAAGTGCATATAACGTCACGTGACGGTTAAGATGGTTGCCATTACTGAATTGGGATTGCCATTGGGTGATTTTAGTTGCTATTATGTGACTATAAGATTATACAATTCTACAAGTGTCATTAGTGGAACTCATGTCACGACAGGTGCCATAACTCATAAGTGGAACTTATGTCACCTTCGAAGACATTAGCGGTACTTAGGTGATGAGAAAAGCTGTTTTTTGGACTCATATGAAATTTCATATGAGTAGTCCGTAATTACGTGCCATTAGTGTACTTAAATTCCGAATGGCACCATTTTACAAGTAAGTATCTTAGATTAACCTAAATTTCCGTTAAATGCCATAAACAACCGTGCTGTTAGAAGGAGTTAATAGACTTGAGGTACCATTAGTGGAAAATTTGTTGCGACTGATGCCATTTTTAAACATATGTGACGCAAGGTGCCATTATTTGACGTTGAAGTGCCATATTTGGAACTTTTGAGACTTAAGGGTCATTAAGTGATTTTAAATGCCATTATAACGTTGAAAGGCATTTAGTACAATAGAATATCATCAGGTGCCCACAGATGGCGCTTGGTGTCATATGTAATATTCAGTGCCATTATACGCACCTAGATGACGTTAGATAATTATTTTTCACAATGAATTGGGGAGGCGAGCTAAGTTGATGAAAAATGTCGTAATGTCATTTCAGACGACTTTCGGAGACGTAAATGACTTTAGGTGACCTAGTACAACAATTTGAGAATTTTTGATTTATAGGTTTACTTACTTTGTGTGTGAATCCAACCCTAAAGTCTACGCGGACGGAGTCACGTGCAAAAGTTAGTGGTATATAAAATCAATATAATCAATCATCTCTCTGAATCAGGACAAAGCGGTTTTACCCGTATAGTTCCTGTTCCCCTGGGAATACGGAGAAATAATATACCTACACTATGTTGTGTAGCTTTCTATTGGTAAAACAATTTTCAAATGGTTCAGCTTAACAAAACAAACTCACATTCGCATTTACATTTTAGGTAAGTAAGGATAACCACGGATTTTTTCACTTCAGTTGATTTCGTGTAATAAAACGATGGTTTGTGGAATTGTTTAGCTTGATATTTTAAATTAATTAAAATATTAATATCCTTTGAAAATAATTATGAATGCGCTGCTAAAATTAGATATTGGCTTTAAGTAAACAAGTGAACCGTTGTAACTAAGAAAAAGATAAGGAATATTATATTTTATTCTTTGCAAAGCTATCACCATTCATTACTGTGTGATGCAAAGTAAACACATATTTCTCAAAGAGGCTGATAATGAAGAAACTAATTGAAAAACTCAATAACATCTTGCCCTACCCGAGAATCAAACCCGGGACCTCTCTCGGGCACACACTTGTGCCGCGAGACTAGGAGGCAGTAAGAGGCAGTCAAAGTCAAAGTCAAAGTCAAATTATCTTTATTCAAATAGACTTCTACGAGTTCTTTTGAATTGTCAATTTTACACTTTTTAATATTTTTTAAACTATTGCCGCTTCGAAACGTGTTATCGCTGTGGAGAAGAAACGGCAAGAAACTCCCTCAGCAACACGACATGTCATTTTTTTTTAAATAGCAATAAATGTCTTTTTTTAATTACATTATTTAAATTTTACATTGTAAATGTCATAACGATACAAACTATAGCAACAAAACAAAACTCCGATCAATTTATATTACTCCCAGGGCTTATTATCTATACTATATATACTATATATTATAATAAAGAGGAAAGGTTTGTATTTTTGTATTTTTGGATTTTTGTATGTTTGTTACGAATAAACTCAAAAACTACTGAACCGATTCCGATGATTTTTGGTATGGAGATAGATGTAACCCACCGAAGTAACATAGGATACTTTTTATCCCGGAAAATGTAGTATTCCCGTGGGAATGGGTATAAGTAGCTCTGTCAATATTCTGCTTTTACGCCTAAATTGTTTGACCGATATAAATGAATTCTTTTACAGACATAAATGTGATCCTATAAAGTAACATAAACTACATTTTATCCCGGGAATATGTAGGGTTCCCGAGGGATGAGCATATAATGTAATGCGAAAGTAACACTGCCTGTGTTATGCTTTCTCGCCTAAACCATTTGACCGATTTCGATGATTTTTAGTATGGGAGTAGATGGAACCCACCAAAGCAACATAGGATACTTTTTATCCCGGAAAATGTAGTATTCCCGTGGGAATGGGTATAAGTAGCTCTGTCAATATTCTGCTTTTACGCCTAAACCGTTTGACCGATATGAATGAATTATTGTACAGACATAAATGTGATCCTATGAAGTAACATAGACTATATTTTATCCCACGAATATGTAGGGTCCCGTGGGATGAGCATATAATGTAATGCAAAAGTAACACTGCCTATGCTATGCTTCCACGCCTAAACCATTTGACCGATTTATATGATTTTTAGTATGGGGGTAAATGGAATCCACCCAAGCAACATAGGATACTTTATATCCCGGAAAATGTAGTATTCCCGTGGGAATGGGCTTTCACGCCTAAAATATTCGCCCGATTTATATGAATTTTGTTATGGATTTAAATAGAACCCTATGAAGTAACATAGACTATATTCTATCCCGGGAATATGTAGGGTTCCCGTGGGATGAGCATATAATGTAATGCAAAAGTAACGCTGCCTGTGTTATGCTTTCTCGCCTAAACCATTTGACCGATTTCGATGATTTTTAGTATGGGAGTAGATGGAACCCACCAAAGCAACATAGGATACTTTTTATCCCGGAAAATGTAGTATTCCCGTGGGAATGGGCTTTCACGCCTAAAATATTCGCCCGATTTATATGAATTTTGCTATGGATTTAAATAGAACCCTATGAAGTAACATAGACTATATTCTATCCCGGGAATATGTAGGGTTCCCGTGGGATGAGCATATAATGTAATGCAAAAGTAACGCTGCCTGTGTTATGCTTTCTCGCCTAAACCATTTGACGATTTAGATGAGTTTTAGTATGGGGGTAGATAGGACCCACTGAAGCAACATAGGATACTTTTTATCCCGGAAAATGTAGTATTCACGTGGGAATGGGCTTTCACGTCTATACTATTCGCCCGATTTATATGATTTTTGGTATGAATATAAATGGGACAATATGAAGTAACATAACCTACGTTTTATCCCGGGAATATGTAGGGTTCCCGTGGGATGAGCATATATTGTCACACGAAAGTAACACTGCCTGTGTTATGCTTTCACACTTAAACCATTTGACTGATTTGGATGATTTTTGCTATGGACAAAAATGAGACCTTAAAAAAGGACATAGGCTATTTTTTTTAATCCTTACTAATATTATAAATGCGAAAGTAACTGTCTGTCTGTCTGTCTCGCTTTCCTGCTAAAACTACTGAACTGATTTAAATAAAATTTGGTACACAGATAGTTTAGACCCTGAGAAAAGGCATAGGCTACTTTTTATCCCGGAAAAGGGGTTTTAAGGGGTTGAAAGGGGGGATGAAAGGTTGTATGGAAGTATTGCCATTTTAAAAGCCAGAAGCTTGAAACTTATTTTTTAGGCTGTTGATTTCATATAAATAAATATGACATTCTAAGCTTGTAAAAAAGTGTACATTTAAGGGGGTAAAATAAAAATAAGGGTGAAAGTTTGTGTGGAAATTCGTCATTTTTTAAGCTAGAATGATGAAACGACGTGTAGACGACTGAAACTATATGTAACTATATGTCTGTTACGCTTTCACGATTAAATCATTTGACCGATGGAAACGATTTTTGATATGGACATAAATGGGAATCTGTGGAGTAAAATAGACTACAACTTATTTTCATTCTGAACCCAACCCTGTAGTCTACGCGGACGGAGTCGCGGGCAAAAGCTAGTAATTAAATAAATAAATACACCCAACAGTCGATACGAGTCCTGTGTCGTGGGTAACAGAAACTACGAGAGACTTTTCGGTGTCACAAACACCCAGACCCGAATCAAATATTTGTGGATCACACAAACATTTGTCTCAGTGCAGGGATCGAACCTGCGGCCTCTCGTTTCGCAAGCTGGTGTCTAGCCAACTGCGCCAGAGGGAATGGAAATCCTATAATTTTGTACTTATTGAATAAAATACCAATACATTTTAAGATTTTTATTCTAAATATGTTCAAGGGTGTCCCCTGAATGTAAATCCAAGTTGGCGCGGCGGGGGGGGGGGGGGGGGTTCACTTCAGCCGCCATCTTGGAAAACACGTTTTATCGAATATCTCGCGAACCGCCCATCGTACGACAATGCAGTTTATGCAGTTTAAGCGTAATTTGAGCAAAAACAGTACTTTTAGAATCCCTTAAAATTGATGAAAGACTCGTCGTATAAACATGTTAATTACCTTTATCGAGTGTAGCTGTAAATAATATTATGATTATAATGCGTTTGATTTGGAATATTGGTCAAATAATAATAGAAAAAAAAAATCATACCCCTAAATGTTAAACCCTTAAATGTTGGGCGATTCTCAGACCTACCTACGATATACACATAATATTTCATAAAAATCAGTCAGGCCGTTTCGGAGGAGTTTGCAAAAAAACACCGCGACACGAGAATTTTATATGTATGGCAAAACAACGTTTGCCGGGTCAGCTAGTCTTCAATAAAATCTGAAATTTTATAGTATGCTTTTTTGTAAAGCTTATCTTTAATTGATTTCTTAAACTTTGTCAAGGGAAGCTCCCTAACAGCCCTCGGAAGTTTGTTATAGAAGTGTATACATTGCCCCATAAAAGAGTTATTAACTTTCCGGAGACGAGTTACGTGTTGAACGAGATTACATTTGTTCCTAGTATTTTTATTGTGTACATTACAAATTTTATTAAATTTATCAAGATTCTTTTGGACGTACATTAAGTTTTCGTATATAAACTGACAAGTGACGGTAAGAATATTTATTTCCTTAAATTTTTCTCTAAGTGAAGCCCTGGGACCTAAATTATAAATAGCCCTAATGGCTCTTTTTTGCAAAACAAAAATAGTGTTAATATCCGCAGCAGCTCCCCACAAAAGAATACCATACGACATAAGGCTATGGAAATAGCTAAAATAAACCATTCTTGCCGCTTCCTCGTCAGTCAGACGTCTGATCTTTTTCACTGCATATGCCGCTGAACTTTATTTGCTTGCCAATTGTTGGATGTGGGGTCCCCACTGGAGTCTTGCGTCCACCGTAATGCCCAGAAATGTAGTAGACGCAACAGGATGCAGTTCTTCACCGTTAATTTGTAAAGTGGTTTTTAATTGCTTAACATTGGGCATTGTGAATTTTAAACACTTTGTTTTTTTCGCATTTTAAAGTAAATTATTAATATCAAACCACTGAACAACTTTACAAAGTGCATTGTTTACTTCGTCAAAATTATCGAGACGTCTTTTTACGTTAAATATAAGAGATGTATCATCCGCAAACAGCACTATATCGTTTTTATCCCCTACGTAGTAAGGCAAGTCATTAATATACACAAGAAACAGAAACGGCCCAAGAATTGAACCCTGTGGGACTCCCATGGTAACCGACAATCCTGGAGAAAGTTTTCCATTAACGTCAGGAATAAATACTTGTTGGAAGTGATTTGTGGAAATTTTATTTTTGTATTTGAATTTGACTAAGATGATTCTTACCATCTTGATGAATGTGTTCTATAAACCAGCAGCGTCCCTATTTGCTTAGTGAGATTTGCTTAGTTGCAATGTGTGTACCTATTTATGAACACCCCACTTGATTGCAATTCTGAGGTCCTTTCACATAAAACCTTTACCATACCTTACCTTTCACCTTTCGCTTTAAAAGCTCCCAAGCGACTTGAGCCTTTTGGCAGTCCGACAACCATGACATTTAAATCAATTTACAAAAAGTTTTAACAAACTCACTTTCGCGTTCATAATATTAGTAGGGAAGTATGGATTAAGCCCTTAAACCACTTTTTATCCACACCAATATTATAAAGGCGAATGTGACTGTCTGTCGATTACGCTGTCGCGCCTTAATAACTAGGTCAAGTTGGATGATATTTTATATTTATTTTATGTATTTGGTAGTCCATCTATCATTTCCTTTTCATATTATCCCATTTTCTGTTATCTTAGCATTTCTAGAACTTTATTTCCCTTCACATATCCCAAATCATCACATGAACGATAAATTCCGTCTTTATGAAAAAAGCGGACAAAAGCGAGTTGATCTTAGGTGAAGAATTTTCGGTAATTTCAATTTCACCTAACTACTTAACAAACTTTAGGACTCTTTTTCTTTCTTTCTTTTTTTTCTCGAGAGGAAAGCTGTTTATGGCTCTACTTCCCGCCAGTCCTGGGGGAGGGGGGCGGGAAGCGTATGTCGGGGTCACCGGACTTTCAGCCCGGCGCGCGGCGACGTCATGTCCGCGCAGATGTTAGTGCCGGGCTGGATCCCTAACAAAATCCCTAAACCGTCATACCCACCGTAATGCCGCAGCCGCCCGCTGCGCCTCCGAGACGTAAACGTCTCGGAGTTGTAGTGGACGCAGTTGCACCCCCACTAGCTTGCTTCGGGCGCCCCGGTTGTGGATGGGCGCCCGCGACGTACACAGGCCACAGTGCCGCTGCCCCTCTCGGGATCAGTTTCAGTGAAGACGCGCCGCCCCCTCAGTGCGCCCAGCGGCCCCAAGGGCCCCTTTGAGTTGCCTTTTACGACAGTCAGGGGATACCGTGGTGGGATTCTAACGCCCCCTTGCAACAGAGCAGAAACTTTAGGACTCTAGGATAACGAGAAATAACCCAGTGTAAGGAAATTGTGTGACATGTGTCGCAAAAATTAAAATAACTTATTATTGCTTTAACTTAAAGGCTTGAATTTTGTACAGCGTTAAGGGATCTTTGAGTGAAGAATTTGATATTACTTTTAACTTCATTCCTTTTAAAAAACTTTCATTTGACGTGTCACACGGTATAACTTAATAATTTTTATATCATTCTTATCAAACTAGAAATTTTACCCCATAGAAGTTCCTAGAACAAAATTAAGTTATTTACAATCCGCATTGCTATTTATGGCATAGAAATGTAAATATACAAGTGTATATTTTGCTAATCTACTAAATACTACATTTCATAGATCAATAGATTTGTCGCAAATTGGCTATGACATACAGACCGATGAATGTTACTACAAGGATTCCGTTATTTCTTTTTGTGGTACAGAACTACATATAAAAGCATACACGTGCCAAACGTTGTACCATTCGGTAAAAATGTTTTAGGAGATTAAGAGCGTTTACGCGCCACGCGGCTAGTCGAATTTTCGGTAAATATGACTCGCGTAAATATGAGCGTCGATAGTTAATGATATGCAATGAAAATTAATGAAACAATGTTTATTGAGTCTATAAAATGTTAAATACATCACTTATATCATTACTGATCATCATCATTGTTCGGAATGCAGTCAGAAAACATCGGCGAAACTAAAAATCGACGGAGCGCAGAGCGATACGTCTTCTCTGAAAAGCCTTGCGGCGGACTAATTTGCACCGGGCTGTGCGCAGCGATTTATAGTACATTTTAAAATATTTATAAAAAATTATAAGTGAAATTTCTTATATTATAAAAAGTTATTGTTTTATTAAATTAAGTATCATATACCTATGGGTCAAAAAAATACTGTATTGACAGTAATTTCTCAAAATTTCGAATGCCTTAGATATTTTATTACTTGAATTAGGGATCTAAATCTTAAAATGTTTTTCACTAACTATTTGCTTGGGGATATTTTCAATTCAACAACATTTTATTTTGATTAAATATGTTGTAAATAAACCCGAATTTTAATCCACGAAAATTATCTTGTTACTTAAAATTATATATATAAAATTTACACAAAAATCTTAAAATGTTCTTCACTAACTATTTAGATGACAATATCCCTGATGATTATTAGTAATTAACATGTTTGTACGATGAGTCTTTCATCAAAATTAAGGGGTTCGAAAAGTATTGTTTTTGCTCAAATTACGCTAAAACTGCATTTAACGCTCTTAAGTATAACTTTAAACACAAACAAACATTTATGTTTATTTGCAAAAAAAGAAGTAAATATCACATTGATAGTTATGCGTTCCCATACTACACATCGTACGATGGTAGTACCTTAGAAACGCATTACGCCATCAGCGATGATTCACACTAAATAATATCATCGATTCCCATGGAAGTAATGATGTCGAAGCAAATTCCTTTGGTTCAGATTAAACAATCGATTTGCATTAAATAATTTCCCGGTAACATTACCGATGGCTCATGTTACCCATTCATGTGTGCATATGTGACAGCACACATACTTAGGTTAAGATCATATAAAAACCAACTGTATTTTAACTTAAGCATTCTTCTTTTGTTAGTAGCTACAGCTACTTATGTATGACACGTATACATAAGTAGCTGTACGTATGTATAACATGTAATTCTCGTGTAATTTTAAAAT
This sequence comes from Hemaris fuciformis, assembly GCA_907164795.1. Lineage (NCBI taxonomy): Eukaryota > Metazoa > Arthropoda > Insecta > Lepidoptera > Sphingidae > Hemaris > Hemaris fuciformis. The sequence goes on along the minus strand of OU015431.1, from coordinate 16,614,860 downwards.
TAAATTATATTTTTTAATCAAGCCGAGAGTTTATATTTGACTTGATTTTCCTTATTTACTCGTTAACCAATTACAAACGTCTTATCACACTCATCAAACTGATGTAGCGTAACATTATTTTTGCGAGCTTGTTTATTTTTGTTATCAAATAATAAAGACCAACGAAGTGTGATAAATGTCTTTTTAATTAATTGTCGTTTACGTAGGCGAAACCGATGGTGTTTCAGCGGTTGCTACCAGGCTACGGGATAAAAACCGGAGGATAAGCAATGCATAGACGCACCGTCGATCAAGCGGAACAATACATTTTAAAAATACCCATTAAAGGAGCCCACTTAGTGATTGTGAAACCATTTGACCTAATTTGCAATATTGAATTATTCCTTTTTTGATAAAGTTTAATTAAAGTTAAGTTTAGCAAGAGTGAAGTGTATCCCGTAAAAGGAAACAAAGTACTTACAAATTATAGACTTTTTGTTACACCTGGATTTATGATTTATTTTAACACTGGGGTATAGTGATATTTCTATATGGGCCATATATGTAGCTTATATCCATAATCCTTATGCGATTGTATCTCTGTCTGTCTGTCTGTCTGTCTATCTCGCTTTCCTGCTAAAACTACTGAACCGATTTAAATGAAATTTGGTACACAGATAGTTTGGAGCCTGAGAAAGAACATAGGCTACTTTTTATTGCGGAAAAGGGGCTTTAAGGGGTTGAAAGGGGGGATGAAAGGTTGTAGGGAAGTATTGTCATTTTTAAAGCTAGAAACTTGAAACTTATTTTTTAGGCTGTTGATTAGATATAAATAAATATGACATTCAAGGTATGTAAAAAAATTACCTTTAAGGGAGTAAAATAAAAATAGGGGATGAAAGTTTGTATGGAAATTTGTCATTTTTGAAGCTAGAATGATGAAACGACATGTAGACGACTGTAACTATGTATATGTAACTATATGTCTGTTATGGTTTCACGCCTAAATCATTTGACCTATGTAAACGATTTTTGATATGCACATAAATGGGAGTCTGTGGAGTAAAATAGACTACAACTTATTTTCTTTCTGAACCTAATATGTTATAAATGAGAAAATAACTATATGACTGTTACGCTTTCACGCCTTAATCATTTGACCGATGTGAACGATTTTTGGTATGGACATAAATGGGACTCTGTGGAATAAAATAGACTACAACTTATTTTCTTTCTGAATCCAACCCTGTAGTCTACGCGGACGGAGTCACGGGCAAAAGCTAGTAATATAAATAATTATTGTATGAAATAAATCTGTAATCTTGCTTAAAAAAAATTACACAAATGTGCACTTTGATAGATTTTAATTAGGTACACACATTTCATTATTTTGTAATAGATATGTATTTAAAATCTCTTACCAGTCTCAGCCGAATCAATCAATCAATATTTTCAGTATGCGAATATGTGTTTAAACATCTGTAATTATTTGATGGACTGGAATCTTTTATCCAACCAAAAAATCAAAACATAATAACTAAGTGAAACAATGGTCCAACGACTTGAAAAAGGTGGTGGGTAGCGAGCGGATGTATGCGGGTTGCTTAAGACCGGGATGGTTGGCGTTTACTTGGACAGTCCTACTTTCAGCAGGATCATAATAACAAATATAATTTTAGTTTCTAATCGCCTTTTGTAAAATCAGTAAGTAATAGATCTTTAAAAAATTGGGAATACAGTTCATGATGAGTACAAGTAAATTATGAACAAAAAAAATACACACACACACACTTTTCGATATAACTAATGAATAATATGAACTTATCCGTAAATATTGGTAAACCGTACATAGATTTTTTTTATTTATAGCAAGAAATTTCAAGCGTGATATTATTTGTCCGTCAAGTTATTGACAATTTTTTTTCGGAATTTCACACTTGGTAACATAAGTGTCGAAACGCACTGAAATTTGCAATACTTTTTCATTATTACACGTTCCAAATGTTCGTTTGAGGTGGGTGAGTATTAATGTACCAAATGTGAAGCTGTGATCTTTCGTAGACAACCTTAATACCTACGGAAGATCACTGTAGACAAACGTAATTTCTGTGTTGCTATCCTTTGGGAATTGTTGAGACTGCAGCAATATAACTTGTCAACTCCACTGCATTAATACTTTCATATTCCTTGAGATACATGCCCATAGAGACTTGTTCTATGTCAGAAATATAAAATCTTTACACTCAAAGCAAACTTTAATGCGGTCTTATTTTAAAATACTTCTTTGTCTAGTAGTAAAGCGATAAACCGATTATGTTCTATACTACATTGTGCTCGTTTATCCAATAGATTTATATAAATTTATCCAACCCTTCCGTGACCGCAAATACTATCCGCGTGTCGGCTGCTTGTACCTAATTGTGTTTGTCTATCACGTGTCTTGATTTTGCAATGTCAATTTAGGTATTTCAATAAAAAAACATGTTTACTTGTTTTTTTTTTGTAATAGGTCCTCAGAATGAAGTCTATTCTAATACATATTTTACGAACCTTTTTTACCGACTATATGTAGGTAGTGTAATTTATGTCTTCTATACACCGTACAGAAGCTTCTACTCGTATTAAAAAATGTCCTACAACAGTGAACAAGCATATTCGATTTTTAGCAATAATACCAAAGTAGACGCTTGCAACAGGCTTGCTTTAAATCAGCTTTAATAGTATGTATATAGTTATACTTCACCGGGATGTATATTCGATACAGGTAGACCAGGTACCGGTCTAGCTGGCCACTTCGTAATAAAGTCAAAGTTACTTGAGGAGTGATTCTAACACTTCAACCAGTGTCTTCGGCATTCTATTTCTAGTACCTACGTTCACGAATGTGACGCACAGGATGCTACTCCAAACAACAATTTCGATTAAGTAGGTACTCGGAACGCCATCGTTTTATCGGTCGGAGCAACAAGTGATGACGTTCGGAGTACCAGGTTACTATTTTACAACAACTCAACGGCTAAAACCTTTTGTTTCACCAGGAACGAGACGATTCAGTTTTTTTAACCTCAGTTATAAGTTGCTTTTCGCAAAAATTCGGTTCCATTATATATTCGGTTACGTGTCCTGACTGGACATTAAATATGCCACAAATGACTTTAAATCATTTTCAATCAATGTTGTAAAAATATCCCTCAGTGAAAAAATCCTTGATAAAAAATAGCCCAGTTTTCAGATCTCATTTTGATAAATACAGATATAAATCTGTAACAAAATTTATCAAAATGACAAAAAATAACAGACGCTAGCCAACTTCTAACCAAATGAAAATATATTCTAAATTATTCAATTACTCATGTTAGTCTACAGCATTCAAGATTCACATTTTGAATTCTCAGGGCAATGCTTTTTTAATGTAGTATATATTTTTTTGTCGGAGTAAGGTGTTTTTCGTAATTATAACCTCGGAGTGAAAGTGGTAAAGTTATTACGGAAAATAATAGTGGCACATTAATTGCACCGTAGGGATGCAAGCGCGGCCGGTAAACAGCAAAATAATGAGTTCTTATTTTTCAAAATAAAATATGCTTTACGACATTGTGGAACTTTTAATTTAATTGGTTGTTCTGCTTGGAGTAATGTTGAGATTCATAAACAATAATTTTAATTTAATCAGGTATCAGCTCGTAAAGTCGTGATGGCCTCGAGGTTTAGGCATGCGGTCGAGTATCTCGATGGTCGCCGGTTCTAACCCCAGGCACACACCTCTGAATTTTCGAACTTATGTGTGTATCCACAAAGAATTATCACGTACTGGTGAAGGAAAACATCGTGATGGAACCTGCACACCTAAAAGTTCTTAGGAATTTCTTAGGTGTGTAGTCCGCCAGGTATCAGCTTTGAACACGTGAGCGCTACTTGACACCCACGCCTATAACTAGCTAGCTGTTATTCTTCGTTAAATTAGGCTAAACCCAGGATAATAGAATTACGAGGTGGTAAGTTTGGGCTGCATTTCGCAATAGACGCTGTCAGAATGCTTGGTGTGGAATAATTAAAACGTCAATTTCATTGAGTAATTTTATTTTGGTCCACTTTAGTTGGTTAAAATTATTTTAACTGGTAATTGGTATGAGTTTTGCGGAAAAGCTATTGGATTCCTTTGTTGCAATAAAATTCCAAATCCTTTTGAAATCTGACATTCGCTATGACAACGATAGAACAAAGATCGTGATGGAGTTTTTCCATTTGATTGAATTTTCTACAACGTCTATATAAGCTTCTAGCAAAAGCTCTGTTTTCGTTCCTGTTTTTTCCGTTAGATGACGTAGTAATCCAATTTGAAATCATGATCACCTACAAACCCCTTCTTATCGGACGACATATGGCCACAAAAAAGTTTATTGAATTCGAATTTCGAATTGTTCATGAAAATAAAAATATATACTTTTTAGAATTTTACTCATTTTTAAATATGGAGTGGACGCTTAAAGAAGACCGTGTTGCAGTTATTGCATTGCATCGTTGCGGTTACGCGCCAATTAAAATTTTTGACATACTGAAAAATTTTAATATAACCAAAAGATTCGTTTATCGTACCATCAAACGATACAATGAAGACTCTAGTGTAGATGACAGGTCAAGAAGTGGTCGCCCTCGGTCTGTTAGGACTCCAGCAGTGATAAAAGCTGTAAAGGCGCGAATTCAAAGAAATCCCCATCTTCAGATGGGGTTAAGCAGAACCACGGTGAAAAGGGTGTTAAATGAAGACTTAGGGCTTCGGGCATATCGAAGAAAAACAGGACATCATTTGAATGCACCTGAGACTGAAGAGATACGCGGTTGAAGCGGTACGCGGGAAAAAGATATCGCGAAATTCTTTTTTCGGATGAAAAATTTTTTACCGTACAAGAGAGCTACAACAAACAAAATGATAAGGTGTACGCACACAGTAGTGAAGAAGCGAGCAACCGTATTCCGCGTGTCCAACGAGGTCATTTTCCATCCTCGCTCATGGTATGGTTGGGAGATTCTTATTGGGGCTTAACAGAGGTACATTTTTGTGAGAAAGGTGTGAAAACGAATGCAGTTGTGTATCAAAATACAGTCCTGACGAACCTTGTGGAACCTGTTTCTCATACCATGTTCAATAACAGGCACTGGGTATTCCAACAAGATTCGGCGCCAGCTCATAGAGCGAAGAGCACAGAAGACTGGCTGGCGGCGCGTGAAATCGACTTCATCCGGCACGAAGACTGGCCCTCCTCCAATCCAGATTTGAATCCGTTAGATTACAAGATATGGCAACACTTGGAGGAAAAGGCGTGCTCAAAGCCTCATCCCAATTTGGAGTCACTCAAGACATCCTTGATTAAGGCAGCCGCCGATATTGACATGGACCTCGTTCGTGCTGCGATAGACGACTGGCCGCGCAGATTGAAGGCCTGTATTCAAAATCACGGAGGTTATTTTGAATAAACTTTAGTGTCATAAGAATCTATGTTTTGTTAAGTTCATTTTGGTATATAAATGGTTACATAATGAATAAACTTGTTTCAATTATTTTATATTAAACATGTCACAGAATTTATGACCTGACTAGGTATATATATATTATATAATTCTTCAATATCATATACGTGTGTAGTTCCCATACTCCTCCTAAACGGCTGGACCGATTTGAATGATTTTTCTTGTGTGTGTTCAAGTGGATTCGAGGATGGTTTCGCAATTGGACCCGGTAGGTGGCGCTGTGATCGAGTTCTGGGATTTTAATTTTTGTGTCTTCAGGGATTCGACAATTCGAAATTAGAATTATTCGGCACTTTAAGAGCGGAGTTCGATTGAGCGCCCTCTTGACACAAAGCAATATTTTCTTTTAATTTCAAGTATTAGTGGATAGTGAAGTGATATTGCACTTTCTCACCCCTTTCCCATAAGGTAAAAAAACTGACGGCAGGCTACTTCAAAATATTATGTTTCAATGCGCAAAATGGCCAATGACTGACGAATGAGAAATCATTTTTTTATTTAGTTGCATATATTGGTTCTATGAATAGGAATTCGGCATAACAATACAGATGATAACAAAGCTGTCTGCTACTCGAATAATTACATTAAACACCTTTATGCATAGATGTAATATTGACCGTATTGTACGCAGTAATACAATAATTGAGAAGAGCTGCATGATTGTAATATATACATACATTGGTAAAACGGTATGCAGAAGTTACTTTTGAACAATTATGTTATTAGCCATATACGTCCCACTGCTGGGCAGGGGCCTCCAGGGGGTTTAGGACTAAGGAGTCCACCATGCTGGCCTAGTGCGGGTTGGCGGACTACACCGAAGAAATTCCTAAGAACTTTTAGTTGTGCAGGTTTGTTTTATTACGATGTTTTCCTTCACCTTTAAAGTAAGTGATAATTAATTGTACATATGATTTCGAAAAGTCAGAGGAATGTGCATGGGGTTTGAAGTTTGAACCCGCGACCGCCGAGATTCTCGACCACGCGCCTAAACCTTGAGGCAATCACTACTTTCATCATCATTAGGTTTAAACTCGTTTTTCATGTATACGTTGTTAATAATACTAAACATATTGAATGTTCACTATTTCCATGATTGCTTATTTCTTTAAAAATGCCTGTATTATAGATTTTTCTCTGAGTTTTTTCTGCGTTTAATTTGATGAAATATTAACATAGTATAGTGAAGTGTTTTCAGATTTGAATGGTTTTCCGTTCAACAAGTAGATCGTAGTCTGTAAGCTCTTTCTGCGTCACTGCAATCCGCCCACTTATCGAGACACTTTGATATTCACTATTCGCAAAGTGCACAATCTCGCATCGAGCAATCCTCGAAGAGCATACAGTGACTCAGTCAACGAAAAATATATTCGTGACACAGTAATTATAAATCGATGTATTTGTGCATCGTAGGAATATTTTATTATCAGTTATTTGCCAAAAGTTTCGTGTTTTATTAATATATTTCGTAATTAGGAGCTCTAGGTATACTTTATTATTAACATATATAATATATTATCACTGATTGACGTCAATGATTTTATAGAAAATTAAAACAATATTCTGAATTCAAAAAATAGTAGTGATGGCCTCGAGGTTAAGGCGCGCGGTCGAGAATCTCGGCGGTCGTACGTTCAAACCCCAGCACACACCTCTGAATTTTCGAAGTTATGTGTGTACCTATATTTACAATGAATCATCACTTACTTTACGGTGAAGGAAAACATCGTGAGAAAACCTGCACACCTAAAAGTTCTTAGGAATTTCTTAGGTGTGTAATCCGCCAACCCGCACTAGGCCAGCGTGGTGGACTAAGGCCTAAAACCCTCTCAGTTATAGAGGAGCCCATTGCCCAGCAGTGAGACGTATAAGGGCTGATAATGATGATGATGACGATGATTCTGACCTCTTCTAGAACATTAGGTGAACATTAGCGGGATATAAAAGTCTTAAGGGAAATTCGACACTACAACATTGCACATTTCAACAATTGTGTATGCTTTTATATACATAATCTATCGAGGCAGTTTCTTAAAAAATAATTAGTGATCTAATTGATACATTTTTATAAGATAAAAAGCTACAAGCGATGTTCTGATGAAATATTTATAAGTCGGCTATCGATATATATATATATATATATATATAATTTCGATGTAAAGTAATACAATGAATAGATTAAAAATTCATACATACATAATTTATTTGGCCAGAGTAAACGTTTAGGTTATGTACATTTTTTACATTTTTGTTCGTTACGTATTGCCCCAAATCATCAATCCGAGTACGTAAAAAAGAACTCTTAAAGCTTTTGCTATTATATATTTCATCTCGTTGGGCGCAGCTGCTGGAACGAGCAAAGCGTTATTATGTTTTTCCATTAGAAAATTTTCAGTAAAAGGACGAAATCTGGAGTAGTGTCTGAAACGACGATTATAATCGACTCTTCTCGTTACCTTTAAAAGTACACCTGTGACTACCCCTTCAGGATAGCAACAACTAGATTTAGGGTATGTACATATGTATGCATCTCGGGCATATTCGCATATAATGTTCACATAGGTAAGCCTCTTAAGTTTGGAAACGAACAATAAAACACAATCATTGTCACATTGTTCTTGTTCTTTGGAGCTCTACAATTAAATAATTAAGAACCTTAAGTCTGCTACTTAAATTGTTGATATCTCAAGCACTCAAACCGTTAGATCTAAATAGTTCACTTGTCTATAGTAAAAGAACTCCCGTGTTCAACAGTAGACTAATAAAATAAATTCGCAAAGACCGAGGTTTGTGCATGACTTGGGCTCAACATCCTCGCAACGGAGCTGAGGCATCTTGCCTAATATCCTCTGAAATATAAAAATAAATTAATATAACTGCACAACAACGCCGGGATTACACAGCCACTGGCATGGAAATAAATACTTTAAAGTTGAAGGTAATTGCTGAAAGATGCAATCTCTCTCCATTAACGTTCTAACTCGCTTTATTTGAGCACACTCTTGTTATATTAAATTCCTGAACTAATTCCAAGGAGAATATCTGTTGTAAAAGTACACAAGAGATTTGCTCTGTAATTCGAATGCAACGAACGATGGGAGGTCCACTAAAATAAATATTTGATACTTGTGTTTGGATTTCGTTTATTCGCGTCAAAATAATTAATTACATGAAGGTTGCTAAGGATTAAATAAACAGAAGTAAAGTAAAGAAGTATTTTAGCAAAGATAATATCAACCCTTTTAGGCTAAAAAGTAAGACTTGAAGACTAGCAGGCACATGCGGCACACATAGTGGCTACAACATACTTATCTGAGAGTGGGTTTTCACTCCTGGTCATGATAAATACTAAATACAGAAATCGACTTAATACCAAGTCAGAATTAAGGTTCAAATTGTCCAAAATACTCATACAATTAATTCCAATTCATTCAACAAGAAACACGCACACCCATCACGTTAATATTAAGAAGGCATTTCTTTTGGCACTTTCTTATCTTTTATTGAAATGAAAACTAATTTTCTTTAGCTCTTAGGCAAAATATTAACTACTTAAAAAAACATAATCATTTGGTGTCAATAGTTTTCTAAAATATTACTTATTTATGCCTCAGACACAATAATGTAATTTATACTATAATATTACTATAAAGAGAAAAATTTGTATTTTTGTATCTGTTACGAATAAACTCAAAATCTACTGAACTGATTTGTTAGTATGGGGACAGATGGGACCCACTGACACCCACATAGGATACTTTTATCCCGGAAGATGTAGTATTCCCGTAGGAATGGGTATGTGTTATAAATGCAAGAGTAACTCTATATGTCTATACGCTTTCACGTATAAAACATTCGACTGTTTTATATGATTTTTGGTATGAACAAAAATGGGACTCTGTGAAGAATCCCGGGAAAATGTTATGTTACCGTGGGATAAACATATTATAAATGCGAAAGTAGTTCTATGTCAGTGTTTTGCTAAGGCGTTTGACTGTTTTGAATTAATTTTGGTATGGACATAAATGAGACCTTAAAAAATGAAATAGGCTACTTTTGTTTTATTTCAGTAAGTGCCATTTTGAGCACTTGAAAGGAGATTGGCATCATTAGGTGATTTAACGTTCTTAGGTTTAATTTAGTGGCGTTGAATGCAGTTAAGTGCGTTAAGTGTCCTAAGGTTATATTACGTGCACTTCTGTTACCTACGTTAAACGCACTTAGGTTTAAATTTTAGTTGCTGTTATTAAATTGGGATTGCCGCTGGGTGGTTGGTAATGTTTGGTTTTAGGTTCTCTTATGTGACTTTAAGATTTTTGGGAGGCTATAAGTAATTATAAGTGCCATTAACGGTAAAATAATGTCAAATAGTAATATTAAGTAGTCTAAAAATACCAGTTAATTTAAAAAATAATAATATATGTATGTATGTATAATATATATATATATATATATATATATATATATATATATATATATGTATTTCATAGAAGCCCAAAAACCCAGATTTCCTTACAAAATTCCGAATAATAATCTTTAAGCTTTAAATGTTTACTTAACAAAAGAAATTTGACATATACCTAAATTGGAATATCCTGACCCCACAATAAACAATTATAAACTAAACATTAACAATTAACGTGTAACACTTTTGGGCTTCCATAGAAGTATCGCCACTGGTATGTATATACAGGGTGTCCCGTAAGTAGTGGACCAACGGGGTGTGGGTGATAGGGGGAACTATTATCTACCAAAACCACTAAAAATTATTGTTCTAGGTCTTATAGCTTTGAAATTATGATTTTTTTTAAATAAATAGGTGAAATTATCGTCCTATGTACAAACATTTTATAATTTTACGAAATCTATCACTTATTTTTTTTGTTATTTTTATTCTAGGCGGTTAATAATACATAGGTCTTTCTAATTGAAATATTTAGATAACGTATTTAGGTGTAATTATCATAAGAATGAAAATTAAAAAATAAAACTAGTGCAATTTTTACATTTCAAGATGCTCTATGTGGTGTTTGAGCTAAGCTGGTGTAAAAAAAATGTATTATAGCCTAGTGAAACTTTATTTTAAAAACATCTACATGTCATACCAATTACAAAAAAGTATAACACTGTGGTTTCAAATAAGTATTTTTCCTATTTTAATTACTATCAAAACCAAAGGACATTTTTGCAAGAAAATAAAAATACATTGCTAATTATGGAAAAGCTTTTATAACACATTTTTTTTCTTACATTAAGTGCTCGAAATGCTTTCCTCTAGCTCTTATGCATAACCAACATCTTCGTATAAAGTTTCTTTGTAAACTTCGTCGAGCCCGTTCATTATTTTTTATCGATTCAGCAACATGATTTAATTTTTGTCGTAACTCTTACTTTCGAGACTTAACGGCGCTGGTTATCTCCAATTTTTGAGACGTGATCTCGGTAATTTGTTAGCAGACGTGCCACAAGAAGTACGCGAGAGAATGTGGTTGCAGCACGACGGTGCACCAGCCCACTATTCACGGCAAGTGACACAATTTTTGAACGTGACGTACCCAAATCGATGGATAGGACGCGGAGGTACAATATCATGGCCGCCACGATCTCCCGACCTGAATCCTTTGGATTATTTTTTATGGGGTTACTTCAAAGAAGCAGTTTATGAAACGAATATTTCTGATGAAAGAGAGTTACGACAAAAATTAAATCATGTTGCTGAATCGATAAAAAATAATGAACGGGCTCGACGAAGTTTACAAAGAAACTTTATACGAAGATGTTGGTTATGCATAAGAGCTAGAGGAAAGCATTTCGAGCACTTAATGTAAGAAAAAAAATGTGTAATAAAAGCTTTTCCATAATTAGCAATGTATTTTTATTTTCTTGCAAAAATGTCCTTTGGTTTTGATAGTAATTAAAATAGGAAAAATACTTATTTGTGTAGGGACGGGAGCAATGAAACGCATGACTGACGATACAATACTAACTGTTTATTGAATCTCTACCGAATATATATCTTCTAACAGCTAAGATATACACACCAACTTATGTCTACGCTACATCTCCCCCATAAAAATAAAAAAAATGAATGATTACATTTGTTTTTTTTTTGCATTAGTATATCATAAAATTATATTATTTATTAGTAAAGATTAAACATTAACATGAATAATAATTATTTGAATTTAAACAGTAAGTAATCTTAATAAGAAAATAATAATAATAGTACATTAAAAATTATATTGTCTCTATCGTTCTATTTTTATGAACTAAGTCTATTTTTCCATCTTTAATAATTTCTACATTGGGTGATAAATCTCTTACTACTACATATGGGCCAGAATAAATTGGACTAAACTTGGTTCCTGTTTCTTTATTTAACAAAATTTGATCATTGGACTTGTACATTATAGGATTTAATTTACAATCATAGTGTTCTTTCCTTGTCAACTTTGTTTGAATTAAATTCTTACGACCTTCATTTTGTGACACCTGTAACCTATATTTTAACTCTAAAGGGTAACTGTCATGATTATATAAAGGTTCAATAGACGTTGACAAATTACTCGGTAGATTACATTTCTTTCCATATACCAATTCAAACGGTGTATAATTAGTAGAGCTATGTACTGATGTGTTATACGAGAAACACCAGTAGGGTAACCATGTGCTCCAAGTTTCAGGATGATTATCAGATTGTATTCTTAAAAATGCTCCCAAGTGTTTATGAGCATTCTCTAATGCACCAATACTCTCATGACGATAGGCTGTAGAAGAAAGTTTATTAATATTTAGTAATTTACATACCTCTGACATTGTTGTGTTGATGAATTCTGTACCTCTGTCTGTTGCAATACTCGTAGGGACACCATGCTTAAGAATGAAATTTTCAACGAAAGCTTTCGCAACTTCGTTGGCACTTTTGGAAACGAGTGGACAAGCTATTATATATTTCGATAACTCACATTGCATGGTTAATATATACGAATAATTATAGCTATCCTTATCTAATGGACCTACAACATCTAAAAATATCTTATCAAAGGCCGTATATGCGGTAGTCGTTACCACCATTGGCTCTTTTGTATAGGTAGAATGTTTTTGTGTCTGACATTTGAAACAATTTTTAACGAAGTCATGAACATCTCGCTCCATATTGGGCCAGAAATAATATTTTTTAATATTATTTAACATTCGCCTAATACCCGCGTGGCTACTCGTGGGTAAAATGTGGGTATGTCGTCTTTATCGACTATTCTTTTGACATCTTTTAAAACACAAAGTCGTGGTCGTATATCGCCTGTATCGACTATTATTTTGACATCTATTAAAAAACAAAGTCTTTGTCGTATATCGTCTTTTAGACTATTCTTTTGACATAATCTATTAAAAAACAAAGTCGTGGTCCGGACCATGTATCATTATTCTTTATTTCTTTCACTATCTTTTCAATAAATACATTATTCGTATCATTCTTAATAAAATATATTTCTTCAATATTATATAAACGACAATATTCACCGAGTTCCCTCACAAAAGCGGCTGGCGTCAGTTATGATCGGGCTGTCGGATTTATAAACAATGTCATTTGAGAAGGCACGTAATTAAATGTACCTCTACTACTTAATCATCATCAGCCTAAATACGTCCCACTGCTGGGCACGGGCCTCCTCTACAACTGAGAGGGTTTAGGCCTTAGTCCACCACGCTGGCCTAGTGCGGGTTGGCGGACTACACACCTAAGAAATTCCTAAGAGTTTTTAGGTGTGCAGGTTTTATCACGATGTTTTCCTTCACCGTTAACCGTACTACTTAATCGTACATTATCATTTTACAATTACGATATCATTTTATTCCATTTAGTCTTTGTTATGTATTTCATTTCAACATATTCTTTCGGCTTACTATGTGTTTACACGACTTTTGGTTGATCAGACCAATCGTCAGGAATAACCATATCATCCGAAGAACTGTGTCCTAGCAAAGTTCTTTTTGTCTTCTAGTCATCACGTTTATGACAAATTCATGCATCTCTTACAATTCTTTCGATGACAAGCATACTCTCTATAATGCGTCCGTATCAATACCTAACATAATAACCGTCTAAATTATCTTACGCTATAATATTATTTTAATCTAATATTGATTTGTATCTCCGTAATAAATCATCTCAAATTATTCCATGCATCGAACATGGTAATGTTTTAAAAACATAGAACACGTGAGTAAAATTGACGCCATCCACTGCTAAGTCTAAACAAACATATCCAATTGATTGTACTTTACGCCCGAGTCCCTTAATCTGCGTTTTCTTAAAATGGAATGGAATATTTTGTTCGACTAAATGTTTATGTTTGATGGCTGAAATTGATGCTCCCGAGTCAAGTAACCATCTATATGGTTTTCCATTTATAGATAATGTTACTGACGTATTATTATCGCATGAAAAAATATGTTCTTTTTCACGAAAATATCGATTTGTATCTTTAGGCTTGTCACTTTTACTCACACTCTCCGTCATAACTTGCAAAGACTCTTGAGGTGTTGTCCACTTGTTTCGTCTACTATGATTTAAAGAAGACCTACCTCTGTTTGGTCTGTTTCGAGACGCATTCCACGAACCTCGTGACGAATGACCCCGGTCGACTCCTTGATACTGTCGTCCATCACGCGACTGTCCTCTGCTTGTCTGTCCCCTAAAGTATCGACCAAGTTGTCCTCTAAAAAAGTTATTTGTAGCACGCCTGTAATTATAGTTACCTTTGTTAAACATTCTTATGTCTCCGAGAGACGTCGATGACGATGAGGATCATCTACCGCAGCCTGTATGGCATCCTTAAGAGAGTAAAATTTCTAAGCTGCAATAATAGTGCTCAAACGACGGTTTCGCAATCCGTCGGCAAATTGCTTAATAGCTTGTTTTTCGTTAACCGTTAACCTTCGGATTGCGAAATGGTAAAATCCACAAACATCTCAGTAATAGCTTTTCCGTAATCATCAATTGTCAAATTATTCTGGGAAAAGGAATGTAATCTATTCTGTACAATATATTACTCTCATTGAATTATTTACTACACGCTTAGGACCCACTTTTATTTAATTTACTTAACTCGTTATACATAGGTATATTTTATCTAGTTCTTTAGCCATAAAATACCTTTATTATTTTTTACTTTGACATATACCGCACAGTACGTAAAACCTTTTATGTACGCACTATAAAAAAAAACACACTTCACAAATTCACTTATCACTTGCCGATTGCTTCTGCTGGTCCAGGTCGAAAGCTCGCATGCCTGGGACGGGCCTATCTTGTCTGCCATCTTCGAACTTCTCCTTCTCGAACTTCTAAACGTCTTGTAAAATAATTCCTGCATTATCCACCGCTTAAATTAATATAATGCCTCCCAAAATAACCAAAATTGTTAAAATTCCATCCCAAATTCCAGTCCAATCTCTGCACATCGTTGCCGCTGTTAGCTTTAAAACCGGTTGCGTTCTGGTTTAGGAAAATCTTTTTTTTTCTTCTTCTTTTTTGTTGATTGGCACATTTTAATTAAATTTTATTTGCAGCAGATTTAACACAATGTAACTTTTCGCACTTTGATCATTGTTTTATAATAGTTGCTCCAAATAAGGTAAGATATGCGGTGCCCGAGCGCGCTAATCTCCTGTTACAGGCAGGGACGGGAGTAGTGAAACACATGACTGACGATACAATACTAACTGTTTATTGAATCTCTACCGAATATATCCGAATATATCTTCTAACAGCTAAGATATACACACCAACTTATGTCTACGCTACATTGAAACCACAGTGTTATACTTTTTTGTAATTGGTATGACATGTAGATGTTTTTAAAATAAAGTTTCACTAGGCTATAATACATTTTTTTTACACCAGCTTAGCTCAAACACCACATAGAGCATCTTGAAATGTAAAAATTGCACTAGTTTTATTTTTTAATTTTCATTCTTATGATAATTACACCTAAATACGTTAACTAAATATTTTAATTAGAAAGACCTATGTATTATTAACCGCCTAGAATAAAAATAACAAAAAAAATAAGTGATAGATTTCGTAAAATTATAAAATGTTTGTACATAGGACGATAATTTCACCTATTTATTAAAAAAAATCATAACTTCAAAGCTATAAGACCTAGAACAATAATTTTTAGTGGTTTTGGTAGATAATAGTTCCCCCTATCACCCACACCCCGTTGGTCCACTACTTACGGGGCACCCTGTATATCTCTTTAAACATCAAAGCACCGCAATTAAAAAAAAACCCCGCAAGTATTCCAATTTCAAAACTTGCAAAATTTTTCCAAACAATTTATACAAATTCAAAGTATTGAATGGAAACTTTGCCGCCATTGTAAAGAATACGATTGCAATATTTGTACCCCTTTTTTTACAATCCCCGACGTGAAACCTTGTAAATTTTTAATTAAAAGTTACATTAACTTCTCGTTTTGTTTGATATTTGTCAATAGACGAACGAAATTTGTTTCTAAATAACAGCAAGTTCTTAAATTAATTGCGAGACCTGGATTTACGTAACCCATTCCTATATAGGCTTACCACACGGCTGCTGAAATAGAATTTTATTAGCTCTGGTGACGTCCGCCCTGTGGCTTGGGGGCTTAAGAATACCGCCGCGACATCCCCTGCCTGTCGTAAGAGGCGACTAATAGGGGTTATCGGGATGAGATGTGCGGCAGCAGGCCACGTCAATGCCACGGACTCTCACGTCAATAACCGTCCAAAATAGAGCCAAGTGGGTGACACTCTATCGCAGATGAGTTCACATTTGGACAGAGCGCTGGGCGGCAAAGGGAAACAATTAAGTGCGCTCGCCCTGGATTTACCGTACCGCCCAAAATACTAAAGACGGCCATTTAGAGATTTTTAGTTGATATGCGTAAGATTTTGGTTAGAGGCCCAACTCAGGCAAGCGAACAATAGTTCCACGCGTTGAGTTGGAAGGCCGGTGACCCCGACATACCCTTTTCGGCCTTCCCTGAGATACCGAACAAGGAGCTCAAGGCACTTTCCTCTCGTTAACAAAAAAATAACTCTGATTACGTGCATTATCTTATGGTTTATTTAAACTTTAACTTGTGTAATTTCATTAATGAAATCGGATTTTCAAAAGTAATTACATTCTATACTTTGAAAACAAAAGTAACTGTTTTTGGAGACATCTGTTCCGAAGTTGCAAAAGTTAATCAAAAAGATTGTTTTGAGTCTCAGACAAACGTATGTATATGTCACCGTAAAATTGTAAACACCGTTAGATTATAGTCTATCTAGCGAGATTGTAAACTGTCGAAAGATTGTGAACCGTAATGGATATAAACGCACCTCGCACGCTGATTGGTTGAATACTAACCTAATGTAACCTAACTCTATGGATATAGAATGTTCTACTGTAAGGCCGACCAATCAGGGGCAGCCTTCGAATAATAACACGTTAAATTGTAAGCAGTTCACAATCTTTCGACAGTTTACAATCTTGCAATATAGATTATAATCTAATGGTGTTTGCAATTTTACGGTGACATATATACATACATATCTTACCAATATGAGATTACGACTACAACTCCCAGCACAAACTTATCTGATCTTATTATTCTGTGTAAGTTGCAAGTAATGGTAGGCAGATTCTTTTGGTTGTAACCTTTCTTAGACTTGATATTTCTGAGAAACAAAATGATCAGAATATAAATATACTGATAAGATTCACATGAGAACGTGAAGCTAGTGACAGTAATAAATTTTGTAAAAAAATGTTGTAGTAATTGTTGAAAACAAATAAATTTTAAATAAAGCAGTTAATTTTATTTAAAAGCCTTATTTTATACATCGAGGTGTTCGATAAACTTTCAAATATTTAGAATGCTACTAACTACAGCCAGCGAAAGTTTAATTACATGGGGAAAACTAACGGGACGGTACTATTAGCGGCATTCCTATATCTAAATATTATTAAACTTAGCTTTCTGTATTTGACATATTCTAGAACGTTAACTAATCACAAAACTTTGATTTATTATAACATGAAATGATTAAACATTTTAAGAGTTTGACTATTGGACGAGGATTAAGACCGCAGTGTATTATAGTGTTAATATTTAAACAAAATGAATTATATTCAGTTATTTTTCTTGCAAAGATAAGTGTCTCAAATCTTGTGAAGAAGATTTTAAAAGGGCACGGAAAGGAAGGAGGTGCAAATAATGAAAAAGTTACTAATACCTATTTAACCGTCCTTTTTTTCCTATTGATATTTTTGTCTGCTGCAATGCCCGTAATTAAATGATTTTTTAGGAACATTCAAATCGAATGTATGAAGTTTTCTCGTCAGCTTGCTCGGCTCGGACAGATGTTAGGTTAGTGTGTATTATTCGCTCGCTAGACGAAACTCGACAAACATTTGAGTTTAAAAGTTTAGTAAACGTATTCGGCGAGCTTAGCAAGCGGCTACTTAGCAGTGATTACGCGTGTAACATTTTGTTCTATTAATTGTTTTAAAGAAGCCAGATACTGAAGTATCTGAAAAATAAAACTGTTGTAGTAAGACTATTTTTACGGGCTTATACAACCTACTGGTTCTCATATTTGTTACCTATAGAAGATGTATTGATTTGAAAATGTCGTACAGAAACCGTCTGGAAGCTACCCTGTTGTATTCTCTTCGTTTGTGAATGGTTTCAAAAGTTTCTGGCGTAATTTCAATATAATAAATGCGTTGAATAGGTACATTAAATTCTATACGTGAAATTTTTAGTAATTAAAAGTTAACATTTTTATGGTATTGGACTGAGTGAAACTTTATAAAGTAAATGTGAAATTTCAATAGATCCTTCAAAGTTCTCAGCATTGCATTGGCTTCTTATTTACTTATTACAACCAATCAGAACTCAACAACTTTATCCTAAGAAAGCTTGAAAGTATAAAATTAAAGGTACGACCCGCTCATTCGAGTGTTTGAACTTGCAGCGGCAACTTGTTCTGAGTAACTCGCTTAAGTCTTAACTAGTTGATAAGACCGATTAGTGTTTCATCCGATTGACAGTTAATTTCTATAAACGGGAGTGTTTAATATTTCCTTTACAGTAGTTCATCTGATAAATTAAAGTTTTAGACTTTTTTTGCGTATAGATTACATTGTGCTGTGATGTCATTTGAATTGCCATTGAATCCGAAAACAGGGTTATACGAGAATTATTTGAAAAAAAAAGGTATTTTATTTCTTTTTCTTAAATTAGTATATGTTCTTAGTAAAGAATTAATTCATCATCATCATCAGCCTAAAGGCGTTCACTGCTGAACATAGGCCTCCCCTAAAGACCTCCAGAGTGTTCTGTCGGAAGCAGCTTGCATCCAGCGGCTTCCCACGATTTTTACCAAATCGTCGGTCCAATGCTGCGCTTGTCGGTACGCTGCCTCCACTCGAGAACCTTCCTGCCCTAGCGGCCGTCGGTTCTACGAGCTATGTGCTGCCCGTTGCCACTTCATCTTGCTAACCCTTTAGGCTATGTCGGTAACCTGCTTTCACTGAGGTATAATGGACGTGAAGATCATGCGAAGTTTCCGAACGTCGGCCAACCGAGTTGGATTCGGCGATTGACCTCTCTCTCGAAGTTGGACCTGCCTACCTGTGTCCAAGATGGATGTACTCATCAACAATTTCGAGAGTAGAGTTTCTGAAATAGAAAAGAGGTGGGTACAACATGGACTTTCGACATTATTTTAGCCTTGGCCATGTTCATTTTAAGACCCAACTGTTTGGAAACCCTATTGAGGTCTTAGAACATTGTGCCTAAATCTTCCAAGAATTCTGCCAAGACAACGATATCGTCGGCAAACCGAAGGTGAGTAGAGTAATATACTCGCCGTTTATGCCGAATCCTTTCCACTCAAGAAGCTTAAAGGCATCTTCCAGCGCGGCAGTAAACAGTTTTGGAGATATAACATCTGCCTGTCTCACGCCTCTATGTAATTGAATTGCCTTTGTGCTCTCGTCTTGTAGGGGAAGGTGGGCATGAAAGAGCCAGTTTTTAGAAAAGGACTGAAGGTAATGTAATATTGATGTCAAATCAAACCATAGTATAAAAAAATGGTTCGAATAACAGCATAAAAACTTACTTTTCAATACCTCTTTTTTTGATAGCCTCCTGCTCCGTCACTACACTTCCGTGGACTATCAAATCTTTGTGGACAACAGATAGTCGATGTTTCCACACGAAAGTAAAATTCAAATGATGATAATTTCAAAAGGTCGGGTAAAAATCCAAGTGGCTCTTTCAAAACATGTCTCTTTCATGCCCACCTTCCCCTACTCGGACCGACATGGTGGCGTTTTCGTATAAATGTCTCAACACTTCGATGTACCGATAGTTGATATATATGATACCGCTGGAGATATTGTACCATCGCCCAAATCTCGATCGAATCAAAGGCTTCCTCATAGTCCACAAACGTTAAACATACAGGCAAACTATACTCCTCGGTGTTCTGTATAACTTGCCGCAATGTTTGTATGTGGTCTATGGTACTGTAGCCTTTTCGTAATCCGGCTAGTTCGGGAAGCTGCAAGTTTTCTAACCTATGTATGTTCTAGACAATTCGTTATGCCCCTCGAAAACAGCTTGTAGATATGGCTCAGGAATGAGATGGGTCTGTAGTTATTCAAGTTGTCACCTTTCTTAAAGCATAGGACCACCACACTCCTACTTCATGCCTCGGGTGTCATACCGTGAAGGAAGACAGTAGGTATTAAAGAGCCTCTGAAGGACTTTCAGTATCGGCATTCCGTCCGCTTTCAGAAGCTCCGCAGTAATTCCGTCCTCCCCTGGCGCCTTGTTTTTTTTTAGCTGTTCGAGCAATAATTACATTTAAATTTATTTATTAATAATAATTAATTAATAAATTTAAATTTCTCTCTACACTAAACAAGTAGAGATAAAATCGTTTTCTATGTATTTCCTAATGCTACGTGGAAATCAAGTTATTTTGTTTAAATACAATTTATACTCCTAAATAATACAATTAACTCGTGGGTAGATTTATGTTTGAACAATTGCTCGTACATTAACCTTGTTAGTCACCCACAAATATCAATACACAAGCTTTTCAAACGTCAGAAGTATTCCAGATATCAACTTAATTACTGCTGTTGTATCCAGCTTTTGAGTGAACTACTTGCCCGCTTATTGCCGTGCAATTAATCTCTACGACTCTGTCATTTTTATCGTATTTAGAATTATTTCATTCGACGCAAAATTAAATTGAAATGTATTTGTGCGGCGCTTAATGGTTGTGTGTTTTGTTTTTGAATCCTCCATTTTAAATTATAGGATTAAGGAACGGGTTCGTGTTTCTATATTAAATTATCACTGTCACCCAGAAATAGTGATCATGTTAAATCCAAAGTAGGCTTTTAAAACAATGTAGAAAAGTAGAGGAGGAAGGGATAGAGAGAAGCAACACGGAAGGGCCAAACCATTCGTGCAGTAATCGGCTTATTCAATGCTAATATTTATTATCGCTTCTGATTTTTATTCAAGTCTGCATATTGTTCGTAGTTTCATATACAATATATTTTCATGCAGTAGATAATATTAAAATAACAAACCATAATACAATGATAACAATAACCGAGAAAAGTAAATACATGCCCCAGCAAATTATATTTATGACTGCTTATGGCATTGACTGCATCGTGGTCGCGCAAAGTGTTATTGGATTTTTCCATTAGGAAATTCTCGGTAACAGCACGGAGTCTGGAAATGTGCCCGAAAAACGGCAATAGGCTCGCCCCCTATTACGTGGGACTGATACATACTTGGCAAAATGTGGGTGCAGAAATGCACCTCTGCCTACCCCTTCGGGGAATACAGGCGTGAGTTTATGTATGTATGTATGTATGGCATTGTTTGAATGTGCGGTTCGTAATTGAAATTGAATCGTATTCAGCGTAAATTGGAAATTGATAAACATAAATGAAGC
This sequence comes from Hemaris fuciformis, assembly GCA_907164795.1. NCBI lineage: Eukaryota > Metazoa > Arthropoda > Insecta > Lepidoptera > Sphingidae > Hemaris > Hemaris fuciformis. Next base: position 16,593,323 of record OU015431.1, on the reverse strand, counting down.
AGATTAATTCCTTGTCGAGTGTAACCCGAATAGCTCTGTTTGGTACAATGCGATGCATGTAACCTAATTATGTTACGGAATGGAGTTTGGCAGTCTATTACCGTGTTCAATTTCATTTCCTAAACATCATTGATTTCTGTCACGTTCAAACATGTTAGGCATCAGTGTTGTCGCTAATTATGTAAAGTGATGCTCAATAACCAAATGATTGCACTGAACGATGCCGACGGTCGAAGTCGCCATTTGCTATTGAAAACTACTTAATATGACACATGATGGCTTTGTTAGGAAAAAGGTGGATGTCAAACTTTCGTTAACTGTAGGAATTTTTAGTAACATATGCAATCTCTTTTATTTTGCACTAAATGCTTATAGTAAATTAAGACTTAACCTTCCACAACCGTGGACATCCCAGTAATGGTACGTAGAACAGCTATACCAAGAAATAAAAAATGCTAAATACCGCCAATACAGAACACAAGTACAAAACCATAATACAATTTAATCACCAGTGCTCTTTTTTTTTTTTTTTTTTTTATTCTGGCACGGCAAAGTGACTCCACTGTACCTGATGGTAAGCACAGTGGAGTCCAGAAAAATAATACCAACCAGCGAGAAACGATGGTCACCCGCTGGTCGACACAATCATGCCGGCCCGCACAAATGCTTCTTCACGCTTCGCTTAAAGGATCCAGGATCATAGGAAGGAACAGGAAGGAACACGTGAGCGGGCAAACTATTCCACAGCTTGATGGTGCGGCAAAAGTAGGAGTTGGCGAACTTTTTAGTTCGAGCCGCGGATGTTGTGACCATAAAGCTGTGGCTTCGCATGCCCGCACGCGTGGTTCTGGTGTGGAACGGAGAGGATGGGACAAGGTTAAACAATTCTTCAGAGCACTCACCATGATACAGACGGTAGAACACGCTAAGTGCGGCAAGTCTTTATTTATTACGAGAGCAAATAAGCAGAACGTAATACTTTGTAATTAGTAATTAAAGTGCAGTTGCATGAACAGCTTTGTGAAACCGTCCGCAAACTTCCACGCGGCTCCTTAGTCCTCACATAGGGGATTAAAAGTATAATAAAATTAAATGAAATTAAATGCATTTGTTCGATGAATGCATTGTCGGCCCAAGTAACTATAATGAGAGATAAAAAGTGCGTCGCAGTTACCAGTAGCGCTGATACTTTCTTCCGCGTGGGCGGGAAAACTACGGGCCTATCAATTGTAACTAGAGACGGAAAAACACATTTTTCTCGGTACAAATCGTGACACTTTTACATTATAGAACTTGATTGTCCCTTTTAAAGCTCTGGGAAGTATTAAAATTTGATTGCACTATTCTTTTCAATTTTATATTTAACTGAAAGTGTTAAGCAGTTTTCTTAATTTGTTAAGCAGTCGCTGTACCAATTTTTTTTAAATTTTGATTAAGGCCTTTTTATTAAAGATTCTGAGGGAAATTTTTTTATAACAAGAGTTGGCCTGATCCATGTTAAAGTAAGCAAAGCCTCAGTTAAAGTTAGCCGAAAATAAATGAAAATATCTATCTTAAACTTAAAATCAAACTGCCTCGTGTACTCGTATCAGCAGAGTTTGAAAATTTGATCAAAAAACGACAATAGACTCGCCCTCTATTCTGGGGGACATACAAATTGGCGATACATGAATGAAAAATGCACCTCTAAAAACCCCCCTATATAAATACGTCGAAAATTAAAAAATAGGCGGAGTGTACTCCGAATGAATATTATTTCTGCAAAGAGACACCAGACTTCTGTTTAGTGTGCAAAAGGCTATATCGCATGCTGCTAAAATAATACACAGTAGTTGAGCCGATCCGTGCTGTGACAGGAATACAAACAGCCGTGTTGAACGTTAGAGCGTCATGTTTCTAAACTATCCCGCAGAGAGATTATTATTGGTTCTTTGTACAGCTATCCAATGTAAAATGCGGTCCCAATGAGATGATAGCATGAATAATTCCTTAAAATATAAGTTGATCAAAGCTTTCAACTTGTAGCAATGAAAGAAATATTCTTCTTCCTGTAAATATACAAACGAGCAAAGATTTTATTCCTGTTTAATGAATGCTCTTGTCGTAAAGGTGATACAATTTCAATATCCGCCAAGCCTTGCGTTATTGGTAGAAATCGGAAGTGATTAAAAATGTTTCATGCGTCAATGTAGTCTCATAGGAAACGTCGGAGACGCGCCATTTCAATGCGGTACTATTTATATAAAAATATATTTTATCAAAGTAATCTTAGTGTTCAATTTTTCACTTGTAACTGTGGTATAAAGGGTTTTCAGAATGAGTTACGACGAGCTTTTTCAGTTTAATAAACACTAAAAAATCCAATAAAGTAAGTGGTAAATAAAGTCACATTTATAGCTTTAAAGGATTATGTATGTGGGTCAATGGATATGGAATAAAATGTAAAAAGAGCTGCTCTGTGTGTAACAGAAAGAATTGGTTCAGGATGTAGTATAGTTTCTACGGTTTAAACAGCGTATGAAGGTGAGGTAATTGCTATTCTGCGATGGACGTACTCACCGCCATCACGTTTTCGTGATGAAGGCGCTGGATGCATCCTACAGAGCGCTTTGGAAGTTTTTAGGGGAGGCCTATGTTCAGCAGTCTTTCAGTTGATGATGATAATGAAGATGAATCACAATATATTATACAAACTTAAGCATCAGATTAGTCAATGCATCTGGAAGTAAGACATCATAAGAACATCGATCATTATTTAAAAAAAATATAAGAATTTGAACCTTGAATTTAAATTGAAGAAAGCAAATCTTTCACGAGAATATTGATTCGCCCAGGTGAGCATCTAACTAATTAATTACCGATCACCTAACTTTCTACGTATAAACTGCGCCAAAGACGCGCTGAAAGGACTTTAAAAGAAGACTTTTCTCCTATAACTTTGGAGCGCATCAGTTATTAACAGACGACCAAGTTCCGCAAGGAATTTTTGATAGTTCGTATATTCGTTTGATAGATAATGATAGTATTGGTGATATAAATCAGTTTAAAATAATATATTTGGAACATTAATATTTCAATGTCAATGATTACGTATGACGACTTATGAACATATGTAGGTAGATTTATTTTAACAAAATAAAAAATCGCATACAGCTACCAAACAAACAGATAGTATTGTATTCGTTTGCATGGCAATTTATGTCGACTTTACGTTTTAACTCGTTATGTTTAAGCAAAGTTTTAGCTTTAGTTTGAAATGTTTCAGAAAGTGAAACGTTTCGGAGTTGGTTGAGTAACAAAACGGTTTAGTGCTTTTCCCACATGCCTTTTTGTGTAATTTTACTCTTACAGTGTGTAGTCAGCATAAAAGATCTAAGCTAAAATTCTTTGTGTTCAGAAAGTTGAACTACTCTGTAATAAAAAAAATAGGTTTTGCTTTTTTGAACTGTGTGCAAATAGAAACTTCATTGGATTAATAAATGTTCGTCAAATATGAATGTATAAAATGTTTATGTGACCATAGCCACGCGCATTACTATATATCACTGACTAAAAACCAGTTATCCGTCGACGTTCAGTTTAATATATATTTTCGTTCAATTTTTCGACGACTTTGACTCAAAAGTCATCACTGTTCCTTAAATTTGCTCTAAACAAATGTTATTATATTGTGTAAACTGGACCCAAAGTATTTAGTCAGAATAAGATGTATTATATATTTTTTGATTGATATCCCTATTACGCGGATACAATACGGATATAAATCAATATATAAATAGTTTTGACAAGTTTTGATTTTTCCCTATTGTATCCGCGCTGATTATAATAATAAATTAAATATTATTTTGAAAAGTGGCTTAGGCAATAATGCATTTAGTAAATTTTTATCATCAGCCCGTACACTCACTGCTGGGCACGGTCCTTCTCTACAACTGAAAGGGTTTAGGCAATTTGTCCATCACGCTGGCCTAGTGCGGGCTGACGGACAACACACCTAAGAACTTTTTAGGTTATATTTAATTAGGTAAATATATCAGAATTACAAATTTATGTATTTATATTTAGCTATTTTTATATTATGTATGTCTATATTCGTCGTGAATCGAGAATCTCGACGGTCGCGGGTTCAAACCCCAGGCACACACCTCTGACTTTTCGAAGTTATGTGTGTATTCACAATGAATTATCACGTACTTTAACGGTGAAGGAAAACATCGTGATTAAACCTGCACACATCAAAGTTCTTAGAAATTTATTAGGTGTGTAGTCTGCCAACCCGCACTAGGCCAGCGTGGTGGACTAAGGCCTAAACCCTCTCAATGTTAGAGGAGGCCCGTGCCCAGCAGTGGGACGTATATGGGCTGATGATGATGATATTATTGAATCAATAGGTGTTTTACTGGTTGTCTAAATTTTTACTACATGCACTTTAGGCTAGGCTATTTCATTCAAAGCTTAGAGCCTGCAAATGCCATAACGTGGAAAAAATATGCAAACCTTTTTTGTGGGGTGGAGAAATAAGCACCAAGGAGTAAGTTAAAGTTAAATATGCGAAGGTAACATATGCCTAAACGTAAACGTAGTCTAGAAATTACTGACTTGATTTCGTGTGTACGAATATATATTTGAGTCACGATTTAGAATAATGCGGTTCAGAGGAAATATACCCAGGAACTCAGGACTGAGTACTGACCAACATATCGACACATAGTAGAGTAACATAAAGCACGTATTTTGTGCTCGCTTTTATTGGATTAATTTTTTTTATTTTATTATTGTTAAGAGCTATAAACTTTTTGATTGTAACAACCGCTGAATGAAGAGTACACTAAATATATAATTGTATGCTACAGTAGTTACATACGAAAATTCTAATATACAACGAAAGTGAACTCAAAATTCTCTACTTTCTACATACCTAGTAGAGTTTAACTTAAGTTTATCCAATAAAAAAAAAAATTAAATAAAATGCATCAAAAAAGCCAAAAATGAGTTAAATTTGCTTCCTAACAGCAATAATTATACAGCACAAAGAAATTAACAAAATCACGTTGTGACTTGTATTTTGTCCCTTTATAAACGCAGCAGATTTCAATATTCATGACTATGCATACCTACTATTGTAGTAGAACTAGTAAGTTGCGCACTTACGTCAAGGAGTTTTAACTATGTTCGGGGCACTCGCTTGGAAGGTGCGAGAAAATATTTTTGATTTAATCCACCGTATACAATGCAACTTAATTAAAACTCAGAGGTTGAACACAGCGTGATTGCCACTGATATTATGTTATCATGCATTTTTAATTTTTGTTTTGTCATTCAAGGAGATTCGTATATATTTTTTTAGCTTATATAACTTAAATGTAACAGTAACTACGAATACCAAGGTAGCAATGTGCAGGAGAGCTCGTAGAATGAGTGGATATTGTTTTGAAGAGACGATGTAACTAAGTAAAGTCCCATCTAGATCTCATTGCACAAAATCGCTTGTATAATTTATTTTCGACACAGCGCTCTACAGTGGCTACAGTTTACATCTCTTTGAAACGTGTGCTATTCTTTTCTTGCGTATCAGGAATCTCGGCGTAGCGCACACTCGTAGTAGACATCTCTACATTGCCTTTTATACGTAGTATGCCGCCTGAAGATTGCATTTGTGTACAACGCAGACGCTCCTGAGACGTTTCGGTCGCGTGTGAATTGATTTATTTGGTTAATCGTGTCAATAACGCGTTAATAGTGCTCGACAAAATGATGCTGGAATGTGAGTTATTGTAGAATCGTTACATTATTAATTATTTTATGTAGTTTTAGTGTAAATGTTATTTGCATAATATTTAAAAAAATGGATCACGTAAGTAAGTGAACTGATTTTGTGGCTGTATAATTTCGTAATTGCGTTCCCAATTATATTACAATTAAGATACACGTCTTTTAATTATAAAATTATTCGAATATTTTGATCTTCTCTATTCTAACAACATACATTGGGAGTATATTTTCAAAATCCGAGTACATAATAATTTGTGTTTAGTGTAGGATACCATAGTCTCTTATAAATCGACGAACTATTGCCGACCGTTTGACTGTTCACTGCATTCGGAAACTTATACATATGTATCTGGGACCTCTTTTTAAACTGTCGAACTCCTGTTGCCTTTCGATTTTGCAATGCGGGCCCCACATCTTTGGACCTTTGTTGAAAATTGCACAGGGGTTAGGCGAACACGGTTCTCAGACAGGCAGTTCAATTAAATAATCAGTTGATGACATGGCTGTTGCAGTGAAATTCAATCTCATTATACGGATTGCAACCGATCATAATATAATAATTCTGTGGTTTCACCTACCTATCATGCAAATTATATCCCTTTTTCATTGGGCTCAAAACTTAAATTCAGTGAGGAAAATAACGTAGCATTCAATGGTCGGTGGTTTCTTTTTTTTTTACCATTATAGTTCGTTATTCGACTGCGGAAAAGTTGAAATTTTACGGGCCACCTGGGCTTTTTATTGTTTACCTGATTCTAAATATGGCATCTGATTTTAAGTCATCTTAATAAAGTTTCGTGTAAAATTACCATAGGGCCTAATAGCCAAATCTATTCAGCTGTTTAGGCGTGAAAACATAAAAATGGGCATATTTACTTTCATATTTAGTTGAAGAAATAACATTTGTATTTAAATATTTAATATGTAATCTTAAGTTGCTCAGTGTAGCATCGAAAAAGATTTGCTTCTAATATATCTTATATGATAAATTTATATTAATCTGTATGTAATTTGTAATAGTCATATGCAATATGTATGTCTATACTCGTATAAAATATGTATCAATAGTTTCGGATGCAACCTCGTATTGGCACCTACATATTGTATTACGGTTCGCACCTACCAGTAAGTTACATTGAGAGAGAAGTTCTGAGAGCTTTCGCCCTAAGTTGTAATTCATGCGTGACGCAAAGAGTGTAGTGGTAGTTGGTTTATATACATCGGTGTGAAAGATCGGCGATATTGAAATATTGTTATCCTAGTCTATATGGCAGAGATGAAGTAGGTTAGTAGTTTTCTAATATTCCCTAACTTCTATAAATAATTTTCAGACGTGTTGGATTTCTAGCGCCAATTACCTTTTAGGCCAAGCGCCGGAGCAAAAAAAGTAGGTAAGTTAAGCATCGTTCGGGACCTGGTATTTTTTTTTTTTGGAATACGTTCAAGGGTGTCCCCTGAATGTAAATCTAAGTTGGCGTGGCGGGGGGGGGGGGGGGGGGGGGGGGAGTTTCACTTCAGCCGCCATCTTGGAAAACACGTTTTATCGAATATCTCGCGAACCGCGCATCGTACGACAAAAATTGTAGAAATCATTATTGTAGATAATAATATTTGCCATCTCTTTTATTTGAATTTTTTTTTGTATAACGCATAGGTTTTTAATTATCAAACTTTTTACAATATGGTTATTACTAAATGTTAAGTGCATGGTTAAAAAAAATTGTTCAAAATTAAAAATAATGGTAACTGAATTGTAGAGCATAAAATTACCTATAAATTTTATCAGAAACTTTTTCCCGTAGCATTTATAGTTTAGGAGCTATAACGCTGTAAATGAGATTATAATGCTGTATATTACATTATGCGCCTATAAGTTGCAGTATATATTTCGGGTCGTTCGGAATTTCCCCCTCTTAACATTCCAACAGTATTCAGGTATAAATCCTAACCATTTTTGTCCCCTCGTGACGCTAGGGTCGTTCCCTCGCCTGTATGTGTATTGAAATTTTCGTAGACGCGTCAGTTGTGTTTGGAGCGCTACAATTAAAAACAAAAAAAGTTTCAAATAAAAAAGATGGAAAATATTATTATCTACAATAATGATTTCTACAATTTTTGTCGTACGATGCGCGGTTCCCGAGATATTCGATAAAACGTGTTTTCCAAGATGGCGGCTGAAGTGAACCCCCCCCCCCCCCGCCGCGCCAACTTAGATTTACATTCAGGGGACACCCTTGAACATATTCCAAAAAAAAAATCCCGTACGTTGCAAAAAAAAAACCCCCGGTGCTTGGCCTATTTAGTAATCAGTAGTTGATTAAGTTCCGGTTCTTTCAAGACTATTATTTATTATATTTTTATGCAAAACTCGATGACCCACATGTTTTCCAAACAATTTTCCGTCGAAGCTGTTTCTCATTCAGTAATAACGTTTAGGTACTGAACTTAATAATGTTTCAGTACGAGGATGGTGCAGCTTTCAATTACGCTCAATTCATTTGCTTTTATAAACATTCTCATTCAGCCCGTTATCGGGGAGGTTTATAATTTCATAAAATATTGAGACAGATTTTTAAAGGAATATTAATTTAAAAAAATCTACTCTTATCATTAATTAAAAAACGACGAAATGGGTGGAGAAAATATTTTGGCAACGTATGCTGCCGAAGCTTTCTGTTGTTTTCAAAGGTGTCAACAATAAAATTTTGTTACGACTTCAAAGCATTTACTATTCGGTAAATTGATATAAATTTAGTTTAGTAACGGATTCCATTTGCGATGTACCGTAAGATATAGAGAACCCCGGTTCGTTTCCTAGGTTGACCAAAATTGTATTGGGTTTTTCCACTAGGTAATTTTCAGCATCACCGAATCTGGAAATACTATATTTAGAGCTTAAGGCCTTTGGGCTCTATGGAAGTACCGCCACTGAAATAAACTCCATCAGTTACTTATCTTACTACTAAACTATGATTAATTACTTATTTCTGCTAAATTTAAGCTTTGTAATAATATTTTAACAAAAAAGGGAAGTAAAAATGTTTAGATATAGAAGGATTTCGGCTATTTTTTAATGATAATCGTTCGCCCTGTTCTAGGCCGAACAACGATTGACGTGACCGTTTTTTCGATTTTGAGTACTCAACTCACTCTCAGGATATAACAGAACAAATCTTAATGTTAGACAATGTTAAATAATCATTATTTTTGTATGGAAATTTCCGACTTTTGAAGCAACAGCAATAAACTGTGACGGCGAAGTACCCCCCTTTGTATCATGTAATGTATCTAAGTGCGATGTGGCCAGAATTCGGTTTGGCATACGACATGCAGTTTATTTTCCGCAACTTGACATAATATGGATGAACAGATCATTTCATGCCAATAAAAAATAAATAATAAAAATTCAGGTTTTATTACATTTAGTTATAATTAAACGACTATTTTTAGTACTAAAATTTAACAACCGACCATCAAAATGTAGAGACGTTTTGACATATTTTACGCAATAAAAGGATATTATTCACAAGACATGTATATGACTCGATAACACTATTCAAGCACGAAATCATATTTTAGCATAACACAACTATCTGCAATTTTTAAGATTGCATTATTTCTTGCTTTTGTGTCGCGACGTAGTTGTTTTTACATTATCTTGCTAATGTATCCAGACCGAATGGTTTTTTGATAATTTATATGAATAATTTCATAGCAAAATTATTAGATGTGTTTTACTATTATACATCAATTATTATGAATAGTCTTTGTTCATATCATTGTTATATTTTGCTCTTTGAGTTAACAATATACATATATAGGTACCTATATATACGTTATTTGTACCTTAATAAAATTTCAGTGCGTTGTAAAACCTGCGATTATGACCCGAGCAAGTTTGTTGCATCCCGACAAACCTGAATCTCTTGAAACTCCACCCTAACCACCAGGTGCGGTCACTTTGCCATCCCATAAAAACATAAAACAACTTTATGTTGGTTCAGCAAAGATATTAAATTACGATTTAGGGTACGTGTAGGGTCCTCCATAATATATAGAGCAGCTATGGACTACGGCCTCGCCATTCGACGTTGTCATGTCTTTCTCAATTGTATAGATATTCACACTAAGTTTGAAACGCAAAAGTATTTTGAAAATTTGTTTAGTGGTTTAGTCGTGAACGCGTAACAAGCAAACAAACTTACATTCGCAGTTATAGTATGAGTAAGTCAATTACACGAAAGATTAAGCTAGAACGGTTGTGATGCGCCCGTGGACACAGTTCATTTAAGATAACAAGCTGTATGTAACATTATTCTCTACATATAGAACCGTGTCTTTTATAATGGATCTCATATATTTATTTTCTAATGTTTTTCATGTTCAAATCGGAAAATCAAGTTGCGGCGAATCATATTTCCTAGAAAGGATAGTCTCTACTTCGAGCCTAAATTATAATCCGTGATGATTGCATTTGCTGTCTTCTCGACAAAATGTCAAGTATCATGCAAATCTTGTTAACTGTAGTACCTTGATAGAAATGCTATTAATAAAATCATATGCCACTGTAAAACACTGCATAGGTTGTGCAGTGTCAGATTGCTTCTTTCTGCCAGCGAATCCCATAAAATATGTCACGGCGAATGCTTTGAAGAGTTGATTCCTTTTATCCCACACACGCCAATTTATACAAGTAACTGGTAAAAATCTACTACTACGGTACTGGCAATGTTACTTCACAGCTTCGTGGTCAATACAACCTCAGCTCCAGCCACAAAGTCCGCCAATTCTTATGTATGGTTACCTTGCCGTATTACTATGGAATAGTATGTCAGGACACGTGATTCTTCCTATTATTCTGGTCCTCTAAAGCCCATGTGATATATTAGCCGACCAGCATGCGTGTGACGAGTTACGGGAGTTGGGTGTACGTCGCGACCTGATTCATAGCTTGGATAGCACCGGCGCGGCGCGGTGATTAAAACCAGTTGCGATTAAGTTGTTTTTTTTTTAATAGTTCTACTCCTTCAGTCTTTCTCAAATAAAATTACGAAATTTTTTTGGTTATCGTTTTTTGTATATATTTTTTTACAACAATAAAACATTTCGTGAGTATATGTGTTGAATTACGTTGTAGATTTTTTCTTTCGCCATGCATTTATTCCTAAGTTGAAATGTAATATGTTTTGTGTTCAAATAAATAAATAAGAGAAGCTTCAACATTAGTTGAGTTAGAACCCCCAAGAGATAAGTATAATATTCTGCCATGAATTTCTCATGAACACGGACAAGATACTTTTTTTGGATTGCATCAGAACTTACTCATATACATATAATAACACACAATCTTCTCTGTATATCCGCTTAGCATCAGGCCGGCGTAATTATGTCGACTGGTAAGAAATGATTGGCTATAATCATCACTTTATTCAGACGACATTGTATTTAAAATCATGTGCCATTGTGATGACTTTGTTGTGTAAATGCTATTATTATAATCATGATCATCATCATCAGCCCAGATACGTCCTACTGTTGGGATATACTCGACCGCCTAAACCTCGAGGCCGTTACGACTTCATAGTTATTTCTTATTATTTTACGCGTTTATCTATCTGAAAAACGCTTCCATAAGGACAATTCATGATAAAGTATCATATGGTTTATTTATTAACACTGTGACATCCAACCGATCGAGAGACGCCTTCACTACGAATAATGTTTGTCTTAACGTCGAATGCGTGGATTAACCTGAGTGCTATTTGCGGCACATGTGCAAAACATGTATGTTTTCTTGCGTGGGTGATTTTAGATGACTAATTATTGTTTTTGTAACCTAGTTAGGCTATATAGGCTGTTTGTTAATCCTAAGACAGTATATTTTAAGATAGGTATACATATATTGTTGGTTCATGTTACAGAAATTGTTGTTTTCGTGAATTAACTGTTTACTGTTCAATTTTATTAAAATATAAACGTCTATGTAAAACAATGATTTTAGCAAATTACTGTACTTCGATGTCCATACCCGACTTCGAATACTTTGGATTCTGAAATTTTCTTTTGTTTTCCCATGTGATTTAAATTTCTTGAAGCTTCTTCAAAAAAACCTAACCCAAAATCAAATTCAACATTCATTATTGAATTAATTAAATAACTTTATTAATTGCAAAATTCAATTGCTTGTAATGAGTTCAATTGAAAAGTAACGTTAATTACCTAATAATAGAAAATGGGTTTTTCATTAAGTTTCTGATGAACATAATTTACATGTTTTATTTAATTGTATGTGTTCGTATTATTCGTAATTTGACGTTAATCATGATTTCATAAAAAAAAATACCGACGGCCATATTAGTGAAGTGTTGCTGACCCACACCATTCCATTTAAAGTCCATTTGTTTTAAATGCTAAGTTCTGCAACTTTTTTCAATGTTGACATAACTCTACTGAAACATAAAATGACGACATAGCATTCTATTAATTCGTCGTTGCGGTTGTATGTAGTTTCTTTATATACTGATATAAAAAATGCAATAAATCAGGTCGCCATGTTGGGATCTATTTGTCACTCAACTTGTTGATCAAGTAATAATTGTTAGTACTGAATAACTAAGCTATGGAGACAATGCAATGACAATTCTACTACAAACTCTGCTTAGTTTACGACTAGTTCAAAGTAGACAAAGCTTACTGTCCTGTTCTAAGTAATGAAGGTTACTAACTGGAAATATCCTGTGTGTAACTCGGTTTCCTAATGAAAGTTTATAGCGCAAATGTATGTATGTCGCAATGTTTAATAGATTACAACTAAATAATAGCCGTACGTAACAGCTGTATGATTACGTATAATATTCTCTCTTTATCTCGGACGCTGAGTCCATAATATAATTAAGCCACAGAGAATGCATTGCATTGCACGTACGCATTTTAAATATGTGTTAAATATGTCACACTGAACATTTGTGTGGGATACAACCAGTCGTAGTTGCCACGTTTTATGGCTAAGTATAGATAGAAAAATGCCTTTAGCATTATAGTAATGTGGACGAAGTGTTGACAAATTCGCTTATACGCTTACGGCACAAAACATCACTATAAACAGAATGTGCCAGAAGTTTAAAGAGGAAATCTACATGCCCAAAACTTCTTGATGAATAACTTCCGCTCCAAGATTAATCATTATCCCCCATTTCGTATAAATTATGCATCCGTCTGGGTTTTAATTTCTCCGTTTACTTAATTTTATGTTTAAAGCGTCCATTTTTATGAAGTACTAATACTTTGAAGACCAATGTGTGTGGACAGTTACTGTAGAATCAGATTATGCTAGAGCACGCGTACACTAAATGTTATTTTTGCTTGACGAACTGCGACTTTTTTTATACGCCCATCGTAGGAATATTTTAATGAACTAGTATTAAAATGGGAAATGGTTTTAACAGTGACTTTTTTCAATAAAGCGCTGAAGTTCTTACGGACTTAGATAAAAGTTAGGACATTTTTAGGATTGCCTAATCAATTATAATCAATATTATAACATATGATGTTCTTTTACCCAAACAAATATGTTCTTACAATTTATTCTTTTGAAAACTATTACGAGAAGCAGAAGGTAGTTGTATAGAACAAGAAATAGAACACTATACTTCTTCGTGCGTATTTCTGGTTGGAAGACCCAGGTACCATTGGAAGGATGAGGTCGAAAAGGACTGCGGTTTCTCGGTCGGAAGGACTCGGAAGGATCTCCAGGTCGAGGTTTGGCGGGAGATGGCGCAGAACAGATCAAAGTGGAGAGTCTTATTGTCGGAGACCAAGCCTCACTTTGGGTTGTTGCGCCATTTCAGTGAGTGAGTGTGTGTGTGTGTGTTTTTCTGAGAACAAAACCCATAAAAATATCTGTACGACCCAATTATGAATGAACCAATATAAAATGAACCAATGACACCGATAATGATGATTGATAATAATGAGAAAAATTGGATTTAAATACTATTTTGTTTATAGATTTTCAAAATTTTGGGCTTATTAGCTTAGAATTCGTTAAAACAGAGTGTTGAGCGGCATAAAAGCCAAAAGTTAAAGTTGTTCCAAGTCCGTAAGGGACGAAGAAGTAAATAAGGTCTGCAGAAATCCTCACCGGTATACTTTTACGATAAATCACAAAACAAAAAAATAAGTCAGCTTACTGATGTTACGTTACTGATAACGTTAATGATGATTTAAAATTATTTTATTTTTGTTAGAATTCCTATATTGCTGGTATAAAGTAAGCCAAAAATGCGTTCAAACGCTCTTTTACTAGATCTCACACTTTGATACAGTAAATTAATATGTAATTTAATCACATGATGGCCTGAAGGTTTGAGTAATCGGTCGAGAATCTCGACGGTATTTGTGTGTCTGTGACTTTTCGAAATTATGTGTGTATTCACAATGAATTATCACGTACTTTAACGGTGAAGGAAAAAATCGTGATGAAACCTACACACCTAAAAATTCTTAGGAATTTCTTAGGTGTGTAGTCCGCCAACCCGCCCATGCTGATGTAGATTTTTTGTTTCTGATCACATTAGAGTATTATGTATTATAGTTGGTTTATGTTTCTTTGATATTTCATTGGCAGTTGTGTCTATCTTAAAGTACTTTATTGCAATTGTGAAGTAGAGATTTTACTAGTAAGTACTTTCCATCAGTCACTAGATAACATACACTTAATTTGGTTAAGCTTCAATATTGAAATTGTTGATAGGCATGTTATGTGATGTGAAATAAAATAAATTCTACTTAAAAATTGTATGTTCAGGGTACCTACTACGGATAACATTCTATACAATTTTCTTCGAATGATAAGAATTTTAAATCTCTACGTGGAAAAGTGTACACAAAAGAAAGCTCAGTCCGATACAATGGGACTTAAACCAAAACAGCATCATGTTTAGAAAGAAGAATAACATAAATAAAGCTGGAACCGCAATACTGTTGTGAACAGAATATAATCCTTTGTCGTTCTTGATCTTCGTGTTATATGAATTTATTCTTTTAAAATATTTTATTTCGTTATATGTGTTAACTTTGGAATAGAAGAAACTGAAAGTTCATATCTAAATCTGGAGAGTAACTTGATTAACTTTATTGGAAAGTACTTTTCTATAGAATTGGACAATAGAGATATTCAAGAGGCTAGAAGAATTGGAAAAAAAGGAGATAAAGCTAGACCAATAACCGTCACCTTTTGTAGGCTTAACGTGAAAGTGTGTATCCTTAAACACAAAAAAGCATTGAAAGACTCCGGCTACTATATTCAAGAAGACTACCCGATAAACATTTTAGAAAAAAGGAAAGTACTACAAGAACAGGTTCGGATCGAAAAAGAAAAGGGAAACCTAGCAATTATTAAATATGACAAACTAGTTATACTGGAAAAGAAGAATGAGTCAATGAATAACAATAAAAGAATGCTTTCAACATCTCCAGAAAACGATCATACTAACAACAATGAAAAGAAATCACAAACCAGTAAGAAGAACAAAACTCAGACATCATTAAGAAGAACTTCTAGCTTTTCAAACGGAGTCTTAAAACCCGGAATTTTGAACTTCTTGACCACGAAAGACAATAAGAACAAAAATATATAGCAACGAGCGTCCCCCTCTGTCACAAATAATACAAAAAAATTAGAAAAACAAGACAAAAAATATCTTCCAAGCCGGCTGGTCACCGTGGAAGTTCATGACCAAAACCCTCCAAAGGAATCAAAAGAACCAACAAAAGTTATAGAACCAAAACTTAAACCAAAAAACAAATTTTATGTCATGACATATAATGTCAAAACTCTATCTTCTCACGAACGTCTAATTGAACTACACGAAGCTCTGAAAAATATAAAATATGACATAATAGGACTATCTGAAACGAGACGAATGGGTAACAAAATAGAAGAACACGAAGACTTTGTTCTGTGTCATACAGGTGTCACACCTGGCTTACACGGGGTAGGTTTTATGATAAATACACGTCATAAAAATAACATTGAGAGCTACACAGGCCTTACTGAGAGAGTAGCTTTATTAAATATGTTAATAGAAGACACCCACTTATCGTTTATACAAGTCTATGCGCCAACAGAAAATGCAAATGAAGAGGTTATTAACAAATTTTACGAAACTGTAGAGAAAGCATTAGAGTTGGCTCATAAAGACTTTATACTAATGGGCGACTTAAACGCGAAAATAGGAACACCTAAAAAAGAAGAATATTTAATAATGAAACAAAATGGATACGGTGTAAGGAACGAAAGAGGACAAAAATTGGTAAACTTCGCTATACAAAACAAACTATCGATTTTAAATACATTCTTCAAGAAAAAACCTAGAAATAAATGGACCTGGAGAACACCAGATGGAAAACATAAAAACGAAATTGACTTTATATTATCTAACCGGGCAAAGATGTTCGAAAATGTTGAAGTAATGAATATAAACTACCCGTCTGACCACAGGGCAGTTAGAGCAACAATCACACTGGCAGTGACTACAAAGACCAGAAGGAAATACAACACTTATCAATTCAAAAACCTAAACTGTGAAGAAGAAATTACAAAATTTCAAGACGCCATGAACAAAAATATAACCGAAGGTTTACCAGAAATAGACGAGAATACGTCGGTTCAATACTACTACGACAACATAATAAACTCAATAACACAAAGTCTAAAATATGCACGAGTCGCTAACAAAGAAACAAATAAAATCTTATCAGAACGCACCTTGAAACTTATAAGGAGGAAACAAGAAATACAAAGAATCAAACATAAAAGTCGAGCGACAAAAAACGAGCTTCGTGCTCTTTATAAACTTACAAGCAAATATATAAAGTTAGACTACGCTAAACACAGACAAAGTATCATAGAAAAACACATAAACACAACAGGAAGCACAAGGAAAGCATATAAAGAACTGCGAACGCACAAAACATGGATAGACGGATTAAAACGAAATGAAACAGTACTAAACAACCGAAGTGAAATCATTACAGTAGCAACAGATTTTTATAAAAATCTATACAGCGTTCAACACCCACAAGATATAAACAACGCAATAGTCTTCCATACTGGCAAGGAAAATGAATGCACAATGGTTCCCAGAATCGAAATAAATGAAGTCATAATGGCACTTAAAAACCTAAAAACGGAAAAAAGTCCTGGGCCAGACAAAATCACCAATGACACCTTAAGAATTGCATCAGAAGAGCTCGCGAAACCATTGACAAACCTGTTTAATCTCGTTTTGAAAACAGGAGAGACACCTACCCAGTGGTCTGAGTCTAATATAATCCTAATCTACAAAAAAGGTGACTCCAAAGATATCGCGAACTACAGGCCGATAAGTCTTCTTCCATGCGTCTACAAATTATTCTCTTCTATAATAAATCACAGAATAAGTACCACACTTGATGCGAGACAACCGGTAGAACAAGCCGGCTTTAGAAAGGGATTCTCGACTGTAGACCACATACACACACTGGAACTTCTCATTGAAAAATTTCAAGAAATGAGAAGTCCACTCTACTTGGCATTCATAGATTATCAAAAAGCATTTGATACCTTGTTACATGATAGTATATGGGAAACATTAAGAATACAGAACGTAGAAAAAGAATATATACAAGTACTCAAGAATATCTACAGAAATAGCAGAAGTAGAGTGAAACTAGATAAAATCGGGCCGTGGTTCTCTGTGAAAAGAGGTGTGAGACAAGGAGATCCGATATCCCCAAAGCTATTTATAGCTACACTAGAGTCCGTAATAGGTCAATTAGACTGGAGTATATACGGCATAAAGATTGGAACGAAGTGCCTAAACCACCTACGATTTGCGGATGATCTAGTCCTTATATCACAATCTGGGAAAGATCTCCAATCCATGATAGATTCCTTAAACATAAGTAGTAATAAAGTAGGCTTAGAAATGAATCTATGCAAAACCATGCTGATGACAAATAGCGTTAAGAGAACAATATCAGTCGGCAGCGTACCTCTGACATATACAGACCAATACTTGTACCTAGGTAAGCAAATCAGCTTCACTCGCGAAAATAACGAACGAGAAGTCGGACGAAGGTCACAATTAACTTGGAATAGGTACTGGAGCTTAAGAGATATATTCAAAGGCAACTTACCAATATACATAAAATCAAAGGTTATGAACTCTTGCCTCTTGCCCTGCTTAACTTATGCCTGCCAAACGTGGAAATTCAGCAATAACGTTAGAAACATAATAGTAACATGTCAACGCGGAATGGAGCGTAGCATGCTGAACATCAAAAAAATCCAAAAAATACGTCACACACAAATCAGAGAAACAACTAAGGCCAAAGATGGACTGGTACAAGCGCTGACTCTAAAGTGGAAATGGGCTGGACATGTAGCACGCTTGCAAGACCAGAGATGGACCAAAAGAGTTACAACATGGAAAGGTCCACTCGGTAAGAGGAGAAGAGGAAGACCCTGCGCACGATGGGAAGATGACGTAGTTAAAGTCGCCGGTGTGGATTGGTTTGAACTAGCCAAATCTAGAGAAGACTGGACAGCCTTGGAGGAGGCCTTCACCTGCAGAGGGGTTCTAGCAGAAGAATAAACACAGATAATTGTAGTTACTTTCCATATCCATATTCTGTTTTGAAGTTACTTTTTATTTTTTATTTTTAAGTTACTTTTTTATTTTACTTTTTATTTTTAAGTTACTTCTAGTTTTAAATCACTTTTTATATTTAATTTTTATTTTTTAAGATATTTTTATGTTACTTTTAATTTTTATTTACTGTTTATTACCTTCTAGCTAGAAATAAAAGGCTTTTTATTTTATTTATTATTATATGTGTTAAATCTTATCTCCAGTACCAAAAGCTTTGTGGAATTTAATTTAATTGTTTGTAGCACAGGAGCATCACTTAATGTTTTCATGTTTCACTTCGTTTTTTTATCGCTCACTATGGAGGTTTTCCTACATATGTAACTTCGAGGGTGAATGATGTCTGGTGGCTTGTTACACCAGCATGGTGGGATTTAATTCAAAACATGTCGTTATAAATGAAATAATAGTCTATGCAATTTTCTTATTAATAGTTATTTTTTTAAGAAATTAGGGTTTATGATAAGTGCTCAAATTGAAATCTTTCTTTGAATTAGGAAGTAGTAGAAGGATCAAAAGGAGTTTTGTACAAAAGTGATAAATTATGACTATTTCAGCGAGGGCGGATAAACTACTTAAGCTTTCTATGCATTTTTAATCATTGCGTGTGCTTCTGAAGTATAAATAGCTAGATTATGCATACATAGGGTAATGAAAATAAGTTATAGTGAATACATGATTCTTTATAAATTATGTAATATTTTGGTGTGTTAGCAGAAATATTTTTCTAAATATACATACATACATATGTGAGATGCCACTTGGCTTTTTGCAAAGCATGAAAATATAGGCACAGTTGACGACGGGTAAAGATTGGTGCCTATTGATAAAGTTATTGGCAACGCTGAATTTTTAGAGTTTATTACCATTAATCAAATTTGAAATATAGTTTTGTAATAAAAATATATCACTATTGTATTAAAAAAGTCTTTATCCAGCAAAAAATTATAAATTTGGAAATCGTAATGATCATGTAGGTACTGCAGCCGTTGCAATTTTTAAAATTTTCGTTATATCAGTTTCTGAAACAACATCTCTTATTTGTATGACATTAAATTTGCGTGTGTCCTGCATTATCGTTATATTTTGTTGTCATAATTAATGGTTTGTCTATTTTTTACATTAACATAATAAAATATATTGATGCTTGTAACAACTCTACTGAACGAAAAGCGAGCTAAAATCAAATGGAACTGCAATATTTAACTTACACATTCACTCCGTATCTATCCAAATACGATTCGTTGGTTCCATTGCAATCTACTGTTCATATTGTGTATCCACGCATTCTGTAAACCAAACAGCTTTGTTGTTGTTTATTCTGTAGGAATGATATTACGATGGTATAAACGCTTCGGTATCGGTATATAAAATGCACTCTGCATGTCCAATCTAGACCGAATCAAAAATAATCTGCACAAGAACGAACGCTACCACCCATCTTTTGATAAGGTACCTTTGATAAATAACGTCAATCATCAATAAATATAAATCGGTAACACAGAAGCGATAGTCATTGAGAAACTTTTTTCGTTATTTTAAAAAGTGCATAGTTGGATTCCTAATAGATACAGGCACACATGAATTCTTAGGGCTTCTTTGAAGGAAGGTTCCGTCCAAGAGATTTACCTAAAAGGAGTGTTTAGCTTCTTTAATGTCCTGTTAGGCATTTAAAGACGTAGAAAACCCCAAATCTAATTACATAAAACCATTTTGACAGAACTGAAATATAATTATTTGAATTAAATTCGGATAACGTATGTGAAGTAGTAAAATATACTGCTATGTGTCTTAAATACTCGTTGATTAAGTGATAATACTATATTTTCAGTTAAAAGTCTAATGTAAGAACTCTACTGAATAACGATAGTATGTGAATTCGTTCCCAGCGCCATATGATTAAAAAAAAATCATTTGTTTTTTACAAATGGACCAGAAAGAATAACTAAAACATACGACGATTTTACAAAAATTAAGTCATCAATTTAATAAAATTCAATTTAAGTAAAAAAAATAATAAAACAGCCTACTCTAGGCTATTTTCGAAGAAAATTTTCGTTAAATCTATAACCCGACAAATCAATCAAGCTAAGCTTTGGCTGCAATCTACGTCGATAAACGACAAAAGCTCAACAAAAAAAAACATTTATTTTTTTCTTAAACAAGACTGTTTAAAAGACATAGGTATTGTACAATAATTGGTAATGATGATTTTTTCTACAAACTAATAATGAACAGAGTGAAGATTAATAATTATAATTTAATAGATATCATAAATAAGTTAATAGATATCATTACCTTCCATATCGGCGGTTTTTTTTTCGGTTTTTGCGAATGTATATGACTGCAAGTGTGATGGTACGGGTGAATAGACATTTAAAAAAATTAACGTCGCATAAGCTTGTAAGGTGCGCTTTTTGTACTTGCATTACTTACTAGCTTTACACTACAACTCACCCAGAACATTTAAACCTAATTCATTTAACTTCATTGGTTGAAGTAAAATCTACTGTTAACCAGTTTTTCATGGCTGTGGTGACTTTTCAACCTCTTCCCAACCCTCCTCTCAGCCCCAACACCACGCCCCTCCCTCCTTCATCGAGTGCTCCTTTCCACTGCTTGACCTCACAAAACGTAACATTCCACTTCACACAGAATTTCTCTTAAGCTTGTCGTGTTAATTTATTTTGCGACTTGGTTCAAAAATATTTACAGCAACGGCAACTAGAAGCAGGTTCTACCAAATTGTTAATTTTACTGCTTTTGTCAAATTTACCACTTTCCCTTAAAAATGATTGGGTTGAATTGTTTTTGTTTCACTGCTGGACGTAGGCTTCCACCAAAGACAGACAAGAAATTGTTCTGTCGGAAGCGGCCGGCATCCAGCGGCCTCCCGCGGTTTCCACTAATTCGTCATTTTTACGTACGTATTTTTATGTACTTGACGCTATCGCCTTTAGATATACGAAATAAGCGACCTTGGGCCCACAAATGTGCGCTCTCTTTACCTTCCTGCGACGACAGGAACACCTAAGTGTTTGTTTTGAAATGTTATAAAATATGCAAAATTTCGTGAGTGTATGATGGTGGTTATACAGCGAGTAAGCGCCGTAGATAATATTTCTCAGTCTTTATAAATCACTGTATATCAGTTCACGTTTATCTTTTTTAATTACATTGAAATGTTTCATTAACCGCGTTAATGGAATTTATTTAAAAAGACTATTTTCGCAACATCTGAAGTGATACTTGTAGGGAACGTTCTCATTAGTTTGACGCGTATTTTGAGCGCCATTGTTAATTTTCCGTTGCATTGTGGAAAGATTTGTAGAATGCTCTCGTTTATTTTCATAATTGGGTAACCGAGAAGACTTGTTGACATCCCATTAACTCACAAATGTTCGTTTGTAGTGGTTGGGTTAAATTAGCATTTCGAAATGTGCCGCAATTAGTGCACTTGACTCCATTTAACTACTCATAGCTAGTCTTTTAAAATTGGTTACAACATCGATGTTCGGAGCTTCTTTCGCTATATATCCTAAGCGTGATAACTTCTATCATCAAGTGGATCGCTTTGTAT
The DNA here is from genome assembly GCA_907164795.1 of Hemaris fuciformis. Taxonomy (NCBI): domain Eukaryota; kingdom Metazoa; phylum Arthropoda; class Insecta; order Lepidoptera; family Sphingidae; genus Hemaris; species Hemaris fuciformis. Next base: position 16,571,279 of record OU015431.1, on the reverse strand, counting down.
AAGCCGCTTATAGACGTAGGGGGCGCTCTGGTCGCGGGTTCGAACCCCAGGCACACACCTCTGATTTTTCGAAGTTATGTGTGTGTATTCACAATGATTATCAGGTACTTTATCGGTAATGGAAAACATCGTGAGAAAACCTGCACACATCAAAATTCTTAGGAATTTCTTAGTTGTGTAGTCCGCCAACCCGCACTAGGTCAGCGTGGTGGACTAAACCCTCTCAGTTGTAGAGGAGGCCCCTTGCTCAGCAGCAGGATGTATATGGGCTGATGATTATGATGATGATGATGATGGCAATGTAACTGTCATGGTGTATACATATGTATTGAATATATACACCATGTATTAATACCATTTGATTAGCACAAGTGAGCGTTAATATATTTTCGATGATAGGTATACAAATGCATTGTGTTGGTAAGATATATCCATCAGCGTATAAGCGAACATTAAAAAAATCGTAAAATTCCATAAAGGAATTATTTTATCATTTTAGAAACTGAGCCACTTTTGTATAACCGAAAATATTTTGTAAATTGTATCCATTTTTCATTCGCTATCCATATGACCACATCTCTAAACATCATTACGTAATAAAATAATTCTATTACCACTCAGTTCCACGTAAAATACTCAAAATATCTTTCCAAAACAGTCCTTTAAATATATTATACATACATACATAACCTCACGCCTATATATATATATATATATTCCCCGAAGGGGTAGGCAGAGATGCATTTCTGCACCCACATTTCGCCAAGTATGTATCAGTCCCACGTAATAGGGGGCGAGCCTATTGCTATTTTTCGGGCACAATTCCTGACTCCGTGCTGCTACTGAGAATTTCCTAATGGAAAAACCCAATAACACTTTGCCCGACCCGGGAATCGAACCCAGGACCTCTAGATCGCACAGCACATACCTGTGCCGCGAGACTGGTTATACTAGGCCTAATTCTCTGCTGTTATAATTTTTGGAATCGTATTTAAATAAATAGTCTTAACATTTCATATTTTGGCTATAAGAAAAATAATGCTTCCTATTCTACGTCCTATAATTTCATCAAAAAGGAGTATAACACGTGAAAAATGATATTTGAGTTTATGTATGTATTTTTTAACAGAAAAAAATAAAGTATAACTCTCATGTTTACAAAATTATGTTCTAAGTTTTTTTTTTAAGAAATAAAGAGTATGAAGTTGACAGGAATTAATGTTAATAATACTATATAACAGCCCCGTGGCACAGTTGACTAGACCTCAGCTTGCAAAACGAGAGGCAAGGGGTTTGATTCCCGCACCGGGACAAATGTTTGTGTGAGCTACAAATATTTTTTTCGGGTCTTGGTGTTTATGAGACCGAAAAGTCTCTCGTAGTTTCAAATACCCACGACACAAGACTGGTATCTTAGTGGGGTCGGAACTATATGTGTGAGACTGTTGGTTGTATTTATTTCTTATTATTTTATTTAATATAATTCTACCGCACAACTGATTTCGCGTTTCAATTAAATATTTTTAATGTTTTATTGATTTTCATATTCTATCAACATCTTTTATCAAATATTGCAAGCTTTAATTGTGAATGTGTGGGTTGTGTAAAATAACCCGTAACAAGACTTTTATAAATGTGTCACAACCAATAGTACCCCTTCATTTTTGTTTGATTTTTTTATCATTGTTCGTGTGTTTGTAGTAGAATGTATAGGTGACAGACAAGTGGCGACACTCGTCCCGATACAAAATACTGACTAGTACCGTTTCAATCTTATTCAGTTGTTATGAGCCTACATCAGACTACAATTCACGTAAGCAGAAGTATTAGAATCTCTGTAAAAATTCCCCAGGCTAAACAGAGCCTGTAGCCTCTCTTTTTAGAGATTGCTATTATCCAATTGAGATATTTATGTAGTTATTCACCATGGCATTAAGTTAGCTTTAGTTGCAGCAATGTAACATACCGAATGACCACTTTAGCTCATTGTTTTAAAGCCAATGTAGTAGATTTAAGCAAGACTAAGAAATTGCTTAACTTATCCGAAAACAATCCTACTTTTTTCCCTTTAGACATGTTAAGAGCAATACAAAATATAAAAATACTGCACAACTGTCGAATGTGAAATAACTTTACTATCCGTAATTTTTAAAAGCGATTAGTAAACTTTCACGATTCCTTTAAATGTATGTATTAATAAAACATTTAAAGCATTCATTTATTTTTAAATAAGTTATAGAAAGTTAACTATCAGTTTTATGTTAATTCTGAAAAGTCATCATTTTGAATATCAATACTATTGTTTTTTTAGTGCGATGCGATTATGCGTGCAAATTATAAAAGCACATTCACATAAAGGAAATGAGGGAGGCTATCACAAAATTCGTGATCCGTAATTATGTCACAAATCTGTTCCTTATCTATAACGTTTGGTACCCAAAGCGGCTGAACGGATCCTAATGAAACATGGCAAGGAGGTAAATTGTGTTCGGAGAAACGAAACAGAGGACTTTTCCAAATTATCTTTCAACAAAGAACACACACACTTGAAAATTGACATTAGAGGTTTTTGATACAATAAGCAATTCGCTTAAATGTTAATTTATTTATATGGAATATTATTGAATACTTAATATTTTAAGTCTGTAAATAAACAGCCCTATCGGCATATTTAATCGGAGGACTGTAAATAACTTTGATTGATGATTAATTAAGATTTTAATTAATAAATACAGTTTCAATTATCTTTAAATATTTTTAGAGTGTGCATTATCTTAAAAAGTAACATAAAATCATAATGTTTATTATGAACGTTGATTCCTAGGAAATATTTTCGATTTGACAAATACATTTTTTATTACTCATGCGGGGAAAGTAGTATCTTTGCGCACGCTTTTGGGGGCGAAAAGACGCTAATTCCCCACTTCACAATTACAGTGCGACAAGTAAACTTCTTGCACCCAAATTTTTATTGGCACACGCAAAATCAGTGACAGTGACAGTATCAATATCAAAGAAGTGAGGTAGGTAATTAAATAAAAATAATTAATACTGTAAAGAAGTATATTTAAGTAGTAACTTTCCCCGCATATATACGTAATAAAAAATAGTATGTGCAACTCGTGCCAAATTGTCGATTGGCCGCTCGAGCGAATGATCGCACTCGCTTCGCTCGTGCGCTCAACTTCGCCCTCGTGGGCAATCGACAATTTTTCGCACTAGTTGCACAATATACTATTAAATTATTACTTTGTATAAGATTTAAATATCATTTTGTTTTGATATTTTTTTATGTTACGGCAACTTTCGGATGCATCATAAGTATAGGAATACTAGCCGCTGCCCGCAACTCCGTATGCGAAACTTTAGACTTCATGATGAATATTTTTTCAACATTTTTCATTGATGATTCGCTCGTTTTGATCGTAACGTGATGTTATATATGATAACTTATAGCCTTCCTCGATCAATGGACATACACAAATTATATTAGCGCGGTTTTCAACGAAACGAAGAAACAAGCTCTTTAATCGCTCTTTATATATAATGGTAATGCACAAATATATTTTGAAGGTCGTTGGTAATCGCAAATCTACGCTAGTTCATAAAAAATCTTTGGTTTCATAGAATATACCTTTGTATTGTTTTTAATATAGTACCTACTACGTTGTGCGTTGCTGACTTTCATTGTTGCGGATAAATATGCACGCTTATATAAATTGAATAATCGTCCTACTGTCCAGTTATTGGCATTGGCTAAAAATTGAGTTAAAAGAATGCTTAAACGTTATCCATAAAAAATAAAGGTGAGTTGCTGCACCTACGTTTCGTCGGCTGTATTTTAAGCCCCACGTTCAAGAAGTGAGCGTATCGCCACTTTACGTAAACAAAATTGGAATCCCCATAATATATTTGATTCATATATATTTAACCTTAAATATTATTTCAGAAAATTATTTTACACATTATCTTTCTTTAAATAAATTTAGTAATGTTAATATTTCTTTCTTTCTTTCTTTAAATATAACACTAGTTTAAAAAAAATATTGTTCATGAAATGAAACATACCTATATTTTATTTGTGTTGGCTATGGACGGAAGTTAAAAAAATATTTTTTTTATTTTTCCTAGCACGTCACAATTCTGAGATATAGAGGTCATTATTTTACATCTACCTAGTTACAGGTTCTGTCCTGGTTAAATACGTTTATCGTTCTATTTTGTAAAAAACTGTGTGATTCAAAAGTCTTATTTTTATATAAAAATGTCATCTAGAGTGTGTTAACTACATCCAAATCGATTTTGTTATGTTTGTGGGAAAGTTGTTCATTCAAATCGTGGTTTCCCTATAACAAAGCCATTGCAAGAAGCCTATTTACATTATTTTGGATTTCCGGTGTCAAATCAAGAAAAAAAATGTGTTCCTCATGTTATTTGCACTTTGCACTAATTGTTATTTGGTCCTCAGCTCCTGGTATTCTGGTAAAAAAAGATCATTCAAATTTCGTAGACCAATGATGTGGAGAGAGCCAACTAACCACGTAACCGATTGTTACTTTTGCTTAACAAACACTATTGGTTTTAACTCAAAAAATAAAAATAGTATATAATATGCAGACATTCCATTAGTGACTAAGCCGGTCCTTCATTCAGAAGATTTACCAGTTCCCATACCACCTGGCAGAAGTGATTAAACTCAGTAGAAAAAGCAGCCTGGAACTCTTTTAAAAGTGTCGTTAATTTTTTTTAGGCAACAAGAAAAGTGATAATTACAACGAGATTGTTGAAAATCTATTGCAAAATTATGAGCGTATGGGTGTGAATATGTCACTAAAAATTCATTTTTTGCATTCCCATTTAGATTTTTTTCCAGAAAATCTTGATAGTGTGAGTGATGAACACGGTGAGCGATTTCACCAAGATTGAAAATCATTTTTTTTTTTTTTTTTTTTTTTTTTTTTTTTATTTAGGGGGTTTGATCACAATAAATCACGCCACCCCCATAAGAGGCTTACAAATACTACAATATAATACTGTTAATAATAATGATATATACCTACTTAATCTACTAACCTACTAATAATGTATGCTTAATCTACTAATCTACTAATAATTTATACTTAATATATACACGTACTCTTAATAACAAAATACTAATGTCTATTAAATAAACTAACTTCTACCATTTTATACAGTTTCTTGGCTTCCTGTGAACATGGGGAGGCCAAGATACTGTTACATTTGCCTATATCAAAACATTTTATCGCTGGTGGTCTTTCGGCTTCGTTTCGGACACATTCCATCAAGATATGATATGTATCTTCAACTTTCCCGCACAAATCACAAAAAGGATTCTCTCGTTTACCCATCAAGTGTGCAAAACTATTTAATGGAATATGTCCTGAGCGCAGCCTTAAACCAGTAATGATCATGGATCTCTTCATATTGGCCTTGTCTATCCACGAATATTTACAAGGCGTAGGTTGAATGGTTTTATACCATATCCCTTTACTCCTAGATCTTTCTTCAAAATATTCGTTCCATAAATTTAATGCATGTCTTTTTACATGGCATAACTGTTCAAAATAAAATGGTTTGCATGAATATGTTAGTTGCTCTTCCGATGTATTTCTTGCCAGTTTGTCTACAATTTCGTTACCTAAGAGGCCAATATGAGAAGGTATCCATTGCAACTTTATTTCTTTATTTTTATTTTTCAAATTGTCTATAGTGCGCATTATACTATAAGCTATAGGTGCACCACGAAAGTTTGAGTTACATCGTGCTAGGTGTTGAAGACCGCTTTTTGAATCCGTTAATAAGACAATGTTATTTGAATCAACAGTGTCAGCATATGACAAAGCTTCAACAATGGCTATAAGTTCCGTGTGCATTATAGATATTTTGCTGTTTATGTGCAGTTGAACATTGCATTGTAATTGCGGGTCATAAAAAGCGGCTCCAGACCTATCTCGACATTTCGAGCCATCAGTAAATATCTTGTAGTGGTTAGCGTATTTAAGATTTAAATATTTGTCACAAATAGATTTTATTTCGAATGGATTATACTGACGTTTCGATTTTGTAACGGCATCAATTGAAAATCATTTGAGACAAACGATCAAGGTTTTTGGGAAAAAAATATGCTAGGTGATTATTGTTGGTCTGTTGTGAGAGATACAGATGGAAAAAATAAATAAAAAAGAGCAAAAGTTACTCATTTTTAACGGTCTATTGTTCATTTAGATTTAGTTTTTTTTTTTTTTATCTGAGTAAATATTTCAAAAAACTGACGTGCTGGATTTTTTTTTATATTTTTTCCGAGATGTATGTATACCCAAAGTAATGTAACCGTATATATTCCATTTCATGAACAAAACTCATGTAAACTAGTGTAATTAGTCAATATTAAACACATATTCGAGAAGTTCTGCATATTTAAAAAACAATGCATTTTTTTCGTATTTTGATCCCGAAGAATTATTACCCTTAATGCCACTTAAAAGATAATAAACATAAATATTGCTGTAGTTCGTTTTATCTTAATACGTCACGTAATTTTTAATACCTACTGATAACTGATTAAACCAGAGTGCCGCAAGAACATTCTTTTTAAATCGGACGACTACCTGATAAATTATATTTTTCTGTTTTCACGGATTAACATTAATCCTTTTTATTATAAATAAATAAATCGTACGTTCGATTACGATAATCATGATAGCTTTACAACAAATGTAATAAACACTTATTTATAACGATAGCATTTAGCATTTACTGGTGGTAGACGAAGAATGAAATGTAGTTCACCCCAGTTTACGGTTAGTTTATTATAGAGTGATGTTTCATAATCTTTAGCTGTCCACGAAGTATTATCGCCCTTATGGTGTCCTATTTGTAAATATTATGTCACGTCAAGATGATCCAGCGCGAAACATCAAGATAGAGATTGTTTAAATATTCGGTAAGTGAGATTTCTACCTACTTAAACTCATCACCTGTGTCACCGAATGGGTAGTAAGGGGTTTATTTCTACAGACACTTACCGCCAGTTGTGTTTTAAACTTCTCTTTCAATGGCGGTCTTAGTTTATAGGGTAACTTTGAAATCGATAATTTACTAATGTGACACTTTCCCCGACGCGACGTGGAAATTGAACTCGGGACCTCTAGATGGCACAGCACAAACTTGACTTTTTAAATATTTCTTCGCCATTGTGACTTATTTACAATTTATGAAGTAAACATTAAACCGAAACAAATTTATTTTTATTCAAGAATTTTATTGATCGATATTACACTCATACTTTTTATCATATCAAATTCGTTTCTCAAATAGGTACATAATGCCGTATCGGCATCGTGTCGTTGAAAATAAAACCCTTAGTCCATAACGAGTTTCGCGGGATCCAGTAATCGATTGCTATAACGGTGTGTCACATTATTTAGCTTGCTCCGTACAAGCTTTTTATCAACGCTTTTGTAAACAACACCTTAGATAAAACAGCAGTTCGGTGATATGTGGATGTATCACTATCGAATTGCGACAATGAGAGATCATTCAGTGTCGCTTACCTTGACTGGCGTTCGATATGCGATCATATGGCGCGGTGTCATCGAGCCGAAATTTCGCTGCGCTTAAATTTATGGTAAACAATCATCATTTATCGGATGAATCACGAGGGCTCATATTAGAGCGATGCTGTTCAGAACTTCATTCAGTATCAATTTCCAATTAATAACAGTCGAAATCGTTTAGATGTTAATAAATATTGAAATATTTGACCATCCCGTCTATGCTCCGGTGTTAGTTCAGCATGTTTAGCGTGTGATCGAGAGTGCGATTACCTAGTCAGACGATGCGTTATAGTAGAAGATCCCACTAAGAACGACCATCACCCATCTGTTTAATGGACGGAAAGTATTTTATATCAAATTTAATATATTAAGTAATATACCGCGGATGGGTTGGCTAAAAAATCCTGGCCAAGCTATTATTAATTTAAATTTTAAAAATGATTTTTTATTCAAACAGTGCACTCATAAGTTTAATCAATAAATTTAATGCCAACCGAAAGTATAAAGCCTATAGAAAACGCAAACCTTGAGTTGTCTATTTGTTTCGTGGCATACCTAATGGGTTGGCAGGTATAAAAAGGTACAACATCTAGCCCGGCGCCCAGAGGCCACACGGGGCCACCGCCCCTACCTTGGTGGCCCCCGAGACGCTGACGTCACACACGTCATTTCGGTGTGCCTTTTGGCACTGCGCAGAGGCGGTCCCGGTCCAATCCATAGCTTTTGCTTCAGGGTATACCGGGGCCGTCTCTTTTGCGCCGATGGTGGCAGTCGCGAGGTTTTTAGTCGGTATTACGGCGCATTGATTTTTGGTAGGGACCCAGCCCAGCGACCACTTTTTTTTTTGTTTTTTTGTTTGTTCTCGCGGGGAAAGCTTTTATGGCTCTACTTCCCGCCAGCCCCGGGGGAGGGGGGCGGGATGCGTATGTCGGGGTCACCGGTCTTCCAGCCCGACGCGCGGCGACGTCATGTCCGCGCAGATGTTAGTGCCGGGCTGGGTCCCTAACAATATCCCTATACCGGCATACCGACCAAAACCCCCCGGTGGCCATCTCCGCGCCGAGTGGGGCGACCACGGTACGTGAGCGAGAAGCGCCCACCGTAATGCCGCAGCCGCCCGGTGCGCCTCCGAGACGTAAACGTCTCGGCCGTCTCGGAGTTGTAGGGGGCGCCCCTCTCGGGGTCACTTTCAGTGAGGACGCGCCGCCCCCGCAGCGCGCCCAGCGACCCCAAAGCCCCTTTGAGTCGCCTTTTACGACAGGCAGGGGATACCGTGGTGGGATTCTAAAGCCCCCTTGCCACAGGGCAGGGCCCAGCGACCGCCTGACATATCCACAGGCGGTAACATCCATGCTGGGTCGGAAGGCGCCGGTGAGTCCGACACACCCTTGCCCCTCCGGGGGTGGGATGGTCCGTAAATAGGATTTTCCCCGCGGAAAAAAAAGGTATGTTACATTAAAATAAGCGCTTTTTCATTGCGAATACGGTGATATAGGGTTGACTGCAAAAAATCTGGTTTGAAAAATGGTTGTCGAGTTTGGAAAAGTGAAATTTTGATGGAATGGAAACTTGCGACAAAGTTTCCCGCGCGGTAAAAGAGAGTGCACATGCGTTTTGTTCATGCAGTCAAGAAGGATATGATTAAATAGTATTGTATGTGGCATTACAGTACATAATTGTTGAATGAAAATATCCTAGCGATAGCTAATATGCACAACTTTTTATTTTAATAAAAAAACAAGCGTTTTTTAAGGTGTTTTGCTTTTAATTATTTTTTTATTTTTCGAGTTACTCTCAACAAGCCCTTTCATTTGATATGCATATTGTTGAAATGCATTAAAAATAACTATTCCGCCATATTGGATTTAGAATGATGTCACACACCATATCGTGCATTGTCATCCAAAATAATCAAAATTTCCGCTTGATCGGTTGAAGATATCTATTTCAAAATTGAGTTCAAAGATTCCACCCGAACAAACATACTTATATACATTGCAAGTTAAATAAAAGCTTTTAATAAAAGTAGTAATGGTCCCGCGGTTTAAGCGCTCGGTCGAGATTAGCGCCGGTTGCGGGTTCAAACCCCAGGCACATATCTGACTTTTCGAAGTTATGTGTGTGTTCACAATGTATTATCACTATAACGGTGAAGGAAAGCATCGTGAGGAAACCTGCATACCTAAAAGTTCTTAGGAATTTCTTAGGTGTGTAGTCCGCCAACCCGCACTAGGCCAGCGTGGTGGACTAAGGCCTAAACTCTCTCAGTTGTAGAGGAGGCCCGTGTCTAGCAGTGAAACGTGTATGGGCTGATGATGGTGATGATGATTTAGAGAATTTTAAAAAGACACTTTGGAAATAGCTTATGATGACACGTCGTGACCTTTTATTAGTCAAATATATATATATATATATATAACAGAATCATCGTCTATTCGTCTACGTCAAATTTCCATGAAGGATACATCTATATTTATGTATGTCGTCATCCTTTATTTTTTTTATGTTAGTTTTAAACGGGAGAAGCAGGCCAAACTACTAGTAAATTTGGTAATTAAGAATAGCACTAAAATTGTAAGTTGCAGACTGTGAAGTTTATTTATGACTCATTAAATGCTTATATTGAGTATGTGTTATTTATTGTCTTAAAATTAGGTGGTAATGTAGGAACTTACTTATAGACAAAAAATCGGTTTTCGTAATCAAGCGTCACGAACCTACTGCGATACTTACGCAAGTTATATTACTCTGCTACTGACTTTTTTGTATTCGTATTTTACACAAACATTAAGTTAGCTGACGTTTATAAAAAACTAATTAAGTAATTATTTTCGCAGGTGAGGACGAAATGCCACCATCTCCGGCCCGCCTCTCGCTACAATTGCACATCGGCAACATCTCAAGAAGAAATTTAAACACCGGACGATTCTTGACGATGCACAAGCGCCACAGAAAGCGTCTGGTCACACGCTCGCTGAGCACGGAGAAGGCTCTGCTTGACGACCTGCACAACGGACAGGTGGAGGTGAGTGTTCACACTTCCACCCCAGTTCCACCATTGCACGATTTTGATCCCAACTCCGAAGCATCTCGTAATATTTGTTGACTACCTAACCATTTGTCGTCGGTCTTCCTGACAATGCACTGCTGAAAATTCGGAAATATAACTGCAGTATATATATATATATATATATATATATATATATATATATAACTGCGGGACGTTAAGTCACTTATTTATTCAAATTGACTCCGTAATGATCGATACAGTCGGTATTCAAATAGCATAGAATGTTACACGTTGGTTATCTCGGTTGTGGTAAATGTTAGTGATATGGTGTCGCGGTAATCTACTATTTATAAGTGGTAATGGCCCGAGGCTTAGGCGCACGGTCGAGAATCTCGACGGTTGCGGGATCAAATCCCACGCACACACCTCCCTGCACTCTGGCAAGGGAGCGTTTGAATCCCATCACGGTATCACCTGCCTGTCTTAAAAGGCGGCTTATTGGCAGCACGGTGACCCGTGTCCGTCACGTGCGCCCATTCATAACTGGTGTGCGACCGAATCACGTTACGGGGTTCCGTTACGGGAGTGCTACTACGCCCCCTACAATTCAGAGATGGCCGAAACGCTTTCGTCTCGGAGGCGCACCGAGCCGCTCCGAAAACATTGTGGACGCTTCTCACGTATGCACCGTGGTCTTAAATCGATGTCGGCACTTAGCGCTAATTAATGGCGACCTTCGAAGAGTTTAGGTTAACGCGGCACTAACATCTGCGCGGACATGACGTCGCCGCGCGCCGGGCTGGAAGGTCGGTGACCACGACATAATATGTACATTGACTGGAAATAAAATAATTCCAATAAGTATTAGTTTCAGAAAAACCTTTCTCTCTAATTATATGTATATGAACGTCGAAATAGCTCCAGTTGACTAAATGTTTCTGTCAATGATTCTGCTACAGTTTTTTTGTTTCTTACAAGAAACAAAAAAAATTGTGCCACACAATGTTTACACTCAGGCCCTTAGTCTTATAAAATACGTGCCTCCACTACTATTGCGTCTGCCAGGTTAAAACCCATGCTATATAATTAACATGACACGATATTAACTCAAGGCAGACAAACCAGACTGTTTCTGGATGAATATCAAGCTTAGATAGAATCAAAAATATGAATACATGTTCAATGTTGTAGATTATAGATAATTATGATATTTTATCTTCTATATATATATAAAAATGAATCGCCGTTCGTTAGTCTCACTAAAACTTGAGAATGGCTGGACCGATTTAGCTGATTTTGGTTTTGAAATGTTTGTCGTAGTCCAGGGAAAGTTTAAGCGGTGAGGAATAATGGCAAACTTGCGAGGAAGATAGTAAAAACAGCAATTTCATTTTCCCATATAAACTGTTCTAGCAAATTTCCTGTCAAACATGTAATGTTAATCCCGTCGATACGTTTAAACGCCCCCTCAAATTAAAGAAGGTATTTAAATAAGGGTTTCGAATCGACAACATATATCCACAATATTCGAATAATTGCGTATTTTAGATTTTTTAAATGTAAAATAGTGTCAGTAATAAAAAGGGATTGACATATTTTTTGGTTGTCAAATATGCGTGCGTTCAGAAATTTGTTTTGTTTAACTAAGGAAAATATATCAAGCCTAATTATTTAACATATTTTTTAAACTGCTTGGTTGTATATATACTGAATATAGAATTATTTTATACAGTGCCACTGCAAAATACTAACGTCAAAAAAAACTTGGATTTGTCATTCTGTCACCATTACCTATAGTTACCATTTTTAGTGCACAAAAACATTATTATCTGATACTGTTTACAATGCCGAGGAGAAAAAGGCCTAACATAGATCGTCGAAGTCAATCAAATGTGCGACGAGCTACCTCACGCGCTAACCGCCCTGATGACCAGCACGAGACTGATAAGATGATGATGAGACAAATGTTTGTGTGACCCACAAATATTTGTTTCGGGTCTGGGTGTATGTGAGACCGAAAAGTCTCTCGTTGTTTCTGATACCCACGACACAAGACTTGTATCTTAGTGTGGGATCAGAACTATGTATGTGACTGTTGGGTGTATTTATTTATTTAATGATAACAGTCGTATTGGTATGGCAGATTTGCGTTCTAGAGTGAATTACATTGAAGTAGATAGGCATAGAATGGAACGGGTTCGGGCACATCGATCACAACAGCAGTAAGCATGGGAAAATGAAATTGATCGATTGCAATGCTCCAGTGAACCTGGAACGAGGAGCATTCTGTTACGATCCGGAAATAGATGATAGTGCTGACAAATCTGTAACAATTATTATTTTAATTTTTAACGACTGGACCGATTTTCTGTGTTTCTTCAGGTAGATTCGAGAATGGTTTAGATTTGAAATTGGACCCGATAGGTGGCGCTGTGATCGAGAGCTGGGATTTTAATTTTTCGCATATCAGAACATAACTCCAGAATCTTAAACAATTCATTTTCTTTGTTCAAAAGAAGGCAGATGAGATTTTTTGTTTGTCTTCAGTTGGATTTGAGCTTGGTTTAGATTGGAAAAAAAAAAGAATTTTTGGATTAAAAATTGTCCACAGGACAACGTCTGTCGGGTCCACTAGTATGTTATAAATGAAAAACAAAAATTGCTTACCACAAAACAATAAGAATAAAATTACATCGTGAATGTCAATAGGATTCGCGCCGTCTCTGTGAAATATCGAAACAAAACAAACTTCACGATGAACGTAGCCTCCAATTAATAGTTTAAAGTTTGTAATCAACAATGTCTATAATCCAATTTCAACACATCCAAAATTTGACTGGTTAGTTTTGTCATACCATGACGAAACTTTTAAAAGGAAAATTTACCACGCGCCGTATATTACACATTATGTGTACTATCGCACAACGAAGTGTCCTGTCCTCACACATTGTACGCCCATCACGGTCATTGCGAAGTCCTCAGCGAGCAAGTATTGTTCTCAGCATCACCACAAATTTAAATGCTATTTGTTTGTATTCATAAGGCGTCCGCACGCACTGTGTGTACTTATGTACGTCCATGTGACATATAGCAGCATGACGTTCCGCCTTCCAAGTAGTTTATGCAAGGACGGCCGGCGCTCTGCGAATATCGTATTATCATGCCTAAATCGCGCTAACGGTTTGATGCGTCGAATGGAAAATAATCCTTTTAATTTTACTAACAACGCCCGCTGAGATAGTTGTTTGTTTGCGTCGAAAATAGCGCGCAAATACCTACAGTTGAGAAAATTTTATTTGCGTAGTTGTAAATGTGTGAAATGAATTTCAATATGTTACTGAATTCTCTTATTTTTGCGTCGAATTATTTAGATAGCATCTTGACGTGTCAAACCAAACCAAAGCGAATTGGCGCATCGATGTCACCGACAACCATGTCTCTGTAAACATCATGTTCTTAACTTATCGTAACCCCGATAAATGCATTTGCGTTTGGTCAACTTTTCTGTTTACGTCCGCTCTTGAGGAAGTGTTCATTTTTATGTGCCGCACAGCGTTCACGAGGTGTTTAATGTACATATTAAAATTCCTTCCGGATGGAGCACTCATTGACAAACGGCCAAAAATTTCGTAAACAGACTTGTTTGGATGCGCTGGTGCGTCGAGGGGCCGAAAGTGGCGCTAAAGTTGTTGTCTCGGACGCTTGCATTTCTTTGTTTTATAACACAATCTTGCGAGTTCAAAGCTGTAGCGAATATTGAATTATAATTTTATTTTATGCTGCATTTGTTCTTTCTTTCTCCTACTAAGCGAAATTAAATGAATGTCACATCGACATAACATTCTTGATTTTGTTACAGTGCATCTTGATCCAGTCTGCAACGTGGAAATTCAATGCGTTTACGCTTGAAATCGTCTCCGGGGGTAAAGTTATTACTGGGGTCATTACACACAAGCAATCTAAGACAGTCATATGAGCGTACTCGGTCGCTTTTATATAGATAAACAGTAATAAACTATTAAATGATTGGAAATTGTCTAGGTGCTACGTGTAATGACCTTTGTGACTTCCAAATTAATTGTATAATTTTTATTTTGTTTTGCATAAAAATACTTGTTTCAATCTTATATTTAATCTGGTAATACCTTCGAGAGCGTAATTACGTGTATAACGATGTATCCATTGGGAAATAATTAAATATTCTTATTTATCCTTAATGATACTATAGATAAAGTTTTCAATTACGATTCAAAGATGAAGCAAAATAAGATTGTATGTATGTATATTGTATACAATAATACAATATGTCGAATTCTTTCTATCACAAAACTTTTTTGTAAAAAAAAATGCCCGATTTTGGTTTTATACTAGTATTTTATTTGCTCAAAATTAAAAAGAAAATTAATGACACGATTGAAACGTAGAGCATTATTGGTAATGTTCTCTTAAAGCTTAAGGCTTAAAATACATGAGACTGGGTTTTCATGAATAATTTATTTTGACCCTACAAATTACCAGTTGATCTCATGCGTGCAAATGGAATTCACATTATGAATACTCGTATTATCGTAAGTTGTTTATTAAGGTAGACATAATAAAAGATAGAAACTGGACAGATGTGAATTATAAAGTAATAACTAGTTGGCCTAGATTTATAAATATAAATAAATGTCTGAATGATAGTAAAAAAGTATAGTTTTATATTTAAAAAAAAACAAACGATAAGCTGTGTCTTTGTTGTCGTATTTGGTACAGACAATTAGATTGCCGGAGGCCAACAATTCTTAACCCCGTTAATTTTTTTCCCTAGTCAGCACTATGAATTTTCACGATCCGGCAACGCATCTACGATTCACCAAGAACTTTACGAATTTATGTACGTCTGTACGTAGTCGAACCTCGAACCACCGAACAACAAATTATTATACCTATTCCAATATATTTCTAAACTACATTTATTATTAACTGCCATTCATTACTCTCATTGTACATACATATATCTATTTGCACCGAATTTTCATGCCTTCGCACACGAGCATTACTTTTTAATTTACATAGAGTTATTTCTACTTCTATAAAAGTAGGTAATGGTTTTTGATTTCGTGAGTTTGAATGTAAAAATTCAATGTAGATTTAAATTGTCAACACAGCTTCTAAACGTAAGGACTAGGTCAAGGATTACATTACTCGGTATAGCTGATAATATATGAACAACATTTTATACTATGTGCGTTCCACATTGACCCGCCTCGACGAGACGTCTATAGTAAACGAGCGTTTCTTGATCTTTTTCGTTTAATTTAAACTATATATAATATAATAATAATAACTTTATTTATTAACCTTGAAAAAAATTACACATAACAGTTTGCAAAAACTCTCCACACTAGGCACTGCCACTATTTTCGCATATTTTTTTAGTGTAGTTGGTTTATTCAAGAGTGTAGTAGAAACCTTAACAGAAAACACATGTGGTCTCAGCGTCCGTTATCATTTAGTACATAGTGTGTTCATGACACTTTTATCTTCAATTTGTTATTAAGATTATTCAATATGGCTAGCCTGTCTTCATCATATTCATAAGAACAGCAACTCAACAGCTTTTTCCTAGTTTTACTTACTTTATCCATTATAATTATTTTGTATTTTACCTCAACAATCACACAATTTTCTTCATTGCCGCTGTATATTGGTTATTACAGAAAATTAAACTTCCCATAGATGAACTTGTCTCATAATGGATTAAGATGTATCATACTAAGGTCTCAGATATTATCATATCATCGCAACGTTAGTTTTTTGTCTACAAAATGTTATGAAGTTCTGATGCCGCTTCAACATACGACACATTAATTAACATATGTATATTGTTTATTGATCAAAATGATCGTTTTCAATATGCAATAGTAAACCACGAGCGAAACGATGAGAGTACCTACTGCATTCAGATAAAATGGCAATTTATTTTAACTTGACTTATAAATATATAAGTTACAAAACTCTAGTCTAGTCAATTTCTTAATAGGCGAACCTCAGTAAAGATTTGTACTACAAAAGGCTATAGGAGGAATTAAGCACTTTTATTTTTCATGGGATTTAGGCGGGCTAAATTTTTGATTTGACATATTTTTTTAATACTCGAGATTGCTACAACTAATTTGTTCCATATCATAATATCACGATTGGAATAAACTCCCGATGCTTTATTTATATTACGATAATTCTATTATTAATTTATTTAAAGTCAACTACTTTAGATATAACCAAATTCTAGAGATTTGTATGTAATAATTGTAGATAACTATTGAATAAACTATCCCTGAGTGATGTCCGACTTTTATGTACTTTTGGAGAAAATGCATTAAGCATCGCGTCTGTGAAAGCAGTAAGTTCGACCGTACCTACAGAAAACATAATTAATATTCACGCATCTCAATATTTGGCTTGAGGCGCGCACAGTTTCTCTCAATTTTGATAATAATGAAAATGTGCATTCCATCTATTATGCAAATTTAAAATTCGATGGCAGTGCTTCATTCCATCTACAATATGAATATTTCAGAATATTTCATATGCTCATTTTGACATTACAAACGAATTTTTATTTCATTCTGTGATGTACTTAGATCATAGTTCATACTGTTACTTCACTCTTTCTATTTATTTTTTGTAGCGCATGCCCTAATTTAAATCATATAATTATTTATTTTATAGTTTATTTGAAACTTAGCTATTTTTGGGTTTAAGGGAAACATGTTACCGGATTATATTTATGCAATTATGCAAACAGATTTATGTTTTCAGCATTTAAACAGCATTGATTCTACAAATCACGGAGAAAATAAACAGACATTATTGTGAGCATTATTATGCTTAGGGATCATCATGTAGTTTTCACTTTTGTTTTATAAAAAGGTTAGGCTAGTACTAATATACTTCCAAGGATAACCACTGACTCACCGAAACACGACAAGAAGCAATGCTGTGTTTAATTTTGTCAATTATCTAGAGAAATCGAATGCTCAAAAGTATAAAAATATCAGATTTTTTTCAGCACATTTCATTGTGAGAATTGTAAATGAATGAAAATGGGAATTGAATATGTAACTATAAGCCACATATTCAGCTCTACTTCATTGCGTTAACAATCAAGTGCAGTCATTTCGACGTGCCAGGTTTGAAAAATTATTAGTCTCATAACAATACAGATCCCTGAAATACACAATAAAACTGCCGTAAACACACTACAAATATGCCAAATTTATAATCCAAATTAATAGTTTAAATTTTTGACAAATAATTTACAAACTGCTCGTCTATTTAAGCCGTCCATTCTCGTACGTTCTCCATACAAGATACTCAAACGTATCTTGTATGCCATTTGTTACGGTTTACGTTCTATTATGGTGTTACAGTGATATTATTTTGTTTGTTGTTTTACCCGCTCATTACAGAAGTCGTTTTATATATCTATCATAATAAGAGACGTGACCACGAATTCTACTACTCTCACCATATAATTAAGACATTGTGATTGTTTATAATAAACATCTTTTTAAATATGTAAATGAAGTAAATGGTATACCTAAAAATAAACCAGATACCCATGATAAACCAGACTTTTAAATTGGAGTAATTACTATAAGTTTAGTTCTTCTTGTTGAATTAGATATCTCAACGGTGGACGAATGAATAACAATAAAAAATATTGGCAATTTATTTGAAAATATTAGTATTAAAACCGATGGTATTAACCAGATTAGATATGCTTCAAATTATGTTTATGGCTTTTACTATCATACTTTAAAGCCTGCCATTTACCTTTGTTTTAAGTTTTGTTTATTATAAATCACTATAATGACTCTTTCTAACACAGGCCGCTGCCTACCGGTGCTCTGTATTCATCTTTTCCAATCTTACGGACTGATCAAGCACTTCAGACTGGACGCTGCGAAGGCATGGAAGCTTTTCAGCCTCATCGAGGAGGGTTATCACAGCTCCAACCCATACCATAACTCGGTGCACGCCGCTGACGTCACACAGGCTATGCATTGCTTCCTACAGCAGAAACTGGTAAGATTTTGCTGTTAATACATCAAATGTTCTTAATTAATTACCTCAGACGATTAAGCCCTAAAAGTCTGTAGAAAATTTTCCTACCAAAATGCCACCCTTTTAATTTTTTGTTAAGAAATACTAGGAAAGTCCTGATGATAGTAAAATTCTGAGAGCTTAAGATGTCAATTGTTTTACTATTCGAAAACCAAGTACCAAAATAAATGCAACAGTTGAGATGTTTCTACAAATCCGTTTTTAGCGAATTTTTTGTACCACATTGGTGGATCGACTCATAAATTTAGTGACGTAGTTAGTTTAATTATTTAATTAGACTAAAATTCCAGTTAAACAAATTTGGTGCAATTTCATAAATTTTAGACGAGAATTTTAAAATAAATTAAATTTTATTCTTCATGCAAGATATACTAAGTCTGCAAGAAAATTATTATAAATTATTATCTTCTGCACTCATACAATATTTAAGTAGCCAATGTAACTACTGTACCATGTCTCGGATGCGATTATGTTGGGTGGACTGAACTAGCTACTAATGCAAAATATCTGATATTGAGTATTCAATGCTTTAATATACATTATAAAATTGAAATTGAAGCGTTTGTTGAAAATATTTTGTTGATGTAGATACGTTACTGACTGTAGCTGTTTTATTTTTCACAGTTGATTCATTTTCTGAATCTGAATAAGACGAGAATTGTCGATTCTATGATGACACATTAGTTCATACGATACAAAGAGTTCAATGTAAAATGCTTGGGGGAGCACCCAGCACCACTCACTTCTTAACCTTCAATTGTTATGCTCGTGTTCAGTGCTTCTTAGTATTTGAGCCTAACAGGTGGTAGGACCTGTTGCATCAGGCGAAATTAATAGCAACAACGGTAATAAATTTATTCTGGTTCGCGGTCGAGCTCAGTAGTTGTTTAAAAGAAAAATAAACCTATATTAATTTATATGATATGAAAATTGCGATTTGTGATAATAAATAATATTTTAAAGTTATTATATTTTAGTATAAGCTACTCATATGGACTAAATTGTTTAAACTCTAGACGAAGGTCACAAGTTCTAGTCCCCTCTAACTATGAAAATACAACTCACAAGTCATTGAAAAGGTAATATGAAAAAGTACATTATTTAGCCTATAGTGAGTAATACTCGTAACCTTGAGAGTTCTCGTAAAAATAATCCAGGCTATTTACCAACACGCAATATATATTTTTTCGAACAAGATCTTACTTTGCTTAACCGTGGAGGTCCATACTCGGAGTGTTATTTCGAAAGGCGATAGGTTAACCTTTTCTACCGGTGCCTAAGGGAGGCTGAGATTGTCTATGCCGGTGTCACTCACTGTGGAACCCGTTATACGTGTTCCAGCTGCCCCTTTTTAAATTGTATAGAGTCATTTCTAATTACACTTATACGGTGTCCATATCGCTATTTAATGATGATATGAGATTTCCTACTAGATCGAAAATTGTTTCCTTACCGCATCCATTTAGTTTTTACTTTCAATATTTATCTTGAACATATACTAATTACATTTGAAATCAATGAAAGTATGGCACATTCCTATTTCGCAACACTGTAAATTTTAGGTGATTAAGCTCTACGAATACGCGTACCGCGAGACGCGAGACAGTCACTGCGCGTCGCAATTTTTTCATTTGTGATATTAAGTCGTTTATCAACCTGAAAAATAGAGATAACGTTGGAAATACATAAAACCACGCACGTAGATCATCGACAATTCTTTAGATAAATGAAGGAACGGAAAATATTGTAGTGAGCAAAGCGGAAATCTTCGGTGCTCTCCAATCAACAGGGCGTTTGATCTCAATCAATTTTCAACGAATCGTTACTTCTAAACTTCTAATCAAATAAAGGTATTGAGATTTAAAGGAGATACATTAATTTTAGTCTCTTTTAAAGCATCGCGTGTATTGTTTATAAATAGATTTTGTTTGTGACGTGTTTTGTAACATTTTTATAATTACATAAACTCACGCCTGTATTCCCCGAAGGCGTAGGCATAGGTGAATTTCTGCACCCACATAAATAAATACTAAATACACAATGTATTTCATATATTTAGTCTATCAAGTAGCACTATGCTAGCATCGTTAATCCCAATAAGGGGAAGTATGTGCGCAGCAATAAGGTCAAGTAAAATGATGACGGTTGATGTAAGTTGAATGATACTTAGTATAAAACCATTGATCTTTTTCATTCTCGTTTACCGATTCCAAAACGGCGGTGACGCTCCAACAATTTTAATCTGGTCATTCCTATAATAAAATAAATAAATAATATGGTATTATAAATTTGAAAATAGATCGATATTAAAGAGTATTTAAAAGACTTAATATCCACCGCGTGAGTGTTATGTTAGTTTTTGTTCTAAACTTACTTCAAGAATAACCAAACTGTTACCGAAACTCACCTTGAAACAAATAGCATACAATTTAATAAGGAAATGGTAAACGGAACTCGTTTGAATACTCCCAAATATCTACCCTTGGTTTTAGAATTGTGCCGCTGCGCAACTGCGTAAACCGGGACGTCAGTCGGCTCGGATTTTCCTGTTCCGACCCAAATGCTCTGAAAATTTAGCCCTGTTTGATAGCTCGTGCAGATTTTAAATTAGGACTTAGCCATAGCAAATGGGTTCAGAGCACTACCACAGCAATTTTGGAAAGCCCTGGAAAACAAAATTACAGACCTTTGCCTTCCAAACGTCACCAATGTAATGGATGGTATTTTTTTTTTAATTAAGAATTCATTGGTGTTGTGCGTTAAGTTAAAAAAATCTAAACAAAATTTTCGTTATTAATTCATTAGCTTTTGCCCGCGACTCCGTCCGCGTAGACTACAGGGTTGGGTTCAGAATAAAAATAAGTTGTAGTCTATTTTACTCCACAGAGTCCCATTTATGTCCATATCAAAAATTGTTTACATCGGTCAAATGATTTAATCGTGAAAGCGTAACAGAAATACTCGTATAGTTACAGTCGTTTACACGTCGTTTCATCATTCTAGCTTCAAAAATGACGAATTTCCACACAAACTTTCACCCCTATTTTTATTTTACCCCCTTAAAGGTACATTTTTTTTACAAACTTTGAATGTCATATTTATTTATAAATAAATAAATATGACATTGATTAGATATATCTAATCAACAAAAATAAGTTTCAAGCTTCTAGCTTTAAAAATGACAATACTTCCATACAACTTTTCATCCCCCCTTAAAACCCCTTTTCCTTGATAAAAAGTAGCCTATGTCCTTTCTCAGAGTCTAAACTATCTGTGTACCAAATTTCATTTAAATCGGTTCAGAAATTTTAGCAGGAAAGCGAGACAGACAGACAGAGTTACTTTCGCATTTATAATATTAAGTAAGGATAAGGATTTAAAAAAATAGCCTATGTCCTTTTTTAAGGTCTCATTTTTGTCCATACCAAAAATCATCCTAATCAGTCAAAATGGTTTAGGTGTGAAAGCACAACACAGGCAGTGTTACTTTCGTATTACAATATATGCTCATCCCACGGGAACCCTTCATATTCCCGGGATAAAACGTAGGTTATGTTACTTCATAGTGTCCCATTTATATTCATACCAAAAATCATATAAATCGGGCGAATAGTATAGACGTGCAAGCCCATTCCCACGGGAATACTACATTTTCCGGGATAAAAAGTATCCTATGTTGCTTCAGTGGGTCCTATCTACCCTCATACTAAAACTCATCTAAATCGTCAAATGGTTTAGGCGAGAAAGCATAACACAGGCAGTGTTACTTTCGTATTACATTATATGCTCATCCCACGGGAACCCTACATATTCCCGGGATAGAATATAGTCTATGTTACTTCATAGGGTTCTATTTAAGTCCATAGCAAAATTCATATAAATCGGGCGAATATTTTAGGCGTGAAAGCCCATTCCCACGGGAATACTACATTTTCCAGGATATAAAGTATCCTATGTTTCTTGGGTGGGTCCCATCTACCCCCATACTAAAAATCATCTAAATCGGTCAAATGGTTTATGCGTGAAAGCATAGCATAGGCAGTGTTACTTTTGCATTACATTATATGCTTATCCCACGGGAACCCTACATATTCTTGGGATAAAATATAGTCTATGTTACTTCATAGGATCACATTTATGTCTGTAAAAGACTTCATTCATATCGGTCAAACGGTTTAGGCGTAAAAGCAGAATATTGACAGAGCTACTTATACCCATTCCCACAGGAATACTACATTTTCCGGGATAAAAAGTATCCTATGTTCTTTCCCAGGCTCCAACCTATCTGTGTACCAAATTTAATTTAAATCGGTTCAGTAGTTTTAGCAGGAAAGCGAGACAGACACAGACAGAGTTACAATCGCATTTATAATATTCGTAAGGATAGTTGGTTAGACTTGGTGATGTACGACGAGTCGCTTCGTATTCGTAAGTAGTTAATCAAAATGTGCATATCGCAAAACGTGCTTTGATATAATTATTAATAAAGCGCACTTTAGAAGGAAAGAAAATTCATATTAAACAATATTTATTAATATAGAAGTATGTTGTGTATTTTGTAATACCGTGCGTTTTCTTCTTCAATATGCTCTGAGAATTTGAACATACTACCTATACATAAAAGTTTTCCGTCATGTTAACCAATAAATGCAATTTTCTTGGACTCATATCTTACTAAGCACTGTAGGTATGTAATACTATTATGCTAAAGCAAAGTAATCTTATATCTTATCTTATATATACATAAAAATGAATCGCAGTTCGTTAGTCTCGCTTAGTAGTTAGAGAGATATATTTTGCAATTATAATATGACTTTTTCATTTAAAACCCTTTTAAAATGTCTATTTATTTATCAAATAGAGTTTCTTAAACATAGTAATGTTAACAGTTATCGTAAACGCCAAAATAACCTTAGTTTATGACAGCAAAAATAATGTAAGCGCCATAAATAGCTTAAATATTATTATTTTTTGTGTATTTTTCATTTATATATGTAAATATCCAAAAATTATTCATGTATGTAAAATTTTAATTAACTGGCACATTTCTGTTTAAAAATATTTAAAAAAAACCTTCTCCTGTAAAATTTGGTTTTTGTCGCTTGCGCTAAAACGGCGGGAAGGGCTCGTGGTTGGTGGCATTGCTAGCCTTTCAAATGCGGTGGGGCATAAGTAAAAGGGATAACTATAAGAATACTTATTGATCCTGTGTCATTCTTACGTACCGTATGTCATGCGACAGTAATCCTATTTGTCAACGTAGAATTTTCGAGAAGTAAAAAGGGTTTTACACCCAGGGGGGTTGCAAACCCAGTCAAGTACCACCTGGCTACATCGTGGCACTTATAAAAATCTAGTTTATGCTCAACTATTTTTAATTATGCCAGCCGAGCTCGACGTTCCATCATCTAGGCAATTAGCGGCTTTAGTTTAATTACGTAGTATTTTCTCTAAAAGGATTAATGATACCGCTCACTATACCTATTATCTTATATATAAAAATGAATCGCAAAATGTGTTGGTAAGCGCATAACTCAACAACGCCTGGACCGATTTCGCTAATTCTTTTTTTGTTGTGTTTGCTATTGTTAGGAGAAGGTTCTTATGAAAGAAAAAGTTAAGAAAATTGCGAGGAATATGGTAAAAACAACAATTTAATTTTCTCATATAAACTGTTCTACTTAATATTCTGTCAAACATTTTATGTTTATCCCGTCAATATGGTTAATGGTCCTCTCAAATTAAAGAACGTATTTAAATAAAGGTTTTGAATCGACAACATATATCCAGAATATTCGAATAATTGCGTATTTTAGATTTTAAAAATGTAGAATAATGTCAGTAATAAAAAGGGATTGACATATTTATTGGTTGTCAAATATTTATGCGTGCGTTCAGAAATGTATTTTTAAACTCCTTGGTTGTACCTGATTTAGGTACAAACGAAGGCAGGTTCGGTAGTCATCACGCTTTGAAATCTAAAACACCCACAACTATGCAATGGAATGCGCTTGGTGTTAAGAAAATTGTTGAGTAATGTTATTCACGTGACGATACTGAAAAGACAACTTAGAGATGAAGTGGTGCTTGAGAATTCATTAATTAGATTGATCTAAGATTTCATTGATCCTAACGGGTATTACCATTGAGTTCAAACGAATTCAGTTCCCAATTCGTCATGCCATCGCAATGACGATTAACAAAAGATGTTTGTGATCTTTTAGACAATTAAAAAATATATTAAAAATGTATATCACAAGGTGCATCATCATCATCAGCCCATATATGTACGTCCCACTGCTTGGCATAGGCCTTCTCTGCAACTGAGAGGGTTTAGGCTTCAGTTCACCACACTGATGCTTCAATGAAGAGAATTAAAACCGACTACATCCCATCCCATATGTACATGTTTAGTTAAATCATGACTTGCGGAGACACGATTGATGCATTTAATTTTCGTACTTATTTATTTCTGTATTTTTATCTCAATAAAGTGCTGAACTTAATATTTATTTCCATACAATCAAAAATAAAATTCAGGTAATATGTAAATATGTAACATTCAATGACTGTTAGGGGATACGAAGTTTTCCGGGTCAGCTATTATAAATGTTAATGTTTTGTTTGTTACGCTTTCACGCCAAAACTACTTAACCAATTATCATGAAAATTTGTACACATAGTCTTCGAGATATAAAAAAGGACATAGGATTCTTCTTATTAAAAAAAAATACGGAGGATAAAAGATTTGAAAAAAGATTTGAATGACTTTTGGTATGCAGATAGGTGGGACCCACCGAAGTAACATAGGTGGGAATGGTTATCCTTACTATTATATAAATGTGAATGTATGTTTGTTACGCTTTCACGCAAAAACAAAAATTTTGGTATGACCATAAATGAGACCCTGTGAAGTAACATTAAAAATACGAAAATAACTGTCAGAGTTTTACTTTTACGCCTCAACCATTTGAATTGATTTGACCTTTTTTTAAATTCAGTAAGTGCCATTTTGGGCATTTGAGGGACGATTTATAGATTCACTTATTATCTTTCTGCGCCCAACCCTGAAGTCTACGCGGACGGAGTCGCGGGCAAAAGCTATAAAAATATAAAAATTGCGATTACAAAACAGGTGTTGTTCGTAGAAGGGTGAAAATTTGGAGTTATATGTATTTTTCAATGCTGAATCATAAAAAAAAAAAAAAAAAAAAAATGTCCACAAAATAAAATAAAAATTTCGGGTTGGGGTATTAAAAATAGATAACCTATTCTCAGACTTACTGAATATAGGTACATATACAATTTCATCAAAATCGGTCGAGCCGTTTTGGAGGCTGTTTCGAACTGTGACCCAAGAATTTTATATATATATAGATGTATATGTAATATACATAAGTATATCTCACTCTATACAATTTTGACCATATTTTTTTTGTAAAATTTGTATATCGATCAAAGCAATGACTGTTATACGTATCATTATAATTTTTCAGTGCTATTATCATTTATTTACATTTTAATAAAAAAAAAAAAAAATGGTCAGTATAAGATAGAGGTTGATCGTAGAAGGATGAAAATTTATGATTATAATAATTTATCAATGCTGAATCATAAAAAATAAAGAAAATAAAGTCAATAGAAAAAAAACATACCCCTAAATGTTAAACCCTTAAATGTTGACCGATTCTCAGACCTACCTACAATATACACACAATGTTTCATAAAAATCAGTCGAGCCGTTTCGGAGGAGTTTGCCAAAAAACACCGCGACACGAGAATTTTATATATATGGCAAAACAACGTTTGCCGGGTCAGCTAGTATTTAATGAAAATAAATCTTCTCTTAAAATTTTACCTACATTTAAGATAGCTTAGGTAATACATTTATACAATTATAAATTTTACGCATTAACCGCTAAACCATTGTCATATTAGACAGGCTAGACAGCCCCGCGGCTCAGTTGGCTAAATACCAGCTTGCGAAACGAGAGGCAGTGGGTTCGATCCCCGCACTAAGACAAATATTTGTGTGATGCACAAATATTTGTTTCTGGTCTGGGTGTTTGTGAGATTGAAAAGTCCCTCGAAGTTTTTGATACCCACGACACAGGAATTTTATCCTTGTGGGTGGTGTGGGGTCAGAAAAAAAATTGTGGCTAGCCTAATAAATGCTGCATGCGTGGTGTTAAATGATCAGTTCTGACGTACACAGACGAAATCTCGGTAATCATCGTCGTATAACAAGCCAACCGTAAGCTCGTAAGTGGCGATCTTGAATAAAAAGATTAATGACAGTTACAGAACGGAAGAGGTGTGTTTAGTATAATTTAAAAGTCTTCCTACTGTGATGAGATACGGTTCGATGTATTTGTATATTTACCGTGGTGTCTGTTAGATGTACCTACGTAACGGTTTTACAGAGCTTGTAGCAGGGTTGTCATTTATACTGGTCCAAGTTGTTTATAAAGTCAATTAGTGATTTTTTTTGCACTGGATAATATGTTACATTGTAATATATTGTCAATATTGTCTATCAAATATTTTATAAAGATTTACTTACGCAAGAATCCTCGAATTGGTAACCAGCGGTGTATTTATGTAACCTCGTTCAGCTAATTGTTTTGCATTCTCCCTAACTATATTCATCAGTCAAGTTCAAAGGATTAAAACCTTACTCCACAACGCTGGCCTAATGCGGGTTGGTGGAATACACGCCTAAGAAATTCCTAAGAACTTTTAGGTGTGCAGGTTTCATCACGGTGTTTTCCTTTACCGTTAAAGCAAGTGATAATTCATTATGAATACGCACATAACTTCGAAAAGTCAGAGGTGTGTGCCTGGGGTTTGAATCCGCGGCCGCCGAGATTCTCGACCGCGCGCCTACACCTCGGGGCCATCACTGTTTTTTTTTAGCCCATCACTGCTTTTTTCTCTCTATTTGCATTCAAAATATTGTATGCCTAGTTAAAAGCCTACATTACGTGATGTGTTCGAATAAATACAGTCCCCTTATTTATAATACCAATTTTTTCTTTATATTCAGTCTAATGTTTGCGCTATTCGGTGGTGTAAATGGTGTCACCATACCTAGGCTGCTTTTTAAGTGGTGACGTTTGCCATCCTCCCGCGATTATTAAAAAACTAAACATAATATGGCATTTTTATCTTTTTGAATTTAGAATTCGAAAACAAAAGAATGTTTTCAGATTGGTCAAATAGTTTTATTGTATCGTCTATTCAAAGGTGTCAAGTCGGTTGTAAAAATGGAAATATCTAAGGAAAATTTGCGTGCGATAATTTTCTACAACTTTCAAAGGGGATTATCGCGACTTCAGCGCTTTGAGGAGATCACTTCTGTGTTTAGTGATGCAGCACCATGTCTTAGGACTGTAGAATGCTGGTATTTAGAATTTCAACGTGAGCACTCTAGCCTCAGTGACAAGCCTATGTTATTGCCGTACAGAAAACAGTCACCAAGTCACTCTTTTCGGAGGGAAGTTATTTACTCCATACATCTATGTGTCCCCCAAAAAATGTACGTCATGCTGGAAAATATTATCTACTCACGAAGTACTCTAAAGATCTTTTAATTTTATGTTGTTTGATATCATCATCACATATATAATTAGAAATAAGAGTTGCGACCCTTGGCTTTCGACCCCTGCCCTGAAAATATGTACGGCGTTCATGGGTAAAGTATCTGTATATGTATACAAAAAGAATTACACAAATGCCGTACAGTTATAAATGACATATATTGCTTCTAAAATTACCGGCGAATAAAAAAATTGCACTAACTTCCGGAACCACCACTTTAGTACGGCACTAGGTTTTTCGACATTTATTTTTAATCATCTATAAGCTATAATAAAAGCCGTACATTAATAATAAGTCGTAATTCCTCCCCTGTACCAGAGAAATTCGATTTACTCTCGTACTCACCTGTACCGCACAGAAATGGCGGCATAGCGCTCAGAGTTATTTTATGATATAGTAACAGCCTTCTAAGCGTTATTCACGGTGGTTCATTTCACAGGTTAATTTTTTCCACGGGCTTGTGGTCTATTAGTTGGTGTCGCAAAATTCTGCAGCGATTCAACCGAGGAGAGTCAAAGCATGTTTATTATATGGTTAGTGGTGACGAGTCTTGGATATATGCTTACGATCCCGATTCTAAGCAGTAGTCAACTGGCTGGGCTTCCAGGATACGCCTAAACCGACCAAACTACAGCCCTAACTTAAACCCTAACGAATTTTTAACGTTCCCCAAAATTAAGCAAAGTCTTCGTTGTCAACGTTTCAGCTCATCCGAAGAAGCTGTTGACGCATACAAATCGGCCATTTTGACTACCCCCACTTCGGAGTGGAATAAATGTTTTAAAAACTGGTTTGAACGCATGCCAAAGTGTATTAAATATCACGTAGAATTCTTTGAAAAACAATAAATTGTAATAATCTATTAGATTATATTATCTATACTTATTTCAAACGACACAACTTTTTTTTTAATCTGGCACGGCAAATTGACTCCACTGTACCTGATGGTAAGCACAGTGGAGTCCAGAAAAATAATACCGACCAGCGAGAAACGATTTTCATCCGCTGGTCGACACAATCATGCCGGCCCGCACAAATGCTTCTTCACGCTTCGCTTAAAAGGCAGTCCTCGTATTGAACTTACCTGTACCACGAGTAAGCGAGCCATAGAATGAGATCGGATGCACTTTCAAAACGTAGTGGCCTGACCGGTACCACCTGACCGGTTATAGACAATTTGAATGTTATGAATATTCATAGTTTAATATCTTACACGTGAATAATCAAAGAACCAACCCAAAGGATGACCTATTTGTCTAAGAACAGCCTCAGGCGAATTTCGGGAGCTCGCAAAGTTTACAGACTTGGGTTACGATAACGCACTATGGAGTATTCTATCTCTTTTCACACCTGACTTCAAATTAGTCTATTATAATCTGATAAGCCGAATAGTTCTGCAACACAAACTACTGCATGTTTGTGAAATATAATTGATGTACCTATTTAAAATTTTAGTTAAGAGAGTATAATTTACAGGAGAAAAGTTTAGCCTCCTTTATCAGCAGTTAAAGAGTACTAGAGTACTTAGCTACTGATAGAGGTATTTCCAAATTTTTCATATCAGCCTGTCAAAAGATGTCATAGTTTGGCTAGGTTGTTTTCATAAAATACGAGTACCAACCCATATATTCACACGCGAAAATATACGTACATATTTTTACCGTCACTTCCTTATATGTATATAGACATAAGTGAAAAGTTTTGAAAAATCCCTCGGGGAGACGCTGATGCAGGAAAATCTCTTCGCGATGTTTTAATTTAATATGAAATTGCGTGACTCACTTGATGTTGAAATTATGTGATGGTGAATGATGGTACATTTGAAGATTACATTTTGAGATGTTAGTCCGAACACATCAGCAGATCACACTGCTATACAAAATACATATTTGGTTTGAATGGTAACAAATAATTTAGGTGCCGTGGTGTATTGGGTATATTGTCTCGTCTCGTAGTCTTCCGTTACATGTGCGTGCCGTGCGCTCGTGGGTAAAATATAATTGGATTTTTTCGTTAAAAATATGTTCGAAAGATAAGCCAGCCGCCTTAGTGGGACGTTAATACACTTGGCGAAACGTGAACACCGCAACGGTGCAAGAAATGCACCTCTGCTTACCGCTTCGAGGACACAGGCGTCCATTCCAGTTGCATATGCATGTATACAGTGACAGCCTCCGTGGCGCAGTTAGTTTTTAGTTTTCTTTCTTTCTAAAACCAATGACACATATCTTAATTTAAGGTAGGGTAGGTTAGTTGAGCTAACTAGGGATATGGCTGCTGTCATTTATTTATCATTCATCATCATCAGATCATATGCGTACTCCCTCAACGATTGGGAGGATTTATACCTTAGTCCACCACGCTAGCCTAGTGCGGGTTCGCGGACTACACGCCTAAGAAATTCCTAAGAACTTTTAGGTGTGCAAGTTTCATCACGATGTTTTCCTTCTCCGTTAAAATAAGTGATAATTCATTGTTAATAAACAATTTATCATTAATAAACATATATCTGGACATCAGCTGTATAGTATGTATCTGATACAAGTTCTACACAATCGATGTGTAGAAATTGAAGAGTAAAATCGTTTAATTGAAAACCAGTTGCGTATTAGCGATAACAGTTCCCTGAACAGACACAAAATGTAACGCGGACAGCTGTTAGATGAAACGCTGCGTTGCACTTCAATACATTCTTATTGTGTTTCATTGTGTCGCGTCGGAACTTTATTTTACTTGCAAATGGCTTTGTGGCCCAGTTGCACGTGCTGATGAGTGATAGGAGCGTCATTTATGAGACAGCCCTCCGACGCTTATTGTGCTGGAGGGAAACTGCATGAAAACAGTTTGAATGTCATTTGATTTATGTTGCATGCTTGTATGACATACACGATACATGGCCCATAGCTATGTGGAATGCTGAATGGCGCAATTAGCTAAATTCAACCACCATTTTATCAATCAACTTAAATAGAATATAGAATTATGGATTGGAAAAGCTATTTTGTTTTAAAAAGTCGTTTTTTTACCGCAACGTATTTTTTATGAAGTTACTCAAATTTCAGTCCTCACTGCCGATAAGAAAAATAGTGATGAACGTTAACATTAACATCGGTTGGCAGCGGTTGGATGAGGAGGGCCGAAGATGAGCCCAGTGGCGTGCCATAGGAGAGGCTTATGTCCAGGAGTGGACGTAAAAAAGGCTGCTGATTATGATGATGATGATAACATTAAATCGAAATAAAATTTACTTGTTAATTATTAACTTTAAAATAAACAAAATATGAGCCTATCCAGGCACAACCATGCAGTAAACAAAGGTATCACATGTTAGAAATGTTTCATTTTGCTTCAGGGTTTACAACAACATTGCCGGGCAAAGTTGGTTTCATTCTGAGCGCACGCAATTATTTAACTTAGGTCATAGCCAACGTGTAGGTAATTAACACAGTCACACCACCGCTGAACATGGTTTATTAACTTTCATAACTTTGGAATTCCAGTTAGTTCTTACTGGGTGAGATAGAACATTCTAGAGCATCTGCGCTAGAGATGTAAAGAACTCGAGTCTTTGAGTCCTAAATTTCGAGCTCGACTGACAAATTGAACGACTCGACTCATTACAATAAGACTCCCAAGACTAGAGAAGTTAAGTCTATATGAGCTCTTGAGCGCAACATGGAACTCGAGTCTTTTTTAGCGCTCGAGTCGTATTTACGGGGCGAGTCGCGCTCGAGTCGCTTTCCGTTTGGAGTCCTTTTTAAATCAGGTAATAAAATGTTACTTTTGTGGGATATATTCGTAATCAGAAACGTGTTTTGAAAAAATAAAAGCGTTAATTAATAGGAAAAATCATTTTAATCATCATGAAAAATTAAATAAATAAAATCACAAGCAATCAAAATTGATCTGAGGACGCACATATTTATGTAATAAGTATGTATAAAGTCCAGAATAATTTGCAACTATTGACATTAGTAAACCTTAATACGCTCAAGACATAAGACTCGAGCTCTTTTGAGACTCAAGCTTTAATAAGACTCGAGTTCTATTTAAGACTCGAGTTCTATTTGAGACTCGAGCTCTTTTTAAGAGCTCGAGTTCTATTTTAGCGCTCGAGTGTTTGTGGAAAGACTGAAGCTCGGTTCGACTCAAGACTCCGAGTTTAGTTAGTTCACTGAGTTGTGCAAAATTGAGCCGAGTCTATCGAATTAGGACTCAAAGACTCGAGTTCTTTACATCTCTAATCTGCGCCTTTGGACAAGAATACTTAATTGAAAACGAGTCTAAAATTCGAATTGCATTTTAGTATCATCGCAAAAAGAAGCGATAAGCGAAAGATGTCTAAATTTGATTTCATTACATTGCAGCTTCGTGACGAGTAGCTCTTCTGTATTCAAATGCGCTCCAGCTCCATTGGGATTGTACTATAATAGGGGTTCAATTCAGAGCGGAGGGCGACCACTTTAATATCTAATTTTTGTCCACTCGTGCTTCTATGAGAATATCGAACCGCTGATTGATTCGACGTGTCTAATGATTTCAAGAACAACCGGTGTAAACTCTTGAGGCTGCCCTAGCAACTCCCTACGAGTTTTAGTACTAGACGTCTTATTAGAAAATGTTCGCGCCTTTTTGTCAGATGTTAGGTACTGAAAATATATAAACTAGAATATAATAAACAATAACTTTGGTTTTATCTGTTGATATAATAAAATTGAAGTGTATGTTTGCTTTACATGTTTGGAGATGTTATTCAAAATTACAATTTTATAAGCGTATTCGCGTTTTGTGTAAAGAAAAGGCAGTTTGATAAATTATTTTCTGTCACTTTATTGTTGTTAATATCTGAAACTACATATCTCTGAGATATTTAGGCTAGTTTTCGAAGAAACAACAAGAACAAACAAGCTAACATTTCGTTGGTCCCGGGGCATGGGCCTTCCCATGCGGAAGAGAGATCCGATTTTAATTCCGATTCGGACTCTGTGTCATTTTTACGGTTTTTCCGTTAGCAAATATGCAGTAGCAATACAGAGTTTTACGAACTGCAATATTCTCACTATACTTTATAGATTTTTTCTAAAGACGCGAATGCGTTCTACTATTCCTAAGGTACTATATATAATATATGTATTCATAGATTTTTGCATCGCCTTTAACTTTTTTAAAAGACTAAAATTCCGGTGAACCTGCATTAATATTTTATTTTCCTTTTAATATAAAATTCATGTTGCCTTCTTTTGAATTTCTCCCACCTCATCTATCAACCGCATGCGTGAGAGTTTTGAAATTTATTTCATATTTGGTTATTCACTTATCTCGGCAATCGATCACAGCAAAGTGTTTATTCTTTTTGGATATACATTATATCCCGTTTGATAAATTTTAATAGTGAAAGCTGACAAATGGAGTATCTTTACGTACATATACAAAGCTAATGGTTTATCGGAATATATGGTAATAACAAAAAATACAAGTAATTTATTACGTTTTTTTTTTCTTAAAAGTTTGCGATGAATGTAAATACACAGTCAGGTCATAAGTATTGTCACACAGTAAAAACTTTTCTTTTAGAATGCTGGCCACAAAAAAGTTTATTGAATTCGAATTTCGAATTGTTCATGAAAATAAAAATGTATACTTTTTAGAATTTTACTCATTTTTAAATATGAAGTGGACGCTTAAAGAAGACCGTGTTGCAGTTATTGCGTTGCATCGTTGCGGTTACGCGCCAATTAAAATTTTTGACATACTGAAAATTTTGAATATAACCAAAAGATTCGTTTATCGTACCATCAAACGATACAATGAAGACTCTAGTGTAGATGACAGCCCTAAGTCTTCATTTAACACCCTTTTCACCGTGGTTCTGCTTAACCCCATCTGAAGGGCTAACAGTTTCTGCTTACGTTTGGGATTTCTTTGAATTCGCGCCTTCACAGCTTTTAACACTGCTGGAGTCCTAACAGACCGAGGGCGACCACTTCTTGACCTGTCATCTATGTCAAATATAGTATATGTCAATATAGTATGTCAAAAATTTGAATTGGCGCGTAACCGCAACGATGCAACGCAATAACTCCAACACGGATCTGCAAATTGATCGTCTGATGTCTAACCATTAAATATGTGACTTAATAAACGAAGTTTAGATAACAGATGAGTCGTTTTATCATTCACGATGACAGGTCACTTAGTGGCTGCTAACGCAATTATAGTATTTCCATTGCGCATAAAACCACTGCAAAAAGCAAGCTTTAATGATTTATTCGCTCGCGTATAAATGAAATAAGTTAATTGTTGCTAATTATATTAAGTTCCTCTATTATTATTATTTTTCTTTCAATCGTAAACCCAAAGCTTTCTCGCTACTATCAGTTCTGCTGAGAAATTGAAGATATAAGGGGGGGAAATAGGAATATATCATCTGCCCATATACGTCCGACAAGCACAGGCGTACTTTACAAATTTACATTTATGTTTTTTATGGGATTATAACTTACTTAAACGATGAAGGAAAAAATAGTGATAGGTGTGTAGTCCGCCAACCCGCACTAGGCCAGCGTGGTCGACTAAGGCCTAAACCCTCTCAGTTGTAGAGGAGACCCGTGCCCAGCAGTCGACGTACATACATATATGGGCTGATTAATGACCGAAACGTAAAGTGGAAAAAAAGTATTAAAGAATACATATCTATAATACTCGTATACAAGCTTGTTTTAAATATTTTTAACAATTATTAAACAACACGTGAGATTTAGTTTAGCAGACTCTTATTATATTTATATCAGTAAACAACATATGATTTACATACAGTCACATTCGGGAAAAATCATATCGAATTGGCCTCACGCCAATTGAACCGAGAAACTCTTTATACTGTTAATTGATATGAAGTGGGATAAAAAACGTGCTAAATAATTGATGATAGTTTTATTTGTCTCCAGATATGTAGGATTTATTTATAAGCGAGTATTTTGTTGACAGATCCTTGACCATCTTGAGCCGATTGAGATCATGGCGTCGCTGCTGGCTGCTATTGCTCACGACATGGACCACCCAGGCGTCAACCAGCCATTTTTGATTGCGACTTCCAACCACCTGGCAGCCCTGTACCACGTAAGTATTTCATTATATCCATTAAATTTACTATCTTTGTCTTTTATAGGAAAAAGTCTTTACTTCTTTTTATAGCTGTTGGAAATTGGGAGCCTTAACTATATCAATAACGTAATAGGGGGCGAGCCTATTGCCGTTTCTCTGGCACATTTCCAGACTCCGGGCCGCTACTTTCCTAAAGAAAAAACCCAATAACATTTCGCCCGACCCGGGAATTGAACCCAGGACCTCTAGATCGCACGGCACATACTAGTACCGCGAGATTATATAAGGTACTTGCAGTGGCGGTACTTCCATAGAAGCCCAAAAGCCCAGTTTGCCTTAAAAAATTCCGAATAATATTTTTTAAGGTTGAACAAATGCAATTTGACATGTAAATGAAAATGTCCTGATCCCACAATAAACAAATATAAAGTAGACATTACACAACTAACGTGTAACGCTTTTGGGCTTCTATGGAAGTACCGCCACTGGGTACTTGTTAGTAATAATATTTATGAAAATCCACTTTACAAACAGTGTTCTGTGCATTAAATCGCCAATGAAACCCACTATCGCTTTACTTCACTTGATTATAATATAATAATATTGTTTATGTCGATTTTCGTTGTAAACCCAAACACATTTTGTATTTTCAAACAACAGTGGCGCTAAAAATCTGAACCACATTGATGAATTCGCGTGTAAAAGTTCTAATGTAATGAATGTCGCTCGAAATATCGTGTAGAAGCTCTAAAACACCACGAATTATTAATGTTTAAAGTGGGTCTTCTGACATGTGTCTTGTTAAAGAGAAACATCTAAATAAGGGCAAAGTTTAACCACTATAGTTGATGGTCCAGAACATATTCCACCTCACAAACTA
Organism: Hemaris fuciformis; assembly: GCA_907164795.1. Lineage (NCBI taxonomy): Eukaryota > Metazoa > Arthropoda > Insecta > Lepidoptera > Sphingidae > Hemaris > Hemaris fuciformis. Next base: position 16,534,996 of record OU015431.1, on the reverse strand, counting down.
ATTACAATTTGTCGGATCCAGATCTGCACCAATCTAAATACTGTTCGAGTTCTAAAGGGAATGCCTAGTTTAAATTAATCACTATTTACCACGGCTTCAATTTAGGAGGCTCCATCCCTTGTCACCACTACGGTATTCAATGCTCGCGACAATTACACAGCTAGCCAAATATTCACAGGCTTTGAGCGGTGACTTGCTCTTTGTTACACAATTGGCAGGATTCGTCCGCTCCCCTTTGCCGCTTTGTGACCACAGGTGAATGACGGCAATTCCTCTGTAGACCCATGCAGTTGCTGCATTTAAGGGGCTTTATGACCTGGCTTAATCGTCGGAAACATGTTGACGTGAACTGAACATTTTGTCAGTAGGGCAGAGGTGGTTGTTAATTATATATGTAACGGATATTCGTCGTTTTATAAAAGCATTATGACAAAATATTTTTACCAAAATAGTAAGCGTAGTCATAAATTCGTGTGTCATAAGGAGGTTACAAGTTACCTCGTCCGCAATGATGTTCATGAAAACTTTCATTAATACCCTTCTAAATAAATTGGTTTACGATGCTGGCATAGAATTATAATTTAATGTTATTAAATTCCATCAAAATTATGAATGAAACGAAAATTCTGTATAGTTAAAGATGGTCTGGTGTATTTTAACCCTTATGTGAGTGACGAGGTACCTGGGTACCTTTAGCATTTTCAAATTTAAATAAAAGTATGTTTTACGCCCTGTAGGTAGCTGGGATTTCCTGAGAGCTCTTAACTATTTATAAATTTTATATTTTTTAATGTTTTGACCCAGTCAATTATTTACAATGTTTTGTGGACACCAAAACTCATTTTAAACTCACAATAGAGTGACAAGGTACCCGGGTACCTCCTTGTGTTTTGTATGACTATGAAAAAAGTTATTTTATTATTTTCGTACAAAAATTAATTAAAACACATACAAACATTACCTCACGCCTGTATTCCCCGAAGGGGTAGGCAGAGGTGCATTTCTGCACCCACATTTCGCCAGGTATGTATCAGTCCCACGTTATAGGGGGCGAGCCTATTGCCGTTTTTTTCGAGCATAATTCCAGACTCCGTGCTGCTACTGAGAATTTCCTAATGGAAAAAAACCCAATAACACTTTGCCCGACCCGGGAATCAAAGTCAAAGTCAAAGTCAAATTATCTTTATTCAAGTAGACTTTTACAAGTTCTTTTGAATCGTCCATTTTACACTTTTTTATATTTTTTAAACTATTGCCGAAATCAAAACCAAGACCTCAGGACGGCACACACTAGGTGTATTGAGTCCTGAATTTTTATATTACGCCACAATATCTAATACAGTGCATTCTCCAACATTTATTTGACGATTGCCATCACTTGACTTTCCTGTTTATGTTTGTCCATTTAGGCGGTAGGAATTATTTGCATCACAAGCCCAGAATATTTTTATGTCATACTTTTCAGATTTCGATGCCATGTATTGAGTAAAGCACTTCTGCCCACGATATCCACATTCCTGTTCGTCAACAGTAATACATTCACGAGGCCTGTAGATTTTATTCAAATTTGAAATGAACATAGTCCAAATATAAAGCAGCTGCGTTCCATCATTATCAAACCTTCTGAAGCGTAACAGCATCTGAATCAATCATGGTGTTTCGGTCGCTTGCTGATATCAGGGTAATTTTCGCTCAGTTTATTTTTGTATGCTACAGTAATATTTAGTCCCTTTCCGATTAGTTTCCCTCAAGATTATGTCACAATGTCCAATGAAATGTTCATTGGACAATATATTTTAGAATATTTCTATTTGATTGTAAAGTTTACTGAAAGATGCAGCCCGCCCCGTTGACGAATAATAATGACTACTAGTTTGTGTACTTGGAAGTGGATCAGACTGCCACCGCGTTCCATCTTTTGCAATAACATTATTTTCAAACGATACCCCTTCAACAACGCATTGGAATCGTAAGAGTCAATGTCAATTTCCATTGCAGCTTTTGGCTCAACATCCGAAATTTCCAATCTATCCTCTTCAACCAAAGGAATATAATCATGTTCATTATCAGAAGCAACAATCTCACCTTCGCCACTAGAAGATTCTGCTAATATCGCTAGTAATTCTGTTGAATTATATCTTCGAACACGTGGTCATTCCTTAGAAGTACTCACTCCAATCTCATTATGACATAATTATAAATTCACAAAATATAGGTAAATAACCTCGTACAATGCAAACAAACGTATACAGTCAAGTATCCATGTCAAGCACGATGCATTGAAAGTGTTTCTTGCGCGCCGATAACCATGTACCGTTGTCCACCCTTGTTGTGTTGTCCACCCTTCCTCCGCTTTGATCGCTACAGATTATTAACTTTTTATCTTAACTAAAATAATAATATTCCAATTATGTAAATACAACGTAAAAACAGATCTTGATTGTCTTCATTACGTATAAACTGTATGAAGGTACCCGGGTACTCGTCACTCTGGTAAAGGTGTTTTATTGGTCACTCACATAAGGGTTAAACTGCATTTCTAATATTAATGCGAAATATTATAAAAAATATATTATAAACATAAACTGCTCTCTGTATACAAAGCAAGCCTTTATTAGATAATAATTATAATTGAAAAAAATATGTCGCTTCTGCTTAGTGTAGAGACGACTAAGACAGCGCAGTTGTAATGTATAAGACTGACAGCTGTTGCGGTGAAGGATTTCATCTATACTAATATATAAAGCTGAAGAGTTTTTTTGTTTGTTTGTTTGTTTGTTTGGTTGAACGCGATAATCTAAGGAACTACTGGTCCGATTGGATTAATTTACTTATAAAATTGAAAAAAATGTTAAGGGCTACATTCAAGGGAAAAAAAATAAACTATCACAACTTTAGTCTTGTCTGTACTGTAATATAGTAAGTCCTTATTTAAATAATAATTTAAATTTAATAACATAATTATCACACTTTAATACCAATTCATTAACTAATATACAGGGTTACTGGTTAAGTCGACCTATTCCCGTTAAGGGCGTGTAGTTTACATCGTTTCTACTTACTAAGTTTTTTCTACAAACTATTAATAAAACCCTAGATTGGATAGCTGATGAAACGTAGATATTTTTAGGCCCATCTGCAAAACAGGTGCCATAATATTTTTTTAGAAAAATAAACCTCTTTCGAGAAAAATAAACTTTCAAAATTTTTGCTAAAGTTTTTAAGTTTTAATCGTCTACGACAATTTATTTATTCATTTTATGTACAATATTGGTTATTGAGGTCATAAAACATCTTATTTTACATGTAAATATCAATATAATAGTAATAATAAGACTTACACATTTCAATATATCTAAGCTGATAGCCGAAAATCGGGAGTTTGTTGGAAAAAACAATTAAATTCAAATATCTCGAAAACGGTTAGATTTACGATAGGGTGTTTCATAGTGAAATCAGTCAGAAACGATGTAAACTACACGCTCTTAACGGGAATAGGTAGACTTAACCAGTAACCCTGGATAGTACAAAGATGATCGAAAAAAATCAGATTTTTTTTTCAAAAAGCGTCAAATATTCCGGAATTGACTTGATAATAATTTTTCATTATATATTCTATAGTATAAGATATTATCGAAGCATACAAAGTTTCAACTACAGCACGGCTAATTAATTTCTCGAAACTCTGACTAATTTTCTGAATTCCCGAAAATTATACGTATTAATTGCCACGAACAGGCGCGGCGCCAGGATAAATACTTAATCCACCGTCAGCCATAAATAGATGTTTTTGGGAGGTGTCGCGCAATGAACAACTTTGTTACATCGGTTTCACGCCATTTATATGTCAGTAATTAGGCTGACCCGTTTCTGTGCCATAATTATCTGCGTAAAAATAAAATAATACGTATTTGTTGCCAATTGATTGTTATACGGCATAAATTGGCGAATGCGGTCCAGATACTTGATTCCCGATTGTAATTGTTACTTGTCTTTTTCTGTTACAAATTCTCTCTATCAGTGCGGGCTCTGGGAGGCAAAGGCAAAAGGTCTGTCCCTCATAACATACTTTTAATAGGTGTTAAAAAGCAGGTGCTATCCCTTTATCTTACCTTACAGACGTGATGGAGCATATATTTTTGTATGTACATTTGTTGTGCCTCTTTCAAAGGCAGTTAATAAAAAAGACCCTATCCAACGTTTTTCGTTCCTAGCCGTTACTCGCATACTAAAAAATGTTTACTAAGAAATGTTTCTAGTCAAATGTCCTCACCCCGATCACAGATATCTATAGAATTTGCCTTCAAGCAGCCATTTACGTATACCGGTTTTTATTATATTATTTTATTTTATTTATTCGGTTTTTGTTTTCGTTGGAGCAGACAAGTGTTGGAGTGGACACCGCGCTTAGGTAGACGTAGTGTAGGACGTCCTGCAGCACGATGGTCCGACGACTTGAGAAAGGTGGCGGATAGCGGATGGATAAGGGCTGCTCAAGACCGGGATGGTTGGCGCCTACTTGGGGAGGCCTTCGTTCAGCAGTGGACGGCGATAGGCTGAGAATAATACTCGGTTTTTATTCGGTTTATTTTATATGACCACTAAATATTTATAAAATTTTAACGAGTATATTAGTCGCTTGGGTATTTATGAAAAATTACGTCATTCAAAAGTCGTTTTCAAGTGTCGAAAATCATTGAACGATAAGATTAATTCAATATAATTATATTACTATCATGTCGTGTAGTGCTTCAGTGTAGCACGACGGCTTGTTTTGTTTATTTTTTTGGTTGTGAATATCAACACACTGTCTTATTATGTATCGAATTAACGAAATTGTAATGTTTTTAATTCACTCATAAAGAAAAAACATAACTTTTTTCATCAAATTGACAACATAATACCTAATAGCCTTTGATACAAATTAAATTGTATTAATGAGTATATGAATCGGAAAGAGGCCTCAAAAGTTAATTTCCAATCCAATCCAATCCATCAGCCAATCGAAGTCCACTGCTGGACATAGGCCTCTCCCAATGATTTCCACAGGGACCTGTTGGAAGCAGCCTGCATCCAGCGACGTCCCGCGACCTTCACCAGGTCGTCCGACCATCTTGTCGGAGGACGTCCCACGCTGCGCTTTCCGGTACGTGGCCTCCACTCGAGAACTTTTTGGCCCCATCGGCCATCAGTTCTCCGCGCTATGTGCCCGGCCCATTGCCACTTCAACTTGCTAATCCGCTGGGCTATGTCGATTACTTTAGTTCTCCTACGGATCTCCTCATTTCTGATTCGATCTCGTAGGGAAACCCCGAGCATAGCCCTCTCCATAGATCGTTGAGTGACTCTGAGCCGTCAAATGAGGCGCATAGTGAGAGGCCACGTCTCAGTGCCGTATGTCATCACTGGTAACACCCAACTATCGAAGACTTTCGTCTTCAGGCACTGAGGTATTTTGGACGAGAAGACGTCGCGTAGTTTCCCGAACGCTGCCCAACCGAGTTGGATTCGACGATTGACCTCTCTCTCGAAGTTGGACCTGCCTAACCGGACCACTTGTCCCAAATAGACATATTCGTCTACAACTTCGAGAGTCGAGCCACCAACTGCGATCGGGGTGGGCACAACATGGACATTCGACATGATTTTCGTCTTGTCCATGTTCATTTTAAGACCCACCTGTTGAGAGACTCGATTGAGGTCTTCGAGCATAGTGCTAAGGTCTTCCAGCGAAGACTACAATATCGTCGGCAAACCGGAGGTGTGTGATATACTCGCCGTTGATGTTGATGCCGAATCCTTTCCACTGCAAGAGCTTGAAGGCGTTTTCCAGCGCGGCAGTGAACAGTTTCGGAGATATGACATCTCCCTGTCTCACGCCTCTCTGTAGTGGAATAGCCTTCGTGCTCTGATCTTGTACTCGGACCGACATGGTGGCGTTGCTGTATATGCTTTTCAACACCTCGATGTACCGACAGTCAATGTGGCACTGCTGGAGAGACTCTAGCACAGCCCAGGTCTCGATCGAATCAAAGGCTTTCTCATAGTCCACAAACGCTAAACAAAGCGGCAAGTTATATTCCTCGGTTTTTTGTATAACTTGCCGAAGCGTATGGATGTGGTCTATGGTGCTAAAGCCTTTTCGGAAACCGGCTTGTTCGGGAGGCTGGAAGTCATCAAACCTTTAAAAGTTAATTTGACGGACTGATTTTCGCGGTGAAGCTGATGCGGAAGTTATTTTCACGATGATATTGGAATATTACTCGTTAATTGCTCTCATATTGTGTTATATACCTTTCACAAAATAGTCACAAAGGTTTTGTTCACATCGAGTAATATACAAGTTTATATGTACATATATGTATATGTATGTATATTCATAATGTTACAAAAACGTGTCAAAAAAACTGAATGAATGATGTTAGGTATATTAGATATGATTAAAGAATTATTAGATTGTAGTTCCAAATGAAAATGTTATTAGTTTAAAATAAATAAGAATACAAAAACATGTTATCGAAACTGAAAAATACACCAAAAAGTGATATTAAACTCGGGTAAAAGAACATTGCATACAATTGTCACGCAAGTCTTCATGTCAAAATTAAAGACACCTCAATGTAACCTTTCATTTGTGACTATAACTATGTCGCGATAAAAAATCGCTTTTGTATGGTGTTCTTCGTATTCCTTTATTATTATTGGTAATTTAAAGTCCAGTAGAACTACTGACAATTAATTTCACTACTATTACTGTCATATTTGTTTATAAAAATAGCCAGAGAAGCAACTTACTCCATTAATGTTTATTAATTTTTATGTCGTAAGTTGACTATATAATACCTATTTGTATATTCTTTGGTCAACAGAATTATCATTTATGTATTTGTTACCGATGACGGTTTTAGTAGGCACATGTCTGCGAAATGTTGAAGCAAATGCTGTCTGACACCCGTAATTCATGAAAAAACTAGTCAAACAGACAGTACTCGTATATTCATATGAGATTCTGACTATTAGTGACATAACACAATCATTCAGCACCATTGCTCTAATGCACGTGGGCTGGCTTGCAATACAATTTCATGGTTACTACTTACCTAACATGAACTTAAAGATTAAATCAGTTTGGCAAATTTAAGTTCCTTACGCAAGTAGTATTCAGTTTGCAAAAATTAAAAAGCTTTAGGTCCTCCTTTACAAATCTTATATAATTTAAAACTTCACTGGTATATCTAAAAACACATAAGGTGTTTTTAAACACGTACGTGTCCTCTAAAACATTACATTTTAAAATAACTTCATAGAAGTAACCCCTCCCGATATTATTTCATTTTAAATGCAAGAAATGCTTCAATTTTCATTTGACATTGCAAGGCGTTACCTTGCCACATGTGTCATGGAAATGACATTTCAAACTGCTACGGACCGTAACTACAACCTTTCATTTTCACCATAAAACGCGATAGAAAAAATATTTTTTTCTTTGGTTTATTTCAATAATTAATATCTAACTTTTACGTGGCAGTAGGTACGTCGAAGGTTATTTCATGGGTACTACATTTTTGTTGATGTCAATATTTAACTTTTTAATACTACTGCTATACAGAGAGGTGTGAGGTCGTAGTCTAACACACTGTTCCAGTGCGGATTAGTGGAATTCTTATCCCTGAGAAATTCCTTCCGAGGAGGAACTCTCAAGATTTATTTATTTATTACAACTGAACGGTTTACACAACTTACATACACTATTCACTACAACAAGTCACATTAATGACAGTTATGTAGTTATTAAAGTTAAAATCATCACTATGTTTTCCTTCAGCGTAAAAGTTCATTTTTTTTACTTTAGTTGTTGTTAGAGTTTCGGAGGCAGACATGGACATTATTGGCATAACCTGGGCATTCTTGGCTTACAAAATTAATGTTACTTTTTCCTCTCCATTTATGTAAATGGAGAGGAAAAATTACGAAACTGTTAGAATAATTGGCCCTGCGGTAATCCCGGGCACTAACCGCAACACGTGAGCATATCTGTTTCTACGTGTAACTTTTATCCAGCAAGTATTCCTTCCCACATCAAACTACACTTTTTAAAACGCTGCGCTGATTACATATAACACTCTTGTACTGACAAGATAAAAATATCATTCGTATTTTATGTGCGAAAAATCAGAGCTTTTCACGCCAATTACTTTCCATTTCTCAGTTCAACAGTCTAACAAGCACATCTCAAGAGGCGTCCGTCCTAAGTTGCACGTAATGTAGCCGTACGCCCACCCTCCCCCACACGAGAAGCACTAGCGGCGCCGCTTTGCAGAGCTCTCGGCAATTATCGCAATGGATCATTTCCTAGCCACGTGTGTTTCTTCGCCACTTTCATTTCCTCTGGGAGGGGATTGATATATCTCTCCTATTTAATTAATAGCTTGGCATACATAAATAAGTGGTATTTGCGCAAGTATTGGACACTTCATATTCCGTACGGATAATGGTTTATTTGCTACATAAACATTAAATCAAAACATAATTAGAAAAAAATCTATATGATAGAAATGATTTGATCTATTGAATACAATTGGTTCATGGCTAAACCTCATAGACTTATTTTTTCCATGACGTATCAGGTGAAGGACTCGAAAACGTTACAGACTTGACATGGACTGGATCTAATTACGTTCATCAATGACAGTTCGAGGCTGATATTTATTTTTTATGGACCACTGGCACAAGGTGTACTTTTATATATTCAGTACCTACTGTATTAGAATAGTTGATGAACTAAGCAAGACTGGATTAAATTACACAGACACTATGAAGATATATGAATTCAATACTTTTTATTGAATTCTTACTGCATATTTAGAAAAAATCATATTAATTTTAATATCAGTTCATAGCGGTCTACTGCAAAACAAAGTTCTCTCCAATTACATACATGACTTTGGCCACATTTATTGACATCTGTCATAGTACCCAAGCTGTCTTCTAGATGCAAAGAACATTACTTACTGACTTAGTACTTTAATTTTGAAAAAAAAAAACAACGTTGATGTTATACATTGTACTCATAAGAATATTAATTTCTTCGTTGAACATCCAATCATGGGCAGTTTTTTTTTAATTGTCTTGTCTATGAAATTAAATATTAAAATCGATCTAGGCTCCTATTTTTATTTTTATTTTTTAGTAAAAGGAAAATGATTATTGAGCACGTTGAATTATTTTTCTACTTTAACATAAAGGTAAGTCGTAGGGCGATCTATATTTTGATATAATGTTATGTGTCAAAGTTGTTATTCATGAATTATATAAGCCTCTATTTTATAACATTACCCAATAGTATAAAATGGTTATTTTTTCCAGTTTTTTCTCATTAGTTTAGCATTAACGTTTGATCCGAGACTCGCTTCGATTCCCGATCTTGAAATTCATTTGTTTTTAAAATCCAGATAAAAATATTAACTTGACTTTCCTATACCAGCATTGTTAGGATTTGCACTAGGAAGGCTACTGCGTATTGTCTCTAAACAATTAAAAGGAAAACTTTCACGGTGAAGACTATTAGAAAAACAATGAAAACATATTAATGAATAACTGTAAGGATTTCAATGTATTAGTAATTGCTCGCGACTCCGTCCGCGTAGACTACAGGTTTGGGTACAGAAAGAAAATAAGTTGTAGCCTTTGATCGACGAAATTCGTGTATTTTAAACTGAAGAGTTACTAATCTTATATAGCCTGCATCACAAAATCCTTTCTTAGGGGATGCCTACGTCATAGTAGCTTTATGCGTGCAAAGTCTCAGCCCGATCGGTTTAAAATTGATAAAGTTTCATCCCCTATTTTATCCCCTTGGGGGTAGAATTAATCAAAATCCTTTCTTAGCAGATGCCTACGTCATAACATCTACCTGCATGCCAAATTTCAGCCTGATCCGTCCAGTGGTTTGGGCTGTGCGTTGATAGATCTCTATGTCAGTCAGTCACCTTTGAGTTATATATATACAGAAGATTATAGTTCTGGAACGATTATGAGGCCGAGCGAATTATACAGCAATAACAAATAAAAATGGGGTACTAATTCTGTGTTGTAGTAGAAAAACCTCTTAAATACTGGTTTTCTTATATATTGTGTGATCAAAGTGCTTCTTTTATCGCGCTGATCACTCCTGTGGGATAAGAAATAATAACGCTGCGCGAGTTAATTTATGCTTATACTTGTAGGGTGAATGATCCAATTATCAGCACTTTAAGAGTTAGTCCTAACTTAAGCCCATTTATCACATTGAAAAATACTTTTTTACCTGTTAAGGCGAATTTTCTAGTTTCAATATTTAATCAGTAAGATGATATTAATAAAAAAAAATAGTTAATATCTATCCAATGTTTTTTAGATAGGCAAGAGTAAAAAATGACTATCACTCCATTTACTGGCACCATCGCCACCAATTAATAGCATAGAGCGAGCCAATTATCAGCACTGTGATAGTGGTATTGAAAATATCACTATCACTGGCAGGGATCGAAATAAAATAATGTTTATCCTTCTTTTAATGTTTTTACTTTTATTCTAATCAGTGGCGGTACTTCCATAGAAGCCCAAAAGCCCAGATTGCCTTATAAAATTCCGAACAATAATCATAAAGCTTAAAATCTTTATTTAAGAAGAGCAATTTGACATATAAATGAGAATAGACTGGCCCTTCAATAAACAATTATAAACTAGACATTACACAATTAACGTTTAACGCTTTTGGGCTTCTATGGAAGTACCGCTACTGATTCTAATAGTAATTATAAAGTTTAAAACATTAATAATCTGTAGGTGGGAATTTTAATATTTTTTTAGACTTAGTCAAATCTCCCTAGAAAGTGGCTTACATAATAATAGGGTAGCCTACCATTACTAGAAAATACGTAAGTAGGTACAACCATTAAGGCACATAAAATTGCACTTAATAAAATATAGCAAGAAAAAAGAAAATAAAAATTAAGTAAAAAAGAAAAGTTCTTGCTCCACATCTTCAATCAGTTCTAATCCTCAGAAACTATCTCCTCTAGTTCTAGTAAAAAGTAATTTGTCTTTCTATCATTGTTGATTATTTTGCTCAGTGGGTCATTAATTTGGTCGTCATCTCTTGGACCAACTTGCGAAGTTCTGGATATGTTTGGTAACTTAAGTTTAATGTCGGACACAATTTGGATTTTTTTATTTGGTGGAAACATATGCTGCTTTTCAGCTTTTCTTTTCTTGATGTTAGATAGGTATTTATTTTCATTCATTGTCATCCAAAGATGAAATACATTCTTTATATAATCATAGAAAAGTTCAGATTTCATCCAGCCAGTATCGCTCAAACCAATGCCCCACTCATTTGGAACTGATGATGTTATATCCTTTTGTTGGGAAACACATCTAGTGGATGTGTAATATCTCCATTGGCGCAAAATGTAAAAAGTACAGTAAGGCCTGTGTTAGCTGCAGCGTGATCTACTTCATACACTTATTTTCTTTTATTTTGTTTAGTCATTTCCTTTGGCTTCATGGTAAATGGGTCTGAAAAAAGAAAAGATGATGTAATGCTAGGAAAACCAATTTATCAGCATGCTTTTGATCCAATTATCAGCATTATGCTGACAAATGGTAAATGTAGTTTCAGCACCATGCTAAAATTTGGATTTTGAAAGTATAAACTACTTTTATCAATAAAATTGAATTCTACGCATAAAATAGACACGGTTTACAATAAAAAAATATGGAATAAGTATTTACTTAATATTTCCCATTTATCAGCACCAGTGCTGATAATTTGGAATTTCGCAAAATATTATATCCATTTATCAGCACAACATTTTTTACCAATATATCACCATAACTTCCAATATTCTTTTCAAATTATCTTCATAAACTATCTCATAAATCAGAGAAATCGAAAGTTTCAATATAAGATATCTAAAATATCTAATATAGTATAAAATGTAAACACGTGAACTTACCTGCGATCACAAGGAACAGTCAAAAATAGGACAAACCGCAGAACACAAATGTTTGTTCACACTAATTTCACCATTTTGAAGTCGGAAAGTATGGTATTACCGAGAGTAGGAATCCTAAAATACTAATTTATTAATTTCTTAAAGTGGTAACCCAAATTAGTGAGTGAAAACCTTAGAATTTAACAATTTATTCAGAGTGCTGATTATTTGGTGCAGTGCTAGCGTTTGGGTTTGTCACCCTATTTGATGTTTTGTAATTTGATTTGGTGTGAAGAAAACAGAAAACAAATTATAGTATATGACGTAAGCAAATTATTTATGTGTAGAACACCTCGGTACTGGAGAACCACCACTGGCGGTCGGCCATCAGCTGCGTCATCGAGAGTGGCATTTTCGACGACCTGGTGGAAGAGCGCCCCCGGCTTGAGAACCAGATCAGCTCCTTGATCCTGGCAACTGACATCACACGCCAGCAGGAGTATCTCAGCCAATTCAAGGTAAGTTGTGTAGTGATTTATCGTTCTTAATTACAGATTTGTTGCTGACTCAGCTATTAGGTTAAAGCCGGCGATTTAATAGCGAGTTAAGGGAACGCCAATTTTTCTTTTAAAATATTTTTCAATGAGCCCTAGTTAGTATATGTTTCGCTATCAAAGGTAAACGTTAGTAAAGGCTCTTGAGGCAGAGAAGTCTGCAAGCAATTAGGGCAAGTGCATCCCCTTAGAATATGAATATTAGTTTGCTCGTGTACGATACGAGGATTAGAGATGTTGTCTGTTAATTGATCTGCAAAAGGGAAGCAGGATTACAGCGAGCTCGCATACAAATCTGCTTCGAATATATCAGTAGTTTGCAGCATCTTACAATACAACATGTTCATGTATTGGGAACAGAATACCGATTTTCTAGCTCTTGAGATGAGACGAAATATATTATAGACAAGTTTGATTTTTATTTGAAGAAGACGTTAGTGTTCGTTGTTGTGTTGTCTAATTTTAGATAATTTATTGCTGCAAATAAGTTGCGGTATTAGTTATGACGTTTTACAGAAAATGTTATAGGTAGATTATTAATATGGTACCTACATTCGGTAGCATTAAACTAATTTACCACTTGATCATATTTTGCTTTATATTTTTGTATGAGAATGTCAACTAAGATTATAATAAATAAAAGAGCTAATAGGAAATTTGTGAAAAATGTAAAAAATGTTTTTTTTACATTTGTCTTTTACTTCATGGCTACAATCGGTATGCTTCAGCAAAATTGTAGATTGCAGAGTTATACCCTTACTATTTAAATTAAGCTCATTCATATACATATTTTTCGTGCATATGCACAAAGAAACGTTTCTTAAGCGCGCCATAAATCAATATTCCATATTTCTTATCTTATTTCTGGTTACTTAATTAGGCATCGGTTCCTCATATACATTGCTTTCGAACCGCACTTATTATACGAAATGGAAACAGTGAAAAAGCTATGCTTGTTATATTACTATTGAGTAATAGGCTGAAGTTAAACCGAGAACATTCGCTTTGTTTATATCATTTCACCCACAGTTTGCGGCTCTTGGAGAAATCCTTTGTTGCGGAAAAATCTGAATATTTTATATTATTGTTTCCAGGATGAAAAGTTTTGTTTTATAACGCATTTAAGCTATGGCATATAATTCCGAACTAGCATTTTTTTCTATTAGTACCTATGTGATATAATTTAGTTGCCTCAATGCGTATTTCGTATTCACGCGTACTTTTATTTTTATTGTCCCCATAAAATTCTGTTTCAGTACAACAGAGACTATGTGACCTAATTTTATTACTCTTGTTCTGTTGCACTACACATTGTTCCATTCATCAGCAGTTCGGAAATCCTATTTGGACCGCGCGAGATACTGCGTTTGAATATTTCAAATCGTTTTATAAAAACTAGTTTTTGTCACAAATACCTCGTTCAAAAACTGTGCAATATCTACATATATATGTATATATATATAAATGTATATGTATGTATAAGCCGCTGTAAAGCCAGCGTGAACAACAGAATAAAAGAGTGCCCAATCGAAAGCCAAATGGAATACAGTTATTGAACATACAATGAAATTTTATTCACTGGTTCCTATCCTAAATAAACGAATGCAGATTTATTTCACTTTGAAAATATTTATTGCGGACATTCTTAATTATATTGTCAACAACTCTTATTGGAGTGTGTATCGTTGAGAAAAGATAAATAAATGTACAAAAGAGGATTGGGGAGGGATAAAAATGTTAATTGCACGTTGTAAAACTGATTCATTCAAGTTTGTGAATATAAAGTTATTCATAAATAGATTTAACTTGACGAATATTTTTCTAAATTCTTTTATCATGGTTATGAATAGTTATTAGGAATATTTGGCATCACAACACATGTATATATCATTAATAGATGTACATGGGATTCACCTTAGGTTAACTGAAATATATGAGTATGTATCCGAGTGGCTCTCGAATTTAATCCCAACTTTACTTTTCTTCATTAAGTGTCAGCTTAAATGTTTAAATAAAATAATATTTATAACATATGGTACTACACATGTATTATGACTACAGTTTGATGAGAAAGTCGGTGTCAAGTAACTTGTCGCATAAATTAAATATATTTAATAGCACGTACGGTTATATTTTATATTTGATGGTAGAAAACGGTTATTTTAATATATTTTCTGCAGTAAAAAATTTACCGCTTGGGCCTTAGTTTATATGAAAATCGATGCAGCGCTTTGTTGTTTACTTCTTCGGATGGTAGGTTGATTTAAATTGGATATCCGAAAAAAAATATAAACAAACGTTTGCAAGAATCTAAAGCGCGCTATCTGCTGGATTTGTGAATAGATCCTTTGATAAGAATTTTTTTGGAAACTTATGACATTATGTTAATGAAGTGGCACGTCTAAATATACATATTATATACATTTTTCACAAACTGCCTCGTTAGTTTTGCGGCACAAATCTGAGAAGTGCATGCAACTCATAAGTGTGTTGGGGTTTGAACCCGCGACCGCCGAGGTTGTCCTCGAGGCTATCACTGATATAAGTAGTAGTACTTAAAAAATAGCAAAACCACAATAATTTTCCATCGTCTTCACTGCCTTCAAAGCTTCGTATTCTAAGCTTATTACAAAATTGACTTAGTTGATAAGCTTATAAACTGGACTGGCAGAATGGCATGCGAGATGACCGCAAAAGAATCCACTTTGCCCAGATTAGTTGAAGTCAATAGATCTTCAGGAAAAGGGTATTATTACGTGATTTTTTACTCGTGTTACCGATGTCCCGACAACGCCGGATTAGGTTAAACATAATTAACACAGGTATTCTTGGCTGGAATTTATTTATTTTCGTATAAATTCTAGTGAGGCGACTAGTTTGAAGGATTTTTAGATACTATTGCACCACTAAATTCTAATTTACGTGTGCACTAGTTCTTATTATCAAGGGATAAAGTAAACATTGTGAGAACGCACACACGTCTGCGTGTTGTCAATATAGCCCTCTACGAAATGTAAACTTATATAAGACCAGCGCCAACGTCTTGTTGTTGTAATGATCGTCATCATGCGTATTCTTTCATGCCTGTATACTCGTAACAGAGGGCGATTCTATGTCTTTCTACTGGGCGTATTTTCTGACTTAGTGCTGCTGCTGACTATTTTCTGTCGGAAAAACCCAACAACACTGCCTGAAGCGGGTGACAAACCCGAAACCTCTGAATCGTATGTCGTAAACTTTTAAAGCAGAATCAACGAAATTGTAGTATTGCAATCGCATCCACGAGAAACATAGGTATAAAAAGTAAACAAAATTTACTGTACACATATTCTATAATATCAGAATAAAAACAAGTACAATTTCCTGGTTCTTTAATTAATAAAATTTTGCCGTGGACTTCTAAACCCGCTTTCTTAAATAAAAAAAACATTAAAATAAAAATTTTCCTACGCCTCCGTAGAAATGTGTAATTATTTAATATAAATTTAGAAATTGTTTGTCGATTCTTGATTACGTTCGCTTCGATTATAACAGCCACGCGATTCCAAAAACTTCAAAAATATTTCATAATTAAACTTTAAAATATTTCATATGAACGTAAATATCGAATAATTTTATTGAAATATTGAAACTGTGGTGTATGGAATTGAATGCTTCCGTATGGAATATCTTTCGCATGGTATGTTAATTATGAGTTGAGTGGTTTTTTATGGTACCTACCTAGTAAACCAAAAATAAACTAAAAAGAAACGGTTTCAATTATCTCAGTTGGCGGCAAGTTTATGCCGCCCTGTCCAAAACGAATACAGACTGTCAAATTACAACAATGTGGAAGCTTTTATACGATGATATTTGTTTAGGATGCCAATGTGTTAAGCACATCGAGTTACATTATATAAACGTGCTTACAACTTTTTTCTTATATTACAAACGCTACTATGTATTATCTATAATTCGTATATAATAATAAAAACGAGCATAGTATAGACCCTGCAGTTATCTCAGCGATGTCCGTTTGGCATCAATTAATGATAGTAGTAGTAGTAGTAGTAGTCCTTGAAAAAGTCATCCGTGCACACAGCGACTTAAACTAACCGATCTGTAAACACTATTTAAGTGTCACTGTAACTTACTGTAAAAAACTTCCATTAGTTACTCTCCGCAACCGACGCTATCCATTTTAAGATTCTGCTTTAATATATTTCATTTGGAGTGTGTTGATGATCCCAACTTTTCACTTGCTACGAACGCTCATGGTAAAATTGGCGACGTAGTTCTCTTTATGACTTTGCCTATGTATTTATAAGATTTTCATTTGATAATCGCAATATAATAACCGAAGCCGACAAGCCTTCTCTAGGGACAGTTGTTTGATACCAACAATGTTACTAACAATGTAAAATCACATGTACGCTGTCTATTTATTTATCCTTTGCAATGTAAACAAAAGGGTTTCTATTCAAACAAATACTAGGATGGAAACCTTCGCAACTGCTATCCTAATCTTTCATGGAACAAACATGTGTACACTGTTGCATAAAGTTTTCATGTGATAAATATATTACACTGTCGTTATTCATTGAGGCTAAAACATAGGGAGGTTTTCTATTTTTCGAACCGGTACAGAAAATACCTGGAAATAGCTTATGGTACGGAATGCATTAATACATTTTTGTTGTATTTGTTGAATACTTAAAAAAAATGTCTTAATTATACGATTGAACTACAATTTGTGATTCCTAGTATACACTTTCTTTACTCTGACAGTGCTAGATTACATGCGGAATGCATATGAAGGGCGAGGCTTTTACATAAAAAAAATTCAAAACTTGCGAATAAGCACATATTAAGATGCGGAATATAATTAATTATTCCATCACATGTCTATTACTACTTATGTTACAGATTGTAGCCATAAAAGTAAAGTAATTATACGGTAATTGATAAATTATTGCCAACATTCTTTATACAAATAAATACAATAATTATATTTCCCGCAATCAAATAAATTGAAACCACATAAATTTCGACCAAACAGTGATGCTGTGGCCCACTAATGAAAAATCGTTTGTATGCAGATTCCATATATCAACGATAAATGTGACGGAATGGAGTTGCTCCGAATTGCAGACACATTGTTAGCGCGAAACTCCATTATTGAGTTTTATGAATGCTGGTGCGATATTACAATATGGTATTGCACGGTCTTTTTTGATAACGGCATGACCAAATCCCTGTGTATTGGCACCTGATAGTAAGCGCACTGGCGATACGTATTCTCGACTGGCAAAATACGAATACGTACGAATATTCCTAGAGACCACATAATTATACCGACTTTAAGTGATGTTATTATCTAACGGTTATATGTGACCGAACATACGCAGACTTATCTCGGAACGCTACATAGTACCTACCATACCATAGTACCATAGTGCCATATTTGGTGGCATATCCTGCGTACGTTGATCGCCATCAAGGATACATTTCACCAATATGAATGTGTTAAAAGCGAAAACCGCTCTAGATGAAAAGCAATAAAGAGAGTAGACAGAGAGAGAGCCAGTCCCGACGAACTAAGGCAAGGCTGGAAAATTGAAAGCTCTGCTTTGCTTTGCTTTACTACACTTACACTGCCACTTCACAAAAGCCGAATTAAAGTCCAACTCTAAAATAAATAACATAATAGAATAATGACCACTCATTCACACTTTGCATTACATTAGAGTAATAGTGCGGCAAATCTCCACTCGTCATATTTATTTGTGCTGCAATTGTGATTGATTATACGACACGAGACTTGTCTAAAGTGGTTAATATAGCCATCATTTATCATAAATTTAAAGTGTTTAGAAATCATGACTGAAAAGGTGTTTAGCTTAAGCTTTTTAACCACGGTTATAATTGAAGTGAGTTTTCTATACTAGTTCTCATCCCTATTTATGACGATAATGAAGTTGCTCAAATAATATTAGGGAAAAATATGTATTAATCTATGAAAGAAATTTTTGCGTCTAGAAAATGACCGCATTATGGTGTCTTGCCTTTGAACACTAGATAAAATTGAGTGCGGTGAAATCTTAATAGTTATTCTGCATTCAATTATACATTGGGTGCACTATATTTATGTACCTAGTTTACATAAGTATGTAAAATTAGTATTTTACTTAAACAATTGCGTGCAGCCGGGAAATTATCCGCGGGACCTATTTTGATACCATACGACAGTCTAGCCTTTCAAATCCTAGGACTAAGAAGATACCACCGTAAAAGACGAAAACTTTGTTTAACATTTATATTTTATGAAATGTGATCCTATAGAATTCAATTTAAAACCAAACATAATTTTGCACTTTCTCTCTAATCTGATAACATAAAACACATTATTTTTAAAATGAACTTTAAATATACTCGTAGTTCCTTGACTAGCTGAGATCAATAATTTATTTAATGAACTGTCCAATACCTTAATTAAATTAACTTTGAAGTTTGGAATAAAATTATTCCATTATGTCAAATAACTAAGAAAAATAAAGAGCTTTAGTATAATAAAGGTTTTAGTATTTTACTAGCTTTTGCCCGCGACTCCGTCCGCATAGACTTCAGGGTTGGGTGCAGAAAGATAATAAGTAAATCTATTAAACGTCTCCCAAGTGCCCAAATTACACTTAATGATTAAAAAAAAAAGTAACCTATGTCCCTTTTTATGTTTCCGTTTTTATCCATAACAAAAATCATCCAAATAACTCAAATATTTTAGGCGTGAAAGTATAACACAGTAGTGTTACTTTCGCATTGACAATATATGCTAAAATCAAAGGGTATATCCGTTGGGATCAGTGAAATCATTATTTAGATTACGAAGCGTGATGACTACCGAGCCTGCATTCGTTTGTAAATTTTAAACCAGATACAACCAAGGAGTTTAAAAATAAATTTCTGAACGCTCGCATACATTTTTGACAACTAATATATGACATATTGTCACTCATTTTTCATTACTGATTATTCTGCATTTTTAAAATGAAAAATACGCAATTGTTCGAATATTGTGGATATATGTTGTCGATTCAAAACCTTTATTTAAATACGTTCTTTAATTTGAGGGAACCATTAACCGTATTGACGGGATAAACATAAAATGTTTGACAGGAAATTAGGTAGAACAGTTTATATGAGAAAATTAAATTGTTGTTTTTACCATATTCCTCGTAATTTTAAAGATAGTTATATGCTGTCGCGGACTTTTTTGTAGGACTTATTAAGATAAACATTTCTCTTATACATTATATACGAGTAAACTCTACAGTTTTTGCAGCGTACGCAAGAATAGCTCGCAGATGCAGTTTTTCCCGACTTGACAATTATCGTTATATTTTGGACAATTCACACACTATCTTAAAAATATATAGCCTATGTGTTATTCTGATGTATAAGCTATATTATTGTAAACTTTCATTGAAATCCATTCGGTAGTTTTTGCGTGAAAGAGCAACAAACATCCAGACATCCAGACATCCATACATACAAACTTTCGCGTTTATAATATTAGTAAGATAGTAAGATATCATTCGTCACAACCTTAAAATCAGAAGTTTGAGCATATTTTACTTTATTTTACTTAGTAAAATGAAGGTAATTCCTTAAGGTAAGTTAGTAATTAGAAAAGTAAAAGTGAAGAAAAAGATTACTTTTCGTCAAACATGTCCATCGACAGTGTACCGGTTTAGGCAGTGTAGTCAGTTTAACCTCAACTGCGATGGCATTTTTGATACGCCGCACTGAATTGGGGTCAATCAAACGAACACAATACCGTCTCCTTTGGATTTAAGATTAGTCACAGGCACACATCTACATCGACGTGTATTCAACAGTCTGGCCAATTGAAAATACATATAACGATTTCACATATTGACTGGTCTAAAAATAGTATTATTATAGTTTCATAGTTTTAGAAAATAAGATTCATCGATTTCTACATGGCTAGAACTGTATCGAGTACACCCTCGGACATCAAACCCGCACACATTCTTTTTAATGTCAATACTTCGGTTACCATGCTACTATAATGATAGTATTCTTAAGTATAAATATTAAACCACTAGAAGTAATAACATCCTTATGCAAATGGAGAAATGTTCGTAAATAATAATTGAAGCTATAAACATCTTAGAATTTGAACTCAGAGCGTCTATTGTGTTTTTCATAATATTGAGTTGGTGTACGTAGTGCGTGCCGTCTCGTCGTCCTATGACTCATCTAACGAAACATTGCAACCTATTATAGCCCATGCGCTGATGTATTAATGTCTGCAATCGCGTAAAAATATTATAACGATGGCTTTATTTATGCATTCATTGAAATGTTAGCGGTTTTCCACTTCACGTACAAATATTTAGAACTATTTCGCCCGCTGTCATCTCATTCACTAAGTTTGTTTGTATTCTCATCGTGGTCCCATAATTTTGAGCTCGGTGAATTACTTTATTCTTTTGCACTTCGAAATATTATTTTATTTACGGACAGAAAAGTAGAGTTAATGACATATTTAAACAATACCCGTAAGAAACATACCGTGTTGGTAAAATATCTAGGAACGAAGATCGACTTATAAGTAATATGTAACTTGAAGTTATTTTAATATTTAGTATTTCTAATAAAATAATAATGCAAAGGGAGCTGTAAACCGTTTTCAACCAGTCTTTATAATATTAAAATTTTACATTCACCGCTTTCGAGATTTGTTTCATCAGTAGAAAAAAAGAACTATTTAATATAAATTGTTTCTTTTAACAACCAACCTATTTAAAACCATTATTAGTGAGCTATATGTATGAGGTTTTCTAAAAAAGGATCATTGCACATACAAAGAAAATATACTTCCTACTTAGATTTTATTTGATACAAATTCACGCGTAAACGCCTGTATCCGAGAAGAGGCAGGTAGACGTGAATGTCTTATACAACTTTTCGGCAACCGTGTCTGTGTGTGCCACGTAATATGGGCTAAGCTCATTTCTACTAAATAATCCAAGCATATTTTTTAAAGCAGCACTCAGAAATGACTCTATTATCGAGTTCTCTTTGTGCTACAGACACAAAGATGTCATTGTAATGTGTAATCTAATCTGATTCAAAGCATTGATGTCTTTAAACAATTTCTGCAAGTATCTGCGTTATCTTGATTGTTTCGGAGCTGCATCGCTTTGGAACTATCCCGTTAACAGAGAAACCGAATAGATTTCATTATGGTAGCGAACACATCGAAAACATCGATGCCATCTAGACGTCATATTCTATTGTAATACCGATATTCTCAGTTTTTTAAATTTTATGCTTATGCTACCATCGATGGAAAAATCTTGTAGTTAGTAATTAGGTTGCCCAAATGTGATCAGTGAGAAATTGTATTGATGTGAATTAAATTAAAGTAAAAAAAATACGTAATATATAGTTCTAGCTCCACACTATGATATCATTCTTGTGTTGTGGGTAGAGACTTATCGGTCTCACAACTCCCTGGTCTCAAACATAGACCAGAAACAAATATTTGTATACGATTTTTTTTTGTCTCGGTGAACTGGGTACCTCTCGCTACACAATCTCGTGGCTAGCCAACAGTGCCACTAATTGTCAAATCTTAGGAATATAATACATGTGATTATTAAAATTAGACTAAAAAACATAGAAAATAAAAGTATAAACATGGACTAGTCAAAGTTAAAACGTACAAAAGCAAGTTAATGTGGACATAAGAAAATTATTTTGAATTTAATGAAAATTACGAACATTTATGAATTTAAAAAGTTTCGCTGCAAAAGGACCGCAAAATAACAAACAGGCAATCGACAAAATAAAGACTTAACCATGAAATTTCCTAGTAACGTGATGATAATTTTCATTATAAATATTAATATGAAACCACAGAAACCTACAAATATTAAAATGAAATTTGCTGTAAAGCTGCTTTCACGATGAAACCATCTATTCTAGAAAACTGTAATCATGGTGGGTAATTTAATCTTGTTACTGACTTTAATTACTTTTCCAAGAGCTGTTATGCTTGTAAAGCGTAAAAAATAATTTACTTATCAACACAATAAGCAGAAAATAAATGGAGATCACGCCAATAAGAGAGAAAATTAAAACAAAAAACTTCTGCAGTAACATTATATGAAGAATAGATTTTTGAGATGTTGTCATTTCGCGTAACAAACTCAATGTGGGCAATACGCATATACCGAAAGGGTTCCTACTATTTTATATAGGGCGTGTTTATAATACCCAGACTTGACACAAATAGTTCTAGGTCGCAAGTATACATATTTATGGCGATGCGGAAATCCAACTGCCGAGCCTTTATGCCGTCCCGGCTCTTCATCACCGGTGTCACGTGCAAAATTGATATGTGGGTTTTACGGAAACGGGATAGCGTATTAATTTGGAATTCAATTACATTGAAAGCGTCGCCGACTGTATTAATATCCAATTCTTTCTGTTAATAAAAGTTGAAGAGAATTCATTTATTTTGTGGTAATTTATCAGCCTTTTACAAAAATCCAGTCGTGACAGATACTTTAGCTATGAAAGTTGACGTAAGTCGTAGTAAGTCGAACATGAAAATTTGCTTCATCCGCGACAAAATAATGTTTATTCAACAAACACCTTGACGAGTTAAGTTTTACTGAATTGAAAAAAAATAATTGAAAAGAATTATACGTTTTTTTTATTCTGATATGAAATGATTCTAAATTACGGTTGATTGCCTTTTTTATAAAAAAAAAACATTAATAATTATCAAACTTCTAACATTAATATATCAACTTTCAGTAATGCTCGATATTTCTTAACATTTCGGAGCAGATCAGGTCACCACCCGCGAACTAGTCTGTCGTTATTGTAGCGAAAATATTTAATGCGGTCGGTACGCCTTTAACGATGATTGTATTTAGGTTTACGATAGTATAAAATTACATTTGGATCGCATGTAACATTTCGTTATTCAAGATATAAACAGTTAATATAAAATATGTTCACGTTTGTTATTTTTTACGCAAGCGTCGATCATTACGCAATATTGTGAGTTTGAATTGTTTTTTTGACCTGATCTTGTTTCGTTTTGTTCTTATATGTTTTTGGATATAACATTACTGATTTATATCTGACTAACTCAATCTGAATTATTGTTAATAATAAACCTCAATAGGTGACTATAAAGTTTGTTCCAATAAGACCTCTAAAATACAGACATTCCGAATTATTTATTATTGTATTAAATTTGACTGCCTCGTGGTCTCGCGGTACAAGTATGTGCCGTGCGATCTAGAGGACCTGGGTTCGATTCCCAGGTCGGGCAAAGTGTTATTGGGTTTTCCATTATGAAATTCTCGGTAACAGCACGGAGTCTGGAAATGTGCCCGAAAAGCGGCAATAGGCTCGCCCCCTATTACGTGGGACTGATACATACTTGGCGAAATGTGGGTGCAGAAATGCACCTCTGCCTACCTCTTCGGGGAATACAGGCGTGAGTTTATGTATGTATGTATGTGTATGTATTAAATTTCTCGTAGCAATACCTACTGTTATGACTAACAATATAACTGGCTATATTATGCGCGATCATGCTTTGAGTATTTTTGTAAAGTAGTGTAGGATTTTATGGCATAGTTCATTAATGAGTTTGTTCCATTTTCAAGGGCTACAAAGTATATAACTATCTACTTAATCGGCGACTAGTCGGTAAAGCCGACTATCCGGCGACTAGTCGGTAAAGCCGACTATCCGGCGACTAGTCGGTAAAGCCGACTATCCGGCCACTATCATAGTCGGCGACTAATCGGCAAAGAGTGCCGACTATCCGGCTCCTTACTTTGTATATACGTTATCAGCCCATATAGGTAAGTCCCACTGCTGGGCACGGGCCTCCCCTACAACTGAGAGGGTTTTAGGCCTTAGTCCTTTGTATATAGTTATCAGTAATATGTATGTAGGAGGAATTACATTAAACAAAAACCTTGATTATTTATCAATATTTTCATTTTATAATCAGACAATTTGAAATGCAAAAGCAAAGTAACCTTTCCTTTGGTAAAATTAGTTTTAACAATTACTTGCTTGTAAAGAAATCATATCTATGAAAGTTATTAATCTTAATTAACAAACAAAAATTTTGTTTTGTAATATTTTCTTAACTTCAGTAAACATAAATAGTTTTGTCTTCTTATCATTTGGCATTCTTAACCACTAGAAATTATTATATGGCATTGGTTTACTTTGCGAGAATCAGTGTCCCATTGTTCAATAAACATCCATTCACGAGATTTTCTTTTTGGCATGATTAAATTGTAATTGCGCTATTTCACGTTCATGAACATTAGAACAATAACAGTTCTATTAATTAGGGGCCGTTCCAGTATTACGTAAGCACCGCAATGTATGGGGGGGGGGCTTTGCTTTGCTTATTTTGTATGACATGGGGGGTAGGGGAGTCTAGATTATGATTACGTCATCGGTAGTTAAATGTATTTTATTATTTTTAAAATTATTATATTAAAAAAAAAACTACATTAATTGTAAAATGTTTAAGTAAGCATGAGGGGAGGGTAAGGTAAGAGCTTTGCTTACTTTTGCTGATAAGGGGGATGGCGGGGGGATAATTGTAATAAATCTGCTTACGTAATACTTGAACGGCCCCTTATCTTTGCAATTTTTTTACACAAAAATACCACTCTGACCCTTACAAAAGCAAAACCAAGAAACAATGCGAAGTAAACAAAACAAGTAGAGATGCATGCAAGAGGCGTATGCGACTTTTGCGCGAATCAGTTGTCAACGATGGGTTACCAGAATATCCGAAACTGTAATCGGCTTGGCCAACTAATCAGCTAGTCGGCTAGTCGGCCAAAGTCATAGTCGGCACATCTCTACAAAAAACTTAATTCGTTAACCTATACCAGGGGTCGGCAACCTTTTGTGTCAGAAGAGCCAAAAATTACAATTTACAAAATTTCAAAGTTTTTAAAGAGCCGCAATTTTTTTTTTGTCATCAATAAATAGTACTGGAATAAATAAAATTTTAATACAAAATAAAAAACTAATCTTTAACTAATTCATAAGAAAAATATCTATTTATTCATTATTAGTAGTATTTTTCCACAACAAATTAGATAATCACTTTTTATTTAAGTAAAAACTTAAAATATTTACTTATAACACTAACTTGTACATCAATAACAATCAATTGTGCAAACACATTCAATAGGAGCGATGGCTTTTGCGTTGGTTATTAAAGGAGAAAATTTTAACAATTTAACTTGTATTTAAAGATAAAAACAATAACACACATTTCAGCAAACAAATGCAATGGGAGCGTTGGCTTAGCATGGTTTTAGAAAGTTTAGATAAATTTTTCTCATAACTTCTTGTTTTAAGTTTCAAACACGACTCTAAATTGTCATTTATTAGTTGGCTTCTTACTTTATTTTAAAAATATATTCTTCCTTAATAATAATCTTATTGATTAAAAAATGTGAAAAATAATATAAAAATATATTTAAAAATGAATTCATAACTTAAATTAAAAATATATAACAGTTCATGATTAAATACTACTTAAATATTGTATAAGAAAAATTTTGTTTGTTGCTTAAATAAATTGTAGAATGTAACTATTATTAACGAATAAATAAATGTTTAAATATAAAATATATTCATGGAAGAGAACGCTTGCTCGCACGAATATGTCGATCCGAAGATAGTCAGCATTCCAGATACCATCTTCTTCACCTCACTGTAGTAATCTGGAAGACTATTCCATGAGTTGAATATAAGTGCCTCAACTCGCGGCATTTCTTTTAAAGCTGTCCACTTTTGTTGCGTTACGTACATAACTACATTTCTGGACCTCCAACTTGATATTCAACTCTATAAATTTTCCACTCCACAAAGCTTTACGTTTTTTAATCGATCAATTTCATTTCTAGAGATCCAGTATCAGCTCCAAATGGGTCAATGTGGATTTCGTTACTATTTGCTTTGAAAGGATTTACTAAGAATGTTAGACATAACCATGTTTTGTTTTTGAATTGCTGAAATCTCTCAGCAAATTCATCATTTTTTTTTATATAACTTTGCTGACGTAATTCGTGTCAACAGCTGCACTGGTTTTATTGTGATATAGCTTAAAAAATTAAAAATTAAATAATTGATCGCTCTGAATGTGTTTTAAAAATAATATTTTTTTCTTCGAAACAAACCAATTCTTCTACCAAAACATAGGCTGGGTTTCCCTTTCCTTGCAGATTTAGAAGTATCAGCTCATTTAATTTCTCCGTGATATCCACCATAAAGTAAAATTTTTGCAACCATTTGCCTTCTCTAATTCACGGTGATTAATGCCTTTTTCATTGAGGAATGTATCTATTTCATTCAAACACAAAGAAAAACGTTTCAACACTTTACCTTTAGAAAGCCATCGCACTTTATTGTGAAGAAGGAGGTAGGAATACTGAGTATCCATTTCGTTTAAAAATTATTTAAACTGACGTTGGTAGAGTGCTTTTGATAAGATGTTGTAACAATCTCGATTATCAAATTCATGACCAACTATTTCGACCGGAAACGTTTGGGCACAAAACGCTTCTTCGTTTATTATGTAATGAAACGTAAGAATTTCGTGGTTCATTTTGTTCTGAAGATTCGTTGTTCTCCCTTTATGTTTTCCTGCCACAGCCAAATCCCTGGTGAAGACGCCAAAGTGTCCTTCGTCGAAAGCGAATTAAAACATACATAGAAACATCCAACGACGGCGTCATTCAGGATCTTCCGACGGACTGACGATAGTGACGACGTGTGTTACAGGGACGGGGTGCAGTGATAAGCGAGTATAAGTGTCTAAGAGATATAAATGGTGCCTAATCCTCGTTAAGCGATTCAGAACGATTTTAAATGATTTTTTTTAAATAAAATATAAAATATTTGCGCATGGAACTAAAGAGCCGTAGCTTCATATCCAAAGAGCCGCATGTGGCTCGCGAGCCGCAGGTTGCCGACCCCTGACCTATACCATTAGATCACGTGGTAAATAATTTATACCCCATTTTTCGATTGGAATTCATATAACTAAGATTTGGACCGTGCAAATCATTGTACCTACAATGTAGCGACGTCATTGTATTAAAAAGCGTGTAAAAGTAGGTACAATATTCCCTCACTGTGGAGGCCGTTCTACACGTGGAATTGATAAAATGTTTTGTTCAAAATTCAATTTTTGATTCTAGTTAGTCTCGATTCACAACCTGACACACGTTCCGTTGTACCATGGCATCGGAACAATGCAATGGTTTTAAAAATAAAACGTGTTACTAGCACTGCGTGGTGAGATAGCTAACGCCAGCGCCCATTTTGCATATACTATGTCCCTTTTTTTTATTCACGAGAAAATCCATTTACGGATCGTCTCCAAATATGGATGTATGTCGGACTCACCGATCTATGTTTATTTTTTTAACAATAGGTCGTCCTAACGACTAATACCCCGTGATGTTCCACTATCTCCATAAAAATCCAGAGGCGCGGAATAGAAGAAAATGTTTACGCAAAAAACATTGCTAATTATCTTATCTTGAAAGAAGATTCTTTCAATACACTTATGTCAATGCTTTTTAAATTACACATTATTGAAATAGAAAGCAATAAATCCCTTTGGAAATAATTTGAAAATGCGAAATATTTTAAATTTTAAAAGCTTTCTGTTGTACATAAATTCTTATAATTATGACTACCTATATTAGGTAAAGTAAGTCTTCATAGAATCATGTCTTATAGTAAAATATTTTGTCTCATGACATTGAATTTCTTTGAAATACTTTAGCTCTCTTTTTATTTAATTGGAGTATGTAATTGTGAATAACATTTTTATATCGATAAAAAGACAGGAGGTTCTTATAAAGAAATGAAAGAGATACATATTTAAAGAGTTCGACTGCCATGACGAATATATTATGTTTGAGGCTTTTATCAAAACAAATTTTGTGCTAGATTTAAAACAGCGCAAATATAAAAAGATAGATTCAAAACAATAGTAACTTTTTTTAATTTAGTATAATCGATCATGTTGAATATTTTATGGAAGTAGAGGGTAGTTCTATTTGGAACATTAAAAAACAAATCAGATTAAGTAACTCAATATATTTTGTTCATATTTTAAACTAAATCTAGTGCTGCTTCGCAATTTGTCTTTGTTGTGAAGAAGAAGCGGCAAGAAACTTCCTCAGTATAACACAATATTTTATAGTTACATCTTATTATAATAGGTCCACTTATTTGTTACAATTACCTTATTTCACTATTATATACGTCAAACATGGCTTTGACAGAATATGCTTAACATTGCACAATAATTATTAGAAAAAGTCACATTATACAAAATGTACATAATAATAAAAGTACATAACAGTGTGTCACGCTGCTCGTCCATGGTATACGCAACTTACAACTCGACTTCACAACTCAAAACTTCACTAAAGTACACCTGACACAGATTTTCATAGCTCTATGTAAAGCTAGCAGCTATCAATTGAAATCTCAAACATAACAATATATTTATAAACACTAATTACTTACATAAGAATTATACCAATATGACTTATAAAAAGTCACTACTTTCTAAAAGTCTAAGTGATAGGTCTCGAGGTTTAGGCATGCGGTTGAGAACCACGACGTTCGCAGAATCGAAGCCCTGGCACACACCTCTGACTTTTCGAAATGATGTGTGTATTTACAATGAATTGTCACGTACTTTAAAGGTGAAGAAAAAGTGCACACCTAAAAATTCTTAAAAATATCTTAGGTGTGTAGTCTCCCAACCCGCACTAGACCAGCGTAGTGGACAAAGACCTAAACCCTCTCAGTTACAGAGGAGCCCTGTGCCCCGGCAGTGGGACATATGTGAACTGATGATGAAATTAATATTTACAAATATAAATAAGCACAAAATAGTAAAACCAAAATGACTAATCTATCTATCATGTGTTAATTGCATGAGTGTCCGCAAATCTACACATGCGCTCGAAATGGAACAATTTATTTACATTAAATCCGATGAATGATAGCAGTTTTGGTAAACCATGTATCATCGCAGCCCTCTTATCTAAATACGAGCGCATATTAATATTGTTTTGACACTTAAATCATTTATTAAATTAAATTTATATAAGACAGGTATCTTCAGATGCAGAAGTGCCTTGTACAAAGTTATTGCTCGCAAAATTATTTTATGTAATACTATTTATACGTTTTGATAATATGCGTGTTAGTCTAGTCAACAAGTTCAAAAACGTGTTAAATAGAAATAAAGCTCCTAAAAATATGTGCCATACCTCATTCGATTCGGAATGACGTCTAGAAAAATGTTTTTTAAGGGCATATTAGCACATAAAAAATTGCAATAGTTATTAACAAAATAAGAAAAAAAAAAGAAGGTATTTAGTTTTTCATTAATAACTTTTAAAATAATGATATTTAAGGAATTATGAAAAAAGATCCTGAAAGAGGAGGAAATTTCCAATAAAAAAGTCCTTACTCCCGGAACTCTATCTATATTATTATTTATAATTTTTATTTAACGCTGGAAATAGCGCTCCGCGAGGGCGTTACGGCATAGGCGCGTCGTCTAAAAAGCCGGTATATCACCTAAAATAATTTATTTCTAATATTAAATAACAATTTAAAAATTTGAATAAATTATGGTGTAATCTAGACACTTGAACGAAAATAACCACGGCGAAAAATATATTTTTTGACAACTTTTCAAAAAGTTACACCATTGTTAATTAACATATCATATAAAATTAACTAAATTTTTTTTTTTTTTAAATTTAGAATTTTTTTTTTTTTTTTTAATTTTCTTAACTTTGTTATACATGGTTGTTTTTGTAATTTTTTGAAGTTTTCGAAATAAAATATAACGGTTAATATTATTTGTTTATAACAAATTGTTAAGTTAATAAACAATTAAATTATTTATAAAAAAAAAATATTTCTCTGTTATTCCATTGAAAAGGGTCAATGATGATTATTAAGAATAAAATAATTTCTTAACTAATTATTTAAACAATTGAAATATAAAAAAAAAACGATTATAAACAATAAAAAGAAATATTTAAGATTTTTTTTTCTTTTTTAAATCATCATTTTACCTTTGCAATAAGATAGTAAAAAATTTTTTTTTTTAATCGCAAAATAGTCTATTTGTTTATAAACAATTTCTTAACAAATGACGTAACAAATTTTTTTCCAATGTTAATTACTACCTATATTAGATGCAAAAACAGCAATAATAAGATATTACAAAAAAAAAATGTTTTGATAACATTTTTTAGAAATTTCATTTTTAGTCTATTTAAAAAAAATATAATTAACAAAATAATAAACTTTAATAATTTTTTTTGCATAACTTTATTAAGTACCTAAGTAAGAAGAGCTCCACGAAGCGAAATATTTTTAGACTAATTTTTTAAACTTTTATGCCGTAATTTATAAAAACAGAGATTGGAAAAACATTAGTTAATTAACAATGGTGTAACTTTTTGAAAAGTTGTCAAAAAATATATTTTTCGCCGTGGTTATTTTCGTTCAAGTGTCTAGATTACACCATAATTTATTCAAATTTTTAAATTGTTATTTAATATTAGAAATAAATTATTTTAGGTGATATACCGGCTTTTTAGACGACGCGCCTATGCCGTAACGCCCTCGCGGAGCGCTATTTCCAGCGTTAAATAAAAATTATAAATAATAATATAGATAGAGTTCCGGGAGTAAGGACTTTTTTATTGGAAATTTCCTCCTCTTTCAGGATCTTTTTTCATAATTCCTTAAATATCATTATTTTAAAAGTTATTAATGAAAAACTAAATACCTTCTTTTTTTTTCTTATTTTGTTAATAACTATTGCAATTTTTTATGTGCTAATATGCCCTTAAAAAATATTTTTCTAGACGTCATTCCGAATCGAATGAGGTATGGCACATATTTTTAGGAGCTTTATTTCTATTTAACACGTTTTTGAACTTGTTGACTAGACTATGTATTCTTATTGAATTATCTTGCACTTTAACGATAAAATAGTACCTCGTAAAACCTATACTATCGCGTGTACCTAACAGCCCAGTTTGATGGACAATTTGAAGGCCTAATCTCTTCTCTCCCTAAACATGGAGACACATGTGCTTAGGTGTGAAACTATAGACGAAAACAAAATATAAAATTTTACTTCCATGTATACTCGTATGCCCAAATTAATTATCAGATAATTTTGCTGATGACATTCCTTAGTATCGCGAATATGTAGCTCCCAATATTGTTCTAAAAATAATTTAATCATCACTAACACACACTAAACATCGGTTTTTGGTAACAATGTTGTAAATATGCAATTAACAAATCCTATTTGGAAATTCCCGATGTATAGTACCTTTGCGCCATCTATGTTGCGTTAGATCAAACCAAGTCCAAGGGAATAAAATTTGTAAACCATTTTAATTTAATTAATATTAACCACAGACGACCATGAGTCACAAACGTAGTTTCCTGGGCTAAAAAATAAATTCCATTTTTTTCATAAATTGGTGTAAACTATTTTTTGGCGATAGATAATTATTTATATCTAGCCGGACAGCGATCACTATATAATACATTAATACTATGCTGTGGTGTGGAGTGATACAGAGTAGAGCAGAGTTCTAAGTATTTTTTATCACTATTGTCATCAGTTTAAAAAGTTCAGGCTGCTTTTATACTAGTATGTAACAGTAACAAAACTGTACCTGATTATAAGCGCTGTGATGTCCAAACAGAGCATCGAGTACTTAATACTTTAACCTACTTTTACACATATTTCCTATCTTGCAAAGTATAAATGAGCTCTGCCCGTCTAGTACGCATTAGATGATTACACATGCCTTTGAAATAGTTTTTGAGTTGGAATCACAAGTCCCTTAACGATGTTTGTCTTCACCATTAAAGCAAATAATTATTAACGCCTAATACAGTCGTATGAGTTGTCAAGAATTTGTGGGATGCGGGTCGCTACCAATGTAAAATGTTCAGCGGAGTCCTATATCCCGAAATGGTTAGCATTTATCATGATTATTTATTTATTTATCTAATAATTACCACCAGACAAACCAATTGATTTATTTTATAATACCATGAACAAAATAAAAATAGAGGCAATCAGTACCAGACTAGTAAATATTAAAAACAGTAAGAGACATACTCGTAAACACAAATAACTATTCGAATTCTATATATAATGCACATTTCTTGATTTCTTACGTCCTAAATATGAAGTTAACGCGGATAGAGAATACGGGGTATAACATAAAACTTCTAGAACCGATATATATATATATATATATATATATATTTTTGCTTCAAGCATACTCATGAAACTGCTAAAAAGAGGCTTATTTAAAGTAGTAGGCTAAAAATTCCAGTACGCTGAACGTCGTCAAAACTGTACACATCTCGGCGGAGTGATCTGCCCCAAAAACAGTTGTTTGCACTGCATGACCGTGTTTAAGACAAATATTCAGATCGTCGACGAAACGTGCTCGCTGCATACCGACGTGGCCACCGCAGAACTCGGCTGCCGTATGTTTGTGGCCAGAGCACAATTTACATACCATAATGTTCCTCCATTTTTTGTAGCCAAAACGATTTCTTAGAAAATATTATTATGTAAAAAGAAAAATATCCGTTAGATCTAGTGGTCCCGGATTCGATTCCCGGGTCTGGCAGAGTGTAATTGGTTTATGGCAGCACATACTCGGGAAGTGTGTCTAACATTAAATTGTATAATTTATGTAATGTAAATATTGAAGAATTAAAAAAACAATTACGTATAGAAAACATTGGTTGGACCACTGCACTTAAATCAACCTCGAATAAAGAAAACTGTTTAAAACATCCATCAAAATTATAATCACTTTATACAATTGGCCATCTTCTATATTTCTTCAATTATTTCTTAAAAATCATCTATCTTAATTAAGGATATGCACAAACATAAAAGTAAAGGGACAACAATCATAAACACAATAAAAGATATACTTCGTGCCTCGAGATATTATTTTATTTACAAATACAAAACTCCGAATGGTAGAAGTAATACGAGTATAAAAAATATTTTCATTACCGGATTGAAACCCCAACCATCTTCTTCATATCTAATTCCTTAGCGTCATGGAGGCATTAATACGATTTTCTTGTTTATCGTCATATCATTGTTTACCTCGTGCCGCAATAGTTGCGTAAATTTTCCAAGAAAACATAACACGTTGAATAATTTAATATAATGAATAAATACTTCTTTGACAACGAGGTCGGAAATTGTCTCTCATACTTTCGGGATAACGCCCGGACAAAGCATATTAAATTCAGCATACGTTGTTTACATGTCACAATCTAATAAAATATTCATATTTGTCTGCATTCGTTCTCACTCCTTGAGATTAATATTTTAACTTGACGTGTTTACGTTTTTGCAATGAGCTTCGATTGTATAATAGCTTAAGCTTTTAAGCGCAGTTTATTGCGTGTACATTGATGTTGAGAGTGATATACAAACAAGAAACTAAGCTAGTACCTAACTTTTTAATTCTTAAAATTTATCCCCGCTCAATTGGTAGTAGGTACATTCAGAAATAAAATTATTAAAAAAACATGTTATTTAAATTTTATTCTTGTGTGTGTGTCTCCAACTGTACTATTAGTTTAAATTTGGTAATAAATGCTATTTTTTGTTCGTAACAACTATAAAGTGTTGTTACGTAATTCAAGTGAGTAATTCTAATAGTGCGTAAAATATTACTTCTAACATTCCCTTTAGGGTCTAATTTCATTTTTTCTATTCAATTATCCCACTAGGATCACGCCCCATGCCATTTTTAATGCACATCCCCAAAATCCAGTCTTCTACTAAGAATTTAATAATCGAAAATACCTAATAACACTTTTCCCGACGCAGGTATCGAAATCAGCGCATCTCGGTATATATTATTTTAACTTGACATGTTTACGTTTTTGCAATGAGCTTCGATTGTATAATGGTTTCATTTTTTACGCGCAGCTTATTGCATGTATTGCATTTATGTTTATTGTATGTTGAACTTGAGAGTGAAATACAAACAAGAAGTTTTTACTAGTATGTAACTTTTTAATTCTTAAAATTTATCCCCGCTCAATAAGTGTACTGCCTACCTGAATAGGTATTTATTTCTGAATAGAAATAAATATATAAATTTAAAATCATGTTATTTAAATTTGACTCTTGTGTCATATCCACCAAATAAATACCAAACTAATACCAAAGTAAAAGCGTACTGTAAGTTTTGTTATAAATGCCATTCTTTGTCCGTAAAAACTTTAAAGTCGTGTTCGGTAATTCAACTGAGTAATTCAAATAGTGCGTAAAACATTACTTCTATATAACTATACCTATGGGTCTAATTCCTATATTATTATGCCAATAGGGTAAAGCCCTATGTAATTTTTCGTGCACATCTCCAAAATCCGTTCTTTTAATAAGAATTTATTAATCGAAAATACCTAATAACACTTTTCCCAATGCAGGTATCGAAAAGAGCGCCTCTCGTTCGCATGATCCAATTAATGCCGAAGCATAACGGGATAGTTGCATCTCAAACTACCATTACAAAATCCTCTATACTAACATAGCTTTAAAAACTCCAATTACATAAAAATAAACAGCTAATATAGATATCGTAATAGTATTTCGATATCACGCCATCTCATAAATTGCATGCAATGTTGTGGAAAACAGGGCTTTGTAAAGGCGAGAAAATGCACTTCCTCTCGTTAAGAACGACGAGAAAAATAATATTTGCTTTATTACCTCATTTTCTGCTACCGACGTGCTAAAGACGCGTTTCCTACAAAATGTAAGTCATTTCCATTCCTTCCGACGATGAGATGTCGATACCCCGCGACAAAGCCTTTAACAGAACTTTTAATTAAATATGAAATTAAGGTCGTATCTCACATATTGAAAGCCTCAATTAATTATTCTCAGCTTTAAACAAACGCGATAGACGCAAATGAGTCTATACTTTGAAGTCGTAGGCAGAGGTGCAAATCTGCAACCACGTTTTGCCAACTGTGTTTTCTGCACCACGCAATAGAGCGAGCCTTTTGCTGTGTTTCGGAAATTTTACTGAGAATTTCCTGATGGAAAACCTGATGAAAAAAATGCCCAATCTTGAATTAGAGCCCGGGTCCTCTAGGTTGCACGGTACTAACGTACTTTCATGATATCATTAAGATTGTTTATAATATCCTATTGGCGTTTGAACTGTAGGTTAAAACTTTTGTATACTTCTATAAAAGGTAATCAGCTTTTTTATTACCAAAATTTACACACCTAACTTTTACTTACTCGCTTTTTGAAATACTATGTTTAAAATAATGACATTTGATATGACGTTCATGTGATAAGTATAGACCGGATTATATGCATTTGCATATTGGCATGTGCAATTGCGTATTTGCTCCATTTTGCCGGTTATTGCATATTTCGTCTAAAACCTGTTTCGTACCAAGTATGAAATTAACGATAGCAAAATCGGCATACCTTCAAAATAAATAAAATACTTTATTGAAGTTTATAATATTACTAACCCAATCCCCTCCCCGCCGCATGGTTTGTAAAGCGCACCCAGTCGCGCCACTTTCGTTTTAAAGAATAATGTAATTGCAAGAATTTTTAAATTCACTCACATTAATTAGGGGGGGGGGGGGTTCACTTCAGCTGCCATCTTGGAAAACACGTTTTATCGAATATCTCGCGAACCGCGCATCGTACGACAAAAATTGTAGAAATCATTATTGTAGATAATAATATTTGCCATCTTTTTGTATTTGCAACTTTTTTTTGTATAACGCACAAGTTTTTAATTATCAAACTTTTTACAATATGGTTTTTACTAAATATTTAGTTAATGGTTAAAAAAAATGTTAAAAATTAAAAATAATGGTAACTGAATTGTAGAGCATAAAATTACCAAAAAAAAATATCAGAAACTTTTTCCCGTAGCATTTATAGTTTAGGAGCTATAACGCTGTAAATGAGATTATAATGCTGTATATTCAATTATGCGCCTATAAGTTGCAGTATATATTTCGGGTCGTTCGGAATTTCCTCCTCTTAACATTCCAACAGTATTCAGGTATAAATCCTAACCGTTTTTGTCCCCTCGTGACGCCTAGGGTCGTTCTGTTCTGTTTGGAGCGCTATAATTAAAAACCTATGCGTTATACAAAAAAAAGTTTCAAATAAAAAAGATGGCAAATATTATTAACTACAATAATGATTTCTACAATTTTTGTCGTACGATGCGCGGTTCGCGAGATATTCGATAAAACGTGTTTTCCAAGATGGCGGCTGAAGGGGAACCCCCCCCCCCCCCCGCGCCAACTTGGATTTACATTCAGGGGACACCTTTGAACATATTCCAAAAAAAAAAAAACCCCCGGCGCTTGGCCTATGATAAGAAATCTTAAGGAGCAAAACTAATTTAAAAAAAACAAGCTGTAGAGAAGGCCCTAGCTCTGAGATGAATAATGATGATAATTAAATACATACATAGTGCGTGACAAATCGACATGGTTTTTAAATTTATTGTTATATGTAAATATACGTTTAAGCAGTGTATGACTACGTTGGGTTCCAGTTTTAAATTATCCTTCAATTTCTACCGAATATTTTGTCATCGCAATTTGTTAACCGTATTATTAGTATTCATATATGCGACATAATAATTTGGTACCTATTGTGCAGTACGGTTTGACGCCTGTCCGATTGTAATTAGATTAATTTGGTACATTTGTGGTGAATTAATTAGGCGTGTAGAACATGCTGTCGTTTGCTCTTGTGGTCACATCATGAGTATGATCCAGTAATTAGAGCTGCCAAAGTTATGTTTGTTATATAAAACAAGTGTGTCTTTTTAGGAAGTAGAAAATAATAAAATTTGTTTTACTTAGTAAAGTTGTTTATTTGACATACAAAAAGGAAATAAATATTTTTGTGCAACATCTGTGCCTTTTTATGGCTCACCAAGATTAAGATAAAAAAATCAACATTCAATGAAATTCACATTGCAGTCCACATTCTGTTGGCTTTTTTATGCATTTGGAATTGGAATGGAATTTTCCATTGGCCCTGTGTGTCGTTACATATGTATTAAAGTAACTGAACGGAGGAGGTCGTCTGTCGTCGTACGGGTGAGCTTCGATTTCCTTTTAATCATGAAAGAGGCGATGGCGGCTATTAAAAAAACGTCAATGGCCAACCTCACAAAACTTTGCACTATACCTTTGTGATTTGGAAAATATTTTTGTTCGCCTGTGTTCTGCGATAGATTAGTTTCTTGTCCCATTAGTATAGTACGAAAAATGATATTTCAACTGTCGGGGCGTCGACCTTTCACAATACCTAGCCAGGCTACACAAGATTTTTCACACTGCATTTCATCCGAGGACATTACGTAAATCATTATTATATTGTTAGGAGTAAAAGCATTTCGGGGGTAGCTGAGGTCGTCATCACGTCGGCTGCCTATATAACGGGCGCTGCTGAGCATCAGGCACTCACTAATCGGCCGGTTTAGAGTGTGGAAGCTCTGTCCGAACGTCAACGCTTGTCTTGTGTTTTAAATTCACTCTCATTAATGTTAACATTTTGTTATTTCAAATTCATGTTAAATGTCATGTCAATTTATGTTTGTTACGATCCGTGGTCGAATAAATCGTTATGTTAAAATCAATTAATATTTTCATATCTAAAAATATATATCAGTAAACATTGCAATGTACTTTAAGTGCTTTTTTATGTCCTAAAGAATAAAATAAATAGAAGAAGCAAGCATATTCATTCATACAGTCGTACATCTACATACATGAACATATATTTTTTTATTTTGGCGGATGCATAGTAATTACATGCTAATTTTTCACCATTCAGAATTTATAAGCCTATTTTTTTCATTCAGGAACTGATCTTAGTAGAGCTCAAACGTTTTTAACTATAATTACATAACCGGCTAATTTTATTAATAACTATCTTTTAATAAGTCTTAAAATAGGATCTTAAATTAAAACTATTTTACTTTTATTTTATTTATTTATTTTTATTTAATATGCTTTACTGTACACCACATATACAGAAGTAAAAAATAAAATACATAACTTATAAACTATTGTGCTAGAAAGGGCGGTCTTATCGCTATCAGCGATCTCTTCCAGACAACCCAGAAAATAAAAGTGAATATAAAAGGGGTAGTCATGGTGGTTATAAAAAAACTTACTGAATAAAATTACAAAATAGATAATTATACCTACCATCGATTTCTATTATTTCTGTGTCTATTTTTTTATACGTGTCTATTGTCTTAAAAGTTTCGATTCTTGTGTCTACAAGTCTCTTGTTGTCTAACAAGACTGTCTCGTTTGACACGAGAGTAAAAATGTGCATAAAGCGTAATAGGGATGTTGACAAATTTTTGGAACTGTTTTCATTTTATAGATAAGAACGTAAATATTACGAAAAATTATACTTATTTTTTTTATTCATAAATTTTAATTAAAAAAACAACTTTAATTAGTTTAGTGTTTAAATTTCGCGCTTAAACGCTCCAAGCTGTCACCTGGTCATGATGACGAAACAGTGTATTAAATACAACAAACTGCTGTCAAACTTTTTTTTTATTTTTTTTATTCTGGCACGTCAAAGTGACTCCACTAGGGATGAAACGATACCATTAAGGTATCGACACTTCTACTCAATACCGTATCGGTCGTCAAGTATCGATACTTACTCGGTATCGGTCGGCAAGTATCGATACATACTCGTATCGAATCGTTTTTGGAAAATTTAAAATAAAAATCTTAAAATATTTTGGTATTTTTTATTAATAAGTACAAAATTATAGGATTTGCAGCCCCTTGGCGCAGTTGGCTAGACACCAGCTTGCGAAACGAGAGGCCGCGGGTTCGATCCCCGCACCGAGACAAGTGTTTGTGTGATCCGCAAATATTTGATTCGGGCCGGGTTTGTGAGACCGAAAAGTCTCGCGTAGTTTCTGATACCCACGACACAAGACTCGTATCTTCTTGTGGGGTCAGAACTATGTTTGTGACTGTTGGGTGTATTTATTTATAGGAATTTATGAAAAAAAGTCTGTTTTTGCAGTGCTTCCCAAAAATGTTAATTTTCCAAATGTTTGCCGGTTAGCCGATTTTTGGAAGCAGTGACTGTTGCGCCTGCTTTGAAAAAGAGCCTTTCGCAAGGTACAGAGGTACCTACCACGTTTAAATATATGCGTGTTTGTATGCCAACTACACAAAACTAACTGGATTTTTTATCGATAATGTAAAAATGAAATAGTGTCATATAGTGAATAATGTCATTGGTATATTGATTACTGATATGAGTACTTTTAACCGATACCTACTCGATACTTAATTTCAAAGTATCGATACTAAAAGTACTTGCTCTCGGAGAAAAGTATCGAGTATGTACTTGTATTTACTCGTTTTATCCCTATGTCAAACTGTTTGTCAAAGACGTTAGATCTAAAGCTGTAGTATTTAAGTGCTATCTAATATCTAAGATATTATCTACGTACATTACGAGTATATACGCTAAAATAATGAATTACATAACATACGTTAAAAAAGTAATATACGTATTCATACCAAGAAAAATAGGAACAATGGTTCAGATTAGCAAAAGAGGATACTGCATCTTTAAATGAAATGAATTATTGTTATTACTGTGAAGAACATTTCGATGGAAGTAGCAACCACAAGTTTAATATTACTTATTTTTGGAGTCAAGCTCATAGTTTTATAGGTCTTCCAAACTGAACCTGTATACAAAATTTCAGCTAAATCGGTTAAAAATATCTGCTTCAAAATTAAATTTCAAGATTTCATACATACATACATACATTGCAAGTTAAATAAAAGCTTGTATAAAGTACTCGATGTTTTTATCCGATACATCTAAAGACATCGATGTAAAGTTCCGATTTATAGAATCGAAAAAACATGATGTTTTTTTTAAAGTGGACAGTGGACACCCCTAAGTTAGACAACTTGTCTGTGATTCTTCATACATTGTGACGTAACGCGCTCCGATTGGCGTTTGCAGTCACGTGATATTTGGAATTATTTTTAACATTTTAAATTAATTTATTACTCATATTTACTTACATTTACGAAATTTGATTTTCAGCATTCTAATATTCCCTGCTATAGCATAAAAATAACTTTCATACATTCGCTATTTATGTCAACATCCCTATTCTCATGCGCCCCGTTCAATGCAGCTTAAAACTGATGAATTTTCAAGTAGTTTGGAAGTTAACTCATTGGCAGCGTCTCGAATACAGCGAGTGTCGAAAACGCAGACTGAGCTTGTCTATAACTCTAAAGAGCTTCTCGAGGTGCTAGAATTTACTCCCGGGTATTAATTTATAACTTCGTAAAGAAAACTCCCAACACTCGAACAATAACTCCTCAGTAATTCATACCTTAACAGTGCGGCTTCTAGCTGCAGAAAGCAAACACTAAAAATAAAGAATTATTCTAGAATATTTGAGCCAGTTTGCATTAGAGGCAAGTCCTTATACTGAAGTAATAAAATAAAAAAGACTAAAAATACCATAAAAATGACTTGGAATTTAATAATTATTGAAACTGGTAAAACTAATCCTCGAGACACTGAGTTTAGTTTTAACATTAATAATAGTATTATTAAATCTAAAGTTGAGGTAGGTGGGGCCTTTTTTTTTACTGATATACAAATATTTATAATTAAAAGTTTGAATTCTTCCCCGTCTATTGCAAGTGAGTTATTGCAGAAAAGTATCCCAAGTCTGACTGGGTGTTATTCACAGGACATAACTGTATACACATATTTATTTATTTGTTTTGGTACTTTGTAAGCAATAGGTAAGTCATGCTCGCTGAAATGTCTATGCTTACGGCGGCGTCGTGTGCCGGGTCGGTCACTTCCCTGTGAAATAATTGGGGAGACCGATAGCGTCATACTAGTGAAGGGTGCTGTTTGTGTGAACTGGTCTATCTGATTTGGTAATTTAT
The DNA here is from genome assembly GCA_907164795.1 of Hemaris fuciformis. Lineage (NCBI taxonomy): Eukaryota > Metazoa > Arthropoda > Insecta > Lepidoptera > Sphingidae > Hemaris > Hemaris fuciformis. The sequence continues at coordinate 16,493,277 of OU015431.1, read as the reverse complement.
ATTCACCAACTTTTAAACTGGTGAAATGTCAGTTTCTTCATTCTAGATGATTCTATATTATTCTCATATTCAATACATAGTTTTCGGTTGCATTAATGAGCTTAAATTAAAATTTAATCTTTGTATCACCACTAGAGTTTCTTGCCCGTTCTTCTCTAGTGATAACTGCATTCCTAACACACACACAAAAAATACACACAAAATTTTGAAATGACTAAATCTACGAGATGTATTTGATATTTTATAGATTCAATAAATATTATTTTATTTCATTTCATTAAAGAGCTTTAGAATGAAAACACTACCAAACTTTTAATCTGTTTTGGTTTATAGGGCTTTTGTTTTCTAACTGAAAGACGTTTGCTATTACGTTTTAATTTAAGGCTTAGAAAATGTTGAAGTTGTTGTTGTTGTTGTTGTTATCAATCCATTTCTTAGTCAATAACTTGCATGGGGATAAGGATTCTGGAAAAGTTGATTTTCAATTTTCTATTTAAAATTTTGATACGCTGAAAACTTCGACGGCTAAGTTTAATTTTATTTTTGTTTTAAAGTTTCGAATTGCGAATTATTGATGATGATATTTGTATTTAATCCACCTTGATTTAATTATGATTTACGTCATGGTTCTTAGGAAGACTTTTCGTAAGAAATGTGTATTTTTGTAAAAAAATATGTTGATAAATGTGATAATTTATTCCTTTGTTATTCCACTATTTTTTTATTTTATTAGTAAACACAATTATACTATATGACTTTTAAGTGACATCTGGTCGCAGTACACATGTCTCCCACTTGCACCCAAACTGTTGTGTGCATTTGTGTTAAAGTTTTTGTGACTGCACATAAATATTTCTGACTCCACATTAAGATACGAGTTTTGTGTCGTGAGTATCAGAAACTACGAGATACTTTTCGGTCTCTTGAACACTCAGACCCGAAACAAATATTTGTGGATCACACATACATTTATGTCGGCGCGGGAATCAAACCCGCGGCCTCTCGTTTCACAAGCTAGCCATATCATTTAAAAATTCCTTTAAAGACGGTTGTATGTAACATCTGAATTCAATACAATACATAAAAATACATTCGTGAGGCCTATATTTCCCGAAGGGCTAGGTAGAAGTGCATTTCTGCACCCACATTTCCCTAGTATGTGTCAGTCTCACATAATAGGGGGCGAGCCTATTGCTGATTATCCAGCACATCTCCAGACTCTGAGCTGCAACTAAGATTTTCCGAATGGAAAACCCCAATAACACTGTGCCCGACTCGGAATCACACGAGGCAGTATGGATTATTTTGTTCTATTTTTAAAAGCAACCCATTAGGCGGGTTGTTTAAATCACCGAAAATAATTAGGGCGCGAATGCTCGCGAACATTATAACAGTGTACCTATAACAAAAGTGTGGTGTGGTCTTTAAGGTCGCGCGTTGCGTGCGTGATTCAAAACGTGATGAGTCCATTCACACATGACATAGTGCATGTGTAACTGGTACGCGAACTCGACCGGACGCAAATATATCGTAAACATCGTCTAAAAGCGCTGTGATTTATGCGTGTGTTTGAAATAGAACAAAAAAATGTTTGAGGTTGATAATTAAAAATTAATTTATTAGCAATTGTGATTTATATTTAACGTTTAAAAGTTTATTTTTCGTAGGTGAAATACAGAAAAGGGGTCACGTATTATTACCTTAAATAAATCAATAAAGCAAAAAATGGCACACTTAACCTGACATCGCACTCGGATACGAGTTTTGTGTAGTTGGCATAAAGCAAAAACGATAGTTTTTTTTATATATCCCAAAGTATTTTTTAAATAAGAAAAAAAATACATTAATCTCGTTAAAGTTTTGCGTTTTCGTTCGGGGTACATTGAAAACCCGTAACTGAATTTTAATGAAACTAGCTCTGTCAAGCACCAATTTTCAGAATAATAATATTTCTCATAAATCTCTCATCTCATTGGTATTTAATTTCTAGTTTGATTTAATATTGCCTCGAGCTACATGATATTTTTCTTCAGGAGCCAGTAATATTTCTTGCTATGGCTTTATCTAGAGTTTCTTTTCTAAAAAAATCATCGTTATTATTTGTAAGAACGTTCAAGACTGGACGGCGCTAGGCTGAGTACAAAATTATTTCAAATTGTTGGTAGTCAAGGTAACTTTCACCACTGTCGCGTGATGCTCTATGGCGGTGAAAAGTGAAGCAATAGTGTAGCAATATTTCACAATGCCAAGACGCTTGGCCAGCCGCCCTATACGTATCATGAACTATGAACATCCAATCTCTAATGCCTACACTTAGATCTTACAACATAAAGTTAAGTAAGTAGAGAGAGTGCATACAGTTCAAAGTTTCCAAAGTGACGTGACTCTGAATCTAATAGTCGCTAATAGTTCAACAACGCTAATGGATTGCAGGCTCAAAGTGAGCGCCAAAATAGGGATTAGATCACAGATCGTAAGATAAGTATCGCGCTCACGATTTATCAAGGTTTTATTTAATATCAAGGTTTCTTGGTTATCCGAACCTAGATGTTTTTGCGTATGAAATTCGCCCGCTAAGGCGTCCATCATCGATGAGAAATTCAAGTATTGTGCATAGTATTGTGTTAACAACAATAATAATAATTTTCGCAGTGCAATGTAAAGTTACTCCGACTTTATTTCCGTCCCTCAGTCTGTTATGCTTCATCACGCAAACCGCAGAATCAGTTTTGATGAATGACAAAGCATCGTTAGTAAGAATATTATTCAAGTAGTTATTTCAATAATACTTTCTATGTTTAACTGTCATACACTTTGAAAGTATAGTAATTATAAAATAAGTGTATGATGTCACCCCTTTCACTTGACTTCGCCAATATGTGTGCATCAGTACATGGCACATTTGGGTGGCCTAATTCATTACTAGCGTCGAGATCTATCCAAACTGTTGCTAGGATAAACCGAGCCTTTCCTTTAAAGGCTACATATACGTATAGTATAACAACCACCATCTTTCGCCTCTCGTATTAACAACATAATTTGTTAGTTTCCTTATAACAGTTAGTTGCTACCGACAACTCGTTTTAAATAGCCCCAACTGGTTATTAAAGCTATTAAAATAAGTGAAGCGTTGAAACCTGTAGAAGGTTGAGGAGCGGGAAAGATGCGATGAGTGGATGTTCCCAGTTTCAGTAGTCGGATATCCGATGTTGCAGTACGAATTCGTTTGAAATTTATATAGCATCTCAACTTTGCCTGGGTGCAACGTAATTGATTACCATTAATTGAACCCTCTGAACGATACCCCTATCGGTTTTCGCCTCAATTATTTACAAAGCTTGAATACTTCACTGAGCCTAAAGAAGAGAAATGTAATTAATTTAAAACCTGTGTTTGACAATGATACATTTCATATTTTTCGAAATAAAAAGCTAAACTAATGGGGAATGGCTTAACTTCCTCAAGATAATTGTTTTGTTTTTTTACATAACACATGGAGAGATTGAGATTATTATAAAAAATATGCCTGCGCGTAAATAATTATGAATGTCGAGGTGAATATACGCTATTCTACTAATAATGCTTACTATAATAATTAATTATGAGGTTACCGATATGTGGAACATGGACTCGACAGTCATTGTCCCAATAGTAGATACTAGATACCTACTACCAATGAGTTGATATCAAATCAGCCCCGACCTACACCTTCAGAGGCTCTCAATTGGTTGCTAAGTCAAAACCCAGATTCAGAAGGCGGTATTATAAGACACGGCACGCAACGTTAGAATGATTCTCATTCAGAGCTCCTAACCACTATTTTTATGAGTATATTAGGAAAGGCAAACTATTAAAATAACACTAAAATATTCATAACAAAGCGATAACTATAATACGGGTGATGTAAGATGCAACGACTAGCGTCATTCATCATTACCAAACCGATCCATATGACGTCCCATTACTCCATGGTTAACACTATTAGAAAATACACGGTTGGATTTCATCGGCTGCTGAAAATCGGTTTCAAATTGGTTCCTGCGCAATTTAGTGTTTGCACTCATGCCCTAGTTTACTGCAGGCGCAAATACGTTGACGTACCTATCCGTAATTAAATGGCAACACAGTTCATCGGCTTATTGGAACAAAAATGTATATATATACATACATACATTTTAAAATATGATAAAGACAAATGATACAAATATTTAAATCACTTGGCAATTTAAAAACAAGAAAACTAATACATACATTCTCCAAATTATCTTGTAGGTATACGAGTAAGTAAATATAAATGCTATAATAACTAAATCCAGCATCTTATCACTTTAAGCGAGACGTTACCTGTAACTAAATTTGACGGATGAATGTTATATAAATTCCGTTAACATGTTTAGATACGACTAGCTACGAGGGGTGATCAAAAAGTAATGATATATAGAAATACCCGTTATTTCTAATAAAGATAAAAATAAAAATTGTTCGCTTCTTCGGTCCTTCACTACTTCCCAGCTAAATAATTGTATAAATAGGACGTCATTTGGCGGAGCTACATTCATTTGAATACCAGCAGTCGGAGCGACAACACGAAAATGGAGAAACACGAAGTGAGATGCGTCATCAAGTACCTCTGTTTGAACAAAATGTCTACCAAAGAGATACACGCTGATTTGGTGGAGACACTGGGGGACTCTGCTCCTCCGTATTCTACGGTGGCACGGTGGTGTAAAGAGTTTAAGCTGGGTAGAACATCTACAGAAGATGAACATCACGAGGGACGCCCAACCTTTTTATTATGATTCCCTCAGCGTCCCAGAAAAATTCTGGCGTGAGTCTTTTTTTTACTATAATATTTACGACTACGATGAAGAGATTCAAAAGGAATACTAAAATGCGTCCATTGCACAAAATATGAACGCACATAAACTTTTTCCCATCGCAATCAGTTTCAGCGAAACTCAACGGGACATTAAAAAAGCTGTTTGAAATTCTAAAAGTGACAAAATTTACATTTAAGGTCACTGCACTAATTTGCATGACGTCGAATGAAAAATATAAATAAAACGAAATCCAAGCTAACACTCTTGTGAATTCTGTAATTATGTTCAAGAAAAGTCCTTATTATTTGTTTAATAACACATCTCGATATTTATTAAGCCATAAATAACCCTTAGTATCCAAACAAATATTTATGTCTGACCTTTTAATATTTTGGCAATAGTCAGTATCCTTGACTTTATCCGATTTACCGGTGTTTCTTTGTTGGACAGCCATCCTGATTCTATACTCTACAAAATTTTGTTTATGGATACACATCGTCCACTACGCGTTCCCATTTTGTAGATAGTTCCACTTCCGTTTTCACGGAAGGCTGAAGATAATCAAACTTATTTTTCTTACGTTTTTTATACAACATTGACTATAGTCAAGCTCTTAATATCATTTTGTACCATACAATATGAAATTTATCGTCGTTCTGCTTGTTGATTCTACAATAATGTCGATGAACTCGTATTATGATATTTTTAGTCAATCTGTGCATCTAAATAGCATAATATTTCGCTATCGGTCGTTCTCCCGTTCATGGATCTTTGCTCTTGACGCTCGTTCAACCTGTAATCGTCCCCAAAATATTTTTTCTCACAGACTAAAATACCAGTCTAGAGACTAAGACCATGACACAGAGTCTCAAGATGGTTATTTATATACGTGGTAAACGGCTTGCACCCCCGCGCGGTACCCCCGCGCGCATCTTCGTGGGCGGCATTCGCTAGGCCGAGCTAAAATTATTCGGGTTCGATGCCAGATCTATATATACAGGTCCTTATTTTCGTCATAATTATGTACGAATGTCTCCAGTAAATTATTATTGATGCGCGAGGATAACATTGAGCTTGATAGCTCAACCAACCAAGTCGCACCTATATTTTTAACGTCTTAATAGTTGCACTATCGTTGTATTAAAATTACGAATATATTTTTTTTGCCATCCGAGGGTCGTGTTAAATAAGACAATTATTTATATATCCGATTTTTAGCGCAACGTAATTTTCATTGTGTTTGTTATTTAGATTATACGAGTAGTCCGTACGACTCTATTGATGGTGTAAACACGACTGTGACCGCCAAACTGCAACGTTGAATAATCTCATTAAAATATTATTGTGATTTTTTGGCAAACATGAATTAATAATTCTGCAAATAAGCCTTAAATATATATTATTGCCGTTATAATTAAAAGGGAAATGTGCTGCGTATAAATTTTATTTTATGCAGTTGTTTACATGTGTCGTCCCGTTCACCTGACTTTGAATTGTTATTAAATACGAGCTATTAATGGAAATTTTAGAGATTAACGGGGCAACCGATAACACATACATTTTTTCATTCATTCATCATCAAACCATATACGTCCCACTGCTGGGCACGTATATGTACATATTAGAATTATATATGTACGTAAACTTTAATTTTACAAAATTTCAAAGTCTATTATTGAAAAATTGAAAAGATCCTATTTACATTCTGCATTAACACAGATTGAGAAGTAAAACGTACTCTTAGTTTAATTCTTGGTTCGCCTTATGATCGTAAGTTCTTGGATCTCAAAAAGTTGATTCAACTAAACTATTATAGGTATTGTAGTAATTTTGTAGCTGCTATTTGCACATATGGACAGTTTAGAAAATTATTAAATGATACTAGTTTTAGTATTTTAAATACATATGTATATTCCATGATATAAAATCAGTACTATCAAAAAGTCTCAATTTCCTTCCCAATAATATGGATGATACGTTATTTCGGTAATCGAATAGTCACCTGTTAATATTTTCTCAGCAAAATGTCGTAGTAGGTATGATGTTTATATAGAGCGTTTAAACAGCATTTCGATTATGTATGGTGCAACTCTATGAATAGGTGTACCCTATATGTGTAGTCTGTATCTTAACATAATCACTATGTAGGTATAGTTGTTGTGTATAGTTTGTGTGACACGTATATTCTTTCCAGGGGTACTTGGACACGAATACACTGGACTTGACAAAGCGAGAACACCGTCACCTAGTTCTCCAGATCGCTCTGAAATGTGCCGACATTTCTAATCCTTGCCGGCCCTGGGAAATAAGCCGCAAGTGGAGCATGAAGGTCTGCGAGGAATTTTTCCGACAGGGAGACTACGAACGGCAACTCAACCTGCCCGTGTCACCGCTGTGTGACAGACATAACACGTCGATACCCAAAATCCAGACAGGTACTACATTTAACTTAAATCTGTCGACGCCTCGAACAATAGCCCTTAAACTCAACTCAAAATTATGTCAAATATTTCTGGAAATGTCACTTTATCGGTGAAATTGGGCAAATCCTTATCATTAAAAAATTTGAGCCTTATGTCCAGCAGTAGATGTCTCAAGGTTTGATAATGCTGTTGGGTTACTAAACCCAACTTTATGGATTTTATTCACAAGTATATACTGTGATGTACCGCTTAAACCGCAGTGTTTCATAGTCCACCTATCTAAAATAAATCTGCTGATTTACATAGGTCAGATTATCATCCAATGAATATTTACAGGGTTCTTCAAGTTTGTCGTCACACCTCTCATCAGCGAATGGCACCGATTCTTGCAGACTGATCTCTCTGTTCAGATGCTAGAAAATCTCTTGGAAAACCAGCAAAAGTGGGAGACTCTCCTGGCGCGGGAATCGGAAGTGGAGGTACGGTCAGACCCAATGCCAGATGAAGTCGTACCCGACATTGACGTCGATACGGGTGACGATGCTACCGACAGTTGCTCCGACGACATAAGCTCTCACAGCGCTGATTTTCTGTTACCACCGCGACGAAGGCGTTCATTGAATCCCACCATGAGCACCGGACTCAAGGAACAATTCAGACGGTTCTCTGTCCCGGCTGTGTTTAAGGACACTAAGTCTAGAAGTCGCGACAAGAGCCAGAGTCATTCACGATCTGAGTCGCGCAGCCGAGCCGAGCGTACTCTCGTAGATGAGGAATTTTCAGTTCATGTGGCAAAGGATGGTCGCAGCAAACCAGAACAATCTACGGCTGGTGAGGATAATGTCACCTCGGAGACGCTCATTGCTGCTTCGTCGGCACTTTCTTTCACGACACCCGTTCAGCCGACGCGGCGGAACATTGGACTGCGTGATGGTGCGTACTTGAAGTTGGTCAGACAGCAAACCTTCCCCCCGTTTGCAACATCCGCTCGCATCCAGTCGTTGATCCCACGTCCACTTTACACCAGTGACGAAGACGCCATTTTCCATCGTTACGCCAAGGCTGACTTCTTACCAGAATGGATCATTAAGGCGAAGCTCCACAACATCCTTAAGAGCAGCGAGAAAGACATGGCTGAGACTGAGGATGCGGTCCCGACGATTGCGGATATTGCCGAATGTGCCGCGCAGTTGGAAACAAAGGATGGCATTGCTGAGATTGAGCATGTTGGCGTATTGGGGCGTCGTGACTCAGAAGAACTGCCCTGCCAATTACAAGATGTCGCCTGTGCTCTCCCTGATCCCACTGAAGTAGAGCAGAACCAGCTATGCAAGACATCAATGCCAATTAACACAATAATTTACAGTAAGTGGCCAATGCTCTTGCAATTGCATTGCGAAAATCAACAATTTAATAAAGAATGACTAAACGCATTCACTCATATTATAACTTATTTGTGGCTTTGAAAAATAAATGCATCAGCCTAATGTATAACTTGTAGAACGTATCTAACTTTTATAATCTAAGCAATACTTTTTTATTTCGTAGGCTCCACTCAGCAGCCAATGCCCGAGATATCGGCAGCTATTCCGCAGCTGCTATGCCGGACACTTACGAGCAAGGAATGTTGGACTCGCCGCAGAGGATCGGCCCCAGCTCCTGTCGCTCCGTCCGAGCTGCGGGGCTTGACGTCACTTGCTGCAGTAAGACACAGCGTGAACGGAGCACGCAGAAAGCCTACTCAGATGTCGACTTGCCAGCAGTGGCTCCAAAAGGCTACTATTAACGTTCAGGAGAGAGCTATGCACTTGCCACGCAGGAGCTCACTGCCCGTTGAGGTGATAGCAGGTGCTTGATGGCTGTTAAGGCTTTTTATTATTTTATTTTCTGCACGTATCATCTCCTACAGCAATTTTTTTTTTTCGCTTATAACTTTTTACTGTGACAAGCGATGTTGTGTATTTCTTAACAGGTCAGCACAATTCGACACATGGTCAAGAATGTATGTATCGACCCTTAATTCACAGATTCCCATGAGTACACGGATAGTTGAAGATGTTTTATAAATGTTGATAGAATCAAGAGGATCTAACGATCCTAACGGATTCCTTGTGTATAAATTAAATAGCACATAGTTTCAGTAGTTTTGAATTGTCAATTAGATATTTAAAATTAAGTTTACTACGTAATGTTATGATGAAGTGATATATCATTTAATCTTTGAGGGCCTTATTACAATTTCCCTTATACGAGTGTATTATATAATACATACATATATAGAACCTGAGTGTTACATTATTACCAAAAAAATATCACTTCAACAGACACATTACTTTAAACTTTATTAAATTCATATACTAATCCAACGTTTTTGCTTAGGTATTTCGTCAAGATGAATCATCGAAGCTCCCCCACTCAAACTAAGAACAAAGGACACACACACACACCCAGCAACGTCATCGCTTGTAAATTAAACCATAACATCTGCGTTTACGAACCTTCGGCCGCACCAGCCATCATCTGGGGCATCTGGGGTAGTGCCATCATTTCCCAAATATGCAGTCATCCTAGTGGAAGAGGGCGGGCTGTAATGCGCATTCATCAAACACGTCTAAATATTTGTGGAGCTTCGGTATTACAACCATTACCCCGACATTGAATGCTCTGGCATATTTAGACCCATACAAGTATATGCACATTTTAAGTCCCGACCACGCTTAAACACTTCATGGGAAATGGTACTATCAGCTCTGCACAGAAATCAGGATGCCTCTACTAACTCAGGCATGCAAGCAGTGCGAAGTCACATTTTCCTCTCTCTGAGACATCAGCGCTGTCCAGATAACCAGGATGAATCAACAGTCTTAGGCGTCGTATAATACCTGCGCCGAAGATTCCAAATTAACTTTTAGTGTGTGTGAATTGACGTAATCACCTTGACGACAACCCATGGCTAATCTCCCACGGACTTTGATTGCACAAGATTCGGACATTTCGGACTCTAGTGTTTTCTGATACTAAAGTTCGCACGATTCCACGCGTGATAAAAGTGAAGTCTGCTAAGGGTAAGTACTTACTATCAGGCTTACTTGAGAGTAAGGACTTTCGTGCAGTCAGCAGGGTGATAGCCAATGAGCGCTGACTGAACCTTCTAAGTTTACGTAGCAACCTTAAATGACAATTTCGTTACGATTCCCCCAGTACAAATTTATTTTAACACCTCAGAAGTGTTGTTGATTTTGCCATATCTTCTCATAGTTTTAAAGGATTATGGAGAAAATCTGTATGTTACGTTTGTTGTAAAAGCATTTTTTCTATTTTTTAGTTTTACGATTGTGTTATACCAAAAATCGTAGTACGATGAACTATTATTTGTTCCACTGGTTGGAAACTATATTTTATGTTCCCCACAAAATGGATTAGGAGTCTCATTATCAGTAACCTTTAGTATTTCAATGTTATGTAGTCATAGATTTTAAGCTCTTAGTTGTTTTTAAGTTATGTAGACGCTCTTTTTGGGCTTACGGCGTAATATGTTCGATCGGTAAGATCAATGCAGTATTACAAATCCGCGTTCGTGACTTTGGTGATAAAATTGATATCTCTTACCGGTCGTATATAAAACCCGTACCAAGACTACGAATTTAACCTTTTGAACATTTTATCCTCTACATTATTTCTATTTCCTCTCCGCCTTCAGCCGTATATGGTATGGTGCGATTTATGGACGTCACAACATCTGGTCACGCGCGGTCGCAAAATTGATAAAATAGTCAACATATTCTAATTGTAATGATTCATGTTCAAGAATGGGCAACATTGGGCAAGTTCAAATGGGCGCAAGATGTTGGCTAACAAACGCAATGCGACTACGAATGGTAATGAAATAATTCCAATTGATCTCATTGTTTCGTACAATATTTGGTTCCACGGCAATTATATCCTTTCACTTGCGGTTACAGAAGTATCGAAAAAGTTATGATAATAAATATTGATCCACTATTACATATATTGAAATTTTGATAATAAAATCAAAATTGTGATAGTACCAAGAAACAAGAAATTGTTATAACAATTTTGGAATCATGCATATTCTTGCTAATAAATTTTAGGTTTCTTTACAAAAAACTTGGCATCCATATAGATCTCAATTATTTTGCCGGCGAAGTAGTCATCGATGCATATTTTATTCGTAATATTGAACTTTGCTTTCATTTCACATTTATGTTTTGGATGGGATCAACTTTACTAATCATATCGGTTATAGTCTGTAACTCAGCCTTACCTGTATTCTGCAACTTAATAACATCTGCATCAATCTGCATCTCATCTCAATACCATGCAATCATCAAACTTCATAGCGTCGTTTATTCATAGCTTACCTTCTTCAATATACCATTTATCCAACATTTAATAATTAATTATCAACCTTTAAGATTTCTTCTCTAGTTACGACTGTAAATATTATCTAAGAAAAAACATCGGTTAGCTGACTAGAAGTACTGCAAAATCTAAAGACATAAATTTACCTAATATTATTGTGCTGGACAATGATCAAAAGCCAGCCTGGTTTTTTCAACAATGATGATGCAGAAATATGGATAGAGTGAATTCCAGTATCTATGTCATTGACAAATACATTGTAGAGGCTTTATTTTTCTGTAACTCGATGTTCCCTGAAGACAATACTCCAGATATCCCTTACTGAATCGTAAATTTATGGTCACATGTTTTGTTTAAAGCCGTGTACTGAATCAGATATCCAACTATGCCGTTTTGATGTAAAACTACCATTCGTACCGCTAAAGCGTTTTCGCGTTTACAAAAAAAAGTCAAATAAATGAACTTAGAAAATCCGCAGATGAATAAAATGACGCCGTACGTAGATTATACAACATTCGTTAATATTTGATCACTTCTTTTCGTTGATTTCGCGTCTTACTTTTACTCATATATAAAATTATATCTGTGAACCGACTTCGACCAATGGGATTATGCCACCACTCACAATAGCACATCCGTAACGCAATAGACGGTATGTTTGACAAAATCACACAAATATGAGGGTAGGCTATAAACTTAATTCACCAAGTCATTCAAATTAAAACTGCAATATTGGTAATTTTCTCGAGTCGGTTCATTCAAGCTATAGACTAGCTACAGTCTCTTTATTTATTAAACTTACACCTTATGTATACGTAGTGTCAATGTCAAGCTTTATATGTACCGCGCGATATCCCAGTGTTTGTTGTAATCCGTAATGTTATTGGATAATATTTTTGTAGCCCTAGGTTAATAGGACAAGCGGTATTGGCAGCCGGAATGTATCTACTAATATTTTTGGTTAATATGTTATTCTCGGGGCCAGTCCCAGTCTTGCCCCACCTTAGACATTATTGTTATTATTTAGGTATAAATGAGCATTTCGGCAACTTAAAATACTTGTTAAGAATTAGTTTTTGCGAACATTATGTTCACATTTAAGTTTTTTTTGTGATTAGCATTTAAGTTATTAAGCTGAAATTCTGGCCCCATAATTTGAGCGTATTGAGTCGTTATAATATGTTCGAAGGTCTTTCCAGCGGCAGTAAATTTGGTAAACATCGTGTGAATTTTATATTCATTTTAGCTCCATTTATTATGATAAATCTAAATGTTTTGGTTTAACATACTAACATACGACGACGCTGGCACGTCGTCTACGCTACGCTTAATTTATTTTAATTGTGTACCGGCTGCCTTTCCACTCATACATATGTATAATATAATCAGAAGCACGTTATATTGTTGTTTTAATGCTTTAACATTGTAGTTTGTAGTAATAAGCTGTTAGTGTATTAAATGGTGATATCTGTGTCAAACAACCGCCGCTGAAAACGTGTTGAAACCTCTTACCACATATGAATTACAATTAATATTGTTTATCAGTTAATGCATTTCTTACTACTAAGCGCTAGGAATGGCGAATTATATAGACAAATACCTACGTATACCCGACCTCCATAGAAATGCTGTGACTATTAGATCAACTAAATGCAGATTCACAATTCAAGCTAAAATTCGACTGAAATCGAGCTATTAATTTGTATTTTGACTAGACTATATGCATAAAGACCAAAACAAAACACCACAATAGCTTCGTTGACAAGTAAATTAAACTTATTTTGTTTATTGTGTATGTAGGGCGTAGGTATGACGCGTAGTTTTCATACTACGAGCCTAAACAGCCAAAATTATAAACTAAAATTTCTAATTCTTATTTCTAAATGTAATTTTCAACACTGACTATGTCAAATTTAACAGTTACATAATACTTAAAATGACAAATGCATTTCGTCTCAATCAGGCTTTATGGGACCTGACTCAAGGACTTTAAATATGAGACCTTCAGACCTGGTGAAGGTAAAAATAGGAAAAAGAAAAATTTGAGCACTATTTCAACCCTATGTGATTTTATCTATTGACGCCATGTCAATGCAATTTCCTTACATCTACCTGGTACAGTTAGGTACATCACGTTTTCAGCGTAAAGCCGATTAGGTAGCTCGTTTTGACTAACGCAAGTTTAATATCAATTTTGTTTTTACTACTACGCCCAGTTTTAATTACGGATGCTCTGAACAAATGTAAGTCCACAACGATGCTGATTTCGATCCGACGCGAGCTTGTGTTAGTCTACAACAAGGAGAATAAAGAACTCAGCTGAAGCGTAACAGCGCCCAACAAAAGAGCTCTCAATCGGCTACCGTCTCAGTTCCAATTTAACATTTACTCGTTTCAACATAATTTAAACTTTGTAAAATAGTCCTTTGTAGTCCTGTTTTGCTCTCTTCCGGTCGTTGGAGCTGAGACTCAGTGGCGGTGTTGATATTTATTTTCTGTGTCTATTATATGTTTATAATGTAATTATAGAAATATATGCTCAATGTGTCGTAGTATTAATCGAACAATAATATTGTTATTTCTCAGTGCACAATCGATTTGTAATTAAATATACATTTTTTGTTTTATTCCCTTTATCCTCTGACTTAATAAATACTAAATACTTTGCGCGTTGTAAATTAACATATATTTCAGGGTAAAAACTTATATTTATTTAAGTTGATGCGATTTTTAACCGTTTGATCTTATTTCTGCAACGAACGTGGTAATGTTGTAGTAGGGTATAATTAGTAGGCAACAACTCAGGTCCTTAGAACGGCATTCCTCGTGACGTACAGACCGCGGGACGGCTTGTATACGACAAAATAGACGGTTCTGACGCGAGCTTCTCTTGCGCCATCGACCCTCATCTCCACCTGTATCTTGAAGGTTAAGCGTAAAGATGGGTGGACATGGCGGCGTTGTGCGCGAGAGACACGGACCGCTTAGAATGTAAGAAGTGTAACGCCGTGCAGGCTATGAATTTGTCACAAGTGTTTATGTTAAGTTAATGAAATGATCTTAAAATTAAGGTCTAAGTTTATACGTAGGATTGGTCCTGGAATTTGCAAAGTTAGTGTACATCGAGATTTCGGATTCTGTTTGAAGAATACCCTCTTCACGTGTGTGATTTTTTACGCTATGATGTCTCAAGCGGGTGCTTTTACACCGAAGGGTCATCGCCTTGTGATGGAATCCCCTTTTTGTTTTAGGTTTTAAAAAATATTAAAGGGGTAATGACGCGAGTCGATACAAGGTTTGATATGTACGAGTGTGTTTGAGAACAGGACCAATCCTCGTCTGCCTAGTCTGTTTGTTTATATAAATATAGCAATTTAAACCGTCAACATTATTTTACAACATATATTTTTCTTATTTATTAAATAAAAAAATCTTGTGGTATCATAACATTGTTTAAAAGTTCATATTGTACTAAAACATGAATTATGTGTAAATTGGTATTTTATGTTATAAATATGTATAAATTATGACACGTCCGTTTGATTGGGATAATTAGCGGGACGGGTTTTAAATTGTTTTAATTCAATAAGTTGAGTTAAGTGTTTAAATTTTAATTTTTATATTTTAGGTTGTACAATTTTAGAAGTTAAGAGCTCAGAAAGTTTTTATTGATATGTTTAATTTTCAAATGAATTTTAAAATTTATTCCGTTTTATTCATTTGTCAAGTATTTTATGTTCTGGCGGTGAAAATCTTGCATCAAATTCTTTTATTTCGATTGTGATAACGTGTAATATGAATAACGTACTTAATTTTTTATGTTGAAAGTTAATCTTATATACATAATTATTTACAAAACCACCCTTACTATTCTCTTGTCCAAGTGTTGAGGAGTTGCGTGTAATGTAAGGCTAGTTGGGTCATTGATGTTAAAGTATGAGAACTTTGTAAACTCCAAATAATATGGCTATTAGTTTAAATCCTTTGAATTTTAAAACGATCATTTTTAATGTTAATAAAAATTCCATTTATCACTTTCGGTAAGTCTAGCTTAAGTAAATTTCTGTATACATATATGTTTGTTAATTTTTAATACGATGTGAAAGTTTTATGTTTCACATTTTATTCATATTTCTACATCACAGAAAAATAATCGTTAATGCAAATTCTGCCGAAAATGCTTTCATACTTTAACAGCGACAGCTCCTCAACGTATCTTCGAATTTAATATTTTCATTAGTATGTTTACTAACTAAGCGGGCACATGCCCTGACTTGTATTTTATTAAATTTTGAAGACTGTATTTATTTGATATTTAAAAAATGTATATTTATATATATAATATATGTACATATATCTGATACATATTCAAAAGTAGTACACTTGTTGTCTTAGTATTAGAGCCAATCTTGAAGACGATGATTACCAGCTGAGAATAAGATCTTGCAAAGAGACATAATAACATGAATCATTTATATCTATGTAATATGGCATCTCGCAAACAAGAGCCTGGAGATTTTAGCATTCACTCAACCACGGTAGCTTGATGAATTCCATTACTCAGGATTTTTTATTCATTTGGCCGACCTCCGAGGTTGTTTGCGGGCGCCTTATTTCAAGACTCAGCCGTCACTGGAGAAGCTCGTTGTAGCTGTACGTGTATTCTCGTAGATTTTATGAATTGATATAACTTGTATTAATATCTTGAAGGTCGGTGTTTATTCCGTGTCGCATTCTCTTGATTGTGAATAAAATGGTTTAAAAATACATGTTATATTTTTTTTATCCCACTGAAATGAAACACATTTTAGCAGTCACATATCTGAAGAAATTATATTCGAACGCCAACACAACACGCTTTGCGTATATACATAAGATTGGACAATTTTGTATAAAAATATAAGTTGAATATTAAAATGACAATGAATGACACAATTATAGGTTTCCTTCAAAGATTTGTAGAGTGACCTCTCATAGTTGATCAGTGGCCTGACGCCTCATTTATTAGCATATATATGACAATGAGGAAAGTGGATTACCTGATAGAAAGTGATCCCCGCCTCAACGCTTACAACACGAACTTATATTTTACAAAAGAAATGGAGAAAAAGTGAAAGAAAGAATAACTTTTTTTAGGCTTGAAAATCCTTGCTCCTTTACTTTACCTTTGAATGCAATCACTGCAGAATAATCTTAATAAACGCATTAAAATTTATATTTAAAGCAATGGTGCATGTTTAAAGATTTCCCACCTAATCGCTGGACGTAGCGTGATATATTTTTTAAATAAATAAATACACCCAACAGTCACATACATAGTTGTGACCCCACATTAAGATACGAGTCTTGTGTCGTTGGTATCAGAAAGTACGAGAGACTTTTCGTTGTCACAAACACCCAGACCCGAAACAAATATTTGTGGATCACACAAGCATTTGTCTCGGTGCGGGGATCGAACCCGTGGCCTCTCGTTTCGGAAGCTGGTTTCTAGCCAACTGCGCCAAACCCAACCTTTAGACAGGTCGTTAAATTAATATACAAAGCTTCTTTTGACGAAATTAAAGAAAAAATTAACGCTGAAATTACAGAAAAGAATAGGTGTAAAGTAGGTATAGTATGGGGTACCTACTATACTTACGGGGTGAAAAATCTGACATCAATACTTTAAATTACATTAGAAACTATCACTTTTTATGGTTTTTTAGTTGTCTAAATTCAGCTTAGTCTAAAAGCTAGTACCAAGAATCTGAGTCGATTACCTGATGGAAAGTAATCATTAATAAATTATTAACGTTGTGGTTGTTGGCCTGCCTTTTTTGCCCTATTAAATGTTCTGTAGACAAGTCCTTAACATACTAAGAGGTTTATCAGAACCAAAAAAGGAGGCCAGTTTTAGTTCATACTGGCTATGCAAAATAATAACACTGCACCTGATGGTAAGGACAGTGTTTTACAAGCATAGCATCAAGTGACGAGAGGCTATAATCTCATACGCCAGACTTACGCCAGTCCGCTACGATGATTTCTTCTATGCATATGTAAACTATGCATTCAAATGCATGTGATGATCATTAGCAAAGTTGTTGTGCATGAACCAAATAAGGTTTCTCAGTTGGTACGACCAATTTTCGGCAGATGGCGCCACTTTCATTCCAATTTAAATGGAGAGGGAGTGAATGTAGGCGCATAGAGACAATAAAAAAATAAAAACGGTTGCGTGTGTTCGAGGGGATTCGAGAATGGTTTAGATTCACAATTGGACCTGATAGATCGCACCTTTGTCGTTATGTCAAACGGCTGGACCGATTGGGATGAAATTTTCTATGTATAGGGTCTCTTGATGAATTCAAAACACAATTGGACCCGATAGGTGGCGCTGCTGTCGGCATATCATATAAAGCTTTTCCGGGCAGGACGACGTCTACGGGGACAGCTAGTAAATTATAAAAATCATGCCATCCGATTGCTACCACATTCACTTATAAGTTCTAATCATCACTGGGCCCACTTAAATACGTGCACACAGAATGTTATCAGAATCGATCCAACCTGTTAGAGGAGTTCAGTAACAAACACAGAGAAATGTTATTAGGAGACTAAATATTTTAACTTTCATCGCCGACTAGCCAGTAAAACGGACTGAGTACACGAAATGAATTGTAAAATGTAATTTTATATCTGCTACCAGCACTTCAGTGGCGGGCGCTGAAATAAATTGAAGTTGTAATAAAACTGCAATTCTCAAATTAAATCTCCGCCGCCGATATTAAACGGAATAGAAGAAACGCTTAAAAGCTTATCATATTTTTCCACAGTAGGTAGTAGGATTTACGCTTGAATGAGAATCGCTTTCCGATTTACAGATAATATTATTTGCTCAACAACATTTACTATTATTTATCTTAATTAGGTTGTCTATAACTTTAATGCAACGCTGTGACTTTTTCTTTCGCAATGTAATAAGTAGAGACCGGTTATTGTATGCATTATCATGTTTACCCCATTTTCACCGATTGTTGCATATTTTGGCTAAATTCTGTTGATTATGCATATTTTCGACATATTTACTACATATTTCGGTACGTTACCGGCAATATATATTTTTAACGTATTACCATTTGAGCAGAAATTGAAGATTATGTAATAATACTACTACGAATGTCATTGAATCATTGTGATGTACTTGATAAGTCTTATTCCTGAACGGTACCATATGTTTCAGAATAATACTATCTTTATTATTAAAATTGACTCGGGGTCTTGCAGCTCTAGTATGTGCCGCGCAATCTAGTAGTTCCGAGTTCGATTCCTGGGTCCGAAAAAGTGGATATGTCCCCAAAAAGGCGCCAAAGGGCTCACTCCATATCACGTGAGATAAAAATTCAATTGGCGAAATGAGGTTGCAAAAATGCTCCTCTGCCTACCTCTTCCGCGAATACAGGCGTGAGTGCGTTATGTATGCCTGCGAGTAATAACAAAAAACAATGAAAGTTCCTTCGTTTTTGGTTTTCGCTCAGGAACTAATTAAGGTTATTAAAAGAAGCCTACTTTGAAAGAAAAATCAAATCGTTGCAGCATTTGGTTTTAAATCGTAACAATACAACTGTAATAAATATAAATAGTTTGTGTTTTTTAAAACCACATTGTTGCAAAATGAAATTTTAAAACACTTTTGAAAAACACGATAGTTTTTTTAACGTAGTATTCAAACATGATAGAAAAAAAAGTAATACCTACATATTTAGCCTAATCTTATTAAATATTATGTTACGAGATTTTGTATTTAATTTTATAAAGCTGATTACAATTAGCAGCGAATCGTCGTTGTGAATCTGCGGATTGTTTTTTGTGGCTGGTATTGACCAGGCACAAGAAAATATTATGTCTTCATTTCTACTAGTGATGGTTTTATGGAAAGACGCAGGAGTAACAATGAAGCATTAAAAATGTAAAAAATTGTATTTGTAGTTAGTAAAAATATTTTGTTTTATTTTAAATAGGATAATAATATATCAAACTACCAATGTGCAAGCTCACGCAAGTGGCGGGCGTTAGGCGCGGCACAGGACGCAACGCTTCGGCAGTATTTTCAGTCTAGCTCCTAATCCACTTCCACGCACATTACAAAACTTAGGTAGGATTTTCTGGACAATATTATCTGTTTTCAGAAAAAATGGAATGGTTTGTGAAAATAAAATAAAATTGCATTTTTTTCATGAAAAAAAATGTATTTTCGTATCCAATAATGCAATTAAAAACTCAATTAATGAAGTATTAATTCCAATGATTTAATTATTTGAATCTATATTTTATGACTTGATAATCGGCTTTGAAGTGCTGCAAGCCCACCGAGTGGTCGAAAATTCAAAGTCCCGTAACACTTTAACCAGTCATTACAAAAATATTTGATACACGTATCAAGGACATGTATCGGTGGAACATACTCTTTTTACTTGTCCGCTTCGCGTGGAATGCCCCATCTGTTATCTGCATCACAGTAACTACAGTTTCAGAATAACTTAAGAAGTCGATATATTTTAATCTGCTGAGAACCTATTGGTAGAGGCGGCCTTACCCATTGCGAGGCTCCGGGTGGCAGGTCTTTGCGAGGCCCTTTGTTCTTTGTGAAAAATATTCGAGGCGCGTTATTCAAGTACTAAATAATGAATTTTTCAATTATGTTTTGAATGAGTGAATTAGTTAACTAAATTTATTTTAATTTACCGCTATGTTATTATATAACCTAAATAAATATTAAATGATATAAGTCAACAGTTTTAAATAAAAAAATATAATTAAAATATCTATATTTTTTTTAAGTTGCTTGGGTCGGCGAGGCCCTTGCAAGACCGAGGCCCCGGGCGATTGCCCCGTTCGCCACCCCCTACGGGCGCTGCTGCCTATTGGTAGCATCCGACTTGTTTCGATTGTAGTGAGGTGCGTCCACTGATAAGGAACTATTGTATCATACTTACAGACTATTTATCAATTGGACCAATTTTGCAAAATACCCTTGACTGTTCTCTGTCTGAGAAAAACGATAATGTTATTAAAAATCTTTTTTTTCAGCAAGTAAGTAGACTACTACTTACCTATGCTGTGGCATACGCTAGGGCATAGCAATAATTCTATTAAAAATAATATTGAAATTTAAATTAAATTAATTTATACAATTTAAAATCAAATTAATAACAAAACAAATCCATCGGTTGTAATAGAAACATTTTATTATGCTATATTTATCAATATGATAATAAATGTCGCTGGATGCAGGCTGCTTCCAACAGGTCCCTGTGGAAGTCATTGGGAGAGGCCTATATCCAGCAGTGGACCTCCATTGGCTGATGGATTGATTGATTAATTGACATCAATATGACAGTGGCAATTTTTAGAAAAAAACATCAAGTTAATATAGGTATTAGCATTATTTTAATATATTACCAATATATTAGCAAAAGTGAGAATATAAATTGGTCGGAAGTTATTAAAATGGTTTGCTGTTTGCAAAGTTTTTAGGTCAAGAAGCATACAGCGCCATCTCTTGTTCAGTAGGAAGATTTCAGTACATTGTTACTACTTACATAAAAATAATGATTTTCAATTCGTCTGTAATTTTTTTTTATGTTTTTACCTCAGAACTTTTGACTGGGTAAACCGATTTTGATGATTATTTTTTTATTTGAAAGCTGGTGCTTCCAGTTTGGTCCCATTTTAATTTAGTCTATTTCTGACAACGGCATCCATAGAAAAACCATAAAAGTCTTAAATATGGACTAATGTGCGCGATAAAACGACGAATAACTCAATATCATGCCAACCGATTTTGATGATTCATTTTTTATTGGAAAGGATGTGCTTCTAGGGTAATTTGATGAGAGTTTGGTCCGTTTCTGATTAGGGATCCATGACAAAATAACGGAACTCTTCAATTCTTAGGAGCAAACTAACGATACTCGGCCGAATCTTTATAGGCTCTCCGGATATTTGAGCCACGTACCGTAACTTCTTTATGGTCAAGTAATTATCGTAATCGAATATTGTGATCAATGGAATTGGAACTCCTTAACGGCTTACAGTATGGGTGCGATCTGTGGCACATGAAGCAACCTTTCTAATTGCATTACTTAAGATGTATTATGTGTGAAGCGATGGTAGCGGAGTGGGTGGTAGAAACATTTACGTATTGTTATTTATATATTGAGTTTTATAACCATATAAAAGACTGGTGGTAGCGGAGTAGCAAAGTAACCGATTCGCATTTAATATATGTTTACCACGCAAGAAGGTAGGCTGACAACGACTTCAAAAATAACAATAATTGTAACTTCATTATATTATCATAATAATTTGATTGACTTTTAAGTAGTCTAATATTTTTCATTTCATTTTACTTCGGAGAACTCTAAAAAATATTTTGATCATAGTTTGTTATTCATAGGTATGTGTTGACTGTTGAGTTAGATTTGAAGTGGATAGGTACCTACCAGGTGCGTGGTAAGTATATTATGTTGATGAACAGAAAAAGGAAGTTGATTATTAAGTTATAGAAGAATACGCAATATTTTTTTTACTTTTTATTGCATATTAATTTGTTTTGTAATAGCTTTTCTTTTGAAGTCGGTTTTGTTTACTAAACTCCTGTAGTTTTGGTTATGCTATTCAAAAAAAATTATAAGCCTTATGATAACTTTGAAATATAGAAACCGCCTACGATTCCTTGTGATATTTTTTAATTTATATTTGATAAAGCTTAGGTATGCTTAAAAACCAGTGCAAAATGTGGGGGATGCAAATAAAATTTGAACAAAAAATATTTTGTCAAACGAGATTTAGAAACATTCTAGAAAATGAAAATAATATTGCAATTCAAGCAAAATTAAACTGTAATGCGGGCAGAATTTAGATAAAAGTATACACAACAAAAATGTGTTTCTAGGTCACCAAATCCACAGTAGGTATGTGTTGTTAGCACCATCGTGTGAAAGATTTGCAAATGAGCACAAACGCACGTTAAGTTAAAAAGGATTGCCGATTTTTTTTGTTAGACGTTATTTAATTCCGTTACTATTGTAATACCTATATAAGTAGTAGGTACAGGAAATAGAGGATTTTGTCTTGCATTATGAACAAGAGTAACTTGCTCCTCTATTACCTATACTAATAATTGGATTGTCTATATTGGGGACGCGTTATCGCAGTTAGTTATTTATTTCATCATCATCATCATCAGCAGCCTTTCTTACGTCCACTGCTGGACATAGGCCTCACCTATGGACACCACTGGGCTCGATCTTCGGCCCTCCTCATCCAACCGCTGCCAGCCCCCCTGCGAATATAGTCACCCCACCTTGCACATTATTTATTTACTTTTCTTAAACATGTGAATTAAAACTTGTTAAAGAATATTTACTTGTAGCTACCAATTTTTATTTTAATATTCTAAATTGGTCCATGTAAGGTCCCACTGCACTGCTATGTATGGGCTTTCTCTATAACTAAGAGGGTTAGGCCTCAGTCCACCATTTTTTTTTCCCGCGGGGAACATCCGTTTACGGACCATCCCACCCCTGTAGGGGCGAGGGTGTGTCGGACTCACCGGCGCCTTCCGACCCAGCATAGATGTTACCGCCCGTGTTTGCGGGCGGCCGCTGGGCCGGGTCCCTACCAAAATAATTGCGCCGTAATACCGACTAAAAACCCCGCGACGGCCACCATCGGCGCATTCAGCGAGACGGCCCCGGAATACCCTGAAGCCAGAGCTATGGATTGACCCGGGATTGCCAAATGGCACACCGACCTGACGCGTGTGGCGTCTTCATCTCGAGGGCCGCCAAGGTAGGGACGGCGGCCCCGTGTGGCCTCTGGGCGCCGGGCTACGTGTTGACCCGGCGCCTCCTACGTCGCCTGTTGCGACGAGCGGGATCGGTCTGCTCCCGATCCCGCTCCGCGTTCTCCTTCTGCGAAATGACACGTTCGCAGAAGGAGAGCATAGCTTTCCACGACCTCCGGCTGCCGACCATGGCGGCGACCACAGTCGGCAGCGAGAGGTCTCTCCCCACGACCGCTACGAGAGCACTGCGCTCCTCGTCCCAGGCTGGGCACTCCTCAAGCGTGTGCTGGGCCGTGTCCTCACGGCAGTTGCCACAATGGTGGCACACGGCGGTCTCCTCCACTCCGACGATGCGACACAGGTACGCACCGAAGCTGCCGTGCCCGGTGAGCACCTGCGTCAGCCGGAAGGTCGGCGCACCGTGGCGCCTGTCCATCCACTGCTGGAGGACAGGACGCACTGCCGCGACAGTCGCCACGCCAGCACTTGGACTCTCCAGCCTGAAACGCCACTCCTCCACGGCGGCGCTGCGGAGGGAGGCCAGCATGGCCTCGACCTCTCTTGGGGCCGGTCTCTGTCCGGATTGCCGGAACGCTTCCTCCCGCCAGAAGAACACTGACGCGAGGGCCTGGGGTCCAGCTCCCAGGGCAGAGTACCCGCCAAAACACAGGCCGCCTCGTGCGAAATCGTGCGGTACCCTCTAACGATTCGCTGCGCCACCATACGCTGCGGACGACGCAGCAGGCGGACGCAGCGAAGGCCGAGGGAATTGGCCCACACGGGACACCCGTACAGGGCCATGGACCGCACGACTCCAGCATAAAGGCTTCGGCAAGGGAAGCCAGGACCATCAATGTTGGGCAGCAGGCGACCGAGAGCGCCCGCTGCCCGGACCAACTTCGGCGACAGCATCTCGAAGTGCGCACGGAATTTCCACCGACTGTCCAGAATCAGACCTAAGTACTTCATCTGGGAGCCGATGGGAATCCGCACGCCCTCCACCATCAAGTAGGCCTCCGGCGGTGGCCTAGACCGAGGTCCGTGAAAACACAGAGCCTCAGTCTTGTGCAGGGCCACCTGGAAGGCCTCAGTCCACCATGCCGTTCTAGTGCGGATAGGCGGTGAGTTGTGGGAATGTTTAAGAAAATATAGAGATTTTTTTAAGAGTGCTGGTTTCCTCACAATGCTTTCCTTCATTGTTACACTCTCGTCCTCGTCCACATGCGGAAGCCTCAAGCGGCTTGTATTTTTTTTTATGTAGCATGCTGTAGCTACAATAGATTTCATCGATTTAAGACATAAGACATAAATAATTATATATAGATATTATAATTAAGTATTAAAACCATGAAGACCTTTTGTGTTGTTGGCGGGCCTTCCTGTGTCGTATCTTCGAACACGGTGTATGATGGGGTTGTTTCATGTAGATTTTAATACCTACCTACCCATTTTACCTGATATGAAGGTAACATCATCATCATCAGCCTATGTACGTCCCACTGCTAGGCAAGGGCCTCCTCAACCATTGAGGTTTAGTCCTTAATCCACCACGCTGGCTTAGTGCGGGTTAGAGGTCTACACACCTAAGAAATTCCTAAGATCTTTTAGGTGTGCAGGTTTCATCACGATGTTTTCCTTCACCGATAAAGTAAGTGACAATTCATTGTGAATACAGAAATAACTTCGCAAGTCAAAGGTGTGTGCCTGGGGTTTTGAACCCGTGACCGCCGAGATTCTCGACCGCGCGTCTAAACCTTAAAGCCATCACTACTTCTACTATGAAGGTAACGGCACGGCCTTAAGGGCCGTCATGCGGCGTATAATATGATGTGGCGTATCCTAGATTTATGGTTTAATTATACAAGACAATTTCATTTTATTTATAAATCATCATCATCATAACCAATGTTAAAATGTGAGATAGCCTTAATATTATAAATTCAAACAGTCTATAATAAAATTTTAAAAAAAAATATGTCAGCATGCTTGAATCGACAAATGAAGAATGTATGTATGTACATATCCTTACGCTTTCGATCGCTGACCGTAAACCTCCCCAACAAAGCGCCAACCATCGCGGTATTGAGCAACCCGCACTCATCCGCTACCCGCTATCTTCCTAGTTAGTCGGTGCATCGTGTTGCTGGTCGTCTTACGCAGTTACACTACGTATTCCTAATCTCTCTCTTCACTCTAGTATTTGTCGGTTCCACCAACCGTCTAAGTAGGTATGTCCGGCCCAACTCGCCTTAGCGTACTTTAAGACTTTGTCAGCGAAGAAGAATTTTTGTAGCAAAATATTACCAGCAAAATCTATTACGATAAGAAGCCAGTGCGAGCACTATACCGTGTATAAAAATAGTGTAATATAATAGATAAAACTGATTTTCTAATTTTATTATATTCATTAGCACTGGCTATCGACTATAAATATATTATAATAACAATAAATTAATTAAAAAATAACAACTTTTTAATGAAATACATAAGTAGGTAGAATACGTTTTACATATAACGAAAACGCTATTTATTTTTTCTGTCTGTCTGTCTATTTGCGCTATTCTGCAAAACGGCTAGACCGATTTTGACGGGACTTTCACTGGAAGTTATAGATATTACGGGAGGTGATATAGACTATTTTTATTTTCGGTTTTTTTTTGGGGATATTGGAAAAACCGTTTTAATGGAACTCTCATCAGTGTGGTGATCGCTCTGAAATACAGCTCATCTGACTAGTTATTGAAAAAGACACTCACGTTTGTATCCTGGCTTGT
The DNA here is from genome assembly GCA_907164795.1 of Hemaris fuciformis. Taxonomy (NCBI): domain Eukaryota; kingdom Metazoa; phylum Arthropoda; class Insecta; order Lepidoptera; family Sphingidae; genus Hemaris; species Hemaris fuciformis. Next base: position 16,467,047 of record OU015431.1, on the reverse strand, counting down.
TGTCATTTCTCAAGCTTATTTCCATATTTCGTGTTGATATTAAAATTTTCTTTTGCAAAAACCTAACAACACTACACCAAGGAATCAAACACGTAGTCTCTCGCTCGCAGGCTTCACACTTATGCCGTGGGAATTTTTGTAGATGCTTATTAGCCTATTGTTTCGAATCTGGACTAGTATAATCCAACTTCAAACTGCAATAAAAAGTAATTCTTTGGTTGTTTCGAGTTATTTGTTATTAGGTACGGAATTGTCACTAGCTTGAGGGTAAAATAAAAGCTTTGGAATACAATTAAAATTATTAAAAAAAAAAACACGAAGCTACTTAATAAATTAGAAATAAGACTAGCCTAAAGATATAGAAAAAAAATGAGTTTAGTGTAATTGTGTATTATCAGATGGATAATTAAAGTCCACAGTTTAAGCCGAAACAGCTTAGCGGTAAAGCGATAGGCTGAAATGTCTAGAGGCCCTGGTTGTTTTCATTGTTGGTTGATTTCATTTTTTGTATCTTTATATCATACAATTTTTGCAAGCTTTTATTTAACAATATTTGCATTTTTATTAAGGTGTAATATTATAAATACAAATAATACATGTAATAAAAGTTAGCAATTTAAAAATAACAACCTATGATAAACAATGATAAAAGTACCTATACCTACGCGTTAATTATGACGTAAAGACGTTTTCTTTGCCTGTCTATTTGTTTGCTCTAATCTCCGAAGGTACGTGGCGTCATAATCGGTTCAATACTTTACATTGAACGCCCTGCCAATAGCAACAATTCCAATGTAGGCTGAGGTCAAGTTTCTATGCGCTTATTAGTTGTCAAAATAAAATACTTAAGTTATTTATAATAGGAATATATATATAATAATTCAGCATCAGCCCATATACGTCCCGGCCTTGGTCCATAATAATAATTAATAACATTCAAAAACTAGAGAGTTGATTTTTATTGCACAAAAAATATCTACAAAACAAAAACTTTTTAATTAACAGTGTTTTTTACCCTATATCATAATACATACTGCGACTCGAGTCCACATTTGTTATAATCACACAAGTTGTAAACAATAATATAATTCAACAACAGGTAATAATTCAGTCTACAAAGCATTATTACATTAAGTGAGGTGGCTTAAGTACTATTTTTAGACTAACAATTTTATTTTAAGCTAAGGACATAAAAAAAATAATTAATTAAAACATAATTAACTGCGCCTAAAATAAATATATTTATATATAATCCTGAATGATGAACCCCTGGTACAGAATATACACCAATGGTAAAATTACATCACAAATTCCACATTTATTTGATTTAACAGCATCTGACCATCCCAAGAATATATACATGGGAGTAAGAGTTGGTGGGTAATCATTAATGATTATTTATTTTGATGATTCTATTGTCCAAAAAAAATGTGATTGTAATGTTTACACAAAACTTAGTTTTATTATTTACTTATATAGTGCATTCTATATAAGTTTACTCTTTTGTGAATTGTGGAAAACATACCTGAATTGATTTACTAATGCCAGTGTGAACTCAAATCATAGTATATTGGAGTCATATTTCCAAGCATCATAATATATATCTAACCTAGGTTGGTACTAAGAAGTACTACAAGCCCGCTCGCGTCTCTGGTTTGGCTGAGGGTGCTCCAATCGGTGAATTGTCTTCAGCTGTGGACGCTTTCTCCATATTTTTCAAGTTAGTCTCAAACTCTACAGGGTCAATGAACTTCTTCCCTGGGAATGGTGGAGGTCCCAATATTGCTTCTACTTCTTTATAGTTTAGGGTTTCTTTCTTCAGTAGTTCTTCTGCTAACTGAAAAGGAAATATTTGGGTTATATCAAATTCATGTTTGGTTGTACTGCAAAGCATGTGTTGTGTAATTTGGAGGTCAGGAAACTTTAATTAAAAACACAGTTTTGGAATGTGCCAGAAAAACAGCAATTAATATAACACACTTAAAGAAACATAGATATTACTATACAGTTATACACCTCTGCCTACCCCTTCGGTCACACAGGCGTGTGTTTATATTTATTAATAATGTAATTTAATTTAAAGGTTGAAGGTACAATCGCATTGAAGTGGGGCAAATTCTACTAAATTTGCTAAAATAGAATTAAAATTTTGTATGTATTGGTATTTCAAAATATAGTTTTTAATTATGTACATTTTTAGGTTTGACATTGCTGAAATAGTTTATTTATAATGACATTGAAATAGTTTACGTCATGTGAATTTTTAATGCTGCTACTCATTTTATGACAACTTCATTAAAGCTAAAAAATGTATCCTGTATTTACCATCTTCAATTTATCTTGGTTATTTCTTAACACTTGTTCGGTTTTGAAATATGCGTCTGCTATCAACTTTCTCGCTTCAAGGTCTATTAGATTCTTGAGGCTTTTGCTGAAAGGACTCTTGCCGTGCTCCTTGAGATCTGGGAACGACAGTAGCCCCACCGTTGGTGACATTCCGTAAACTCTGATCTGTCAAACAAAAAAATATTCTGTAATTGTATACTAGCCAACTACGTAGTTTGAGATAATACTACTAGATGGCGCTTTTTCAAATAAAATTAAATAATTTAATTAGTGTATGTTTGACGTGACATGTTACATTATTCTATTATTGTCGCACAGTTTTAAGTCGACCAATTAAGAAATGAAAATTAAATTGTAAAATTGTTTACCACGTAGCTGAATTTTTATTTTCGAACAATATTTATTCGCGTGTTCACTAGCCCAAACTTAAAATATTCTTTAGATTTCATGAAAGCCATCCAATTTAGTGGATATAACTTTTTTTATTTATATAAGAATTACTATATTGTTGTCTTGGGCACTTTATGCAAGATATAATATGTAACTCATATAAACCGCTGCATAGCCACACAATGGTTTGCTGCATATTATTCTCTTTGTTATTGCATAGCTATGTTCAAGCATAAGCATAGTATTTAACCCTTAAATGCATATTGTTGCCAAATGTCTACAATCCCATTTTTTACGATAATCTGTAAACTATTGGATCAATATCGTTTATTTTTTCCATTTTTGAACAAAAAAAGGATAGTCAATGTAAAATATTTGTCATAGATAGTTACGAAACCGCGGGAATAAAAGAAAAATTCGTAACAACTTTTCACGTCGAGCAATTTGTTGTTTTCGATTTTGTGCATTTTGTGACTCTTTGTTTTGTCGGAATAAATAGAAATATATAAAAACAAAAATATAATTTAGATAAAAATAAAGGTAAGTTTTCAACATATTGATACATTTTAGATTGAGTGTGTTTATATTTTGATTTTTTACAAGAAAACTGTATGTTGCCGTTTGGCTACAGCATGCGTTTGTACATTGTTTAGAAGTAAATATTTTCTTGCTTTGCATGTTTGGTAAGGGTGTATATTTCTTTGTTTTTAGCATGAACCGAAAATGGATTTTTATCTGAAGATGAGGAAGACATACTAGATGAAAACGATCTTGTCTACTATCCTGATGTTGGTAATTTGCAGAGAGATATAGAAGAAAATGACATGCACATCTCTAGACGAGATAAATAGTGGAGTCGGCTCTTTTGCGGTTGATGAATGAAGGTGATCTGAATAGCAGCACAGTGTCACCTCGTCCAAGGACCATACCAATAAGAAAAGAAGTTTGGCGAAACAAAAGCAGGGAGTTGATTTGGAAGAAAAAGAGTTTAGAGTTCTATGAAGATCAAACCAATCGTCCTCCCGTCCAAGCCATTGAGATTCGTCAGTTTTTTTGGCATTCTGATATTTATGTATGTATGTCATATTTCTGTTTATCACCCTAGAGTCAGATCCTATTGGTCTAAATTTGGTTTCACACCCATCATGCGAACAATGACGCTCAGTAGATTACAACGCTCATATGGGTGGAGTAGATCTTATGGACGGTTTTTTGGGGAGGTACCGGATTTGGGTAAAATCCCGCAAGTGGTAAATTCGCTTGTTTTACCATATGTTAGATATGGCCGTGATCAATTCTTGGGTCCTGTATAAGAAGGCGAATGCAAATAGACAGATGAAACTTATGTCTTTGGCAGACTTCAGGTCTGAGCTGGCAGATACGCTTTGTCAATACAGAAGCTTGAAGACTGTAAAAAAAGGTAGACCGTCCTCTCAAAACATTGAGAATCAAATAGAAGCAAAGAAACAAAGAGGCCCTATGAAGCCTATTCCAAGTAAGGGCTTACGGACAGACGGCGTAGGCCACTACGAAAGAAAATGCGATAACAAGAATCGCTGTAAGAATCCTGGGTGCAAAGGGTTTAGCAGAACTGAATACACCCAGTGCAAAGTGGCTCTTTGTCACACAAAAGACAGAAACTGTTTTGCTGCCTTCCATTCAATTGCCTATTAGCTTTATGTAATACACGCATATTGTTGCCAATTGGCAACATACGTTTTTTTCGTGAACAAATAAATATTATATACATTTTATTTTATTTTATAACCTTTTTCGGTTTATTTACTACTTATACTACCTATAATATTTTTATTTTTAATAAATAAAAAATCATGCATTTAAGGGTTAAGTTAAAGCACAGCTATGCTAATGTAAATAAGGCTTTGTATTTTTCTTTGTCATGAAATTAATTGTTAACTCAGAGTTTGTATAAAATCTGCAATAATGAATGTAAATGAAAAAAGCTTTAATAAATTTTGTTTTATTTAGCCAGCTTTGATAAATTTAATCCAATTGTTACATAAAATATACTAGTCGAATAACTTTAAATATTTTTTGGTTAGAGTTTTATTTTAGTATATTAGGTTTTTTTACAAAGTTTTTGTCAGACAAGCAGGTATTTTACTGCTTAATTTTCAGAAATAGCATTATAATCGCGGTGCGATCCTACACAAGAGCTATAAAAACAGTATATCGCATTTTCTTGCTTAAGTTTATGAAGTAATATGTTTATTTCTTCTAGTATTATGAACAGTACCCTCGCATTTTGCACATATTCATTTCGCATTGTTAGTCCTCGCTTAAAATGTTTTGAATTCGCGCTTGGTTTGCAGCGCGGAAGCATCAAATTAACGCCAGGGCAAGGCACTACTCTTGGTACAAAATTGTAATGCTATTAGTATTAGATACATAAACGGCTCTTATTGGTCAAGCAAAATTATAATTTGATATTTTATTTAGAGAAAATTATATAAGAATTGAAGAAGCCTTTTTCATAATAATATGCCATCCGATCGGTCTCTCTCGCTTTCAAGCGTTTTTTATATTATAAAATACGTTTCTTATTAACCACTCACATATGAATGTTGAGATAAAATAATATATTGTGTGTGATTGCACTATTGAAATTTGTAATATGAATTTATGTCTTTGTCATAGAAGAGCAAAGCGCCTATAGTGCACCTTATTGTAAGTTTAGCCTTTGGGAGTTTGTCGCCACTTGATACTTTACTTGAACAGCATCGTGCTTACCGTCAGATATGATGTTGTCCCTTTGTCAAGTCCGCACAACAAAATAGTGTCTTTCGACTGTATCTCGCAATTCATCATAATTATAGACGCTTATTTAAACTAGTTTCCATGTACGAAATCTATACGTACAATAAAGTCATATCATAACGCTACAGCCAATAGGAGCGGAGGAGCAATAAAAATGCAAAAGTGGGGAAAAACTATATACTATCCCACCACACACCCGCCACTGTAACTCCTGTGCTCCAGGATCAACAGCGGCACGCACAGTATTGACGCCGAGCAATGAAGCTCAGCGAATCTAAGGGAACCAAAATTTGTCATAATCCCGCAACGATTTTTTTCTGATTAATCAGAAAGACAAATAAAGGAGGAGTTGGAAAACAAAGAGTCGTCCACTTCCCTACACAGCAAAGCGGGTGAAAAAACATTGAACTATGAGGTTAACCCTCACATAAAAAAATACTATATATCGGAATCTAAAGTTTCGCATAAAGAGCTACGTTAACCACTAATGAATATAGTGTATTTAGACACACAGGTGCCATAATGTAATCAACGTAGCCACGCTGAGCTGACTCACCTGTGCGTACGCGATCTTAGTGACTTTCTCCAAATCGTTCTGAGCCCCGCTTGTGATCGAATTGAAGGTAATCGCCTCAGCCGCTCGACCTCCCAGAGCCATACACATGCGATCGAACAGCTGAAAATATGTTTACAATTTGTCAAAATAACTGAAAACTACGAAATATTGAAAATTAGGCGTTTTTTTGTACTAGCAGTGGGTCCCAGGTTCGTATGTACGCAATTTTTAATTACATGCTCATTACACATGGAAACACTTCATGTTTTGGGATGAAAAGTAGCTTAAGTATTGATCCAGGGTTACAGATACCTCCATAAAAAAATTAAATCAAATCCATTTTGTAGTTAAATAGAGTAACAAACAACTATAGATAAATACAAAAAAAATCGCCCTTATAAATGTGATCTTAAAGGTAGCACTAGCAGTATCAGACAGTCCTTCGTAAATGAATACTGTAGCGTTTCGTCACCCGACAGCGACTTACATATTTCTGAGTCCACACTACGACACAAGGCTTGTGACGCTGGTATCAGAAACCACAAGAGACTTTTCAGTCTCACAAGCACCCAATCCAAAACAAATATTTGTGAAGAGACAATTGTATCTGTGCAGGGATCGAACATAGCCAACATGTAAGTATCTCTCACCTCCTCTTTAGAATACAACTTCTGGTCCGAAGTGGTGTACTGAGCGAAGCCTAAGGCCATGTTAGTGCGGGGTATTATGGTGACCTTCAGCAGGGCGTCTGTATGTTCCAGCAACCATCCGACTAGCGCGTGCCCCGACTCGTGGTAGGCGACTATTTTCTTCTCTCCGGGGGACATGGCGTGGCTGCGTTTCTCTGTACCACCTGAAATGGACAAATATAATTATTTATATGTCTGTCACCGTAGACGTCCGTCTGGCACCGGTCGGCCGCAATTTGGAAAAAATAACATACATACATAACCTCACGCCTGTATTCCCCGAAGGCGTAGGCAGAGGTGCATTTCTGCACCAGCATTTCGCCAGTATGTATCAGTCCCACGTAATAGGGGGCGAGCCTATTGCAGTTTTTCGGGCACAATTCCGGACTCCGTGCTTGCTACTGAGAATTTCCTAATAAAAAAACCCAATAACACTTTGCCTGACCCGGGGATCGAACCCAAGACCTCTAGATCGAACGGCACATAGTTGTGCCGCGAGACCTGGAGGCAGTAGAAAAATTAAGTACTTTACATGCGGTCCAATCGATCATTCTATCACCATACCAATAATCACTCAAATCTGTCCAGTGGTTTAGTGATGAAAGTGTAACAGACAGGCAGAATTACTCTCTCGTACATAATATTAGTAACGGTATGGGCATGTTATGAGAAGGGATGAATTATATATAGGTAAAAAGGTGATGAAATTAAAATTTGACGGATATACAAGCAGAGGAAGGCCAAAGAAAAGATGGATGGAGTGCATGACTGAAGACATGAAAGAAAAGGGGGTGAATGAAAACATGATGGCTGATGATGGATGTTTGGAAGGATAAAACCCCAAATTAACAGGGCAAGGAAATGATGATGATATAATATTAGTAACGATATTATATACACTTATTATGTTTCACCACATGTATGTTTCAGTAGTCCCACATAATAAAGGTTAAGTCAAATTCTATATTTTGAGCATATTTTCAGAAACTATGCTTTTTTCGGCTACTAATAACGTTATTGATGTAAATACGAAGCCAACAATAACGAAAAATCACATTACATATGTGCCCCAAAATAAATATTAGACTACATGTTTCTAACAGTTAAGCACGGGTCTTACTAACTAACCCTTTCCAGGGTTTGGATCCTAGACCATGCCATGCATCTAATGCTGGTTCATTATGAATACCCATTATGTTTTTTTAAGGATTTGTCTTGTGCGCTATGCCGACCAGGTATCCTGAATCACTTTACTTTTATTACACAGAGGAAATCAAACTAATTACTCTTACTTATACCATATGTTTTAATTATTTAAAACTCAACACCTAGCTTTGAGGCATTAGAGGAAAGGTGATAAAAAGAAATGATTTAAAGCCACCAAGGAGTCAGTCCAGACCAAAAACGTTACACGTTTATTGTGTACTGTCTAGTTTATAATTGTTTATTGTGGGGTCAGGAAACTCTCATTAATATGTCAAATTGTTTTTGTTAAATAAAGATTTAAACGTTAAATATTATTCTTCGGAATTTTGTAAGGCAAGCTGGGCTTCTATGGAAGAACCGCCACTAGGGTCAGGATACTCTCATTTATATGTCAAATAAGTAATTAAAGGTTAAATATTATTATTCGGTATTTTGTAAGGCAAGCAGAGCTTCTATGGAAGTACTGAGTGCCAACTCACCAACTACTCGTTCCACGGCGTACTCCAAGTTGGATGCCCGGACGATGTTTTGCTTGTGCCTGGCCGCGTGCAGTGCCGCCTCGTTACACACGTTGGCTATGTCCGCGCCGCTGAACCCCGGAGTCAAGTACGCCAACCTTAAAAAATATATTCAACAGTATAAATATACATTTAAGTAAAGAGTCACAAAGTACCCGTAACCGACGTATGTGTATAAGATGTATCATGTATGGGTGTTGAAGAGGCAAAAGAGGTGTGTCAGGATCGTAGCTTGTGGCACTCAACAGTCTGTCTAGTCCTATGGTTAAAGACATGCGTGTGTGTGTGTGTATGTCTGTATACAAGTTGAAGGATTCGTAACAAAATTCACTAAGTTGAAATCCTCCATCAGTCGAAAACTCTAGTAGATTTATTGTTGCGTCTCCCTTCAAGTTTGACTTATCCGAGATTTTACTGTATTAAGTTAAGCATACAATATGAATGTCATTGTTGTTGATGAATTCACCTTTTAACATAATAATCCGGCAACTCTTCAAGCACAATGCTTTTGAGGTGCCTTTCGAAAATTTCTTCTCGTTCTTGCAAAGTTGGTAAGTCGATTAATATGTGGCGGTCGAAGCGGCCCGGACGCAACAGAGCCTGGAAAGCACAAAGGCTATTTTATTAATTTTATATGATATTTTAGTACCATATCATAAAGACTACGAGTATTAATAGATGCTGTTTTATAAATTAATTAAATTGGAAATCTAGTGAACCATCAACCAAGTGTATGGTTGACACATTAATGTCAAAAGATTTTGGTACTTTCATTTGCCGTTTATTGAATTTAATTGACATAATATCTTAACAATATTCTCAGACACCGCAAAATTTTGAAATGACAGGTTCTTTAGAGCCCAAGCACATTTATAAAATAATTCCTTTTGTGAAGATTATAGGTATCCCTAATCTATCTGTTATCCTTGTTATGACATGTGTAAATGAAATCACTGGATTTGATGCTTACTGTAGTACCATTTACATCAGTTACGTGAAGTCGATGCTCGTGGGTGGTATACAGGCTGATACTAACATCTGCACTGTTCAACAGATTAGTAAGTATATGGCAAAATAGTATTCCGTTTGATCACTGTTTACTATGACAAATTATACATACATAAATACATACATAAGAAAAACACATGAGAAATTGTACATTTGGCGCGAGTACACTCCTCACCTTGTCTAGAACATCGGCTCTGTTAGTAGACGCTAGTACGACGACGCCATCGCGACTTTTCATGCCGTCCATTTCCACGAGGAGTTGGTTGAGAGTCTGTTCTCCTTCCCCCCCTCCGGGACCCCACGAGGCAGCGCCGGAGGAGCGTGCGCGACCCACTGCATCCATCTCGTCTATATAGATTATACAGGGTGCGCGAGAATTTGCTTCTTTGAAGAGATCTCTGAAAATAATATTGATTAAGTATTTTAATTAATTCTAAGGCCTAGACCCTCTCAATGGTAGACGAGGCCCGTGCCCAGCAGTGGGACGTATATGGGCTGATGATGATGATTATGAAGTATTTTATACACATTTTATTATTGTACTATTTAAGGACAAAAACATTTTGAATCAATTTATCGGCATTGAAGAACTTACCTTACTCTGGCCGCTCCCAAACCTCCAATCATCTCGATAAATTCTGAACCATTCATCGACAAGAACGGTACATTAGCTTCAGTGGCAACCGCTTTGGCTAAAAGCGTTTTTCCGCAACCAGGTGGTCCGAGAAGTAAGGCTCCTTTCGGTACCTAGAAAAAACGCAAAAATGTCATACAGAGCCCCCTACAGAAGTTAATGATATGAAATAATAGCATCAACTGCGGACAAATAATCTTGCCTCGTGGTCTCGCGGTACAAGTATGTGCCGTGGTATCTAGAGGTCCTGGGTTCGATTCCCGGGTCGGGCAAAGTGTTATTGGGTTTTTCCATTAGAATTCAGAATTCGTCAGAGGCAGAATTAAGGTTAAAATTGTCCAAAATTACTGCTAGAAAATTACTGCTGCTGGGTTCGCTGTTACCTGGAAAATTTAACAGGGGTTCGTGAGACCGAAAGTTTGAGAAACTCTGATCTAGGGTTGAATTTCCGGGTCGAGCAAAGTTTCATCGGGTTTTTCTATGAGGAAATTACCGAGTTATTATAGGTGCCCGAAATACGTCAATAGGTTCGCTTGACGTAGGCTAAATATTTTTGGTGAAATGTGGTTGCAAAAATGCACCTCTGCCTACCCCTTCGGGGAATACAGGAGTGAGTATGTATGTATGTATGTATGTATGTATATCGTAGAAAATCTTTTTATGCTTCAATTGCCGTGAATGTCAGCTATTAGTGCATTAATGTAGTTTTGCTTGAATCTACGAATAAAAAAGAAAATACAGACATGTGGAATTATTAATATTCCAGAAGATTCTTGTTCATCCAGAAGTCTGAATTAATTTTGACGACTACGTCATCACGTTAAAAAAACATTATTACAGAGGAATTTTATACTCAAGAAAACTGTCAAAGATGGTTCCAGACATAGGTAGTTAGATTAATATTTATAGATAAGTAATGTTTGTAAGTTTCTATTTGTACATAGAATAATCTTTTAAATACCTTTGCACCTAAATTTTTGTAGTGTTCAGGTCTCTTGAGGTAGTCGACAAATTCCATGACCTCAATCTTGGCTTCTCTTAGTCCAGCTACATCTTCAAATTTGACTCCTTTGCCTTGACCAGTCATTGAATCCACTAGGGTAAATTTCGCACGACCAAGTTGGCTCTGAAATTTTAGTAATAAATATACATTTTTTATTTTTATGAACTTGTATTAAAGACGCATCATTGTGCAGAAAAACCTAGAAAGCTTTTTGTTTTCTGTTAAAATTAGCAATAATTAAGACAACTGGTTTCTTATGACTTATTGTTATTACTATTTTTATTATTTCATTGCTTTGTTTAATAATTGAGGTCACTCTTGTTTATTTTAAGTAAATTTAGTTAAATAAATAATATATTTGTACATCCACGACTGCCTATAGTTAAGATATCATAAAAGTATAAAAGTGTAAATCAGACATTAATGTGATTCCTCATTGAGATTTTAAATAAAGTATTATTTCAAACATAAATTCAATGTATTTTTAAGGGCGACTGGTCATCTGATAGCTCTGCTTTGAAAAGTTACTAGAAAAATAATAATAAACAGATAAGAGATCTGTTACATATATCATTAACCACTTATTAACATGTGCTAAACACTAATATGAAAAGAAACTTACGAATCCGCCCATGTTGATGTTCATTTTCATACTCTTCGTGGAATAAATAAAGGAAAGTATTACTGCCCCAATAAGCAAAGTAGTTATCACTTTACCCGCTACACTTCCATTTCTGTCATAAATTACACGGACACCTAAAAGAACAAAAATAAAAGTATTTAGCTCTGATAAATTTCTCTTTGAGCAAAAATAATTCTATCAAATGCATGGGAACACATGCAATGTGTTTAAATAAGTAACAAAATACATGTGATTTAAAAATACCTTCTTTGACACCTAAGCTTTTCTCAGTATTTCTTAATTTCTCTTCAAATCTGTGTATGTCTCCAACATTCATGTGATATACACGGTGATTTGTCTAAAAAAATATGGAATAATGAGAGCAAATATAATACCATACCAACTCAAATTTTTTATACATATTTCGAGTGTGCAATTACATTACACTTCATAAATCATTTTTTTAAAAGAAATTATATAGAATGTAAAATAAATACTCATATTAAGCTTTATCCACTTACTCTTTTTCCTTTAATGATTGCACCTTCATGTAAAATTATAGTAACTACTTCCATATCAGGTCTCACAATTAATTCCTCTACTTCTCCCATTGACAACATATTGTACACAAACTCATTCCAGGATACATAGCGTATAAGCTGTAAAACAATCAATGAAATTAATTTTTACATGCATTTATGAGTTCACTGATTTGCATATTTGAGGTTTTCCATTTGTTTTGAATTTTTTTGTCCCTAAATTATAAATTGGCAATCAAAACAGATTTACATTAACATTGAATTGCAATTTATTTACCAAGTTTAAGTGTTTGATTAATATTACAATTTATTAGTTTTGGAGACAATATACTTTTTCCAAAACCATGTATTTAGACTCAAAATACAATCAGCGGTGTGATCTGTAATCAGACTGACAAAATTACCCAACATATTTAATTGATAGTAGAATTAAACCGCTACATAGTGCATAGAACAATACATTGTTTTTACTCACCTCATTCTGTGTGTTGTCATTTGGCACAAGAACAGAACTCATAAGTATTAATACACATGTTGTGAACATCCAAAATACTGCTTTCATGATCAAGGATGCAAGCTCCTCATTTTTTTTATCTTTTTTCTCCTGTAATAACATTATGAATATTGTTTTTTGTTATCACAATCATTAAGTTAGACTAGGCAATCTGGTATCAAGCCTGACTTGAAAATATCATCAAGACTTTATGTATGGCTAAATAGGCAGATGAGATTTTTTTTTAGCATCAATACAAATAAATAGCATCAGCCCTATTAATAGACTAAAACTGTTTTATTCCTCAACTTCTTTGTTAATCTATTGTTGATATTCACCTTGTTGCCATCATCCTTTTGGTTGTAGTTAGCCTGTGTTGTATGTAGTCCTCTAGAATGTAAATTACTGTACAATGCATTAAAGGTAGGTAGATTAGATCTTTTTAATAAAGCACATGCTGCCTTGTATTCTGCTTTGAATTCTTTATGCTGGAAAGAAATTTAATTAAAAAAGTTATAAATTAGTCTGCAAGATTAGAGACTGTTAATTTCATTCGCCCAAGAAAGCTTTTGTAGCAAAAAATAATTTTGGAGACTGAAATGTAGTTTCTGACAACCACATAAGAAAATTCAGATTCTAAATATTTAAAAACCAAAGAAAGATTTTATATTTGACTTTATTTTAAGACCAGTGCATATTATCTTACTAATAATGATTTTGACCACATTAAATTCAATTTACATGTAGAAGCAATTTCTATATTGGTCTTTATTTTATTGGTTTCAGTTGATGACGCAATATTAAGTAATATAAAAGAAACTGTAAGTTCTTTAAATTTGTCTTCCAAACTAATAATTTAAGTGAATAGTATTAGTCCCATAATATTGCTATAAGTAAGGCATTGTAAATACTCTTATTCATTTTCATCTTACACGATGATTATGTTTTCAACTAGTAATATTTAGCATCTAAGCATGGTAAAAAAGTATAATTATTACAACAAATAAATAGGCTATGGTCAAATATATGAAAAATACTAATTAATATTTCTTCTTTTCCTATATTTTGTTTAATGGATGGCATACCCGTGATTATGGAGTAAAATATATTCTAATGATTTCGTGATAGTTTTTGCAAAGTATACACTTACCGAGTGTTTAGAATTGTAGCTTAGATTATGCAAGTGTGAAAATGCACGGCAAATGTTTAGGAAATTATTATGACAACTATTGTTTATCTGTTTTAATGCTAAACTACTGCTTAAATCAGCAAACCGCAGTTTCGTGTGTATTTTCGACACCGACAGAGTCGGCAGTCTCTTTATAGATAACATATTATAACCTTTTCACTATATCTATAAAAACACTACGACTTATTGAATTAACTTATGATCACAGTTTTAGTCTATTTTCCTTGCTAAATAATTTCAAATATTAGGTTATAAAATGAAGTTGACAGATGTCATTAGCTAGCCAATCTGTCAATGTCATGCATTTTTTTTTGTTCCTCAAGGAACCGGCTAAGGTCGAGGACCATGCTGCCAAGTCTTCAGTAATTTAATTTCATTAGTATAATGAATGATGATGATGATGATGAATGATAAAATAAAAAGGGCGGGAAATTCCCAAACTGAAAGGCACGCCCCCGTCCCTTCCACATACAACCCTTAATCTCTTCACTACAATAGTGAACTCACCAATAGTCAACACCACTTGTCGATATTGCACACAGCGTATCCAATTCACCCCTCACCTCCCCACTCCCCGTCCCACCGCATCGGTGGGACCGTCCCACCTGGATCAGGAGGCTCCTCCATCCTCTCGCCAACAATCACCAGAAAGGACTCACCAGATACAGCGAGACAGGGAAAAAAAAAGGAAAACTAAATCAAACACACCACACACAATACCAACAAGCAACACTTAATCCCCTGTTCACCATTATCAAGAAAAAAAAACAAATTATATTTTATAATAAAAATTAAAAAAAAATAAAAAAAACGCGCCATCCAAGCCGAACACTTCCCGCCCTTTTTCGCATTTTTGACAATTTAAAACGGAACAGCAAAGATAGAGTACATATTTTTTCCCTTTCTTTACTTTTTATAGAGAAGGAAAAAAAATTATAATTAAACGGTGTTTTTTTTTTAAATCTTGCAGTATTATTAACTCGTACAAATTTTATTTCTTAGCATTTATAGTTTATGGAAACTATTATTATATAATTAAATAGATTTAGGAGTGCATACTGCTCACCAGACAGCGCTATTGTATCTCGAAGGTTGAGATGGAGGCTGCGGAGTGCCGTTTATAGATGTCTACACTTACGGCCTTACTTATAAACGTTAGTTGACGTAAATACTGTTTAAACTACTCGAACGTCAAAAGTCAATCAATAGAGCAGGAAAAAGCATGCTTAAGAGCGTTTACGCGGTTTTATTGTACTTTGAGCAAAAATAGTACTTTCCGAACCCCTTAAAATTGATGAAAGACTTATCTTACAAACACATTACCAATTATGTTAGGAAATATTGTCATCTAAATAGTAAGCGAAGAACATTTTATTATTTTCATTTAATTTTTAACAAATGCAAGATAACTGACCTAAGGTTTTCATAAATTCAATTTTAGTGTCATTTTCGTTCATCATCATCATTATCAGCCGAAAGATATCCACTGCTGAACATAGGCCTCCCCCAATGATTTCCACAGTTACCTGTTCGAGGCAGCCTGCATCCAGCGACGTCCCGCGACCTTTACCAGATCATTGGACCATCTTGTTGGTGGACGTCCTTCGCTGCGCTTCTCGCTACGTGGCCTCCATTCGAGAACTTTTTGGTTCTCCGCGCTATGTACCCGGCCCATTGCCACTTCAACTTGCTAATCCGCTGGGCTATGTCGGTTAGTTCTCCTACGAATCTTCTTTTTTCTGATTAGATCTCTTAGGGAAACCCCGAGCATAGCCCGCTCCATAGCACGTTACGTGACTTTGAGCCGCCTAATAAGGCCCATAGTGAGAGCCCACGTCTCGATGCCGTATGTCATCTGGCAACACACAAATATCGAAGACTTTCGATTTAAGGCACTGAAGTATTTTGGACGAGAAGACGTCGCGTAGTTTCCCGAACGCTGCCCAACCGAGTTGGATTCGACGATTGTCCTCTGTCTAGAAGTTGAACCTGTCTAATCGGTCGATTTGTCCTAAATAGACATATTCGTCTACAACTTCGAGATTCGAGCCCTCAACTCTAATGGGGTGGGCACAACATGGACATTCGGCATAATCTTCATTTTGTCGATGTTCATTTTAAAACCCACCTATTGTGAGATTCGATTGAGGTCTTCGAGCATAGTTAGCACTAGGTCTTTTTAGAGGCTGTGTCATTTTAGAGGCTCAAAGTTCGGGTTAATTTATAACATTGATTTAATCAAAATAAAATTTTGTTGGATTGGAAATATTCCCAGAAAATTGTGAAAAATATTTTAAGATTTAAGTAAGTTCTCTTATTTAAGTAATAAAAAAAATAAAAGCATTCGAAATATATATTTTTTACCTATATATGATACTCGATTTAACAGAACAACGACTTTTTATAATAGAAGAACGTCACGTGTAATTGAAAACGTATTATTTTTATTTTGAAGAAATTCATTTTTTTTTTTTAATAAATACATATTTAAAAAAGTGCCGCTATATTTTTAAAATTTAAAACACCCCGCACAGGCTGGTGCAAATCATTCCGCCGCAAGGCCTTCCAGAAAGAGAACGTATCGCTCTGCGCTCCATCGATTTTTTTGGTTTTGATGATGTTTTCGCGGTTATCATTATTCGTAAATAGGTTATTGTACACTGTACATTCATGGACTTTTATAATATTGGTGTTTTGATTTGAAATTGATGTAAAGTACCTAATAATCTGGATTTCAGAGCAAAAACGTTAGTCGGGGGTTCACTCCGTACGTACGGCCGCCGTTGAGGAATGGCGTATCAGGCTGGAGGATCGCAGTGCTGGTGCTAGGACCGTCGAGGCAGTGCGTCCTGTCCTCGACCAGTGGATGGACAGGCGCCACGATGCGGCGACGTTCTGCCTGACGCAGGTGTTGTCGGGGCACGGAAGCTTCAGCCACTACCTGTGTCGGGTGGCTCTGAAGGAGGAGTCGGCCGTGTGTCATCATTGTGACAACTGCCGGGACAACACAGCCCAGCACACACTACAAGAGTGTCCAGCCTGGGAGATGGAGCGCAGCGCTCTCCGCGCTATTGTTGGTGGCGACCTCTCGCTGCCGGCCGTCGTCTCTTCGATGGTCGGGAATCCTAGGTCGTGGCTAGCGGTGCTCTCTTTCTGCGAGCACCTCATGTCGTAGAAGGAGAGCGCGGAGCGGGATCGAGAGATCAACGATCCCGCACGCCAAAGACGTCAGAGAAGGAGGCGCCTGGTCAACAGAGATAATTAGACCCGGCGCCCTGCCCTGTGGCAAGGGGGCGTTAGAATCCCACCACGGTATCCTCTGCCTGTCGTAAAAGACGACTCAAAGGGGCCCTTGGGATCGCTGGGTGCGCTTCGAGGGCGGCGCGTCCTCACTGAAAGTGACCGTGAGAGGGGCGGCGGCACTGTGGCCTGTGTACGTCGCGGGCGCCCATCCACAACCGGGGCGCCCGAACAAAGCTAGTGGGGGTGCAACTGCGTCCCCTACAACTCCGAAACGGCGAGGACGTTTACGTCTCGGAGGCGCACCGGGCAGCTGCGGCATTACGGTGGGCGCTTCTCGCTTACGTACCGTGGTTTTGGTCGGTATGCCGGTTTAGGGATATTGTGGATGAAATGGTGGATATATTTTTCATTTTTTTATGCCTTATTAAAGTTATACTTCTTTAGGCGCGTTAACACAATAGTAACAGGTTGATGCTGTCTATGTGCTCCAATATAATTGAGGTCAACTCATCATCATTCACTTGCCCTGTTCCCAATTTTATTTGGGGTCGGCGCAGTATGTTTTATCCTTCCAAACATCCCTATCAGCCGTCATGTCTTCAGTCACCCCTTTTTCTTTCATATCTTCTCTCACGCACTCCATCCATCTTTTCTTAGGCCTTCCTCTGTTTGTCCATCCTTCGACTTTCATACTCATTACTTTTTTACCAATATATGTTTCGTCCCTTCTCATAATATGACCATACCACGACAGACGGTTTCCTTTCAACTTATCTATCACAGGAGCCACTTTCAAACTTCCTCTAACGTATTCATTCCTCACTCTGTCAATCCGTGTTACCCCACACATCCATCGCAACATTCGCATTTCATCCGTCTTCTTTGTAGCCCAACACTCCGATCCATACATAACGACAGGTCTTATTATGGTCTTATATATTTGGCCCTTCAATTTGAAGGGCATTCTGGGGTCACATATTGTGGACGAGACCTGTCGCCATTTCATCCATCCTGAGTTGATCCTCTGCCTTATATCTCGGTCAATACCCCCGTCACTTTGCATAAGTGACCCAAGGTAGCGGAATTCGGAACAGACTGGTATCGGCATTCCATCGAGTGTGACAGACACAGAACTTGAAAGACCGCCATAGTCGCAAAACATATACTGTGTTTTCGTTTTGCTGACTTTAAGGCCAAAATTTCCAAGTCTATGCTGCCACACCTCCAGTCTGTTCTGCACCTCGTGGCCACTTTCTGCCACCAGCACAATGTCGTCCGCAAAGAGCATGCACCAGGGTGCCTCCTCCTGTATATCTGCAGTGACAGCATCCACAATCAACAGGAAGAGGTACGGGCTAAGAGCCGATCCCTGGTGCACACCAACAGCGACATCAAAACTGGCTGTAAGGCCAGCTGCCGTCCTGACTTGGGTATTGCATTTGAGGTACATGGCTCTAATCAACTGCAGGTACTTCTCAGGCACACATTTCTTCTTAAGGGCCCACCATACAACTTCACGCGGAACCCGATCATAGGCCTTTTCTAGGTCAATGAAAGCCATATGCAAGTTCTTGTGTGCTCTTCTGTATTTTTCACACAACTGGCGAACTGCAAAAATGGCATCCATTGTCCTACGGCCAGGCATAAATCCGAACTGGTTGGTGGCTTGGTGACTGTGAATTGTGCGGGGGTTGCAACAGCTTCTAGAATATATAACTTTAAGAAAAACCAACCATTTGATTTGTCTTCATTCAAAAAAACTATTGAGGTATTAATATTAAAAAGGTTTACAATTGTAATTCATATAAAGTCCGAGATGTCTAGTCAGCCTTTGTTTAGTTTCTTCTTTTGATGTTTTCCTGTGTGGTTTTAACTCCTGATTTTCTGAATACATTGTGATACCATGTGAAATTATATTCAAAGAAGGCATCTACATTGCCTATTTATTATTTTGTAAGTCTTGATTGCCTTGAGGTGTAGGCACACAGTTAAGTCAAAGCTTAGCAGCATTCATGGGTTTAAACGCCCAGGCACACTACTTTTGACTTTTCAAAGTTAAGTGTGCATTCAGAATGACATATCAAGTACTTTAAGTAGTTCGTCAGGGGATGCCTTTTCCGTTGATCTGGCCAGTCATGGAACAGGGCTTCGAGTACGCGACCTCGGCGCCCCGAGCTGCTGCAGTCACCTACTACTTCCTTCTCCGTGACTGTAGCATCCACACCATCAGGCCAAATATCCTTACCTGCAATATCCTATACCAAAACACATGCTATCCCTACCCCATTCCTAAAACGATGAAACCCCCAAGGAGGGTTGGCGTCAGGCAGGCGGCCGGCCGTAAAATATTTGCCAAAACAACAATGCAGTATGGACACTAAGAAAGGCGACAGGGTTAGGGCGTCCCCCGTAGGCGACGCGCAGGGGCAGCACCCGGCTCCTGTGAGAAATTGAGGTCAACTATCTGTATTTATATTAGTTATTGATATAAATGAAAATATTATTACATATAATTAATACGAAATATTATTCAAATATGTATTAATGTTGAATATTTAATATTGGTTATTTTATATTTACAAAATAAATAAATATATTTAATAAAAAATTGTGATAAAAATTAAAATCGAACATCAAATTAAAATATTATTTTTTAAAAGTATGACTTCTCATGCGCATACACGCACCTTTTTTATATCCTCAGTTAAAAAATAATAATATTATATATGCGAAAATAACTCTGTCAGTTTTACTTTTACGCCTAAACCATTTGACCGGTTTGAACGAATTTTTACATGGATATAAATGGGACTCCAAGAAGTAACATAGACTACATTTTATCCCGGAAATATGTAAGATTCCCATGGGATGAACATACAGCCTTGGTCAAAAGTATTGAGCACCCATGCCATCTGTCGTTTTTGTGAAGAGTATCTAATAAAATTAAAATAAAACAATTTTACAAGGTTTTATATTGTTTTTTATCGCTATAAATCAATATTTAGTAGACCCATCCTTAGCTTTAATGAAAGTACATATTAATATCCTTTTTGGAATAGAGCTTACCTACTAACTTTTTACAGTCTTCTGTAGTTCGAGGCGCAGGCAGCGTTTCAGTTCTTCTTTGTTGTTGATTGTTTGTCGCCTGACTCTGCGCTTTAATAAAACCCATAAATGTTCTATGGGGCTTAGATCCGGAGACTGGGCAAGCCAGTCCAGAAGATCGACTTGATTTTCCCGAAACCACGCCATAGTTTGTGAGATTTGTGACACGGCGCGTTATCCTGTTGGAATTTAACACCATCCATATTTGTATCGCCGAAAAGTTTTGTTAAAATAGGCAGCATCGCATTTTCGAGGCTATTTATATATTTTGTAGAGTTCATACGACTCTCGCAAACGAACAATTCGCCAACTTCTGAATCGGAATAAGGTCACATCAGGTGTGTCATAAATCTGCAATAAAGAAAGAAATGTTGAGTTTTGAAACATCAAATATCTTTATAAAGGCACTTTGTTTTCAAACGATTTTATTAAATATTGTAAGTGCATTAAACTGACAACTCACCTCGAAGTTCGATTCATCTGGCCAAACAAAATTAGCCCAGTCTTTGTCGGTGAAACTTCGGTATAGGCCCACTCATACCGAGATTTCTTATTATCGTAGGAAAGCAATTCAAGCAAGCTTCCTGCAGTCTTCTGCGAGTAGTTCGAGTAGAATTTGTTCGGTTAGTCTCTACTGAAAACTCAGCAGCGAGCTCAGACGATGTTTTTTTCCTGTTTTTCGCACTCTTTCAGTAATTGACGATCCTCACGTTCTGTAGTGATGCGTTTGCACCCGCTTCTGGACCTATTTTGATGAGATCCGGTAGCAGCAAATCGTTTAATAGCATATTGCACGGATCGGCACGAACATTTCACAGTTTACGAAATCTCTATCTGTGACTTCTCTTGCTCATGTAGAAGCTGTATTTTTACACGTTTTTCTAATGATAGTTCTTTTTTTGTCATAATAAGACGATATTACCTCAAACTTGCGAAACAAAACACCAAAAGTACACTAAATCACTGGATGTGTTCACAACGAGCGATAGTAGCGAACTACTAAATAAGTAGAAAATTCGTATTATAACAAATTTTATTGCACTCAGGTGTTTTATTGCTAGTTTGAATTACTGTGTTTTAATTCTTTTAGACGCCGAAAAAAGAAACCTAACACTTTTAGTCTTTGTTTATTCTTTGCTTTCCCTACACGTGCGAATTTTTTAAGGTGCTCAATACTTTTGGCCTTGGCTGTGTATTGTAAATGTGAATGTAACACTGCTATGTTTTGCTTTCACGCCTAAACCATTTTCTCTAATTTTCTATTCTTAATTTAAATTAACTAAAATATAATTTAACGAGAACGTGATAATTATTTGTGAATACACACATAACTCCGAAAACTCAGAGGTGTGTGCCTGGGGTTTGAACTTGCGACCGTCGAGATTCTCGACCGCGTGCCTAAACCTCGAGGCCATCACGAGTCACGACTTCTGTTGCTGTTTCCATGCGTTGTATAAATATGAATTATCAGTTAATAACCAATAAGTAAAATCTCCAGCTTAAATTACATCCCAAGTGCAATAAATATAATAATAAATTAATTGTTAAAATAATAATTGTTAAAAATTTAGATTTTTTATTGCAAATACTTGCTAATAAATTTTAAGATTACTTGGCACGATTCGTTAAACACACAGTGTGGGCACGTTCCCGGAATTTGTTCAACTACTTAGAATTTTTAACAGAAAAACGGGAATAACAGTATCGAGGCAGTTTATCCGCTGTTAATACATCGGTATATCATTTTACGATACACCAGTTGCGTGTTGGAAGATGCCTACGAAATGGCAGAAATGTCTATGTGTTTTACATGAAAAAATAAGAGAAATGTAAACTAAAATACAAGGTTAAGCTATAAAAATTATTGAACTATGTAGGTGAGGTCCTTGGGGCTGTTGCCCATTGACTGCCGGGGGCGGTGCGTCGACTAAGAAATCGTCACAGAGGTGGGCGGTGTCATATTATGTACGTGACCTAATTTTGATCAAACCTCTGCCATCCTGGCCTCGCTCTTTTACTAAATATAGGGCAGCAAATGAGATATAATTTTCACGAATTTAATTGGAAATAAACGCAAAGTTAGGTAAGTTTATAAAATTAGGATATATAATTCAAATGTGTGGGCGTCAAGATTATTGTAGAGATTCAATGTAAAGTATTGTTCAGTTAGATTTCCTTCAGTATAGTGTTAGCCTAAATAGTAATATTTAGTAATTATAAATGTATTTCGTTATAATACCTTACAATATTATATATTTCCATAATTAAAAGCTTATGCATACAGACCTTTTACTAATAATTATTGTAGTAATAGTAAAATTGCATATTGATGATTTTATTACTTATAAGTATAATTAAAATTGTCAATAACTTTAATGAGAATATAATCTTGATTAATATAAATTAATTATAGGACTTTATAAAAATATTTAAAAATAAGACCGTCAATTGATGTGTATAAAAATGGTGTCGCTGAGCAGTTCGAGCTCAGTCGTTGGAATTGTCAGTTGCAAGACGGATTAATATTTTAAAATATAAAAGTTGAAGACGTACTTGTTTCTCAACGAGTGTTACCCTTCAGCTTCAGAAGAGGGATCACCGAAAACAACTTCAATTGTTTTCGATCTACGCCTGGATATAAGTGACGTAAGTGATTCGTACACGATTTTTTTCTCCACATTTTTTGTGTTCAGAGTAATTTAAAGGACAATCGTAAAACTTAAGTTTTTGCCGGTAACACTCAATAGTAGTCGTTGAGATATAAAATGTCATGTCTAACTACGTAAACATAAAATTTTCTTAAGTACCTACAAATGGAGGATATATTATATTAAAGCATAGCTCCACGGAAAGAGACTAAAAGATTTCGGCCCGATATTAATGAAAATGATGTTTTCTTATCTAATTCCGTTTATGACTGTGAACAATGAACATGAAAAAGCTAATGGCTGTAAACAATCCCGAAGGCTGTAAATAATAATACGACCTGAAAGGTGATAAACAATTAACGAAAATAGTTGTATATAGAGAAATCTTATTATAATTAATCTGTGATGCATTATAGAGAATATTTATGATTATTTCTTAATCATTGCCAACATCTCGGGTGAGTACTCACTGCAATAGTTTTACTTGGCTTCTCAATTTTATTTATGATTTAGTTAATTTGTATAAAGAACGGCGTGATTAAAAAAAAATATAATTTAATTTTATAATTACACGAGGATTACGTGTTATACATACAACTTGTAACAAAAGAAGTATGGTCTAAAATAAATTACTGTATGGGTTTTTATATTGTCATA
Source organism: Hemaris fuciformis (assembly GCA_907164795.1). NCBI lineage: Eukaryota > Metazoa > Arthropoda > Insecta > Lepidoptera > Sphingidae > Hemaris > Hemaris fuciformis. The sequence goes on along the minus strand of OU015431.1, from coordinate 16,443,423 downwards.
TCCTAATAATGTGTGCTGTTACATATGCACACATGCGTGGGTAATCTGGACCATCAGGTGCATTTTACCGAGAAAGCATCTGATGCAAAGCAATTGCTTAATCACTTTAATCTGAACTAAAGCAATTGGTTTTATTTGTTTCGACATAGTTATTCTTATGGTTATTGATGATGTTATTATTAAGTGCGAACATCGTTGGTGGCGTGATCCGTTTCTATAGTACTACCATCGTACGATGTGTGGTATGGGAATTGGGAATGCATAACTATCTACATTATAATAAACCTTAAAAGCTATTTGTTTTGTAAATTTATGTAAAAACTTTTGCAGTTCTAATGTACTGTGTTTAATATGCACAATAAACGGTGCTATGGGAATCTATGCCTTGCTTTGCCTTTAATAGTCCTTGAGAACCGATAACTACAGAGGTACCTATCCACATGTGTATTATGAGTAACATTTCACCCGAGTGAGGCCGGGTTTTCATCTAGTGTAATTATAAATGTTATATGAAGTGTTATGACATTTTTACTGTGTTTTAAGCCGGTATGTCAGTTTCAGCTCTCGCTATGGATCTCGAGAAAGAGGGTGTGAACAATTCTGAGCATGAGGGACCGGTTCGTAACCAAAGTAAGCCCAGATGGGTAGACCGGAATTTAGACCAAAGCATTTCGAGGAGCGAGAGACAGGATCGAGTCAGAAAGGTTCTCAGGAGTGAGAGCTGGGGTCGAGACCGAAGCGTTCTTAGAGGGGATAGCCAGGGTCGAGACCGAAAGGTTCTCAGGGGTGAGAGCCGTGGTCGAGATCGAGGTGTTCTTAGAGGGAATAGCCAGGGTCGAGACCGAAAGGTTCTCAGGGGTGAGAGTCGGGGTCGAGATCGAGGCGTTCTTAGAGGGGATAGCCAGGGTCGAGACCGAAAGGTTCTCAGGGGTGAGAGCCGGGGTCGAGATCGAGGCGTTCTTAGAGGGGATAGCCAGGGTCGAGACCGAAAGGTTCTCAGGAGTGAGAGCCGGGGTCGGTACCGAGGCATTTGCAGGAGTGAGGGCCGAGATCGAGACAAGCAATTAAGACCGCTACGGGTTGTACATTATCAATGGTCAGACGCGAAGAGGATGCTGCGCACACCACAGCGATCTTTGGAAGATAATATGGCTACTTCGAGCCAAGGCGACGAGATATGGAACAACTGAAGAGTCGTAAGTTTGGAAACCAGGTATGTGAGAACAGAATTACATGATTTTTCAAGAGACGCTAGTGTATTGCATACAACTAGTTTAGAAAGATCAGAACTTACAAGTTTCAACAAATACTGTGTTGGATAAGTTTTTGGCACTTTTGAATGAAAACTCTTTAAACGAGTTAAGAATCTTATGATCATTATTATTATGCTAAAGTAAGTTTATTAAATAGATCTATAAAATACGGACTGGCTTGGCCGTTGAATGCTTGTTGAACAGCGTAGAGGATAGGGCTATTAAGGTAGGCGCGTAAGCTGCTCAATTTTCAGAACCGGAGCAGGTTTTGAAATACTTTAGATCCGTGAAGGTAGGACACCATCGTAAGTCCAAAGTGAGCGTAAAGGTGGACCGATTCCGCCCAAATCCGATATAACCTTAAGGTTAACATGCTATAACTGTGAACAATTTGGACATCCAAGTTATAGATGTGATAAACCTCCATTAAAATGTAGTACTTGCGATAAGTTGAGTCATTTATCCTTGCACTGCTTTAAGAATAAAGTCAATCAAAAAAACCATGAAAAGGATCAAGAAAAAAAATGTGAAACAAGTAGCCTAATTATGCTTAACCGATAATATCAGTTATATTTATCATTAGTGTTTGTCACTCGGACCCGGAACGTCAATAGTTGTTGTAGAGCCTAACTTAATAACGCCAATCGGGATGACAACCGTTACAGTAGAAGTACAGGTAATAAAAGAAACAACATTTTTTTATGTAGTAGAAGACTACGTCATTAATTAGTCCGTTCTCTTAGGCCACTCATTCGCGGAAATACCAGATATTGTAATAATGAAAAGCCCTACCGTGATTATATTTAAAAGAATTACATAAGGTACTAATGGGTCGCAACTAATTACCGAGAAAGTTATGAGTTACACGAGCAGTATCTTTACAGAATTCTTCACTTATGTATAATTCAATCAAACACATGCTAAACGCTAACTTGGTACGAATAGACGATAATTTCCTCGTGAAGAGCAGTCACAGCTTAAAGTAGGTACTTCCCAACGATATGAAGCAGCAGACATGAGTCTGTTGTCGCTTTAACTAGTTTGTAGAAATACGAAAATTAATAAATAATTGTAAAAGGGTGAACTGCCTCGTGGTCTCGCGGCTCAGGTGTGTGTAGTGCGATCTGGAGGTCCTGGGTTCGATTCCCGGGTCGGGCAAAAGGTTTTTAGTTATTATGTGTGACGTATAATAGTTGTGTACATATCGTGTAACTGTATGAATATAAAGAGGTTGCATTAGCATTTAGTTTTAAGATAATAAAAATAATAAAATAATAGTTTATTTAAATAAAAATAGATATTACTATTTGTAGTTCATTGCTATGTATTAATTTAATTTAAAGTAAGCGAGGGGACTCGCTTCTAACAGGAAGGCCGAGTTGTTAGCCTAAATAGTAATATTTAGTAATTATAAATGTATTTCGTTATAATACCTTACAATATTAATATATTTCCATAATTAAAAGCTTATGCATACAGACCTTTTACTAATAATTATTGTAGTAATAGTAAAATTGCATATTGATGATTTTATTACTTATAAGTATAATTAAAATTGTCAATAACTTTAATGAGAATATAATCTTGATTAATATAAATTAATTATAGGACTTTATAAAAATATATAAAAATAAGACCGTCAATTGATGTGTATAAAAATGGTGTCGCTGAGCAGTTCGAGCTCAGTCGTTGGAATTGTCAGTTGCAAGACGGATTAATATTTTAAAATATAAAAGTTGAAGACGTACTTGTTTCTCAACGAGTGTTACCCTTCAATAGTATGCTGAAATTTAACCCATTCGCTGAAGGCGTGTCATAAATAGTGAATCGATTTCATGCCTTTTAAACATCATTGAAATACATCCACGAAATTCAAGGCATTCGGCACAGAGCGATTCGCCGGGAGTCAGTGACGCGTAGCGCCCGACCGCAACAGACGTGAACGGGGTTCTATCACAGTGTTCTAAAGCGAGGCTTGAATATTAATGTAAGTGAAACTGTACGTTAAATTAATATTTTCATTTAATAAGATTAAATGATAAACGCAAAATAAAATTACAATAGTGCACGTAAAAAGTACTGGAAAATATTTAAAATAATCTTGAAAAATATGGAAATTTGTGAGACACTGGGCATTATGCTATTTTCTCGTTGTTCCAGGCGTTAATTATAATGTGCCGTAAGCAGGAAAAGGAAAAAGTTCCAAGTAAAAGAAACAATTATGATTATTTTTTTTCATTGCGACATGTAATCTACACACCCGAAGAACTTTTTGGGCATATAAACCCACACGGGGAAGGTGTGCCATGCTTGCACTGTCGCCAAGGTAGAGAAGCACTAAGACAGATTCTGAAGTTTGACTTCGATCCAATACCACACAGCCGTAAAACGACGTCTGATGTAGTTCTTTTTGTTATGAAAGTTTATATAACTGTTTTTTTCTTTTTGTTTAATATGTTTCATATTTTGTTAATCTTAATTATAATGTGGTAATTCCTAATTCCTCCGAACTTTATTTTGCGTACATACCAAGCTTGGCTATTCCCGAGGCTAATGTAGCTCTTAGTAATTAAATTCAATTAGTTCACATACAATTCGGTAACATTTTAATCCGCCTTTGGTTTTTTTTGACGCTACTAGTCTTGTTTTTTTTTTTTATAATAATTAACATACATTTTTTACGTGCTAACATATTTTTGAAGCTTTATCTTTTATAGCGCCCATACTATATAATGTCTTTATATACAACAATCGCAGCTTTTTTGTCATTAGACAATATAAACAATGTTTTCTTTAGAGATTACTTTAAAATCGCTTTGTAATTAAGCCATTATTTCTCGTATAGGATAAAACATGTTTAATGTGGTTTATCCCTAAGAGATAAACATATACCTACTATGGCGGACATTATTTTGATGTATCTCGTAGGGTTCAGCCAGTATTTGCAATGTAAGCGCAAAAAGAAAGTGTTTATTCACACCATCACATTAGAAACCTTTAAAATTTTCAGTGTCTCTCAACTATAATATGAATGTATAGGTACCTACTACATATACTTACCTTCCTTTTAAATCATTCCATCTATAAAAAAAACATCAAAATCCGTAGTTTTTTAAGATCTAAGCATACATACATCTGAAAGCGACTTTGTTTTACTCGTACCTAAACTATGTAGTGATAGTATTTGTCATGTTATAGCCAAAGAGAAGTTTGTTGCACCGAATGTTCCAGCGTAACCAAAATGAATTTATCAGCCTTTGACGCCAGCTATATTAAACCCTCGGGCTCTGGCTCGATTACATTTCAGTTGTGACATTGATACACTTATCTACATATATCCCTTTCACCTCCCTCGTTCCTGCAGTAATGCATCCCAGTCTCCTCACCCCACACAAACCCCCTAGGCCGGCTGTCCACTTTTGTCATGAACAAATTTCTGTAATTTCAAAATCATAGACATGCAAGCCATGGTGAGCGGTTTTATTTTCTAAATTTTATATTTTCGTCTATTATAATGCACATACGAGTACATAGGTATATAGATACACAGGAATCGAATTTTATTTTATGAATGACGGAAGTAGGACAACTGATGACCAAATTTTTCATGTACGTATCTTTTTTGATTAAAATTAATTTTGATTTTTTAAGCTTTCTAGCGATAATATTGAGTTTATTTGGTTATCAAAGCAATCAAGCTCTTGTAAACGCGTACACGCACATTATTTGATTTTATATTTACTTTAGTTTTGAATTCGATACTATTTTATTGCCTGTGGAGACGTTTTCATTCAAGTGAGTTCAAGAGACATTTTCTTTATGAACATTAATTGTAATTATTGTGGTCAGTAGAATATTGTGTAGAAAACACGAGGTGTTTGTATGTATTATTTACGGTTATTATTTATGTAAAATTGAGTTGTATAGTTCATTTGTATAGTTTAATTTGTATACCTACATTGTATATTTTATGTACATTATTGAAATTCATTTTTATTGGAATTTATTGGTTGTGAATAATATTTGCATTTTGTAACATAATCGTGAAAACGAAGGAATTGTTTGGAAATTAATCGTTTCGTGTGAAGTCTATGAAAGACTTTAATATGATTATTATTAAATTATACAAATTTTTATCTTCTTATGAAGAAAAAAGTTAAATCTATTCTCTGTTTTTGTGAACAATAAATTGTTTTATTGATCAGTATCTTGTCTTTTATTTGACAAATTTGGAGTGAGTGGTCATTTATTAAATTATAATTATATTATGTAAATTGGAAACTTGAATATAGATTATCCCGCACCTTTCATCCTTAAAATCATGAGGACTTTCTAAAGCAGTATTCATTCAATAGAACAATTTAATTTTAATAACTAAACTAACTTTATATAAATGCACACAAAAATCCATTAAATATATTAATCCTGTTTGATATCGGTCTGTAATTTAGCCATTCAACGGGTCTGATGAATATTTATTCAAAGGTATTTTAACCGCTACTCATTTGCTACGCATTTTGGTCACTTTTAATGTGATTGAAATCGATACGACGCAAGCGCGATGTCAACTTTAACAAGCTCTTATTCCGTACGACCTGTACATCTATTGATTTTATCCAGGCATTGACAATTAAAGTATTAAAAAAGCGAAAAAACTTAAAAAAAGCTTTTATTTAAACGCTCTATAAAGAATATTTTTTTTCCTTAAAAATTTTCAACTATCAACTTATAACCTCATTATATACAATTTAGTATTTAGTTTAGTATTTAATTAAATTGAAAATATAATAAACTTAGCAGATCAATTTACATAATTAAATTGATACTAGTTTATTTACAAATCGCGCGGCAAGCTATTATGATCTACATGATCATATTGTATTGTATAATTATTGTATATGTCATCCAAACTAAACGTGTATACAAAATTTCAGCTCAATCAGTTGAAGACATTTACTTCAAAATGGAGTTCAAAGATTCCACCCGAACAAACATACATAAATTGCAAGTTAAATAAAAGCTTTTAAAAACCTCTGTTTAATGTTGGCGTTTACTTGGAGATGCCTGCGTTTAATAGTGGTCAGGAATAGGACGAGTTATTGATTGTTTGTAAAAAATAACTGTTTATTGAATATTGAGCTGTTAACTGTTTTATGGCAAATGACGGAAAAATAACTTTATATTAAAGGAGGGAAGGAGAAAAAAGGGTTATATGACCTTTGATTTTATAGATGGTAAGCTTGTACCTGTGCAATACGTCGATTTTAGGGTATAGAAACAGCTATGAAATTATCTTCATTAATATATTTATAACCTTCTTAATGGATCTATGCCTAGTAAACATAAACGGAATTTATGTATTTATATTTGAAATGAGCTTTATTTACGAGAAAGCAATAAATAATATAGGGTAAGAATCTATATGCGGAGCAATGAAAAAAATAACAGTTGTATTTTGTTTCTTCTCCTCCATTTTCTAAACACTTACCTGAATGCTTCAATCTGAGCTTCACAAAACTTCTTAGTCGATTAGTTATTTCGTCTATTCATCTCGCTAATAATGTTATAATTAAGCACGATGTTATCCCTCTTATTAACACAGTATTTATTTTAGCCAGACGTATAGTCAGACGGTGTGTTGAGGTAGAGGCTTATGAGATTTTATGGAGTAAATTTCACTGCAATTCATTAAATTTCTGCTATCAAAATTGTTACACGTTTCCTACCTTATGTACGCGCTTGCTTTCGAGATAATAGATTGCATTTTAATTTTATGACAAAGGAGGCATTAACCCTGTCAAGCCTTAGGCTATAATAGGATACATTTAAATTTGACGAAGCGATTGAGGGCTATTTAGTACTGCTATTACTGCTATTCCATACGGTGCGTCGTGGCATTTACTTGTATTTAATTCAATATATCATTCAAAGACTAGTTGCTAATAGTTGTTGAGTACAGGTCGCCGGGTGGCCGAATAATAAACCGTATTAGTTTTAAATATTATAATAATAATTAGGTACACAATTTTATTTAATGTCGTCAGAAATTTGCGTAAGTACGCTATTCGTATTACTGCACTTGTTATGTAGCTAAGATTTACTTAGTTAATGGTTGAGATTAATTTTAATTCTGTTGTTCTTTTGTAGCGATGATAATTTTTCTTTTTACCCGACCACGGGGGGTTATGATTTTAACAGGTTATGTATGTATGTTCATCTATTCCCTCATAGCTCCTCAACTACTTATTAGAACTGGACAGATGTGGTATCGTTAAAAGCGTATTGATCGTCCACTGGTTATAGGTTATATGACGTGTCATTGAATCTAATATGGCGCTCTCTTGCGGTCGTAAAGTACTGTTTAGAAAAATAAAGAGATAAATATGCCATCTTTGGCATCATTGGAAATGGCGTTACTTGTATTAGCATTTTCTCGTAACTTTGTCCGTATTTATTAGATAAATGTGATATATCTATGGCATGCTTGCCTGTTCACTCATACCTTCTAAATTAAGAGCCAGAATAAGACAAATAAGGTATCGTTAGAAGCGTCTTAATTGTCCGCTAATATAGGCTCTGTGTGTGGCGTGCCTTTGGCTTGAAGAATTAGATAGAATAAGAAATTTTTCTAGCTTCTCTTAATTCCTGAGACAGACAATTTATTACTCGATTGAGTTTGTTTAATCAAATATAATTTGCATTTAAATTGATATTATAACGGCACCAAAACATTTTAAATAAAAAAAAAAGTAAAAAGTAAAACCTAAGTAAGACAAAAACGAAGCTTAAAAAGTATAAGATTTTCAGGACACCAAGATGACTTCGTTGTAATTTGATAATAATTTCATACGGTACAACACTATAGTACACAATTATCAGTGTACCGAGATAAACATATTAACGTTTTAAACGCCGTAGTCACGCGTTTTTCACCTGGAAATTTGAAAATGCGTAAAGTCAAGTTCAACAGTAAAACAGGGCCATGTCCAGTAGTTAGAATTAATATATAGATAGGCAAGTATTTTTATAATTATTAGAAAGTGGCCAATTATATAATTGCAAAAGAATTATATGAGAATAAGCAGATTGAAATGACGTTAATCAAAGGATGAATTATACGGAACGATGAATACGAGTAATAGTATACGTTCCATCTGCTATACAAAAGTTATATACATACAATTATCAAGATTTTATTAGTCTGTATTAACTAATGAACATACATATGTATCTCTTGCTACCTAGTATGGCGCCATTATTTGGTCGAGACTGACTTGATTATTACTATTGCCCGTACTCCTCTATTGAAATCTCCCTTACGAACTGGGTGGCAAATAAAAATAATGACCGAATATAAACAATAAGCATTTTAAAGGCTGAATAAAATATTTTCGTTTTTATTTATCATAATTCATTCGATTCCATTTTTCTATAATACAATATTCATATTGTACATACATGTTGCATTGATGGAATTGTCACGGTAAGACTTTTTAGATTCGCCCGATTTACAGCATCTTGGATTCAAGCAACTCCTTTGTTAAACAGATTTAAGTTGAATTTTAGTTGATCTTGTAAAATGTTAAACGAAAACCATTTCTGGCGCTTTAGGTTGAAAAAAGGTTACAAAATAATTGAAAATCTGATTAATTTTATTTTTTTCAACAAAGGAGCTACAACTGATGGTAGTGAAGATATGTCTGTGGCGTATACGTGTCACTTGGCCATATCACTCCTCACATCTCCTTATAAAGAGAGTGAAAGTCATTGAGAACTTTAGCCCGTATACCCGCATAGGAGTCTCCCCGTTGACTACATACTTTTATTTAGTTAGTTATTGGAAAAACCACTCAACAGCTTTCCTCTCGTATAAATAATATGCGTCCAGACACAAGCAAACCCAGAAGCGCCCATCTGCAGGACATAAATGGATAATCCCAAACGAGATATGGTAAGCCAAATATGAAATTTTTATATCAGTTGTAGCACCACAGCAAGGAACTTTCTGTTGGGACTTTTTTTATTAGATACAAGTAAAGAAGGGATGAAATGCTGTATTGAAAAATCGCTGCAATCAATGCCATCATAATTTATGCCGTTTGATTAGTCATAATGAAGGATTAATGTTGTTAAGCGGCAACTAATCGAATATTTATTTAATACATACTGGTTAGCGAAGACGTAAAGACATATATACGTTGAATAATAAAACATCTGAAAAATGTTTCTCGAAGATGACCCCCTCAAGTAAGTGTTATTCGTTTCTATTAAATGCGTTTTTTGTGTATTTGTTTAGCTACCTCCTAAGAAGAGCTGACTTTGATGATTTTTGCGACGCTAAAGGTGGATGGACACATCTTTAGCGGATGTCCTGGCATGAAAGTTAGAGAAATAATAATAATAAAAGAGCAATAATAATCACTTTGACAGCCTCCTTGGCGTAACGTAGTTGGCAAAATACAAGTTTGTGAAACGAGAGGCTGCGGGTTCACCCGCACTGAGACAAATGTTTGTGTGATTCACAAATGATTGCCGGCATGACTTCCGTGTGGTCTCGCGGCATAAGTATGTGCCGTACGATCTAGAGGTCCCGGATTCGGTTCCAAGGTTGGGCAAGGTGTTATTGGGTTTTTCCATTTGAGAAATTTTCAATAGGATATGAAGCTTGGAAATGTGCCCAAAAAACAGCAGTTATCTTGCAAATTATTTTTCAATATCTTGTGGAGTCCTAATACGTGTTTTATTTGTTACATATTCTTAATTACTAACATTATCATCGGGTATTTTAATTCATTTTAAAAGCAATCCTATCCCTTAGTATCAGAGGTATGTTTCTATTCTGGCAGTAGTAAAGCATGGAGCATTCAATATTTAAAAATATAACATAGAATTAAATTTCCAGTCATTTAAAGCCTATATTCGGCATAAGTTGGTCCACAAAAGTCAGCGGATCGGATTTGTTTGTTTGTTCATAATGATTCATCATTCGCTAAACGGTGAAACAAGAAATGCCGACAGATTCCACATTTAACTGAAGACTTTCAGAAGAGACGTTTAGGTGTGCAAAAAGATGCGTATTCTTCTTCACCGTTAAGGATGGTGATATGTTCATAATTGCATTTTATAATTTTATTTCAGCAAAAATATTACAGATCCAAGACAGTTTCGATACTTAAAGCTGTTAAGGTTCACAATGAGGTTGATAGGGGCGTGGCCAGGAAAGGAACTGAAGGAGGGCAAAAGGAAATACGAGACAGGACCTTTGTACTTTTTGATGTTTATTAAAATCTCATGCTTGTACCTAACTATCCTGTACTTGAGGGAATACTCGCACACCCTGGGTTTCTTTGAAATAGGTCACATCTACATCACCGTGTTTATGACTTTCGTCACGCTGGTGAGTTTATATGGCTAGTTCATTGCACAGAGCGACAAGAACGTAGATGTTGCTTTTATCACATAATATTTTATTTATTTATTTATTCACACTTAATAGATAAGAATGAAAATGTGGACTTGATGCCTTAGCCATTTTTTAAGTGGTGCAGATTTGGATGGTGCATTTTTGATTTCTTGATCCGACAATTTAAAATATTAAATGCTCTTTTTTATTTACTTATTTGCTCTATATTTTAAAAACAGTTAACAAAGGCCTACATAGAAATCTTTCTTTAATTGTCTCACCTTAATGAAAGAAAACACTTGTAAACTAGTTGAAATGTTTGTGAAATGTTGTTTTTTTTTAAAAGAAATATTTTCTTAAATCAACATACGATTTTGAATTTCGCCTTAAGTTTTTTTTTGGGTTTACAATGATCGTTATCAACTTATTTAATTTGTGTCATATCACAGACGTGTTAAGCGTATTAATAGATTACTACATAAATAAACATTTGCGTTAGTCCATTGCTCATTCAGCTCTGATACATTTGTTAATAGGTACATGTCCCAAAACATGAAATTGATTGAGGTTTAAATGTTAATATTTGAGGATTAAACGCTCTCTGCATTAAACAAAGCAAACTACTTTGTGAAAACATGTATTAAGCACATGCTTAATACATAATTCATAAGGCTTAAATACGCTTCATGGAGTAGACTATGTAAAATTTATATTTATGTGACATTTAAATTCGAGGTTTGAGCGCACGGTCAAGTCAAAAAAACCAAACCCCAGGCACACACCGCTGCCTTTTCAAAGATATGCGTGTATTCATAATGAATTATCACGTGCTTTAACGGTGAAAGAAAGTATTGTGAGGAAACCTGCACACCTATAAAGTTCTTAGGAATTATTAGGTGTGTAGTCCGCCAACGCGCACTAGGCCAGTTTGGTGGTCTTTGGCCTAATCCCTCTCAACTGTCGAGGAGTCCCGTGCCCAGCAGTGTGACGTATATGGTTTGATGTTGATGACATTTGATCTAGGGGCACAGGAGTGTCCCCGCCAATTCGAGCAAAAAAGCGGCACAGCCGTACCATCCTTTTCTCGAAGCAGTTCAGGCCATTTTCGACACCCTATAACTTCGTTGTGGATAAATCTAGAAGCCTGAATTTTCAGTAACCAAGCATTATATGTATGTATAAACACGGCATTTTTCAAATTTAACTCAATTGAATCCAGTAGTTTAAGAATTATAACTAGTCAATGTTTCCTAATTTTGTCACTCACTGACTGGCTGATTGACTGACTGATCATCAAAACTAAACTGTAACGTGCGATTTTCAAGTTATTATATTTTATTTTAAACATAAAAGATTTTCAATATTGATACGATCACTATAATATGTTGTAAGATTAGCTAATTACATAATAAATTAAGACATAAGGTCCCTTAAGTAGGGACTGCATAAATTAACCGACATGGTAAATTACCTGGACTTCACAAATTTGTGCAGTAGAAGAATTGAGTTGCGAGACTTGTTTTTTTAAAGGTTTGTTTTTGATACTTGTTTATTGCGTGTTGGACATGTTGATTCATTTCCCCCCTTGGTTACTTTTCATTTGCAGTCTCGTGGATTTTCCCTGCCAATAAATCCGAACTATCGTAGAGTGGTGACGAAATACATAACAAAAATGCATCTGTTGCACTATAAGGATAATTCGGAAATTGCCATGAAGGTATTATGTTTTTTTATGATATAAAAGTACCTTGGTTATGTGTGCAGAGACATTGTGACTGATTGTGCGTTATTTAGTGCATAGGCCCAGATATGGGGAACAATGAAAAATATTAATTTGTTCTATGATTAATAATTAATTAATAATCATAAATATAATTAATTAATAATTAATAACCATTCTTAGGTTTCTATTCTTATATATGTATACCGACACGATGGTATTAAGTTGTCAATAAAAGAGAATACAATATTAGTTCATACAAAAAAGTTACAATTTATAGTTTATAATGATATAACGTTCACAAGGTTTCGAGAATATTGCCCTAGAATGGGAAATAAACATTTACATTTATAAAACAATAGAACAAAAAGTTATTTTAACGTGCATATGTCCAGTATATTTCGGCGCGGCAACGTCACGTAATTCACATGATCACATAGTTTAGTATTTCATACAAAGTAGGGCTGAGCGCCCCGTGAAGTGGATATCAGAACAAAAAACCTTATTATATGTAATCGCGACTTTTAGCAAAAGTATCAAGCGGTTTTTGCTCAAGTTTTTTGTTTGAGAAAATACCGTCACAAACACGAGGCTTAAATTATTGTCATGATGTCGGGTTTATCCTGCATACATCTACTGCCAGATGTCATCAATAATAATTGAATATTTTATTTTTCAGACGCATATAAAAGTACACAAAATCTCCCATTTCTTCGCAATGTTTCTAAAGTTCCAAATGCTGGCAGGCCTGACTCTGTTTAACATTATCCCAATGTACAACAATTACACGGCAGGAAGATTCCAGCATAAGTATTTGTACAATGATACTTACGATCTGTCTATATATTACAAAGTGCCGTTCAATATATTGACAAACTTGGATGGATATATTTTTATTTGTGCCTTTAATTGGTAAGTATATGAAATAGAAATAAAGTTACACCCACAAACATACACCCTTACCCTTGTTATCAATATACGTAGGCGGAGGTGTCTTTCATCCACCCTCTTCACGACAGTCGTATTTTAAGTCTCACATAATTAGCAAGCTTATTGCCGCTTTTAGAAAATATCGCCCATTTTCTGACTTCGTGCATCAAAAAATACGTAATGGAGTGCGAATTATTCAGCGCAATGATAAATAAATCCCTCAAATATTATATATGCGACAAAAAATTGTGTTCAACCAACAGAAACTAAAAATTATTCCGGGGTGATAGTATCTATGACTTCACGAGATATACTCTCTTTGTTTAATGAGATCTAGCTCCATTAGATATTTTTTTTGCGTAGGTGCAGCAGACGATCACGATAATATCAGTAATAATAATTTATTTGTATGTTTCACTATTGCGCGCTTGCGTCAATTGAGGTTTGGATTTACAAATACAATTGAGGTTTGAAATATTTAAACAAATTATCGCCTAACGCGGTTTTTAAACATACTATATCTCTAGATGACACAATTACAATAGTTTTCCAAGCAGGATAATTAAAAGCTGTTTCCAAAAAGCGAAACTCGTGTAGATGCTGTGGTATAATTAATTTATGCAGAACTTTGGCTTATTTTTTTCCCGCTTAATTATATCAGCACTAATAGACAAAAATGTGTATATCTGCTTTCGGCGTCTTTTTCATGTTAAAGCGTGAGGCGTGACTCAACCGCTATAATCATTTTTGGCTCTGGTATTTATTGTCTGTAACATATTTAACACCTATAATAATGAATAAATAATATTTTAGGTGAGGCTTAGTAATTGTACTTAAGTTTGTCTGGCATGTCCAACATTCTCTCATACTTATATTACTCAAACTCTCAAAATGTACAACTCTATAGCTGTGTATCAAGAGGGAGATACTTGAATAATAAATGGGCCCAAGAGTTTTGGCGCTTATCGTTCCAATCGACGTTCAGAGTTGGGGTGTCACGTAACTGAATTTAACCAAGGGGACTACAAGCCCCTCCTACCGTGAAATCGTATTAAACAGCCTGGTTTCAGCAACCTGTCGGACTGACCTATATAATACGCCAAGCGTCTCAGTTTAGCGCCGCTCAAAGCCAATGGGCAACCTGTTGAGCCACAGAAGTTTAAGTCAGAATTTTATAAGAACATCATGTCAGACGACGCACCAATCTATTTTTATTTAAATAAAAACTGGTCCTGTTTTAGACATACACAAATTTAAAAACAATTAAAATTTGGAAAATCAATATATGATATGTGTTAATATAATAAATACCTTATGTACCATGATAGTACCATGTATGTCGGATTCGAAGTTTTTTAACGTGAGGAAAGCGCTTTAAGCTTTAGTTGGTTTCTCGAGGGCAGCCCGAGGTAGAATTGGCCCAGCTGCCGCTCGGCTCAACATTCAAATATGGACTCATCAAAAACGGAAAGGTTCGAGATGACTCACTTGCCATTTTCATCACTCACTTTTAATCACTACCTATAGCGTTTATTAAACTATTACCGTGTAAATGATATTAAGTTTGATAGAAAATAATTTAGATTTCTTACAAAAAACTTAGGTTAGTTCATTGTAGCATTGAAAGCTCTGCTTGTTTATTAAACACTCACGTAGAAGGCATTAAAAGTTAACCGACTGCAAAAAAATTAGTAATGTTATTTTATTAACGTAAAATTTCTAGCGCTATAAGTGGAAATGTCAGCGCTATCTTGTTAAGCAAGTTAAATCAAATCACTCCTACTCACTAAAATATTAACGTAACTCATTCGCTTGTTTGCACAGGTACGCGTCGTACATCTGCTGTAACTTTTTCTGCATGTTTGATTTGGTTCTTTCCCTGATGATATTCACCGTGTCGGGCCATTTCAAAATTTTGATACACAATTTGAATAATTTTCCTTTGCCCGCTGTTGCATCGGGGTCTAATAAAACCTCGAAAACGAACGATGTGATAGCCAAAGCCCAGCTTTACAATGCAACAGAAATGGCGGAGATTACAGCTAGATTGCACCGATGCATTGATTACCACCGGGAACTCCTCCAGTGAGTATTTCAAATACACATCCTACTGAGACTGAGAGAATTAGAAGAGTATTTGCTAATTAAGAAAATGATTCATAATAATTCATTTTTTGATTTAAGGTTCACTGAAGATATTTCTGAGGCGTTTGGACCAATGTTATTCGCATACTACGTTTTCCATCAAATCAGTGGATGTCTACTGCTACTAGAATGTTCTCAAATGGTACTAGTAACTAAAAATGGACTATACTGTTAAGAGTTGAACCAGGTTCGAACATTTGTTCTCTGAATCGGAATGGTAAAACATTTATTATTTATTTGCAGGATGCGGCGGCGTTGATCCGATATGGCCCACTCACATTAGTGCTTTTCCAGCAACTAATACAATTGTCTGTCATCATAGAGTCTGTTGGAACAGTGGTAAGTATTGTGTAGAGTATAAATTTCCCATTCCTTAGTTTCAAAAATTTTATTTTTGAAGTTATACTTCTTTAGGCGCGTAATGAAAAAATGATGAGAGTGAAATTTTAAGTGAACAGTGATGCGCGCGCATTACTGTAACACAAAAGTAAGAGGTTGAAGCTGTCTATGTGTAATATAATTGACAGATTGAAGCTGCCTGTGTTAAATGTAAGTGTCAAATGGATCATAAAGGTTTTAATATGTTTCAAATCGAATATTTTCCACATATCGCATAAATAATACAATAGTGATGTAGCTCAGAATATGTCGAATGTGACATAACTTGATTAACTGTTTTATTGAAGTTATGCTTCTTTTGGCGCGTTACGGAAAAATGATAAGAGTACATTTTTACGATGCGCACGCACACCATCACGAAAAAGTTATATAAAAGAGTTTATATGTTTTAGATTTTAAAAATGTAGAATAGTGACAGTAATAAGAGATATAGAATAAGGATTGATATATTTATTAGTTGTCAAATATTTCTGAAATGTAATATGCTGTGTAAACTAAGAACTATGTAGGTATGTGACTGTTCAGTCGTATCGTCTAAAGCACACTCGTATTTTTTTAAATATTATTTTATTATTATAAAATATATTATAATATTATTTGAAAAAATATATATTTATGTAGGACGTATAACTTCTAAACCGTGTACATAAGTACACACACATTTTTTTAATACGTTATTCCTTTTTCCCCTCAAATCACAAAAAGTAATAAATATTACATATTTAATAATAATTATTATTTAAGTATTAATTAGCTTGATTTCATTACTTTTAACTGTGCTTACAGTTTTCATTATGCAATGTTTGTTTATATACTCGTATTTTTTATGCCGTAAGCACAATGTCATGTCGCGTATAAAATACCCTGACCTCTCAAATTGCTGTGTTTAACTTCTTACTTTCAACGTATTTTCAGACGGGACTGCTAAAAGACGCTGTGTATAGTGTCCCTTGGGAGTATATGGATACAAAGAACAGGAAGACAATGAGGCTATTTCTTATGAATGTGCAGGAACCAGTGCATATTAACGCACTGGGACTTGCCAAAGTCGGTGTCCAGTCTATGGCTGCGGTAAGAATATACATACTCTTGAATAAAATGTTGGGAATATTTAAAGGATACAGATTACACATAAATAAAAATAGTCCCTAAGCAAAACAACGTCAATGATTTGCTACAAAATTAGATCTTTATGTAAATTTTACTATAGTTTCTACTTAAATTGTCTGTATAAATAAAACAGTCTCAAGAAGCAAAAAATATGTGTTGTAAAACCTGTACATAAAAATAAAAAATTTCATGCCCGTAAATATAATCCTATGATTAAATTTAATAAAAAATTCAGAACGTTTAAATATTTAACACAATAACCAGCGAAAAAATCATAGACAACAAACATCTGAAATTCTATCAGTACTTTGTACTCGTGTTAAAAGCTTATTTTTAATTGTTTACTTTAGATTGGATTTTGCTTTATGTTTTTAATTGATATTAGTTCCAAAATTTAAATCATGATATTTTGACCGAATCAAGAAGCTGCAAAAACGCCAAGAAAAAAAATTATATTGTAATGAAATAGAATAAAGAAGATGACACGAACATTTTAACATGTAGCTAAAATTAATCAAATATGTAGATAGGCCACCAGATGTTGTATAGTCACTATTGCCTAAGAACACCTACAGCATTAGAAGAATCGTTGGTGCGTCGCTAGCTTTAAGGAAGTTATAACATATTTTCTTAAAGGTCTACTGATCATATAGGTCTGGGAATATGTGAAGCGAGGATTTTATGTGGCAGCCTTCATGACGTAATTGGTTAGGTACTAATATGAAACCGCAGTTTAGAACTCGCGGTTTATGAATACAATATTTTGCGAGTCTGGGTATTTGTACGATCGAAGAGTCTTTCGTAGTTTCTTTTTCCCACAACACATCACTTGAATCTAAGTTTTGGGTGAGAAAAGTATATTGATTTAAATAATATTGAATTTTAATCGTATTATTATTCAGTTCTGCAACAGATATTGGCATATATGTACATATTTTTTTCAGATACTTAAGACATCTTTCTCGTATTTCGCTTTTCTTCGCACCGTCTCCGAGTAATAAATCGTTTCTTCAATTCTTCACTTCAATGCCTTTTTATTAAAGTTTCATCAAATCTTCAATTCCTTTTAGATTATTTTTTTAAAATATGAAATATGTTCTTCGTATATTGTATTGATCTAATAAACAAGACAAGCTTTTTTTAGAAGTTTTATTTACTTAAATAATAATCGTCGTAATCGTCGTCATCAGCCCAAATACGCCCCACTGCTGGGCACGGGCCTCCTCTACAACTGAGAGGGTATAATAATAATAATCATATCACTTTATTTACAAATAGCTTTTGTCCGCTATTCCGTCCGAGTAGACTTCAGGGTTGGGTTTAATATTAAGTGCATCGATAAATGAAAATTACTCTAATTGTTTTAGTAGTTCACCTGAGGTCATTTTTGTTTACGAAAGTCGTCTCAAATGACATTACGACACCTTTCATTAACTCAGATCGCCTTACCAATTCATCGTGTAAATGTATCTGACTTCACCTAGATGCGCCGAACGGCATTTAAGATCGCATAATAACACCAAGTGCCATTTAAGTGCACCTGATTGACATTTTAATGTACTAAATGGCACTTAACGTCAAATAATTGTACCTTAATTCACATATGTTCTAATAATGGCACCATTCGCAACCAATATTCCGCTAAAGTCATTCAATCAACTCCTTTTAATGGCACCTAAATGCATGAAATGGCACTCCATAGTTCTTTATGACATTTAACGTAAATTCAGGTCATCTAGAATACTTACTTCAAATAATGATGCCTTTCGCAATTTAAGTTCTATTAATGGCATCTAAATTCTCATTAATGAAAAAAGCTCTTGTCATCAAGTGACATAAGTTCCAGTTATGGCAATTGTTATCGAATAGTTTCCTCTACTGGAATCGGATGTCACTACATTCACTAATGGCAACTGACGTCAATCGCCATCCATTGATCGCACCTAACGTCTTAACACTCTAAAAAACCTATCTTCACCTTATGTTATTTAACCAATTGTTAAAAATGTTATAGTTACATAATAGCACCTAAAATCATCCAACTGTTACAATTAACTGCACTTATTGCAATAAATGTCACTCGATAATCCTGAAGAACCTTAAATCGCCTAATGACACCTAACATCTCTCAAATGCCTAAAATGGCACTTACTGAATTTACAAAAAATAGCCTGACATAGATTTTATTAAAATCAAATTTTTGTCCATACCAAAAATCATCCAAATTGGTCAAATGGTTTGGAAGTAAAAGCTTGACACAGACAGAATTACTTTCCCTTTTGCAATGAGTTTATCCCACGGGAATATTACATTTTCCCGGGATAAAATGTAATCTATATTACTTTAAAATTTTATAAGTTTATTCCTAACAAACATAGAAAAATCCAAAAACACAAACCTTCCCACATTATAATAATATATTAGTATAGATACCAATGCCTATGTCCAGAAGTGGACGGCTGCTGATGAATAGATACCAATTTTGAAACACTACAATATAAAACACAAATAATTAAATATAAGTCATACCTAGAAACAGAGATAGATTACATATTGAGAGCAATAGTTGAACATGACAGAAATAAATATAAATCCTTACTAATATTATAAATGTGAATGTAGGGATGTTTGTTACGCTTTCACGCAAAAACTACTTAACCGATCGTCATGAAACTTTGTACACATATTCTTGGAGGTATTAAAAGTGACGTAGGATACATTTTATTAAAAAATAAAATGCGGAGGGGAAAAAAGAAAATTGAACTAAGATTGGAAAAAATTTAAATGATTTTTGGTATAGAGATAGGTGACACCCACCGAAGTAACATAGGATACTTTTTATTCCGGAAAATGTAGTATTCCCGTGGGATTGGGTATATGTTATAAATGCGAGAAGAACTCTATATGTCTGTTACGCTTTCATGCCTAAATAAACATATTATAAATGCGAAAATAACTGTCAGAGTTTTACTTTTACGCCTAAACTATTTAGGTAACCGATTTCAACGAATTTTGACATGGACATACTAAATGGATCCTATGAAGTAAGATAGACTACATCTTATCCCGGAAATACATATGGAAAATTTCCATGGTATGAGCGTATATTGTAATTGCGAAAGTAACACTGTTGTGTTATGCTTTCTCGTCTAAAACTTTTGACCAATTTGGATGAGTTTTCATTAATTAGTTTTAATCATTCACTTATTATCTTTCTGCACCCAACCCTGTAGTCTACGCGGACGAAGTCGCGGGGAAAAGCTAGTACATATTCAATAACCAAAGTATCCCAAACATATCAAGAAGAGAGACTAAGGCAGAATGTAAATCACACTGATAAGGAAATCAAACATGCAATATTAAACACAAAAGTACAAAAAATATTATCCAAACCTCTCCATGGACAATTTTATAAAGCAGTGTTAGAAAAAGAAAATACCGATAGGATGAAATCATTCCAATGGCTTAAGAAACAATCAAAGAAATTATTGCTAATTCTAATGTTTTAAAAGATTACAAGGTAACAAAATAATGTTTGCAATCAAACATTTTGACTCGTAATTAATTTTAAAAGTGATTAGGCCACCTCAGATGTTACGTAAGATTTTTTTGCCACAAAGATTTATTTTTTATAAGCTACAAATTCAACCCCAAGGCTAAGAAAAATAAATTTAATGCCACCCTACAGTGTAAAAAAAACTGAAATAAATCCATCTGCAATAATGAAGTTAATAATATAAATGCATGGCAACCGTGAACCAGCATGCTAAATTTAAACCCAAATATTCTGAACCAAAAAGAAAGCCTGGAATAGCAGTAATAAGTCTACAGACGTAGTTTTTTAAAAAGCAAATGTTAGAACTACATCTTATCCCGGATGGACTGCCTCGTGGTCTCGCGGTACAAGTATGTGCCGTGCGATCTAGAGGTCTTGGGTTCGAATCCCGGGTCGGGCAAAGTGTTATTGGGTTTTTCCATTAGGAAATTCTCAGTAATAGCACGGAGTCTGGAAATGTGACCGAAAAACGGCAATAGGTTCGCCCCCTAATACGTGGGACTGATACATACCTGGCGAAATGTGGGTGCAGAAATGCACCTCTGCCTACCCCTTCGGGGAATACAGGCGTGAGTTTATGTATGTATGTATGCAAATGATAGAAGATACACAAACGTTTGGGCACATGTTAGAATTTATTGTTTTGGTTGTGTTCATGGTTATTTAGTAATATTTTGAGGAACCTATTAAATAATGTAGCAAAGGTTCTGAAAGATCTGATAGAAGTCTGCTAAAACCGCTAGCTTTGTAGCTGTTTAGAATAAATTTAATTCTAAACAATTATAACGTTGATCGTAATACTTTGCGTATCACCTGTTTTTTTCTTCTTCATAAAACAATAGTTCAAAGCAAAGGAAACAAAGCGAAAATGCTATTATCTATAATTTCGAAGGAATGGCCTGAGAATAAGCATTTTGAAATGACGTTAATTACATAGCGCATAAATTGTATAATTATACAGACTGAGTGACTACGTAGAATTTCCATGTGTCATTTAAAATGTACCTATATATTGTAGTATATGACCCAATGTGTAATTTTGTATGTGTTAACTTTACTTACTACAACGAACTAGGTTGGGAACAGTATTGTCTTAGTCCATTCTCTCTTATTTTCACCTATAGGCATACTCTAGACATATCTTAGTATCACGAAATATATTATTTCTCTGTGGGAATTGAAAGTGCACCCTTATTTAACAGGCGGGCTTTTAATAAACAACGACTTGAATAATTAAGGGAGTTTTTTGAAAGCTAATTAAACAATAAATTATAATAACTAAAAAAAGCCTGATATTTCATACGCGGCTTCCATCGTTCACCAATATTCATCCAAATCGCATTTATGATTGATAACTTATTGATCGGTTCAATAGTTTTTGAGTTTATTCGTAACAAACGTACAAAAATTCTTCTTCAAAACCTATTAATATTAATACCACAAATACGCAGGGGGAAGATTTAAACATTAGTTTTTGTACAATGACTCTTGCGATCTGTCCATATATTTCTAAGTCTCGTTTAATATCTTGACAAACTTGGACGGTTATATTTTCGTTTGTACTTTTAATTGGTACATAATTATATCAAATAAAACTTATTTAGGACCAAATATTTTTTCGGGTATCTAAGAAACAATTGAACGCGTAACCGTCAATGGTATCCCAAACACTCACAAGCGCTCACACCAATTATAATATATGCATTATCAATCTTTTAAAAGCGTCTACTCTCAGATTATGGCCACTTTGTGTTGGCGTTAATTTATTAATAACTCATGGGGGAACGGTAGTGGCTCCGACAAGTCGAGCAAAATAGCGGCACGGCCGTAACATACTTTTCTTGAAATCATTTGTGGATAAAACTAGAAGCCTATTTTTAGTGACCAAGCAGGCATTGTATGAAAACGGTACTATATTTCAAATTTTAATAAAAGTAAATAGTTTAAGAATTATAACTAGTTAAAATGTCTTAATTTTGTCACTCACATTTCAAAACTCTAGAGGCACTTTTAGCTGACATAGAAGCTTCAAATTAGAGCACAATTAGTGTTTAGTGTAATAATCAGGGAAAAACTAAAATATTTTGTAATTTCAGTCCAGTTTTATAGAAACATCAACTGCATAAATAACTTTGTAATCCCATAAGGATAATAGGTAATAATATGGTCACTTTCTTCCAGGCAACCTTTGCGGCTTACTGCAGTATCGCAGGTATTAACGTTTCACTATAAGATGTTGTTAGTTTAGCTAATTACGTTATAACTTAATACAGGAGGCCTCTTAAGTAGGGATTGAAGAAATTAATCGACTTGGTATTAAATGGATCTCACAGTTTTTACGGTTGAAGAACTGAGTTGCGAGACTAGTAGTCCAGTCATTTTAGGTTTTATCTGCGGAATAATTCCTAGTGAGCTGAATTTTTGTATACACCTTTATTACGATGTTATAATGAAGATGTGAAAAATTGACATTGATATCGCACCGGCTAAAAAAGTTATAAAGGTCAAAGTGTTGCGAAAATCAGTTTGTCGGAAATATCTTGCGACCGATATTGCTCGGCGGTCAAAGAGGTCATCATAAGAATTGTTTGTCGTGAAATTATCTACAAAAATGTCGCATGTATTTTTCTGTAAAATTAGCCGTTGTCGGAGTAGAGCGCTGAGAAAGCGACTAAAATGCATTCAGTACTCAAATTTCCGATTTTGGGCTATGAGTTTAGATATTTCGAAATGCAAAGTTTTATTATTACTTTTATTTGATTTTTACATGTAAAATAAGATGCTTTATGTTCTCTTAAAAAAAAGACCATTAAAACTTAAAATAATAAATAAAAATTTAGAAAGTTTATTTTATTGAAAGAATATCAAAAATAATATTATGACGCCTGTATTGCAGACGGGCCTAAAAATATCTACGTTTTATCAGCTATCCAATGAGCAATAACAATTACGCGGGACAAAAACAAAATTGGCGAAATGTGGGAGCAGAAATGCATCTCTGTCTAGTAGGCAGTGCCTAGCCCTTCAGGGAATACAGGAGTGAGATTATGTATGTATCTATGTATGGATGTAAATTATCTCTTGAACTACAACTTATTTCAACTCTGTACAACTACTACTATTCCTATTAATCTGTACTCACGTAAAGAATAAGAAAACTCAAGAAAAGTTAATTCATTTGTTATCTGTATTGGTTTGCGTCATTATATAATAAGTTGTTTTATATGTTCGATATGAATCTATTTTCAATGATATTCACCGTATTTGGCCATTTTAGAACTCTGATATATAAATCTGTGTAACTTCTCTTTTCCCGCTCGCACATCGGTTACCCGCTACATTTCTGAAACACACGGTTTGATGGTCAAAGTTCAGCTTTACAACAAGACAGAAATGGCGGACTTTGCAAATAGATTAAAACGAAGAAACGAAAACTCGTAAAGTGAGTGTTATATACAAACCATCCTATAACAATTAATAGAAAATTGAAAAGCTAATTTGTATCTTTGATTTAAGATTCACTCGAGATTCGTCCAAGGTTTTAAGACCAATATTATTTGAATAATATATGTTCCATCATATTAGTGGATGTCCTTTGCTACTAAAATATTCTCAAATTATATTAGTACTATTGAAATTTGACGAGATTTTTAATAGTGCTCTCTGAATTTATTAAGTGTTTAAAAATTGCAGAATGCGGCGGCGTTAATCCCAGAAGGACCACTCACAGTAGTGATTTTCCAGCAACTAGTACAATTGACCGTCATCATAGAGTCGGTAGAGACAGTGGTAAGAATTAAGCAAACAGTAGACTTCGCTATTCTGTAATCATGGCTAGTACTAAAGATACACGCGTTTTAAGTTACATTCGTTTGTAGACCTTAACGCATAGAGCTTTAGGTATAAAATCCGTATGTTTAACGAGATAGAGGTCATCGATTGATTGATTTTGACAATAGCTTTGCGGATTTGTATGTACTACCACATCCTCAATGTAGACGATATTTAACTAAATGTGCAAATTTCAGGGTATTGTAACTTTTCAATAAGAGCAAGATATTGACTAAGGGGTAAAAAATACATGAATAGTGTTTTAGTTTTCTTTTTTTTTAAAGAATTAATATTCAGTTGAGCAAAGTTTTAACTCCACGTATATTACTCATCATCATCAGCCCATATCCCACTGCTGGGCACGGGCCTCCTCTACAACTGAGAGGGTTTAGGCCTTAGTCCACCACGCTGGCCTAGTGCGGGTTGGCGGACTACACACCTAAGAAATTCCTAAGAACATTTAAGTAGGTGTGCAGGTTTCATCACGATGTTTTCCTTCACCGTTAAAGTACGTGATAATTAATTGTGAATACACACATAACTTCGAAAAGTCAGAGGTGTGCGCCTGGGGTTTTAACCCGCGACCGTCGAGATTCTCGACCGCGTGCTTAAACCTCGAGGGCTTATATTACTATTTAAAAATTTATTTAAAATCTATTTGGGTACATATACTCGTCTTGTTACATAGATAACACTTGGGCCTGCATCTTTGAAGGGGGAAGGTAAAATTGTTTTTAGATCCTCCTTAGTAAAGGGCGAGCCTACTGCAGTTCTTCAGATATATTGGAATAGCCAAATAACACGTTTCTCGACCTAGGTATCGAAAACTAGATAAGGGGTTTTGGTTATACGTTAATAAAAATCTTTTTTCCATTTCAAAAAAGTCTTAAGTTCTATTTTGGTGACATTTACCTAGTATCAGCATTTCATTGTATTTTACTCGCAAATCATTTTTCGTTTGAATCGTAATTTTGCGAGTTTGGATTATTCGGGTCCAATACCGCATTTTGTGTTTTTGGAACTTGCTACGCATCGATGTTTTTACTATGAACAGTGTGGTGATTTACAGAGAATTCTATCGACAGGGTTGTACAGTGTACTCCTCTCTTTGAGCATGGTGTTTCATCATACGCTGTAATTGCTATTCTGTTGAAAACCGCTTTTCGCACGAATTCCAATAACCTTAGCTGAATTTTTCAGAGCACGAGTTGCTTATAAAAACAGATCGGATTATATGCAACATAAAAAAATGAAATATACATGCAAATATGCATTTTAAATATTTATAAACATAATAATATACCTACATAGTGACAGTAATAAAAAGGGATTGACATATTAGTTGTCAAATATTTATGAGTGCGTTCAGAAATGTACTATGTTGTGTCAACTAAGAATTATGTATGAGACTGTTGGGCGTATTTATAAGTTTTACTTAAGTCGTGTGGTATAACTTCTAATGCGTACATAAGCACACAAGCACTTTTTTTTGTATCGATCACTATTATTTTTTTGTAATAACAATAATCTGACTGCCTCGTGGTCTCACAGTACAAGTATGTGCCGTGCGATCTAGAGGTCCTGGGTTCGATTCCCGGGTCGGTCAAAGTGTTATTGGGTTTTTCCATTAGGAAATTCTCGGTGACAGCACGGAGTCTGGAAATGTGCCCGACAAACGGCAATAGGCTCGCCACCTATTACGTGGGATAGATACATACTTGGCGAAATGTGGGTGCAGAGATGCACCTCTGCCTACCCCTTAAGGGAATACAGGCGTGAGTTTATGTTTGTATGTATGTAACAATAATCTTCAAAACGGAAGTGGCGCTACTGGGTGTGCTTTACAAACCATGTGGTGGGGAGGGGGGATTGTAATTATAGTCGTCAATAACGTATTTTATTTATATTGGAGATAGGCGGCCTGTGTAATTGTTAATTTCACACTTATTACCATGGGTGTGTACTGATGTAGAAAAAATGGCAAAAATATGCATTATCAGCAGATTTTAACCAAAATATGCAATAATCTGGTTTCTACTTATAAAATATTGTTTAACTTCTTTTTGACCTTCAGTCTTTGCTAAGTAGTCCTTCTATTTATTCAAATCCTTTTAACGTATTTTCAGACGATCAAAGATCAGAAAAAGCATAACCTCGGTCCTTATGAACGTGCAAGATCCAGAGAAAATCAATGCATTAAGACTCGCTAAAGTGGGTGTACAGTCGATGGCTGAGGTATGTTCACATTCTTGAGCATATTAAAAGACTACTTTTAATAAAAATATAAATTAATTGCTTCATATTCACGACTTAAAAAAATGAAATTTGGTTTAATTTGTTGTTTTGTATTTTGGGAGTAAACTATGTCCATTTTCTATTTGAATGTTAAAAATCCTTAAAAGGTAAGGTACGTAGGTACATATCTATAATACAGGATGAAGAAACTATAATGTATAAATAAATCTACCTATGTTGGTTGTATTTTTTTATTTGTTAAAAGGTAATCTGTGAAGAAACTTAGAAAAAAGGAAGCACTGAAATAGTTTTTGAATTAACGAGAGTGAAGTTATAGCTACTAATTCTGAGGAACAAACATTCATTATATGTTAAAATAATAATAATAATGATCATCATCATTATCAGCCTATAAACGTCCCACTGCTGGACATGGGCCTCCTCTACTATTAAGAGGATTCAGACTTTAGACTGGCCTAGTGAGGGTTGGCGGACTACACACCTAAAAAATTCTTAAAAACTTTTAGGTGTGTCGGCTTCGTCACGATGCTTTTCTTTAGCCATAAAGTAAGTGACAATTCATCGAGAATACACAGATAACTTCTAAAATTCAGAGGCGTGTGCCTGGGGTTCGAAGCCGCGACCCCTGAGATTCTCGACCGCGCGCCTAAATATCGAGGCCTTCACTACTTATAATTAAATACAAAAAAATAACTTTAAAAAATTAATGTAATTTGTTGGACTAAAACAATACTCGTATAGTAAGCAATGCGCATTTCTATATCTGGACACAAAGCATTGAATTATTTATCAGACATAGTTGGAGCATATCAGTTTTATAAGCGGCAGACAGGTCAAAAAGTTCGAACATTTTTGTTTCATAGTTCATTGATTTTTAATTGTACGATGCATTTGTGTAGTGTACGATTTTGAGGACAGTGATTTTTTTCGTTAGGAAATTCTCGTATCAGTGCAAACTCTAAAAAATGGTTGCAAAAGAGGCAGCGATTAACTTAATGCCGAAAGATGATTATTAAATAAAGTCTCGTCAGGTATACAGGCGTACTACTACTGCTACTACAATTCTGACTATTGGAAGTAATGAGTGTATTAATAAGATTCAGTTAAATCCAGGTGTCTCGAAATATAGGACAACTCTTTAAATATGTTATAGCCATGTGTAAACTGTAAACTGCTCACTTCTAACTTTGTTGTCGTGAACCTATAACTCAAGCGAGAAATGTCCAAATTGTGGAAATGCAAAGTTACGTGAGTAGCTCGTTTCCTCGATGCGCACAGTACTGGGTGTTTGAGGCAAGGATCTTTGCGTAATATACTTATGACATACAATATGAATTTGTAGGTTTTTTGTGAACTGTCCTCTTCGTTCCATTCTCTACAGCAAATCATCATCATCATTAGCCCATATACGTCCCATTGCTGGGCACGGGCCTCCTCTACAACTGAGAGGCTTACCACCGTCCACCATGCTGGTCTAGTGCGTGTTGGCGGACTACACACCTAAGAAATTCCTAAGAACTTTTAGATTTGCAGGTTTCATCACGATGTTTTCCTTCACCGTTAAAGTACGTGATAATTATTTGTGAATACACACATAACTTCGAAAAGTCAGAGGTGTGCCTGAGGTTTGAACCCGCGACCGTCAAGATTCTCAACCGCGTGCTTAAACCTCGAGGCCATCACGACTTACTTATCTTATCTGCAGCAAATATCTGACCATCTGCCTGTCGTAAGAGGCGACTAACAGGTGTCCAGGGATTGCTGGGCGTACTGCGGGGGCGGTGCGCCATGACTAAAAGCAACCCCAAGATGTGTGGCAGAGAGCGTGGCCTCTTGGCTGTCGCGGACGTTCCCATTAAGTGAGCGTCCAAAATAGGATGAGTGGAGGGCATCTCAAGCCCTCCCAATTTTGAGGAGTCCATGATTGGACAAAGCGCCGGGTGGCAGCGGAAAGTAATGCAGGGTTTCTCGCCCTGCGATGCAGTAGACCGTCCCAAATCACGCGACGGCCAACGAGAGGTTTTAGTCGGTATGCTGGCGTAGGATTTTGGTTAGGGACCCAACACGGACAATTGTTCCGCGCGCCGAGTTGGAAGGCCAGACCCCGACATATCCCTTCCACCCTCCCCCGAGGTACTGAAAGGGGAGCTTAAGGCGCTTTCCTATCGTAAAATAAAAAATGTACATACATACATACACACAATTCCACGGCTGCGGCCCCAATCAACTAATAAATTAAATTATAAATTTACCGAAACTAGCAAAAAACGCTTATGTACTTAATACTACTTATAACGCAACTGTACTTTGACAAAATGCCGCCAAAAGCATTGCGCTTGACGCGGCACGGGTCAAAAGGAGCCGCCAAAGGATTAGCGGTAAGACCGGCGCGAGTCAATAGGGTCGTCAAAAGAACATCGCTTACTCGTGGCGCTTGTCAGAATGTTTTGAAAAACGGGGGCGAAATGGACTGAAATTTTGGGCAAACTTATTTCAGTTAGCGGTGTCATCACATGTACTATGTCGGAATGTTTTTTAGACTAATGTTATTATTTGTAATTCCATAAACTGTTCCATAAATTGGTTAATGTTAGAGAACGAGCGGTGAACAGCTGGCGAGTTCATGACCTTAACGTTTTATAAGAATAGTTAAGCGGACGTATAATAAATGTTACGTTGCTTGTAAAGATTTTTTTTGTGAATTTTCTCAATAAATACTGAATTAATCACAAAAAACAGGTATCTTTTCATTTTTTTAATCTTTTACCCCATCCATTCCACAGTTATAGTTTTATGTGAATCGGTGGTGAAATCTTGAAACTTTTAACAGTTTTTTTTATCATCATCATCATCATCATCAGCCCATATATGTACGTCCCACTGCTGGGCACGGGCCTCCTCTACAACTGAGAGAGTTTAGGCCCTAGTCCTAGTCCCTAGTATAGGTTTTTTTAACGGTTCGCTTAAAATAACTTATTGTAAGACTTAAACCCCAGTCTTTAGTAGAGGAGTTTTACGCCCAGCGGTGGGACGTATGTATGTATATGGGCTGACGTAGATAGATTGATCTCGGATCAAGCAACGCTCGAAACCAGTAATGCAACGCTCCGTCTGAAGCTTTTGTTCAGACAGGCCTATTGTTCCAATTAATGAGATGTTATAGAGGGTATATTGATGCAGATAATTGTTTAGGTATGGCACTATTCCACATGATTGCAAGGTAAGCTGAAATGATTAGATGGACACGTGTAATATTTGGTATAATTAAATGGTACGTCTGCATCGGATTATTATGTTCCGTAATCAACTATGATTGAATTGGCTGATCTCATACATTGAATGTCCAGTGTGATGATTTAACTTTCATATTGAAGAAATGTCACTTAACAGAATTAAAGAATATATAGAAATGATATCATCATCATCATCATCATCATCAACAGCCTTTTTCACGTCTACTGTTGGACATAGGCCTCTCCTATGGCACGCCACTGGGCTCGATCTTCGGCTCTCCTCATCCAACCGCTGCCAGTCACCTTGCGGATATCATCACCTTTTTTTTTCTTTTTTTTTTCCGCGGGGAAAATCCTATTTACGGACCATTCCACCCCCGAAGGGGCGAGGATGTGTCGGACTCACCGGCGCCTTCCGACCCAGCATAGATGTTACCGCCCGTTTTCGGGCGGCCGCTGGGTCGGGTCTCTACCAAAAATCAATGCGCCGTAATACCGATTAAAAACCCCGCCACGGCCACCATCGGCTCAACTGAGACGGCCCCGGTATACCCTGAAGCAAAAGCTATGGATTGGACCGGGACCGCCTCAGCGCAGTGCCAAAAGGCACGCCGACATGACGTTGCTTACGTCAGCTTCTTGGGGGCCGCCAAGGTAGGGGCGGCGGCCCCGTGTGGCCTCCGGGCTATGTGTTCACCCGGCGCCTCCTACGTCGCCTGTTGCGACGGTCTGCTCCCGATCCCGCTCCGCGCTCTCCTTCTGCGAAATGACACGTTTGCAGAAGGAGAGCAAAGCTTTCCACGACCTCCGGCTGCCGACCATGGCGGCGACCACGGTCGGCAGCGAGAGGTCTCTCCCCACGACCACTACGAGACCGCTGCGCTCCTCGTCCCAGGCTGGGCACTCCTCAAGCGTGTGCTGGGCCGTGTCCTCACGGCAGTTGCCACAATGGTGGCACACGGCGGTCTCCTCCACTCCGACGATGCGACACTGGTACGCACCGAAGCTGCCGTGCCCGGTGAGCACCTGCGTCAGCCGGAAGGTCGGCGCACCGTGCCGCCTGTCCATCCACTGCTGGAGGACAGGACGCACTGCCGCGACGGTCGCCACGCCAGCACTTGGACTCTCCAGCCTGAAACGCCACTCCTCCACGGCGGCGCTGCGGAGGGAGGCCAGCATGGCCTCGACCTCTCTTGGGGCCGGTCTCTGTCCGGATCGCCGGTACGCCTCCTCCCGCCAGAAGAACACTGACGAGAGGGACTTGGCGTCCAGCTCCCAGGGCAGAGTACCCGCCAAAACGCAGGCCGCCTCGTGCGAAATCGAGAGCGCCCGCTGCCCGGACCAACTTCAGCGACAGCATCTCGAAGTGCGCACGGAATTTCCTCGACTGTCCAGAATCAGACCTAAGTACTTCATCTGGGAGCCGATGGGAATTCGCACGCCCTCCACCGTCAGGTGTGCCTCCGGCGGTGGCCTAGACCGAGGTCCGTGAAAACACAGAGCCTCAGTCTTGTGCAGGGCCACCTGGAGGCCAAGTCGCCGAATCCTGCCCACCACGAGTTCGGTCCCGAACCCGGCGAGCAGGGCGGCCCGCTGTGGGGTCCTGGCCGTCGCTGTCACCAAAGTGTCGTCCGCGTAGCAGACGACAGCGACGCCCTGAAGGTTGGCACCACGAAGCACCCAGTCGTATCCGATGTTCCACAGGAGCGGCCCGAGAACCGAGCCCTGTGGAACACCGCACGACACCGCCCGACGGTGCCACCCGTCAGCGCCCGGATACACGACGTACCTGTCACACAAGTACGCCTGCACCAGACGCCGAAGGTAGGGCGGAACCTCGTGGTACCGCAGTGCCTCATGGATGCAGGCCCAGGGCATGGTGTTAAATGCGTTGGCGATGTCGAGTGACACCGCCACGACGCAGTTG
The DNA here is from genome assembly GCA_907164795.1 of Hemaris fuciformis. Taxonomy (NCBI): domain Eukaryota; kingdom Metazoa; phylum Arthropoda; class Insecta; order Lepidoptera; family Sphingidae; genus Hemaris; species Hemaris fuciformis. The sequence goes on along the minus strand of OU015431.1, from coordinate 16,411,660 downwards.
CCCCGAGACACCGCATCCTCCGCCTGTGCACTGACTCGCAGAATCGCATGTACCGTCGACCGGCCCCTCCGGAACCCAAACTGGCAATCTGCCAGGTCCGGGCCCGTGCTTTCCAGATGCTCGACGAGGCGCGCGTGCAAGATACGCTCAAAGAGCTTGCACACCTCGTCGAGAAGCACGATGGGCCGGTACGCCGACGGCGACCCTCTTTCCTCAACAGGACAAGCTTGCCCGTCTTCCACTGCGACGGGAAGCTGCCCTGCTGCAGGCACGCGGAGAACAGGCTGCGGAGCCTCGTACCCAGCGACTCGACGGCGAGCACCCAGACACGTCCAGGCACCCCGTCCAGCCCCGGGGCCGAGTTCTTGCCCCGCAGCCGAAGCACTGCCGCCTCCAGCTCTTCAGGCGAAACCTCCGGGATATCCCTTGCCGAATCCAACGACGATGGCGCCGGGGGATGTGGCGCCATCGGTGGAGGAGTGAACTCCTCGGTGGCCGGGAACAAAGCCGCGACGACGTCCTCGACGAGGTCTGCCCGGAGACTCTCCGTCAGTGGCGGCGCCCATGGGCAAAGCTTGCTCAACGCCACACGGTATGGACGCCCCCACGGATCTCAATCGAGAGACCTCCGGGACTCCTCGTAAGCCGCGGCCTATGCTCGTGCAATGGCCACCCGCAGCGCTCTCTTCGCCCCTCTGTGGAGGCCATAGAGCAGGCGCTCCTGTTCGTCGTCGCCAGGTCGGCGGACCCGACGACGACGGTGCCTGGAGAGTCGGCGTAGCGCAGCCGCGCAAGACGCGCGCAACTGCGAAAGCTCCGCCGACCACCAGTACATCTGGCGCTTCGCCGGGAGGCGGGTGACCCGGGGCATCGACGCGTCGCAGACGCGCGAGATCGCCACCCCGAACCATTCCGCCTCCTCCTCGACCCGCACTGGTCCGTCCAGTACGGGGAGCCACGCTTGAACAAAAGCGGCCTCTTCCGCAGCCTCCACAACGAGGCGCTTAGCGGCCCACCGCCGGCCGCGACAGATGTGACCTGCCCACTGCCACTTCAGTTCGCAAATCTTTTGGGCTATGTCGATAACTTTGGTTCTCTGTCGGATAACATCATTTCTGATCCTATCCTTCAGAGAAACTCCTAACATAGCCCTCTAACATAGACCTTGAATTGGTATACCTGACAAAAACTCCCCAAGTTTTTCATTTAGAGCGCTCGAACTAAAAAAGTAAAATATAATACAAAAACCCGTTTAAGTGACATTGCCACTATTTTTATTTTATTTTAAAGGATATTCGATGAAATTATGTATGGAATATAATATCCACCAAATGGCCGCCGCGACTCCGCTGTAGGTGGTGTATCCTGGTAGATCAGTGGTGGATAATATCTTCGCATAAATGGGGCTCAATTTCACGAAGAGCGCGAGTTATCTTGGCCTTCTTCGCTGAATGGAAGCTTGTAAAATTAACCAAGAAAAATTATAATTCATTTTTGGCCATACCGTTGCGTGACCGATGAATCGTAGTCCATAAATGACCCCGTTTCAATATTTGAGACTGTCATCATCATCTGACGATGACAGTTTATAGACTGATGGCTATATACGTCCCACTGCTGGTCATAGGCCCCTCTACAGCTCAGGTGTGCCTGGGGTTTGAACCCGCGACCGCCGAGATTCTCGACCGCGCGTCTAAACCACGACGCCATCACTACTAATAACTAAGCCGAGCCCATACCCAATTTCCTGATGGCAAATCCCAGTAATATTTTGACAAACCTTGGAATTGAACTCAGGACAACTTGATCGCACGGCACACACTTGTGCTGCGGGACCAAGAGAATGTACTCGTATGCTAAGTCTATATTTTTCAGTATGATTAACAAAAACAGTTTATGTTTCTCACTGTGCCATTAAAAGAGTCACTGACACTAAATGCTATTTACGTGCAATGCGGTTAAAATATTAAATAAAATAAAATACACCCAACAATCACATCCATTATTCTGACTCTATATTCAGATACAAGACTTGTATCTCACAAACACCCAGACCTGAACAAATATTTGTGCATCACACAAACATTTGTCTTGGTTCTGGGATCGAACCAGCGGCCGCACATTTCACAAGCTGATGTCTAGCCAAGTGCACCAAGGAGCTGTCAAAATTAAAATATAGTTTTTTTTTCAGATACTTAGGACCTTCAGGACTTCGCTTTTGATCGCTACGTGACGCAGTAAATATGTGTATGTTCCACTCTTCTCATACACTTATTTTCTTAAATTTTAGTCGTGTTTATCTCTAATTATTATATTATTAATAATAATAACTCCCATTCTTAGACGCAATGTTGACTAAATAAATGCATTGTGATTTTCTTTTGTATTTTTATTTCTTTAAAAAGTTTAAGCCCACTTTACTGAGAAAAAAATCAGACAATGTCACAACAGTCAACATTCAATGCCGACATGATGACAGATTCCATAAACTAAGCAATGCCAGCTATCGCTTTCTTAGCTGTGGACGGGTTGTTAAAAGTATAGATAATATTCCGTGGTTTGTGATAAACAGCGAAGTACATAATTACTGAAATATACCAACAATGACATCAGAAATAGAGCCAAAAGAAACTGCACATTGAACGCCATAAGTATCATCCTAATCCACTTGCTTCAAGCTTACTCGATCATATCTACATATGTGGTTAACCCATTAGAAGTCACCGTACTCATTTGAGTACAGCTATATTTCTTGGCATATATTCCAGAACTCGTTAAGTGTGCGTGGGGTACTTTATTATTTTACTTAATTGTAAGACCCTTTAAGTGTATTCATAAATAATAAGTGGGTAGTGGGTCATTTTTTATTTAAAAATGCCACTTGAAGTTGTGTTACGGAAACGTCATCGAGGTAAGTAAATGATTTTAGATTTTTTCAAGTAATTAGTGCTTCTAAGTATTTTATTTCGATTTATTTCGATGTATTAGATGTAAAAGAAGGATATTAAAAACTGTTAAATAAATTACATATTACTATAAAAAAATTAGAATCTTGTAAATGTAGCTGTACTCAGTTGAGTACACTGACAACATACGTAACTAAAATAACGGTGTTTTTTTCAGATACTTTGCAACGAAGAAACAGCGATTTACAGCTCAAACTAGTTACAGTGGGCTTCAGGAAGCTATGGAAGCTGTGTTACAGGATAGCGAACATGACGAATGTGACTTGGCTATCATACCACTTGATCCAAGTGCATTGACTGATGAAGAGGAGGGTACCGACGAGGATACCAATATGTGGTACTATTGAGGTATTTAGGAATCGAGAGGATAATGGTAGCGAGGATTCTACGCACAGTGACAGTGATGATGAACCACTTGCATAAAAAAGACGAGTTGATTCTATCCTAAACCTCGAGGCCATCACTGCTTATAGGTTTAGGCGCGCGGTCGAGAATTTCGGCGGTCGCAGGTTCAAACCCCAGGCACACACCTCTGACTTTTCGAAGTTATGTGTGTATTTACAATGAATTATCACTTGCTTTAACGGTGAAGGAAAACATCGTGATAAAACCTGCACACCTAAAAGTTCTTAGGAATTTCTTAGGTGTGTAGTCCGCCAACCCGCACTAGGCCAGCTTGGTGGACTAAGGCCTAAACCCTCTCAATTGTAGAGGAGGCCCGTGCCCAGCAGTGGGACGTAAATGGGCTGATAATGATAATGATTCTATCCGCCAATCTTCGTGGAATCCGAACCCAATCTGGCGCAAATGTGCCCCTTCATATTTTTGGACTTTTCAGAGTTCAACAGAAGTCTCTGTACTGTCAAACGCTGGTGTCCAATCAAAAAGGAGAAGATAGACGTAGTCATACCACATTTGTTCCAAACTTATAATAAAAATATGAGAGGTTTTGATGAACTTGACCAGTCTGTCTCATTATATAGAATTGCTGTTCACGGAAAAAAGTGGTGGTGGATATTATTTACATATATGATAGATATGACTGTTTCTAATGCCTGGCATTTACATGTAATGTGTAATGATAATCCTATGAATCAGCTCATGTTCCGACGTCACCCGATTTTATTTACGCCAGAGTGAACAAAGAAAATCAAGGCAAGCAGCATCAGTTGTCGAAGAGCTACCTCAAGATGGAGTTGGAAATTAACTCCGCAAAATTGATAAACTGCTGCGGTGTGTAGTTTGCTGTTCAAGAGTGCGTTGGATTGCCAACGCACACAACGAATCAATAAGAAGAGCTTGAAAACACTTTGTGTTGAAAAAACGTGTTTTGAAAATTTTCATACTTAGGCGGTCAGTGTCCTCAATTGAGTACACCCCTATATTTTCATGAAAAACAAAATTTTCCATAACTTTTTTATTTTTGTTTTCCTTTGTACTTAGTTTAATATGAAAATTAAAAAATATATGAAAAAATATTTGTAGTTTTCATTTGACCTCTAATGGGTTGATACTAGAAAGGCATATACTTTAAGTTGACAGCTTAGCAATGGCTCTTAAACATCATACTTACTACCCTAAACTCAGCTGTTAAAAATTTGTCGACTGATTCCAGCTCAAAAAAGGGTACAATTTTTTTTAATTTAATTCTCGGTACTTCCACAATGTGTATAAGAATCAAAACGCAGTTAGAGAATCGTGGTTGTATACACTTCTGCCTACCCTTCCGTATATACAGACGAGAGTGCGTTAATGGATGTATTTTGAACCAGTTAGGGCAGACATCTTGTAGTATTCAGAAATTACAACTTAACCCATCAAATCAGTAATCATCAAAAAGTACTTAAGTATATGCGTCGATTAATATCAATTACGATGGTTAAAAAAGAGAGAAATGCTTACAAGCTACAAGTAAAACTCTTTAAAAAAAGTCAAAAGTATCTTGGGATCGAATGTGAGCTATAATATTGATAGGATGTGTTAACCTCAAAGCCACTACGTTCAAAGATAAAAAAAGGTAAAAAAGCTTCCGCACCGAAACTCATATCAAAACTCAAACGTTTGCAATTAGATATCCACCAGGACTATTTAAATTACTGCTCTATTTATTTCGTTATTTCCGTAACAAAGTCTTGTTTCAAAATCCAATAATGAATTTCAGTTGTTGTCTTTCGCTGTGGGGTGACTAGGAAAGTTGCCAGGGGCGCAAAAATCAACGACGCGCGTACTCGCTCCGATACGCGGGAGCATGTGTAACAAATGCAGCCACAAGGGAGTCCTTTCCAATGTACTGGTTTGAAACAAATATAAGAGCAAAAGAGTATGATTAAAACAAAGTACAAAATTTCCATTGCAGAATAGCTCGCTAATTTCCTTGTTGACGTTTCTTAATTATAGACATTCTCAGGCGCGCTGTTTTATCCCGGATTTGCTGTTGAGACGATATAAACGATAGCTTTGCCGGGCCGCCAAGTGCAATTAATTGGTTTTCCCTTATTTATTCAATGACATCCGCACACAAAGGAGGAGGACGTCAAAATGTAATTATCTGTTGCCCGTGCAAGTGCGCTGCGAATTTCTCCCCCTGTCTGGGTGTACTATCGGGGTTTATTACTCGCATTTTATTTAATCAACGCAGCTCTGTAAAACGCAACAGCATTCATCGCGTCGAATAACATTGATTTTTCCCTTATTTTAAACACTGAAGTAGAAGTTGAAGTATTAATTTGGTTGCGCTTTAAGTACTACTAACAAAAAAAAACGACAAATACAGCGCGGCGCTTTTGGTTTGGTTCGTATGCGATGTCATAAAACTATTGGCTGTTTTTTTTCTGAGCAGTCGCGAGGTTTCGTATTAAATCCCCAGTTTGGGCATAGTGTAATTTTATCCATTACGTAATTGGTAGTCTGCGGCCAAGTTTAGAGCTTAGATTAGTCTGGTATTAAAATAGGGCTGGCCAAATGTGGGTGTGTAAATATATCTCTGCCTACGTATCAGAGGCCGCCGGCGCGAGTGTATTATGGTTTTATGCCAGTATGTCCGGAGTACTAGTGTATTCCGCTGTATCGTCACCGTACCCGAGTTTGAGATCCCTATTCAGGTGTGGGCGTAGTTAACGCGTATTACAGCAGCCAGTCGTTTAGCCAGAACTCAGTCAGAAGTAGATCGTCAACAGAGTAGTACGTGCACGCGTGCGTACTGTACAGCAAATTTAAACAACTTCAGTCTAAACACTTACAATTCAAATCATTTATAGAAAGTCAACAAATTTGTGAATTCAAAATATAAATTTTCTTATCAGGTAAGTATTTAATATTTTTACATTATTATTATTTTCCCGTCGGTCCGACGGAATAAGCGTTTAGCGTGAGATCGGCAGGTCCAGTGTTTCTCTCTTGTGTGTTTTTCTCTTGTTTGTGTTTGGGGTTTTGGGACATTTTTAGCAATATGAAGTATGGAAACATGCCCTTGAAACGTTAATGGTTTAGCTTGCCGTAATAACTAATGTAACTTAGGTGTAGAAACATACTTTCGCCTCCTTCTGTCTCTCTTAAAGAAAAACAGATTATAAAGACTGCAGATATTTTTATGTAGTATTTATTAGTTTATCACGCTTACCTTTCTATTACATATGCGCCTGCTTTTATTTTGTTTTACGTCTGAACAAATTTTAAACAATTTTGCTAGATTGATGGGACCGGTAAAAAATCGAATAGTTACATTTTATTGTGAAATCGCAGACGTAGTTCCAACCAGTTTGAATTTGTTTGTATATGTGTATTGGGATTGATCCGCGCGAATCTAGACTCCATTTTTCAAAGTTTTAACGAGTTCTTTTGCAAGTTTTACAACAAGCTGTCAGCCAATTTAGATACGGTGCGACAATTTTTATCGGAAATATTTCGATTTAATATCTTTTTACAAGTGCATAATACTCTCGATGATAGTCTGACGAGTGTCTGGCAGTGGTGAGCTATTTAGCGGGCGCGAGTTTAAATCTCGAAATATTTATGGTTTTCCTAAATTGCGTATTCTTAAAGTGAATTATCGTGAACTTTGACAGTGAAAGAAAACAATGGGGAAAAACTTGCATAACCAAGATCTCTTAAAAATGTTTGGTGTGATTCGTCAATTAACTAACACTTTGCAAAGATATATTATGTACATGAATTGATAAATTTTATTATGAAATGCAACGAATAGAAAGCTTTTATACGCAGATTACAGTAATGTTAGTTCTATTCATTATGAATAAATATCGGTTCTGGCAAATTAATTGTGAAAATACAAAATTTATTTAAGTCTTTCGAACCTATCATGTTTTTACGATGAAAGGGATTAAATTGTACGTGGACACACACAACCTTTGTGAAACCAATAGACCGTACTATTTTGTTATTAAAGCTTAATGAATATTGCAATATTGCGGGATGCGTCACTTCAATTTGGCTCAGTGTTCAATAGAAATTAATATATATTTATTATTTATGCTGCGCTATTAAATCAGACGTTTGGGGCATATATATCTTAGTACGGGTTTTCCTCGATCAGGAACCGCATTGAAGGAGTAGCGGTACTTTCATAGAAGCCTAAAAGTGTTACACCTTAATTGCATAATGTCTAGTTTATAATTGTTTATTGTGCGGTCAGGTTATTCATAATATTAACATATAAATAATTATATGTTACATTGTTTTTGATAAATAAAGTTTTAAAGCATAAAAATTAAATTTCGCAATTTTGAAAGGCAAACTGGGATTTTGGGCGTCTATGGTGGCGTACTGCCACTGAATGGAGGGATAAATATTATTTAATAAATAATTATTAACGTTTAGGGGCTCAATGATAGTTAAATTAATGCGATCTAGTTGTCCTGGGTTGGATTCCCGGATCGGGCGAAGTGTTATTGGGTTTTTTCCATTATGAAATTCTCAATAACGGCACGGAGTCTGGAAATGTGTCCGAAAAACGGCAATAGGCTCGCCCCCTATAAATGGGACTAATACATACTGGGCGAAATGTGGGTGTAGATATCTCTGCCTACCCCATCAGGGAATACAAGCATGAGTTTATGTATGTATTTATGTATGTGAATACTTTAGGTGCTTCATTAGTAAAAAAATATTTATGACTACCTATCAAACACTTTTAAAAATAATTGTTAATCAAGTTATTCCATGTTCGAAATTTTTTGAAGTTAAAATGTATTTGTGTTATTATAGCTATTTATAATCTGCTACGTTCAATTCAAAGAGGATGGAACGTTGTCTCAAGTATTAAAATAATATTGACCCACTATAATTTCTAGTGTCTTGTATGATCCCGTACAATATCAAGTCTTGTGAGTATTAAAGTTCAACAAGTAGAAAGCCAGTCGAACGTACTTGAATGCTATTTGAATTTCATTCGTATTGAGACGTGAACGATCCCTCCACTAGACGCCCTCGTCGAAAATCTTAAGCATCATTAGCGTATCACTTGGCAATAATAGCTGTTTCGATATGTTATTGAAGAATCCTTTTTTGTTACTTTTTATATTTCGTAATGATGTGGCGAACAATTTGCCGGGAATTTTGGTGTCACGAAATATTTAGGGCTTATGGCAAATATTGTAACTTATTTTCTTTATGCTACTGTACATATTTTTCAGATCAAAAGATATGAATATAAATGTATATTAAAAATAAACCTCGTCCCGTGAAACGCGACTAAAATACCACGTCCGAGCTGCGCGGTATATTTTCAAAAGGACGAGTATGTGTCATGTTTTATGAAAAGTCGAGGTTGAAAGATAGTTAACAACTCAAAAACATTATTATTACTGGAAATAATTAAGCAACAATTTTTAATTATCTGATAATAATTGTGATGCTGTTATAATGTGTTTGTACAATACATGTACAGATGGCCAAAGCCCTTTGTGTTTCCCGTGCATTTGGTTCTGCCGTCTGCCCGCGTGAC